>CM076678.1:121099801-122529801 GCA_038501925.1 Xenopus petersii
CAGCAAATGGTAATGCTGGATTAACTCCCCTGTCACAGTCCCAAATGATTTGTGTACGTTTGGGGCCATTATGTATTAATCCTCTCCACGTCAGTGGCTGATAGTGCTGTTCCTTTAGTTTTCTGGCCAGCTGTATAACTCTGGCCACTTAGTGAGAAACACTATCCTTCTTGGTGACCGTGGGATAACTTGGCTGAGAGTATAGTTCAGTAACAGCTGGGTTAACACCTATGAGTTAATAAGTACACAATTCCCCAATAGGATATGATGGAGTCTGTGCTCCTAAATAACTGGATCACTTTGAGTAGCAGATATGGGCTGAGATGATCCAGCAGCACTGGGCCTCTGTGTAAAAAGTCACAATAACATTTGTAGCCTTACAGAGCATTTGCTTTTTAGATGGTGTCAGTGACCCCTATTTGAAAGCTGGAAAGAGTCAGAAGAAAAAGGCAAATAATTAAAAAGAACTATAAAAAATAAATAAATAAGAAGAACCAATTGGAAATTGCTTAGAATTAGCCACTCTATAGCATACTTAGGGGTTTATTTATCAAGCTCTGAATTTATCTCAGTATTTCTAAGATGAAGATCCGAGCAACTCCGAATTCCCGAATAGACCTTATTTATCATTAAAAAAAAATTGGTTCGGGCAAACTTCGGACCTTTGCCCGAAAAGTCCGAATTTTTTGGACTTATAAAACAAAAACCACACATTTTTCATTGTTTTCAGACTTTTTGGCCCAAAATCCCTTAAATCATCAGATATCAAGTACTGACAACAGCGCAGACACTGGGACCTTTCCCATTGACTAATACAGGACCCCGAGAGCTTTGAGATGCCGGGTTTTTGGATTCTGAGTTTTCATACCATCGGACTTTAATAAAGTCCGTAATATTCCGATTTTTTTTTAAGGTCCAAAAAATCCAAATTTTTCGGGTATTCAGAGCTTAATACATAAGCCCCCTAAAGTTAATTTAAAGGTGAAGTTAAGTTTCAATTCTGGGGGGAAATATTGCAGTGTGGCTGCAAAACAGATAAAGCACTTTGCACATTGTGCTGCCTTTGTAAATGAGCATTTATGGCTGAATCTGAGTCATGTATGTGAAGTGCATGTTTTACTTCATATGCCCTGTTTAGGTTTCTAGAGCACTGCGAGTATACCAATATTTTTATTGAATGCAAAAGGCAGCAGCAGGTTTAATAGCCAAATACAGGGTAGCTCTTTACAGAGTCGGATTAGGCCGGGTGGACACTGGAAAAGCCCCAGCCTTCATGGGCCCCACCGGACCCAGGTCTACTACCTTTGGCCCCCACCTCTCTCGCACAATCACAAGTTAATTTAAAAGGTCTGCAGTGTGGCAGTGGCAAGGGATGGAGAAGGAGTGTACTTTGGGAGGGGGAGCCCTTGGAGTGGAAGCCCCAGTGGGTCCTGGAACCCCAGTCTGATGCTGGCTCTTTAAATCCATGCGTATCATTAAAACAGAGTAGAAACCAAACCTTGAAAAAGACAAACGCAATAAAATGATTTTGTGCTCCTGTAAGTACTGTCAAGTAGATTAATGTTGTGAAATATTATGCCTTCTCTATCTGCATGGAGTAATAGATTATATATACACGATAATCCTGTATCTACTTCCTTCTTATAATAGTGTCTGTGAATCAATTTGAACTATAAATGAAACACTGACTGTTGTGAAATACCTTGTCTTGGACTATTCAGAAAAGCCAATGAACTTCCAGACTCTCTTAAAACAAGAAATCATATTTTACAGACGTGAGACATTCTCTCATCACTAATGGGCCGGGCAGTAATTAGTTTCCCTTCAGTAAATAACTTGCCCAATGTGCCTCTAGTTTAAGGGAAACTGCACAGATCTTCTTTGAGTTGTAGAATTAATTTGCCATTACATAATTTAGAAAGAAAGTTGAGATTTCTTAATTTCACAGAAAGTGCCAAGAACAATTTAATTGAAGTTGTGGGTCAGATTGAACAAGGGCATTCAATGAATCTTTCTGCATCATATTCATTGGATTAGGTTTGTTATTTATATCATAGAGAAGAAAGGAATAAACAGCTTCAGGCAGTACTTAATAAACTGCAACTGTTCATTTATTTAGCAGTGTGCAACACTACATGTTTCGGGTACAAACCCTTTTTCAAGTGACACTTGAAAAAGGGTTTGTACCCGAAACATGTAGTGTTGCACACTGCTAAATAAATGAACACTTGCAGTTTATTAAGTACTGCCTGAAGCTGTTTATTCCTTTCTTCTCTATGATATATGTACTTCGGGAGTGTGACACAGACTCCAGGGAATCTACAGCAGTACCTTTTAATGACCAGGACACACTGGAGCCAGCAATCCTCCTTCCTAGGTTTGTTATTTACTCTGATAAAACCTAAAATCATACAGCAGAAAGAATTGATTGATCCATAATAATCTTTCATAAATCTGCCCTTTTGTTTCCTTTCAACCCATCTTACTTTTGTTTGTCTAGCAATAAGTCAGCAGTTTAAAGGAAAATCTAGAAAGCTAAAACAGACCAACTGCAGTGTTTTAAATTCCATTGTGCAGCATGTCTGTCAACCACAGACATATCGAAAGCAGAGTTTTCTATACTGTGAGACTGAGATGCAATCATGGTGGACACCTTCTTTCCATTACTTTTTCACAGAGAACCACTTGTTTCATGTGCAGGTAAGTCATTCTTTGGCACCACTTCATGCAGCGTATGGGAAATTTAATGTTGCTCATGAGAAAAACCAAAGAGGCTTGGCAAAACAAACATTATAGCGATGCACTTGTATCTTGGCACTGTGCTATAAAAGTCATGGCCAGATCCCAAAACTGCCTATTAGTCCTTGTAGAGTTAATATTTTGTTCTGCTATCCCTGAGACACATTAGGCTCCTGGTTTGTCTCTTGACACCCAATTGTGTTGTACTTTCCGCTCTCTTTTACTATTATTCTAGACTTAAGGTGGCCATACACATACAGATCCGGTCGTTTTGCGAAAGCAAATCTTACCCCGATATGCCCACATTGAGGTGGGCGTTATCAGGCTAATCCGATCGTGGGCCCTAGGGCCTAACGATCGGATCATAATGTAGCCAATACGGGCACCTCATCACGATGCAAGCACGTTTCAGAAATTTTTAACCCTGCCCATTCGACATCTGGCCGACTTTCGGCCAGGTATCAAACGGGGAAGCTCATCGAAGAGCCCTACTCATGTACCAAAAGGCTGCCAACTTGGTCTGTTGGCAGCTTTTATTGGCCCATGTATGGCCAGCTTTAGAATAATTAGACTATTCTGAGACATCAAGTAGAGATTACCGAATAATAGCAAATTTACTAAATACTGTCTTGGCTCAAGGAGCTGCAAGAAAAGTCAAACATTGTAGCTTTGAAGATAGTTAGTAAGTTGGACACTTGCCCTATGTTACTGAGTTTATTTGAAGAAAGTTCACAGAACAATGCACAAAATATAGTCTTTTAAGGATGAGCAATGCATGCTTAAAGATAGAATGGGTAATACCAGAAGATATACAGGCTCGTTTACCATTGACTCACCACAAAAGTACAAGAGAATTAAGTGGCACATTTAATTTTAAATTTAGATTTTGTCAGGGTTCAGGCTGTGCTCTGTACTTTGCACTAGATAAAGAATCCAGAACATCATTATTATGTGCTCTTTGCCATCAGCCAATGGGATCGGAGCCCTTCCTTTGTCTTTTTAAGGAGCCATACAGGCATCATGTTGGGAAGGAATTGGCAGCATGCTACAGTTGCTGAATAGTGGAAAGGAGCTTCTTTAACAAGGTAGGGCAATGCATTTGCAATTGCAGAGCTAAAAGAACCTTATGGCTAAGTTACATACAAGTGCAGCTGAACAACCTGGAAGTTCATTGCAGTCGGTTGCATGAAAAAAAGGGGTTGCTCACTTTTATATTAACTTTTAGTATGATGTGGAGAGTGATATTCTGAGACAATGTGCAACAAGCTTTCATGTTTTATTATTCGTGGTTTTTGAGTTATTTAGCTTTTTAATCAGCAACTCTCCAGTTTGCAAGCTCAACAATCTGGTTGCTAGGTTTCAATTTACCCTAGCAACCATGCACTGATTTCAATAAAATACTGGAATATGAATAGACCTGAATTGAAATACGAGTAAGAAAAAAGTAGCAATAAAAGTACATTTTGTAGTTTTACAGAGCATTTGATTTATTGATGGGGTCAGTGATCCCCATTTGAAAGCTGGAAAGAGTCAGAAGAAGACGTTAATTTAAAGGTGAACAAGCCCTTTAATTAAAGGTACTTGCATCAAATGTGTTCTTTGCACTTCCATATAGTTGAACTTGGCACTGCTTAGTTCTTCTTGCCTCCTGCTCTTAATCAATTGCTGCTGCACTTATTGACACAGGGGAACCCTGGAGCTGCCACCACCTCCTGATCAGATGAGAGATCCAAGGTTTCCATAATGCCCAGCATCAATAGCCAAACACCAGAAATGCTGCCAGATGGACTTTAGTGCGGCAAATTGCATGAACAACTAAGTTGATTTTGGCAAAAATAGATGCAATTGCAGTAGGTGCAACAGCAGTGGTAAAGAGTACCATAAGCAGTACTCTCTTGCAACCGCAATGATGCTGGAATTCTTGGGGAAAATACTGCATTGTGGGAAAAAACATGTTGATTGCACTCAAAATTGCACTTTGCTGGTGGATTTTAATGAGCCTTCTGAAGTCAGATCTAATTTCCCCCTCCCACTGACTTCAATGCATACTTCAGTATACAACACCCTGACCCTTGGTTGTGTTTTGTTAGCAGGGTCCTTTTACCTGTACACTGGGAATCTAATGAGCTACCCGGCAAGGACCCAAACATGCAGTATTTCAGTCTCTCTGTTTTCCCTGTTTAGATCAAGAGATAACAAAAATACCATAACTGTCCTACACATCAGGAAAACTACACAGGGAGCTCCATGGTCCCTTTATGAAAGGCCAATACAAAAAAATATAATACAACAAAAAATGTTTTTGGATTAAGAAGTCCAGTAAAAAGACAGAATTTATTAAATAAAGAAGCAATTTATTCAACAACTCATCTTCACATGGATCTATAAGGGTGCCTTCTTTACACATGAAATTTACACATAGTGACTTTTTACCATCAATGATAACTATATTATCAGAAACTAATGATGGCACAGCATAGATTAAGCAATTACAACTGTGACTGTTACATTGTATTTCTTTTATGCCATCGTTCTTCATCGTACTCATAAGTGGTAATAAAAAGTACAGTGGAATTGTTCAAGTATTAAGTGAGAGGAAAATGGAGCATACAACATGAAGTTTACATGAATGCCTTAATATGGATATGGAGACACAGCAATATAAACAATGAAAGCAGTCTGATATTCAATGGTCCTGTCAATGCTGTAAGATAAGGCTTTCACTTTCATTCTGTATGTCTCTGGCTTCTGAAGGGGCCTGTTGGTGAATACGACTCCCTTCATGTTCTCCTCCCTGATTGAAAAGGGCAAGGAGGAATAATCATCTGTTATTAGAAATGTGGTTCTAGGATGTAAAATCCCATCCTCGGTGTAGGCAACCAAGCGGATCAGATCTTGATTGGCGGCAATTCCAAATGGAAGTGAGACCAGCTTGTACTGCAAAGCATAAGGGCTCAGCGCACACTCCAGGTCGTTTGGTGCACAGTTCTTCAGACAGTACCTAAAAGCCACCAAAGATATTAGTCTCTATAATTAATTAAAATAGTGTTGAGCTTCTTCATTCAAATGTACTTTTTATTAAACAAGAAGGTGATTTATTAGCTTAGAGAGTGTTAGCTTACTTTATTTATCAATATGCAGGCACATGTTGCTATTCTAAAAGAAGCTTGATGGATAATCAACAGCTTCTATTCACTTATGGTTTTAGTGTAGAAAAGTCTTACCCAGAAATGGTATCCCGGATGTAGTTTGGTGGACACGGCGTGTCTATACACTGGTGGCTTCCTCTCATATTGAAGCACATTCGGTTTATCCCACACTGAATGTTTTGTTCAAGACACTCATCAATATCTGTAGTAGGATCCATACAATTTAGTTACTAAAGCAAAAAAATCTTCAGTCCAGTTCCATTATAATTTGCTAAACAAGCAAGAGCTTACTGAGAATGAAGGCCACTATACGCTGTTTCCCATTTCATAAATAACAGAAATTCTAACAAGGAGAAAGAATATTCATTCTGAGCACCGTGGAGTCAAGGATGATCTCACACAGTGGAAACAATGCAGGACTTGCTATCCCAAAAAGCACCAAACCCAATACACTGAAGAGCCTTCATTCTTCTATAGACTCAGGGGTCTTTATTCTGCATGAAGGGTCTCACACAGGTCAGTTTGCAGAACCTGGTAGTCATTCAAAACATTTGTTTCCATGCCCCACACACTGACAATTCTGTTGGAAAAGGTGTGTGTCTGCCACCTTTAATAGATAACAACATAAAGGGGAATAAAACGTAATCCTTTGATAACCCACCCACCTTCTGAAGAATTCTGTTCAAAAAAGTCCTTCATGTTATTGTATGTGTGTGCATAGTCTTTAAATATGGAATTGGCCTTTTGAGATTGGTGCCCATGTGAGAATCAAGTTTTGCATAGAGATTTTTAAATCTGGAACCAAATGGTATGCACCAAAGAAAGCATATTTGAATACCTTGACAGGTTTTTCCATTGGCCATGAGCTGATAACCAGGAGGACACAAACACTTGTAGCTTCCCAGAACATTTCTGCATTCGTGCTGACACACATCTCCTTTTTCACATTCATTAATATCTGTAGAAAGAACAAGGCTCAAAATAGTTTGCTGTTTTACAGAAAACAGAGGGCTCCTTTACAAATGCAAGTGCAAATCGCTAAAATGAATCCATAAACCTGCACCTTTAAATAATAATAATAAAGGTACTTGTGACTATTCATGCATCATGCACATTGTGAGGTGCAGCAATGGACCCTGCTCTGATGAACTGTGTGCAAATTGCACATGGGCTCACTTACAGAACATTCAGTGTATAATGTGCTAATGCAGTTATTAACACCACATGCATTCTTGCACTAGAATTATTGCCATTCCCATTAAACTGCAACTGCTGCAGTTTTCTTAATGCAAGCGCTGCAACTTATACATGGTTTATGAAAGTGGACACTGATTTGCAAGCGGATTGCTAAATCACGCATAAATTGCTGTACATGCTGCTGGCTACCGCTATGACACTGATATACCCCTAAAACTGGGAAAAACCCTGCATTGTGGGTTAAACCATTGCAATATCCATCTGTTTATGCATATATTTTGCAAATGAGTCACCAGGTGTCTTACAGTAAGATTATCACACTTAGACACTCCTGCTGTGAATGAAATCTAAAAAAAATGATTGTATCTCCAGCGCATCCCCAGTGTTTTTGAACCAATGTGGGTGTGGTTGGGCAGCATGCCGCTCCCTTGACCCTGGCCTAGGTGGCCTTTCCACAAATCCGGGCCTGAATACATTCTTTGTACATACCTACACAGGGACTCCCAGCACCCTCAGACTTGTATCCTCTGGGGCAAGTGCAAAGATAGCCACCCAGGGTATTTTCACAGATTTGATTGTTTTTGCACAAGTGGTTACCATCTTGGCATTCATTGATATCTGTGCAGAACAAGAGAAAGTAAAATAGTTTCACAGCATTGTTGCAATAGTCTTTATCAGGCACAGTTTATACTGGAGAAAGGTGTGTTTATTGTTGGGTAATTCTGAATGTAAAAAACAGTGTCACTAGTGTAGCAAGACACCACTTCAGAGAGTGGTATATTGCCACTTCCCATCTGTTCTGGGACAAATTATGTAATTACAAGATTATACAGTGTATTACTAAATATTTATTTTTTTATCAAGTATTCTTGTATGATGTAGATGTATTCCTCTTTAGCTTGTTGATTTATTATTGAAGTGATCTTTCTTCGTATTTGGCTTACCTTCTCGCAGACATGTCATTGTCCCAGTTAACAAAACAAGAAACCTGTGGCACAGCTGATGCAGTTGATTCAGTGATCAGTGTTTATTCAGCTCACAAAACAAAACTGCTATGTACAGTTCTTGGGCTTTGGGCAGCATTGGGCCTGATACCTGACGGCACCTGACACCAATCCGGGGTTTCAGGCCTGGAGCAGCATTTCATTGTTCAGATTTATTGTCCCAGTTAACCACATTTGTGGTTGTAGCTGTGCAACTCTTGCAACTTATATTCCTCTGCATGTAAGTTTAGTGGCATATCCCTTTGTTACATGATAACATACCTACACAGGTTCCATTTTCTGCTCTCATCAGACCAATTGGACACACATCAATGCACTTGTAGCTACCGCGGGTGTTTTTGCAAAGCTGGTCTTGTCTGCATACAGCATGGCGACATTCATTCAGATCTTATGGCCAATATAAATAAGTTCCATTATTTTGCATGCATTGAATAGTCTCATTCACAATTTTAAAGAAAATCGACACCATTTGAAATGATTTTTTTTCTTCCACCTCTCCTTTATAGGTGTTCATAATTTAAATGCAAAGGAAACCCGTTATCCAGAAAGCTACGGATTACTGAAAGATTGTCTCCCATAGACACCATTATAATCAAATAATTAAATATTTTTACAATGAATTAATCCTTATTGGACGCAAAACCAGCCTATTGGGTTTATTTAATTTTTACATGATTTTCTAATAGACTTATCTGGAAAACCCCCAGTCCTGAGCATTCTGGATACCAGGTCCCATACCTGTACTGTATTATGGACATAGGCCATTTCTTTTCATGTTTGAATTTATACATATGACTCATATGACTTTGAGGGCTGCCATGTTAGTTGCATCTGAAGAAAACCCATGCTTAGATTTCCACAGCAAAAGATCCAAAACCCTTTCTATGCTCTGTTCTATGAAGGATATCACAGTGATGGAAAGAAATATGGCCACTCTCACTTACATGCAAACGTGTAGATATCAATACAAGAATATGTTACCCAAAACACAAGCATTGCCTTCATATTTAAAGACATCTACTAAAAAGAAAATAGCAGCAGAATATTCAAAGCCAGGCACCTTACCTATACATCGCCTTCCTTTCAGCTGATATCCTGTGTCGCACCCACAGTGGTAACTTCCAATGCTGTTAAGGCAGCGCTGGTGGCATGGGCTGGACTCCACGCATTCATTAATATCTAATGGAGAAAAATTAAGCAAACCTTGAAACACAATCATTTTTCTTATTTTCTAATAAAATGTTCGTGCTTAATAATATGCTTTATGTTTCTATTTTTCTTTGTCACAAGACCTGCCATTTATTATTGCTCAAAAAATTAATTATGATTTTTTCCAGTGTGAAGCCTATTAATACAATGTACATTGCATATTTTTACAATTCCAAAGACTAATAGCATATCTACATTTACTCAGATAATCCTGGAGATCTAATTTTGCTAACTCTAATGAACTCCCATTAATTAAAATCAGCCAATTAAAAATCTTTCTATACTGTGAGAAGCAACACATGGATTTAAAAAAGGTGTATGTGTGTGTTGCTGTGGCAAGGATGGACTAGCCAACTGGGAAACTGGAGAAAACCCTGGTGGGGCCTTGGCAGCTCTGGTTCGTATAATACATCTTGGGGCCGATTCACTAAATTCGAGTTAAGGATTCGAAGTAAAAAAACTTCGAATTTCGAAGTGTTTTTTGGGCTACTTCGACCATCGAATGGGCTACGACTACGACTTCGAATTGAAGGATTCGAACTAAAAATCGTTGGACTATTCGACCATTCGATAGTCGAAGTACTGTCTCTTTAAAAAAAACTTCGACCCCCTAGTTCGGCAGATAAAAGCTACCGAAGTCAATGTTAGCCTATGGGGAAGGTCCCCAGAGGCTTGCCTAAGTTTTTTTGATCGAAGGATATTCCTTCGATCGTTGGATTCGAAGGATTTAATCGTTTGATCGAATGAATAATCCTTCGATCGTTCGATCGAATTTTCTGCGCTAAATCCTTCGACTTCGATATTCGAAATTGAAGGATTTCAATTCCTAGTCGAATATCGAGGGTTAATTAACCCTCGATATTCGACCCTTGATAAATCTGCCCCCTTGTGTCTTGTGTGCATTGTGCACAGTGTTTCATGTATGATGTGCAGTTGCACAAGCCCCAGTTGGCTCTCTTTCTTAATAGATTCCATCACCCCTTCAGATTTCACAAGCAACCAAGCACCCAACTCACCCTTGACATTACCAAGTGGGAAAGACTGCTATGGCCTCAAAGATTCATGTGTTGGGAGATGTACTTTACAAAACCACCTTCAACTTTGGAATTTCTGAAGAAATAACAGTATCTGGATTCTGGTGGCATAATTGTGCAAATTGATACCATAGATATGCACTGCAGAATGTGGGCCTGCCCTAGACAATTGGATGCCTATTATTGTACAAAGGCCCCTTTTAGGCTTACATGAATATACAGGAGAACCTAATGGTAAAGTCCAGGTGCCCCAGTCTGACACTTTGAGGTGTGGATAATGTTGTTTAGAATAGACATATCTATGAAATGCAGTTATAATATAAAGATATATATATAGAAGGTATAATTTAGTGGATTCAGAAGTCAAAATGTCATGAAATTAATTTAGTTACTTTTATGGTAAAATGTACTTTTCACAAAAACAATTCAGGCATATTAAGATACATATTTTTATAGCTTAAATGTAGGATGAAATGGGACATACCTTGACATACAAGGTCATTAGCAGCTGCTCTAAATCCAACTCCACATTTGATGGTACATATATAGGAGCCAACAGTGTTTTTGCACTCCTGATTTTTGCGACAGATTGAATCTTCCAGTGCACATTCATCGATATCTAGAGCAAGGCAGCACATGTTCAGGTCCAAAAGAAGACATGTTTGGGTTAAAGGACAATCTTACATTTAATACATATTTGAGCCTAGTGCCCAGACTTGCCCCCTTTTCATGTATTTTCACAAAGGGTGACATGTTGCCAGTCCAAAAATATAAGGTTAATTTGTTTCTTGGCTCAAATTAAAAAGGTTGTGTTCTTCTAAGTATTACCAAGTGATCGGGCGTAGCATATTTTCTTGTTTGGCTACTGGCTGGAAGTTCTCACTTCATGCTGTTTAATGGGGGGGGTATACCTCTTGATAATTGTTACCAATACATTGTATAATTGTTACCTTGCCCTAAAATGACTTGCCATCTTTTATCAGTCATCCAACTGAAACAATTGTATCCCATTCCTGGTTCTACTGACGGGACATAATTATTACTTGGATTTAACCATCGCCAATGGAGAACTATGATGTTTGCACTGATTGTACCATTAAAAAGATGAAGGCCAATCCCTGATTAAGCTATGTACAGTAAGTGTGAAGAAAAGGGAATTTTAGTGACTGGTGTGTTAATGATGAACTAAAACAAACAATTCCAGTTGTTCCGCCATGTGAGTAATAAGAAAGTTACATAAAGTACATATATCACAGCAACGGTTTCCATATCAGAAGGAAGCATGCGTGAAATGAGCCTACACAATTTTGCAGTTATGCAACTGACATGAGAAAAATGCATTGAAGTAAATCTTACCGTGACAGGTTCTTCCATCATCTGATATCATCAGGCCTCTTGGGCAGGAGCAGTAGTAACTTCCGATATTATTATGGCATGAATGGGAACATGGGCTGCTAGAGGCACACTCATCCTCATCTGGAAGTATTCAATAGTCATTTGCATTTGTTACAAAGTTCATGGAAAATGTTTCTGGAAGGAATGAGTTATCTTGGCAGGACATACGTAGACAAAATTATGTAAAAAATGACTCCATAAGACCAAGTGAACTGTTAAAAAAATATCCAGCTAAATAGTTACATATAGTACTATTATTCCAGCAAAATAAAATCAGTGTCTGCTAATCAGTGCTATTCTATATAATAAAGTGTGTAGTGTATTATAGATTTCTTTAAAGCAGCAGAGAGTGTTCAAAATGGTATTAGAACATGGGCAGAATACTGTTCTATATACAGTCCATGAAGGTACACTAATATTTTATGTATTCATTAATAATTATTAGGATGTATTAAACTGTGAGTGGACCTTTGCCCTTTTTGGAGGACAGAGCCTCTTTTATACCTTGTTCAGAGTCTGCATGTTTCCAGCAATGAGAAAATAAATAGTTTAGGTGGCTGTGATATGCTTAGGAAAAAGATAGATGCCAAATGTATTGCCATAGATAAGCTGAAGAATCCAGGGAGTCCACTAAAGCCCTGTTGGAATGTTGACTGTAGTAAGTAGTTCTAGTAGATCATGGCCATTCTTTTCTAATAGTATTTACACTTTTCTGTGCTCACACAAGCACGTCAACAAGTTGCTCATCAAGAGAGGGTAGGGTTGCCAATAATTTAATAACAGATATATGTTGCACAGATTTTAGTAAAATAAACATTTAATCCGAGTGCTATTACCTGCACAGTAGAGTCCTGAAGAATCAAGGCTAAATCCAGAAGGACACTGGGCACTTGAATCACCTATAAAATAAAAACATTTTAAACACGCTAGTTATTTATATTATAAGCAAATATCAATTATTAATTGTAGTGAATGTGTTGAGCATGCTGTCAGTTTTCATGTGGATCTGTATTTGTGTTGTACACCCTGGCCCGGGTTCTTCTATTTTATGGTGTGTTGAGAACAGTTGTGTTTCTAATTGTGTTTCTAATTGTGTTTTTGCATAGTGTTCTGGAAAAAGCTAAATGCAGTGAAATACATGCTGGTTGGAACCAGCTATCACTGTCGTAAATGAAAAAGAAATAGCAAAAGTCACCTGATTTTTTCTGTTGCACTACTTCAGTTTCTTTAGTAAACATTGGCACAATTTAGAAACATTTAGAGCCACAAGACTTATGGCAAAGGTACTGTAATAAAGGTTATGCATCTTCAAAGGGCTCTTTCAGAGCATCAATGATTTGTTGACTACGTGGCTTGGAACTATGTGGTGGAGATGGGAGTTTTGATAGCGTTATGATCGCCCAAATGATTCATTTTTGACAAATACTGTAGATAATGGGTGGTTAGAACAGATTAGGTTAATATTTAAAGCGATACTGTCATGGGGAAAAAAAAAATCCAAAACGCAGCAGTTAATAGTGCTGCTCCAGCAGAATTTTGCACTGAAATCAATTTCTCAAAAGAGCAAACAGATTTTTTTATATTCAATTTTGAAATCTGACATGGGGCTAGACATATTGTCTGTTTCCCAGCTGCCCCCAGTCATGTGACTTGTGCTCTGATAAACTTCAGTCACTCTTTACTGCTGTACTGCAAGTTGGAGTGATATCACCCTCCTCCCTTTTCCCCCATCAGAACAAAAGAACAATGGGAAAGTAACCAGATAACAGCTCCATAACACATGATAACAGCTGCCTGGTAGATCTAAGAACAGCACTCCAGGTCCCCCTGGGACACATTAAGTTACATTGAGTAGGAGAAACAACAGCCTGCCAGAAAGCAATTCCATCCTAACGTGCTGGCTCTTTCTTAAAGCACATGACCAGGCAAAATGACCTGAGATGGCGCCTACACACCAATATTACAACTAAAAAAAAATACACTTGCTGGTTCAGGAATTAGTTTTTATATTGTAGAGTGAATTAATTGCAGTGTAAATTTAGAAATAAAAATATTATAAAAATCATGACAGGATCGCTTTAATGAACTTCCCTTCAGTAAATTGTGATTTATGGCTCCACATAGAAAGGTATATAGTTATCATTTCTGTATTATGTTGTAATAAGAGGCAGCACTGATACCTCTGGAGATAGAAGCATGGACTTGGAAGCTAAGAGATTCTTCTTGTGGTTTATAATCTGTTTCAATAGAAGACACATGCAGTGTCTCAGTGAGGAAAGGCATTGTTCCTTGACCAGGATCATAGCTTATGATGTGGTTCCAGGTGTAGGGAACATAGGCCCCATCCAAAGAAAACATTCTTGTTGAGTAGGCATGGACCTGTCCAGGACCTGTTTGGACATAATCTTCAGTGTAATCCTAAAACACAAATATAAAAAGAACATCTTAACAGTGGCAGCATGATAAGATATTTTTGGTAACATAATATTATCCTACTCTCCCCACATTTTATTTATTCTCATAGTTTGATATTAGTCATTTCAGAATACTGTAATTATGCATCAGATAATGACATCATATTTTGTGACTTATTTACTAAGGAAAGTTCTTTTCCACAGGATTCCACTGATGAACATATGAATAATTTCGTGAAACATACATTAATTACAGAGGTGAGTTCATTCACTAATGTAATGTTTCACTTGGTTTTATACCTAGATGACCTCATTACTATCAAGTAATCACTACATGAAAAAGGGCAATGAAGATGCCTGACCTTTAAATGAATATCAGCTGAAGCCTGTAATTGTAGAACATGTCCCTTCACCACTGTATCCAGCAGAAGTGATCCATCAGAATCTACTCCACGAGCAGTATGAGTGATCTTCAAGATTTCCCCTGTAAGTTAGGTAGAATTAGTGTTACTACTAGTATATATTTTTCCATGTAATAATTGTAGATCAGTACTCACAACGATATGGTGGAACATTTACGCTAAGATTTATTTATATAGGGATAGCAATATAGGTCTTGTAAGTACTAATTTGACTACATTCTAATTAAATGAGGAGGAGACATTGATGCTGCACATTAAGGGGCAGATTTACTAAGTTCGAGTGAATAATTCGAATGGAAAAATATTCCATAATAGTATTTATTTGGGTACTTCGACCATCAAATTGGTCAAATTCGATCGAATCAAAGTACTCTTTAAAAAATACTTCAACTTCATACTTCGCCACTTTAAACCTACCAAGGTGCAATGGTAGCCTATGGGGACCTTCCCCAGCACTTTTCTATTTTTTTTAGTCAAATAAAAATCCTTCGATTGATCGCTTAAAATCGTTCGAACCGTTTGATCGAACAATTTTTATTTGATTATATTTAGCTTTGCGCTAAAATCCTTCTAATTCAATATTCTAATTCGAAGGATTTTACTTTGAGGGTCGAATTCGAGTTTGACTCTTGATAAATCTGCCCCTAAATGTTTAGATCTGATGAAGCTGAGAGTGCCACTACCACAAGCCTCACGGGGTATCATTTACTGACATATGAAGCTTAATATTGTCATGGTACAATTATCTTATTTTATGAGAGGGCTAGATAGAAGCTAGTGTTCTGAAGATTGAAGAATACAGGGGTCATTTATTAAGAGACCAGGAAGAAGTTCAAGGGCATGCACTTAGTGCCCATGAAGAAAGCACTTCTGTCTGGGGTCTGGGCGAGTTTTACCTTGTGCCGGAAAGAAAGCCAACGATAGGTACAGAACACAATGTCAGTACACAAGTCAGGGGATGCTTGGTAGCAGGAGGGGGCACCTACATGCCTTCCCTTTGCCCATCATAAATACAGTGATGTATTCCATGCGATGGACTCAAGTCTCTGCTCTTTAAAATGGATCTCAGAGATTTACAGCAATTCATCAAGGGTGAAAGTCAGGGTGCAAAAGCCAAAAACATGGTTGATGGCGGCAACATTGCACCCTGCTTTCTGCAATGTACATTACCCCTTAAATGTCTTAATGGTCTGAAATGTAATAATCCATTATTTGAATTTTAAATCACCTATGCCATGTCTTCTCAATTCTGTTGTAAGAGGTACTTAAATAATCCAAGGTACAAACCTGTGGCAAACTCTACTTGGGATTCTCTTTTAAATATACCACCTGTGAGAGAAAATCCATTTACTGCTTCTCCTATCTCCTTGGCTGTTGTCCAGTATATGGGATTCAAGACAGAAACTAGATTCCGCATTGAAGGGCCTTCAGGTAAAGAAATGTAGCTTTATTACAAATGCTATCCCTCATGTATAAAAATTCAACATTCTGCAGAGGTGGTCAATACTGAAACAGTTAGAATAATGTATAAGAAAACACTAACCCCCATGTGTAATAAAACCACTACGTTTGCACGTGAGCGATAACCCATAGCAATCATTAAGATGTTTGCTTTTTAAACAGATGACCAGTAAATTCTCCCTGCTGATTGGTTGCTTCAGGTTACTGAACCAGGGCAATCTTAGTGCCTTTTATTACATGACCCTAACTAACACTAAACTGGCTATTTCCAGCAAATTTGCAAAATAGTACTGACAAAAATCATCTTAACTTGTTTCCAGTAGGGGGAAATGGTAGGCTGAGGAAACAGAATTAACAACCCATTTATAATAATAACTAAATAATAAACTATAATAAAAAAGAATAAATGCTGTTTGTGAAAGATTATAATAATTCAGCATCCAGATCTGCTAATGTCTTTTAAATAAACACTGCTCTGAAGTGCAAGCATAATGCCAAGATGTACGGAATATGTTTAGCAGGTTCTTACCCAGACTTTTTGGAATGTTTGTGAACTTAGCTTGGAGAATCCTTGATCCTGAATTGGGGTCATCTGTAATTGTAGCATTCAGGGGAGAAATTCCAAAATCAAGGTCATTGATGCTTCCAAATAAATTTCCTTTCACTCGCTGTGGCCCTCCTGGTATAATTTCAAATTATAATTCAATTAATGTTTATAAATTGTCAGCAGAGACAGTAAATTGTATTATTATTCAGTATAAAATAAAGTGGCCAACCATTGGCTGTCATGTGGTGTAGGTTGCATACCTTATACACTGGAAACCTCTTGATCAGTTTGATATTATTGACATTAGTTACAGATGTTCATTGACATTTTTTTTAAGCAGCAAATGTGGCTGAACATAAAAAGACACACGGACAAACCAGTGGCATGTCCGAAAGGAGCTATACATGGAGCTGTGTCTAGTTCTGTATGCAGCTTATTTTATCTACACTGTTGTTGCATTGGGGAACCCCACCTTGAAGATACCGAGCGTGAACTCCTTTCGTTTCCGTAATTCATTTCAATTTTCTTACATTAGGCTAAATTTAATTTTTAAGTATGGAAAATGTGACTAATTTCCTGCATGAATGCATTGTTCTTATAAATACAGAAATTGTTATAGAACTGAGTAATGTCTGGGTGGTACCTCTTTATTGTGAAATCCCAGTCTGGTTGTTCTACTAGCTAATATACACATCTCTACTAACCAGGATATAGGAACAAGTGGACCTGAAGTTAATGACATCACCCACTGTGTTACACCTACAGTACCAACCTGTTAACAAAAAGGATTTTACAGGGGGACCTTACATTCTAATAATTCTTTCATCTATTAAAGGGGTGGCTCACCTTTAAAGGGGAAGGAAACCTTGTCGGCGCAAACCCCCCACCCCCCCTCCCGTTTGTTGCCCACCCTCCCTCCTCCCCCCTGGCCTACCCATCCCGCTGGGCAAATACCCCTAAGTTGTTACTTACCCTTCTGCGCAGGTCCAGTCCAGGGAGTTCACAGACGACATCTTCTTCCACGCGATCTTCTTCCTGCTTTGAACGGCGCATGCGCAGTAGGATCATTTTGCCGGTACGATCTACTGCGCATGCGCGTGACTTTTGGCGCATGCGCAGTAGATCTGTACCGGCGAAATGATCCTACTGCGCATGCGCCAAAACGCCGTTCAAAGCAGGAAGAAGATCGCGTAGAAGAAGATGTCGTCTGTGAACTCCCTGGACTGGACCTGCGCAGAAGGGTAAGTAACAAGTTAGGGGCATTTGCCCAGCGGGAGGGGTAGGCCAGGGGGGGAGGAGGGAGGGCAACAAACGGGAGGGGGGAGGGTTTTTGCGCAACCTAGGTTTCCTTCCCCTTTAAGTTTTAACTTTTTAGTATGTTATAGAACGGCCAATTCTAAGCAACCTTTCAATTGGTCTTCATTGTTTATTTTTTATAGTTCTTGCCTCATATGCCTTCATCTTTTGGCTCTTTCCGGCTTTCAAATGGGGGTCACTGACCCCATCTAAAAATGACCTCTATGTAAGGCTACAAATGTATTTTTATTGCTACTTTGTATTACTCGTCATTCTATTCAGTCCCTCTCCTAGTAATATTCCAGCCTCTTATTCAAATCAATGAATGGTTGATAAGGTCATTTGTACCCCCTGGAGAGCTGCTGAAGAAAAAGCTAAATAACTCAAAAACCACAAATAACACAAAATGAAAACCAATCACAAATTGTCTCAGAATATCACTCTCTACATTATACTAAAAGTTAACTCAAAGGGGAACAACCCTTTAATTGCAGCAAATGAAGTAATATATGCTTAAATAAATGTTGTCTTAATTATAAACCTGCACCCTAAGACTGGGTTGAACTGTGAGATGTTTCTTATTTAATTCTTCAACTGGATTGTGGTTTACTTGGGTAGTGCCTTCAATTGACTGCGGCATACTGCACCATTTTCCCCCTTTTTTAATAGATCAATTAAACTTATAAAAAAAGAGGCCAAAGTCAATTTAAGAATATAATTTGTTTATGCAATACATAGCTTCATTCAAGGTATGACTGTACCCTGCACTTGTACTTAGATATGGGAAGTCTATCTACCTCTGTAATGGGCTGCAAGGCCACAATCCTTTTTCTAGTTTGTACTGTAGTAATGGGATTATAATTTAGATTAAGAAGCCAGTGGGATGTAATAAGGAACCTTGTACACAACCACACATGCAACCAACCACAGATCCAGACCAAGTTATGTTTTGAAGCATTTGTATTCAGGTACAGGATCATCTGTTATCTAGAATTCTCGGGATTTGTCTTTTTCTGGATAATGGATCTTTCTGTAATATGGACCTCCATCACTTACGTCTACTAAATAATATAAACATTAGTTAGGATAGGATTGTTTTACCTCCAATAAGGATTCATTGGCGCAAATTCACTAATGTGCGAATTTTCGCTAGCGTTACTTTGGCAGTACTTTTGCAAGCATTCATTTCTGCATAGATAAACTTCACTAGCACTCTTCTGCTAAGGTTAATTTGAATAAGGCGGGTACCTAAAAGTCATATGGACGTCTTTAATAGTAATGTTGGTGCAAATGTTTGAAGTGGCCACTTTTTAAAACAAATGTCCAATGAGCCATAATAAAAAGACAGAAGAGATCCTCTAATGCCCCTCAAATTAGTTGAAAAAAATTTGCTCACACATAAGTCTTTAATAGTTTGGACTTTTGAAAGCAATTCCGCTTTAAGAAAAGAAAAGTCGCCAGCGTTTTTGACAACTTTAATGCAGTGTCGGACTGGCCCACTGGGATACCAGGAAAACCATGTGTCAGTGGGCCCTCAGGCTGCTAAACATTTGGCCTATTTCATGGCCATTCCCTATTTCTAAAGGAACAAAGTGGCTAAATAGATGGAATAATGGATTATAGTATATAAAGAATAGAGACTAGGAGAATAGAGGTTGAGTGAGGAAAGGAAGAAAATAGTAGTGAGGGTGGGCCCCTGATCTAAATACTTTTGGTGTCCCAGTCCGACATTGATTTAGTTAATTTCCAGCATACCGGATACGATGTCACTGACATACGATTGAGGAAAATGTTGCTTCGTTTTATCAGTTCACCTGGTCTGAGGTGGCAAAGTAAACTCTGGCCAGAGGGAAAAGTCGCTTGATAGAGTGTGCGAACGAACGCTAGCGATGGTCTCCTTCGCTAGCGAATTGTCCTCTACGCCTGTTAGTGAATTGACAAAGTCCTTGCGGATGAGAATTCTGGCGGATTGTCACTAGCGACAGCCACTTCACCCTTTAGTGAATCTGCCCCGTTATATTTTAGTTTGGATCAAGTACAAGGTACTGTTTTATTAGTACAGAGAAAAAGGAAATCACTTTTAAGAATTTTAATTATTCTATTAAAATGGAGTCTGTGAAAGATGGACTTCCCATAATTTCAAGCTTTCTGGATAACAAGTGTTTAGGTTTTATTCAGATTCATTGCTGTTTATGGCATCTGTTATAGCCTGCATCCCATGCACAAAAGGCCACTATAATATTTGCCATGCAGCCTCTGCACAAGAAGGCTTACCAGGACAAGCTTGAACGTTACATCTTAATAGCTGTGTGGAATCCCCAGGGCAGGGCCGGCCCGTGTGAGAGCGAGCTGGATGGTGACATAGACGTGTGCGGATCTGCTCCCCTCCACCACAAGAGACTGAGCATTTGCTCCAAGCTTCCCATTGGCCCCAGTTTCCATGAGCTACAATAAGAAACACCATAAGGAAACAGTATTGCTCTTTTTACTGCATTCTAATTAGATGACTTGGATTGGCCCAAATGGTCTTCAAGAATGGAAAAAAATCTGCTTACTTTCTCCAAATTGAAATAGGCTGCACATTCTTTGTAATACTGCTCTTGTACAAAAATAATTATGACTCTGTACAGACAACTCCTTCTTTCAGGCTTGGTGACCATCACAGGGTTAGATTATTTTTGGTAAATAGAATTTTGCTCTGACATTTATTGAAGGAGAATGTCAGCTGAGTGAAGCTCCATTAGTCATACTGATCCCACCTTTCTGAAATGTCAACCTTATGTTGTGTCAGCATAACATCCCCCTCTCTCATATATGTAAAGTCAATGTTGCCTTTAAAACTATTCTACATGTGCATTCCAAAGCCAAAGGTCCACACAATACTAACCTGGACACAAGTCTGTGTTACATTTATTTGTTTCTGTGTCGGTACCAGTACAGGCTCTACCACTATGTGACGGAGCAGGGTTGTCACAAGCTCGATATCGCCTCATTTGACCCCCATTGCATGTGCGGCTGCAGGATCCCCAGTGACTCCATAGACCCCAATTACCATGAACTGAAAGGCAGAAAATGCATGATTGGCAAGGAAATCTGTTATCTTCATTATTAACATGCTTTCATATGTAGTCAGAGAGGAGTTGGCATAGAAACTCTTTGACTAAAGATGAGAATGGATCGTCTGGATTTTGCTGTTGAGTCACTCCCAGTAGTTAAAAATGGTGCCAGGACATCTGTAAAAATTTCTCCAATTTTCCTGGCCTAATGCTTCATAGTAGTGATTTTTGAACCAGCTAATATTAGAAATTGTTATAAACTGGATATTTATGATACAAAAGGTATAATGTAGACTTTAATACAGTATGGGACCTGTTATCCAGAATGCTCAGGACCTGGGGGTTTCTGCATAATGGATTTTTCTGTAATTTGGATCTTCATAATACTAACACTAAAAATCTACAATTCAAAATATTAATGTACATTAAAAGTTACCTATAGGTCATGTTGATTGTTTTTCTCTGATAGTTTGTAAGTAATTGTTACTTGAGGTTCCTAAACCTGACATCTCATCTCAGCCTGTCAGTTAGAGTTTCTAATGCTAATGGACTCCTGCTGCACAAATATGGCAGCCCTCTCCTACACGAACATGCGGATGAGACAGGTAATGTAAAAGCTTTGGGCAAATACATTTATGGCAAAATTAAAGATAATATGAAGACAATGATATGATTTTGCAATGTCCATTATTCTTTTTTTATTCCAAGATATTAAAGGATACATGTATTGTTAAAGGGATTCTGATTGTGGTGTTGTTTTTATTTCTAAATTACACTGTTGACACTGCAGGTTTATCAGAGCATAAGTCACATGACTGGGGGTACCTGGGAAACTGACAATATGTCTAGCCCATGTCAGATTTCAAAATTAAATATTAAAAAATCAATTTGCTCTGTTGAAAAACAGATTTCAGTGCAAACGTCTGCTGAATCAGCACTTTTAAGTGATACATTTTGGGGGATAAAAACATGTTTTTTTGTAGGAGAAAGAAAGAGGGCTGGTCTGATTTTCTTCTGCTTAGGAAAGATTTCCTAACTAGAAGAACATCAGATCAGCCCTCTTTCTCCTGACAACTTCCTTGACTACTTGGTGGTCAGAAAATGACCAGCAGGTGGTGGTGTTGTAATAAAATGCATCCATATTAACAGTACATGTATCCCTTAATATCTTGGAATTAAAAATAAATAAATAATGAATGTACATTTGCAAAGTGATTAAAATGACATTCTCATCAATGTTACATTAACTTATTTAAAAGGTTTACTTATCCTTTCAGTCCACTAGAAAATCATTTAAACGTTAAATAAACTCAATATGCTGGTTTTGCTTCCAATTTACCTCAGTTTGCAGTTTGTTAATTATTACAGAGGAAAAGGAAATCATTTTTAAAAAAAATGGATTATTTGGATAAAATAGAGTCTATGGGAGACAGCCTTTATGTAATTTGGAGCTTGCTGGATAACGGGTTTCCAGATAATGGATCCCACACAAGTTACAAGGAGGACACAGATAATTTGTGATGAATATTAAAGAAAAAAGAAGAAAATTGTCTACTGGCAGCCATATTTCTGCTAACGGTTTCCTTGGCTGCATTAGCTAGGACTTATTCCATTCTCATTATTCAGGAGACACAAGGACAGACTGATATTGCTCACTACCTGTAATGAGCACCTGCCACAACACTCATTGTAGTTACAGGTTACATTGCTGTTGACTGTATTAGTTTGCTATTTTGAAATTGGAGAGTACTGTGCTGTGGTTGCAAACTCACTCCCTTGCTTATTCATGGCCGGTACTGTAATATTGATATCAGATTACTTACCTGGACATAGATCTGCATTGCATATCTCATTTTCACGCTCATTCCCTTCACATTTATGGCCGCCATACTGTGGTGCTGGATTGGAACATGCACGAGATCTTTGTCGAAGGCCTCCTCCACAGGATAAACTGCAGGATGTCCAGCTACTCCAGGCCGCCCACTTTCCATCCACTAAATACATGGAAAATGATCTTATATTAGACTGGCATATCTAAGTACGGTAACAGAATTAGTGCCAAGGTAAGTAAGTAAGGTAGTCTCACGCTTTCCTGGACATGAAAATAAATATAAGCTGCAGACTTCAGACCAGTTCCTACACAATTCTTTCTTGATTCCCCCACTGATATCAGTGAAAGTGACATTTTTTGTGGTTCTTTTGAATCAATTGACCGTTTCTGGGGAACAATATCCGCAAGGGACACTCCTTCTGGCTGAAGCATAGGGGACTCAGTTTTGGAAATTTTTAATGAGTGCTTGTATCCCATAAGTCTACAGGGACTGCAAGGCACCAAAGTGAGTAACGAAGGGTGCCCAGGACTTTGGGGGAGGTACTGGGAGCAGAGGGAGACCTGGGACTGGCTACATGGGGTGGAAGGATTGGTTGATGGCAATAAGGGAGGGCTGTTATAAAATTGGGAAGCTGCTTACCCTCCTCCTCTTGTGACATCACAGGCACCTGGAGCACTGTACAGGCTGGCAGCGTGTCTGGTCTCCCCTAATGGCGCCCGATCATCCCAACCACCCCCACCCATTGCACTGTTACATTTAAATTGTTACACTTATTTGTTAACAAAGTTTCAATGGACTGGTTTCTATATGTGTTATATAACTAATATTATTGTCACAGCTGTTGGTGGGTAATTTATTTTGGTCCTTGCGATTTGGGTCTGGTCAGTAGGTTTTTCCCTTTACATGCCAACTGCAGTTGCAGTGGCTGGCATCTGTGGTAACCTGGGCTTGGTATAACATGGCAAGGACAGAGTTATCGGTTTTTGCCAAATATAGTTTTAATAAAAGCTGTGGCCGACCTCCACCCACGAAAAGGGAAAACTGAGTCTTGTGTTTTATTTAAATGTTAGCTCATTAGCAACTGCCTCCCCACAGTCCAAAGCATTCATGCTCACATCACATGGCCTTAAATAAGATACTATAAGATACCCTGCTCTTTGGATAGTTTAAATTAAAATCAATACATAGTATTGTACATATATTGCTGTGCTGTTAATTTTGTTAATTCTGACAGCGTTTGCTAAAAATGTAAACCATCTTTTATATCTATTGCGAGTATTTACCTGGACAATGCCTGTCACCACATATTTGCATCTGCGTGTCTTGCCCCTCGCAAGGTAGGCCGTCAGGTGATGGAGCAGGGTTATTGCAAAACCTAACTCTCGTCTTTGTTCCTTTTCCACAAGTCTTGGTGCACGCTCCCCAGGACTGCCAAGGGCCCCATGTGCCATGGACTATAATACAAAAAATATAATTATACAAATAAATAAAAACAAATGAATTTAAACTTTCTGCTTACACGGCTATGTCCATATAATATGTAATATGTAAAATGTAATAATATTGTGCCCAGGGAAGGAAGGTGTATTTTCAGGTTCAGGGAGTCCTTGCTCTGTGGAGCTTACATTCTAAAGACACCCGACTGCTTATTCTCCAACCCCTCTGCTCCCTGTGCCCATGCCACATTTGCTTTTGGGTAACCTTCTTTCTTTTACTCTTCCCCTTGCATGTTTAGCAAATTTGTATCTAGATTTCTAGCTCCCCCAATTGCCCCTATCTCTCTCTTGACGGTTGCAGCGTTGATTCTGAACCTTCCCCATTCGCCCCAAGAACATACCTTCCATCCTCATAAATACATACACACACCACTGGTTTGGAAAGAGATGGCCGCAGTTGTTTATTTTAACACAGTAATAATAATAAATAACATGTATAACATTTTAACCTTTTACTAACCATTTGTATAACAAACCTTTATAACATTATGACATTATAACATTATTCCCCCACCCGAGGGAAGGGGAATGGGGGTGGGGTGGCTGTACCCCAATTGTAAAGGTAGGTTCCTGTTCCATTCTCCCAAGCCCTAAACCGGGCTGCCTACATTCCCATGAGGACCCAGGCCTACCTTGCTACTTCCACTCACTTTGAAATACCCCCTTTTAACTTCCCCTGGGGGTCCTTGTAAAGGTACCCTTCGCCAACTGCGACATAAACCACCCATCTACGGGAGGGAGGGCGGGATGCTGCGTCCTGCTGCCTCCATTTCCCGGCACCGAATGTAAGTATCCTCTCTTCTCGCACAGGAATCGCGAGCCCAGGGTCCCTCCAGTCAATCACCGCCTGTAATAGAAAAAAGGGGGCGGGCCAGTGCACTCCTACGCACCGTCAAGGCCCTGCTACTCCTACCCGGGTCGTGGGGTCCCATTCTCCTTCTTCCATTCAGCAGATCTGAGTTGCTGAAACTTCTGCTCATACAATTTACTTTGCAAGCTGGAGAAGCAGCATCACCACTTTTAGAGAAGTAGTATCAATGAAGGGGCAGTAAGAGAGGAAAGGTGATATAGTTGGCCAATATGGTTTTGCTGGTTGGAACAGACAAAATGATGCATTCTCTGTTTTGGCATGTCTATATGTATACTTGTGCACACAGTGCTGTTATCACCCAATTATGACATAAATAAACTAAAAGAAACAACTTTTCTCGGTGATGATGCTGGGGCTCATTTACCAATCTCACTGGTGCATGTGTGTAAAGTTCAAGAATAAAGTAAGGAAGGCTCAGCTTCTTAACTAACAACTTTCAAAGTGCATGTTGCCCCAATTTCATTATTAAAGCCTTTCTCATTTAATTAGTATTACTTATTTGTAAAGAGCCAACATATTCCGTAGCACTGTGGAATAAATGAGCAAATACATTGACCATACAGATTTACATACAAAGCAAATATCCGATACAAGAGGTAAAGAAGGCCCTGGCCAAAAGAGCATACAATCTAAACTACCCCTCTAATTAAATAGAAAGATACTTTTTAATAGTATAATATCCAGACATGGAATTACTTTACCTGGGCAGGGTTTAGTATTACACACAGCAACATCTACTGCTTTTCCAATACATGGTTTCCCTCCCTCCTGGGCTGGTGGGTCACTGCAGGTTCTGATCCTTGTTCTTTTCCCACTTCCACATGATCTAGAACAATCTTCCCATGTGCTCCACGCTGACCAGTTTCCATCCACTATGTAATACAGAAATGATGCACAATACTGAAATGCGTATGTACTCTATCTAAAGCATAATAGGGCTCATTTAATAACACAGGTACTAAGGTGCACAAGTGCAGTTGTCAATAGAAATGAATCTGCAATTAGCTTTGAGTTAGAAAATTAGAGCAACGATCTGATTGGTAAATCAGTCCTAGTGAATGCATTGCAGGTTATTGCATTTTTAATTATTTTTTAAGATCCACAAAGACTCAGGAGCTGATTTATAAAAGATCAAACTGGAGAACCCAGAAGGATTCCCAGCAATTCAAGCTATATTTCCTGTCTGAACACTCCTTTTCCCATCCCAAAAAATCATCATTGTATTTTATGCAGGGAAAAGGATTCAAACTTGTAATTTTTTCTCTGGATCTGTTCAAAAATTGTTGATTGTACGTTGGTCTTAACAGTAAGGCGCAGATTTATCAAGGGTCAAAGTGAAAATTTGAATTTTCAATTCTTTTTATGGCCAAAACTGTCAAATTCGACTAGGGAATTGTTAAAATTTGATTCAAGTTTTTAAATAAAATCTAATTTGATTTTCGAGATTTATCATACACTGGACCTTTAAGAACTTGAATTAGACTATTTGCCACCTAAAACATGCCGAATTGCAGTTTTAGCCTAAGGAAGATGTCCTGGGATCAATTTAGGATCAGCCTTTCTGACATTCGAGTTTTTTGCGCAGAAAAAGTTTTCAGGTCCATAGTATTCACCTGACTTTGAAATATTCTATTTTTTTTAGTAAATTTCGATTGGTCGAATTTCAAGTTCATGGTAGTTTATGGGAGTTTTAAAAACTCCCATAAACTTGAAATTCGACGCTTGATAAATCTGCCTCTAAATGTAAAAAATGAACGGGCAAAAACTGGTTAGGGAGCAATATACAGTATACAACAGATAATAAAACAAAGCCATGGTAGTGTTTTTCAGTGGCTAATAAACTGGTTTTTGATGAGTCAAATGATTGAATCGGCCAGCTGAATCAGTCCCTAAATATTTCTTGCAAACATAATCAATGCTTGAGAGAGACTGTCTGCAATTTGATAAATCATGGGGACTAAGAGGGTTATTCATTATTGTTGGGGGGGTTTGTCTGTGATTCAAACTTTTATGTGCTAAAAACCATGAATGTGAATAATAGTTTGAAAAACATGAATTTTCAGTATTTTACAAGAAAACACAAAAAACTTTAATGTAAAACTTCGATATCTAAAAGCTTGTGAGGTCAATGGGAGCTGTCCTAACATACAAGGAATTCGATTTTCTTCCATTATTTTCTTCATTCAAGTTTTTTATATTTGATTTTTTTAATAGATCAGATAACGCTCATGTTTTTTTTTTTAAATTGTGAGTTTATTCAAAGTAATAAACAATTACATAAATCTGAATTCTGATGAATAAGCCTCCCAGAGTTACCTGGACACAGTTTATTCTGACAACTTCTTGTCTCAGTCTCTGCCCCTTGGCAGTAATGCCCTCCATTTGCTGGCAGAGGGTTGTCACACAACCGGATCCTTCGTTGGATTCCTTGACCACAAGTCACACTGCAGGACTGCCAAGGAAGCCACTCAGAAAAGCCACCATGCACTGAAAGGGAATACATGGCATTAAACACATGCAGAGCCATGATAGAGGCACAACTGTTAATCCTAATCACTGTGGAACCTCATTGCACTTCTCTCTGCTGATTTATAAATACATGACAATAGTACAAATATCACCAAATTGTTAGCAATAGTCAAGTTGCGATTTCAGATCTTGGATGAGACACTTGCACAGAACTCACATCATGGGATTTTTATATTTCTCGTCTTTCTTCTTTGTAGACCATACAATCAATAGTTCTTCAGAGATGCTGTATTTAATATTTTTGAACATTTAAAAGCAGTTACTATAACTTTCTAATCTATTGCAGTGATTTTTAATCTATGGATCGGACCCAAAATTAGGTCCCCGTGTTGTTTAGATTGGATTTGCACATTCACCTGAAATGTCCTTTTGCAATACTCATTTATAAAGAGGTAGGAAATTAATTATATATCAAATTTTCGGTCCCAAGCAAGAATCCCAAATTTAATTTGGGCCTCATTTGAAAATAATGATACTACAGGTATGGGACCTGTTATGCAGAATGCTTGGGACCTGGGGTTTTCCGAATAACAGATCTTTCCGTAATTTGGGTCTTCGTGCCTTAAGTTTACTAGAAATTCATCTAAACATTAAATAAACCCAATAGGCTGGTTTTGCTTCCAATAAGGATTAATTATATCTTAGTTGGGATCAAGTACAAGCTACTGTTTTATTATTACAGAGAAAAAGGAAATAATTTTTAAAAATTTGGATTATTTGTATAAAATGGAGTCTATGGGAGACAGCCATTCCATAATTCAGAGCTTTCTAGATATCGGGTTTCCGGATAAGGGATCCTATACCTGTACCAGAATGCTTTATTTAAACTAACGGGCACATTTATTTTCATTGGTATTCAGAATTTTACCACTTTTTATCCCACTTTTTTTTATTTATTTATTATATATGCAGCAAAAATCAAACTTCCAAACTCAAATTTTCAAGATTTATTCAGTGCAAAAAATGTAAACATTCAAATCAAATTTAAAAGATGGCAAGTTAGTGGAGAAGTAAAGGGGAGTTGCATTAGCAAACTTTAAGCTTTTTTTCATTTAAAATTTTCGGTTAATATCTGTTTTTGCTACATTTAGATTTTGTTTTCACATGTTTAGAAAAGATGTTTTCAAATAAAGTTTGGGTAGACTGAGTTTGTTAGAATTAAAAAAAACTAAAACATTTAATATTTTTAAATAAAAAAAGATTTGATTACATTTTTAATAAATTTGCTTTCTTGAGTATATTTGCAGATAATTATTCAGTCTATTAGATATATCATTTATTTAGATAAACAGATAATTTATATAGATATATATTATTTAGAATATAATTCATATATGTATGTGAAATGATCATTAAAGCTCAAGAATGGGTTAATTAATTAATGGAAGACATGGCTGCCTGAGCTCCTTCTTTAATCCCTTTTCCTGAATCACTGGATGATGATGTTGGGAAATCTTAATGTTCAGTACCTTGGACAGTGAAAGTAACTTTGACAGCATCAGTCCCCATGATATTTGTAGCTTTGCATTCATACACTGAAGTATCCTCTTTGTGCGCTGCAACAATCTGCAGAGAGTTATTGGGTAGAACATTGATTCGATTCTCACTGCTGATAGGGCTATTGTGACGGTACCAAGTAATTTTAGGCACCGGCTCTCCCTCTGCTTGGCAATTTAGAGCCACAGTTGCCCCTGCATCAACAGTAGTGTCCAGTGGGAGAACTTTAATAATGGGAGGTCCTTAAAAAAATGCAAAGAAAGAGTGAATGACAATATAATGGAAATAATATACAGTATTAAGTATATTTGAGTACTTTAAGAATATAATCTAAAATGTCTTACTCTGTAACGTTAAAAATACAGTGTGTTCCAGGCTCCCGGCGTCATTTGTTGCGATACAAGTATAATCACCAACATCTTCATGCTTTAATATATAAATATATATGGTTATGTATAACTGTTATTTTACAGTCCATGTGTATGTGGCTTGTATGCCTGGATCTGGATAGCTATATCATCTTTATTAAGACAGCATCTGCAGTAATTAGTATTCTACACTTAGCTATACACACACAGCAAAATAATAAGCCAACTTGACCAACTTTGATTGAATTGTTGTGATGAGCGAAACTGCCCCAATTAGCCAGAAAATTTGTAAAACTGCAGAAAAAAAAATTGTGAGACCACAAAATATCACTGATTTGTTGCCAAATACATTTGATTATTTTTACTCCAAATTCATTGGAGTCAGTAGACTTTTCTTCTCTCTCTTTTTCCAGTGAAACTAAATACATGGTGAAATTCTAACACAGGTTTCCACCACATGAAAATGTGAATTCTTCTGCGAATCGGTGAAAAAACTGTTTATCCCTAAAAACACGGGGAGGCACATTTATAAAGGGTCGAATTTCATATTCATGTGAATTTTTTAAAACTGCCATAAACTCCCATAAATTCCAAATTTAATCCAACTCGGATGAATTAAAATACCCTGAAATCTCGAATCATATTGAATTTGATCAAACTTGAGTTTTTACTCTATAAAAATACGAATGTCAGGAAGGCTGCAAACATCTCCAAATCAACCTTGGACCTTGGTTCAAACTGCAATTCCGCAGGTTTTAGGTGGCAAATAGTCAAATTCTAATTCCTAAAGGGCCAGAGTATGATAAATCTTGAAATTCAAGTTTTTTAAAGAAACTCTAATCGAGTTTGGATAACTCCCTAGTCGAATTTGACAGTTTTGCCCATAAAAAAATTCTAAAATTAGAATTTTCACTTTGACCCTTAATAAATCTGCCCCATGGTGAACAGATATTCTGAGTGACAGTTCACTCCATTTTTAAGTCATTGAAGCCATTTTAGACATTTTTAGTCTGACTGAAGATGCTGTTGGCAGGTAAATCACTATGGAAGCTATCTAATGATATAAAGCAGGTCACATTTAACTATAACCTACATTGGGTCAGATTCAACTCAGAGAGAAAAAGTTATCTCATGGTTTATCACTTGAAAACTCATGGACACAATTCAATTTGAGGAGCAAAAACCCTCATTCACTTTCATTTCACTTCACATGATAAACCACGAGATAAGTTTTTCTAAATTTAATTGCATCTCAAATTGAATCTCGCCCATGACTTTTCATACGATAAACCTTTTTTTCAATGAATTGGATATGGTCCATTGTTTTTAGTTGGTCAACTTTTGTGTAGGTGGCTCAGCAGGTACAAGTTAGGTGCCTATCAAAGTAAAAGCATGCTTCAGGTATTACTTGAGAATGTTAATTGTTGTCATCTATAAAACAAGAATACTTACCCCTGCATCATATATTGCAATGGAGCCATTACTGAATTGTTTGATGTGCTTGTTATAGGAAATGACTTTTGCCTTCTTATGCCACTGAATTTTAGGGGAAGGATTGCCTTTTACAGCACAATTCAAAATAACGTTTCCACCCAAAGGAACAGTCCGGTGTGTATCATGGACTCCATTAAGTACAGGGGGTTCTGTGGGAAAAACACAACAACTTGTGATTGGCGAATTTGCACCGTTTCGCTTCGCCGAAAAATTCGCGAATTTCGCGCGAAATTCGCGAAACGGCGAAAAATTCGCAAAACGGCGCCGGCGTCTCGTTTTTGACGCTGGCGCCCATTTTTGATGCTGGCGCCCGTTTTTCGACGCCGGCGCCCGTTTTTGACGCCGGCATCCATTTTTTTTCGAAACAAAATTTTTGACGCCGGCGAATTTTTGACGCGAATTTTCGCGGGAGTTTCGCGAATTTATTCGCTGGCGGCGAATCGCGCAAATTCACCGCAAATTCGCGCCTGGCGAATAAATTCGCCCATCACTAACAACAACCAATAATACAAGTATGTATTTTTTCAAATGTTGTTTGAAAGGTAGATCAAAAGATGAAAAATATTAAGCACATTTATTATAATGACAGAAACAAGAACTCACCTTTTACAAAGACATGTATTGTTGTATTTATTGATGCTACAATATTTTCAGCTACACACATATAGGTGCCAGAATTTTCTCTTGAAACCTTGTCAATCACCAGCTCACTTTGCGGCTTGGATCTTCTGTCTTGCACTATTGGGAACAAATGAAGGAAGTTGAAGACTAATTTGGAAAACATTTGGATCATTGGGATGGGATGACACAAGAGGTTTTAGGTTCTGCCACTAGAGAGAAGTTATACAATTCAAAAAAAAGAGCATATTCTTCATAAACTCAAGTGTTACAAACTGGTGGATTCTCAACAATCCTTGCTTTATATGTCAATGAATGTTGATGGTTCTTTGGTGACAGATATGACAAAAGCTTGATCTAAATCTAAGTATAAATCTGCCTCTCACACTGGGCTCAAATTCTCAATGCCTTGTTACCATTTGTCAAACAGCATTACCCCAATTATCCTCAAATAAGCCATAAAAGATAAACAGTATGATCCCATGTCTTCTACAGACATAATGAAGCAAAAGTGTGGAAGGCTGTAGTCCTTCTATCACTAGCCTCATTGGATATGTTTAGTGGAATTTAGTGCCCTACATAAAAGGAACCAAGCATTTTAGTTTGCCATAGAGTATGGCCCATTTACTTACCAGAAGCCAGTGTGCAAAGTCCCTCTACCACCCCCAATAGTACATCTGCCTTTAATCATTACAAATAACCCACATTCAGACATGTTTAAGCATTTTTGCAAGATTGGTAAGGGGTGCTGTATTTTTTATTCTGGTTGGTTACATCAATGCAGTCTTATGTTGTATATATCTTACATTCTTTACTTTGTTTCTGCAACAATGATGTAAAGTGTAACAATAAGTTATCTAGGATTCCATTGAACCTGTTTGTTCTGAGTTGTTCCAAATCCTTGTTTATATCATTGTTGCAGCACATTTGAATTTGGATTATCTCCTTATCATTTTCTGGACACTGCTATATATTTTGAATCTGTCTGTATTTTACATTCCACACGAGCCACTCTTTGCTATAATAATTTTACTTAAAAGTTTCTCAATATGTTGACATATTGACATCTATCACAGAATGTATTTGTATTTGAATCTGTATTGAATAAAAAAAAGGCTAAATAGCTGAAAACTGGAAGGTAAAAACATCTGCTCAAAATGTAATTAGGGTCTAACCTGGCAAAATTTTGTCCTTAAAGATCCAGGTTGTATGAGGAAGTGGATTTCCAGTTGCTTTGCATAACAAGCTGAGCCTCTCGCCTTCATTTAAAGATATAGTTGTTGGCAGTTCAGTAAATGACGGAGGGAAATGAGCAGTGAGTCTGACTGTGTGAGTGTCTTCGCCGATAACATTGTTTGCAGTGCAAGTGTAAGTCCCAACATCCTTGTGCTGTAACAATATGCAGATAAATAAATGTAGAAAACATTTTGGTGGTCAACTTTTGGCATAAACTCAAACATTTATAACCTGTATTCAGTAACGAAGAAGTGCAAAATTTACTGCTAGGCTCATCATGTTTTGATGCTAGATCATCTTGTACCTCTGAGCACTCACAATAAAATGTTCACCTGAAGAGTTTGGGGTAGTAGTCACTAACAGTAATAACTGGATATTCATTAAAAACTTTATACATAGTTTGGGCTAATATTTAATGCTTTTATACTCCATTCTTATGAGTATTGGAAATGCAAGCATCAAAGCAAAACGTTTGTGCCATCATAGCATCACCATTATTCAGTGAAGAAATGTGGCATTATCTGTTTCAGAGATATATTATTCTTTGTCAGGTGAACATAACAATTGAGGTTGGAAAAAGACAAACGTATCCATCAATTTCAGCTTTTTTTTTCTTTAAATGATCACCCCCCTCATCTAAAGATCTTTACTGTCCATTCAGTGTCAGACTGGCTTGTCCGGGTACTGGGACTTTTCCCAGTGGGCCTTTATGTTATTGTTTTCTGGATCACAGATCATACACACTTTTCTACCTTTTTAAGGTTCTGTTTGTTTTTCATTTATTCCCAGCAGTGAGAAAGATTTAATTTAATATTCTATGATGGGTTTAGGGAAAAGACAAAGGCCAAATTTATTGCCACAGATATGCAGGGGAATTCAGAGAAGCTGTAAATTATCTCTATGTATATAATGTTTTCCATAGACTTCAGTAAACTGGCACCTACTGGGTAAAAACAGTGTCTTCTTGGCTATATTAATCAGTTACATATGAACAATGAACCCTTGATATCAGGTTTTCTGTGGGCCAGTCTGACATTGTTTCCAGTAGACATTGAATACAATGCTCATTTTTGGAGCCCCAAGCCAGATGTGTTAACTGCAATTGTTTGTCCCTTGAGGCCCAACATTTGTGTCTACCCTTAATAAATGGACCTTTTTTTCATCACCAGATGCTATTCTAAACTAGATTAATAAGATTTGATCATGAATTTTACTAAATTGCATTCATTAGTGCTCAGTATTGTAACTAGACGGGGGCGGCCCCTGGCGTGGGACGTTCAGCCAGGCTTCAAGTCAACAACGGATTGCAAATGCAACGTTTCGGGGAACAGAAATCCCCTTTGTCAAGCATGCTTGACAAAGGGGATTTCTGTTCCCCGAAACGTTGCATTTGCAATCCGTAAAATAAAGAATTTGTGGAAGATTTCCTGTAGACCTGTGTGCCCTTGGATGTTGTTGACTTGAATCCTGCTGTGAGGTCGCCGAACCTCTACCATCGTGCACCAGGCATCTCTTAATTCCCTACAGGGTGTGCGGGGTCCTACATTGCTGTTTACGTTCAGCCAGGCCCCACCGCCCTCCGTATGTTATTTCCTATGAAATCCAGTGGCGTGAGCTGCCGGGGAGTCCTGAGGGGGGGCGGGCCCTGGCCCAATTGCACCCCTGCTCCCCCAGTAGTTACGCCACTGTTAGTGCATTTAATTCAGAGCAACCCCACTTACCTGGGCATTGTGCAGTATAAGCTCCCCAGATGCCAACACTGAGTATTTTCCTGCTTTGTCTGTGATAGGCACATTGTTTTTTGCCCAGGAGATTGTCGGTGTGGGAATGCCATGTGCAGCACAAGGCAGGGTAGCTTGATTGTTTATCACCACAAAGACATCTTTGATGTTTTTTACAATCCGAGGTGGTACTAGCAAAAACAGCAACATTATCAATGGAAAATAATAATAATATAATTACAATATGTATTTTCTAATGGGCTACATTACACTAGGTCTATTATTAGGAAATAATCCTTCCTTAGCCTTGCGAGCAGTTAAAAATACAAATCATTATTACTGCTTAAATATTGCAATCCCAAATGAAAGTTACAGTCATTATAGAGCTGCAATTCTTACTTTAAGCTAAAGTTTTCCATTAAACCAGCATTTCTAGATGCATAGTGGATCACAATAATTTGTATGTCTCTGCCCAAAATTGTGTAATTATTAATATGTGTAATAATAAGTAAGGGTTAAAGCCTCTCGTTTTTGGTTTAAGGCAGGGCTATGTGTATAGCACTAGTAATGTGAATCTGTTCTGTTCTGAAAGGGCTTCTGTACATTTCTTCTGTGGCTGAGAGTACTGCTCAGATTTGTAGTCCCCTAGGGCACAGAGGGAGTCCCTAAATGAGATGGATTTCTTTTGTATGCATTGTTAACCCTGAGGTGCAGTCAATACCTAAAAAAATACTCAAGCAACCAACCTGGTGGTCTTTGATTAATATACCTTTATTTATACCTAACACTTAGGGGCACATTTACTAAGCTTGAGTGAAGGAATAGAAGAAAAAATATTTTGAATTTCGAAAGTTTTTTTGGCTACTTCGACCATCGCATTGGCTACTTCGACCTTCGACTACGACTTTGAATCGAAGGATTCAAATTAAAAATAGTTTGACTATTCGACCATTCGATAGTCGAAGTACTGTCTCTTTAAAAAAAAATTCGACCCCCTGCTTCGCCAAGTAAAACCTACCGTGGTGCAATGTTAGCCTATGGGGAAGGTCCTAACAATTTTCTGATCGAAGGAAAATCGTTCAATCGATGGATTAAAATCAAACGAGTTGCGGTAAATCCTTTGACTTCGATATTCGAAGTCGAAGGATTTAACTTCGACCCTAAGTAAATGTGCCCCTTAATGATACCCACGATGACTAAGGGGTTTATTTATCAAAGGTTGAATGTTAGAGTTTTTTATACCTTAAATGAACTCACAATGCGAACGGTTTCTTATTTAAGAGAAAACTCAAATGGAAAAAAACTTGATTCTGCCAGTTCGGGTTGTGAAACGGGAAAAACTTGTATTGCTCAAATTATTTAAGTTTTCGGGCAAAACCCTCCGAAAAAATCTTGAACTTTATGAAGGCTATTAACATCTTCAAATGGTTCAAGGGGCCTCTGTCATTAACTCCTACATGATCTCGACAGGTTTTAGATGGTGTATTTTCGGATTCGAGCTATTTCCAGGGACGGGGTATAATAAATCTGGAAAAATTTTAGTTTCTTTTTTTAAACTTTAAACTTTAAAATTTTAGGGTTTTTTTTAACCCTAAAATTTGAGTTTTGACAAAAAAATCAACTCAAAAACTCGAATTTCCGTGCAAAACACAACCTTAATAAATAACCCCCTTAATGTCCATTTCTGGGTATTCCTTGCACTGCAGAACTATTGGAAGGCCAAGGAATTATGGTTTTTTGGTTTGGTACGTGAAAACTCCTTTGAAGCTCATGGGAAAATCTGGAATTAATGAGCATATCTCTTTTTCATCAAACTTAATCTGGTCCATAATTTGGTAGGAAAAACTAATCTGATAAAAACTTCCTTGTTATAAAGAAGCAATATATCATTGCAACTTTTCTTACCAAGAACTGAGAGGTTCATGCTTGAACTGACAGACCCTGCAATGTTTTCAGCTGTACATGTGTATTGTCCAGCATCTTCTTGTTGAACCACTGCTATGTGTAATCCTCCAGTCGCTGACATCCTCTGCCCAGGTGACTTGGCAAGAGGAACTCCATCTTTATGCCATATGATTTCAGGTATTGGACTTCCATGTGCCTCACAGATCATTGTGATGGATTTATCCATAGAAATAACATATTCTTTCTGGTGTGGAACAATAACTGGCGGAACTGTAGATTAAGAAGAATTCACCATAATTATATATATTTATTACCAGAATGTAAGTCCATATTGCTTCTTAGATAGCAGCTATCCAGGTTATCTGTCAGTGATCCCAGGTCAGTGATCAATCTGATGTTGAACCGATATTCTCAGAAAAATTCACCAGAAAAAGGAACATTTGAAAAGTCTTTGGAGCAGCCACTCAAAGAAGGCAAACTTTCACCAGGCAATAGGTTCAAAGTGAAAAAAAGTTTATTGTGCCCACAGCTGTGAGGGCTAGTCACCCTGGTGGTCTAGTGGGCCGGTGGGGACACCCGCCACGCCGGTCTTCTCCTTCCAATGCGCCGGTTTTCCTAGTGAGGGCTCACCTCTGCTAGTTTTATAGGCTCAATGGCGCGAAAATTCACTGTAAAATTGATTTTTTGTGTGTAATTCTTTGCCCGTTATAGGTTTTCTCCTAGTGAGTGCCTGGTGCTTCTGTGACTTCTGGGATCCTGACCCTGCCTGCTAATCGACTCTTCTGTATCCGTATCCCCTCTGATTGATCTCCTGGTTTGACCCTTGCCTGTCTGACTCCACATGTACTCTGCCTGCCTCGATCTAGCTTGATTGACAATGCCTTTTTGTCTATGCCTAGTACTGCGACCTTCTGCCCAAAGACTTTGCTTTACCATCGTGCCCCTTTGCTCATTCAGAACCCTTCGCTTGGCACCTCTCTTAATAAGACCTGGCGGCATCTGATTAGCCGAAGGCTCCTCCCGAGGTGAAAGGCAGCTGTTAAAGGCAGAAGCAAGAGCAGAGAACAGGGTGCTTAAAATAGGTTCTGGATTTAGGGTGCCGACCTTGACAACAGCCTTACACGTTTTGTGTCAGAAAAGTGTTTATGACACGAAACGCATAAGGCTGTGGACACAATAAACCTTTTTTCACTTTGAACCTCTTGCCGGGTGGAAGTTTGCCTTCTTTGAGTGCCTGCTCCAAAGACTTTTCGGATAGTCCGCTCCCCTTGCTGAGGGCTCAGGTTCGGTACACCTCTGCCTCTTCCCTCATGTGGCGAGTAATCACTTTCTACCTTGAGACCCTAAACTTCAAATTTATTATAGAAAAAGGAACATTGTAACAAATGGCTATATGCTTCCTTCATGTAAATGGAAATAAAACAATAGTGTTCAGCTTTGGAAACAGATACCTGTAGTAACACAGCAGCAACTTACCATGAACTTTCAGTCTGATTTTCTTTAGAGCTGTTCCTGCTGGATTTTGGGCAATGCATGTGTATGTACCAGCATCTTCTTGAGTGGCACTGGCAATGTTAAGATTACCGCTGGAAAGGATGGTATAACTGCTTCCTAAAAATACATTTATTAGAATAGTATGAGGTCAGTAAAGGAATAGTACTGTCTTCTCAAGTGTGAATATTCTGTATTCTTTATATATATGTATATTGTATAGGCAGTAACTGTCAAAGGGGTTTGCAGTGTATAAGCACCTTCATCTGGCATTAAATCAAAATACACATTCTGACCAAACAGCCTGTCTCTTCAGCAGGGGTCCCCAACCTTTTTTACCCATGAGCCACAATTAAATATAAATATAGTTGGGGAGCAACACAAGCATGAAAAAGTTCCTGTGGCTGTGTGATAGGTAGCCCCTATATGGACCGGCAGCCTACAGGTGTCTCAGTTTGGCAGTACAACTGGTTTTCAACTCCAAGCCAGGAGTTCAAAAATAAGCACCTGCTTTGAGGCCATTGGAAGCAACATCCAAGGGGTTGGTGAACAATGTGTTGCTGGCGAGCCACTGGTTAGGGAGTCACAGCTCCACCACAGCTCTACATTAAATATACAATGCATACAGTCCACCATTTCTCTTTGTCTGGTTAATCCTGCAATACATGAATAAACTGTAGGGATTACAATTACAACAGGCTCCTATGACCTGAGGTCAACAAGGGTACAAAAAGTTTTCTATGATAATAAAAACTATAGTGGGAATAGACAAATGTGCAATCCCTCTTGCATGGGTTTAGATGTATGGTGGTTAAACGGGGTATAATTAAAACACCTGACGATTGGGAAGTAGAGGCTATACCACATTCTGCATTATTTATTGTTTATTATATATAACTGCTCAAAATTGAACTCTAACTGTGGATAAGATAGCATTCCCCATTAAAATATACAGTTTTCAAATAAATATGTACAAAATAATATGCTTAAAATCTTAAAAATACCTGATTTCACACCAACACCTTCTTTTTGCCATGATATGGTTGGCGTAGGTGTCCCAGATGCTTCGCATGACAGTGTGATAGAATTGCTTAAGACTACTTCTAAATAATCATTCTGCTCCTTTATGACAGGAACCTCTAATTTAGGAAACACAAGATACTTAGAAGAGTATGGGCCCTGCAGCAAGACATTTACACTTTCACTTCAGTGTACAGAAAATAGAACTTGTTTTGGAACCAAAATATATCAGCACATAAGGCTTTGACCCACAATGCAACACAGGATATGTCTGGTAACATAGCTGTCCCCAAACACATATTTTTAAGCACATTCATTCTATAGTGAAATATATCACTGGTAGATTCTTGTTTTTACACAACATGTCTTCTTTAAGAGTACAGGGGAGTCTGGATATTTACAGGTCAATGGGGAGGTAACTTTGGGATTAGATTCAATGTCTGAGGTGAAAAACATAATTGAATTAAAAAGAAACAGAATTATGGAGCATAAAAAAGGAAGAAAATCAAAAAGCCTATATAAACATTATTTTAGGAAAAGGCCATAGGTCTAACTACAGTCATATGAATTGTGTCAGGGCAAAAACGGAGATGCACAGAGTTTTAGAGGCTGGTGATTTACATTCTAACATTGGCAGCCTATGGTTTACTAAAGAAATCTGCCCAGTAGGGGAGTTCAAAGTGCACATTACAGTGAAAGAGATTCCTAAAAATTGGGGTTTTCTATTTCCCCATCATACAGCACTAATGATGGACAGATTTATTTGCCAGACATGGATTTGGTGCAAATTTCAGCACTTGCAAATTTTTTCCCAAAATTACTGCAAAAATTTGCTGCGACAAAAAAATTTGCGTGCATAAAAACTGTCTCGTGTAAAAAAATGCCCATTGACTTTAACGCATTTGGACAAAAAAGTTGCGCTTGTAAAAATTGTTGCCGCATAAAATTGTCACGTGTCAGAATTATTTTGATGCCCATTAACTATAATGCATTCAGACAAAAGAGTTGCGCGTGTAAAAATTGCCACTCGCAGAAAAATTGCAGTGCATCACAATTATTTTGACACTCATTGGGGGTCATTTATAAACTTCGCGCAAAGCAGATTGGTTCGCAAAGTGAATATATTTGTCCTGCGCATGGTTATATTTATAAAGCTGAATAAGACGGTGCAAACAGAATTGCAAATTTTTTTTTCACAATGCGAATGTCTATAGGAGCTTTTTAAATATGTCACAATTCGCAAATTGCTAATATTTATGCGCACACTCTGTGACTCAATTACACTACACAACTTTGGTGGCGGATAAAATATTTGCAAAACAGTTTCGCAAACTGCGCATTTGAGTTACTGTCAATGCTATTTTCGCACACAACAACCTCGCACGCTCGCGCAAACTCCCTTCATATTTGCGCGCCATTTGCGAAAATGTATTCACACTGCGAATTTGCAAAAACCGGAAAGACGGGCAGAGCTGTGCAATATATTAGCGTTCAGGAAAATACATGCGCAATACAACCATTTGCAAACAATATGCGCTGTGCAAACTTTATAAATGACCCCCATTGACTTTAATGCATTTGGACAAAAAAGTTGCCTGTTTAAAAATAGTTGGGCGTAAAAATTATTATGACTCCCATTAACTTCAAGTTTGTTTGCAAATTTTTTTTAGAGTTTCATGAATTTTTTGGCAAAGCGACACAGGACAGATTCGCTCATCACTATAAAGCATTATAAAATAAAGTAAAATTGTGATACGATAAATAATCATTTGCATTCTAAGGTGTTAGAGTTACTAAAGAAGTATAAAAAAAAACAGGCAGTCTGTACCTTGAACATGAAGGTTGACATGGATCTGTGCAGAGCCCACCTGATTGACAGCCTTGCAGGTGTACTTTCCTGCATGAGACAGCCGACTGCTTGGGATTTCAAGACTTCCTAAAATGAAACAGTTTATTAATAGCCTATGTCTTAAAGAAAACCTTTGCTTAGTTACAAGTTACTCATTATTCCTCCTCCCTAGGTAGTTTTATTCATTTAATTTGCACATGATTGAATATATGTTGAGCTAGAATTCAATTACATTTCTTGCACTTACCCCACTAGTTCATTTACAGTGCAGATTGCCTGATTAAATAACAGAACAGAAAGTGTTATTACCTGAAGACAGACGTCTGTAGCTATCTGATTTAGCAGGAAGATGGATTCCATCCTTTAACCAGTGCACTGAAGGGAATGGAACCCCAGACACGGTACAAGGGATCACAGCCGTTGATAATTTTGTTACAAAGATATTTGCAGCTTCATCAGCAATGGTAGGTGGAACTATAGAAAAAAGAGCCATTGGCAAATTCTTCATATCATTTTCTTATTACCAGTTACATCATCCTATCTTATGTTATTCCCTAGTCCACATTACTGCCCTGTGTATCTAAGTATTTCACAATCTAGTCCTGTTCCCATCAGCAAATACAATACACAACAAATAAAACCAGTACACTCTAGTATTTTAGTAATTAACTACTCATTATAGACACAAAGTATTTTTTTATTACTGATTATATCTGCATCTATAACCACTTGAAATCTTTTTCAAGCTGCCTAATCCCATGTTTTATAAATATTGAGAATGGGCAGTACAAACTGGTATTCTTTGGACCTACACATTATACCTAACATCTTAGGTTAGTATAAAATGTCGTCCTCCAATCTTTAACACTCTTTCACTTTGTCCAACTTATTTACTGTCTCATAGACAGAACATAGACCTCATCATCTTCCTTCAATGTTCCTGCTGTGTCTCTTGAATTAGTCCCACTTTAGAACCTCTACTGCTATTTTATTCCTCACAAACCACTTACCTGTTCTGCTTGATAAAACCCGTCTCATCTTAATTTCTCTTACAGATTAGCTATACATTTCCCTTTCCTCCTTCTCTCATAGCTAAAAACCACAGTAACAAGGATGAGATTGAAGCTTCTGGTTCCTTTCTGAAATAAGCTCCCTGATATGCATTATTTGTTTGCCATGTTGGAACAATCATTCCTAGTTTTAATTTACAGCAAATGACAGGGTAGGAACTGAATGGAAGATTCCTTGTGAAGGATTGGGAATAATATACAGCTAAATGTAGGAAGCAGTGGGGAAAAGACAATGGGAGCAACAGGTTTGAAGTGGTGGAAAAGTAGTTTATATAGAGAGGTTACCAAAACATTTGAGCAATGAACCAATGGAAGATCTGCAATGGTAAAAGGGTAATCAAAGGGATATGACCCTGTCCAGATGCTATGTATGGCTTCAGTGCTCTGTAGCTGCCTTAATTAAAATTAAAATGTTAATTTTCAATAAATATTAAGTTATTTTATGGGAAACCTGTTTTTTTAATCTCTCTCTCTCTCTCTCTCTCTCTCTCTCTCTCTCTCTCTCTCTCTCTCTCTATATATATATATATATATATATATATAAATAGAAATATCTACAAGAAACAAATATGCTGAGGTTTTTTTCTTAGTACAAATGCTTTTAATGTGCACCTCACAATTCATCTCATTGCATTTCAGATGTATCATCTATGTTTATGTCAAGTATCATGCAACTTGGCATCTTACCGTGAACAGATAGATACATTTCTATATTATCATCACCAGCATCATTGAGGGCAGAGCAGATATACATTCCTGTGTCATCTACAGTTGGAGAGATAATTACCAGCGATCCTAAGGATAGAAGCCTGGGTGGGCAGTGATAGAATGCAAACTGTAACCTTCACAATTGCACATATAACACAACAACACTACAAAATGTAAATATATAATGTAAATATACACAATATATGCACACATATCAAGAATTCGGAATTTAAAGGAGAACTAAAGCTTAACTAAAGATGTAGCTAGAAATGTTGTACATTATGTTTTGGGTTTCTGTACTAGCCCAAGGCAACCACAGCCATTTAGCAGTAAAGATCTGTGTCTCCAAAGATGCCCCAGTAGCTCCCCATCTTCTTTTCTGCTGATTCATTGCACATGCTCTGTGCTGCTGTCACTTACTGAGTTTAGGGACCCACTCACAATATACAGTACACATAGAATAGAAATTTCACTATATAAGGCTGATTAGTAATAAATACAGATAATTATTACATGGCAGCATAGAAACCAGTGCAATTAACATCAGAATTTAATAATCAGCCCTGTAGCATCAGCTTATATTACAGGCCAACCTCATTTTCTACTTGATAATTTGCAACAACCCCTAAGCTTAGCTTCTCAACAGCTGCTCAGAGCCCACTAAGCATATGAGTGTCACAGACACTTTCCAAGATGGTGACCCCCTGTGACAAGTTTGAAGTCCTGGATCATTGCTGCTATTGACAAGCTGAAACTTTAGGCTGGTGCAATAAATTTAATATGTAAAATATGGCATTTTTAGCCATATTAATTTTTAGGGTTAAGTTCTCCTAGCACAAAAGAAGTGGAGGTCTATTTATCAGCATTCTTATTTTATGGTTTTTGAAACCATGAATAAACTCACTTTCTCTAAAACCACAAATGTCATGAAATGTATTAAAAAATCCAAATATAAAATGTATGAATGAAAAAAAGCTGAACGATGCACTAAAAAATATGAATACCTCGAAATTCTCTATGTTTTTCAGACAATTTCTGAAAACCTCTAAAAGTCTGCATTGATTACAGGATCAGCGCAGCTCCCAATGACTTCTATAGGGCTTTAACAACTTTTACCTGGCAAATTTTTGTAATCGAGTTTTTTGTGGTTTTTACACATAATAAATTTGGAATATTTAGTGCTTTAAGGAAATATATAAAACCATTCATTTTTAGAATTTCATGAAAAAAAAAGAAATTCAAATGTTAGTAAATAGGCCCCTTAGAGTTATGACATTAGCTAAAATTTATCACGGGTAATGTTTATTAATTCTGTTTTTCAAGTCTAATTAAAAGACTAGTATGCCAGTAAAAATTTGCAAATTTACCAAGATCACAAGAATGAATTTATACAGACAGACATTTCTCCAGGTTCAGACTGACACACAGCCACCACTTTAGAATCTCAGTCATATTCCACATCTATCTTTCTTACCCTACACATATTGATTTACAGTTCCCTTACCGATACATATTCTGATTGAGGTCAGTATTAATCAGCTGTCCATTCTTCTTCCACTGGATTTTGGGTTTAGGGGTGCCCGTGACTTCACATGGCAGTGTGGTTTGGATATTTATCTTTGCCGTAATATTAGTTGGCTCAGAGTTTATTGTTGGAGGATCTAAACAGACAAAAGTACAATTTATACTAACCCCTAATATAGATTGGGTATAACTAAAAATACCTGAAATATTTCAATGACTTATTGTGTATGACGAGTTATATGCTGTTTGCATCCTGCTTTTCTTTTCAGTTAATAAATGTAAAACTGGTTTCTATTCATGCTTCCAGTAGATATTGAGCATAATAGTGGTTTATTATCCTGGCCCCAGAGGACAAATTATCATGAAACTTTGTAGAATGCTTCCTTGGATGTGCACACAAAATAATTATTCATAAAAAGCATTTTTAGGGCAAAAGTGAGCCCTTATTTACACAGCAACCTGCACACCACCTGTTGATTTCTGAACAACTTAGGAGGTCCCTTTTGTATATAAATACCATGGAGATGTTGTCAGAATGAATTTTTGCCTTGAAGACTAGACAACCTTCGAATTTAAATTCAGAATTTGGTATGCCTTGCTACCACTAATACGTTTTGTATTGAAAGATTCCTTCTTTGCTTCTTTTACTTATATTCTATCGTATTTGTTTTTATAATTCCTCCTCCCTGTGCCTTATTGGCTAAGCATTGGTTTACTCTGATTGGTGGGGTTAGGGTATATATTCTGTATACAGAATGTTGTTTGTATAGCCTGTTACTAGGTTCCTAGTGCAAAAAGAGGGTCGGACTCATCAGGAAAAAATCCAGTGGGCCCTAGGCCTTGCCGGGCCTGCTAGCCCAGACCCGCTCCTCATAGGCGAATTCGATCATGCACTCCCTGCATCCAATCACTGTTCTCCCTTGCCCCAATCGCGGAGGGAAGAAAAAAAGCAGTATGCACTGGTGGGGGTATGGGGGCGGATGGGTGTTTGGCTGGGACACGGGGGCCAGTACGAGATGTGCACAAAACGCATAAAGCTATGAATTGTCCTATATTTATTTAAAATAAAGTTTGAGGGTTTTTTTTATATGCCTCTTTGTGGAATCTGTGAGTGCCTACTGTTTCTTTCATGGTTTGAGGTTTTCTGGGTGAACTGTTTCGCTGCTTGTGGTCACATACTAAAAAGCCTTTCATGTTGTCCTCAACGTTTTGTATCAGCATACTGTTATACATACCATAGACCAAGAGATTGATTTGCCTTTGGCTAGATCCAGCTGCATTAGTAGCAAGACAGAAGTACTGCCCTATGTCAGCAACATTTACTGATGGAATATACAGCGATCCATTCTCTGATATAAAAAACCTACAACAAACAAAACAAAAGGAGGTATAGTTAATTTGCTCCATGTCTTTAAAACCGATAATATGTTACATACGTTTAAATGGTTTCCAAACTTTGGTAATTGATGTAAAAATGTGTGACATAAGCAATGTGCAATCATTATCATTTGCAGGGATCATTACAATACATTACAATACATTGCTGTGCTATGCTTCCCAAATTACTTAAATAAAGGTTTCCCTTAATAATACATAATTTTCCATTTGGACTGTCATGCTCTGGTTTAAAACAAATATGTAGTGTGAAACTACCCATACCAATTTTTTCTTTAGCTTACACCATGATCTTGCAGGCACAAAACATCCAACTGCATTTTATTTTGAGGATTAGAAAAACAAATAAAGAATTTTAGTTAAGAATGGATGGGTAGAAAAATGTGCCTTAAGGGCAAAGACATTTGGAGAATACTCTATGGTTTTCAGACCATAATTCAGTTATTCACAAACACATAGGGGGTTATTTACTAAACTCAAAATGCAAAAATCCAGAAAAAGATGTGATTTTTTTTATAAAATCTGAATTTTAAAAAATCACTAATTTTTTGGAATATATTAAACCTTGAGGATGGAATAGTCAGAATCAGAAAATCCGGCATCTCAGACCTGTCAAGTTCGCATATAAGTCAATGGGAGAAGTCCCAATGAGTTTTTGATGTGCGCTGGGTTTTGTGCAATAGTTTTCGTGCAAAAAATCATCAGAAATCGAGTGAAAAATCCGTGAAAATCAGATTTTTTCCCGCAAAGCAAATTTTTGGGAAAATGTGATAATAAAGAAGTGTAAAAAAAAAAACAAGCGGATTTGATCGGAGTTTCTAGCAGGAAATGTTGAGATAAAATCGGACTTTGATAAATACCACCCAGAAGCACAAAAAAAAGAGAGAAACCAACCTTGTATTGTGGCGAGACAGAAGAAATCCATCTTTTCTCCAAGCAGTCTTTGGAAGAGGAACACCAGAAGTAATACATTCCAGGGTAACAGGCTCGTTAACATATGCTGTCACTAAACTGGGCCCTTCTAGTATTGATGGAGGAACTGTGGAAAGAAATTCTCAGTCTTTAAGATGCAATATAAAATGTCTCTATTTAGTATATGTATGGGATCAGTTATCTGGAAACCCGTTATCCAGAAATCTCAGAATTACGGAAAGGCTGTCTCCCATAGACTCCATTTTATCCAAATAATCCAATTTTTTTTAAATTATTTACCTTTTCTCTGTAATAATAAAACAGTAGCTTGTACTTGATCCCAACTAAGATATAATTGATCCTTAATGGAAGCAAAACCAGCCTATTGGGTTTATTTAATGTTTATATAGTAGACTTAAGGTATGAAGATCCAAATTGCGGAAATATAAATTATCCAGAAATCCCCAGGTCCTGAGCATTCTGGAAGTTTTACTAAATTAAAAATTAGTAGTGCAAAAGGGAACTCATTATCTAATAAACCAGATCTAATAATTATGCCCCTCACCCTACTCTACTTACATACTACCATAGGAGAAATGCTTGTACATTTATGGAAGATTGCTTTATATACTAATATACTAGGAAGATTGCTTTATATACTGTGTCAGATAAACAAGCAGCAGCACCGCTTCATTTGCATCACAGTTTCCCTTTGATTTGCAAGATGACGCAGAAAATTCTGTTACCTTGAACATTTAAAACAAATTCTTTGGTGGTCTTTCCTGCAATGTTGGTTGCTATACAAATATATCTTCCAGTGTCTGTCACGTCTGTGTTGTCAATTTGCACATGCTGTCCATTAGATAAAATATGCACTGTGGAAGAGGGCTGAAGAAAAGAATAGCATCATAAATGCTGTGATACAGCACAGACTATACATACAGTGCCAACTTCTACAATATGGTGATCTAATTTCCTTGGTACATTATTCTATTACAGTATTTGAAATAATATCTGTTTCCAGATCAGACCCATTGTCAAGGTTACATATGAGTCATAAGTGAAAAGAATATGACGTTCAAATTACACTTGGAAAATAAATACTAAAAGTTTAAGATCAACAAGCTCTTTCCATGCTGTAATAGCATGCCTACCCTGCATTTGCACTGCATTTATTTTACTACTACTTGGGCTGGGCTTAAGAATTCAGTGGGGTGTTAGAACTCAGCACTGCTACTAAAGCCACTAAGGTCTAATACCCGAAAGCACAGAACCAATATCGACTGCTCAATGTGGTCAAATACACACTGTGGAAACATGGCCGTCGTAGTTAAATAGAAAGTAATGGAATCATAATATTTATGATTTAAATAAAATTATAAAATTAATTATAGTATTAATAAACAAGAAAAGACAAACAGATCTTATGAAGTATCAGCATAATGTAAGGATCTCCAATGTTAAGGGGCAGATTTATCAAGGGTCGAAGTGAATTCGAAGTAATTTTTTGGATACTTCGACCATCGAATAGGATACTACGACTCCGAATTTACTTCGAATTCAATTCGAAGTAAAATAGTTTGAATATTCGAAGTACTGTCTCTTTAAAAAAACTTTGACTTCAATACTTCGCCAAATTAAACCTGCCGAAGTGCTATGTTAGCCTATGCATTTTTCTACTTTTTTTGTAGTCAAAGTAAAATAGTTTGATCGATCGCTGAACAATTTAATTGTTCAATCGAACTGTTTTACTTCAACCGCAAATGGTCAAATTCAGTAAACAAAACTTAGACTTCGATATTCGAAGTCGAAGTATAGCCATTCGATGGTCGAATTTCGAAGTATATTTAACTTCGAAATTCGACCTTTGATAAATCTGTCCGACCATCGAATTGAAAAACTTCAAATTCAAATATCGAATTCAAAGTTTTTTCAACGAATTTGGCAATTCTACGATCAAATTAAAATCGAACGATTCAAAGATTTTAGCGTACGATCTAAGGATTTTTATTCGATGTGTAAAGACTTAGAAACAGTTTATAGAAGGTCCCCATAGGCTAACATAGAAATTCGGCAGGTTTAATTTGGCAAAGTATTGAAGTCGAAGTTTTTTTAAAGAGACAATACTTTGATTATTGAATGGTCAAATAGTCGATTTTTACTACGAATTGAATTTCGAAGTAAATTCTAAGTCATAGTATCCTATGATACTTCACGAAACCTACGCTCTGATCTTCGCCTCACTTCTCCTCTGGTCACTTCTGCCCATTCTCGTCTACAAGACTTCTCTCGGGCTTCTGCTTTTCTCTGGAACTCTCTGCCACAAGCTGTCAGACCTTCTCCTTCCTTCCAAACTTTCAAGCGCTCCTTAAAGACCCATCTGTTTAAAGAGGCTTATTCGATGTACCTTAATTAATCATTGCTGTATCAAAATGACAAAATGTTTATATAATCCTAATGTCTCGATTGTACCCTAACCTTTTAGTTTGTAAACTCTAATCTCTAGGTCCTTCTAACCCTATTGTACTCCGTAATCCTTGTTTGTTATCCACCATTTATTCCCTGTTTGCTATAACTGCAGTAAAGCACTGCGTATCTTGACAGCGCTATATAAATAAATGATGATGATGATCCTAATCGATGGTCGAAGTATCCAAAAAAATACTTCGAAATTCGAACTTTTTGTACTTCTAAAATTTGTACTTCGTAAATCTTCCCCTAAATGCCACAATGGGAGAGTTAATACAATACCAAGCACACAAGTTGTCAGGCCCTAATACAATGCATAATATGTACGAGTTGTAAGACCGTATCAATATAATGTACCAGCAATGGCTGACCATCCTTTAACCATGTCATTTTGGGTGGTGGTAGGGCATCAGATTTGCATTCCATTTTAATTTGCTTCTTTTGTAAAACAGTGATATTATGTGTCCCGCTAACACCAGCAATATTTGGAGGAGCTAAACAACAAATAAAAAGAAAATAGATTAGGGTTTCCTGACTTTACATAAAAAATGACATAAGGAAATAGTAATATGATTAGTATACGAATATAAAATCCTTCCTACCAAAAGGAACACACAGAAGGGGTCATTTAACAGCACTGGGGCAGTAACTAATAGTAAAAAAATCAGTGATTATATATTTTTATATTCCAGCTGCAGTAAGAACTATGAAAAACAATGTTTAATTTGTGGCAATGGCTTTATACCAAGGTGCAAATTTAGCCCCACTGTGTTCTGTAGTTATATTTATTTCATTCATTTATGTCTTAATTAGTAGAAACACTATATAAAAAGCAAGACTTTCATTTATGCATATAAACAATGAATTATATGAAGTACTACAATAGTATTTGTGCCACTGTCATATTTAGGGATGCACCGAATCCACTATTTTGGATTTGGCCGAACCCCCGAATACTTCATGAAGGATTTCGGCCGAATACCGAACCGAATCCAATCCTAATTTGCATATGCAAATTAGGGGTGGGAAGGGGAAAATATTTTTTTACTTCCTTATTTTGTTACAAAAAGTCACGCGATTTCCCGCTCCGTCCCTAATTTGCATATGCAAATTAGGATTCGTATTCGGTTCGGTCGGGCAAACTGATTCAGCCGAAGCCGAAGCTGAATCCTGCTGAAAAATGCTGAATCCTGGATTCGGTGCATCCCTAGTCATATTAACACAATTTATTAATTATTTTTATATATTAGTGCATTTCTTTGTATATATAAAATCCTGTATATACTTGGGGAGTTTCCGGGCAACCCCCGCACTGAGTACCACTTTCTTATACCTATGTTCTTCTGTATAGCAACCCCATCCAGCACATGTACTTAGTGGACAGCAAATGAATTTACGGGTAATCATAAAACCACTCATCTGATCACTCACCGTGGTTCAACGGAAGTGAGTTTCCCCCAGCATTTTAAATGATTGTGATTGAATAATGGTGGGAAATGCCAGGGAATTCCCTATCACTCAGCTGAATAGAAGAAGCCACTTAGATGAGTGGTGGAACATTTGCAAGTCCATTTCCTTTAGACCAGGAGTGCCCATACTTTACTAATGCAAGATCTACTTTTAGTGATGTTGTCCTATAATGATCTACATCCATAAAAGCATTGTTAGCATTCTGTTCCATGGAAAATATTACTTAAATATTATATTGATTTATGAGAGAATTCATATTGCTATATTCAACAAACAACTATTTCTTATGTAACCTTAATAAATATCCGAATTAAACGCATGAAACAGGAGGCTGATATAGACAAGCTGTTTGTTGACAGTGTCTTGAGATCTACTGATCACCAACTAAAGGTCTATTGGTAGATATCGATCTACCTTTTGGGCACCCCTGCTTTAGACTTGCCACTACTAAATACTCTTTTGTTAATGTTCTTAAAACCCACAGTAATTAAAGAACAATACAAATGTACTCAAATGCTATACAATCATAGCCTGTAATTTAAATGTCAACCCTGAAATTAGAAAGGAGTGCAAAGTGTGGCAGGTCCATTATATCATTCATGGTATGTTTGTGAATTATCATGCTGTATTATAAGGGAGAGTTGCATTTCATGAGATAATTCCAGATGTAATTTAACTTACTGTGAACTTTAACCAAAAATTCCTTTTTAGTGTCTCCTGCATGGTTGGAAGCCAGACACACATACCGTCCTACATTTTCTTCCTTAAAAATAACAATAAAATCATCACAATGGTACATCATGAATAGTGAACCCAGTTAAAATATATTTGTCTAAGGGATGAAAATCTGTGGATAACTTTGAAGGCCAGATCATTATTATTACCATGCTTATGCTTATTTTGATGCTGCTGAAACTACTTTTCTATACTTATTCATGGTTAAACTTTAGCACTCCTTTAATTCACACACACAATGCAAGTATCAGAAATTAATAATCAGCCCTGTAGTATTTACTATTACAAATGTAACCTCATCATGTTGATTATTTCTAAGCTTATCTTCTCAACAGATGCGTATACCACACATAGCATATATAGTGCCACTGGCACTTGCAAGATCCAAAATAGGCATAATAAGGATAAATTTGGACTAGTATAGAAAGTTCAATATATAAAAGCTCTTATATATATATAACGCTCCAATGAGTATCCGCACTCCAAGGCACACTATTGTAGCTTATCCAGCTGGGGTGCACAGTTATATATATATATATATATATATTTAAATTTTCAGAAGAACCAGCACTCCCATATATAAAAAATATTTGTTTTTATTTCTGTTGCATTCCAACGTTTCAGTCCCTGTTGGGACCTTGAGAAAGAAACGTTGGAATGCAACAGAAATAAAAACAAACTATTTTCATATAAGGGAGTGCTGGTTCTTCTGAAAATTTTAATATATATATATATATATATATATATATATATATATATATATATATTATATATATATATAGCAAACCGATCAGGAATGCACAACCTTAAATGCTGTAAGGACCGGGTGCCAGTCTGTAAACACATGCAGAATCCCTCCAATGACGGCACTCCAGAATCAATCACGCTTGGGTCAGTAGTAGTCAATCATAAAGGTTTATTAAAGTGGACCGAACTTTAAGTGGTCCACTTTAATAAACCTTTATGATTGACTACTACTGACCCAAGCGTGATTGATTCTGGAGTGCCGTCATTGGAGGGATTCTATATATATATATATATATATATATATATATATATATATATATATATATACATATATATATACAGTATATATTTAGTGAATAAAGTACCACCTCTTGTAAATTATAAGGATATTATAAGTTACCAAGGAGTTTCATGACCATATTTTTATATAGGTCATGGAACTCCAAGGATACTTCTTCTAATATCCTCATATTTTGCAACAGGGGGTACTTTAATTATTATAATACACAAGTTTTAGCGAGTCATGTGACACCAATGACATCACTTCTCACCGTTTATAACTGATGACATCAGTACTCAACAGGTACGGGACCTATTATCCAGAAAGCTCAGGACCTGGGGCTTTCCGGATAACGGGTCTTTCTGTAATTTGGATCTTCATACCTTAAGACTACTAGAAAATCATGCAAAGATTAAATAAACCCAATAGGCTGGTTTTGCTTCCAATAAGGATTAATTATATCTTAGTTGGGATCAAGTACAATGTACTATTTTATTATTACAGAGAAAAATGAAATCATTTTTAAAAATTTGGATTATTTGATTATAATGGAGTCTATGGGAGAAGGTCATTCTGTAATTCTGAACCTTCTGGAGAATGGGTTTCCGTATAACGGATCCCATACCTATATATATATATATACACACACAAATATATACATATACACACATCATTCAGTCAGCACTCAAGTCAAACAGTTGGAATGGGACCACACTCTCAGGTCTTATATAATTCCATCCAGTCCGACAATGGAATGCATACCCAAACTTAAAGTAACATAGGATAACAGAAGTAGTTATTTTCAACCAAACCCCCTATTATAATACACTATAGGAGGTCAAATAAAAGCTGCATATGTATTGTATACACACTGATAGAGCACAGGAATATCCTCAGTATACATTGCTGAAAAGTAGCACACATTGCACGAGATCTGCTCTCCTTCTCCATCTTACTTATGTATGCATATGAATAGTAAGAAATGTGAATGATACTTATTCAAAATAAGGGAGTATTTTGACAGGCCTTAGTGCCTACCTGAGCACTTGTTATACGAAGTACTTGTCCTCCTTTCATGAGATTCATGTTATCATTTTGTGAAAGAGGCTGCCCATCCTTTAGCCAGGTTATTAAAGGAGGAGGAAAACCAGAAGTGTAGCATAAGAGATCCAACTGGGTATTGACAACCACTGATAGTTCTTCTGTGACTTCAGAACCATTTATATGCGGAGGTTCTAAGACAAAAGAAGTTATTTTGCAATTCAAGTCATGTGGCAAATCATGTGATAGTAAGATATAACATGACTACAGCTACATTTTGCAACTAGAATATAGTAATCAGAAAAGTGGGTCTGCAAGTAAGACACAGGTGCATGGAACACTATGGCAGTGTTAGTGCAAGTATAGAAAGAACAGCCAGTGGCGTTCTTTCTATTATTGGTCCCACAGCAAATTATTTTTCAGGCCCCCAAATTGAGGCCCCCAAGAGGTTGACTTGTTTTACCGATATTTATTAAACATGTATATGAATTAGGGCTTCATGTGGCCCCTGTACCTCCTTGGCCCCCCTGCAGCCTCACAACTACATCTTTACAAGCAAGTTTTGAGCCTTTTAATAAATCCTCAGTGTTAACAAGCACCTGCACTCCTTTCACTGTAATGATTTAAATTCATTTTTTTGTAAATTACAATATTTGATTTGTAATTTAACTAAACTTACCCATGACGTTTAAAATAAAGTGCTTGCTGACCCGTCCTGCGGCATTGGATGCTACACAAGTGTATCTTGCTATATCATCCATTTTAGCCTTTACAATATGTAGCACCATTCCTTGGCTTTGAATATATGGCAGGTATTCATCACCCAGTTGTTTCCCATCCTTAAGCCATGCGATTGTTGGTGCAGGAACTCCATTAGCAATGCATCTCATAATGGCAGGGTCGCCACTTATGACTGTTATCTGCTGAGTTACATCTGCTTCATCCAAGCTTGGTGAAACTATAGAGACAGGGTCAGGAGAGGAAACCTTTTAGCACAATAGGATAAGCAATGGGCTTGGTTATAACTGTTATATTACAAAGATATTTAATCAGTTAGGCCTATCATGGCTTTATAATAAGACTTGGGAAGAGGCTGGGGATATTTGGTGTTCTATAATTTTATTCAATCATTCATTCATTCATCTATTCATTCAACTGTCTTTCCTGTATCTGCAATTACATGTGGTCAAATGGTTTGTAGTTACACAGAAAACAGGGGTATGTAGGTATGTACCCTGAGTAGTTAACCTACCATAGACCTGCATGTTGTAATCCTTTCTGTCCACACCTGCTCTGTTTGAAGCTATACAAGTATACGTAGCAGCATCAGATTTCTGGACCCTTGAAAATCTGTAGATAGAAGTGCCAAAAGTGTCAGTCTGTATTTCTAAAAATGTTTTTGGAAAGGGAATAGGGTATTGATGAGAAAGGAAAGTCGTTGGGCTAGGAACTTCCAATATTTCATTTAAAAAAGAAAAGGATATAGAATTGTGAATTTTAGGACATTTTCTGTCAGTGATTATAGGTGGTCCCACAGTAAGATTTCATAGACCCACACAACTCATTTCAGGATGATGTCATAAAATTATTAAATGATTGTATAGTAAATGATATATAAATCATAGTAAAACATTAAATCCAGCAGCACTCCGATATGTGATTCAATTGTTTATTCATGCCATTAGCAAAGCAAAGTTTCGGGCTATTCCAGCCCTTTATCAAGCTTGATAAAGGGCTGGAATAGCCCGAAACGTCGCTTTGCTAATGGCACGAATAAACAAATGACTCACATATCGGAGTGCTGCTGGATTTATTGTTTTACTGTGGATGTATTCCTTGGCAGAGAGGAACACAGCTGTGCACCCGACGCTTCAAAAGGCGACTCAGTGTAAGTGTGGCACCATTACTGATTTGATATATAAATCATAGATTTGATGATCCGTCTGGTAATATTTTCAAAATCGCTGTGGTCGTTTACCTATAGAGGATGTTAAAGTGTTTTTGTATGGTCTTTTTTCATGGATGATTGTATGGTTAAATCAATTATTAAATGTGTTTACAGGTGAATGACAAAATTTGACTTTGTATGGCTACTTTTAGGAACTGTTGTCAGAAGAAGATTGTTTTCTCTAAAGAGAAAATACATAATCAATGATAACTTCAAATAATAGATAAAATGTAGTATTTTTCTAAATTGAAACTTACACTGACCTTAGTATTAAAGATATATACCAGATATTACAGTCAAGAGTGTAATTACATTTCCCACATATGGAAATAGCATATCTGTTTTTGTTGCACAGTCAAAATATCCTTATTGTTGTTCAAATACATCACCTTTATCTTTAAGTATGGAATGAAGATCAAATGATGATATGCCAACATATGTTCAGTTTAGAGCTGCCATCTTAGTCCATTACCTGAGCACCTGTCCGCCAGACTGAAGTCTTACTTGGGAAGAAACTGGAAGTGGAAGACCATTTTTCAGCCAGTTGATCTGAGGGTTGGGGAACCCAGTTGCACGGCATTCCACATTTATTGAAGTGTCCAGAACTGCTGTCAGTACATCTGGTGTTCCTTTGTTGTAATCAATGGTGGGAGCAACTGGTAATGTATATAAAACATTTCATTCTGCATTTAGTCATTTTCCAAAAGCTATTATTTACAAGCTATTTTCATTCTTCAATCGCCATCAATAAAACTTTCCTCTAAAGAAGAAATGTGCTATAAATAGTTAGTCACCATGACATTGATGTTATAAATAGTCAGTCACCATGACATTGAGCATCGCTTGAGTATAGTATGCATGTTTTACTAATAAGAAGTGACTGGCTAGGACCCCTATGGTCCACTATATAATTTAATTGCTGTAATAATGTGATTTTAATATAATAATGTGAGAACCCACTCGAATTGAAAAAAAAAAAATAGAATCGCTCAAATCATTTGAGGCAAAACCCTCTGTAAAAAATGTAAACATCAAGCAGGCTGTTGACCTCTTCAAATGGTTCCAGGGACCTCTGCCATTGACTCCTACAGAATATCTATATATATATATATATATATATAATATCTATAATAGCTATATTCTGTAGGAGTCAATGGCAGAGGTCCCTGGAACCATTTGAAGAGGTCAACAGCCTGCTTGATGTTCAACATTTTTGGATTCTAGTTATTTCCAGGGTCGGGGTATAATAAATATTGAATTTTCAAGTTTTTTTTAAAAAATCAATCGATTCAAGTTTTTTTTTAACCCAAAAATGTGCGTTTTGACCAAAAAACACAACTCGGAAACTCGAATTTTCATGGAAAAAACAACTTGAACCTTAGTTAATCTGCCCCTAAATGTGGTAAAAATTACCACACTACCAGCAATTGGGGTTGCTAAATCCTGTACTGGAATTTTTACAAGATTAGAACGCACTAGGGATCAATAGATTAGCATGTCCTTTAACATTAATAATAATTGCTACAAATGTTATATTGCTCATACACAGGACAGAAGGACTATATCACAGGTGGCATTTTACGGTTCTTGACACCATATGAAAGGCAATATTTGGTCATAACATAGATTTACAATTAAGCTGCTTTTTTATTACTTAACTATGAGGAAATTGTAAACTGCAATATTCAAGGTAATATGTCAATATAAAGTCCTTACCAAACACATTTACATTGTAGATTCTGTCATCTTCTCCTGCAGAATTTGTAGCCACACAGGTGTACTTTCCCATATCAGATGTCTGAATCGGTGAAATTGTTAGGATTTCTCCATCTGTAGTTATGCTTTAAAAGAATCATATAAAATCACGTCAGACCATCATCATTTATTTAGATAGCGCAAAAAGATACGCAGTGCTTTACCTTGGTTATAAGAAACGGAATAAATGGTGGATAACAAACAAGGGTTACAGAGTACAATAGGATTAGAGGGCCCTACAAATTAGACTTTATAAACTAAAGGTTAGGGTATAATTGAGACATTAGGGTTTTATAAACAATTTTGTGATTTATGATACAGCAATGATTGATTAATTAAGGTACAGTGAAAATAAAATACAGTTTAATTATTCATTCAATTTATCGACCATGTCAACAATAAAATGCGACATTCTCAATTTTATCTGTGTGACTGCCTGTAAGTAGAGGTACAGCCAGTGATGTAGTAAGCTTCTAATATTCCGATTGATAAATATTATGTACCCCTCTGGATAAAGTACCATATACAGATCAGACACAATGCATTTTTTATGATTTTATGAAGCTATGAAGTTTTTTGTTTTGTTTTCCTTATTTGTATAACAAAAATTCTGCATTTCAGTGTCCCCTACCATGATATCTAACTTATTGTAAGAGGCACACTTTACATACTTATTTATACTAATAAACTAGGATCATGTGGCTTTGGTAAACACATTTTTATACATTGTGGTGCTGTGGAGAATGTTGTTGTTATATTATCCAAAACACAAAGGAATTTTCGCTCAGTTGACAACACAGATAAATTCTCAGTTCTTTCCCGCAATATACAGAAAAACAAAGCTATTCTATGAAATGTTGTACTATCCATTTTTAGTTTTAGAGAGGAAAAAGATTTGTTGACATAAAGCCTTACTTGATTCCCAAATAATCCTCAATAGTGATATGTTTTCCATCTTTTAGCCAGTGAATAACTGGAGTCGGAATTCCATTGGCATTACATATAAGCTGGATAGTTTCTCCAGGTAGAACATTGAGCTCATTTGTCATTCCAGATCCATCAATGCTTGGAGGAACTTAAATTGTTTAGAAAATAAGATATATTACTTGATGAAAAAGCAATGCACGTGAGCTTCTTCTTTCCCTAGTAGTACAATCATTTAAAGTCGGTATTAAAAGGAATGGAAAGACTTGCCTTGAATGGTTAGGATGTAGTTTTTTTCAGCAGTGCCTTCCACATTTGTTGCAAGGCATGTGTACGTTCCACCATCCGTAAGCTGTGCTCTGGCAATTTTCATCTTGCTTCCACCAGAAAGAATTTGAATTTCCAGAGAATCAGTGAGGCCTATGCAGTTATAGCATTGCAAATTCAAAAAGATTGAGTTAATGCAATAAAGCCCCTAGCATTTGTACACTGATATTCCCGGCATAAAGATGTTTTTTCCTTACAAAGCAGTTGGTAATGAGTGATCGATTGCTTGGTTTCAAGAATATTTTAAAGCCTCTTGAACAAGAGAAGGCATAAAAAGGTAATTTAAGGTTATCATATAGCCTTTTTGGGAACTAGGCTATTTAACTTAAAGGGGCTTGACAGATGGATTGCTTGGAGGAGTGTTTGCCTAACATTTTCTTGAACGTCACTATTTATTCAGCTTTATTTACTATGTAATTGTCAGCTGGAACTTCAATACCTGTAAATTAGAATCACTACACTGACCACGCACTACATACCTATTGGATGTCCATCCTTCAGCCATCTTAATGTTGGTACTGGGATTCCATAAGCATCACAGGAAAAAGCAACAGAGCTCTGTATAATGCCATTGTGATACTCATTCTGCAGACCCTGTATGCTAGGATGCACTGACAAAACATACAAAACATTAATTAAAAATACATTGTATAGTATAAATGTCAGAAGACTGACCACAATATATTTAGAAAAGAGAATGCGGTACAACTAGAGGAAACGTTTTCTAATCTTTTTAGTAATGTTGATGTGTCTGTAAAGGCTCCATAGTGTACATGCTAGAGCATTAATCTTGAGGCAAACAATGCTTCACTTAATCTACAGACGATCCTGTAAATCCAAATATACCTAGATATAAGCATACTCACCATAGACATTTAGAAAGAACTTCTTATTATCCTGCCCAACTACATTAGTCACAATACACTCATATTCTCCTGTATCAAAAACCTGAAAGATAATTAAAAAAAAAAAGACCATTCAAAAATGTAGTATTTTTTTTTTATTTTTTCATACTGGTATTTCCATTTACATTCACTTACTATTCATTTTACAATCACACCAATCATATGTGACAATAGCATTCCTGCTAATTTTTGTGTGTAGTTTTCAATTATTTAAAAAAAAAAAATGGGGTGTAGAGTTCAGCACTGTAGGGCGCAAAGCAATTTTGTTCCTGTGTTTTGCACTCTGCACCATGTGTAAATGAGGCCTGAAGTCTGATGTCTCTAGGTGATTTGGCTTCATCCGCCAAAATGTTATCCATAGTTATAGTAAGTGGCAGGTAGAAAAACGTCAAAAGGTAGACAACTTAAAGAACATACAATGTATCCATATTTCTTAACTAATAAGAAGTTAATAATCCATTTGCTATTCCTAAGCATTCAAGGCTGCACAACAAATGTGTATCAGAATAATTTCATATTGTGACTTATAGGGGCCGATTCACGAAGGGTCGAATTTCGAAGTTAAAAATACTTCGAAATTCGACCCTCGAATTGAAATCCTTCGACTTCGAATATCGAAGTCGAAGGATTTAGCGCAAATCCTGCGATCGAACGATCGAAGGATTTTTCGTTCGATCGAACGATTGAATCCTTCGAATCGAACGATTCGAAGGATTTTAATCAAACGATCGAAGGAAAATCCTTCGATCAAAAAAAGCATAAAGTCTACAATGCAGTAATTGATGGACTTCAGAAATTCAGCAAAATGTTTCACACTACATATGTTAGTGTGTAGAATCCTTTTGATTATAAAAATGATTTTCCTAATGAATATAACTGTAACTTGTAATCAATACTAAACACACTCACATATGCTTAGTTACTACATCAAATTTGCTGTGGTAGCTATTGCCATTTTTATGGCTACTTTACTACCAGCCAGCCTTGTATATAATCTCTGTATTCCAAGAATTTATCTGGAGTTCAACAAACTAATAAGTATAATATGTACCCACGGGCCTTGGGATGTTTCTCAGTGGTGAAGATTCCAGTTAGCTTTAATCTCCTTCTATTTTAAACCCACAATTTGCCAAGTTATTTAATACAACTTAAAAGAAAGCATAACAAAGTACAGCATGTTGTTTGCAAGCATCATACCTTTTAGTGCATGATAGACACATGTAGCATGATGACATGACAGTGCCTTACAATGTATGTGGTGGTTTAGCTTGAGTGTGAAGCTTACCTGAGTGTTTCTAATATTTAATCGCTGTCCTCCTTCCAAGAACTGATAGCTAGATGTCTCTCTGATTGGCTGTCCATTCTTGAACCAGTTAATGACAGGAGCAGGGATGGCATTTGATTCACACTCCAAAATGGCTGATGCATTTACTTTAATGTTTACTTCTGTGCTGGAATCTCTTATATTAGCCACAATGCTTGGTGGTGCTGTAATATAAATTGTATTGTGATTGTTTTGTTAGTTATTTCCAAACAGTGTATAAACAGTACAGAAACCTACCGTAGATGTCTAGAAAAAATGTTTTCTTGGCTTCCCCAGCTTGATTTATAGCAATACATGAATATTCTCCAACATCTGATAGTCTGGTTTGAGGTATCTGCAGTGTTCTTCCTCCTAGACAAAAAAGATCATAAGACTACTGTCCTGGCATCTGTTTGTTGATAGATGATAGAAGATAGATGATGAAAGATAGATAGATAGATAGATAGATAGATAGATGATAGATAGATAGATAGATAGATAGATAGATAGATAGATAGATAGAGAGATAGAACCACCTTTAATGGTCCATAAAGTCATTCATTTCCAAAAACTATTTTCAGTATCACATATTAAAATTTTTATCTTGTTCTCCGGTATAGGCAGAGGATCTATGATGAACATGAATCACTTTTAAACACATTTGCCGTTCTAGTGTTATTTTTTCATCTAGTCCTAGCTGGTCTCTTAAGATAAGAAAGGAGCATAATAGAATAGTAACAGGAACTAGTATGGGTACAGGGAGGTAAAAGTAATCATGTTATAACTCAACAGCATATGGAAAACTGAACACTTTGACACCATAATCAACTGATAATTACTTAAGTGCCTACTACTAATTATTCCAAGCAATACTGAAAAATAACTATTAGTCATTTAATGGCAAGTGAACAAAGGGCCTAGTGTTCTTTAGTTCCATACAGAAAAATTATTATTCCCCTGTAATATTTTCTGATACTGTAATTCTCTTACCTGGCACAATGAACAGATGGCTGTCAGAGTTGAGGACTGTTCTGTCTTTCAGCCAGCTGACTGCCGGAGGTGGGAAACCAGTCACCTCACAGGTCAGGGAGATAAAATTGCCTTCTACAACTGTTATATTCTTGGAGTGGCTGCCAATAAAACTTGGAGGGACTGCAATGAGACAGATGTCTGTTCAGCTAATTTCCTTTAAAACAGCATTCTTCAAATTAGCAAATAGTGCTTATCCAGCAAAAACTACAAAGCAAATTTCTTAGTGGGAAATGAAGAAAAATTTGCAAAGAGAACAAATTTGCGCACAAATAAGTAAATAACAATTCACATGTTGCATTGTAATTTTTTTATTGTGAATATTAATTGCCCATTATGAACCTTTAAGACCTGCTTGAAGGTGGCGTAAACTTTTGCAGCAAATTTAACAACTTTTTTATTAATAAGTTTTATTAAATGCAATGTGCAAACTATAACATTCACAATGCTATCCTAATGTCACGAAAGGGGCAAAGGGTTCACAAAGGCAAAATTGTTCCCATTGTGAACATTTATTCACATTGAGAATGATTTTCAGTTAGCGACCAATATTGCATTCCCCCAATGGTGTTTTCCCAAAAGCATAAATCACCCATTACAGTCATTGATTCCATGTTTATAAACATATCTTTTTTACAAAAAGAGCTAAACTTACAAAATGGATTCAGTTGTTCAGAAACAGTAGTGTTGGCCCCCTGTGGAGCCAGTGCAGTGGATATGGCCCCCATACCAAAGGATAGTTACACTGATATTTAACCTTAAAGAGAAAGGAAACCTAGTTGGCGCAAACCCCCCACCCCCCCTCCCGTTTGTTGCCCGCCCTCCCTCCTCCCCCCTGGCCTACCCGTCCCGCTGGGCAAATGCCCCTAACTTGTTACTTACCCTTAGTCCAGGGAGTTCACCGATGACATCTTCTTCCACGCGATCTTCTTCCTTCTTTGAACGGCGCATGCGCAGTAGGATCATTTCGCCGGTACGATCTACTGCGCATGCGCGTGACTTTTGGCGCATGCGCAGTAGATCCGTACCGGCGAAATGATCCTACTGCGCATGCGCCAAATCGCCGTTCACAGCAGGAAGAAGATCACGTGGAAGAAGATGTCATCGGTGAACTCCGTGGACTGGACCTGCGCAGAAGGGTAAGTAACAAGTTAGGGGCATTTGCCCAGCGGGACGTGTAGGCCAGGGGGGAGGAAGGAGGGTGGGCAACAAACGGGAGGGGGGGTGGGGGGTTTGCGCCGACTAGGTTTCCTTCCCCTTTAAAGAGTGCCTGAGTTTAAGTCCAATAATACAGAATAATCAGGTCTATTTATTATCTTATGGGAATATTTACTAACATTCAAATTTATATTTTTTCCATGAATCTCTAAAAATGTGTGTTTTTTCTATATTTCTGTTAAACTCTATCAATTCAAAATGTATTATTTATAAAACCATGAAAAACAAATACAAAATACTAAAATTCACCAGGTGAAAGTTGTTGAGGAACTAAAGAAGTCAATGGGCTGCGCTGAACCTATTAGACCATTTTTTTATTAGACCATTTTTAATCAATTCAGGCATTTAGAGGTTTTCTCATTTTTTTCACTAGGAATGTTCAGAAAAACTAAAATTTTTAGAGGTTTTAGAGGTATGTGTATTTTTTTTGGATAGTTCAACACTTTTCATTCATGCTTTTTACATTTGGATCTTTTATTAAATTTCATGGCTTTCGTTGTGAAAAGTGAGTTTTCTCATAGTTTCAAAAACCCCTAATACCACTAAAATGACTGTTGATAAATAGGTCTCCACGCAATACTGTTTCATCTTTTCATTTTAACTATTAGGTGCCAAATGCCTTTTAATATAGTAATAGTTGTTGAAATTAGAAACAATTTAGGATATGCCAACAAATGCGCTAAGCTTTTTAAATATTATGGTGTGTTAATTTTACCGTTAATATATTAGTTTTCTTATTCTTACCATAAATGTTAAGATTAAAGAATTTCTGCACACTTCCTGCTGGATTTTCAACAACACAGGCATATCGGCCAGTATCCATTAACTGAGTATATAAAATCTAAAAACAAAGAACAACAGACGCTGTTAAATGTCAAGATAATCTTTTATGACAATTTTACAAGAATTTGCAGACAGAGGTTTTATCTTTTATAGCATTCTGAATGATGTATTAGCCATGACCTACTTGGATCTGGGATGAAAAACAGCATTCCTCTAACTATAAATACTCTAGTAGTGTTGGCTTCATTCCTTCTGGTCTTCTTCAGCCCTAACATTATGCAATAATCTAATTTTGTTTCTGCAGCAGCACATTCAAAAACTTTTTGGTTTTAATTGCATTATTCATGGTTCAAATATTATCAAGATTTTTTGGAAACTTTACAAAATAGACAGCTACAATAATGCTATAGAAATTGGGACAAAATTGTTAGAATAACTGACTCCACATTCACCTTGAGAGTTCTTCCATTTGATAAGAAATGGTAACGTGTTCCTTCCTGGATGGGGTGCCCATCTTTGAGCCAGGATATTGTTGGAGCTGGGCTCCCAGTTACTGACACTGTGCAGTCCATTTCTAGGGTTTCATTTACCAGAGATGTTATATCTTTCGACAGATCTTCGTCTGAACCCTCAAATGCTGGTGGCCCTGCATAACAAAAACAAGAGCAGGAAGTAACTGTGCAATTCATGACCATAACAATCTATATACAAAACAAATGTAATGATGGATAACAAACTGTACTGTATAAATTAAAAAACAATGGATAACATCAGTCATATGCTAGGCAGGGACTGCTTAACCAAAATTGTTGATTTTTTGCGTATAAAGTTTATTTTAAAAATATAAGAATGAGAGAAAAATTCATCTTTGTCATGTCTGGGGGGGGAGTCATGTCTGGAGATCAAATACTGCATTTTAGTAGTTATTTGGATTATTATAGCACTCAAAATATATTTATATAGTAGTGAATGGAAGTATGAGATGGTATTGATGTTTGAATTGCAGTAGTCTGTGAAGCGTTTCCTATGTATGATGCAAGCGTATTGTTGTGTGTTGATACTTACAAAGTACACGAACATTATAGTGCATGGAATCTTTTCCTGCCTCATTGACTGCAACGCAAGTATATGTTCCAGCATCATTCTCCTGGGCTCTTGCAATCTGTAGTATGTGTCCTCCTGTCCATAGAAAACGTTCATCGTGAGAAATGTTATTTTATGCTGGCTGAGTATGAAGGGCTCTTTTGCGCTACAATCATTGGATAGAAAAGTATACACCAGAATATCCACAAAGAGTATTTGGGCTATTGCATAAAATATAAGTTAATTATGCATATAAATTTAGGAAGAAATGTAATAAAAAAAACAAAATTTGTCCAAGTTTGAAATATTCTATTTTTTTAATAAATTTTCAAGTAAAATCGAATTCATGTGAGTTAAAAAAAACTCACATGAATTCGAAATTCGAATCTTGATAAATGTGCCTCTAATTCTCCTGTCTCCTTTGACAAATCATGCATTAGCTGTTAATGCTGATACCAACACAAACAAATATGTTCCAAAGCTACAAGTCAGATATCATTCTTAGTAATGGTTATCCACTTACTCCAAATGAGTCCAAAGGAAAAAACTTGAATTGAAATGAAAAATTTAAATGGTTAATTTTTTATAAATTTGGAACCATTTTTTTTTCAGCTGAATAACCCTGTCTGCACTTACTAGATGTCACTGCACTCTCCACAGTCCCCCTCTCTCACCAATTGTGTAGCCAGTGCATGGGGATGGACATCAGGTCCCCATTCTGGTGCACAAACAAGATTTTGAGATAATGCAAGGTTTGCCTTAATAACAGTGTCCACAACATGGCTCCTGTCTGCTTGTTATAATTATGAATTCCCAGACCAAAGTAAACAAGATTCAAACCATTTATATAGTGTAATTAAAGTTTATTTTGCCAACATGATAAAATAGGATTTGGAATAATTTTTTAGGGTGACAGGTCCCCTTTAAGTTCTTTGTTGTGAATGTACCTGGTAGGATAAAAGCTCTGTTACTGGGAGTTAGCGGTTTGTCATCTTTGTACCATGTTATGGTAGGTGGTGGCACAGCATTAGTTTCACAGTACAGAGAAAATGGGTTGTTGATTATGACTTCTTTGTTTTCTCCATTGCGGCTTCCAGCGCTGCTTCTACTGGTTGTCCAGAGGCCAGATAATTTTGGAAAGTTGGGAGGCACTGTAGTGATTGGGACACAAGCTACATGTTAATGGGATACTGTTGTTAAATAATTGTGTATATGTCTAAAAGCCTGTCATAACAAGTCTGCTGAAAAACTGCTGTTTTTTCCCAGAATGGAAATACCAGTAGTGATTATTACTGATTGAAAGCTAAAGTAAACAATAATTTTCAAATATATGCAAATGCCCATATATTATTTATTGTTTTCATATTTTTTGGGAAAGGTAACCAGTTAATCCTATGACATAACTTGTATTGGTCAAATCTAATTTTCAAATATTTTGTTTCACTCTCCAACACGATCTTGGATAAAAAATGATTTGAATTCCTTAGGGGCAGATGTACTAAATTCGAGTGAATTCGAGTGAATAATTCGAATTAAAAAAAATTCGAATTTCGAATGATTTTTGGGCTACTTCGACCATCGAATTGGCTTATTCGACAGTCGAATTCGAACGATCAAACGATTCGAACAAATTCGAATAGTCGAATTGTTCGACTATTCGACCATTCGATAGTCGAAGAAATGTCTCTAAAAAAAATATTCGACCCCCCTAGTTCGGTAGATAAAACCTACCGAATTGCTATAAAAGCCTATGGGAGAGTCCCATAGGCTTTTTTTCCAAGTTTGTGATCGAATGAAAATCCTTCGATCGAACGTTCGATCGAAAATAAAATCCTTCGATCGAACGATCGATCGATCGAACGTTCGATCGAGCGCCTATTCGACTATCGAATATTCGCCAATTCGAATATTCGATAGAACGTTAATTCGATCTAATTGGCTATTCGATTTTATTCGATTTTATTCCCTAGTCGAATTTCGAATTTTTTTACAATTCGAAATTCGACCCTTGATAAATCTGCCCCTTAATGTCTGCACCAGCTTCCCTGTGTCTACAAATAATAGTGTAGAGAGGTACAAAACAAGACCAATTCATCCATTTTCAAATTTCAACGTTCAATTGCTGAAACAATCCTTAAACTCGATCGCAAATTATTTATGAGTTATAGTATATTTAAGCAAAAACTTGAATCAGAAAAACTTAATTTGTGTGCTATCATTTTCTTGATAAAAAACACAGCTGCAAATTCTAATAAATAGGAGTATCCGAAGGAACCATTTGTCTAAGAAAAAAAAAATTCAGTCTGAGATCAGAATGAAGCATTAACATAAAAAACATATATCCAAAATCAGTTTCAGACTCCCTCATAGACTTCAGTAAAGTTGTTATGAGTTAAACCATAAGTAATTGTTTTCTCATCAAATTCAATACGACCTGTTATGAAATGATCTCATTACTGGACAGATGCAATCTTACTCAACTCAACTGAAATCTAAGGGGATAACTGGAGTTGAACAAGATGATGGAGTTGCTAGGTTCTAATCTCAAATGTTTAATTAAACAGCTTCTTACCAACCTTGTATAGTGACATCAAAATCCAGTTCATCTTCTCCAGCAATATTGGAAGCCAGGCAGGTATAACGACCGGTGTCAGACAATTGTGCTTTCTCTACAGAAAGTGTGTTTCCACTGATTATTGCCAGATTGTTAGCTGGCTCAAGTGGCTGTGTGAAAATATATGTACTGTACATTATAACATCCATAAATACAGAGGAATGCATACTTCAACTCTACTCTATTTCAGAATCTAAGCAAATTGGTCCTAGAGGGCAAGAAATTTCCTATAAAAAAAATTTTTAATAGCAGGTTATTTTAGAGATCACCCAACAATAAGATTTAAAACGCATTCCAAAATTACTTGCTTCTCGAAAGATTCACTGTAGAACTTACATCTGCAAAAATAAAATAAAAATGTCTAAAATTATATATTTTTTTAGATATAGGGCTTCCAATATTAATATGGTACATACTGTATATGATACAGTAAATGGGTGCATGTCTCAGCATTGGCAAGCTACCAGAAAATAGGTTAGTTATCCCTAAAATGGAACAAATATAGGGTGCCGGCCTTTGCCTGGGCCTCCAAAAACTATATTAAGACTTGGGAAGATAAATCAAAATGTTGAGTTTAATAAATAAAAACTCATCCACATTCTATTCATTCCTATGGATTTTTAGAGTTCTATGTAGGTGAGTTTTATTTATTAAGCTCTAAATTTACATTTTGATAAATCTGCCCTTATTTAAGTAATGTTTGATGTTAAAATAGGTCCTAAACGCTCCACCTGACCTGATAGCTGACAAGGCAGCAATTTTGGTTTAAATTTTTGTTTAAATATATATAGCAATTTGACCAAGATCCTGAAAATTAACAAATGGAAATAGTGTACATTATGCTGAAGTTGTCAACTTTCCCAAATCATTAACAGGAACCAATATAACAAACCTGTCCATCCTTATACCAAGTTATTTTTGCCGAGGGATTTGCTTTCACATCACATATGAGAGTGAAGTTTGTGTTTACAATAGCTTTGATTTCCTTTGAAAACCCACCAAATTCCGAAATATCATCTTTCCGAATTTTAGGCGGAACTAAAAATAAAAAGGGAAAATGTCAATAAAAATAACTTAATGTACTGAGCATTGAAAGAGCCATTTTACAGTAGTCTACTGCACTTGGAAAACATACAAATTATAAGGCGATCTACAAAATTGCTTTCCGGGTTACATATGAAATGGAACACAGAGGTGAAACTCGAACAAAAAAAGGAAAATGCGTTCTTGCAGCAGGATGTGGAGTAGGCCTCATACTACTCACTGAAAGTAGTTCAGTGAAAGTCGTTCTTGAATACTTAAGAAAGTTGTGAGAATCCAGATAGCCCAAACATTTTAAAATGCCTTATATTCATTTAAACAAAGGCATACTTAAGTCATTTAAATAATTTGAATTGATACAATGACACTATTTGGTCAAGAAAATTAATCATTCAGCATTTCTGTTAACTTGTATTGTATTGCGTTATAAAGCATTGTAACCATTGTAAAGATGCCTTTTTAGAAGGATTTGGTACATAGTTAGATGCAGGAATGTGGTAAATGTTCACTTATTCTGGTCATTTGAGAATACTTTACAAGTCTAGCAGTAGTGACATTTAATTGCAAAGTCACTTTCAAATGATGTTTGGCCCATGTTGTAAATTTGTATTATTAAATGTATTATTGCATGTGTTATATAGCGCTATGGACCCATGACTGAATGGCTAGATGTAATAGATTAAAGACATCTCCAACATCAAAAACTGCAATAAAAATAAAACATTTCTCAGGCAGTTTCCCCTTTGTATTTTTGGATGCCTAAAATGGTCCTTTAGATTCACCCAGGCAGCTATGTCTCCCTTCCTGGGTCCAGGTAATTTGGTTTAGTTATGGTTTGCCCACTAGATAGCATCTTTTAAAAGTAGAAATCAGTATAGCCATATGTGCTCAAGGTCTTTCCTTTCTCTGTGATGTGTTACAGGCCCAGGTCTACAGTTTGGTAAAAGTTAAAAAGAGTTATATAGTGCTAGTAAGTTTTGTCATAGTTGCTCTATGAGCAAGAGGAAGGCTCAGGTTAGCTAGTGAGCAGTTTCAGCTCCAAAGAGGAGGAACAATGGGGTTAGGACCCCGTGATGAGTAAACCAATAATGCTGGGACTTCAGTGGGTGAGTCGAGGACTAGGTAGGGTGCCATGATACAAGACCCCAAAGCACAATGCTCTACTCTCAGGTAGGGGTTGCCTCAGAAGTGTGGTAACACTTTGCCTATTTTACCTCTGGGAGGGATCTGTCACTCTTGTATTTCAATGTGCCTTCAAGGAGTGACAGCTCGTTTAATTTATTAAATTTTCTACTGTTAATAACCCAGTTATTGCTGCTAAGAAACCTCTCTGTGATTTGAATCCTTTGATACAAACAGGAGTCTACCAGGTACCGGTAGTTGCTGGGAGTCGCCCGGGTACAAGTAGGTGAGAGGCACATTATATGCCTAAATAGTCCTGGTCACACACTTTATTTCACACAGCTAAAGTGCACGCTAGGGTGTGCTACATGTGTATGAAAATACTGAATATGTAAGTCCAAATAAATAATTACTACATTTGTGTTAATGGTGCTTTAAGCTATTTAAACATTTCTTATTATAACTAATATTGTCACTAATAAAGTGTGTGTCTTTTCATAAGCCGATTATTTCTTTCCCTTTGTGTAGAAAATGAAGAACCTATTATAAGCCAATAAAACACTGATCTTGCAGTTGTATGGCATTTCAAATAAAAGGTGTAATAGATAAATTCTTACTGTGAACATTAAGGTTATACTGGTGTGTTCCTTCCCCTGCCTCGTTAGTGGCAATACAGCTGTATCTTCCTGCATCATCTTCTTGAGCTTTTAGGATCTGCAGAGTTCGACCACCTAGGAATAAATGATGCCTTCAATTAAAAGTCATTTGCATACTGATCTCTTGCTCATGTCATGAGACTTTACCGTTGTAGAAGATTGTACGGGTCTTGGTTCAGAAAAAGAAGTATTAATACCTGGTAAAATTCTGACATTGTTTTTCATTTTAAATGGGCGTCCATCTTTGTGCCAAGTGATTGTAGCAGGAGGATGGGAATGGACTTCACATTCCAAGGATATAGAACTAAACAGAACCACTTTTACATCTTCTGGAGATCCATTTATGGTGCCCTTGATTGTTGGAGAGACTGAACAAGAATAGTACATTACTCTATATACTTTCTCAGTGTTTTTTGCAATAAAAGCCTATGGATACCGTATTCGAGCATTCACAGTAAATACAAATTATCACAATTATTTCCTTTATTTCTCTAGAAGAGATCTGTTTATCAACCAAAAGATCATCACACATACTTAACACCCCGAGGCTGAAACTTCTGCTTCTTTCTCCTGCTGGATTGGAAGCAATGCATACATATCTTCCACTGTCTGCCATAATAACATTACTAATTTGCAGCCGTTGTCCTTTGTGGTCAATATGATGATTTGTGTCCTCCAAAATAGGATGTCCATCCTTCAGCCAAGTTATCTGTGGTACTGGTGTCCCTATAGTAAATGATTCATAAGATGTATTTTAAGGTCACAGGCAGCACCATTTTTTCCTGAGTAAAATATGGGAAAAGATTGAGGTGTTATTTATTAAAACTCGATTTTTTTTTCTGGTAGGGCTTTTTGGGCAAAATCTTTTGTGGAAAAAAATATATAATTTTTGAGATTTATTATACCCGATGTTGCAAATAGCCCGAATCCGAAAATCCTCAAACCCGTCGAAGTCTAGTATAAGTTAATGGAAGATGTCCCCATAACAATTTGAAGATATCATGTTCTGCGCTGGGTTTAGCCTGGAAATCCAAAAAATCTAGGATTTTTGGACAAAACCTCTAAAAAATAAAACGATTTGGGCAAAAAGTCCAAAAAAATCGTATGAGTCAGGTTTTCGCTTGATTTCATTGAGGTTTTTTTTCCAATGCAATTTATTATTTATTTTATTTTTATGATAAACAAGGCAAAACCTTGGATGGGAGTTTGGTCGAGCTTTATTTATTTTAAAAATGAGATAACCATCTTAATGTAGTTGTCTTATAAAGGTATTGGGATATGTTTATCAAAAAGTGAAGCCCTCAAGAGTGAAATTCCATCATTCTCCATTCATTTCTGTGGGATTTTTAAAGAGTATTTATCAATGGGTAAATATGCATTTCAAAATCCCATAGAATTAATGGAGAGTGGCGGAATTTCACTCTAGAAGACTTTGGCGATCTCTGACTTCACTTTTGGATAAATATACCCCATAGTCTCCAATAATAATAAAAAAAAAAAGCTTGACCAAACTCCCATGCCCGATTTTAGCTTATTAATTAATGAATTAATTAATTAATTAATTTAAAAAAAACTCAATTTAATTGGATTTTAAAAGAACATTTTTTTCTAGTGGGCTAAACCCAGTGCAGATCACAATAACTTCAAATTGGTATAGGTGCCTCTCCCATTGACTTAAACAGGACCTTGACAGGTCTGAGATGGCGAATTTTCAGATTCAGGCTTTTTGCAGCATCAGGGTATAATAAATCTTGAAAAAAAAGAATTTTTCAAGTTTTTACAACTCAACCTTTAATAAATAACCCCCTTTACGTGTTGTTATATAAAATGTAATCTCACCTGTAGCTTCACAAGACAATGTAGTATTGCCTCTCTCCTTCACTTTGATCTCCTCCAGGACACTGCCAATAATCTTCGGGGGGACTATAATGAATTTTACAGTTGTGTATAAGCTCAAACGAAGAGAATTTTAAAAACATTATCAAATATGCACTTATTTAAGTCTTTGATTTGTGCAGTCGCCCAATCCAGTTAGCATTTTACAGTGTTAAAGACACTGCTTCATTGCTTTTTCTGCTATGTCCCTGCCCACTACATCCCACCCTCAGTTGATGTTCATTGGTGACAGAAGTCGGATTTTGGAGTGTTAGAAACTAGAATAACTGTTTCTTTCTCTTGTACAATGAAGGCATCAGGGAAAATCCTTGCAACAGAAATGACATAATACATTCATATTTAATGCATATATTAAATATTATATTCATATAAGTTTAATGTGACCATTATATAAATACAAAATCTATCTCTCTATTGATATAGGTTTTTCAGATATGCTGACCATGCCCTGTTTTTTCCCCAAATAATGCTATCCGTGACTTTTCCCCCAAAATATATTCACCCTTCAAGATGGCACAAAACATATACCTAGTACATTTACTTCAAAGCTTCTCATGTCTTCACCAGCAGCATTGGATACGGCACAGGTGTATCTCCCAGCATCAGAGAGCGAAGAATGTGAGAAGCGCAAGAGAAAGCCTCCTGAAATCAGCAAATTCCCAAGTATGTAACACAGTGTATTGACAGGCAGATCAATAATAGACATAAATCTAGGCCCTCTTGGCCTAAATTCCTGAGCCATGACTACTAAATTCTGGCTGCCCCCCCCCCCCAGATAGACATATACATGTGTCTAAATACATATTATTTACACTATTATCTAGTAGGTAAATCTAAAAACAACTGGACTTGCTGAGTAATCAATGTAGATGTTTCATCCGAGCAGCTTCTTCAGTTCAACTGACTGGTGTGGGAAATTCTTGGCATATAAACTCTTCCACTAATCCATTTACAATTGCACATTGTAACTCTTCAAAGAGGTGACATCTGAAGAAATTCACAGAGGTGTTGATTCTGTTTAGTTACTGTGATAGGATTATCCAATGTGTCATGCAACTCCTAGAAAGAGGTGTTACTTGTGATAGTTGCATGAATGGACATGTGAAGTGTTTTGAAACCGTCGGGATACAGATGTTAGAACAGAGCATTGTATGTAGCAGACAGGTGGTGTTGAAGGCCCCCGCCTCTGTTTCTCCATCTTGACATGAATCGCCTCTTTCACGCCTCGTCCAAACCAGCGGTCTTCTTTATCCAATATTTGGACCTTGCACAGATCTATACATTGGGGAGACAAAACAACTGCTCACCAAGCGAATGGCTCAGCATAGGAGGGAGAACTATACAGGGCAAAACTCAGCTGTCTTTTTACACTTAAAAGACAAGGGACACTCCTTTGAAGATAGCAAGGTCCAAAAATTGGATAAAGAAGACCGCTGGTTTGAACGAGGTGTGAAAGAGGCGATTCGTGTCAAGGTGGAGAAACCATCCCTGAACAGAGGCAGGGGCCTTCGACACCACGACACCTACATACAATGCTGTTCTAACATCTGTACCCCGGCGGATTCAGAACACTTCACACGTCCATTCATGCAACTCTCACAAGTAACACCTGTATCTAGGAGTTGCATGACACATTGGATAATCTTATCACAACTACACAGAATCAACACCTCTGTGAGTTTCTTCAGATGTCACCTCTTTGAAGAGTTACAATGTGCCATTGTGATCGGATTAGTGGAAGAGTTTATATGCCAAGAACTTCCCACACCAGTCAGTTGAACTGAAGAAGCTGCTCGGATGAGTAGTGAAACGTTTTCATTGATTACTCAGCAAGTCCAGTTGTTTTTAGATTTACCTATACTAGATATACCATGACCTGGATGAATGAAAATCTTCATAGTCATATTTACACTATTGCTTTTTATAACAATATACCTACACAAATATTAATTTTCATATTTGAAAGGAGGCAATGTTTGAAATCCTACCTGACATAATTTGAGGAGAGCGGCTCGGGGGAATAGGTTGGCCATCTTTGTACCATGTAACTTTGGGTGGAGGGATTCCTGAGACTTGACATGTTAGAGTAAAAGGATTTTTCTCAACAATGCTTATATTTTCGTGTTTCAGGATGCCTTCTGGGAATGCTGGTGGAACTTAAATCCAAGAGTAAAACAGAACACCAGTTGAAACCAATAGCACAAAAATCTAAACATAACAGAGAATTTGCTGCTAAACTTTCATTGCATTAACATAGTTAACTCTGCAGTTTTTTTATAAACTTGATCACAGAAAAAACCCTTGATTGAGAAAAAAATACTGTGAAACTTAATAAATTAGCCCCATAGTGCATGACTGTTATAAGCCATGGGGTTTTATAAAACCAGTGGTGGCAGCTTTTTGCTTCCACCGGTAAAGTGCCACAAGAGATGGCACTAAATAAAACTATTTATTTTAGAACTTAAACCATAAAAACTGTCAAAAGTCTTAAAACATAAAATAAAGTTACGGAATTTTCAGTAATAAATATCAGCATTTTGTACACACACATTGTATCCCCACATGTACAAACAAAAATAATGTTTATCAAAAGGAAAGAAGGTACTGACTGAAAATTTTCTTAGAAATTATAACAAACCAAATTTTGCTTTGTTTTTGTCATTTTTGTGGATCATTTTGAGGCTTCAAAATATATTTCCTAAATATGTCTGCAAAGCTGATAGCCCTTACATGTACCTCAGATTTTAATTAATTTCAGGATTGTTGTTTGCTACTCAAAAGATCCTGGGCACAGGCCTGAAACCAGGTCAATGCATTAAAATTTGGGGCCAACATGAATGACGTTGTTGCATATAAAAGTCACTGTAAATGGCATCAACTCCAGAAGGGTTTGAAGAGCAGAAAACTCAATTTCAAGTGGGTTTAAGGCATAGAAATGTCTCTAATTAATTGTAAAATTCTGGATGAAAACTCAAATGTTGTTTCATTTACTCTACTAGAATACTTTTTGAATAATTGTATATCTTTAATTTATTCAAATAATTATCTGTAACATTATAATGTACAATTTAGCAAGGCTTCTTACCAAAAACCTTTAAGTCATATTTTCTGTCCGACTGCCCGGCCACATTCACAGCCACACATACATACAGTCCAGCATTAGATATTTGTGCTTTTTGCAGATGGAGGAGTCTCCCGTTGCTGCTGATAGTGAATCCATTCCCACTAATAAGAGGAATCCCTTCCTTCAGCCAGGTCAGCATTGGTTGTGGATCTCCACTGGCCTCACAATCCAGAGTCACATTATTGCCTTGGATTACCACAATCTCTGAAGGAACACTGCCACCTTCAGAAATGCTGGGTCGAACTGAAAAAAAGGATTGTCAGGAATAGTCATTTTTTTAAATTATGTTTAATAATTGAAAGCTAATAGAATAAAAAAAATCAGAAAAAAGATCCAAGGACAGGATCAGACAGAGAAGGGAATACAACGTAAAATTCCCTTTATATACTAATTCAATTCTATGAGAAAAACTAGTCTCATGGTTCTCAATCTCATAAAAACTCAATAGAAGTCTAGGGAGAAATGCGGACTTGAATCAGGAGTATGTCACTCAGGAGAACAGTAGGAAAGGATAGATAGGATTGTGTGACATGCCCACAAGGCGAAATTTTAAAAATCAATGGACAATCTATGATAGCAGAAAGCAAATACATTTACTGATTTCAAGTATGGAATTATTATTTATTGCACTCCCAAGTGCAGTGTGTGCCATTGTGCACCAGTGTCGTCACCAATGAATACTGATATATATCATGTGCCATGTTGGCCTTCATAAGAATTAGACACACATCCAAACAATGTTTTTCCCATATGTAAAAGTTCCTAATATTTTATTGACATATTTTGGATAAAAAAAAAAAGCAAGAAGTTTTATCAGATGATAAAAGTTCACTACAGTCCTGCAGAAGAGAACTCTATACTAGTCTATCAAAATAAGGACGGTAGTGTGGATAGTGCAAATACAGTATGTCTGAAATTGGACTTTTTTTTCACTTTACACACAGCCTTCCTGGGTTCAAGTACAGTAGATACAAGGTTGTCCTTATTGTATAAATCCATATTTTCGTGCTTCTCAATGGACTGCAGTCCCCATAAAATTCCAAGTAAATATAGATAGTACGAGGAGAGCACACTTTGTTTTTAGAATATCATGTCTTTATTTGCAGAATACCCTTCCTGGGTTCATGAACTGGCACAGGTCTCCATTTTGGAGCACAGAGACCTGCAGTTGCCTCATTGAGTATAGCTTTGTCTGCATTTAGGAACTCTACATTTAAGAGGGGCAGTTGGGGGAAGCCCATAAGCTCTTGCACCCATAGTGCTCTTAGACCTAAGCTTAGAGGAATACTGATGTATAGTATTTTTAGTGTTTCCTTTTGTAAACATCTAGGGGCACATTTACTAAGCTCGAGTGAAGGATTCGAATGAAAAAAACTTCGAATTTCGAAGTATTTTTTTGGGTACATCAACCATCGAATTGGCTACTACGACCTTTGACTTCTACTTCGATTCGAACGATTTGAACTAAAAATCTTTTGACTATTCGACCATTCGATAGTCGAAGTACTGTCTCTTTAAAAAATACTTCGACTACATACTTCGAGCTGCAATGTTAGCCTATGGGGACCTTCCCGAGCACTTTTCTACGTTTTTTATGATAAAAAATCCTTTGATCGAGCGATTAAAATTCTTTGAATCCTTCGATTCTAAGGATTTTATCGTTCAATTTTTATTCGATCGTTCAATCAAAGTATTTGCCTTAAAATCCTTCGAATTCGATACTTCGAATTCAAAGGATTTACTTCGACCCTTGATAAATCTGCCCCTTAGATTTGCTCTTTTAAAATTTTACCTTAACTTTAGATAACTGTAGACAACCAAAAAAAATTAAAATGAATAATGCAGAAGCAAATGGGAATTCTTTTTTATGGACTTACCATAAACTTTAACGTTGTATTTCTTAATTGCGCTCCCTACACTATTGGAAGCTGCGCATGTGTATGATGCTGCATCAGATTTTCTAGCACTTATAATTTGGAGCTGTCGTCCTCCGGAAAGCAAGCGAATGTGCCCTGCAGCACCAGATTGTATGGCAATATCTGCAAGGCAATTGTGAAATGTATGACACACTGTAGACATAAGACCATAATGCAAATATGTTATTTTTGTTCTAAAGGAATATGTTGAGAAATATCTGCCCCAGTCCAGCAACATATCGCAATCAATTGCCAGTTAGATAGGATAATGAAGGAAAACTTGTCAACGTAAGTTGAATGATACAGAATTAAGAAATGTTTTTCTTTTCCCTGAGAAGAAGTTTATATTGTATTCTTTCATGATAGTTCATCTGTAATTCAAATGGTGGAATGAGAAATCTAAAAATGAGGTCTAGCAGAGTTGGCTTAAAGAGAACCCATACAAATATATGGCTTTTGTTCGTGCCTAAATTAAAAGGGTTATTTACTAAAACCCAAATTTATCTTATTATTTAAATAAAAAAAACAACGGGCAAACTCCCATACCTGATTTTACCTGATTTATTATTAAAAAAAACTTGAATTTTAAGAATTTTTGCCCGAAAAGTCCAAAATTCCAGCACAGACCACAGAGACCTCAAAATAGGTTAGGGACTTCTGCTATTGACATATACACAACCTTGGCAGGTCTGAGATGGTGGCTTTTTGCTGCATTGGGCTTTAATAAATTTTGAGTTTAAAAAAAGAAATTTGAGTTTTGCCCCAAAAAGCAGAATGGAGTTTAGTAAATAATCCCCTAAATGTACAGTATTATCTTGCCAGGGAAAAAGAAATGGTCTACCTGCTAGTAGGACAGTCATACATACTGAAAATGCTTTCAAGCTAGTAAGTTGTTGTGTAGATATGTCTGGGAAGGGGATGCTTTATAAAAATAAGATTATTATATTGTATTAAAATGCTATGCTGACCATCTTTCTTCCAAGTCAGTGCAGGCGGGGGGATCCCAGTGGAATCACACAGCAGGCTGATAAGAGTTCCCTCAATGACATTGATCTCTGACTCTTCAGCTGAACCTCGGATGGCAGGAGGTACTGAAACAAAACAGGCATATTAGTAGAAACAGAAAACATAGGTATCAGACTAAAAAGAAAATGTGACCATAAACATTCCTTAAACTAAGATCCCAATACACAGCTGTAAGCCAGAGGAATGCAGAGTACATAATATCCCTTCTGAGTGAACTTATACAGGGCAGATTAATATATAGTGAATAAAGTACCCCCCCTTGTAAAATATAAGGATATTATAAGTTACTGAGGAGTTTCATGACCATATATATATATATATATATTTTTTCAATATATTACTGCAACTTTAGAAACTGACATTTGTGAATAATCACTAACGTTGCTATCTACGACTTCTACTTTACAATCCATTTATCAATTTGGATTTACATACCCATAATATTCACATTGAAGTTTTTTTCTGTTTTTCCCGCAATGTTGACAGCCTCGCAAGAATAACGTCCCGTGTCTTTTACCTGGGCGCCTTCAATCTTCAAAGGAAAAAAGATTAAGACAATTTAGAAATGGGGTCTAAATGTAAAAATGGTTAAAACTAAAGTAACAAAGACGTAATTGAGAAAAAAGAAACCTGCAAAAAAATAACCAGCTCTGTTGGCCAGAGAGAGCCTCATATGTTTAAAAACCTGCTGCAATTCTATATGCATTACAAATAAAAAGAAGTGTTTCAGGAAATTAGCAAGATAACTTACTTTAAGGATGCTACCATCTTCAGAAATAGTTAAACCTGGCCTGGTTACAAGTGGTTTCCAGTCTTTGTACCACGTAAGCACAGGAGGCGGGATGGCATCACTCTCACATTTTAAAATAAGCGTCTCACTTATTAACGATGATATATTCTGTTGTTCTCCCATGATGTTTGGCGGCACTGCAGATACAGCAGAAAATACATACATAATTCTACACATTTTATAGGACTTTGATCCTGAAGTTTCAAAAATAAAGATAGGCTTAAAAAGGGTGACCAGTAAGGTGAGAGCACAGTATGATGTACTAAAAGTGCAGTTGTAAAGTTTACATGACAAGTACCAAATCAGGCATATGGTTTCCTTTCCAGGCACATTGAAAGTAAGAGTCATGTCCATCAACTTTGGGGGACCACAAGTGTTGAAACTATGGGAGGTTTGTGTAGATGTACAGCAAAGTGAGGCTGATGGGTGAAATTATCTGTGGGGCCATAACTGCCCTTTAAGACAAAACATATACAGTAGAAGATCAATTAAATGAATCAAGAGGATCTGTTTGGTACATAAGGGGTAGTTCATCCTAAAAATACTTTATGTATTTTGTAGAAATCATTGTTTCCTAGTGGTTGTTGAAGTGTGAAATGTTTTCATTTGTCTTTTTCAGCTCTCAGGCTTGGCATGTTAAATGCTTTTCTGGTTGCTATTGTAAGTTTGAGAAGGAGAATAAAACGGTTACTGGTCAGTTACCCTAACATGCAGATAGCATTTTCTTTTGGAAGCTGGAAATACACAGACTAGGAACCCATGTAATTCAAAAAGCCATACAAATTAATAATGAAGACCAACTAAAAATCGACTTATAAGATCAACTTGAAGGTCCAACCTTTGGTCATGGTATCATTAGGTTATGAAGTGAATACAGTTATAGGAAAATATTGTATCAGTCATTCAGTTAAAGTTTCATAAATATCTAAGACAGCAAGTAGCCATTGTTCCCAATTCTATTCCGAACTGGCCTTCAGTCTGAATCCCCCTGCCACTGCTCTAAGCCCCCCAGCCACACAGTTTGGAAACCAATGATCTATAACATGATGAAAGTTAATATAAAGGGAAACATTCTCTTTCAGTAGTTTATAAATACATCATAAATGTATCTGTTTAAATTGTACAGAAAAAGAATTTCATAGTAAAGTCTTAGGGGGTTATTTATCAAAGTCAGAATTTATCTCAATATTTTCTGAAAAAAACTCCAACCAAATCCGTTATTTCATCTTATTTATTAATCCACTTTCCCAAAAATTTTGTTTGCGGGAAAAAATCCTAAATAATCCTGAAAAATACACATTTTTTGGAATTTCGACCCGAACACTCGATTTTTTTAGGGGATTTTTGCCTGAAAACTTTGGTTTATTGCACAAAACCCAGTGCAGATCAAAAAATCTTTGGGACTTCTCCCATTGACTTATTTGCAACCTCGGCAGGTCTGAGATGACAGATTTTCGGATTCCGACTTTTTCCATGCTTGGGGTATAATAAATTCCAAAAAATTCATGATTTTTTTTCCACAAAAATTCAGATTTTATACTAAAAAAAACACAAATTTTTAAGGTTTTGGTTTACTGTTGAAGAAAATTGGACTATGTACTTCAACTATTTGAAAGCCTGCTGAAACAATGACACATAATTTACTATGTATAAAGGTATGCTGGCTTGAACCAGAGCAGAAAACATTTTTTCCACCAGGCAAGAATCATAGTATAAACATTCACATAACATTCTGTGCTGCAACAATTCATTGTCAAGCTTTAGTATTCTGTTAAAACCTACTTCTCCTAGAGTTCTCAGATATCTCAAGGATTATGAGAAATAACCTATTGAAAGCCAATGTAGGAATATAAACTTATTTTGTAGAAAGGTTATTCTGGTCAAGGAAATGTATAGTTAATAAGAGTGTTTGAAACTTACCATACACCGATAAGTCATAATCTGTTTGCTGTTCTCCTGCTGCATTTACGGCCACACAAGTGTATTTCCCCGCGTCTCCTACCTGTGCATTAGTTAATGCAAGAACTCGCCCACCAGAGAGGATCTGTCACAAATCATAATAGAAAATACATTTTGCTGGAGTATTTGAGTTTTTGAGTTTTTTCTTACTTTACATGTACTATAATATGTTGTATTCATTGATTACTGTAAACTCTGAGGCTGATTTATCCCTTTTTGAATTTTTTTGACACTTGTTTGCAAAATAAAGTTAAACTCAATTCATTTCCATTAAACTGAATCATGTTTATTATACTTTTTTTGACACTTGTTTGCAAAACAAAGTTAAACTTGATTCGTTTCCATTAAACTGAATCACATTTATTTGAAATATTTAACATCTGTTTACGAAATAGAGCTAAACTCATTTGGATTATACTGGATCACGTTTATTTGAATTTTTTTAACACTTGTTTACGAAATAGAGCTAAACTCAACTCATTTGGATTAAACGGGATCACGTTTTTTTTACATTTTTTCGGCACTTGTTAACTAGATTAAAATCACATTTTTATCACCATAACAGTTGATTCTTGTTTCGCTATCATATCTACCAAAAACATGAATTGAAAAAAACTTGAATGTAAGTTCATTGTTCCTTTAATTTCCAACGAGTCTGTAAAAATCTGACTTTTTATAAAAATGTTGTACAATAAAACTGAATATAGAAAATACAGTAGTTTCCATTGACTTCTACAACAGCTCAACAGGGTTTATCTGATGTATTTTCAATTAATAAATCTAAAGAAAAAAGTTTGAAAAACTCAAATACATTCTTTATTTTTATCAGGTTTGCCCCTTTGCTTTAAAGTAGCATTTTGAATTCAAACTTATACTTTAACAAATATATTGTATAATTATTATATTCAGCTATGCTACAATATTGAAATGTTGCAATCTTGTGAGTATTTAGGTTCAAAAGCAAGCAACCCTTCATGCCACTATATCACAAAGATGTGAGTTAGTACATTGTTTTGCCATAGGAGTTGCTCATCACTAATAGATTTGATTAGGAGATGGAGATTATGACTTCAGTTAGGTCCCATATAAATATTGTTGGACAATGTGTCTTGTTGAGTTTGTGCCATTAAGAAGGGGTCATAATAACTAAGACACAGTATGATTCAATAGTGTTCCTTTAGATTAATAGAGAATACATACCAAGAAATAAGGAAACCATTTTTGTAAGATGTACAATATTTAGTAGAGTACCTGAATTCCATTAGCAAAACTGGATACAGGGCTGCCATCTTTTAGCCATGTTAAACTTGGTACAGGAAAACCAGTGGCTTCACACTCTAGCCTTACAATGTTATTAACTATGACAGTTACGCTGGAACTTCTACCAGATATGGATGGAGGAACTGAAAGAAAATCAAATTGATGCCCAAGATTTAGAAGCCACAATAGAAAAATGTATTGATAAATTGATAAATACACTTCCAAAAATTCCATAGGAATGAATATAACATGGATGAGTTTTTATTTATTAAAATCTAAATTCACATTTTGATAAATCTACCCCTTAATGATGTAAATGGGCAGAACTGGTAAATCCCCCTCAAACCCTTTATTTTCACATCAATTATATTTTACCCCTTTAATAAAATGAATGGATTAATGAAAAGTTAAAAGGCCTTGTGAATAAGAGTTGGAGCAGGAAGTTAAAGGGACACTATACATTCATATTTTTTTTCAGAATTGGGCTTAGAAACATGGGCCAGATTCAGTTTAGTAAAAAAAAGTTATCTCACGGTTTATCACGTGAAAACTTCTGGGAAAGATTCAGTTTAAGGAGGAAAAAAACCTTTCTTCTAATTCGATTCTAGTTTTTCCCATAGACTTCAATAGAATTATCACATAATGAACTGAATTGCATCTTATGTGATAAACCTTTTTCTCAATGAATTGAATGTGGCCCAATGTGGGAGGTGTTAAGAGGCTAGTAGCCAGGTATTTTCTAGAGTTGGGTCAGGTAAAAAACAATAGTATTTGAAACAAGGCTAAAGCCAGTAACACTTTCATTAAAATTAGGAGGTAAAGTAAATAAAATATTCACATCTCAATCTCCCTGTTATATAAATACAAATACAAAAAAATAAGAATAACAACATGACAGTCCATTTTTCTAAAATTGCTAGTTAAAATAATAAACCAGGGTATCTTCCACATCTTTTCTGTGGGATATTTGTATATTTTATGTTAAAATGACTCCTACCGTGAACCTGCAGGTTATAAGAAAGCTCTGCTGTTCCTGCTATGCTGGAGGCTACACATCTATAGATGCCAGCATGAAACACCTGGGCACCAGATATCTGAAGCACTTGTCCTCTATCTGACAGGGAGATGTCACCGGTATTTGCAAGTTGTTGATTATCCTTAAACCAAGTAACAACTACAAGGAGGAAAAACATGAAGTTCAAGTTCAGCATCTGGATATTGGACAACAATTTGTATTGTGATATGGAAATGGAGGCTACAATAGTTTCTGAATAAGAATGTTTACATGCATCAAAATTCTCAGAATGTTAAATCAATTATCCCTGATCTATATGTTTTGTTCAGACTCATAGAAACTCCTTGAGATTATAATAAATTAACAATCCAGTTGAAGCTGTGGTCCTCCAAGCGATATATATATATATACTGTATGTCATGCACCCTAGTTAGGAGCTACATAGACTTTTGTATAAAACCATCATTTTGCTGGACAACATGGGTTTAAAGACAGCGGAGTATTATGTCTTATAATATGTCTGGTTTTGTATCAATCATGATATATAACCAGTAGTATATCTTAACAGGAAAAGAATGATAATGTTTTGTAGTTGGGATAAGATTAGCAACCCTGCAGGCTCTATATTCTAAACCAGTAGGTGAGCTTGAGCCTTTACTTATTCCATGAAAATGGAAACTGTTGGAGAAATACTGAGTTTCCTTTCCAGAAATCCTTCTTGTGGTCAAGACTGAAATAGATGAAAACTGTTATCATAGTAACTTGAAGTTGTCATCACTTGTAGATGTTTATTGGTAATTCTATATTCAAAACTGTATACACAATAATACAAACCAGGTTCAGGATTTCCTGTTGCTTTGCATTCTAGTATGATATCATGATTGGCAAGGACGGTTTCCTGGATCACTTCCCCAGAATTCTCAATTTTAGGAGGTTCTGTTAATTAGAATTTTATGTGTTACAGTTCTCCTCATCAATGAATTTGCATAAACAATGCCAGTCAACCACACGTAACTCCCCATTCCCTTTCCCATTCTGAACATTAAATACCAAACCCTACATGCCACTATATTACATTTTCAGCAAGGACTGCTATATTAGGGGTAGGGATACACCGAATCTAGGTTTCAGTTCGGTATTCGGCCAGGACTTGGCCTTCTTCAGCAGGATTCTGATTTGGCCAAATCCTCACGCCTGGCCAAACGGAATCCTCATCCTTAAAATCATGTGACTTTTCATCACAAAACAAGGAAGTACAGTGCACATGGTTCTCTTTTTCGAAAATTAGCAAATGCAAATTACGGTTCAGATTCAAATCGATATTCGGCCAAATAGTTCACAAAGGATTCAGGGTTTTTTGTGTCCCAAATCCAAAAATAGGGGATTTGTTGCATCCCTATTTAGGGGTCATTTATTTAACAAAAGGCAGTATGTAAAGTGCATACAATGCAAAATGTGGCCACAATATACCTTCTGGTGTTACTCACTTCTACACCCTACCCATCCCTTAACTCTTGTGCCATTGTGCCCATGGAAATTGGTAAGGATAGAGCTAGCCTGAGCCGTATGGTCTACACATTGCTCCAGATTTCTTTTGTCTGGGACAAGGTGCAGGCTGTAGACAGACTGGCGGAAGTCATGCTTGTTGATTGAGCAGTAAGTTACTTTCCTCAGCCCCCTTATTCTATTTGTTTTCTCATGGTTTATAGAAATTGATTTTGGCTACAATTTGTAGTACTCTACAACATAGAAAATAAACAAATATACATATACATATTTATACATGATTCATGATAAATAGAGATGGCGCGAACTGTTCGCCGGCGAACTTGTTCGCGCGAACATCGGGTGTTCGCGCTCGCCGGAAGTTCGCGACGTTCGCCATTTTGGGTTCGCCATTGTTGGCGCTTTTTTTTGCCCTCTCACCCCAGACCAGCAGGTACATGGCAGCCAATCAGGAAGCTCTCCCCTGGACCACTCCCCTTCCCTATAAAAACCGAAGCCCTGCAGCGTTTTTTCACTCTGCCTGTGTGTGCTGAAGAGATAGTGTAGGGAGAGAGCTGCTGCCTGTTAGTGATTTCAGGGACAGTTGAAAGTTTGCTGGCTAGTAATCGTTTTGATACTGCTCTGTTATTGGAGGGACAGAAGTCTGCAGGGGTTTGAGGGACTTTTAAGCTTAGGTAGCTTTGCTGGCTAGTAATCTACCTTCTACTGCAGTGCTCTCTATGTAGCTGCAGTGGGCAGCTGTCCTGCTTCTGATCTCATCTGCTGACTGCTGCAATAACAGTAGTCCTTGTAAGGACTGCTTTTATTTATTTTTTTGTTCCAATACAGAGCAGTATCAAGCAGATTACTAGCCAGCAAACTTACTATCATCTGTCCCTGAAATCACTAACAGCTCTCCCCCTACACTATCTCTTCCAAGCACACACAGGCAGATTTTTCAGATACATTTTTGCCCTTGATCCCCCTCTGGCATGCCACTGTCCAGGTCGTTGCACCCTTTAAACAACTTTAAAATCATTTTTCTGGCCAGAAATGTCTTTTTTAGATGTTAAAGTTCGCCTTCCCATTGAAGTCTATGGGGTTCGCGAACCGTTCGCGAACCGCTCGCATTTTTGCGCAAGTTCGCGAATATGTTCGCGAACTTTTTTTCCGACGTTCGCTACATCCCTAATGATAAATACAATGCTAATAAGATAGGATACTATCATAAGGTTACCATAAACATTTAGCCAGATGGTTTGTTCAGCTTCCCCAGCAGCATTAGTTGCTACACAAGTGTATTTCCCAGCATCTTCCAATAGGGTTTTCTTGAACTGTAAACTGCGCCCAAAGGATTCCATCTACACAAGCACAAACATGGTTTTTACATGATAAAAGAGCAACAAAAATGAACCACCTGTGAATGCAAACAGAACTGATCTCTTATTTCAGCATACCATAAAATATTATGAACAGCAAAGAATTAAAATTGGTCAAAACAGATTGCAACAGGCCTCACTATAAAATTCATACAATGGAACAATAATAATAACAATAGTGCCATGTTTATGATTCCCTTTTGTACTTACTTTAACATTTGTTTTGGCCACATTGAACGGAAGCCCATCTTTTAGCCAAGTGATATGAGGGTTGGGAATGCCACTTGCTATGCACTGCAAGGTTGTGGCTTTGTGCATTAGTACTGATACTGTAGGTGCCACTTGTTTGATGGTTGGACGAACTGTAAGAAAATATGTTTAGTGGAATTTAATGTGGTGCATTTTCTGCAACAAAGCAGTATTGAATTTAGTTAGAAAATAATGGCTGTTAAATAAGAACTCTGTTGTTGTAAATGTCCTGATGGCAACAAATAGAGACCGGATGAGCAAATTTTTTGTAGAGTTTTGGCGTGGAAATTCCGTTCATAGACTACAATGGGAGAAAAAAAATGTTGCGCGTCAAACAAAAATGACGCACGTCAAAAAAAATTGTCGCCCATAGACTTTAATGCATTTCGGCTAATTTTCACTGGGGGCAGATTTTTGTCGAAATGGGTTAAATTCTCCCATCCATAGAGGCCATGTGTTTGCCATAACTTACCATGGATTATGACATTAAACTGCTTGGCACTGGATCCTGCTTCATTTTTTACCACACACTGGTAGTTTCCACTGTCCGAGGATTCAGTGCTTGGAATGAGCAGTTTTTGTCCATTAGACTGTAGCCTTAGACGGCCGCTCGTGTTAATTGGTGTCCCGTTTTTGAGCCACCTGTAGAAGACAAATGACTAGGTTTTCAGAAAATACATGTATAAATGAAAGCAAACTTCTGATCAGTGGGAAGAAGTATTGGAACATAACTGATTGCAAAATACAAATGTGATCTTATGGAATATCTTACATTACAGTTGGGAGAGGCGTTCCATTGGCCAAACATTCCAATTCCACTGGACCAGAAGCAATCACTGTGTGATCTCCTGGGTCATTGCCACCTTCTATGGATGGAGGAACTAATGGAAAGTAAATAACACTATGCAGTAATTTATTATAGATAATCCTTTCCATGTAAGCATAACATTATGGCACTATCCATAAGGGCAATTTTCTATGTATAACAAACAATATGCTATTTTTCGAGCTACAAGGCTCCCTTCACTTACCTAAGACTGACACTTTGTACTTCATTTCTGTTTCTCCTGCTACATTGACAGCCACACATGTGTACAATCCCCGGTCAAACTCTACTATATTTTTTATCTCAAGTTTTTTCCCATTATAAAGAAGGCGGATATTGTCATTTGTCTCTACAGGTACTTCATCCTTTAACCATGTTATTAAAGGTTGTGGGTGACCAGTGGCTTCACACTCAAGTGTAAGGGACTTCCCAACAATCACTTTCTTATTTTGATGTTTTTTCTCATTTCCATCAATTCTAGCTGGAACTGTAAAATGAAATGATATGAAGGAATGGTTCAAATTAAGAAAAGACATATGAAACATAAGGTCTTTCACTAGTCAAGTCTATAAAATAAGACATAGCTTCCTCTATTAAGAAGTTGCATGTGCTACCTTAGAGGGTTCAGTGAAGCACAATCAAACAATACTATATTTTTGAGAATTAGGTAATTAAGGACTTTACAGTTACAGTACAGTTTAAGTAATTGCGTACAGACAGAACCTGTGGCCATGCTTTGTGATGCAGATGGGTCATAAGTTTTTATAGTAAAGGGCCCAGTGTATTAAAAACCATGTAACAATCACTATCACTGGCTATAGACAGAGTTACATTGAGAACCCTTACCCTCACTTATAGGGTGGAAGATGTTGGATTAGACTATATGGTGATTATTCTATAGCATGGGTTTACAATATCAATAACAGAACCATACAAAAATGTAAATAATACTTTACACTCTGGGGAATACCTGGAAAACTTCATGGAGTAATTGCATCTAAGTTCTAACCTTATAAATACACACTGGAGACTTTGTACTGATAAACAGGTGATACTAACAATCCGAAGTTTATATTGCTTAAAGTCCTCTGTATCAAGTCTTACTTAGGTTTGAGTCTATCCCTACCTTGGTTAATCAACGGTACCCTACCATAGACAAAACTGATGCTTGGAGTACCCCCACAGCTCTGCATAATACATCTATTCTCAGACCTAAGAAGTAGTCACTCCCTTCCTTAGATACCATTTGGAGGCCGCATACACATTGCAATTTCTGCTACATGGGACAATAATAACTTTCCAGGCAGTAAACAAAATGCTTTTTTGGCTAACCCTAAAGAGTCAGGTGTTTTTATGCAAAACAAATGACTTACTGTATAACAATATGCATGGTATTTAATACATATCATACCATAAATATCAACAGAGTATGTTTTCTCAGTTTGTCCTGCAACATTTGCCACAGAGCAAGTATACATGCCGCCATCTGTGATCTGAGACTCGGTTATACGTAGATATTTCCCCTTCTGAATATAAGTGACATATGTGCCAGGGAGAAGAGGTTCTCCATCTTTGTACCATGTTATTGTAGGAGGTGGGATGCCTCTAGCATCACATTCCAGGTTAATTTCACCATTCACTGTAAAAGACAAATCGGCTGTACTGTTTCCATCTTTTATGGTAGGTGCAACTATGGAAAGAAAAAGAAATTTGTTAATTGTCCTGTTATAATATTTTATGTAGAAACATAACAAACATGTACTGTATAATGACAGGAACAAGATTGGGGCTAAATTTTTGTTTGACAATATGAAACTGTATGAACTGTTTCAACCTGTTACACTAGAGGAGAGATGAGTTGAAGGATGTTCACCTGCCTTGGAATAATTTACAGGCCATAGAATGAGCTTGCACATATAATTCTATGTGTATTTGTTTGATTTGAATTCTGTTGTTATTGTGGGGATTATTTGATATTAGCACATTAAATACAAATTTGTATAGATATACATATATATATATATACATATATATATATATATATATATATATATATACATATATATATACATATATATATATATATATATACATATATATATACATATATATATATATATATATACATATATATATATATATATATATATATATATATATATATATATATATATATATATATATATATATATATATATATATATATTGGCTTTGATTCTTATCATTTACAGGCCACCCAATAGTCAGCTGTTGATTCACAATTCAGCTATTATGTGAGGGTGCAAATTAAGACCTTCAATACATTGGTTAAAATTCCTTAGTAACAGCCACAAATGATATATTTATAGAACGTTTCAGTAATGTCTCTTTCATTGGAGAAGAAAATGGTGTTTCTACAGAAAGATGGAGGCAGGCGAATAACTTACTATAAACTGTCAGTCTACTCTCTTTAGCTTGAGAACCGGCTGCATTGGCCGCTATGCATTTGTACTGGCCGCTGTCACTTAGACGTGAATTTTTTATATGCAGGACCTGCCCATTTTCCAACATTATCACATTATGATCTTCTGTAGATAGAAGCCTATGAAAGAGAAAACACATCTAAACATTAAAATATCACAACAATATAGCAACATTGTTTGCATGTAGAAGGCAAAAAATATCTATACAATGTCAACAAACTATTTTCATGACTCTAATGCTTTTGATAACATTATGTATAAAGTATTTTAGATCCCCTTTAGCATGATAAATTATCATTGGTTTTAAATTTATATTAACCTAATTTTTGCAATGATTTTGCATCTTACCTATTTTCCTTAAACCACTGAATAGAAGGGAATGGGATTCCTTTCACTTTACACTGCAAGTTGACTTCTCTTCCAGCGATAACTGAGACTTCACTGATTGTTCCAACACCTGCAATTGTGGGGGGATCTAAAAACAGAATGACTGATTTACTACAGTTAAATGATTTAGGCATATTATTCTGGGTGTTAGAAACATAGAATATACAAACTCATAGATACCGCAAGATACTGATAATGAATATATGAATAACATACATGTATTGTATGGGTAGGGTTCACCCAATGGGGCAAATCTACTAAAGGGCAAAGTGACTAACACAGGTGAAAATTTGCCGGCGTGACGTCATTTCGGTACTTCGCGGATTTACTAACGGTCGCTGGCGTAACTTCGCTAGCGAAGGAGATAGACCGTAGCGGTACTTCGCTCCCTAACGCCTGGCGAATTTGCGCTCTGGCGAATAGACGTAACTACGCAAATTCACTAAGATGCGGATTTTACTCAACATTACCTCTTACACCAGACTTGCCTTCTCACCTCAGACCAGGCTAAGTGCAATAGAGTAGATAGGAGTTCCTAAAAAAGTAGTTGGCGTCTTTTCCTTTTTCAGGGTGATAGGCTGAAAAAGAGCGTAATTTTTTTTGGGGTAACCGGCTTCCCCCCTACATTTCCTAACACATGGCACATAAACTATATGCTGGTCTCATGTGTAGAGCAATATAACAACTTTATTTTCTTTTATTAAGGTTTCCTGGGCTTGTGTAGTGTAATGTATTTGCTGCAACATATACATCCATTCAACTTTAACTTCCCACCATATGCAAATTAGCCAACGCTAGTTCAGCTTCGATTCGATTGGCGCAGTAACGGTAGCACAACTTCGCCAGCATTCGGTGTCCTGGACGCAACTTTGTATTTTAGTGAATTAGCGTTGTCCTGGCGAATCTACAACTGGTGAAGTGTTGCGCTGTGAGCGAAGCCATCGCTGGCGAATTTTCGAAGGTTAGTGAATTTGCCCTATTGTTTGAGAACAAGCAATGTTCCATTTCACTGATGCTGATTAAATCATAGTCCAGGGAAGCTATATATATGATGTTGGTGATAGATGGTTGATCTTCTCGACAGAAAGTCAGAAATGTTTCTCAGGGTTTCATTTGGATTTGGCATATTAGTATCAGATGGTTGGTACATTTATTGGTTTCCCAATGAATCTTCAAATTTGCTGTTGTCCACTTGCTGTCATAAACCAAGACCAAACAAAGATGGACAATATAAACAGGAACTCAGCTCCCAACATGTCACTCATGCTCTACACTGTCCTTTGTGATCCTGGTCTTAAATGGCAACTTTTTACATAAGAGCATTTAGCCCTAGAGATTTCAATTTTTTTATGTTAATATATAATATAAATAGGATTCTGAGAGAAGGGGCGTTTTGATTGAACCGTCTCTCATGAAAACACCCATTGCTATCAGACATGAGCCTTGCTTGCCTGTTTTAGTCGATGTCTGACTTCAGAACACAAGTTTACCTACAGTACAGAGATGTATGTTATTGCTCCTGCTGTAGGCTAGAAGATTGTATTACTGAGCTTTGTTAGTACAGTGGCTGCTATTTCATATATATATATATACACTATATATGTATCAATATTTACCAAGAACATCTACAAAGTACTGCTTCTCAGATTCCCCAGCAACATTATTGGCCTTGCACGTATAATGTCCAGAATCCTTCATAGTCGTTTTAAGAATCTTTAGTATTTTTCCCTTTTCCAAAATTTGCACAGTAGCACTTACAACAACCTGAAATAAAATACATTAAAAAATGAAAAGGTCATTAATAGTATTCTGCCTAAGCGCTGATCGAACTGTGATACCCCGCCACTGGAAACCTGCTATCCCCCCAACTATAACGGAATGGTTCGATGAAATGGGTAACATTATGCAAATAGAGGAGATATATGCATGAGAAACAAGATGTGTTTATAAAAACCTGGACAACTTGGGTTGTATTCCTGGATTCAGACCAGTATATAAACGTTTGCACTCGGACTAGGAGCATACTATATGTATGAATATTATATGTCTCACTGAGTCTTCTGATGTGGTTAAGAAAGTATCCTATAAGTAGATCATGAAACAGCTGGGCGACTACCTCTACTTTTTCTCCCCCCTCCTTTATTCTTATTACTTTCTCTTTCTTACTTATTCTCATTTGGTATGTTTTATACTCTTCATTAACAAGACACAGTTATAATATCAGTCATGGGTGGTTCCCAGAATGAAGGAAACTAAAGTAGGCACAGTGTATTATGGCATATAGTAATTAATAGGCTTATTTCTACTGTGATGCGTAAAACATGTCTGCTATGTAGAACTGAGATGTATCAATGTAAGAATATGCTGCATTGCATTTGACTTTCTCATATTGTATACTACATGCTCAATATTCATTATGTATCATAATCTCACTGATACCTTTTTTTTTTTTTTTAAATCCTGTTGTTAATAAATACAGAATATACAAAAAAACCCCGAAAATCCATAAACCCTATAGGGTTCATTTACTCACGAGGTGCAGTGTGCAAAGTCCAATTTTGGGCAAGCTGTAGTGTTTTTTCATACAATATCAGTGCAATTCTGGCTACAAGTGGCGATGCACCTGTCGCAATTGCAGAGCTGTGCCTGCGCTTCAGTGCTTGGTGTCAAAATGACACCAATGCACCATTCTTTAGGCACAAGTTTACTGCATCAATTTACACATGCTTTTGTGGAAACCACCAACAGCTCCATGGTCAACAGAGCCAATAGACACGCTTCTTCAAAATTGGTAACCGGAGGTGGGTTGAAGACAGTGGAGCCGAGTGCAATTTTACAGTAGTGCTAGTAGTGCATTTTTAGGCATGTACCTTTAATGAATGGCATGTTTTCCTGCAACAATTGCCGCAAACATAACTGCACTTAGGGGTAATAAGTTAATCTTTTAAAATGATAATGGTTTGCTCTGGAGTAAATGAAACAGCTACTGAATATCTGTAGGTTGATATACTGTATATTACAAAGTGTAAAGAAATCATATGTTCATTCTGCACATGGGAAACTAATTTAACTGCAAACTGCAGTTTATTCTTATGAGCAGGTGACACGTTTTCCATGATAAGTACATAGAAAATTCCATCCGCTGACTTCATTAAAACAGTGTCTTATACTGGCCGAAAATAAAAGTGGTATAAAGAAGTAAGGTCTAAGACACTGTTTTGTCATGTAATACACACACCTGAGTTTTGCCTTTGTACCATGTAATAAGCGGTGATGGGCTCCCTGAAGCTTCGCACAGTAAGGTTGAAACTTGATTCAGTAACACCGATACATTAGCAATTGTATCCTTGTCTTTAATGAGGGGGGGATCTGAAAAGAAACATTTCATGTAGTTAAAACCCTACCAATAAAACACATTTACATTAGAAATAAACTGAGGTTTTTGCTGAACATAGGACTCATTTACTAACGCAAAAAAATATATTGTCATTTTATTTTACCTACAGATGCAGCCACTTTGGTTTGTATGTTTGACACAGAATAACTAAACACAGATATCCCATTTATCTCATTTAACACAGAAAACTGCGTCACAACATCCCATCTAATTAAAGCATTCACCATTGTGAACAATGGAGCTTTGGTATGCTAATGAAAAGGTTAAATGCATTAAATGAGTTAAGATGACTTAAGATAACACAGTTTCTTCAATTACCCCTGAGTCATGACGCATTTAACTCACAAATCCAAGTGGCTTCATCTGTACAATGCAAAAAATCTGCATTATTACATGCAACCCCAAAACAGCGCATGTCCCAACTTGTGTCTGCTTTGGTAAATTAAATGGCACACATGTTGCAGCTGTATTTTTTTTTTTTAGCTAATATATGCACAAGCAGGCTGAACTGACAAATTAGCACGAGGCATAAGCTGCAAGGAGCATGCACAAGTGAAAGTATCGTTGTAAGTAATACTTGCGTGCTACTTTGCTTGTATTTGTAAATAAGCCCTTATATGCACTTTTGATTTGTTTTACTATTGTGATACTCACTTGCCACTTAGTGTGGCACCAGTTGCTGCTTTTTTTTGGGGGGGGGGGAACTCCCATAATCACAACAAAACATGATCATGACTGCAATTTTTTATCACAACACTTAAAACTGGTTAACACACTACTGATTATCAGAACAATAGCACTAACAAGGCTGTGAATGTCTTTAATTCCATGAAAACAATATTAAATAGTTAATAATAATGAACTTACCATGGACGTTTAGACTGTATTTCTTTTCTGTTTGCCCTGCTTCATTGCTTGCCACACAAGTGTACTCTCCGTTATCATATGGGGTCAAGGAATCAATAAGGAGTATGGTCCTGTCCTCCAGAATATTCACTCCAGGTTCAGATCCAGTTAACTCCTTCCCATTTCTGAACCATTTAATGCTTGGTTTGGGGTGCCCTATGGAAATACATGTGTACATGGAGGCATGTTCAATAACACAGCTCAGAAATGTCACTCTTATTCCATAAATGTCTTTTTTCTTTTCTTTTTTTTTTATACTTGAAGTCACAGACACAAGATTGAGGCGAATGTAGCTTCATCTTAACTTGTCTATTTAATAAATGTAGATTGCTGCCGCACTTAAAGAGTGTGAAATGTACCTGCAACAGTTGCACTTCCAAAATATATGAGCTTAAAACTATATTTCAGTTCTATTGTATTAAAAATATATCATAAACTTTTGATCACACCGATCTAAGGAGTACCCAATATACTGTGGCACATACAGACAGACAGACAAGAGTCAGTGGCTAAAGCAGAGCAAAGGGAGCAACTGGTGTACTGTAACTGAAAAAATGTAGGGCTTGTAAAGTGGCAGAGAGTAATGGTGTGCTCAATGGTTATTAATAAAAAAATTAATTCAATATTTTTGTCCTTTCACAGACCTTAATCAGGACTTGAGAGGAACGAACTATTGACATAAGAGATAGTATTGTTTTTATTACGAAAGGACATGTTTTTCAGGTCTGCCTTTTTGACTTCAAAAATCCGACAAAGTCACAGAAAAAAAACATTTTTCTGGGATTTATTATTCAACAAAACTATGACTATTCTAAAAGCGTCTATTTATTTAGAAACTTGGAAGGGTCAAAAAAAAGCAATTTATCTACAACTGTATGGGTAAAGAATTTGAGATCCGATGAGATATTGTTACCGGTCAAGTTTGAATTAAATTGTTTGATAGATACCTTTTACTGGGCATGGGAAAGATATCTGTTGCCTTGAAATTCTTTCTTGATTTTGTTTGTTGTAAGGAGGCTCCAAATCGGACAGAGTGGGAGGAGCTAAAAAAAAGAATTGATGACAGGGAATTAGTTAGCTTACTCTATAATTATGTTATTGTTTAAAGGTAGGAATTATGTTAAAAGTTAAAATTATTTTTAGAACATTATACTTTCAAAGAGCAATATTTATATTTTGTAATGATAATAAAATCAAATGATTTTCAATGCCTGAGACATATGAGGGCTGTATCTGGGTGAGCATAAGTATCGGCAAGTCTCTGGGCTCCGTTTTTGTACTGCATTAGTCAGTACTAAACTAGTGAAGGGCAGGTGGCAATACATAGACGTCCTCTCTGTCTCGCCCTGTACCTTGCACATCTTACAGACACACAATATACGGAGTGGCAGGAGGCACAGCCTGCATTAGAGCCCTGTAATTACCCCTCCTGCTGCTGCACTCATCACTAAGCACCACATTTTTTTTGTGTAGTGGGTGCTCAGGGCAGGGGTGGGCCCCTTAGTGCTATTGCACTTGCACCCTTAGGGTCTTAAATGATCCCTATGGAGTTGTATTACATAAAATATTTATGGGCAGATTTATATTAAAGGACATGTAAACCCCTTCCACAAAAATGTAATCAGTGAATAGCCTCTTTCAAATCTTTAGATAACTGCCACTGGAATTGTTAAAAGTTAATCAGTAAGGCTATAGCATCCCCTTAATCACTTAGAATTCCTTTTCCTCCTCTAACCCACTCTGCTCTGCTTTGACTCTTGACTTATGAGCATGCTCAGTTCTTCTCAGATCAGATTACTAAACACACCCTCCAGTCTAACAACCAATGAAGAGATAGCATTTCTAAACTCTAGCTGTCTAGCTATTTTTTTTTCTCCTAACCACCTCTCCTGAGCTCAGCTTAACCATTACAGTGTTTTGCATGAACTTTACAGCATAAATGACCGCCAGGTGAAAGGAAAATGTACATGATAGGAAAATGCAGGCTTTACATGTCCTTTAAGATCCCAATTTTGAAAATCGTTAAAATGCAATCTGAATTTTTTTTATTTATCAGAACTTTCCTGACTGTCGGGAAAGTTATAATGAACTGACAGTGCCACAGAAGCATTTGACTGCTTTGAGCAGCCGAATTCCATTCAACTAAAGGATTAATACTGTGATCAGGAGTCATCATTTTGTTTTTGGGTACCCACAGGCTTAATAATAGTTATTAAGTATAATAATAGTTATTAAGTATTATAATAATACATTGGCCCCTTAATTTATACCATGAAGAATTATGAATTGCAAAATTAGAAGAGAAAAAGAAAAATACCATAAATCTCAACAGTAGCATTTGCACTGTCCTTGCCAATGATGTTACTAGCAACGCAAGTGTATGTTCCTCCATCAGAAAGCTTTGCACTTTCAGCTCTATATATATTGTTGTCTTGTCCGTGATCAAGCTCCATTATATTTCCATCTTTATACCAGGCTGTTGTAGGAGGCGGGATCCCATGATTTATGCAGGCAATTTCGAAACTGTGACCAAGTTTTACTCTAATAAGTTTAGGGCCACGTTGTATTTTAGGAGGCACTGTAAAATAAAAATATAGTGTAGTCTTTTCAATCAAGAGTATTAAGAACTTAACAATACATTTATATTACAACAATTCATTATTATCTCCTTTTTGGAGTTTTGGAATTCAAATATGTTGTACCATAAAGTATCATTTTAATCTACAGTTTAGATACACTCCCACATCTTTGGTCTCTGAGGCTATAAATTAATGATACAGTCCAATATGAAACCATCATGGGCTACGAGCTTAGATTTATATGCTAGTACAGGTATAGGATCCATTATCCGACAACCGTTATCCAGAAAGTTTCAATTACAGAATGACCCGCATAGGCTCTATTTTATCCAAATAATCCCAATTTTTAAAAATGATTTCCTTTTTCTCTGTGATAATAAAACAGTAGCTTGTACTTGCTCCACACTAAGATATAATTAATCCTTATTGGAAGCAAAACCAGCCTATTGGGTTTAATTAATGTTTACATAATATTCTAATAGACTTAGGGCATGAAGATCCAAATTACGGAAACATCCATTATTCAGAAGTCCCGAGCATTCTGGATAACAGGTCCCATACCTATATACTAATGGGTGATGTAATAAAAGTTTTCTCTAAGTTTAGTATTTACCGTCTTTACTGACAAAATCTGCCAGTGGAAAAAAGGTTTCGAATTTTATTGTTTACAACAGGATATGTTTAAAACTTCTAATTGAAAAATATGTCACCTTTCAGCAGGTTTTTTTATATAGGTTCAGTACAGATATGGGATGCGTTATCCAGAAACCCATCATCCAGAAAGCTCCAAATTATAGAAAGGCCTCCCATAGACTCCATTTTATCCAAATAATCCAAATTTTTACCCATCTACCCAAACATTACACTGCTATTACCATAAAAGAATAAATGGCAAGCTACAATGACTAGTATACAGGCTGTGTAACACTTACTGAAAAAGAATTGCACAAAATGCATAGAGTCAGAATACCTACCATAGACACTGAGTTTTACTAACTGTGTGATATTTCCGGCTAAATTTGTGCCCACACATGTATACATTCCTGCATCAGAAACTTTGGTTTCAAATATCTTCATTGACCCTGATGGGAGAATGCTGTGCCTGTAATACAACAGTAATGTTATGTGTAGCAACAAGGCTGAGTTTAAAAAATGAATGAGTAGGAGTATTAGAGGAAGTAAAAATCTATCACCAAGGGGGTAATCCTCTGCAATTTACATGGGGGAACACATTTGGAAAAGAAACAAAGAAAAATAGATGATTAAATCTCAAACAACATTTAAATATGAGCCATACACATCGATTCAACCCTTAAAAATCACCCTAAGTCTTGTTCTGTACAAGCAGAATGCATTCATTTATAGAAAATGGGAGGGGGACTTCCGGTTATAGCGCCGAGAGGGAAGGAGCGCCTAGTGTAGAGCTCCGTCATACCGCTAATTTGCTTCTGCAATTTATAGTCGGGAAACTTTCTCTTCTGCTCCGTCAGAGCTATTCTGGTCTAAGGAGTTTATTGATGTGCTTCGGTTCCAGTCTTATTTGTTTGCGGTCATATGTGAAGCAGCGGAGTGCCTGTCATTACTCGTGAGGCAAGTGTGTGACAGATGCGCTTCATTTTGAAAGTCTGCTTCTTCTCGTACTGCTAATTCTCACTGGCGAGTATAACTTGCTCTTTTACAAGAATCTGGTCTATCCTGATAATATTTTGGGACACTTTCGGCCATTTGATATTAAATGGTTTCTTTATGAGGAGATTCCCTGTTGGAGACGTCCATTTTGATTTTGTGAGGAACATTTTGGCTGACTTTAACGAAGCAGTGTACTCATTTTTATGAGGTACTAAATTACTTTATTATTTGTCTTGGGAGAATTATAACTAGTATCTTGTCTTTTTCTTTGGAGCTCATTATTACAGAGGCACCTTTTATTTTCAGTCACAAGAAGTTCGGCAGCCATTTTACCTTCTCATAGAACCAGTTGCTGCACCATATGAGCTGTGCCATGAAGGTTTAATCTGACATTTCAGCATCAAACTTGGGACTAATTCTATCTTTTTTTTTTTTTTTTTAGAAGCTCCCTTTCTAAGAAGTACCTTTGAGGAGAGAAAATAAAAAATAAAAATAAAAAATAGAAAAGAAAAAAAGAAGGAGGGAGAAAAGAAAAAGGGAAAAAAAGAAAAAACAAATTAAAACTTCAAAAAAAAAAAACTCCAGAAAAAAACAAAAAAAAATTCTGAAGTTATATAATGAATGGAAAAGCCACAGAAAAAGATAAAAAAAGGACTATATGTCTATAGCAAAGGAAGTTGCTAAATTGGTTAATCCTACTATTGAAGCTTCTGTTAAATCTTCCATTAATAAAGCTATTGAAAGTTTACAAGACAATTTACGTGATATTGCAGAAACTCTTTCTTCACATGATGATCATATTAAAGATCTCCAGGAAGCTGTTTCTGATATTCAAGAAGATTCTATTACCAATTCTAGACACTTGAAAGATATGGAGAAAAAGGTTTCTGATTTGCAGCTTAAAGTTTATGGTTTAGAAACAGAGCCAGGAGAAACAACTAGCGGTTTATTGGGATTCCAGAATCCTACAATATAGATGCTTTATTGTTACTTGTTACTAAAACTATTCCGATGAAGCTTCATATTCAGGATGAAATCCCAAACTTGAGAATTGAGCGAATTCATCGTTTAGGTCCGCCCAGGGATAACATGAATTCTAAACCTCGTGCTGTCATTGCTAAATTTCTGGACTATTCGGAAAAGACTCTGATTTTTCAAGAATATAAGAAACTTAATAGTCTGGAAGTAGATGGGAAAAGGATCCTATTATTTCAAGATTACTCAGCGATCCTTTCTCAAAAGAGAAAAGTTTTTTACGGCATCTGCCAGGCTTTAGCTAAGCTTAACATCAAGTTCTCTTTGAATTACCCTTCTAGGCTTGGAATTGTACATTCTTCAGGAACTTTTGTTTTCAATGATCCCGATGATGCTCAAAGTTTCCTTCGGAGACACAATATCTCAGGATCTTCACCAAAGATGAGAGAATCTTACAATTTAGACCAGGAATCCTGTTCTTCTCAGGTTAAGAAGACTGCTAATCCTAGAGATTATACCCGCATCCCTATGAAGTCTCAAAGAAAAGATGGAAAACCAGCTCATAGGTCAAGATCTCCCAGATCATTTTCTCCTGCTCGACAAGATCTGATGGTCCATTGACTTTTGATTTTATTTTATTTTTGGGTTTAAGGTTTCTAGCTTATTTCTATTGGCAGTTGCTCACACAGGTTACTTATCCGAGTGTGATAAGTGTGTTGCCTTCTTCCTTTTGAGGAAAAAAGGAAGTCAATAAACAGGTTTTGATGGCCCTACTGGACCTAATTTTTAGTTTTTTTTCTGTTTTTCTTTTTATTTACCTCAATATTTTATTAATTGTTTTTTCCTTTCTATCCAATGAAATGTTATATTTATCACTTTTTGTCATTCGAAAGTATCATATTAAGTTAAATTCCTATCATATGCTTGTTAATGACTAGTTTAAAAGTATTAACTTGGAATGTTAATGGTCTTAATTCATATGTCAAAAGAAAGAGGATTCTCAGTTCTTTAAAGAAACAAAAGGTTGATATAGCTCTACTTCAAGAGACACATCTCTCTGACCAGGAATCTATTAAGTTAAAAAGAGATTGGGTAGGGTCATTAGCTTTTTCACCAGCCGATAAGAAAAAGAGAGGGGTCGCTATTTTATTTCATAAATTGTTAAATGCTCAAGTTTTACATACAGAAACTGATGATAATGGTCATTTTGTTCTCACTGAAGTTCTATTTTTGTTGCATTTACACCCCTAATGATAACAAAACTGAATCTTATAAAATGGTGACCCAGAAAATTAACTCTTTGCCTCAAGTTAGGCTAATCGTAGATGGTGACTTTAATGAGGCACATGTTGCTTCTATGGATAAATGTGGTCCAAAATCGAAACTTTCCTTTAATAAATCCCCACTGATATCTAATTTTATGAAAAATACTGGATTAATTGATATATGGAGAACTCTGCATCCTTCTGAGATTGATTTCACTTTTTTTTCTCATCCTCATAACATGGGTTCTAGGATAGATTTTATTTTTACTTCCATAGATACTCTAAATATTGCTTAATCAGCTGATATAGGGTTAATTGATCTATCTGACCATGCACAGGTTTGGGCTGATTTTAGGATTAATTATGCTCATAGATCATATATTCCTTGGTCTTTTCCTGCTGCTTTGTCTGAAAAACCTGATTTTGTTAATATGATATTGAAGAGATGGGATTCTTTCCTGAAAGACAATATTTCTCACCAACATGATCCTCTTTTATTGTGGGATACTTGGAAATGTGTCATTAGAGGTGAAATCACTTCTTTTAAAAGTGCCTTTTTAAAACAGTTAACAAGGAATTTTTTTCATTGAGCAAAAAATATGAAAAAACATATCTTAATTTTAAAAATTTTCCTACATCCTATAATGCTGATAAACTTAAAGGGGTTATGGAAATCTTTAGAAAATGGAGAGATTTGAGAGATCAATTTTATACCTCCTTTTCAAATGTTAAATTTCATAATCTTAGTAATAAACTTAATAGATTTTTGGCCAACCTAGGAAAAAATTGGAATAGATCTTCCCACACTTATATGGTTAAAGATAGCAGGAATAAAGTTATTAACTCTCCTAAGGCCATTTCAAATATTTTTAAAGATTATTTTTTAAACATCTATTCTCGTCCTTTGTATGATAAAGATAAAAGCTTAGCTTTTTTGTCTCAAATACAATTACCTCAAACCTCCCAAGATAAATTGAAAGTCTTGAATTCCCCTATAACTATAGAGGAAGTGATGAAAACTATTAATAATCTAAAGAAATTTAAAGCTAGTGGTCCTGATGGCCTTCCTGCTTCTTTTTATAAATCTATTTCTATTAAAGTATCCCCTTTCCTCATTGATATTTTTAATGAAATTTATTTACGTGGTAAAACTTTACAATCTAGTATAACTTCGAATATTAAACTTATTCCTAAAGAAGGGAAGGATCCCTTGTTGACCTCTTCCTATCACCCAATTTCTTTGATTAACCAGGATTTCAAAATCTTTACCAAGATTTTGGCTGATAGATTGGCTGATATTCTTCCTGATATTGTCTCCCCTTTTCAAAATGGGTTTATTAGAAAAAGGTCGGGGATAAACATTAGGGCAATCCTGAGTGCCATTTACTACTCTAAGAAGAATAAAATCCCATGTTCATTAGTTAGTTTGGATGCTGAGAAAGCATTTGATAATGTTAATTGGAAGTATCTTTTTGATTGTTGTTATTTTTTTGTTTTCCAAGGGGAGTTTATTTCCTTTTTAGAGCAAATTTACTCTTCGCCCAAAGCCAGAATATTAGTTGCTGGAGAACAATCTGATCCTTTTACCTTGTGTCGAGGAACAAGACAAGGTTGTCCTTTGTCCCCTCTACTTTTCAATTTAACGATCGACCCTTTGATTAGATTTTTACACCGTTCAGACTTATTTCAGGGCATACAAGTTAATGGTAGGCCAATTAAGATTTTAGCCTTTGCAGATGATATATTTTTGGTAGTCCGGGATGCACAAAACTCAATTAGGAAAATTTTCAATTTTTTTAATTCCTATAGTTTTTATTCTGGATATGTAATTAACCCTAATAAAACTGGTTTACTTAGTATTAATAGTAACATTTCCAAGAAAATCCTTTTTGATTTAAAGTTGAAGCCTCCAGGATCTTCAATTAAATATTTGGGTATTACTATTCCTTCTGATATTACTAGGCTTTACTCATTGAATTTATCCCCCCTGGTTAAGCTCATTGAATCTTTGTGTGATAAGTGGCTTAATTCACCTCTTAATCTCAGGGGTAGAGCTGCCTTTTTTAAAATGTTTATTTTTCCAAAGTTATCATATCCATTACTTAATCTTCCTCTTCTTTTGAAGCATTCAGATGTTAAGAAGTTAGATCCAGATTTTTATGGCAAGGGAAGAAACCTAAAATTTCTTTGGTTAAATTGCGTCAATCTAAACTTTTAGGTGGTCTTAATATTCCTAATTTTAGGTTCTTTAATATTGCTTCTTTATGCAGATATATTATTGAGTGGATTTCTGGTAAGGACGTTTATACCAATTCAACCTTTGAATCCTGTTTGGAAGGGGGAGATCATATCTCTACCTTTCTTCATAAGAAATGGGGTGGCCTTCCTACTGATATTAAGAAAAACTTTCTTTTGCGAGACACCTTTGCTACCTGGAAAATAGTTCATAAACTGCATGGTAGTAACTACCAAATATCTCCTTTTTTGTCCTCTTTTAAACTCTGTTTATTCACTAAAGCAGAAAGAACATTTTTAATTCCATATTGGAGAAAAAAAGGTATTTCCCAAATGTTACAATTGGTTGATAGTATATCTGGTTTACCTATACCTTGGGAAGACTTGAAAATTAAGTTTGATCTTAATGAATGTGACCGATTAATTCATCTGAGATTTTTATGTGGTTTAGATCTTACAGATAAAAATAGTGTTGCAGTTGATCAACTTCCTTTATGTAAGGGATTTCAAAAAATTTTAGAGGATCTTACCTTCAATAGGATATCATATATCACTGACTTTTGTCTTAGGTCTTCTCCTAACAGTCTTAATCCTTTACAAACTTTAGCTAAAAAGTGGTCATCCATTTTGGAAATTAGCATTACATCTCATCATTTATTATCTTCTATTAAGAATTTTAATAAACTTATTAAATGTGAAGGCTGGCGAGTTCAACATTTTAGATTGATCCATTTGAGCTATAAGTTATCTTATTTTAAAAACACAGAAGGTGTTTCACTTTCTTATTGTCCTAAATGCAAATCAGAGAATGTCTCTATTTATCATTATATGTGGGAATGTCCTTTCATTTCTGAGCTATGGAGTCTGCTTGAAAAATTTATAAATGAAAAATTAAATATTAACTTTAAATTGTCTCCTGATTTTGCATTGCTTGATCTTTTGGCAATGTCCTCTAATGTTGATGTTCCAAAAGATATAGTTTGGATTAAATATAAAAATTTTGTTCATTTGGTCATCGCCGCTACTCGTAAATCCATCTTTCTATATTGGATCCAAGAAACTTCCCCAGATTTCAAGGTTGTACTGTCTTACCTTAAATCTCTCTGCATTGATGAAGCAATAGATTTTAGGTATGGTAATTTAGGTCTTAGAGAACATTTTCTTAAACTTTGGTCTCCCTTTTTTAACATTCTGAAGTCGGAAGATTTATGTATAACTCAGATGAAAATTCTTCTTTCTCTGCTCTTTGAAGCTTTAAGATTGACTGAGGATGTGATGATTTTTGTTTTATTTGGGTAAATATTTTGTTATATTTTGTTGATAGAGAGGAAGGTTTATCTTATCTTATTTTATATAATTTTTATATCATTTTTTGATGTTTTGTTAACAATTTATTGTTGCATACTATTTCTTTATAATTGACAATTATTATTACTTTGTTGCTCCTTGTTCTTTTTGTTTATTCAAAAATGTCAATAAAAACATTGAAAAGAAAGAAAGAAAATGGGCTCTTATCCTGGTGCATTATGTTTAATGGAAATAAAGCAAATCTCAGATTTATCAAGAGTCGATTTCCAAAGTAATGGGAGTTTTTTTGAACTCCCATAGCTTCTAATTTGGAAAACAAAAGACCAATCAAAATTTATAAAAAAAATCGAAGTTTTAAACTTCGGGAGAATAGGCTGTATTTGAAACGTTCGAATTGAAGTTTTACACATTTGATCGAATTCAAAACTAAATATTTGCCCCAAAAAGACTCCAAAAAGGATCTAGGAGGTCCCCCATAGGCCAAAACAGCAATTTGGCAGGTTTTAGATGGCAGATGGTCAAAGTCGAAGTTTTAAAATTAAAATTTTTTTTCAAATTTAAATCAAATTTTGGCCTATTTGATAGTGGAAGTACACAAAATAGCTCAAAACTCAATTTTATTTACTTCGAATTTTCACTTTGACCCTTGATAATCTGCCCCTAAAAGTACTTAAAATGATGAGTCTGCATTAGTACATTTGTACCCTCTGCACTTAAAGTGGAATTGCTAGAAAATGGAAATTCAGTTTTTAAAGGCCATGACTCTTGCACTAAGATGTCACCAGCATGATAAGGGGCTACACATATAAGAAAAGGTAGAGGTACACATACCTCAACAAACTGAAAAATACTATACCTTTGAGAAAATGGAGATATCAACTGTGTCTCTTTAGCCCATGTAATAAATGGGGGTGGGACACTCTTTACTTCACATGGAAGAATTGCATCATCTCCTGCTCTCACTGATATTTCAATCTGATTGTTCTGGGCTATTGAGCTTCCATTTGCCTCAGGGATCACAATCCATGGCTTAACTAAAGAGAAGAAATGGTTATATCATTAGATGCATCCAACCTTAGCCAGAACATCCTGCACTTCCTATGTACAAAAGGAATTACTTACCATGTTGGGCTTCCATATTCTAATGTACGACATACGGTACAACATGACTGCATCATAAAACATCATTAACAGAACTATTTATAAGGTTCTCTAAGAAAACCTTTAGCTTGTAATTAGCATAATATAAAAAATAACTGGTTTACATATTAGGTGTCCATATGTGAATGTATCTTCTTAGAACAAAAATGTCAAACCAAATATATTAGAAACCAAAGGCTATTGCTTTAAAAACAAAATGCAAAGTGAGTGGATAAACAATGTGGCTGAAAAAGACAAACACGTGGCAATCTTCAGCATTGGTAGGAAGCATACATTCTTACTGGAAACTGTGCCAGACACGATACATGTCTTGTCTGGTGGCTGGTGAAAAGAATCAAGTGAACTTTTTTTCTCAGGCCAATTGGACACATTTGGGGCTAGTTTATCAACACTGGCTTAATTTCTTCTTGAGCAAAAAAACTATAGAAAACAATCAGTGATACCATTTTCAGCCAGCTACAGAAAAAACAATGAAAGCAAAAATTTGGTTGGTTCCATGAGCTCTTCTATAGAAGACAAAGCCCAGAGATGCAGAAAAGTAGACCAACTCACCAGCAGAAATGCTGGATATAGGTGTCGAGAGAGCCTTAAACCTTCATAGGAACCCATGATTACGGTGGGTTATTTATAAAGCTCCAAATATCCGAACCTCTAATAATTCATAGTTTTCCGAGAAAAAAAACCCCTCACAAATTATTCGAGATTTATTAAAGTCCAATGGTCCAAAAATTCCAAATCCAAAACCCGGCATCTAAAAGCTCTCAAGGTCCTGTATAAGTCAATGGGGAAGGTCCCAGTGTCTGCGCTGATGTCTGTACTGATATCCAATGATTTTGTGGATTAGGAGCAAAAAACTACAAAAAAAATCTTAGTTTTTGAGGAAAACTCTAAACAATTTAGAGTTTTCGGGAAAAGCTCCGAAGTTTTGCCCGACTCTATTTTTCGGGCCTTTTTTCATAAATAAGGTTCATTCTGGAATTCGGAGTTGCTCTAAGTCGGATATTAGAAATACTGAGATAATTTATTATACTTTTACCTGTTTGTTGGTGTTTTTGGAGTCCAAGTCAATTTTTGTACCCTACTATGCCATGGGTTGTTGCCCACAATATTGATAAATGAATCCTACTGAGTTTTGTAGTGATAACTGTTAGCCCAGCAGGAGAGCCAGTGGCAGTTCTATTCATGTCCAAGTGACTAGAGTAGTGGCCTTTAGATCACTGATACAAACAGAACATATTTTGGTACAGCTAGAAATGCTTGAAAGTGCTGATTCATTAATTTTAACAATCACATTTTTGTGAATTTGTGGAAACTGTGACAAAAACACTTAGATCATGGTATTTTTGTGGAGCACTCTTTTTTCTAAAAAGTATATATAATAAATCTAAATAAATTGAGGGGCGGAAAAGCAATCAACCCAAAATAAATTGTAGTAAAAAATATCAAGGATTAATTGTTGTGAACTTTTTTTACCATGATTTACAGAAATCGTAGGAAAAGAAAATGAATAAATCAGCCCTATGTAAAGCTGTAGACCGCAGAAGCCACGATTACAGTAAAATAAAACAGCTACAACTATGTAACCCAAGATAGGATCTATATGATCTACTGAGCTTGAATTCACTTGCATAACCGGCAAAACTGAAATAGGCATTGTTTCACTGCTGTTTCTTTCTATTATTGCACTTTAACAAACTCAGAGGCTGAACATCAGCCAAGCTAATTTGCAGTTCGGTGCAGCTCATCTGTATCTGAAAAAATATAATAAACTCTTTCTGGTTCTTTCATACCTGCACTATCAGGACATGTAAAAATGTAGGCAAAATACATAACGCAGGAAGCAAGTAATTAACAGCACATTTAACTGTAATTAGTTGTAACTACCTCCTATGACCTCATTTCAGTGTTATTAAAGTTGCAGATATATTTGCTATATATCCGCAATCTGCAACTTTTTGTTTTCTGCCTTGTGATTTGCTAGTGCTCAGCCTTTTAAACACATGTGATGTAATTGGCCTCATTCCCTGTACTGAAAGACTTGCAAATTGCATCAGATTAGTTATATAAACAGACGTTCTTTAAATTACATATATCCGCTGTAATAGTGTCAGAAACCAAGTGTCAATGGGAAAATATCTGTATTATTTATTGCTTGATTTTGGGGGGAAATCATTTTGTTTGACAATTAAACTCAAATAAGGAGGCAACTTCACTCATTTTCAGCCCATTGGGGATATTTCATCTCACATATAATTGACTTTATCCCTTCAGAAGCCATGACTTTTGCATCCTAAAAAATTAAAATCTCATTAATTTAATTTGAGGAAATCCAAGGCCATGAGTCACAGGATATCATAGCCGGCAATTTTGTTTAAAAGTGCCATTTTGTCTATTTGGGTTTCTTAAGACACATGCGCTAATGAGTTACATCTGAATACACATCTGCTAGCCATTTCCATAAACAATATGATTAAACAAGGCAAGCCAGCTTATTTCCTTACAAATGTACTTAACTGTGAACAAAGTCCTGTTTTGGTTTCAGTTCACAGATATTAACGTTAGAGGACAGGCCACAAAGACATATACCCAGAGACTCTTCCAAAGACTTGTTCCATGGCTCAAGGGAAGAGGAAATCGGGCTACAACTTTATATCATCCCTGTCATTTCCCAGAACTGAGGCACTAACAGCAGCTATAAACCAGTCACCAGAGTGTAATACTGACCAAGCTGGATTTTCCACAGCTCCTGATACATTTTACAGATTTTCCAGGGCAAGTAATTGTTTTATTTGTATCTACTAAAGAAAAAAAAAATAGGGCCCATTCATTCATTTGGAAACAAGTTCAAGATGCTTGCTAGCCTACATTGTGCACATTTTTCAAAGTCCATTAACAACCCATCAGCAATTAGCTTTGAACTCTCTAGTAATGCTAGAGTAATGAACAAAAGTATGTACTGTGTTGAGACTAATTTCTGCCATGTTACTAAATACATTTGTAAGAGAGAAGAAGTGGTTTTGCTGCACTAAGGGGCCTATTTACTAGTATTTGGCATTATTTTTTTCACATATATTTTTCTCTACAAAAGTATGTTTTTTTAAATTTTTTATATTAACTCTAAAAATGTGAGATTTATGAAGGGGCACATTTACTATTGGTCGAATATCGAGAGTTAATTAACCCTCGATATTCAACCTTCAAAGTAAAATCCTTCAACTTCGAATATCGAAGTCGAAGGATTTACCGCAAATGCTTTGATCGAACGATTGAAAGAAAAATCGTTCAATCGAACGATTAAATCCTTCGAACGATTCAAAGGATTTTAATCCATTGATCGAAGGATTTTCCTTCGATCAAAAAAAGCTTAGAAAGCTTATGGGGAAGGTCCCCAGAGGCTAACATTGGTGCTCGGTAGGTTTAAGGTGGCGAAGTCGGTAGTCAAAGTTTTTTTTAAAGAGACAGTACTTCGACCATCAAATGGTCGAATAGTTGAACGATTTTTAGTTCAAATCGTTTGATTCAAAGTCATAGTCCAAGGTCGAAGTAGCCAATTCAAATGGTTGAAGCAGCCAAAAAAAACTTTGAAATTCGAAGTATTTTTCATTCTAATCCTTCACTCGAGCTGAGTAAATGTGCCCCTAAGTGTAGCTCCTATAGAAGACAATGGGAACTGCATTGAGCCTATTGGACTTTTATTAGACATTCAGGGAGGAATGTAATTAAAGTTGCAAAGTTAAAAACTATTCGCACCAATAAGAATAAAAATACACATCTCGCAATGTAATATTCTTACTGCATTATTTTAATTGTGCATTTTGATAGTGCTTGAAGGTGTCATAATCTTTTGGCGCAAACATATTGACTTTTTCAGTAAGAAGTTTTATTACATTTACTGCAAATTGGCGCAAACTATATAATTCGCAAATGGTCTTCCACTGTCGGATGTAGTCGCTAAACAGTTTCCGGGTTCGCTAGGAGCTAGGGTGAGAATCTAATAATTAGCCTTGTAGCATAAGCTTATATTATATTAAAGGCAAACCTAATTTTCTGCTTGATAATTTGTGACGACCCCTAAGCTTAGCTTCTCAACAGCTGCTCAGAGCCCACTGAGCATGCGAGTGTCCAAGATGGTGACCCCCTGTCTTGGATCATTGCTGCTTTTGACAAGCTGAAACTTTAGGCTGGTACAATAAGTTCAGTAATAAGTTAAACTATGGCATTTTTAGCCATATTCAATTTTAGGGTTTAGTTCTCCTTTAAAGGATAGGAGGAACACCTTACCATATACTGTTAGTTGAACTTTGCGGGCAGCATAACCGGCAGCATTGATTGCAGTGCAGGAGTATTCCCCCGAATCTTCACCTCCCGGGGATGAAAGGTGCAAAGTACCATCTGATTCAGCGATAATGGTATCATTGTTGGGAACAACGACCTCTCCTTTCTATAAAGAAGAACACTCAAATATGTATCCAAACTTAAAAGCTTTGTAAATGAAAATTCTCAGGCAGTCCATTGAGTGATGGAGTGGATGCAATGATGTGAATGATCAATATTTTTATTATTTTTACGGACTAGGAAGGATTTTTCTATCTCGTATTACCTTTTTTCTCCATTTGGGAAGAAGACCATTAAAGTGCACATGTTTCTATTCAGCACCATGCAGAGACAGTAGTGGATATTCATGATAGTTGTCGGTAGCAAAACCAACTCAAGATTAAAAAAAAAAAAAAAATTGGAGTTCTCTGGGTGCTACATGACTTTAACATTATTTGTTATTACCTTCTTCCAAATGATGGTTGGATTAGGCACTCCACTTGCTTTGCAGGGCAGAGACACCGCTATTCCTTCAATGGTACTGAAAATCTGGGGTCCGTGTTGAATGACAGGGCTAACTAAAACAGAGGGGGGAAAAATAAACCTTTCTTAAACTGTATATCTAAATAAATTGACTATCATGTAACTGGTACATGCAACAAAAGTTCTACATTAACAGCTAGAATGTATCCGCCATGCTGCCATTTGCTTACCATGTACATCGATGGTGGTTATCCGGTCAGCTGTGCCGGCGACATTTTTTGCTGTACATAAATAATCTCCTCCATCTTTTAAGAGAACTCTTTCAAGGTGAAGGCTTCCATCAACGCGAAGACTAATATATGGGTTTGAAACAAGCTGTGCCAAAAAATATTTGGATTGATCATATATAATTATAGGGGCACATTTACTTAGCCCGAGTAAAGGATTAGAAGGAAAAAAACTTCGAATTTCAAAGGTTTTTTTGGCTACTTCGACCATCGAATTGGCTACTTCGACCTTTGACTACGACTTCGAATCGAACGATTCGAACTAAAAATTGTTCGACTGTTCGACTATTCGACCATTCGATAGTCGAAGCACTGTCTCTTTAAAATAAACTTTGACCATCTACTTCGCCACCTAAAACCCACCGAGCACCAATGTTAGCCTATGGGGAAGGTCCCCATTTGTGATCGATTTGTGATTGAAGGAAAATCGTTCGATCGGCGAATTAAAATCGATCTAACGATTGTTCCTTCGATCACAAATTGCGGTATTCGATATTCGATATTCAAAGTCGAAGGATTTAACTTCGATGGTCGAATATCGAGGGTTAAATAACCCTCGATATTCGACCCATAGTAAATATGCCCCACAGTATAATTTACAGAGACATTTGAAAAACAATGTTTTTCAAATGTCAAATGTTTGAAAAACAACAGGAAAAAAAATAAGATGTAGTTTAAAGGGCTAGTTCACTTTTAAGTTAACTTTTAGTATTTTAAACAATGCCCTATTCCTAGTAACTTTGCAATTGCTTTTCATTATTTGTTTTTTATAGCTTTTGAATGATTTCCCTTTTTCTTCTGCCTCTTTCCAGCTTTTAAGTAGGAGTCACTGACCCCAGCAGCCAAAAACGAATGCTCTGCAAGGCTTTAAATCTATTGTTATTGTTACTTTGCATTACTTATGAGGCTATGATGCCTTCTTCTATTCATATTCCCATCTCTTGTTCAAACCACTGCCTGGATGCTAGGCTAAATAAGACCCTAGCAACCAGACAGCTGATAAAATACCAAATGGAGAGCAGCTGAACTAAAAAGATTATTAACTAAATAAAAACATCAAAAATTAAGACCAACTGCAATATGTCTCAGAATATCAATGTTACATCTTATTAAAAGATACTTAGTAATTAGTATATATATATATATATATATATATATATATATATATATATATATATATACACTGTATATACAATATTATTAATACACTGTATATAGTAAATAATGTACCCCCTATTTTGGAATATAAGAACATTATGGGGCAGATTTATCAAGGGTCAAATTTCGAATAAAAAAACGTCGAAATTTGAATAAAAAAAGACCAACTGAAATTTATTAAAAACATCTAAGGTTTTTTTGGGTGAATAGGCTGTTTTCATTCGAATTCAAATACGAATCAAAGTAACATCGCATTTGATCGAATTAGATTCAAAGTTTTTTCTAAAAAAAAAAAACTTTGATTTTTCAAAGTCCACCAATTGACTCCAAATAGGTTCTAGGAGATCCCCCATAGGCTAAAACAGCAATTCAGCAGGTTTTAGATGGCGAATGGTCAAAGTCGAATTTTTAAAGAGACAGTACAGGCTAAATTTTGATATTCGAATTTTCGATTTCTTTTCAAATTCGAATCGAATTTGGACTATTCCCTAGTTGAAGTACACAAAAAATAGCTCAAAATTTAAATTTTTTTCATTCGACCCTTGATAAATCTGCCCCTATAAGTCACCTAGGAATTCCATGACCATAAAAAGGCATGAGTCCAAGGGTCATGTGCTTTGATACAGTCGATGGAACTGAAAGGTGACTTCTAATATCCTCATATTTTACAACAAGTGGTGCATTATTTCTTAAAATACACACGTTTATGTGAGTTATGTGACAAATCACTAAGCACTGATTACAAGGATATAATTTACATGATATTCATGGCTTTTGTGTATTATAATAGAGATTTTTGAAAATAAATGATAATATTATAATATTAGATGTTACCACGACATTGTCCTTGACCCAGTGCCTCTCCGGAAGAGGATTTCCAGCTAGAAGAACACATGGCAGAGTAACCTGATTTCCTTCAATAACACTGACGACAGAGGGACTCTCTCCAATAACAGGAACAACTACAAACAAAAAAAGAGAAAAAATACAATTTGCAGTAAAAAAAAAAAATCTTTCTCCAATTGTTTTTCACAGCTTTTTCCACCCTTTAATCAATGTTCCAATGTTCTCCCAGTCTAATCCCACAGTCTAATCAGTGCTATGGCTGGCAAATATGTATTTTATTGGTTACAGCATTTCAAAGATGTTCATCCATAGGCTTCCGTGCTCCTATATACTATACAAGGTACTTACTGCTAAAATTTAGTACAGCATATTTCGTGGTATGGTTGTTTTTTGCAGAGAATTAATTACTGATAAAATACGATACGATGATTCCTTTGTGTGTTTGTGAGTGCACTTGCAACAATATTGCCCTTAGCAGAAGGACTTCTAGAAGAACATTGGAGAGCTCACACCCACAACTGTACTGAGTATATTTCTGGACTCAGTATGTTTCTGTACTCATACCGATGTCAGTAGTCCAAGCACTTCAACTAGTCCAAAATATTTTTGTTGGTCTACCACTATGTCAGCACTGACCAACAACTAACCAGTGTATTGAAGATTAGATTACCTACAAATGAAAAGTGAAGCCCAGGAAATATTTAATGGGCATCAGTAAATAACTTACTTCGATAATGAGTTCAGATAAATTGTGTTTTCCCTGATGTGTAATTTCCACCAATGACATGGACACATTACACACCTTACAGTCAAACAAGCCATACCCTATGCAATTATTATATTTAACAAAATGGCCTTACCTAGTCCTGTTACTGTGATAGTGGCCTGTGAATGGATTTTACCAAACTGATTCTCAGCTTCACATATATAGTTGCCTTCATCTCCCACCCAAAGTTCTGAAAGTAAATAATGTAATAATAGTAATGATAATATTAATGACAAATAATGTAAAAATAATAAAGTAAATATCATAGCAGAATCACAAGCTACATCATTAAACATATAGTCAAGGTCTGCTCCTAGTGGAATGTTTTGGGAGTATGTGTTAGAAATGGACAACCTATATCTATACAGCTAATGGTTAACTATAGCACCATTTGTCCCCTGCATATCAAAGGTAGGCAGTGGCTGATTAAATGAATTGACTATAAGGGGCAGATTTATCAAGGGTTGAATTTTGAAGTGATAAATACTACGAAATTCGACCCTCAAATTGAAATACTTTGAATACCGAAGTCGAAGTATTTTTCACCAAATTTGGCCATTGAACAAAGTAAAGACTTAGAAAAATGGTCTAGAAGAAGCCATAGGCTAACATAGCACTTCGGCAGGTTTAATTTGGCGAAGTATTGAAGTCGAAGTTTTTTTAAAGAGACAGTACTTTGATTATCGAATGGTTGAATATACGAATGATTTTACAAGTCGTAGTATCCTATTCGATGGTTGAAGTATCCAAAAAATTACTTTGAACTTTGAATTTTTTAACTTCGAAAATTCCCTCGAATTTACTTCGACCCTTGATAAATCTGCTCCTAAATGTTATTGACAGGATAATTGTAGATTATAGTAGTCCTTTAAGATACTAGCTAACATATACTCTAAGGGGCAGATTTATCAAGGGATGAATTTCGAAGTAAAAAATACTTCGAAATTCGACCATCGAATTAAAATACTTCGACTTCAAATATCGAAGTCGAAGTATTTTTCACCAAATTTGCCCATCGAACGATCGAATAAAATCGAATGAGCCGAACGATTTTAGCCTACGATCGAACAATTTTACTTTGATATGTGTTAGCCCCATAGGCTAACATAGCACTTTGGCAGGTTTAATTTGGCAAACTATTGTAGTCAAAGTTTTTTTAAAGAGACAGTACTTTGACTATCGAATATTCGAATATTCGAACTATTTTACTTAGAATTGAATTCTAAGTAAATTTGAAGTCGTAGTATTCTATTCGATAGTCGAAGTATCCAAAAAATTACTTTGAATTTCGAATTTTTTTACTTCGAAAATTCCCTCAAATTCACTTTGACCCTTGATAAATCTGCCCCAACAGTATTTTAAATGGTTTGTATTAAATATATCTACTTAATCACTTTAACTTTAAACTATAATTAAAACAAAATGACCATTTCCTAAATACACATTATTCAGCAGAGTACTGCTCCAGTACAGTAGATTAGTCTGCTTACAATATTCCTTGTTGAAATGTGTAACCTGTAATACTACAAGGGGTTATTTAATAAAATCTGAATTTATCTCATAATAAAAAAGCTCGACCAAATTCCCATGCACGATTTTGCCTTATTAATTAATACTCAAATTAATTTTATTGGGGAAAAAAATGATAAAATCTCATGAAAACCCGAATCGTATTTTTTTCGACTTTTTTCTGAATCACTCTATTTTATGGGGTTTTGCCAGAAAACCCCAAATTTATCGGAATAACAGGCTAAACACAGCACATCCCACAATATCTTCAAATTGGGATAGGGACATCTCCCATTGACTTATACATGTAGGGGCCCATTTACTTAGCTCGAGTGAAAGAATAGAGGAAAAATAGTTTGAATTTCGAATGTTTTTTTTGGCTACTTTTTTTGACCATCGAATAGGCTACTTCGACCATCGACTACGACCTTCGAATCGAACGATTCAAACTAAAAATCATTCGACTATTCGACCATTCGATAGTCGAAGTACTGTCTCTTTAAAAAATTCTTCGACTCCCTAGTTTGCCACCTAAAACCTACCGAGGCCAATGTTAGAGTATTTTTTTTTCCATTAAAAATTTTAGCTTTTACCCCAAAAAGCCAGACCAGATTAATTTGAGTTTAGTAAATAACCCCCAAAATGTTTATTTTATTACAGAAATGTGGTTAAATTACATTTGGGTGTAACACAAGCACAGAATTCCATCTCTGTCTGACCAAATGGCTTAGTTTACAGAACCAAATAACACAAGGGCCATAGTTACCTATTGTGCCACCCTAATATGAAATACAAATGCTAATTTACTGTTAATCTGTAGAGTTCCAACTTTCTGCTGATTGTTGTACTGATATGAGAGTGGTTTGGAAGATTCTGATGTGTGATTTAGTCTTCTCCATTTTATTTTCGGCTCTGGGATGCCCTCGGCTGAACAAGACAGTGACACTACGGATCCAATATCCATTGATACATCCGCTGGGGTTTGAGTAAACACCGGGGGTGCTGAAAAGGACAGACAGTACATCTTGGTTATTCCTGTTTAATATTTGTTATACATACTGTATAGTTATATATATATTTAATATTTTTAAATATAGATATGGGACCTGTCATACATAATGCTCAGGACCTGGAGTCTTTCCATAATTTGAATCCCCATGCGTTAAGCCTACTAAAAAAAATGGTTTAAACATTGATTAAACCCATTAAGGATTAATTATATCTTAGTTAGGCACAAGTAGAAGATTTTTTTTTTTTGAATTCTAATTATTTTTTTTAAATGGGGTCTATGGGAGATGTAGACAAATACAAGAGGTCCTCTGCAGACATTGATACATTTTGTGTATTTAAAGCAGCAAGTAAGTTGTCGGTAAAACTCAGTCCCTGTGTAAAATGTATAATGAAGCAATAGAATTCTTAATGAATCAGATAAAATTGAACATAGGACTGGCCAGATATGGGATGACTTTGACGTAGTTGGCCAGCTTAAATATATTGCAATATATGGACAAACAATTCCGGTTTTATAAGGCATTTGTTAGTAGCTGTATGTACAAAATGTCTCAATGTCTTAAATATATTGATAATGGGTTGAGTGCAGAGGACTCTTGTATTTGTCTATATGTATTTTGTAGTCACAGCCTCATTGCACCCCCGCTTAAAGGAAAACTATACCCCCAAAATGAACACTTAAGCAACAGATAGTTCATATCATATTAAGTGGCAAATTAAAGAATCTTACCAAACTGGAATATTTATTTAAGTAAATATTGCCCTTTTACATCTCTTGCCTTGAGCCACCATTTCGTGATGGTCTGTGTGCTGCCTCAGAGATCACCTGACCAGAAATACTACAACTCTAACTGTAACAGGAAGAAGTGTGGAAGCAAAAAGACACAACTCTGTCTGTTAATTGGCTCATGTGACCTAACATGTATGGTTTGTTGGTATGTTTGTGAGTACAGTGAATCCTACGATCCCAGGGGGCGGCCCTTATTTTTTAAAAAGGCAATTTTCTATTTATGATTACCCAATGGCACATACTACTAGAAAAGTATATTATTATGAAAATGGTTTATTTACATGAAGCAGGGTTTTACATATGAGCTGTTTTATGCAAAATCTTTTTATAGAGACCTACATTGTTTGAGGGGTATAGTTTTCCTTTAATGGTTTTAAAAATTAGCGGTGAGCACAACTTTCCTTTGTTTGTTATAGTCTATGCGAGATGGCCATCCCATAATTTGGAGCTTTCTGGATAAAAGTTTTTCAGGTAATGGATTCCATACTTGTACTTCACCTATATTTTAAAAACAAGACTTATAATTATGAAGTATGACCATAAATACACCGAGACTCACTTCTTACTGCTCTCAATATTCAGCTCAGTTATTTGCAGGCTGGTACCTCGCACTGCCCCCAGTTAAGCACAGGCTAATGACTACCAAATGTCCCAAGGCGGCTGGTAATTAGAGAGATTCCTTTACGCATATCCTGTTCACTGATCTTTCCATGTGCCTAATAACTCCTTTTCCAGCAACTGGCTGTCTAATCCTTTACATAGTTTTCTCACTACATTTGTCCCCAAGGTTATTGCATGCAGGGTTTTGATTTATGTTAGTGCCATAGAGAGTGCGATAATGACAAATAGTGTGCCCTTCTGGTGAGGTGAAGGCAATAAATAACATTCAGTTGAGATTAAAAAATAAATACCTACAGCCAACTCTAAGTGAGACTTTTCCATTCGCTTTTCCAGCTTCATTGACAGCAACACAAATATAAGGGCCAGCATCTGAAAACTGGGTGTTTTTCATTTTCAGGGTTCCCAGCAGAGGATCGATAGAAATAAGTGCTGATGGGCTTAACTTGATATTTTCTGCATGACATAAAATAACGCATTAGGCATTACTTACTGTTAACACATACAGTATAATTCCAATAAGAATTATAAATGCACAACTGTACTTTTACCTTTATACCAATGGATAAGAGGCCTGGGAATCCCTGTTGCTTTGCACGCTAATGTAGTTTCAGATCCCACTGGTTCCAGCATTTCACTTCTAACAGCAGTGACTTGTGGGACCTCTGAAAGACACCAGTAATAATATATTATTGAGAAAACATTGAAAATCCAAATTATATTGAAGGTGGTTGTCCAGCCCTTGATTCGTTGGCTTACTGAGGATACTGCAAATGGCAGTTTGCAACATGGAAAAGGGTCTTACATGGCCATTGTCCCATCATGTTTTATTTTCCTCTTTAGCTTTGTCTAATGCGAATATTAAACAACCCTTATTACTGCTATTGGTTAATGCCCAGGTTCAGACTTGCCCAATGTCCAGCTGTCTAAAAGGAAGACTTGCCAAAGGCTTCCTTATTGTCTCCTATAGGCTTGTATATCCATCTTACAAGAAGCTAAAATGGCGGTAGCCTACAAATATAGAGGCATTATTATTTTATTAACATGTACTTATTATATCATCATGATATTATTTGGGTTGTGACTAGGAAAACAAGGCTATAAATGGCACTCTCTACAGAATGGCCATCTCCCTAGATTTTCTAAAGCTCTGAACTATAGCCTATGTTGGCACAGCTACTCACCTGCACCAAGAACACATTGCCAATAACATTTGAAGCTAAAGTGGCAATTTGAAGGACCATTATTCTGGCAAGTTACAAATTTAGAGCTGATTTTCCCATCTAGCATTGCACCTGTTCATCATATAAGCAGTGTTGAACTAGGGGTCCAGGGCTCACTGGGGGTCTCCGTGTCAGGGGCCCCCACACCACCCCGGCCTTCCCACCACAGGCACATACCCTCCAACGGCCCCCTGCCCTGCACGTACCTTTTTTCCGGCAAGGCGCAGGAGGGTCGGGGACAGTAGGGGAGGTCATGTTTTGTCCCAGTGTTCCACTGGCCCACTCTAACCTTTAATTTATGAACCCTTTTTGGAGACACTTTGGCCAAAAAAGGGTTGTTTTACAGATAATCTAAAATTGGCTGCTGCAATTTAGCACCTTTGTTAATTAAAAAAAATTATATAATGAGAATAGGCAAAATTACTCCAGGAAGGAGAGGGTTCAACACAATCTGTACTGGGGCTGAACTATAAGATGGACTTACCAATATACACCAAAACTGAAGTCTGTTGATCTGTGCCAGCGGCATTTGTAGCCAAACACTTGTACACCCCCGAGTCTCTCTCAACAGCATTTTTAATAATAAAAGTACCATCATGCGTTATTATATACCTGCCAATCAGAGAATGTAAAAGTAATTGGGACCTAATAATTCATAAAGAAAGTTTACAATAATCCTACACTAAAAAACATATTGCATTCATATCCAAAGGGTGAATAGGCACAAAACAATCCTCTATGTAGAGGGTTTCACACATATAAAGGGCAGGAATTAAACCTTTGTATACCTTTTTTTATTTTGAAAGATAGACATTTTTCTTTACTTGATTTATTGAAAATTTGAAGGCAATATAGCATTTTTGCTTCTCAGTCTGCTTGCCGGCAGTGGTTTAAAGCTGTGTTGCTTTTGGCACTAAATAACACAAATCAATGTAATGTCTGAAACTGTTTTCCAGAAAATATATTGGGCACCTGTGACTGCCTCTCAAAAGGCATTTCATAAGGTTGATATCATTATAGAACTTATGGAAAATGCTTGGGTTTGATAAACTGAACCATATCAGGTAAGTTCTGCATATTTCAATTTTCAATAATAATTCTGAATCCTGTTCTGAATGACTATGACTCATGTGATCAGATGTTGTTCACTCAACATGGCTCACCTGTTGGAGAATCGAACAAACATGTCATTGTGCATCCAAATGATATGAGGCGTTGGATAGCCAGTCACCGAACATTTCAGCTTAATCTCTGCTCCTTTAGTAAAAGTCACATTTCTTGGCTCTAAAACTGCCTTTGGAGGATCTTGAAAGGAAAGATAAAAAATGGTTATTTTTGTGAACAATGTCATGCAATTAAACAGGAGCAGGATTCAGCATTACAGCTCCTATTGAATTATACATCCTTAAATTGCGCTTCTGTTCTGCTTCTAGTGGTAGGGGACCCTGGCTATCAAAAAAGTCTTATGCTTGTGCAGCTTGTATTTTGGATTTCTTGCTGTTCATGACTAGTGATGGGCGAATTTGTCCTGTTTCGCTTCACCGAAAAATTAGCGCAACGTTAAAGTTGTTATTTTGTATTACTTATCTTTCTATTCAGGCCCTCTCCTATTCATATTCCAGTCTCTCATGCATACCTCTGCCTGGTTGCTAGGGAAATTTAGACCCTAGCAACCAGATACTGTAGTTGCTGAAATTGAGAACTGGACAGATGCTGAACAAAAAGCAAAATCATTTAAAACCGCAAATAATAAAACATGAAGCCCAAGTGCAAATTGTGTCAGACTATTACTTACTACTTTATACTAAAAGTTAATTTTAAGGTGAACAAGCCCAAAAACTCTTTTTATTTCAAAAATGTTTACAAAGTTTTACAATAATAGGACATGAAAACAACTCTTTTTATTTAAAATACACTTTATATTTTTATACATTAGCAAGTAAAATCTAATGGGAATGTTAGCAAATAGACCCTAGGTATAAGGATAAAGATATACATGTATCAATGAGAGTGCAGTGGGTGCCGTGTTCTAGATTTAACATTTCTAAATGGTTTTCAAATAAACTTTGTCAGAAATCAACCAAATATTTGTTGATGTTGATGCCAGCTGGGTTGATATAGTTCGCCAAATTCTATGGGGGGTAATTACTAAACTCCGAATACAAAAATCCCGAAAAATGTGTGACTATAAAATTGTACTTTTAAAAAATCACAATTTTTTCAGAATTTATTATACCCCAAGGATGCAAAAAGTCTGAATCAGAAAATCCGCCATCTCAGACCTGTCGAGGTTACATATAAGACAATGGGAGAAGTCCCAACGATTGTTTGATGTGCACTGGGTTTTGTGCAATACCCCGAAGATTTCTGAGTTTTCAGGAAAAAAGCATACAGTGGGAAAATCCTAAAATCGGGAAATTCTAATTTTTTCCTGCAAACCACATTTTTGGGAAAATCTAATATTAATAAGAGGAAATAACCTGTGCGAATGTAATCGAAGTCTTTGACAGAACATGTTGAGATAAATTCGTACATAACCTCCTACATATGTTAGTATCCTAAAAATAATAACAATATTACCTTGAACAATAAGAGTAACTGATGCTGTAGCAATTCCACCTTCATTTGACGCAAAGCAGTTGTATTCTCCTCCATCATCTATAGTGACACTTTTCACCTCCAGCGAATTGTTTCTCAGTATAGAAATCCTGGAGGGGTTGATATCCTTCAAATCTATGTTGTTCCTCAGCCATGTGAAATTAAAGCGGACAGTACTCACTACGTTGCAGGTCAAGATTGCCCCTTTACCAACAGTAACCGTGACATTGGTTGGGACCTTAATTACAGGTGGGGGTTCTGTAGTAAAATAAGGTTTTGTTGTTAAGTTGTTGTTAAGTTAACAAGTTTAGAGATATCAGTAAGATACAGCATTCTTTAATGTTATAATGCTTATGTATTATGTATTTTTTTTTTCATTCTAGTAATTGAAACATTTAATACTTACCATTGACATCTAAGAAAGTCTGAGCATGGGCGCTGCCGGCACTGCTTGAAGCATAACATTCATAGTAGCCCTCATCAGACACCGAAACATTGGCAATCTCCCAGCTCGCATTAACAGACTCTCTAGAAAAGAATTCCTTCATCAACTCAGAAATAAAACAAGTGCTAAATTGTTTAACTAACACAAAATAAAGGATTTCATGAGGGCCTTTTTTTCTTAGCATCGATAACGGCCAAGAGCTTTGCAAGTCTCTGCCACTTAAAATAATACAATATTATAATATCCATGTAGGTAATGGATCCAGCTGAAACATTTGTGTATAGTGATGGGCGAATTTGGGGCATTTCACTTCACATAAAAATTCGTGAAATGCCAGCGAATTTCACTATTTGTGTGCCAAAATAAAAAAAATTGCAGTGGACTAATAACTAGTCATCCTAGTCATAGCAGATAGTCTGACTAAACGAGTTATTAAACTTATTATTTTGCATGCCATTCCGATAGTGCCATGACTAATGTTAACAGCAAAGAAACAGGTATGAGATCCTGTATCTAGAAACACATTATCCAGAAAGCTCCGAATTACATGAAGGCCATCTTCCATAGGCTCATATTTAAGCAAATAATTCTAGTTTTTAAAAATTATTTTTTCTCTGTAATAGTAAAGCAGTACCTTGTAATAGGTATAAGTAAGCTGCATGAATCCATATTGGTAGCAAATCAATTATATTGGGTTTATTTAGGGGCCTATTTATTAAACCTTGATTTTTTTCTCAAATTTTTGGAAATTTATTATACCCTAAAGTTGTAAAATATACAAAAATGCTAAAACCAGTCGAAGTCATGTAGAAGTCCCTTTTACAATTTGAAGAGATAGCGATCTGTGCTGGGTTTCGTACAATAATCTGAAAAATTTGGGGTTTTGGGAGACAACTTGAAAAAAAAATCAAGCAATCTGGGAGTCAAATCAAATACCAAAAAGTCATACGATTTGAATTTTTGTTCAGTTTTGTTGAGATTTATCCAGCACTAAATTTTTTGAGCTAATTATTTGATAAATTAGTGCAATTCGTGGATGTGAGTTAGGTTTGACTCTGTTTTAGTAAAAAAGTTTTAGCAAATACCCCCCTTAATGTTAAAATGACTTTAACCAAATTACGGAAAGATTCCTTATCCCAGGTCCCAAACATTCTGATAACAGAGCCTATACCTGTACAGGGATAATGGCTCTTTCCGTAATTTGGATCTTCATACCTTGAGAAAATCATGTAAACATTAAATAAACCCAGTAGGCTGGTTTTGTTTCCAATAAGGATTAATTATATCTTAGTTTGGATCAAGTACAAGCTACTGTTTTATTATTACAGAGAAAAAAGGAAATCATTTTTAAAAATGTGGATAATTTGGATAAAAAAGAGTCTATGGGAGATGGCCTTTCTGTAATTCGGAGCTTTTTGAATAACAGGTTTTCAAATTATGGATCCCATGCCTGTTTTGAAATGTATGTATATGTGAGAGCCTCACATTGGAATCATGCAGGGTTCGATTTGTGAACATATGGTAAAAAAATCCAAATATTTCTTATTTAACAATGTTTTTCCCACACTGAAATAATTCCCTCCATTGCAAATAGACTTGTCTGAAGGGCTGATTTATTTTAGATCAAACGGAGGGGGGGGGTGGGGAGTACAGAAGGTTTCCAAGCACCTTAGAGTGTTACCAAATATCTGAATCCCTGTTCCCTGTCACAAATCTCAAGAGGGGAGAAAGGATTGGGACTACTATTTTCTGTGCTGGAATGAAAAAGTATAACAATAATAATAACATTCAGAATGCATACGCTTTCTTCTCGTTGGGTGTTTTAGCAATAATCCAGCATTTTAAATTTCAGGCTATTGAGGTGCAGAATAGGATGGCAAGTATTAATTATGTCATAGATATGGGCTTTATTTATCAAAAATCAAATGTTTGCTTAATTATTAAAAAAAATCCAAATATAAAAAGTGAGTTGAATACAATTGTGAAATAAAAATAAAAGACCTTGAATTTGTGAGTTTACAAGCTCAAAAAAAACGTTATTTATTGGCCGGTGGTGAATCGTGGGAATTCGCCGTAAATTCGTGTCAGGCGAATAAATTCGCCCATCACTAGGACTGACGAAAAAGACAACAGCAGTTCTCTCTACACTGAGTATACAGCAGGATTAATTAAGGCAGATGGCTTGGCTGTCTTTATACTGTGAAAACTATAATTAACCAGTCAGTGTTTCATTCTTACCTAAATTTTTGGTCATTACCAAGCTTGACTCCATTTTTGCTAAAACGTACTGTTACTGGTATAAGACTCTCCACAAAGCACGGGACGCTGCCAGACTGCAAGTAGTAGCCTGGTGTTATTTTTGGCATTGACACTTTTGGAACACCTGCAGCAACATCAATATGATATTTTAGCATACCACAGGAAATTCAGTATTTATACAGAAACCTTGTTAGAAAATATACATATTTATTCTCCCAATGCTTTTATTCCATTCTGAAATATATATTAAATAAGCATGACATTCAAGGTCTGTTTTCCAGTACTCTTACTAATGTAGAATGCTTAAACATCAAGAGAATATACAGTAGTTTTGCAATAATATATTAACTTGTGGTACCTTCCAGGTCCATTGCACATCCATATGAACTATAAGTAAGTAACAGCTGATCGGAGTAAAAAGAAGACAAGGCATATCAGAAACAGGCAGTTATTTAAGCAAGAACGAAATTAAGATTGATACAAATTCAGAAGAAAGGCAGAAAGAAGATAAGACAGAAAGTTATATAGTATATGTTGTATTTCTGAATTGTTTTTCTCAAAGACTGTAAATACTACCCCTACATCGGCATTGTAACCATGTACAACCATGTAACATGTAAATTCATGTAACATGGACCTGAAGAGCAGTGACTTTGTGTGCTTCAGCTTCAGTTGTGATATACAAACCCTCGTTTACAAGTGTAGGGCAGGGTACACGATGCACAAAATAGGTGCAAACTGCTATATGTTTTGCACATTGCACCCTGGCCTCTGCTTAGCACCCATAGGAACAATTCTTTGTACTGTAGAATGAAACACAAAGACCTGTGCTTCTCCTATGAATATAGCATTGCCAATGTTTGGAAGCACTGTATTAATTAGAGCAGTGGTCCCCAACCAGTTGCTCATGAGTAGTGATGGACAAATTTATTCGCCAGGCGCGAATTTGCGGCGAATTTGCGCGATTCGCCACCAGCGAATAAATTCACAAAACGCCCGCGAAAATTCGCAGCAAAAATTCGCCGGCATCAAAAAAAAATTTCCGAAAAAACGGACGCTGCCGTCAAAAACGGGCGCCGGCGTCAAAAAAACAGGTACTGGTATCAAAAACGGGCGCCGTCACCGTTTCGCGAATTTGTCGCCGTTTCACGAATTTCACGCGCAATTCGCGGATTTTTCGGTGTATCAAAATGACGCAAATTCGCCCATCACTACTCATGAGCAACATGTTTCTCACCAACTCCTCCCAGTGGCCTCAAAACAGGTTTATGCAACCAAGTTTTTGTTGCATAAAAACCAGCTTTAAGGTCAAACAGAACCTTCTATAAGCAGCCAATCCCCATAGGACAACTGAATAGCCAATCATATAGTTTATTTGGTATCCCGAGAAACTTTTTTCATGATTGTATTGCTCTCCAACTTACATTTGAATGTGGCTCGCGGGTGAAAAAATGTTGAGGAACCAAAGCATGCGAGTGCAAGTATACAGTAGGTGCAAGGGCTCCGTAGATGGGTCCAGAAAGGAAAGGGGAAAGGTAGAAGAAGAAGATCAACAAATGCATAAAACTAAAGAAAGAAATAGAAATGTGCAAAAGGAAGGGGATAACCTAAAGTTGGAAAAGAAAATTCAAGAGAGAAAAATAGAGGGGACAGAAGGAGGTTTGCTAGCTGAGTGCAGTAAATAACCCAGATTACCAGGATAAAAGCGGAAATTACTATAGCTAGAAAACTGTCAAATTATCTTGCCAAATAATCTGTACCTCAATATTTACTAAAGCCTAAACATCAACGTACTAAATGTGCCCAAAATAAAAAAGAAAACTAAAAATACCTGGAATAATATTAGAAAAAGAAACACTGGATACTCTTTGGAAAAGGTAGTCATCCTTATCATAACCAATGACTTTTATGAAAAAAGCGTCATTTGGAGGAACAAATTCTGTTACATTCCATATCTCGTAAGGTGTACGATCAGGGTAATACTTTATAGGAAGAGTCTTCAGTAGACTTCCTGAGGTAGTCAGCAGCTCTAGGCGTTCAACTCTTGCTGGGTAACTGAGGCCTTTGGTATTTAAAAGTATATATGTGGGTATTCCTGTAATGATAATAAGTTTAGGTTAGAGTGCTGCCAATAAAATGGGCAGGTTCTCTACAATGCACCAATTTAGACAATGTACATTGGAGTGAACAAATCTTAGGATCTTCCCCTATGTCTTATGTCAGCTGTACCTGTGTCTTAGGAACCAAACTTTGCTCATAATCTCTTCATGGCACAGGCTCACCAAGATATGTGTACAAGTAGTACCTTTACCAACAGTAAGGGGCAATATGCAAGATATCAGGGGTCTCATATGGGAAAATCAAATTTACACACTTTTTGCAACATCTTAGTTTTTCTTTAATGTGATGCATTGTGAGGTGGCTGAACAATTGAGAAGCATCATTACATTGGGTTTTAATCAAATGCAACAATGTATACTATTTACATTATGTTCATAGACATTTGTGAGCAGCCAATAAAATCTGTACAGTCAGCAGCCAAGGATTCCTAAAGGTTGGCTTGCTTGGGGCACACAACTGAGAATATGGGGGTTGCTTGTTGAACCTCAATGTTTTCTAAGGTGGTATCCTAAAGAATTACTTAATTAATTAATTAAATTGATGTGTAGAAGTATCTATGTAGGGGTCTGTGTCTCTTGCTGTTCACCTCCAGGCTGCCTCAGTGTTCATTTTGTCCAAACATGTATGTATTTATTTATTTTATTATAAATACAGGAGGCTAACATACTCCTGCAAATGGTCCATTCTGCAATACTTAAGGCATGACTGCAGGAAAATTTGATGGATGAAGGGGAAAGAGTCCATGACACATCAGAGAAATACTCATATAAAGCAAACATGGAAGATTATGGCAACAACTTATCCAATAAACAAAGCACATTCCAAAACAAGATATTTCTTTTGTGTTGATCCAGACATCTGGAGCACATATAAGTAGAAAGACAGATGGATAACTTGGTGTATCATTTTATATTACTTAAATTTATATTAATGGAAAAAAATATACAACCTTGTATAGGTCTGCTAGAGGTTTTACTGAAATCTAAAGTTGGTTTGTTGGAAAATCCTGCTCGGAAATCAATTGTACTGACACCAGTGATTCTAACAGAATGGCGCCCATTGCTTGATGTCTGAAAGAGAAGGACATTGGTAATGTAAGAAAACACTGTAAATGATGAACATGGCTACAAAACTAAATGAAAACAACTTTGTTTCAGGACAGAAAAATGAAGATTATAGGAAAAACCTTGTAAGAGAAACAATGGCGCAACATGATTTTCCTATTAAACCCACTGTATCAGAACCACAGCATGCAGACACACAGACAAAACAACTGGAAAAAGGAAAAGAATCAATGGCAAAAGAATGTAAAACAGCAGGAGTAAGAGCACAATTATGGAACAGAAAAACTCACTGAAGGAACAAAAACAGGATCAGTAACAGAACTGGCAGGAGGAGGAGTAGGAACAACCACAAAGGCTCAGAAACTGCAGATTCAGATAAGAAATAGAAAGGTACAGTAATCCTTTAAACGGAGTAGAAACAGCACTTGCACAGTAATAATTGCACAGAAAGAGAAGTAGCAAGGCCATATACAGAACATATATATGGCCAAACTTAACTGATATAACTGATCACCTCTTAGGACCATTGGTTGCACAGCTACACAGAAGTTGGGTTTATATAATTCTTGCACTCCTTAGTGTTCTTTCCCATTGTACAGTCATCCTCTCTTAATTAAATTGTTTGTGAGGGCGCTGACCCTCTAGAGTAGGGATCCCAACCTTTTTTTACCCGTAAGCTACATTCAAATGTAGAAAAAAAGTTGGAGAGCAACACAAGCATGCAAAAAGTTCCTGGAGGTACCAAATAAGGGCTGTGATTGACTATTGGTAGCCCACTAAAAGAGCCTCTGTTTGGCAGAACACTTTGGCATTACTGGTTTTTATGCAACCAAAACTTGCTCCCAAACCAAGAATTCAAAAATAAGCACCTGCTTTGAGGCCACTGAGAGCAACATACTAGGGGTTGGTAAAAAAACATGTTGCTCAAGAGCCATTGGCCCTTAGACCACTGCTCTAGACTGAGCAGCAGGTTATTAAAGGGAAGAGACATGGGTGTGCTGGTGTGCTTCTTTACTCTATATGGTTAACCCAATAGGCCAAAGAAGTAACTGGGTAGGTGCTCACTTAATAAAATTAATGCCTTTACATCATTAGTTTCCATTGATAGTTCTGACTTGTGTGGTTGAGACTCACATACAGCAGGAAAACAGCAGCATGTGCATGAATTCATACTCAGGCTTTTCTATAGCTTGGCTGCTTAAATTCGGTATTTATTTTCTGAGATCATTTCTTAAAAGTTACCATTTTATAGATTTTTTTTTAATTTGCCATACTTTATGTATATATATCATAACCAGCACAGCTTAGACTATTTATATATTCATTGAGCACTGTATCAGATTTCTTGGAAAAGTGCCCCATAAAAATGTTTCCAATTACACCTTCTTAATGCAGCTTTACAGGACTAGAAAAAGATGGAAAGTTTTCCTATGCAGCAATGGCTGTAGTAGCAGCTGGCTACAGTAAGGTTCCACTTTTAGTTGGGTTAGTTGTACACCCCTCCTAGAAAGGCAAATCATTTTACCAGAGGACCTGGTTTCTGAAATTTATATTGAGTCCAGAAGTCCTTTACCTTTATTTTCCACATTCCAGGCACTGGTTCTTTGATATTAATCACTTTAGCTGAATTATATATATTGAGCAGTTCATTGAGACCGGTTTCTGGTGTCATTTTTTTTCCTAAAAATAGACAGAAAGGATGCATAGTTATAAATGTCTGCCTCCAACTGATTCCACATAGCACGTGGCTGCACACATACCTTGACTTTTGTTTTAAGTCCATAAAACTATTTTTATGCCATTGTACTTAACCTATCCCTGGGCATATATAAAGAGGCATTTGATTACCATTACTTAAAAGGGGGAGGATATTTTAACGTGTTTTTTTAATTTGTAAAAACACTGCTTTGATTACCATGCATTTGTTTAATTGAAAAGTGTTAATAAAAGTGATAACATTTGAATTGCTAGAAAAATCCCAGGTGGACTGAAAATTTGGCAACCATCACATTTTGTATAAATGAAGACAGCTGAGATTTTGATTAAAATTCTTCTTCTGTCTGAAATTGGCCAAAGTGATCTGGGCATGTATGACCATCTTAAATCTATCTCAACCATCAATCTTTTACCTGCAGCTTGAATTAGAAATAGCTATAAGTCTACAGTCTACAGAAGTGTTTCTGCAACTGACAAACCTAAAAAAGAAAGGATTTTGTAAAGACGTTTTATTATTATTTATGGAAAATCAGTAGACCTGGTCATGCTAGTAATAGAAGTGTTAGGCAGTTTTGGTTAGATTACCAAGAACTAGACAATCACAAGCATCTTTGTGATAAATCCCCACCCCCTATAACTATCATAACATTGGTCTTTTCATACCCATTGGGCTAGTGATTCTTTTTTTAACTGCAGGCAAAACAGATGTAAAAAAGAGCAAACAAGCCTAATAAATGCTTGGTTTTTTTAAATATATACAGATGAAGCCACTTGGATTTGTGAGTTAAATGCGTCATGACTCAGGGGTAATTGAAGAAACTGTGTTATCTTAAGTCATCTTAACTCATTTAATGCATTTAACCTTTTCATTAGCATACCAAAGCTCCATTGTTCACAATGGTGAATGCTTTAATTAGATGGGATGTTGTGACGCAGTTTTCTGTGTTAAATTAGATAAATGGGATATCTGTGTTTAGTTATTCTGTGTCAAACAGACAAACCAAAGTGGCTGCATCTGTATGATAGATTCCGGTATGGAATATTTCCAAATATTGTTGTTTTTCCTGTAATACAAAATGATGTTATTAGAGAGACATATACTGTATACATACATATGCCAGTGCTTTAGATCTGCTTTGAAGAAGTTGGCTGCACATATATGTTCTTACCCGATGGATCATAAAGTTCAATCGCTGGGGAGGGGCCACTTAATGATACTGTAACCTCTTTAAGGCTGGGATCAAATGGGATTTCCCAGGTGTTTGAGGCACCACCAGGATGGTCAGTGGAAATCAGGTGAACTTTTGAAGCTTGGACAGCTTCTTCCACCCATTTTAATACCTAAGTAAAAAGTAAACAGTGACATAAATGCAAGTTAATCTCCTATACAGTATGCAATTTATTTGTTGGGCACATTTAATTATAATGATAAACCTAGGCTTAGATCTAGTTAGGAACTTCTTGTGAACCTAGACAATTCACTAAATCTTCTGGAGTCCCTGCATAATGTTGCAGATAACTAGTGACAAGCAAAATGTTTTGTCGAGTTTCACTGCAAAAATGACAACAATGGACTCCAATGGGTGAAAACATTTGTCACACTACAAAAAAAATTGGCGCACCACTTTGTGCGTCAAAAAAAATTGTCACCTTTTTGCAAATTTTTCCAGAGAAGCAAAATGGGTCAAATTCACCCATCACTTCAAATACCGTAACTGCCTTGTAAAGACCCACGTGGAGTGTTGTAACTTGCTCTTGTAGCTGGCTAAAAACTGTGTATTGTTTCTTAAGGGGCAACTAATAAAACAAATAATGAAACCATTTAAGCAAGATTCAATTTTATATATGTGCCATAAACCTAAATAAATTTATATACTATGGGGCAAATTTACTAAAGGGCGAAGTGACTAAAAATCGCCAGCGTCAAGTCATTTCGCAACTTTGTAAATTTACTATCAGTCACCCTGGTGAAAATTTGCCAGCAATGCACCCTAACGCTGGCGAAGTTGCACTCTGGAGGTGAAAATACGCAAATTTACTAACATTGGTCTTTTTCTGAACGTGACCTCCTTCGCCAGAGTTTACTTCGCCAGGTTAGAGCAGGCGAAGTGCAATAGAGTAGATAGGAGTTTTAAAAAAAAAAGTTGAAAACATTTCTAAGTCCCAAAATAGTTGAAATTTTTTTTCGCTGCAGTTTTTTGGGTTATAGGCTGAAAAAGATCTATTTTTTTTTTAGGGTGCCCACCTTCCCCCCTACATTTGTGGCACCTTAACTATATTGTGGGCACTTGTGTAGGGCATTAGAACAGCTAAATAAACTTTTATTAAGTTTCCCTGCGCTTGTGTAGTGTTCTGTATGCGCTGCTGCATACACGTCCATTGAAATTCAAATTGGTAACTTGTGCGGAACTTCGGATCTTCATGAATTAGCGATGTCCTGACTAATCTACGCCTGGCAAAGTGCGGCGAAGACAACGCTGGCGGATCTACGGCGGTAAGTAAATTTGCCCCTATGGGTTGTTTAGGAGAATTTAATTGGGAGTCAAGCACCAGTTATTTATCAGGGTGCAGCCAATCTTGAACAGGGTGGGGTAGAAACAACTTGTACTCAGATCAGTTTAATTTATAAACCAACCTTTATATAAAATAACATTTTAGATGCTATTAGCTTGAGATATTTCTAACTACGGTTTTCTCAGGGTATTTTGGTTTCCTCCCACACTCCAAAAACATAAAGGGACTCCTAATAAAACTGGCCATTCATCTGTATGTGTGAGGGACCTTAGATTAAGACAACAACTGATGTGAATGATGAATAAATACTTGAACATTTATAATACAGTGTCCTAAACTGTCATTGCCCAAAAGTTATGGTAATAGATACTTCACATTCATAGCATTTTTCGCATTCTTCGGTAATTAACTATTTTCTGTATATACACAAAATTATTGTAGGCAACCCATTGAAAAAAACATCAAATACAAAAAACGCATGATAAATAAACTGGTTATTAACTACAACCCATCTTACTGGTTTCAAGTCTCTATAAATTAGAAATGCACCAAATCCAGGATTCAGTTCAGGATTCTGCAAAGATTCTGCCTTTTACAGCAGGATTTGGATTCGGTGGAATCCAAGTGCCTGGCCGAACCAAAAAATCACATGACTTTTCATCACACAAACAAGGAAGTCTACATTTTTTAACCACACACTACTTGCACAATTCTCTTTCTCTCTTAGTCCCCTAATTAACACATGCAAATGAGGGTTCTGATTCAAATCGGTATGCAGACAAATATTTCACAAAGGATTCAGGATTTGGTTGAATTGTAAAATTGTGGGTTTGGTGCATCTCTACTAGAAATCGTGTTTTTTCTGATCATTATGCTAAAACATAGCAGAGATTCCAGCACATTTTTGGCATGATATTATTGGTCATTAATATTATTGACATACTTGGAATTAAGGAATGACAATATTTACCTCATTAACTTGCTTCTTGTCTAGGTGGAACACTTGCCCGGAGCTGGTCGATGCAATCTCCTCATATACTTTATAACCATGGTGACTTCTGTCATCACAATCTCCTGTCAGCACAAACACAACCTAGTAAAGAATAAAAGAGCTGTTTCGTTATTTTAACCCACTGCAATATATATTCAGTCATTAAATCAAGTGGTTTAGATGTAAAATACTAGTGATGAAATGATTTGTAAACCTAAACAGAAGCCAAGCCTTCCTTTTCTCAGCTCAAATTGCTTTCTTCTCCTTTCACAAAGCCAGGCATTTAGAAATGAATCAAAATGTGATAATGTATCTCATACATGTTCAAATTCTTCTCAGAGTCTGAGCACCTTACCTGTGACTGCTTCTGTTGAATCAGCTGTAGGACTTCATTAGTTAGCTGGTAATCCTTGGACCTTGCATCAGTAAACACGTAAACGAAAGATCCGGGGAGTGAGATTTCCAAGGCGATTTTAATTGCTCCGACACTCATCTCTGGACAATCACCACCACCCTGTGTATACAATAACAGTCTGAATCACAATTTAAATTTTTTTGTATATGATTTGTGGTGATTTTAAAATGGAAACTTGAAGATCAAATCATTTCTTGGAGACAGCTGCCATTTTTAACTTTCAGTAGTGGAGTCCACGAATTAAACTCATTGATCAATAATTCTTTTATAAAGAGTTGGAGTGAAAAAACATTGCAATAAAATTGAGCATTGATTCAAATCGTACGATTGACACTTGACACAAAAACTAACTTTATCGGATTATCCAGCGCAGATGGCGACGTCGAGGAACAACTTCAGGGACATCTGCCATTGACTTCTACATGACCTGAACAGGTTTGAGATGGAGCACTTTCAGATTAGGATTTTAAGCAGCTTTGGGGTAAAATTAATATTTAAAAATTTGAGGGGATTTTTTTCCTCAAAAAATTCGAGTTTTCCCAGATAAAATGTGAGGTTTAATAAAAAGGCCCCTAAATAAACCCAATAGGCCGGTGTTGTCTCCAATAAGGATTAATTATATCTTAGTTTGGATTATGTACAAAATACTGTGTTATTATTTACAGATTAAAAGGAAATAGTTTTTAAAAATGTTGATTATTTGTATAAAATGGATAATGGATCCTATACCTTTACCTACTGTATATTTAGAATTTAGAGAAGGAGCATATTTTAATGTCTTTCAATAAAATAAAAAATAAAAATGTCATACCAAAAATATTGAAAAGACTTTTAACATACAAATACCTCTTGTGATCCCATACAGGAATGGAATTTCCCTGTCCTATAGCTGTGTCTGCTTTCTTTTTAACAGTACAGTAAGATACAATAGTTACAGATCACAGAGCAGGTTTTGGTTGTGGACTATTACTTATGTACCTCTGAGCTAGTCATTCTTTCTTGATCTATAATTACACACATTCAGATTGAATTGTGCTACATTATGGATCTTCAACCTGCAGTTGGTGAGAAACTACAGTTCAGGTTCCATCAGGGGTGGATAACATTGTAAGCCTGTATACATCATTACACATAAGTGAATAAACACAAATCATAGGGTGCATGGTTTACTGAATATGTAATTTCCAGTGGGATTCGCTGTCTACCCTTGGTAAACTATTTCTCAACACAACACCTGGCCAGCTCTATGAAGCTCATTGGGTAACATGGTGCATGGAAAATCAGCATGGCAAGATTAAAGCCATTAAAAGAAAAGAGCAGTCAGTCATTAGTTTTACTACAGGAACAGACACACAGCAGTAAAATACTGTAAATGACATAGTGTGACCTTTTGAAGTTCACTAGATGTATTTTACAGAAAGGATTCACATTTTCAAACATAATCATTAACACTGCTATTTATCCTCAAAGTGAAGCAACATTTATGAACTATAGAATGATGTTGTTCTGCAGCCATAGGAGGGCTGCTATGTTCAGTTTCACAAAACAGAGATTCAGTCTACAGATGAGTGGGACCATACTGAAGTTCCAAGAGTGTATAAAGTAGATAGGTAGACATTTAAGGGGTTAGTTAAGCTCTGAATATCCCGAAATCTGACAAATTTGTATTTTTCAGACCTTAAAAAAAAATCAGAATTTTAGGGGATTTATTAAAATCTGATGGTATGAAAACTCTGAATCCGAAATCCCGGCATCTAAAAGCTCTCGAGGTCCTGTATAAATCAATGGGGATATCCACAAAAAACTCAGAAAACTCCAAAAAAAATCTTAGTTTTTGCAGAAAACTCCGAACAATTCAGAGTTTATGGGGAAAGCTCCGAAGTTTTCGGAGTTTTGCCTGACCCTATTTTTTCTGGCTTTTTTCTTCATAAATAAGGTCCATTCGGGAATTCTGAGTTGTTCAAAGTTTGATAGTAGAAATACTGAGATAAATTCAGACCTTGATAAATAACCCCCGTATAGTTAGGGGCATATTTACTAAGCTTGAGTGAAGGATTAGAATGAAAAAAACTTCGAATTTCGAAGGTTTTTTTGGCTACTTCGACCATCGAATTGGCTACTTCGACCTTCGACTACGACTTCAACTTCGAATCCAATGATTCAAATTAAAAATCGTTCGACTATTCACCCATTCGTTAGTCAAAGTATTGTCTCTTTAAAAAAACTTCGACTACCTACTTCGCCACCTAAAACCTACCGAGCACCAATGTTAGTCTATGGGGACCTTCCCCATAAGCTTTCTAAGCAATTTATGATTGAAGTAAAATCGATCAAACGATTTTTCCTTCGATCGTTCGATCGAAGTAAATGCAGTAAATCCTTCAACTTCGATATTCGAAGTCGAAGGATTTTACTTCGATGGTCGAATATCGAAGGTTAATTAACCTTCGATATTCGACCCTTAGTAAATGTGCCCCTTAAAGAAAAAAATCATTTCAAAAGGGTCAGGATAATATCCAGTAGAAATAATCATGTCCCTCTTAGGGAGGTGCAACCTTTTAATACCAGTGAGTAATGATGAGTGAATTGCATTGAAGTAAGTGGGCAGCAAAAAATTTTTACGCGCTCAACAATTGTTCTTGCTCAAAATGCATTAAGGTCAATGGGAACTTTTTCTTGTGGCAACTTTTTTTGTCACTGCTGCTTTTTTTGTCCAAATACATTAAAGTCAATGGCCATTTTTTTATGGAGTTTAATGGGTGTTTTTCTTATGTCAACTTTTTTGTCCAAATGCATTAAACTCAATGGCAGTTTTTTCTTATGGCAACTTTTTTTTGTCTATGTTTTCTATTAGTCTTTCTTATTTGATGACACGTTTGGCAATAGCTGGGATGCAGGGAGCAGAGATTTTGGTATGCCATATGCAATACCTGTTATAAAAGTGCACTGGTTTCTCACCTGTTGTACCATGTTACATCTATACAGTTTGCTAGGATATGATGATGATGATTACAGCATTTCTCTTCCTCCTTTAGGCCATTTACATGTACAGATATGGGACCTGTTATCCTGAATGCACGGGACCTGGGGTTTTCTGGATAACGTGTTTTTCCATAATTTGGATCTCCATACCTTGAGTCCACAAAATAATTTAAATTTTAATTAAGCCCGATACGATTGTTTTGCTTCCAATAATTGTAAATCATATCTTAGAATCAAATACAAGGTACTGAGACGGCCTTCACTTAATTCCGTGTTTTCAAGATATCGGATCCCATACCTGTACTTCAGTACAGCAGTAGTTTGGCACTTTGGGTCAAAGTTATTTATTACATTACTTTCAGATAAAGCTGTCACCTTTAACAGATTCCCTAATTAAACTGTTCAAAATTCAATGTTACAGGAGTGGTAAAGGAAGAAAAGTTAGAGAATCATATTTATGTCCTCTGATACATACTAACCTGCACATACAGTTCTTTGAGTTCATTTTGAAACTTTTCTGGATCCGTGGTTATTGTAACCGGCCCAATTTCTGGAATCGAAACAAAGAAAAATGTTTCTCTCATGATTATGTTAAAGGAAAACTATACCCCCAAAATGAACACTTAAGCAACAGATAGTTTATATCAAATTGAATGACATATTAAAGAATCTTACCAAACTGGAATATATATTTACATAAATATTGCCCTTTTACATCTCTTGCCTTGAACCACCATTTCGTGACTCTATCTGTGCTGCCTCAGAGATCACCTGACCAGAAATACTACATCACTAAGTGTAATAGGAAGAAGTGAGGAAGCAAAAGGCAGAACTCTGTCTGTTAATTGGCTCATGTGACCTTACATGTGGTTTGTATGTGTGCACAGTGAATCTTAGGATCTCAGGGGGCGGCCCATATTTTTTAAAATGGCAATTTTCTATTTATGATTACCCAATGGCACATATTACTAAAAAAGTATATTATTATGATAATGGTTCCTTTACATGAAGCAGGGTTTTACACATGAGCTGTTTTACTCAGTATCTTTTAATAGAGACCTACATTGTTTGGGGGGTATAGTTATCCTTTAATTGACTTTATTTACATCAAACTGTGGGTTAATAGAGTAATAAGTAAAAATACCCATGTTGCATATGCTATTCACTTGGTCAATATGACTATATGAACTACATATGAACTACATGGAATAACAAAAGAAGAAAATAAGCTTACTGACTCTTACCAACTATCAAATGGGAGTCACTAGCCCCATCTAAAAAGAAATGTTCTGTAAGGCTACACATTTAGGGTGTTATTTACTAAACTCTGAATACCCAAAAATAACCGAACTTTGATTTTTTTTGTGTTATAATAAGCTTTTTAAAAAAATCACAAATTTTTCGGAATTTATTGAACTCGAGGACTAAAAAGCCAGAATATAAAAACACGGAATCTGAAACCTGTAGAGGTTACATAAAAGTCAATGGGTACAGTCCAATTGATTTTTGGTTGTGTCGGGGGTTTCGGGCAATTTCACAATGTTTTCGGAGCTTCTGGGTGAAAACTCAGAAAAATTCGGACAATTGTGAAAATCTGAGCTTTTCCCGCAAAGGTAATTTTCAGGAAAATGTAATAATAAATAAGCGTTAAAAATCCGAGCGTCTTAGATCGGAGTTTGAAGCAGCTGATATTGAGATAAATTTGGACCTTGATAAATAACCCCCTTATTGTTATTGCTACTTTTTATTATTTATCTGTCTATTCAGGACCTCTCCTATTCATATTGCAGTCTCTCTCAAAGTTTTAAAGAGTTTATTAGTTTTGTTTTTTTTCAAATTCGAATCGAATTTGGACTGTTCCCTAGTCAAAGTACACAAAAATATCTCAAAATTAGAATTTTTTTACTTCGAATTTTCAATTCGACCATTGATAAATCTACCCTTTGCTGTTATTGCTACTTTATTTGCTATGCTCAGGCCTCTTCTATTCATATTCCAGTCTCTTATTCAAATCAATGCATGGTTGCTAGAGTAAGTTGGACCATAGCAAAGAGATTGCTGAAATTACAAACTGGACAGCCACTGAATAAAACACTAAGGGGCCCATTTACTTAGCTCGAGTGAAGGAACAGAGGGAAAAAACTTCGAATTTCGAATGTTTTTTTTGGCTACTTCGACCATCGAATGGGCTACTTCGACCTTCAACTTTGAATTGAACAATTCGATCTAAAAATCGTTCAACTATTCGACCATTTGATAGTAGACGTACTGTCTCTTTAAGAAAAAACTTCGACCCCCTAGTTCGCCACCTAAAAGCTACCGAAGTCAATGTTAGCCTATGGGGAAGGTCCCCATAGGCTTTGGTAGCTTTTTTAGGTCGTAGGAAAATCATTCGATCGATGGATTAAATTTCTTCAAATCGAATGATTTTTCGTTCGATCGTTCGATCAAACTATTTGCGCTAAAACCTTTGATTTCGATATTCGAAGTCGAAGGATTTTACTTTGATTGTCGAATATCGAGGGTTAATTAACCCTCGATATTCGACCCTTTGTAAATCTGCCCCTAAATAAATAAAACACCACAAATAATAAAAAAAGAAAACCGATAGCAAATTATCACTCTCTACATCATACTAAACGTTAACTCAAAGGGGAACAACCCCTTTAAATCTGCCTATAAAATATCAGTCCTATGTTCCATCAGTTCAGATCAGTTTAGACAAGTTGTTAATGTAAAGCAAAAAGTAATTATCTAAATATAGAAAGGATACTTGCATGTCAAATGCTGTACCATGATGACTCATACACCTAAATATATTTCTACTTGGCTTGCCTGCAAATAATTATATCTTAAAATTCTAATTTGACAGATACTGCAAATTTTCTCAAAACATTTCCTCTGCACCTCAGATATAACATACAAGGTGGTTCCCAATAAGTCTCAGTAGCTTCTGTTTTAAGGATTTTTTTCAAACTGTACTAGAACTTAGGCAAGGTACATATATGTTATTCACGGCAGAAGGTTTTGTATTTTGGCATATCAAAGAGGGTTGGGTATGTCAACGCTTTGCCATTTTTTTTCTCTTTCTGATATGTTTAAAATTATATGATTCTTTGGATATTGTTTTACAATAATCCAGGGCTATTGCTCGTCATTTATGGATATAGTAGACTAAAGTGTATCCATAGGAAATGTTTTAAAAAGTGGGTATTTTGGAAGAATAAGCAGTAGAGCCTCTGTGGAATTTACATCGCTGCTGTAGAAAGAGCAAAGATAGAACAGAATTCAAATGTACTAGTTATGAGAGAATTTACCTTGAATTCACGAAACTGCAAAAAATTCACGAAACGCATTGAAGTCAATGGGCATCGAAAATTATTTTGATGCGCGTCAATTTCGACGCCGGTGACAATTTTTATACGTGCGCCTATTTTGTCCAATTGCATTTAAGTCAATGGGTGTCCGAATAATTTTGACGCACGACAATTTTTATGCAATCGACTATTCTGACGTGGGCCCAAAAGTTTTTTTGGCAACAGGGAATTTTTACTCCATCTTAGCACATTAGTAATTGAGCCTCTAGGTGTTGATTGCCATATGAAAACATTTTAGTGAGCTGAGTGTACAGGAACAGAATAAACACAGGATCTTCAGCTTGCAATTTATTGCAATTACTCCATCAAAGACATGAACAAGAGTTTTTGTTTGGGTTGTTTGCTAATTTTCTGTTTAGTTTGGGCAACATTTCCTTAACATTACATTAAGAAAAACAAGTCATTTTTTGTGCTAGATATTTTACTTTCCACTGCAGTCAAGTTTTTTTGTTTTTAAATTATACATTTAGACAAGTTCTATCATCCAAGAATATCCCATCAGTATTAGTACAATAGATATAAATCTGCATAACATGTAGAGCATTGGCCTCTGTCCTAGGAAGCAAAGGTAGTTATCTACCTGATTGTTTTATGGGTCTAGATGAAGGATGAAGAAAAGTGAGATCTTACAGCTGAGAAATGGAAGAAATAAATAGTGTACACTGCTACAGCAACTGCGAGTGCTAAGACCCCTCTTTAATAAATTGGATTATTGGGTGACGTGGTTAGCATCAAGGAGTTTGCACCACGGGAAAGGGAAAATTGCACCAATTGTACAGGGAGTGCACTAGGGGAGTGCACTAGTTCTACATCTACACAATTTCTGTGTAGGGATAACCAGCAAAAGTGGTGTGAAGATATTCTGTGTTGACATACAGAGTAAATGACTGTATATAGTAAATAAACTACTCCCTCTTGTAAAATATAAGGATATTATAAGTTATCGGGGAGTTCCATGACCATTTGATACATGTCAAGGAACTCAGAGGTGGTATCTAATATCCTCATATTTTGCAACAAGGGGTACTTTATTTATTAAAATAAACAAGTTTCAGTGAGTCATGTGACAGAAATAACATCATTAAGCTCCAATTATAACCAGTGACATCATTAAGCACCGGTTATAAGGATACAATTTACAGGATTTTCATGGCTCTTGAACCTGAGGACCTTCACTTCAAAGGACATTATAGTATATTAGGAACAGGAAAACTGAATATACAAGGTATATAGAAGTTTAACATGCATCACCGCAAGAGAAACTGAAAGATTGAACCAATCAAACAGCAGGAGCAAAGGTTTTACCACTGGCCAACTTCCAAATGGGTTATATTCCCAATTACATTACATAAAGAAGAAAAAATAATATATAAATACATTTATATGGCTGAGGGATATTTGGTGTGCTAAAGATTTGTTTCTACATTAGCCAATAATAATTGTTTTTGTATCACACTATAATGAAGTGTTCTGGCAATGAAGACATTTGTTTTAGGATACTGCCAAATCATTATTATAAGTACTTTTTGTTCATATAATTCAAGTATGAGTTTGCCAACAATCCTGTAGGAGAATTAACAAAATTTCAGAAAAAAGCAAAAGAGAAAACAAATCAACATGAATAGGTAATAAGTGCTCATGATAAAACCTGGATGTTGGTATAATACACTAACAGACGGCAAATAGTTTTTAACAGGTTGTAGACTTCAACACAGCAAATGTAGCCAAAGAAGTCAAAATGGCATTGTCCTCATTTTTACATAAATAAGTGAATGTATTAAAAAAAACCTCATTGAACAAGCTCAAAAATGATGCACAAAGGCTCACATTTTATATACATATTATATAATGTTCCATCGTAACTCTTCACTCAAAACACATAGGGGCAAATTCACTAAAGGGCAAATTTTGCCAGCAACCGCTTCGCCACACTTTGCGCTACTTTGCCAGGCGCAAATTCATTACCACTACACACTACACTTCACTAAAATGGCAAATTTTGCTAGCCTTACTTTTGCAGTGCGAGAATTTCATAGTGAAGTTTCACTAGTGTTCTTTTCTGCCAAGTGAAACTACATTAGTACTCTTACACTTAGGTCAATATGAATAGGGCAGGTACATAAAAGTCGAATGAGCGTCTTTATTAGTGAGGTTGGTGCAAATGCTTGAAGTGGCCACTTTTTATTTCAAATGGCCAAGAAACCATAATAAAGACAGAAGAGATCCTCTAATGCCCTAGACATGAGCCCACCCTAAAACAAATGTGCAATGACCCTTAAATATCTGGATAAAAAATGTTAACACAAAAATATTTAATACTTCAGACTTTTGAAGGCAATTCCACTTTAAAAAAAGTAGAAGTTTTGATACTATCATGCCATTGTCTCCTTTGCAACATATTTTCTTCATCTGCATAACATTTGTTGTCATTTTGATTTCATTTGTTTAATATGAAATTCAAATAAAATATTTTAAACAATAAAAAAAAGTAGAAGTCTCCAGCATTTTTTACAACTTTAATGAATTTCCGGCATACAGGATATGATGTCACTTATGTAAGATTAAGGAAGATGTAGTTTTGTTTTATCAGTTCGCCTGGTCTGAGGTGGTGAAGGAAACTCTGGTAAAATAGGTAACGTTCAGTAAAAGTTGCCTGACGATAGGGTGTGAACGTATGCTAGTGACGGTCTCGTTCGCTAGCGAATTGTCCTCTATACCTGTTTTGAATTGTCCCTGCGGATGAGATTTTTGGTAAATTGTTGCTAGCATTGGCTACTTCGTCCTTTAGTGAATCTACCCTCTAGCCTAAGTATGTGTGTATATATATATACACATATATATATATATATATATATATATATATATATATATATATATATATATATATATATAAATTTATATATTCTATATGTTAAAACATACCCGTTTCAATCTTAAAAGGCACTTTTTAGGTAAATCTCCCTAACAAACAACAAAGTGCTCTGGAGTTCCCAAATCCCAAAAGAGTTCCCAAAAGAAATCACTATGAGTCAAACAAAATACTACTTTATGTGATGTAAATCATTGTCAGGAATACCAGTTCCACAGTTTACTCCAGTGAGGGTTTCTGTCTTTAGCAGACACCTTGACATCAGGTCTTACATTCATGGATGCTGAGCAAAGTAGATAAAAAGCATTGCGTAGTAAAGGTCAAAAGCAAATTCAAGATGGGCATGCATAGTCAAAAGTATAGGTTATAGGGATTTCAGACCTTGCACATACAGCACAATAGTAACTATAACTAGGAACATCCAGTTCTTGTGGCCACAAATCATGGGTAAAGCTGGCCATAGATGTAAAGATCTTTTCGTTATCATGAGACCACGATTATCTCGAAACGATCATTTAAATGTACGATTTGTCCATCAACTAAAAAGACCATTTCAGGCGATATTGCCAGGAAAACTGAGGGTAGCTGCCTGCTTGGCCCTGCAAACATAGATAGATTGCACTGGGACCGATAACATTTTTTTTAACCTGGCCAATCAATTTTCTGACAGATGTTGGACGAAAAATCATAAAATGTACGATCGTTCGATTCCCACTAACTTCACGATAATTTGATTTCTGTAAAATCGGTCGTTCACCAAAGAAAAATCTTTGCGTCTATGGGGACCTTAAGGAGCTAATCAAGTTGGAGTCTTAACTCCCTAAGACGTTACAGAGTGTATCAGGATGGCTTGATTTAGGACCCAATTCCATGGAAGAATTTATGGATAAAAACCGGTCTAAAACAAGAATAGGCTACGCCCCTTAAGGTTGCAGATCCCCTCCACTCATCTATAATTCCATATCTATTAAAGTGCATGGCAGACATCCTTTTTTATGTTTTCAAAATAAAATATTTTTCAAATGTCTTGTCTGGTCTCTTTTTTTTTCCAACTGTGCTTGCATATATTCAAATAAATACAGCTTCCTTGACTCCACGAAATGTAAACTAGCCAGTAAAATGCACACAGATCATTAGTACTCAGGAAATGTCTCGGAAGAATTTGGAGCTAAGGCAGACACTAATTATGGTTAAAGAAACAGCAATCACACAACCATAGCCAAATACTGTACAGTTTCATACTGCCTTCTGTAAAGCGTTACATACAACTAACACTAAAACAGGGAAGGAAATAAAAGCCACAACTAAGAGAAATGTATTTAAAGCTAAGATATTAAAGGATAATAATTATAAATATTACATTTTATTTATATGTTTGGAAGCAAAGAGAAACCCCATTCAGTCTGATTATTAACAAAAGTATGATTTATGATTATTGTAACTTTGTTGAATAGAAAAGATTAGTGAACAATTTGGAGCCAAATGTGGGAACAGTTCCTCAACAGTAGTACTCAGAATTTGTTTACATTTTCTAAATAATCGGCTAATCTGATCAGTTAATGTATGTTGAAAGGAATGAAGTGAAAATATTAGTTTCAGGAAAAGTAAGGTTTCAACCATTTGATGGAACTAACGGCTCATATTTTATTAAAAAAAACCATGACCAAACTCCCATTTTAGCTTATTTATGAATTAAAAAAAACTCGATATAGACTGATTGAGGAAAAACTCAATAAAATCGAGCGAAAAACTTAAAACTCTCAAATTTTTCTGCCCTTTTTCCAGAATCGCTCAAATTATTTTAGTCGGATTTTGGCTAAATCCAGCACAGACCACAAAAACTTCATATTGAGATAGGTGCCTCTCCCATTGACTTATACAGGACCTCGACAGGTCTGAGATGGCAGAATTTCAGATTCAGTCTTTTTGCAGCATCGGGATATAATAAATCTAGGGGGAAAAAATCCTAGATTTTTTTGTAGAAAAAAAAAATTTTTCTCTAAAAATTCTAATGTTTTATAGTGAAAAAACTCACATTTTTCAAGATTTCACAATACTTCAATAGAGTTTTCAGGTGATAAACCGTGAGATAATTTTTTTTTAAATGAATTGCATTGCAAATTGAATCTCGTCCATGCATTGTCACATAATAAACTTTTTTTCTCATTGAATAGAATCTGGCTCTTTGTCTGGGGTTTGACTGTGACCTGCACCTAACGTTGTTTTGGAAATCAAGTATTAGATGCATAGCGCAGCACCTAAAAGCACAGGGCAGCAATGTCCTTACTGACTGCCATCCCTAGCAGGCGGTTAGTACAGGTCTCCATTGTAGCTGCTCCCTCTGGTGCTCCTTAACTTTTGCATCTGAATGATGCATAATTTAGGAGATGGGTAGGGATGACACATATGTGCCTTCCACCAGTTAAGTGTAGAAACAAATATAACACTAATAAAATAAATTGTATAAATGGTATACTACCCTTGAGGGGCAACTTGTCTCTCTAAGCAAATATAAGGCCTTATTTTATTATCCAGGAGCCCTGTGTCATTTCCCAAACCCTTTCCAATTAAATTTAGCCACCACATAGGTGATTCCTGGCATTTAATAAACTAAACATCCCTGCGCCATAGCAAACATGGGTCAATTACTGGCGATAAATGCAACAGTCCATATTATCTAGCTCTTTAGAAGTAGAGGCTTTCCTTCCCCTCCTGCCCTGTCCTTTTTTGCACAATGAAAAAGTTAATGGATTTTACTGTACAGAAATAAACAAGCCGTTCTGTCTTGTGCTCTTATACAAGATAACATCAGTAGAATAATATATACAGGAATGCATTTGGTTTAGCAAGCTGACATTCCAATAGACTAATAATTCAAAGCTGCTGAATAATGATTTAATGATTGCATTTTGCTGCCACAACTGGCCAGAAACTTTTGAACCATTAATACAATATGAATGATGACCTGTCATTTCAGGAGGCCATCCTGTTAAAAAATCAACTTTAGTTCAGCTATTTCCTTGTGTAATTAGCAAATCTATACATAGAGGGTAGAATTATGTCTAAAGCAACTGGACTTTTCTGAGTTTGCAGGGGAATTCCCTATGCCTCAGTTGGACTGAAGAAGCTGATTGGATGAGTGGTAAAACATATTCAAGAAAAGTCCAGTTGCTTAAGACTTAATTCTACTGATACTGTGTATCATGACCTGGATGAATGAAAATCTATATAGACATGAAGAGGCTTTACACTAATAGACTATAACCTCACAGATATGTGATGATTATTAGTGATGGGCGAATTTGCGCCATTTCGCATTGCCGAAATTCACGAAACGGCGCCGGCGTCTTGTTTTTGACACCGGTGCCCGTTTTTGATGCCGGCGCCCGTTTTTGATGCCGCGTCCGTTTTCACCGACGTTGGCGAAATTTTTTTTTGGACGACGGCAAATTTTTTCTGGCGAATTTTCGCACGCGTTTCGCGAATTTATTCGCTGGCGGCGAATCGCGCAAATTTGCCATGATTTTGCGCCTGCCGAATAAATTCACCCATCACTAATGATTATAAACCTACACATCAAGGGGGTTATTTACTAAACTCTGAATACAAAAATCACACATTTTTCAGGATCTATGAAACCCAGAGGATTGAAAAGTCTGAATCAGAAAATCCGGCATCTCAGACCTGTGGAGGGTGCATGCATGTCAATGGGAGAAGTCACAATGATTTTTATGCTGGGTTTTGGGCAAAAATCTGAGTTTTCGGGTGAAAGATCAGAAAAATCATGAAAATTTTATGAAAAATCTGAAAAAAACGTAAAAATCAGTTTTCTTCCCTCAAAGCAAATAGTCGGGAAAATGTAATAATAAAAAAACGGAGTGGATTTGATCGCAGTTTGTAGCAGAAAATGTTGAGAAAAATTCGGACTTTGATAAATAACCCCCTTAATAATCAGTACAAAGCCAAGCCAAATGCCGCAAAGGTGAAGTCTAGAAAGAAGTAATACTCATTATGGAATGCAAATTTGTTAGGCATCACCATGCCCTCAATTGACTCTAATCTAATCAACATTGCTCTTCAGACTGAAAGCAATGTTCAACACACACTGAATACAGGTAACACTATTATACAGAGAACTAAGTCTTTTTATACTATGACCTGAAATAAATAAGTTAGGGACCTTGACGTGGTATGGTGGCTTTTCAACTTTATGATCATAACTTTGTAACTAAAAACCCCTGTTTTGTAAACACATGCACTTGCATTTATACTGAATTGCTTATGAGACAGGGGACCAGGGAAGTGCATTGTAAGTAGCATTTCCATTATACTTAAATATACTTTAATTTAGCCTTAAGAGTGTAGCCTTAAGAGATTTTGTATATTGCTACTTTTTTGGCTATTTTCAGGCACCCCCTGTCCAATAAAAGCTTATCACATGTGAACCATGAACCAGACCCAAGGGATTCATGGGAACAGGCAAGAAGATGACTCCTGAGCACACTTCACTAAGCAACCCAAGCTAGTGCATATCTTGGAGAAGAGGAGTGAAGATAACTTCCCACAAGAACAATCAATGGCAAAATATTTTGTTCTGGTACAAACACCAGTGTGCTTCTTCTATTTAGAACTGACCCAATCTGATGAAGGGAGGCTTGCTTTGATGTTTTCTGGGGCTAAAATAAATGGCTTATGTACCTTTGCATCATATAAAGTGACTCCTGTTGATCTACATTGCTCAATCTGGAACACTGGATCAATCTGCTCATTGGCCGATATGGTTCTATGAGCACAGGAATTGTTTTCCTATTTATGAAGGTGAGCCCGTACTGTATTTCACTTACTAAAGAAGACTTGGACTCTGGTTTAGTTTATTCATGGCTTGCCTTTGCCATGGTCAAGTTCCCACCAGTAATCCCTGGGAACACTAATATCTTTCACTTGAGAGGAGAAACTCTTAGATACTGTTGTGTCAAACCAATTACAGCACCAACTTGCATTGTGAGAAAACATCCAAAATCCCCAAAAATTCAGTTTTCCTCTTGCATTTTCTGTTGTTGACAATATCAAAGCACTGCCAAAAGTCTGGGGCTAATTATATTTCTAGTCCTTTGTTTATATGTCCTCTGGGTTAAGAAGATAAACAGTTCAGTGTCTTAGATTGTTTCATTTTAAAATATGATACAGAAAAACATCCCAAAACCTTAGTTTCACAAAGTAAACAATGGTGAGATGGGAAAATAAAAATAGTTCTTGCAATGATATCAGTTTTTGCCAAAGTCTCTCAGAAACATTTCCAAGTTTCTTTGTTGTGGTTGCTTGCATTTTTTCTTTTTCATTAGGAGTTTCATTTAATCCAACTGGATTAAATTCTTATTTGGAGTGAGCAATCTTCCTGCCATGAACACGTTTAAACTGTCTAGATATATCATTTTACCAGGTAAAATTGTGATAGTGCTCTTTAAATGTAATAGATAAAAATGTGTTCACAACTTTTAACGATAATTTGAGTTTCCAAACATAAATTAGGATTTATCAAGATGAAGAAAGTAAATTCAGTAAAGTTGATAAATCAGCTATATTGTGCTGATCTGATCATTTGGCCAGGCCAAAAATTGCATCATAATAGCGAGAGTACTGCATCAACAGCTTCATACAGTCCTTGCCTGCTAGATACTTAATGACAGCACGGTGGCTCAGTGTGTAGCACTTTTGAATAGTTTGAATAGTTCTTCCAGAACCTTTGTTTCTATGCTAGTCTATTTTAGAAGAAAACCCCTATCAGGTCCAGACGAGAATTCAAAACAGGTCCTGGCATTTGAAACCCACATACCCAATAAATATTGATTGTCTATGGCATCTTAAATATTTGCCTGAATGCACAGATAGACCCCTTCCTAATAAAACATAGATTTGATATAAGGAATGAATTCCATGGGTGTACTAGATCACATGAAGGCACACTAGCACAACATTAAGCTTGTTGAATGGGATCTAAATCAGCATAAAACAGCCTAAAACTGTAAATATCTAAGAAACCATTAAAAACAGAGATGTGGAGGCCCATTTGTTAAAGGTCGAATTTTAGTAGTATTAGAACTTTTTGCAGCCACAATGAAACTTAGTTTCTCCCAAACCACAAATACCATGAAAGTTATTAAAATATCTGAATATAAAGGAGGTTATTTATTAAAGGACGAGTTGTGTTTTTCCCGAAAAACAAATTTTCAAGAGTAGTTTTAGTAAAAACTCACATTTTTCAGGATAAAAAACCCATACATTTTTCAAGACTTTTATGCCCTGAAGCTGCAAAAAGCCTGAATCTGAAAATACTCCAGCTAAAACCTGTCAAGGTCATGTAGACGGCAATGGCAGAGGTCCCTCTAACCATTTAAAGTTTTAGCCTTCATGATTTTCAGGTTATTTTGGTGGTTTTGACAAAAAACTCGATCAATTAGAGTATTCAATTTTTTTCCCCCAATTACATTCAATCAAGTTTTATTACATTTGGATTTTTCATAAATCAGCAAACATTCGTGTTTTGAGTTTATTTGAAGTAGTAAAACTCCTCACAAACCTCACAATCTCGACCTTTGATAAATAACCCCCAAAATGTACAAACGGAAAAAAAGTGTTGAATGGTACAAAAATAATATCTCTATTTAAAACCCTCTAAAATGTTGAGTTTTTCAGACAATTACAAGTGGAAAAAAATCTGAAGACCTCTAAAAGTCTGATTGGTTAAAAAAATGTCTAGAAGCAACAGTGCAGCTCCCATTGACTTCTATAGGACCTAGGCTGCTTTTACTTGGAGAAGTTTTGCATTCAATTTTGTTGTGGTTTTTACATTGAATAAATCTTGAATTTTTAGATTTTTAGATATATAAAAACACAAATTTTTAGGGAAAATATACGATTTGTGAAACAAAAGGGAGATCCAAATTTTAGTAAATTGGACCCAGGGAGGCCCATTTATCAAAGGTCAAATTTTGATTGGGAGGTTATTTAATAAAATATTTGAACGTCTAAAACTCGAACGGAATTTTACTGACTCAAAAACTCTAATCCAATTATTTGAATTGACTAAACTCGAAAAAAAACTCGAGTGTCAGGAAGGCTAGTAACATCTTCAAAGGGTCACTGGACCTCTCCCATTGACTTATACACAAACTCGGCAGGTTTTAGGGGGCGAACAGTCAAATTATTTCCAGGGTAAAGGTTTGATAAATCTTGAAATTCTAATTTGAATTTGAATCGAGTTTGTATTTTTCACAATTCGAATTTGTGAGTTTTGACCAAAAAAAACGATTTGAAAATTCGAATTTACTACTTTTGTAATGTAAATTACAAACGTGCTTGGAGAAGTAATTTCTTTATAAATTGACATGCTTTTTTTTTTTTAAGCTTAGGTTCTAAACGAATCAGGCCCTCATTTAATCAGTGCCATGCTTTATACCTGGGGTGTCTGACAGGAGGGTCACTGGCTTGATGTGGCTTGATTTTTTTGTATCACAACATTACTTTTTTTTAATCTTGCTAACAGACATATGGTTGATCCTCAACCAGTGGTTCATGAGCAACATGTTGCTCACCAGACCCTTGTATGTTGCTCTTGGTGGCCTCATAGTAGGTGCTTATTTTTGAATTCCAGGCTTCGAGGCAAGTTTTAATTGCATAAGCACTAAGTATAGTGTAGTGTAGGCTGCCAGTCCACATAGAGACTACCAAATAGCCAATCCCAGCCAATATTTGGCACCCACAGGAACTTTTTTCATGCTTTTTTACATCTGAATGTGACTCACAGGTAAAATATGTTAAGGACCCCTGGAATAGAGGATGATTAGATGTGTTGGAGAGGGTGGTGTAGCACTGCTTTACATCATTGCCCAGTGGAAATCAAGCTTCAGCCTTAAGATTTCCAACAGGAGTCAAGTTTGCATATATTGAGTAGCCCGTAGCAACAAATCAGATGTTTTATTATGCACACTGCACTGCAAAACTGACTGCTGATTGGTTGTTGAGAAACCTGGAGACCTTAGCCTCATTAGTACACACATAAACACACCCCCATTGCCTTTTCAAACGCCTATGATTGTGTCTAGTTCTTCCTAATCCTGTGATTTATAGCAACATGCTAGTGACTAAATGCAACAGTTTGCTCCCACATTTGGAAGCTTTTCACATAAAGACATCAGTTCTACATGAACAGTCAATAGATTTTATAGGACATGCAAAAACATTCTTTCCTTTACACTAGCCTTAATGGAGTGGGTTTCACAGATTGGTAACAGGAACCCTCTAGCTAAATTAAAAGTAATTATAGCTGCTGTGCCAAGAGAATGTGCATGCCATGAAATATTGACCTTATCTGCAGCAGTGAACAAATCCAAGCATTTATTTTAAAAAGCCAGTTGGTTCATACAGAACTCCTGGCAGGTTATCTCTGTGTTAACCACTGGTCAGCAGAGTTTACTGGGAGTTATGTTTCACAGTAGCCGAACAGAGTCATTTTCTGAAAAGGACATATTTGCCGGTATGTAAACTGTGCATTTTCACTCTGTGCCCCTCCAGCTGCTGAGTCCAAGTATCCATGCGGCTGTAAGATGTCCTTCCCTTACGTACACCATGAAAAATTAGGCAGAGAAATGTGCAGCTTGATTCTTTTTGAGAATCACAAATACAACTGAAGGATCACTTTCACAAAGGTTGTGCCTCAAGGAACCCCCTATCTGCATCAATGTCCCATAGCTTTAGCACACTGTATTGTACAGTAATGTTGGGTAAATGAACTTCATTTCATCATGTTTCTCCAGAGTGGAAATGCATAGGCTTTGGGAACTAGAGCACATTATATTGCGCTCAATTAAGCCTATTCAGAGTTGTTATGAAATGTCTGGGATGCATTTCAAATGGATACAGCAAAAATGAAGGGAAATTTGCTTTGGACCATAAGTTATAAACTATTTCGTACTTGCCACTGAGCGTAGGGGAGTCAATCTAAAGAGATAATGGGAGTTTTATTATTCTCCCCACTTTCAGTTTGCACAGGCTAAAAATACAGTATAGACAGTCTAAACTGCATGGTCGCATGTATATTGTGGAGCAATTGAGATGAAGTTGCAGCTCAGTTACTGGCCCAGTGGGAAACCAGACTGACATGGATTGTATGTGGCTAACCCAAAACTGCATGCAGTCCAGTATACCAGCCATGGGGCAGATTCACTAAAGGGCGAAGTGGCCAATGCTAGCGTAAATTCGCCAGAAATCCCATCCGCAGGGACATTGCCAATTTACTAACAGGCGCTGATGACAATTCACTAGCAAAAATCACTGTCACTAGCGTTCGTTCACACTTTATCACCAGCGACTTTTCGCTCTGGTGAAAGGTCATTACTGCGCAAATTCAGTCCAGATTTTACTAAACGTTACCTCTTTCACCAGAGTTGACTTTGCCACCTCAGACCAGGGGAACTGCTAAAATGAAGCGACATTTTCGTCAATCTTATGTCACTTACATCATTTCCTGTGTGCTGAAAATGCATTAACGTTCTAAAAACCCTGGCAACTTTTCCTTTTTTTTTTTTTTTTGCCTGCAAAATAGGGATGTGTGGGCCGAGCCGATACCTGTGGGACCAGCGGGTTTGGTTTGCGGGCTGGTTCGAGCCGACCTCGCACTCCACCTTCAAATCCTGGCTTCCAACTTCCGACTTCATAGTCGTGTGCCTTCTCACCCCGCCCCTTTTGTGACATCATCGGCAGGGCGGGTCTATAAAAGGAACCCAGAAATCAGATGCGGGCACGGGCTGAGGGAGGGCGGGTTAGCGTTGGATGCGGGTCGGGAAAAACTGACCTGCACATCACTACTGCAAAAATCCTAACAAACGTTTTTTGGGTAACCAGTTTTCTCCAGACATTTCATAACATATGGAACATTCATTTTACAGTGGGCTCATGTGTAGGGCATTATATTAACTCTCTTATCTTTATTGTGGTTCCGTGGACATTTTTAATAAAAACTGGTAACTTCAAGCATTTGCACCAACATTTATAATTAAGACCAGACCTCCATACAACTTTATGTTTGCAAATTGACCTAAGCGCAAAATTGCTAGTGAATTTTCGCTAGGCACAAACGAACGCTAGCGCATCTTCGCCATGAAATGCTCACACTGCCGAAGTAACGCCAGCGAAAAGTCATCAGCGTTTGCCACCCAGGACGAAACTTTGCATATTAGTGAATTGCTGTAGTGGTATCACAGGTGTGGTGTGAGGTGTGCGAAGCTGACGCTGGCGAAAATTCACCCGTTAGTGAATCTACCCCCTAAGTCTGGGCTGAATTTTAAAATAGGCCCTAGCATTTCAGGTACACAGAGGTCTAAACAGCACCCCACCAGCCCAATAAATATTATTTGTCTAATTTACAGCAGTCCCTCTGGTATTTACTAGAATCCACAGATTTCCAGTCTAAGCCTGATACCAGTGCAGTATGATCTACTGGTTATTTAATAGATTATCTTATAAATCTGGCCTGGGCCCAACACATAATATGTTAACATATTGTAATAACAAATCTCTATAGTACCCTGATTACATTGACCATCCAATGGGAGCTCCTCCAGGGCAAAAATACAAGTATAGAAAAATTCCATATAGAGGTGGAAAAAAGACCGAAATTAAGGGCTCACTCAGGTGAACTCTTTATCAAAAAAGTGTACTTTATTGTAACATTATTTTAAAAGTCACGAATAATTAAAAAGCATGAAAAATAATTTCCCTACTCATAATACCCAATGTATTTGTTGGTGGGACATCAAATTAGGTAAGTACTACCTGTATGAAACACTACTGGGGCTCATTTAATAATAATGGGCAAATTGGTCCTAGTGTAGTAATCAATGGCAACCAATCAAATGTTTGCCTTTCTTGTTCTTGAAGCAGCTAGGCGAAATGCAAATCACTGACTGATTTCTATGGGTTATTGCCCAGATTTGCCATTTATATTCTGATTTTGTTACTGTACTTGCTAAACAAAACTGGACTACCGTGTTAGCACAATGTCAAAGGCTGACAATGGGGAGCTGAGGAAAGTTTAGGCTACCATGTGACATTGTACTTCCCAGTTGCATTGCATACAATAAATGAGCTTCTATAAAAAAAGTTTAATTATATGCCACTTTATAATACCTAATACAGATATGGGATCTATTATCCATAATGCTCGGGAACCTGGTGCTTTTCGAATAATGGATCTTTCTGTAATTTGGATCTTCATACCTAAAATCGTTTAAACATTAAATAAACCCAATAAGCTGGTTATACCTCCAATAAAGATTTATTAAATCTTGGTTTGGGTCAAGTGCAAGGTACTGTTATATTATTACAGAGAAAAAGATGATTTGATTTTTTTAAGATGAAATGATTTTTTTAAATTTGGATTATTTGGATAAAATGGACCCTTTCCATAATTTGGAGCTTTCCACTACATAATTAGGGGGTACCTGCAAATATCTGATTGCTGATCCACTTTAATATTTAAAAAGAAATATATAAATAAAGATCAACTCATGAAAAAAGGTTTCCTTCAGATGTGTTGCTAGGCCTAATTTCTCAGCGCATGTGTCCCAGGTTATTTGCCCATTGCCCCTAATTCTTTTAATACACACAATGTAGACATTTCTAATGTAAAACCCCTAGAAGCTGGTCTCAATTACATTGATGCTCCCTGTGCAATACTACAGACTAGTTATTTAATGCATAACCCCAGTTTCAGGTCAGAGCCCTTATACAGCAAACAGCCCTGGCCCTGTGAGCTTGCTTTCTCCTGCAATAGGCAAACAAAATCAGTAGAATGAGTGACGTTCCAGCTAACAAAAAAAAAACAACTCGGATCAAAGCACCAAGCTATTTGTTTCTTTTACCTCTGGGCAATGCTTGAGCTTCTTAACACTTCCATGTATAATCCTCAAGCTCAGGAGCCTTTCATTAACAGTGTTAAGTACTAATGGAATTCTCCACGTTTATTAGAAATTAATCATTATTTTTTAGTGGGAAATACCACGTGTCGATATACCATACAATGACACGGGATCTCAGATTCAAAATTGTACTACTCAAATTTCAGCTTAGCCCCTTCTGAAAGTACTTTTAACCCCTTCTTTTAAAATTCCCCCTCCCCATGGATGTTAAGTCCTACCTGGATCATGGAAAGGCACCAAGGCAAAATTATAAAGTGGCTTCTTTGGTCTGTTTAAAGATGTCTCCAAAATCTTCGATGCGCCTTCAATCACTTGAACCAAGTCGTCATACATGGATCCGGTAACATCAAAAACAAACGCCAAAGTGGAAGCTCCATCCGGAATATTTGCTGTCTCTGGCTCTGTTAGTCCATAGGAATTTTGAATAAGAAGCTGAACAAGAAGCAGTAAGAGCGGATGCTGTAGGAAGAGTTTTCTACAAGGAAACATCTCTGCAGATTCCAACTATATGATCATTGCCAGTCCAGGAGAATGGGGGTCTAGCTTATTTTCAAAGTGCTGGGGAATGAAATGGAACCATTTAGGGCATTGCTCAGTAAAGTCAAACTGGCTTCCCCAGTTGATGTTTCTTAGGCTGCCTGAACAATGAGAAGTTCAATGGGCTGAACTAAAGCTAAATTTAAAGTGTTATGTTCTGGCTGCCTAAGTGAAACAAAGGTTTCTAGAGCTTTCAAACCATGACTCGTGCTTGCCACCTGCTGGACTTGGGCTGCATTTCCTTCCATTTTGGAAGGCCTTTGCATCAGTAGCTAAGGACAATTCACAAAACAGAGACAGGAAATTGTTTTATTTATTGCAAGCTTAAATACAAAATATAATTGAAATAAAAATCTGCCAAAATAATTTGACTTATGAACTAAAAAGGGCAAAGAGCCTTTCCTTAAATGAAAGGTTCAGAATCAATACTTTCAGTATCCAGTTTACTGTCATAGGAATGTTTCCTACACACACACACACACACGTATGCACATTGTACCTTGATACAAAATCATCAAAGGCATGTGATGAAAGTCAGTAACAGAAACAAATACGGACAATGCAAACAATTTTCCTATTAGTGTAGCTTTGGCATACCTGCAAATCTTTTCATTGACCCATCATCCTTTCGGAGCACCCAGCTGTATGTCATAAAATGAATTACTGAAAATGTCATTAATTTTTCCACCTTTAAGTAGGTCTTAAAGGAGACATTTTGTGCAAAAAGTAAGAATGTACCACTGCATTATACTCATTTAGATATAGAAGGAATATGCTTTTAAAAGTTGTGTTTCAGGCTGATGTATTGAATATTTCTACAGAAACCCTAATAATCCCTCCCTTCCCTCACTTCCTGCTCCCTGAATTCCCAGGCTGTGCAGGGGAGCCAGCGGCACTCAGCTCACTGTACTGTAGGACAGGAACCAATCAGCAGCTAGCAGGACCTGATAGGGAACTGAAGCCTGTCTGTGCTTGTGTGACTGCAGGGCTGGGATTGGCTGTCCCCCTCCTACTGTGCTTCTGGTAAGGACCATTAGGACACACCCATCCCTCATTTGAAACACAGACAGGGACCAGAGGTCTATAGGGAGCTCCAATAAAGGTCTATTTTTAATAATAGGATAATATTAAGATAATATTAATTTTTAGCATATTAATTTTTAGCACCATGTAAAAGCAACACCATATATTACTTATAAATGTGAATTAAATTTTGCATTTCAACAACTGGATAATGAAGTATACAGCGAAACCTCAAACTTACATCCTCTGATTTTCCCCTCATTTTACAGTGTCATTTTGTGGTCCCACCAATATATATATATATATATAATACATTTCCCTCGTTTTACATTTTCCCTCATTTTACACCATTTTTTCTGGTCCCCTAAAAAAATTAAAATGGGGGTTCTACTTTAGTAGAAATGTATGATGTTTAGTTGCTTATATATACAAATGTTTTTCTTTTGTTTGATTCCATATTTACGAGGATCAAGTCCTCACAATCAGGCAAAAGAACACATAGGTGGCTACAGCCATAATCCGTATGTTGTACCTAGCTGCGTTGACACCGAACTGAAATGACCCCCTGCCTGTGAAGCAGTAGAATACACTAAGGGGCCCATTTATTTAACCCTGACTTTTTTTCTGGTCAAGGTTTTCAGGGGGAAGACTCAAATTTTAAATTGTAAAAATAAAAACTCACATTTTTAGAGATTTATTATACCCAACAGCTGCTAAAAAGCCAAATCTGAAAACACTCCATCTCAAACCTGTCACGGTCATATAAAAGTCAATGGGGTATATTTATCAAAGAGTGTAAGATCGTTAAAGAGTGAAATTCCGACACTCTCCATTCATTTCTATGGGATTTTGAAAAGAGTATTTATCAAAGGGTGAACTTTCACTTTCACACATTGATAAATTCTCTTTTAAAAATCTCATAGAAATGAACGTAGATCGGCGGAGTTTCACTCTAGAGGACTATGGTCATCCCTAACTCCACTTTTTGATAAAAATACCCCCATGGCAAATGTCCCACATTGTGATCTGTGCTGGTTAAGCTTATAAAGTCAGAGGTTTTTGTCCTATATTCCGATAAAGTCGAGTTTTTGCAACGACAATTCAATAAAGTCGAGTTTTTGGAGCGGCAATCATAAGATTCAAATTGACGCTGGATTTTATCTCAATGTTTATTCGCTCAGACTTTTTCAAGAAGAATTATTGAAATGAGTTCAATTTGTGGATGGGAGTTTGGTCAAATTTGTTTTAATAAAAAACAGAGATTAACTTGCGTTTTACTAACCCTGTGTAGCATGCAAGAGATTTTATGTATAAGCTGCTCAAATTTTAACAGTATACAGGTATGTTACCTGTTATCCAGAATGCTCAGGGCCTGGAGTTTTCTGGATAAGCAATCTTTCAGTATTTTGGATATCCATACCTTAAAGTGATGGCTCACCTTTGAACTAGCTTTTAATATGTTATAGAATGATCAATCCTAGGTAACTTTTCAATTGGTCTTCATTATTTATTTTGGATAGTTTTTGAATTATTTGCTGTCTTCTTCAGATCCTTTCCAGCTTTTGAATGGAGGTCACTGACCCCATCTAAAAACAAATGCTGGGCAAAGCTACAAATGTATTGTTATTGCTACTTTTTATTAAGGCCTCTCCTATTCATAGTCCAGTCTTTTATTCAGATCAGTGCATGGTTTCTAAGGTAATTTGCATCCTACCAATCAGATTGCCAAAATTGCAAACTGGAAAGCTGCTGAATAAAAAGCTACATAACTGAAAAACCACATTAATAAAAAATGAAAACCAATTGCAAATTGTCTCAGAATATCTCTCTATACCATATTAAAAGTTAACTGAAAGGTGAACAACCCCTTTAAAAGAGAAGGAAAGTTTTTTACAAATTTTAATTATTTTGTTAAAATGGAGTCTATGGGAGAAGGCCATCCCGTAATTTGGAGCTTTCTGGATAACGGATGCCATACCTGTAATTTAAAAGCAATATATTTTTGGCACTTCCAGGTTATTGTAGAATTGTGCTAAGGCATCCATCCTGTAGCTGTTTTCAGTGGTGGCACAGAAGCAGTCTTTGAGTTAATATAAGTCACATAAAATATGTCATCAATGAAATGTCAGGTCTCACTATTTGTCCATCTTTTTCTTTCTACTGTGTCTTTCCCCTCCTTAACCACTTTCTCTGTCTCTTCTTTGCATTTGGTATAAATGAACCTACATCTAATTCCTGCTCCACCTGCCCTGGCATTTTTAAATGTCTGACCACATTCCCAGGTTTGAACAAGGCTACTTGCTGGAGTTGGAATCTGGGCACTGGAAAAGCAGCAATTGGTCCTTGGGGCACAGGAAATGCAGAATATTGATCATTTCCGCTAAGATATTTTTGAACCATGTTGTAATGTGTTTTTTTAATCACAGACGTGATGGTGGTTGGGTTCTTGTAGCTTAGATGTTGGTGAAATGTCCACAAAATAAGGTTTAATGCCCGTAATAAGATGAATTGCATACAAGTTAGAATTGTCAGCTGATGTCCTGGCAGGCAAAATTGGTATATAAAGAGTTGACAATGAAATTCCTTTTGCAAAATTGAAAAGAAGATTGTGCCAAATTCCATTACTTACTGGATTAACCGGCACTCGTGGCCAAAGACTAGCAAGACTCCTCAAGGCTTGCCTGTTCCAAGCAGCTCTTGGGAGTCTTCTTCAACATGATACAACTGGAGAAATAGATATCCAGCCTTGTGTCCTGGTGCTTAAGCAAGAAGTTGTACATTTTGCTAATACAGTACTGGCCATACTCATTGCAAGGTGTATAGTTGGCATAGAGAGTTATGTTTATAAAGTCGGGAGTCCATATTATTATCAAACCAAGCCCACGGGACTGGTCCCAGTTCAAAAGGGCCATCAACTATAGAAATATAGTCCCAAAGCTTTCTTCAAGTAAAAAATATTAATTTATTGAAGTACATTTTAAAAGAATTATAGCTGGTACATACTACCCCCCCTATATATATGATATGGGGGTAGTATGTACCAGCTATAATTCTTTTAAAATGTACTTCAATAAATTAATATTTTTTACTTGAAGAAAGCTTTGGGACTTATATCATTTTTTGATATAAATATTTCTATAGAGAGTTATGTAGCCAACAGAACCATGGTGGCATAGAAGAGCATCTAGGTAACCATGGTCCTCAAACAAGATGGATTCTGCATGGAGGTTGGAACTCACACAGTTTGTTACTTGACCTTTTTGTATGTCTGTTCCAGAAAAATCCTTAACGTTATAGAAAATTTATTTTTTGTTCTTGGGCATTGTAAAGCCATATGGGAATCCAAATGCCTCTTAAAATTCTCTATAAGTGACACAAGATTCTTCACCTGTTTTTATATGATAGGGGCATTTTGAGCAATTCTGATTTGGCTCAAACCAGTAATAAGATTTGACCAATGTCACATGGGATCCAGTAAACTCTTGAAAAATGTTTTCCATCTACAACTGCAGGTAAGTGTAGATTAGAGGCCCAGAATCTTCCAGATCTTATCAAGATGTCTGTACTATGAAATAACATAGAAAACATTGTTTAAAGAGCTGCAGTTGATGCTTGAATAGTTTGAATGTCCTACCTGACATTTTTTACATGTCAGCATAATTGTCTGTTTCTGTTTTATGTATAAATTATGTTCTACATCAGATTAAATTGCTCCCAAAAAAGATGTGTGTAAATAATCTTTCAGAAATCTGCCTTGAGTGCCATCTAAATACACACATGCTTGCCCCTTGCTGGTTACTTGGTCAACCAAACTCTCTGACACAAATTGAACTCATTTATCAATAATTTTTCTCGAAAAAAACAAACTTTCACTTCGAAAACTTCCTTTTTTGGTTTATCGGACATCTGCCATTTTCAGGTTTTTAACCAGCTTTGGGTATGATAAATCTCTAAAAAATGTAGTTTTTATTTTCCACTAAAAATTTGAGTTTTCCCCTAAAAACCAACCAGAAAAAATTGAGGTTTAATAAATGGGCCCTACATATATATTAAACCTCAAATTTTTCTGGTCGCGTTTTTAAAAGGGAAAAACTTCTGGGGAAAACCCTGAATTTTTAGAGATTTATTATGCTCCAAAGCTGCTAAAAGTCTTAATCTGAAAATACTCCAGCTAAAACCTGTCAAAGTCATGTAGAAGTCAATGGCAGATGTCCCTTTTACAATCTGAACATGTTATGCTATACAATAATCCGAAAAAGTCAAGGTTATTGGCAACAGCTCGAAAAAGGGATTCAATGCAAATGTCAAATTACAAAAAGTCATAAGATTCGAATTGTAGCACGATTTTGCCGACGTTTCCCAAACCAACTTTTTCAATCTTAATTTTTGATAAAAAAAACTCTCACAGTGGGCCTCTTTCTACTGTGTTATATACTCAAAACTAAGGACAAAACTGAGCTGAACATGCAGAGATTGAAGGGACCACCCATCTGAGAAATGAATAATACTGCAAGTCATTGCCAGACATACTGTGTTTAGTTACAAGATATTAATTGTATCCATAGGCCAATAGGAAAGTCAACGGATTTAATATACATCTTTAAAACATCACCAATTAAAAACAATCTGTGTAACCTTTTGTTCCTGGCAAAGAAACAGCTCTAAAATGTCATCCAAATACAAAATATAATTAAAAAAGTAAATAAAAGAATAAGAAATTTTATTAGAGAAAACATGACCTGTAAATGGCAATAGTTGCACTGGCAATTCCAATTCTCTTACAGCTTGGCCGTATATAACACCTATAATATTTATCACTATATTCATATAATTGCTGTCAGAGTGGCCATTGTAGACCCACCACGACCGTCCAAGACATCTCTACAATAGCCACTCCACTTACGGAGAAACGATTGGGTTTATGGGGTATTATATTAAGAAGTGTATCGGATATTACAGCAGGAACACCCTTTGTGACTTAAGCTTGCCATACACAATGCAATAAAAATAAACACTTTGGTATGTCCAAAATCCCTAGCAGATCAGTCGAAGCTTTTTGGCATTAGTAATTAGAAAAACTGATCAGCCAATAGTTAGTATACGCACTTATCAGATACTCAGATTGGCAGGATCACATCGAACCAGTTATTTCGCATGTATTTGCAAATTTGATCCTGAATATTTCTGACCAAATCGTCAACAGATCTAACTGTCCAACAATCAGATCAAACAATCCATTCTTATGTATCAAGATACAATTATAGATCAGCGCCACAGGCTATGGAAAAAAATAAATAACAGAACCTAGTGCAATATTGTTAATATTCAGTGCAATCACCAAAGTGTTACAATACTAATCTGTGTGTGTCTTGAACCATAGATAGTCTATGCACAGATTTTTTGTGTGTGTTTTAAATTGCTACAGTGATTTCTACAAGGTGCTATTGCCAAAATAAAATTATAATTAAGCCAAACAAAGGGATTTGAGTGCTTGCTTCAAAAGGTGAAATAAATTAAAATAAGGTGCAATGGTGTTTTCTTCAATCAGTAAAAATCAGCATGTGCTTCTCCACACTCTGGTGGGATTGGCAACTTACAAGATTCCTGATTTCAAAACAGCGTATCATTATCAACTCCAGGGTATTCTTTTTTCTGTAAAGACATTGTTGTTTTTTTCCATAGCTTGTGGCGCTGATCTATAATCATTTCTTGATTTGATGATCCAGTGGAGGAACTATGAATAAGATCAGCAAAGGAAAAAATTCTGAGGGTTTACTTTTCCTTTAAATCTTGCAAATATTTGTCGTTTTTTGCAATTTTAACTCTGCTATACCATTCTTATGTATGTGCAGTTATGTATACTATAATCTAGAGAGAGCAACCATTATGTATATACTGAAATGTGTGGGTAGTATACTGTCACTATTCCCTTAATAATATAATTACCATCCCTTTCATCCAATGCATCCGGTTGTTCTAGCACTTATTGTAATTTATCATAGCTACATCTGCATGTTCTATAAGAGCATAATAATGCATCTATTGTAGAACCCGTTAGAAGGTACCTGGGGCCTTGTTATTGTGGTCACAGTCATATCTGATCAGTATTAGCCATTGAGGTATACTGTATATATCCGGATATATTTTATTCAAATAATCCAAATTTCTATTTTTTTCTCTCTGTAATAATAAAACATTACCTTGTTCTCAACCAGTGGTGTAACTATAGAGGAAGTAGGCCCCACAGTCGCAGGGGGGCCTGGGGAACAGGGGGACCGGACTGTGGGGTCTGCTTCCTCTATAATTAATAGAAAACCTCCTCCTCCCCAGCCGCTCTCTTAACTGCGGCGAGGAAGGGGGACGAAAGTCTGGGAGGGAGTGGGTGGAGTCGGGGCTGGGAGTGGTGGAGGCGGGACAGGAAGTGGATGGGAGGATGGGGATCGGAGTTTGTCAGGTACCTCTGCGGGGTGGCCTGGTGCACTCAATTACGCCACTGATCCCAACTAAGATATAATTAGTTCTTATTGGAGGGAAAATGATCCTATTGGGTTTAATGAATGTTTAAATTATTCTTTAGCAGAGATCCAAATTATGGAAAGACCCCTTATCCAGAAAACCCCAGTTCCTGAGCGTTTGTGATAACATGTCCCATACCTGTGTGTGTATATATATATATATATATATATATATATATATATATATATATATATATATATATATATATATATATATATTTATATATATATATCGTTTTTTAATTCATGCCTATACAGTTACCTATATTGTGGATTGCAACTCACCACTGGGCATGGGATCAACATTCATTTCAATAAATGCATAACCTGTGATGTGGGATTGTATCAAGCACAGCAATCTTTAAACTCTTTCTGCAACTCCCATAATCCTATGGGTCGGCAGAAATAATATTCATAATTTCCCTTATATCTAAACCTGGTAATGGGAGCATGTGCTCTAGATGTGTCCTTCAACTAACATCAATTAGATTTAATATTCTTATAATACACAAAAGCCATGAATATCTTCTAAATTATATCCTTATAAAGGGTGACTAGTGATATCATCAGTTATAAACGGTGACTAGTGATGTCATCAGTTATAAATGGTGAGTAGTGATGTCATCAGTTATAAATGGTGAGTAGTGATGTCATTTTGGTAACATGACTCACTAAAACTTGTGTATTATAATAAATTAAGTATCCCTTGTTGGAAAATATGAGGATATTAGAAGTCACCTCGGAGTTCAATGGCCTGCCTCGTGTTTTTATATGGTCATGAACCTCCTCAGTAACTTATAATAATCTTATATTTTACAATAGGGGGTACTTTATTCACTATATTATTAACAAATATTTGTAAGCCTCCAACATGTACATACAAATATTGCCTGAAACAAGAGCTCATTAGAGCTTACAATCTTACATTGTTATTCACTAGGTGACAATGTTCTATCCCTTCTGTAAATGTTCATATTTGTTCAACCCACAGTGGAACTGTGTTTAGCTAAAGAGATAAAAAGACAACTTATATAAGGGCACAGGTCATTTCTCTGGTTTTATGCAACTACGTAAATGTAACGGTTGTTATTTAAAACTGAAACCCATATGATTTATAAAGAACGTTTTGTAATTAAACCTAATATAAACAAAGTACAGCACACAACTCTTACCATGCTTGACGGAGAAAGCACTTGATTGGAAATGGTTAGTTCCTAGGGTTTCATATGAGGAAAGGATCTTGCAGGGCATGACTATTTTGTATTTAAAATACAAAGCAATATAAAATGGTTGCTAAGTCATTTGTACATACAAGCCTTAGGTGAGACGTGGCACAATTGTCCTGTAAGTATGATTTCTTATTTCTACATTCCAGCGTAGCTATATACTATGATGGGTTGTAATCTCACAAGCAAATAACATTTCCAAACATTACACAATGCACCTACTCTGACTTTTTCAGCAGCACCCTGCAACATTTCTCTAGATACCCATTCCCTATATTCACTGCTGGAGGGCTTTCCACTGGAATGCGCATCCCCAGGCCAGCACAGACCTGCAAACAGTCATTTAAGAGGCTTTGAAATGTTCTTCCCCTTTCAGCTTCTGCCACGTAATTATAAAACAGGATTAGTAGTAATGGAGAGGCTTTGGTGATTGGGACCAGGTGAATTCAGCACATTATGAAGCAAATTACCTCTTGTAATTCAAGTCCCAATAATAATTATAGATTCATGTGATTATGTGATTTATTAATGCAAAGAAAGCTCAGTCCCTTGCCCTGGTGAACTAAATTGCCCAAATTCTCTCTCCCTCCATTTACTAAGAATCTTTAAAGGGGATGATCATCTTTAAATTAACTTTTAGTATGATGTGGAGAGTGACGGAAGGATGCATTGAATCTCGAATTCGGAATTCGGGATTCGGCCGTATCCAAGTGCCTGGCCAATCCGAATCCAAGAAATCACGTGACTTTTCATTGCACAAACATGGAAGTCATGTTCTCTTGTTTTCCGTAAATTACATATGCAAATTAGGGTTCCGATTTGGTTCGGTATTCAGCAGAATCTTTCACAAAGGATTTGCGATTCTGATGAATCCTAAAATTATTTTTCAATTGGTCTTCATTTTTTATTATGTGTGTTTTTTTAATTATTTAGCCGTTTTGTTCAGCAGCTCACCAGTTTGTAATTTCATCTGGTTGCTAGGGTCCAAATTAGAAAAAGTAACAAGGACAGGACAATAATTTTTGCAGCTTTCAACCCCCATTTGAAAGTCAAGGACAAAACAATTTAAAAAAATGTACTTGTATGTAAACTATAGTTGTGACAAGCTTTAGTTAGTCTGATGCCAAAACAATTTTTACTTTCAACTGTCATTATGGGGCCCATTTACTTAGCTCGAGTGAAGGAATAGAGGAAAAAAACTTCAAATTTTGAATGTTTTTATTGGCTACTTCGACCATCGAATGGGCTACTTCGACCTTCGACTTCGAATCGAACGATTCGAACTAAAAATCGTTTGACTATTCGACCATTCGATAGTCGAAGTACCGTCTCTTTAAGAAAAAACTTTGACCCCCTAGTTCGCCACCTAAAAGCTACCAGAGTCAATGTTAGCCTATGGGGAAGGTCCCCATAGGCTTTGGTAGATTTTTTTGGTCGAAGAAAAATCGTTCGATTAAAATCCTTCGAATCGATTGAACAACTTTTCCTTCGATTGTTCGATCGAAAGAATATCGCTAAATCCTTTGACTTCGATATTCGAAGTCGAAGAATTTAACTTTGACAGTCAAATACTGAGGGTTAATTAACCCTCAATATTCGACCCTATGGGGCCCATTCACTAAGCTCGAATGAAGGAATAGAGGAAAATAGAAGAAAAAAAAATAGATGTTCGAATGGTTTTTTTGGCTACTTCGACCATCGAATTGGCTACTTCGACCTTCGACTACGACCTACAAATCGTTCGAATATTCGACCATTCGATAATCAAAGTACTGTCTCTTTGAAAATTGCTTCGACCCCCTAGTTCGCCACCTAAAACCTACCGAGGCCAATATTAGCCTATGGGGAAGGTCCCCATAGGCTTGCTAACACTTTTCTGATCGAAGGATAATCCTTCGATCGATGGATTAAAATCCTTTGAATCGTTAATTAACCCTCAATATTCGACCCTTGATACATCTGCCCCTATGTAAATCTGCCCCCTATATGTCAAACTATGTGATTTTCACTTACAAATCGATCCCCACTGACTAACAGAGACTCAGGAACTGAGTTACAGACATTGGTGCAAAATTGCCCCAGTGTAGTTACCCATAGCAAGAAGACTTTCTAACTTGTAGTAGATCAAAACAAATTTCTTTTTGTTGGTAACTGCACTCGTGCAATTTAACAACTACAGGGTTTAAGTACAGCAACCCCCAAAATGTACCAAAGGGTGATGAACTAAATGTATATGTACAGCATATGAGGTTTATTATTTTTGTCTGCATACTCTATATGTTTCCCCATAATTCAAGCCTAATTGCAGCCACATGGTGGCGATGTGTCTTCATTATTTTCATTGTCAGGATGTCGCCATTTCCAACGTTTGGCATCAAAATGATATATGGGCAGGATTCTTTCTGTGCAAGCTTGTTGCTTCCATTGATGCATGCGGATTTTGAACCGTTTTTAACAAATGTGCACAGTGTAACCATGTGGAAGTGCTAGGAGCAGCTTTACACTCAATTACTTTGTTTTTTTTGCACCTATTTTGCACAACCACAACTGCACTTAGCAGTCTTAATGAGCTCTTTAATCTTATGGTTCAATTATATGGGTATATGAGCAGATATGATGGATGTCATCGGCTAAAAGTGGGCAAATTTCAAAAAACAGACCCACAATGCACCTTGCTCCACATGTTTGCTCCTACCACTATAATCCAACTGCAGATGTTTGCAACTGACAGGGAATGTACTTGCACCCACCATATAAGGACAGGAATGTGCATGGCCTATAGGCATTTTATTCATGTCTCTTACCAGAATGCCATTCTCCAAGCATTAGAAATTGCACCTGTAGGCAAAAAAATAAGAACAGGATTCTCTTGACAAAAAATGCTGTACTCTTACACTGTATTGCAGATCTTAATAATCAACAAATTGATGAAGCCACTGTTTTTATTTAAGGGGCAGATTTACCAAGGGTCGAATTTCGAAGTAGAAAAAACTTCGATATTCGACCATCGAATAGAATCCTACGGCATTCGAAATCGGAGGATTTTATACACCGTACAATCGTATTCCGATCCTAGTACGATTGTACGATTTTCCCAAAAAAACCTTTGACTAAAAAAACTTTGCAAAACACACAGGAGGTCCCCCATAGGCTAAACAGCAATTCGGCAGGTTTAAGTTGGCGAAGTATTGAAGTTTTTTTAAAGAGACAGTACTTTGATTTTCGAACGGTCAAATAGTTGAACGTTTTTTACTTCGAATCGAAGTCGAAGTAAATTCGAAGTCTTAGTAGCCTATTCGATGGTCGTAGTATCCAAAAAATTACTTTGAATTTAGAATTTTTTTACTTCGAAAATTCCCTCGAATTCACTTTGACCCTTGATAAATCTGCCCCTAAGTTTACAACAAAATGTTATTGATATATTCTGATTTAATACATCATATAATGAATACATTATAACCGGGGGGTCCATCATATAATGAATACATTATAACCGGGGGGTCCAGACTTAAACGGTATGGGTTCTGCTTTTGATGCTGATATAATTTTAAGGTCCACCACCTCATGGGTTAGACTTCCACGGAAATACCTATTTCTCAAGAAATGTAAGCCCTCCATTACACTGAAAGAATTCATATTTCGCCTATTTCTCAAGCCATTGTTTAAAGGGACGTGAATGAAAGCTACCTACAAGGGTGATCTCATTGAGTTCTGGCATCTATTGGTCACCAAGCATCAACTGGCATATTACAAGCTACTTTTTCGGGCACCCCTGTATTACATAAAGCAATAATTGACAATATATAAATGTCTTATTACAAGAAAATGTGGCTTTATACAAGTCCATCTAAATAATAATCATTATTTTTTTATGTTCAATTATTAGATTGCAAAGAAAACCCTCCTTATCATCGAAATAAATGTAGGTTACCTCTGTAAAGTGATTTTAAAAAACAATATGAGCTGTATCTAAAGTTTAAATTACACTTCCAGTATATATGTCGATTTTTCTTTATACGTTATTAAAAATAATTAGGCCTCCCACATTATCTTATAGTTTAAATACAACATGGTATATTATTTAGGGGATTACAAGGGAATGTCAAAAAAGAAAACATAATTATAAGCAACTTAGCAATATACATTCATTACAAATGTTCTATGGTTTTTACGTTTGTATATGAATTGCTAATGAAATGAGACATGCAGCTGATTAACAGACCTGTCTTTGTTGGGGAACTAAGACTTTTACAACATAAATCCTACTTTCTCCTGACAACTTGGTGGTCAGAATGGTTGGAAAATGACCAGCAGGTGGTGCTGCTGTAACAAAATTCATTCATATTAACAGTACATGTATCCCTTAATTTCCTGGAATTTTAAAAAAAATGTACAAAGTTCTTAGAATAGCACTCTCATCAATTTTGCATTCACTTATTTTAAAGGTTTACTTATCTTTTAAAAGGGACCTTATCACAAATAAATAACCACAATTTAAATGAAATGTAATAAATCTATTCTAGGAGTGTATTGAGTATCAGCCAGCATCAAGCAAATTGGTTTAAATGGTTTGGTGCAGTTAGAACAAATAAAAGCAAATGTTCAGATGGAACACTGAACATTTTGCCTATTTTTATTCAAACTCCCCCCCCCCCCCCCACCAACGGCAGATTCTTCACTTTTTACAATAAAAGTGGTCATGTATTTATAACAGTATGGCAGGACCAGTAACAAAGACTTCAATTATATGACTACATGTGGTATAAGGTCTTTACATATAAGTCATGGTAATATCCATCCACTGGATGGCCCGTGGCCCGACCATTCCCACAGATACAATTTCTATTTTCTATCAATTATAGTAAATCACAGAGCCAGTTGTCTAGCACTCCATCATCCAGACTTGTATCATGCTTCCGCAACTTCAATGGAAAATGTAGTCACTAGAGGACTAGAGAAACCTATGTGGTCAATAGTAGCCGAGATAGAACTCATTGTAGGTTAAATGTTCTCCAACACTCAAACAGGCATTTACAAACTCCCAAAAAATGACATTTTGTTCATACTATCCTATATCTGCTTCCCAGAATTCTGGTAGAGCAGGCCTTTTTGTGGGCATAGGATCAGGTTTTGGTTATGTCCCAGGAAAATCAATAGGGTTAGAAACCCCCAAAACATATATACAGTAGCATCTCAGGTCCCATCACTGCAACTGACATGTTTATTGAACATGAAAAGAGTTTTTGTGCATATAAAATAGAAAATCATGATCAAGACGTGAAATGGGAGAATATTGTGCAAAAAAGGCAAAGGTATACATACTGACATACAGTTGTACTTCATTTATTATGCTTTATTTATATAGCACTGACATGCTTTACAGAGACTGGTTATTATTCCCATCAGTCCCTGCCTCCTGAGAATACAGTCTAATTTTAATCATATAAACACATCATACCTATTTATCTGCAATTTATCATTTACCTCTACAATAGATTTTATTCTTTGCAAACATTGAACCTTCACAATCAATTACAACTTATATAGAAAATGAATAAATGATACGGGTAGAAATGAGATGCAGCAAGGTTTACAGTGGGGAAAACCTTTATTTAATTATTTTACATGCCTCTATAAACTCATCAGAAACAATATTCTATCAAGGCCACAGAAAGTTACTGTAATGTGATCTCCCCGCCTCTAGCTTACAAGCACTGGATTTATGTAGATAGAAGAAGGGGGTTCTGAATTATGCATCATATGGACATAAGTGAAGGAAACAAAACACCTTTCTCCCAGTTTGTACAGGAGGGACCATTACCTCTAGTTACACCAATATGGACATCATATTTCTATGGATTTCAATGGATAACTATAGCTGAGTGCCTGCTCCCTGGACCACTTTGGACCACTTGGCTGTAAATACAATCAAGACCTCAATTGGGTATTTGTGCCTATAACAAAGTTAATAATGTATCATCTTCCAATTCCATTAATGTAATATCACATTGCAGCAATGTTTTACAGCAAGCATGCATTTCAAGCAATAATTGTAGACTATTGTGATTATTTTGTGTTTTTTACCCCTCAACTGGAGGCTATTTACAGTTTCAGACAGTTATAAAACTAAGTATTGGCAGATCTTGCAGGGGCCAGGGGCAGAGGGGGTCTGCACCCGCAAACTCAGATCCATGGAGGAGCTATTGTGGTTGCATATCATGGAGGGGAGGTCCAAGAAGATCACATTATGCCACTGATTTCAGGTGGTTTTTAGACATATTTCCTTGGAAAAGATTCATAAGCATTTTGTGGGGCCACTGCCTCCAACAATAGTGACCAAGAACACATATTGACACAGGGGAACCCTGGAGATACCCACTCCACATGCCTGCAAAGGAACAATGCACATAGGGAGGCCTGTATTTATGTCCAATAATCTTGTGGCTTGTGGCTTCAGGACAACAATCATTATATTTTCCTTTTCAATATTTTCCATCAAGTCTCCATGTTCTTGATAGTTGCTTACGTCATTGTAAATTGTTTTTTTTTTCCTTTTTTTCCTTTTTCATAGAGCCCCATGACCCTTTTTATTATTTGAGCCAACTTTTTTATGGCTTTTCAATTCTCCTTGGTTATTGGCTAATAATGTGTTTTTTTTTAAATGAGTCAATATTGTTATAACCAAGCCATATCATTATGTTAATTATTAAAAATATTATATATCTTTTGATAAGATAAATGAACTGCCATTAGTTTCTTGCACAGCAAGTAGAGTAGACATTACTCTTGTTTCTACTTGACTTAATGACCACTATACCCAGCATAAGCAAATCCAGTAATTATGATGTTAGATCAAAGAGAGAAGTCACACACTTCACAAACTCTTTCATTGTCTAGTACTTTGAAACCTAATGTATCACGTGAAAGATTGAAGGGTTTAATCATCAAAGATTTGCAAACAGAAAAGGAAATTGGTTTGTAAATCTTGACATAGAACTGGTTCAGGTGAGACATACGTAGTTTAATCCTACATTGCTAGGTGTATGCTGTCCTAGTTTTACTTTATCTGATGGCCTGCAAGTCACATTTTGTACATACCATACAAGTTTAAGGGCACCTATCATACAACAAATTTTCGCCCCACCGGAAATGCAGATGATTAGAGGAATAGAGTCTGCACTCCTGTTGGGGGAAACAATAGTATTTGGTCAACCTCCCCCCCCGCCTCCCCTTGGAAGTGCTATGCCACCTGCACTTGGAGGGAGCTTCTGGTGTGGCCAGCCATGTTGTGGCACATACAAGAGCATAATGATGATAATGAGTAGTGTCCAGCACTCTGATTATGCCCCTGCATGTGACATCAGGGGACAAAAAGACTCTACTTTCTGAGGGCAGACAATTTTTGTATGTAAGTTGTCCTTTAAAGTGACAACAAACTCATTTGTAAGTAGACATAATCCTGTAGTCACAAATGGGATTTAGAGGCCTATTTATTAAAGGTCAAATTTTAGTGGTTTTTGAGGTTTTTTAAACCACAATTAAACTCTATTTCTCCATGATTAAAAAAAAATAAGAAAACCTCTAAAATTTCAAGTTTTTCAAACAACCACTAAAAGTCTGAATTGATTAAAAATTGTCTAATAGGTTCAACACAGCTAACATTTACTTCTATGGCACCTTGACACAGTTTTGTATTAGAGTTTTTACACTAAGGGGCAGATTTATCAAAGGTCAAAGTGAATTTTCGAATGAAAAAACTTAGAATTTCTTAGAACTTAGAAAAGTAATTTTTGGGTACTTCGACCATTGAATAGGCCAAATTCGACTTGGACTTCGAGTCGAATTGAAAACACTTCGAATATTCGACCATTTGAAAATCGAAGTACTGTCTCTTTAAAAAACTTCGCCACCTTAAACCTGCAGAATTGCTTGCAACAAAAAAAGTTTTTAGAAGTCGAAGTTTATTTTTTGAAAATCGTTTGATCGATTAAATCTTTCGAAACGTTTCTACGAACGATCAGAATTTGAAGAGCTAAATTTAAGCAAAAAAAAACTTAGGCTATATAATTTTTCAATTCGATGGTTGAATTTCAAAGTTTTAGCACTTTGAAGTTCGACCCTTGATAAATCTGCCCCTAAATAAATCTTGAATTTTTAGAGATTTTGAGAAATGCCAAAACACTATTTTTTTGGGAAAAAAACACGATTCGCTGAATTTTAGTAAACCGGCCCCTTAGTTTATTATTTTTGGCTAAAACATGTCAGCATAATACACTATCAACAGTATTTGGAGAATACCTCAAATGAAGCAAGCAAAGCAGCAGCTGGAAAGGTAATGTTCTGCTCACAAATCAAATTATAGCTTCTTGCAGAACTCTTGTCATTTACATGACTGATGACCCAATTACAAATCACGTATTTGTTTTTACCATTTAATTGCTCATGCAGTGGCTTGATTAAACTGCATGGCACCTAAGTAAATTCCAGTTGTTGTGTGGCTTAGTGAAATAATTCCAATATTTATAATGTAGCTACTCATACAAGTAGTGCAGCATTATGTGCATGTGTAGGAGTTTATAGCTCTTTAGTCTTCATGGTCTTCACAAGGACAGCTGTTGAATTATTGTGTTATTTGATAAAATATAGCGTAGGGATGTGATAATTCAGACACCCTCACATAAAATTGGCAGGCAAATCCTCAGTATTATAGACACCTAAATGGGTCCTAATGGGGACCTGTGTTCTTATGTTAGCCCCTGTAGTTCTCACAGTGTACTCTAGATGGCAGTGTGCTATAGTATAAAGGTCTAGGAAACCATGCTGTCTGGGTCCATTACTTAGCCCTTATCTAGCAGGCAGTGAGGTAAAGGGTAGTGGAACCTAGGAGCTTAAGCCCTAGTAAAGTGGATAGCTATACTCATTAATAGATCACTCTAGGAGTGATAGATAGGTTTTAAGATCCCGGGTACTAATTGCTCAGAAGTAGGGACTAAGTGTACAGACGCTAGGGATCTTGTAGGTCTCCTGGGTTCCACGTAGGAAAAAGGCTGAACACTGGGGTACCTACTTCATTGCTGCTTAACTACTGCTATAACTATTCCCTTTCCTGTAGGGATCAAGCTGTGTTCTTGGTGCTGTGAGTACAACCTAATCCTTTGTACTATATGTTCTCTATATGCTCCTTTGTGGACTGACCTTGTAAATAAATAAGTTCCTTGGTTAAGCATAAAGAACCTCTGTCACCCAATTCTTGTGCATTGGCACACTGTTACAGTTGCACTACACCCTGCCCCCACACCATTGCGAGGGCTTACTCCCTGAAGGAAAAGGTCTCAGTGGCACAAATATATGAAAGTAAGCTTATAATAGAGATGGTGCCACTCATTTTATTATAGCGCTATAATAGGATACACACAAAAATCATATTTTTCATAGGGTGGCACTTTTCTCCCTGGTAGCATTATCTGGGAAAAATTCTAACCTATGCATTTGTTTAATAGGCTAATCCTATCCCTGATCCTAACACCACAAAAGCTTTTAATACAAATTAGATTGTGCTTCGTATAAGCATAAGACAATTTTAAAGGCTCCTTGTATGTTCCATAATATTTTAGAATGTCAGTTCATGATAATTCTCAACATCCTGGTGCATTTAAGAATAAAGAACCTAGAAACTAGTGGCACTGTGTTTAGAATTGCTACCATGCAGTGTTAGGATCCTTTGGTATAGACTTTGTATGTTATCCTATGTTAGGCTGGGTTTGCTCTGGACACTCCAGTATCATAGCATACTCCATTGTGATTGTATACACTTTAGTGAATGGGAAATTATAAAACACAGTGAAACTTGTTGGTGCCATTAAAGCAATAGCTAAAAAATAGAGAACCCACTAAGGAATTCCAGCTTTCCACCAGAACCCTTTTTTTTGTTAATTCGTCACACAAGAGACAATTTAACTAAATAAATTTAACAGTTAATTGATTTCATTGTGACCTTTTGTCTTTAAATAAAAATATCTTTAATTCCTTACATGAAAAAAATTCACAGTAAAAAATACAGCATCTATACAAAAATGATGTGCCCTGCACATGTGTTTAAATAATTATAGTTCATCCCGTGATGAAGTTTGAAGTGTTGGCTGAGGCGGTAAAGCGTCCTTGTTCTGAGCGTCGCTGTGTATCTGACCCTGCTCTCTAGATTTCAAAGAGTACCTTCGATCCCAATCAGTTACTACTGTTTCATTGTCCCAGATGGTGGATGTCTCTGTGTCACTAAAATACCCTGGTTGGCCAGTGTAGTGGGTTGGGTAGATAAGCAGAGGCTCAGCAGAGAAGGCCTTCAAATCTCGAGGTTCGTAAAACTCCAAATATTTCTCTCTAAAAGATGAAAAGAGAAGGTAAAGGCATCCAGTGGTTTCATTATTATAATTATTATTTGCATGTGTTTTCAAAAAACACCAAAAACCAAAACAAGAAGGGGGCTCTGCCTGTCCTGCAGGTATATAAGTATTGACTATTTTATATATTGTAAAGTAAGAATGTTAATATAGAGAAAACATTGCTCTATCAGTTTTATAGATATTACCTCTCCCTAGAGGCCGCAAGGGGCCCATCTAAGAGCACATAAAGCTGTGTTTCATTTGGGGAAAAGTAAAGATATTTTTCAAATTCTAAATACAGCAGCCACTTTCATTACTGCATCAACATCTGTTAATGGCCAAATCATCACAGCAACCCTTATCTGGAAACCCTTCATACAGAAAGCTCCATAGGGTCCATTTGAAGCATATAATTCTTATTTTTTTTAAAAAAATCCCTTTTCTCTATAATTCCCTTTTCTCTTGATGGAAACTAAACTACAAAATTCCATATTAGTGGCAAAACAATCCTATTGGGTTTATTCAATGTTTAAATGTTTTCAAGCAGACGTAAAGGGTTGGTTAACTTTTTGTATGTTATAAAATGTCATATTACTTTGCAGTTGGTCTTCATTATTTTTAGTTTTTTAATTATTTGACTTGTATCCTAATCTTTCTATCCAGGCCCTCTCCTCTCATATTCTAGTCTCTCATTTAAACCACTGCCTGGTTGCTAATGTAAATAAGAAAATAGCAACCAGATAACTGCTAACATTTTAAACTGGAGAGCTGCTAAACAAAAAGCTAAATAACTGAGAAACCACAAAAAATAAAAATGGAAGACCAACTGCATATTGTTCCAGAATATCAATGTCTACGTCACACTAAAAGTTAATTTAAAGGATAACAACCCCTTTAAATTATGGTGACCCAAATTACAAAAAAAAAATCCTTATCTGGAAAACCCAGGTCCTAAGAATTCTGCATATTAGATCCTATACCTTTAAAGCTTTTCCAGATGCACAATGCTTTCTTAACACCTTTCCAGTATCAGTAAACCCTGACTGGGAAATTATAAATCGTTACTGCCCCAACTGTAAGGAACCAAATGCTTTTTGAAGTTTGAACCTGTTTTCCTCATATATTATGGAACATCATTTTTACCTTTTACCGCTATTGGGACAGGGATTACAGAAGATGATGAAACTATGAGGGGCCTTACAGAGGACCAATTTTAAGAAAGCCATAATATGATTTTTAGATATTCTTAAATCAATGCACCGTATTCCCGACCTACTCCCCTGAACTTTGAGGGATAATATCTCAGCCCCTAAATGATGAAGTAACTTAGAGAGGTGAAACATAGCTGCATGGTTTTACCAGGAATTGATGCACTTACACTGGGTGTTTGTTGAACATGACCGGGAGGAACTCATCCACTGGTAACATCTTATTAAAAGGCTCTGCTGCAATTAGCTTCTCTGCTCCTTGCCTGGATATGGCATATCCAAGGGTCCAGTATGAGTAGTCTGCCTCAACCAGATTCATTACATTTGGAACTGCCTTTTCTGGGCGCTCGACTTGCATTCGCTTTCTTCCAATGTAGCTAAAGTATACACAAGAATAGACATCAACTAAATACATTTAAATAGCTTTGTTTAAGTTCCAGAAATATGTGTTTTTTTATTGAAGTGTGTTGACAACTTTTTCACCATAATCTTTTCCTTTTTTTTGGCCTATATAGGCCAATCCACAAGGGCATTTTAACAGGTAGACTACATTTTTGGTCTCATGTAGAAAAATCCTTAAGGTGGATGATATTACCTTTTGTGGGATGGTTTACTGTCTCTCCTTTTATTATTGAGGAGCAGCAAACGCAATTTAAGCATGTGTGCCTCTCTTCGGGTGGTCCCCAGAAAATCGTTTTTTCATTTTGCTGAGCAATGTCTGAAGGACAAGGATTTCCCTAAGAATACGTCCCCTTGTGTAGCTGAACATAGGAGTTTGTCTAAAAAGTGAACCATCATTGGTATCCTGTTGCAGTGTGGGCCAATATTTTTTAATGATGGTCTAAATTTTTTTGCTTTGTCTGCCATATCTAGACACGAAGGGAATTCGATCCAAACTGTTTATTAGTGGGTCCTTCAAAAGTTCACTTCTGTTTATTTTGCCCACTTCATTTTGAATTGTTTTTAGTTTAGTTATCTGGTACCCACGCTTAGAGTTTTCGTGTAAGAATATCAGCTGCCTTTTTATAGTGGATATCAGATGATGCAATAGGACGTTCGCGCATGTACTGGCCTTTGGGTATTGCATTTAAAGTGTGTGGATTGTGGTAACTGGAATGGAGTAGTAAGATATTCCGGTCTGTGGGTTTGGAGTTCATCTTCGTTATGATTTTATTGCCACAGACACTAAGGGGCATATTTAATAAACCCTCAAAGTAAAATCCTACTAATTCGAATATCGAATTCGAAGGATTTTAATCGATCGATCGAAGGATTTTTCTTTGATCAAAAAACCTTGATGGGGAAGGTCCCCATAGGCTATCATTGTACCTCAGTAGGTTTAAACTGCCGAAGTATGTAGTCGAAGTTTTTTTTAAACAGACAGTACTTTGACTATGGAATGGTCGAATAGTTGAAAGATTTTTAGTTCGAATTGTTCGAAACGAAGTCGTAGTCGAAGGTCGTAGTCGCCTATTCAATGGTCGAAGTACCAAAAAAAAATACTTCGAAATTCAAAGTTTTTTTACTTTGAATCCTTCACTTGAGCTTAGTCAATGTGCCCCTACGTTTAACATCTAAGAAATTCAAAGATGTATCTGACCACTCCCACAGACAATTTCTTATATGCTTCCTCCATGCATTGTGATTTATTCATAACAATTATGGCTCCCCCTTTATCTGCTGGCCTAATTACAATTTTGGGATTGTCGGTTAAAGTATGTAAAGCCTCCTTTTCTTTTTTGGAGAGGTTATATGGTAATTTGTGGTGACCCCTTATATCCCATATCTTTTGGACCGACTTTCGTATGGTATTTCCAAAAGTAGTAATAGCTGCATTATCAATTAGTGGGTTAAAAGTACTGGACTTCTTTAGTTGGATTGAATCTCCACGTTTGCCACTATCTATATCAGGGTAATCCATAAAATGCATTTTAAGTTTAAGCCTCCTTACAAACTAGAAATTCAATGTCCCTTTCATGGACATTATTTTCATAGTATGGTACATATCCAAGACCTTTTCCTTCTTTTTCCATGATATTGTTTTGCTTTAAGCCTGTTCAGTAATGCCTCTGTCAATGGAAGCTAACAATTTTAGCCTTAGGGCTCTTACACACAACGTTTTTTCTCCACTCCCCTGCGTTCTGCTTTTTTCCATTCAGCCGCAGGGGAGCGCAGGAGTAACTGCACTCAATTATTGTCAAGGGGGTTGTACTCCCACAGATGCAAGTAAACACGACGACAGGTGAAATGCAACCTGCTGCATCCCCAGGGGTGATCCTGGCCCCTCTGCCACCCGAGGCAGCAGCAGTTGCTGCAGCCCCCCCTCCCCCGTGTGCTTACCTTTGTGCGCCTGAGGGGGTCGGAGGGGGGTCCACCAGGGCAGCAGAGAGGGCTAGTGCACTAGCGCAGAGAGCTTAACTGCGCTCTCTGCGCTAGAAGAGCTGAATTTCCGGTTTGAAAATTTTTGCCACCCCTGGTACCTAGTGGGGCGCTGCTGCCTGAGGCTACTGTCTCAAGTTGCCTCATTGGCAAAGCCCCCCTGTGTGTCCCACCTGCATTTGGCACTTACATGCGTCTGTGTGAGTACAGCCCGCTTGACAATAATTAAGTGTGGTTACTCCTGCGCTCCCCTGCCGCTGAATGGAAAAAAGCATAATGCAGAGGATCGCAGCCAAAAATTCACTGCACTCACTTTTTAGGGGTGGTTAACCGTTAAAACTTTTAGTATGTTACAGAATGGCTTACTCTAAGCAACTTTTCAGCTAGTCTTCGGATTTACTTTTTTATAGTTATAATTATTTGCCTTCTACTTCTGGCTCTTTCCAGCTTTCAAATGGGGGTCAATGACCCCATCTTAAAACAAATGCTCTATAAGGCTACTAATGTATTTTAAATTGCTACTTTTTATTACTCGTCTTTTTATTCAGACCCTCTCCTATTCATATTCCAGTCTCTTATTCAAATCAATGCATCGTTGCTGGGGTAATTTGACCCCTAACAAACTGGAGAGCTGCTGAATAAAAAGTTAAAATACAAATAATAACTAACGAAAACCAATTGCAAATTGTCTCAGAATATCACACTTTACATCATACTAAAAGTTAACTCAAATGTGAATAACTGGTCCAGTTGTATCAATCTGAATTTCTGTAATATTTTATTTTCCCTTTCTTCTACTGCCACTATTATTATTGGTCTGCATAATCTTAATCTTAATGCTCTATATTATATATATATTATTATATATTATGTATTATTGAACTTTAAATGGGGCCTGTTTTGTACTGCCTTCATTAAATTCCTACTATGAACCTGAATATAATCCTTGCCACTGCCTCCTTTCTCCTATTCACAGGCTGAATCATGGTGGCCCCCAACTAGTGGGCAGTTTTACCCAAGCCAAATGTGTCTACTATAATGAAATGATATAACATTACAAGGGGTGAGGGTGTCAGACTTAACAGCCTACTATATATACACATAACAATTAAAACTAGATTTTGTTTATCCGTTTAAAGAATAAGGCATGATTGTTTTAGATGGATGAATAAAATGTTGTTTTTATTGGCATCCAACTGTTGGAAGGTGAGAAAAGTGATTTTTGATTTGATGTTATCTGCTCCCTCAAGCTACATGATTGTGATCATGTTACCCAGTCCATCTTAATATTTTATACAATAGGCCCAGGGTTTTTACACCTGGGCCCTTACTATCATTGGATAGGAGTTTGTACTAATTTTGTAATCCTTGCTAGGCTGACCTTAGTTCTATTATTTTATGATATTTTACTTTTTATAAAGTACATTTTTTTTGTTTCATTTATATGCATAACAATACTTAGGATACTAACTATTAATAGAAAAAAAATGGTTTCATTTGTAGTGTTCTGGAATGTTAACGCCTTCTATAACTAATATTAAATTATTTCAGTTAAAATCTTCACATCTAGATTTTGTAACTAGTTTCCCAAAATGCAGTCTTGGCTATCGCCATTATGAACATACTCACATCAAGTCCCACTCCAGTTCAACCTCTTCAATGTCATTCATTAACTTCATTAGCTTGTGTTTAAATAAAGGCTCAAACCGAACATCATCCTCAATGACGAGTGATTTTTCAAGGCCCCTGTCAACCACCTTAAAAAGATGACAGCTAATAAATCAGAATGCAGAGAGGCTAAAAGGGAGCGGCAGTCAGACAGAAGGGGGAAAAATGAAAGGATGATTTAAGGTGAAGCCCTGCAGACATTTATCATTATTTGGCAGCAAATTGTAACAGCTGTGTATTGTCTCAGTCTGTTGTCAGGAGAAAAACATTCTTTATTATGGTCCCTATCAGCCCGGAACAGTGCTGGAAGGAGTCATTTATCAGAATTCAAGGCACAAAACATAATGTTAGTTCTGCTAGTGATTACAGTGCTTGGAATATACTGCAGATGGTAGTCACATATCAGGAAAGCCTTTGGACAGTAAAGACCAGTTTCCTCTACCCAAAATGTGCACACAACGCTGGCAGCACAAGACGTCTTAGATGGTTATGAAAGTTTACTTGCAAATTTTTCCCCTTTCTTACAAATTTTTCACATGCTTGGGGCTACTTGTGAAGTACTGTCATGCCTAAACATTCTAAACCAAGGGGTCCAAATCCAACCCATGTATATCCAGCTTATTACTATAACCTGCAGCATGTCCATCATATCAAGAGCTGCACTTCAGACTCTCAGAGCAATCCAGGTTGGGTATGTTTTCTTTCTATTAAAGGAAAACTATACCCCCCAAACAATGTAGGTCTCTATTAAAAGATACTGAGTAAAACAGCTCATGTGTAAAACCCTGCTTCATGTAAATGAACCATTTACAACATGAACAACTTTCCCTTGTTTGTTATAGTTATACAGAAGCAGTGGCCAGCTCCATGTTGTAGCTCCCACCCTTCCCAGCTATAGTCAGGTGATCCCACTGGTGGCCAATAAAAGGGCAACCAAGTTTGGGAGTTTTACCTTGAAAAAAGCAAGTAAGTTGCAGGTAAAACGTATTCCCTGTGAAAATGTATAATAAAGCAATAGAATTCTTAACGAATCGGATGAGTTGAGTGTAGGACTTGCCAGATATGGGATGACTTTGATGTAGTTGGCCAGCTTAAATATACAGGTATGGGACCTGTTATCCAGAATACTAGGAACCTGGGGTTTGCCAGATAATGGATCTTTCCATAATTTGGATCTTCATACCTTAAGTCTGCTAGAAAACCATTTACCATATATACTCGAGCATAAGCCGAGTTTTTCAGCATCCAAAATGTGCTGAAAATGTCTACCTCGGCTTATACTCGGGTCAGCGGGAATTAGCTGAGATTGCAGTCACTTTAAATCATTCCTATACCAACAGTTCACTTGGGGAGAGACTGCAATATCCCACAATGCCCTCTGTTGGTTATATGAAAGAATAACAGTGCGCGCCCTGTTGGTTATATGAAAGAATAGCAGTGACTGCAAAATCACACAGCGCCATCTGTTGGTTATATGAAAGAATAACAGTGCGCCCTCTGTTGGTTATATGAAAGATTAACAGTGACTGCAATATCACACAGCGCCCTCTGTTGGTTATATAAAAGAATAACAGTGACTGCAATATCACACAGCACCCTCTGTTGGTTATATTAAAGAATAACAGTGACTGCAATATTACACAGCGCCCTCTGTTGGTTATATGAAGGATTAACAGTGATGGCAATATCACACAGCGCCCTCTGTTGGTTATATGAAGGATTAATAGTGATGGCAATATCACACAGCGCCCTCTGTTGGTTATACGAAAGATTAACAGTGATGGCAATATCACACAGCACCCTCTGCACATGGTAGTGGGACAGTGGGACAATGCACACAGTAATCCATTTGGCAATTTTCTGTCACCATCAACTTTGCAAAGAAGTCTGGTTGATCGCTGGGGGGGTCGCTTTGGCAGAATGTGCGCTGCTGGGAGACAGGGCTGTAGTTGTGTCTAGGCTTATACTAGAGTCAATAAGTTTTCCCAGTTTTCGTAGGTAAAATTAGGTACCTCGGCTTATACTCGGGTCGGCTTATACTCAAGTATATATGGTAAACATTAAACCCATTAGGCTGGTTTTGCCTCCACTAAGGATTAATTATATCTTAGTTTGGATCAAGTACAAGATACTGTTTTATTATTACAGAGAAAAAGAAAATATTTTTTACCAATTTGGATTATGGATGAAATGGAGTCTATGAGAGATGGCCTTTCTGTAATTCGGACCTTTCTGGATAATGGGTTTCCGAATAACGGATCCCATACGCATATTTCAATATATGAACAAACAATCCCTGTTTTGTTTAAAGGGTAAGGCACTTTTTAGTAGCTTAAGGCACAAAATGTCTCAATGTCCTAAATATATTGATAATGGGTTGAGTGAAGAGGACTCTTGTATTTGTCTGTATCAACTTTTTGGGGTAACAACACTTCTTCAAGAAGGCACCCAGTCAACTCAACACATTTCATCTAAAAAACAATGTGGAACTGCACTCCATCTTAACCAATTCACTCCAACATCATTTCCTAGAGGCATTTCCAAACCAAAGTGACATCGCTGTTAACTTACCTCTTTCCATATATAATAATGGCTAAGGAAGCAACCAATTTCACCCCGTGTCAGGGTTCTACCGGAGTAGGGGTCGTGATAGCCAGGTATCACCTCTATTTTCAATGTCTTCAGTTGGCTTGCATTCAGTGCTCTGTAAACAAAGGGAAAACAAAGGCCATGAGCATTCAAGAGTAATAATGTAGTAGATGATCACATTTTAGAAAAATAATGTTATTTTTTCATATAGTCATATAGGGTGAGATTTGTAGTAAAAGTTCATTGCTATCCTATATATTCTTAGAAGTATGGCTGAATGGCAGCAGTTACAGAAATGTCAACACCCCTGTATTTTGAGCCCCCCGTGGCCAGTCACCCACAGTAAGAGGTCAGTTCCACTTCAGAATTGTAACCTGAAGTCCATCAAAAGCAGTGGAGCAGGGCCGCAGGGGAGCATAGTCCGTGCAAATTTGGGGTGTGGCAGGTGTGACCGAGATGCACCCACATGCCTTCAGATCCAGGCTGGAATCTCTGCTGTTACAACACTGTTTTCATATATTTATAACTTTATTTTGAGCTAAGGGGGACCTGGAAAAATGTTTAGTGTTGGAAACCAGAAAAGCACTTCCTTGCTGCATTATGGGAAGCAATTTGTAGGACACAAGCCTTCATGGGGTTGATGTGGTTTTCCCTGAAACTGCAACAATTTCAAAAATGTAGTCTGATATTGGGCTGCCTATACTTAGAAGTATTATTTCCTAGATCCTAAGCACATATAGAAATCTTTGTGTAGCACGTTGACAGCACTACAGTATGTTCTGCATCAGGATCCAGTCTCTGCCCACAATACAGTAGACAGCTCTCAAACTTCATATTAACTTATGTTCATTAAATGAGTATTCGTGGGTAAAATAGAATAAGTGATGCTAAAGGTCATTTAACCAACTCACTTTCCATCAACAGCATCGAAAATTTTCACTTGGATTTCCTGTTCATATAGGCTTCGAAGCATACGTACTCTGCGATCTTGCCGTCGCTTCAAGTTGATCATAAAAATCTGTTGAGGGAGGTAAAATATCAAGTGCCAAAATGAATATCCAGGAAATTACCCGTCCTGCCATGCAGAGTACTCAAGTTTATGTAATAAGTTCAATACAGTAATTTTAACCACAAGTTGGAGCTGCTTTTAAACACAATAGTAGATGCATTTTGGGAGATTTGCAACTGATAAGGCACATGAAATGTTACAAGTCTAGTCCAATCCGTCTAGTCTCATGGGCCAATGCTAAATGCAAGTGTGAAATATGCAAAGGTCCATTAGGCCAGCGTTTTACAACCTTATTCCTCGAAGTTGCCACCAATCATTTTGAGTTCCTTATACTTTGGTAAAATATTCCCCCAGCCTTTTGCTTTTCTTACAGTGTTATAAGTACAGTAAGTACCAAAAACACTATAGGTATAGGAAACTGTATTTTCTATTAAAATAAACAATTAACACCCACACCTGCTATATATTGCCTAGTACACCTTGACAAAATAAGGCCACTGGGTATCAGTTTGCATTGAAGATTTGCTAGTTGGGTGCTAAGATGTAGGCCTTGCTACAATACTAAAAGAGCAGATTTATAAATTGTTGTGGGACATATGGATAAAATTGCTGGGGAGTTATAGGATTTTTGGCAGTAAGATTTCCTGATTTTAAGCAGATATTCAGAAAATTAACCCTATTATAAACTAGATTTCCAAAGCTGCGAAATATGCTGGCGCTATATAAATAAATGTTACTAAATCACCTTTAATGAGCAATAAGCACATATGTTCAGCATGAGCCAAACAAATACAGGTATGGGACCTTTTATCCAGAATGCTCTGCACCTGGGATTTTCTGGATAAGGCATAATAACATCATGTGAACATTAAATAAACCCAATAAGCTGGTTTTGCTTCCAATGAGGATTAATTATATCTTAGTTTGGATCAAGTACAAGGTACTGTTTTATTTTTACAGAAGAAGGGGAAATCATTTTTACAAATTTAGATTATTTGGATAAAATGGAGTCTATGGGAAATGGCCTTTCAATAATTCAGAGCTTTCTGGATAATGGGTTTCCAGATAATGTATCCTATACCTGTACTCCTTTTACAGAAAATTACATTTTTATTAAAATGGAACATGGTGCAGGTATTATCCGGAAACCCGTTATCCAGAAATCTCCAAATTATGGACTGGCCCTCTCCCATAGACGCCATTTGATCCAAATAACCCAATTTTTTTTTTAAATGATTTTATTTTTCTCTATAATAATAAAATAGTACATTGTACTTGACCCAAACTAAGATATAATTAATCATTATTAGAAACAAACCCAGCCTATTGGGTTTATTTAATGTTTGCATGATATTCCAGTAGACAGGGTATGGAGATCCAAATTACAGAAAGACCCCTTATCTGGAAAACCCCAGGTCCAGAACAGTCTGGATAACAGGTCCCATATCTGTATTGTTCTTCCCCTCCATAATACTGGTCTACCAATAACAATTTTTTTGAAACATTCTTTTTACAATATTTTTTGCTTAAACTAAAAAAAATAGGATGTTTAGACAATAGGATGAAATGTGTATTAGGCTAATATGGAACAATAGCAGTATTGGGAATTTACTGTGCACCCTGTGGAAGTGCAAGACACTAAGGGGCATATTTATCAAGGGTCGAATTTCGAATTGAAAAAAATGATATCGAAGTTTTGTTTTTTTGGTCAAATAGGTCGAATTCGAATCGTACGAATTGAAGGAATAGTGCATTCGATCGAATTCGATTCAAAGTTTTTCCCAAAAAAACCTTTGATTTTCCAAAGTCCACCAATTCATTCCAAATAGGTTGTAGGAGGTCCCCCATGAGCTAAAACAGCAATTCGGCAGGTTTTAGATGGCGACAGGTCAAATTTTTAAAGAGACAATTCATATTCTAATTTTTTTCAAAATTAAATGGAATTTGGACTATTCCCTTGTCGAAGGGAAGCAAATTAGGAGCTATGAAATGGGTGAAAGAGAGGACAGCTACTTGCCTCCTCCCTAATGGCAGGTAGTTTTTATCACATTGTCTTTCTGCTCATAAATGTCGCCTTATGTCTTTTGTGGCTCACAATCAGATATTGGTATTCTTGCATTACAGTCCTATGGAGAAATGACACTCCTTAATTATTTTACCAGCACTCCTTACTTATTTTTAGTAATTTTAAGAAATAACACTAAATTTAATGCTATAAAACCCTACAGTTATAGTATCTTTAAATAAGATTCCTTCCCGTTAAGTGAACTAACGACATATACCCTAATTAAACTGACACCTGCTTTTAAACACTGGATGAGTATCCCTAGTGGATAGGGGACCTACACAAGACCTAGCCACGACATGTTATATACAGATGGTCACAGTTTTGATCTTTCCATACATAACTCCAAAAATGCCTGAAGCTTTCAACTTTGCACACCTGGGGATAATTAGAGTGAGACTGTAAAGAGCAAGTAATAAATTAGTGCATGGAAATTCTTACTCTGGAATTCCTGGGGGGGAGTTGTTAAATCACTGGCTTCCTATATACTTTGTAATTCTGTTATCCTCTCTAAGGCTGGGAGGCTGCTTTACAACAGGATAGGTGCAATCACTCAGTACCTGCACTAATCCTATGCACAGTGCAAAGTTTGCTGTGGGCCTTTTGGTCTGTGAATGCTGACCAGGTAGGGTGTGTCCAAGGAAGCATCCCTCCCCCCCCACCAAATGGTGAGCTCAAAATGTGCCCAGCAGCATGTGATTCACTTCAAGAGTCTTTCCATCCCATACCACAGAAGCAGAAGACAGGGAACATAGTTAAATTGGGGTGAAAAAAGACAAAGTCCATCAAGTCCAACCCCTCCAAATGAAAACCCAGCATCCATACACACACCCCTCCCTACTTTCACATCAATTCTATATACCCATACCTATATTAACTATAGAGCTTAGTATCACAATAGCCTTTGATATTATGTCTGTCCAAAAAATCATCCAAGCCATTCTTAAAGGCATTAACTGAATCAGCCATCACAACATCACCCGGCAGTGCATTCCACAACCTCACTGTCCTGACTGTGAAGAACCCCCTACGTTGCTTCAAATGAAAGTTCTTTTCTTCTAGTCTAAACGGGTGGCCTCTGGTACGGTGATCCTCTTTATGGGTAAAAAGGTCCCCTGCCGTTTGTCTATATTGTCCTCTAATGTACTTGTAAAGTGTAATCATGTCCCCTCGCAAGCGCCTTTTTTCCAGAGAAAACAACCCCAACCTTGACAGTCTACTCTCATAATACTCTCAAAGTCTTCCATCCCTTTAACCAATTTAGTTGCACTTAGTCTCTGCACTCTCTCCAGCTCATTTATATCCCTCTTACGGACTGGAGTCCAAAACTGCACTGTATACTCCAGATGAGGCCTTACCAGGAACCTATAAAGAGGCATAATTATGTTTTCATCCCTTGCGTTAATGCTTTGAACAAGTTATTTTGCACCCAGTATATATATGTATTTATTCCTTTTAGTTCTCTGGATCTAACTCTTAAAACAATTCAGAAGTCAGGTCTCCTCCAGGTCTGTCATCTGCTTTGTAACATTATTTCACTCTGACAATGAAGATTTTCATTCATCCAGGTCATGGTATATCTAGTATAGGTAAATCTAAAAAGAACTGGACTTGCTGAGTAATCATTGAAGACGTTTCACTACACACCCGAGCAGCCGGGGCACTCTGCCTCAGGCGGCAGCGCCCCCCTGGTTGCCAGGGGCATCAAAATTGCCGCTCCTTGTAACTAAGAGCCGAATTTCCATTTTTCAACCTGGAAATTCGGCTCTTCTAATGCAAAGAGTGCAATTGCGCTTTTTGCACTATTGATGTGGACCCATCCGGCGCTGAAGGTGAGAGGCAGGGGCGGCAAAAACTAAGGCCGCCACGGCCGGCAAATTGGGCAGGATTGCCCCTGCCGAGCAGCTTCTTCAGTTCAACTGACTGGTGTGGGAAGTTCTCGGCCTATAAACTCTTCCACTAATCCAATCACAACGGCAAATTGTAACTCTTCAAAGAGGTGACATCTGAAAATTGATTACTCGGCACGTGCAGTTGTTTTTAGATTTACCTATACTAGATATTATTTCACCCTGCTTTCTGCACGAAGCATGGGATTTTTGATCCGGTGCTCAGTGAAGAGAACAGCATTCCCCATGGTGCAAGTGAGCATTAAGAGGCAAATGCTTGCACCCATTAGCACTCTAGCAATGGGGAATAAAAAATAACCCCTATTTAATTTTTTTAAAATTTTAATATACCAATGACTGGTGCAGAACATAGGACACATAAGGAGGGGCCTTGAAGAGTTGACCGAAGACATTTTGGCCAATATATGGTACCGGAAACTCATTAAAAAGGCAGACACAGACAGCTACCAATATTTCTGTTTTATCTGTATTGAGTACAGAGTCCATCCATTTACACACTGTAGGTAACAGTATCATGCAAATATGCAAAGGAAATATTGAGCATGGTAGGGGAATGCAAATATTGAGTTTGTGTGAGAGGCTTCATTCCCAAACACCCTAGCGAGGTCTTCACGTTTGTATCTATTATGCTTTATACATACAGTATAGAATCAACATGTGTATGCAGCACCTTATAGAGATTGTCCATCATTTAGAATACTCCATGCTTTACATTTTAATCCCAGGGTTATGCTGTGTTAAATCACAGGTATATAAAATTGTGTGGAATGCCCCAAATCTAGTGGTGTAAAATAATGGCTACATTTCTGGTTTCCATCTGGTATAAAATAAAAATACGCACCATTATATATATGCCCATTGGCTCTTTGAAATTCATTATTTCTGCCAAAAACCGAAAAAATAATAAAATATGTTACCAGTAATTTATAATATTGAATTGCCGATTTGAAGGGCCTTTACAGGCAAAAAATATATTCAAGATGCTTATCAGCCTTGGAATGATTCTTTAAAACACAGAGATATTAGAAGCTGTGTGTCTGTATTTGTTAATTTAAGAAGGAGCTTCGCTATGTCGTTTGTTCTATTTTCTTTTTCTTACGTTTGTTTGTTTATTTTTCAATTTCTTTGTCATAGATATTGTGAGAAACATATTTTTCTGTTATGAGAAATGTATGTTTTTACAGAACAAACAAATAAAAATTATAGTACAAAAAAAAGAAATTGATTATTTCCATAACAGATGCACAAAATTAGTCAGAAAAATATCCCTTAGACCTTCAGATAAGAAAATTCTACCTCATCAAATCCGATTTTATCTGGATGTTTGGGTGGCACGTGGACATACCGAGATGGTTCCAGAGGGGGGCGATCAACTAAAATACAAGGAAACCACAGATTTAGACTCTGAGATGCAAGTCCAAAGGCTAAAGAGCTCTCTTATTTAAATATAAGAACTGGAACACAAACTTAAAGGAACAGGTTAGTCTAAAGATAAAAAATAAATAAATAGGCTGTGCAAAATAAAAATCTTTTCAATATAGCTAGTTACCAAAACATTTAATCTGTAAAGGCTGGAGTGACTGAATGTCTAACATAAAAGAACAGAACACTACTTCCTGCTTTTCAGCTCTCTAACTCTGATTTAGTCAGCGACTTTAAAGGGAAACTATACCCCCAAAATGGATACTTGAGCAACGGATAGTTTATATCAAATGAAGTGGCATATTAAAGAATCTTACCAAACTGGAATATATATTTAAATAAATCTTGCCCTTTTACATCTCTTGCCTTGAACCACCATTTTGTGATGGTCTCTGTGCTGCCTCAGAGATCACCTGACCAGAAATACTACAACTCTAACTGTGACAGGAAGAAGTGAGGTATGTTTGTGTACACTGTGAATCATACGATCCCAGGGGGCGGCCCTTATTTTTTTTAAATGGCAATTCTCTATTTATGATTACCCAATGGCACATACTACTAGAAAAGTATATTATTATGAAAATGGCTTATTTACATGAAGCAGGATTTTACATATGAGCGGTTTTATGCAATATCTTTTTATAGAGACCTACATTGTTTGAGGGGTATTGTTTTCCTTTATGGGGGGCCATGTGGGACAGAACTGTTCAGTGAGTTTGCAATTGATCCTCAGCATGCAGCTCAGATTCAAAAGCAAACAGTTAAGGTGGCCATAGACGCACAGATAATATTATGGAGCAAATTTTCGTACGATATTCGGTGTGTGCATGGTGGGAAAAGAACAGACTGATATCGGCAGAAGACTTGGATATTATTCGGGTCGTCGACCGGGCTGGCCAGAAAATTATGATATGGTGTCTTTGAAGGCACCCAAACATCGCCCATTGTTAGTGCTGAATCGTCAGATACAGGTAGAATTCAGATCTACATGTGTGTATTGAAACAAATGATCTTTCTTGGAAAGATCTTTTCCAAGAAAGATCGTAATTGTTACATCAATGTCCACCTTTATGACCCATGTGGCCCCCCTCAAGACACTGATTGGTTACTGTCTGGTAACCAATCAGTTGAAATCAAAGCAGGAAGTTGTGTTCTGGCTATTATGTTAGACATCCAGTCAATCCAGCCTTTATACATTACGTTTTTGGCTAATTAACTATATTAGAAACATTTTCTATTTTGTACAGCCTATCTATTTACCCAGTTTTTATTTTTACACTGAACAATTGCTTTAAAGACTATGTTGTGCTTTGACATCACAGTGAAATGTTGACCACAAATACAAATGCATATGGAACTCATATGGCTACCGAAACATATGTGGGAGTATATCTAGTATAGGTCAATCTAAAAACAACTGGACTTGCTGAGTAATCAATGAAGACGTTTCACTACTCATCTGAGCAGCTTCTTCAGTTCAACTGAAGCTGCTCGGATGAGTAGTGAAACGTCTTCATTGATTACTCAGCAAGTCCAGTTGTTTTTAGATTGACCTATACTAGATATACTATGACCTGGATGAATGAAAATCTTCATAGTCATATGTGGGAGTAAAAACTTTGGGAGTGGTATAATAGCCAGGTACAGAATTGTCCTAGGAAACAGTTAATGCAATCGGTGGCACACGACTGCTTCTCTCTACTTAAAGAAGATGATCCCCCTTGAATCTAGTCACTTGCAAGAGCAACCATTTTCTTCTGTGTCCCAGGCAACTCCTGCACCTATTGAAGCTGGGTGTATGCAGTGTGCTAAAATGAGTCATGTGCTGTGAATGTGCCTGGGACAGGGAAGAAAATAGTGGCATACCAAAGTAGTTGAAGATATGCAACTAGAATCACTGGGGGATGCCTAACAACTCACACCCTCGGTGATCCTACCTCTCCTTCCCCTTTAATTTATTAAAATGCTAGCATGTTTCAATTAACGTAAGAATTGAAGAGTTGGAACCTATTAAATTATATAGGTTGAAATGGATGTTACAAAAGGTTTGCAGGGCTGCACGCTGCTGTGTATTTCATGCTATTTAACTTGAGTAAATCTCAAGCATCATTTATCAACACAGTGCAAATTGCATTTGTGTATGTACAGTAATTAGAGTGTGTTTAATGAATGACAGGCAAATTGTTGCAAACGCTTTCAGAATTTGGATGGCATTACTTCTGGTGCATCAGTGCAAAGTGCTTTGACAAAAATTGGTGGATCCAGCTTGATTGGCACAAGTCAGTAGAGATCATTAATGCAACCAACTAGTGGAACTACTGCACTGCCCAAGCTGGTAGTAATTCCAGGTTTCCCTTGCATTAATGAGTGCACTTGCAGTTAATTCATCAAAGCAAGCTAAGTGGCCACACTGGATTGCCAGAGGTTGTTAGGAGCACGTATCAGCCCAAGCACCTTTGTGAATGATGTCGATGTTCGATAAATTTTGTTTCCGCTTTAAGGCTTCAAATCTTAAGAAAACATCAGAGTTTAGCACATTCACTAAGTATTTTAATTGAAGAATATTTACCCTCTGCATATTCCTTTTATAGCATATACCCTATACTGTATATATATATGATTGCCATGGTTGGCCTATATGCTCTACATGCATGTGTATTGTGTTTGTTATGTCCTGGGAGAGAGGATGATTAGCTACTACCAACACAGCAGAACAAAGTACTATAGTTAAATAGTAAAAGTTGGGTTAATAATCTCAAGCTGAATTCATGCAGGGCCATGACTGCAAATTTGACATATAGGCAAACTAATTTACCATTTGCTGCTTAGAAACTGATTTTTAGATTGGTTTTTGGAAGGGCTAATACACTGTTTCAAAGTTATTGTAGCAAATTCTAACAGCAATGTACCCCAAAAGCTTATCCACTGTGGCAGTAGATGGTTGCAGTCAAATGATAACCAAGTCAATATCCATATGGAAAACAATGGAGCAGAATTCTCCAAACTGCCTACGAATAAGCCCCAAAATTGCAACATTTATACTGACATGAACAAAACTTATCATTAACTATTTTCATTTATGGGGAAGGCATGAGAAATCAACATTTTTTTGTTGATGGTTGGGCTTAAGCAGCTAGTTAAAGTGTCATCTACAACAGTGAGCTTTAGACCTTGGGCATTAATATCAACCATTTAGGAGGATAACTACTTTGCCAGTTGACAAAACACAGGACTTGTGCTTGATATTGTGGAATGATAGGATAAGAGCTACTTACTCATTGCTTCTGTCTGCACATGAACAAAATTATCTATGTCATCCTGCAGGGTTTGATGAGGTTTCATTGGAACAGCAAGATACCCATAGTGCTCTCTGTTACAGATATACATTTGAATTCCTGAAAGAGATTAAACAAAAGAGTAACAGTCTTGTAACAGAAAGGTATTCAATTAATTAACTGTCTCTTCAGAATAGTACAATGGCCTCTTTCTTCCTGCTGAAAACCTATCATGGCAAGATGGTTATATAATAAAGTGCTATGCAGCAGGTGTCTATGAAGATTCTCATATATCAAGGTCATGATATACAGTATCTAGTACAATTCAGTCGAAGGCAACTGGAAGGTTAAGGGTTTATATACTAAACTCCGAATGCAAAAATCCAGAAAAAATACAGGTAAGTGATTTTTTTTTTCTAAAATCTGACTTTTAAAAAATCAAGAATTTTTTTGAATTTATTAAATTCCAAGGATGGAAAAGTCAGAATCAGAAAATCCGGCATCTCAGAGCTGTCGAAGGGTTTCATATAAGACAATGGGAGAAGTCCCAATGATTTTTTTGACGTGCAGTTTTCGGGCAAAAACCATAAGAAATCTGAGTTTTCGGGTGAAAAATCCAAAAAAATCAGAGTAGCCGGGTGAAATTTTTTCCCGCAAAGCAAATTTTGGGAAAATGTTATAATAAATAAGCGTAACAAACCCGAGTGAATTTGATTGGAGTTTGCAGCAGAAAATGTTGCGATAAAATAGGACTTTGATAAATAAACCCCTCAGAGTTTTTCTTGAAAAGTTTCACAACTCATCCAAGTGATTGGATGTCTGTGACTGTACTTCCCTCAAGGATTTAAATGCTGGGGAATTCCCTACCACTTCAATTGAACCGAGGAAGCCTCTCGGATGAGTGGTGAAACGTTTTCAAGAAAAACTCTATGGGGGTATTTATTAAAACGTGAACTTTTTCTCACTCTAATAAAAAAAAAAACAGACCAAACTCACGGCAAAATCATGCATCAATTTGAATCATGCAACTTTTTAGAATTGAGGCTCCGAAAACTCGACTTTATTGAATTGTCGCTGCAACAACTCAACTCATATCATACGAAAACCAGTGCAGATCACAATATCAAGAAACATCTTCAGGGACATCTGCCACTGACATTTACATAACCTCGACAGGTTTTAGCTGGAGTATTTTCGGATTCTGATTTGTAACAGCTTTGGAGTATTATAAATCTCTAAAAATTTGAGGTTTTTTTCTTCTAGAAATTGGGAGTTCTTAGAAACTAGACCAGAAAAAAAATTTGAGGTTTAATAAATAGTCCCCTAAATGTCCAGTTGCCTTTGACTTACTTCTACTAGATACTGTATGCAGCAGCCTGACCAAGGAATGAAGCCTGGCATTGAGCAAGAATACAGCACATTTCTAACTGTTTTATTCATTTCACTAATTTCATCAATATAATGCTCAGTTCTCATTTAGGAATAAATCATATCATTAAATTAGACCAACTGGAATTTTGATATGCATTTTAAAAGCTGTGAGCTTTTCCACTTGTGCTAAATTGCTTTACTTTTACTTGCCCTTTATCCATTACCGATAATTTTAAATCAAGCAATATAGGACCCGACTATGCAAGACATATTCACAATTACAAAATAAGAAGTAATAGAATTTCCAATTAAAATGTATTATAGCATTTATAAAAGCCTCCACTACACAAAAGACATGTTATGACTGCAGGCGGTAATGCCCTACATTAAAGGCATTTTAATTTTTACAAGAATTGTGGTGCTGTACATATTGAACCTATGACTGCAGACAAAGACAGAATCAGTTGCTATGCAGGTTTGGCAGTCAACAGTAAAATTCTTGGCCTATAGTATTAAATCATTCAATACATATCATTGAAAGCACTCGGTTAAACTTAAAGGTCAGTCTGGAATTAAATCTTTGCAGAACTCCCATCCTTATCATAGTGCTGCTGCTAAAGCCCTATAATAATAGATACACCATATGGCCCAAATTATCAGGATTCTGGACACCTGCTTGTTCAACATATGACCGCCTCTCTCCATTCATTTCTATGGGATTTTTAAAGGTGTATTTATCAAATGGTGAACTTTCACTATCACCCTTTGATAAATACGCCTTTAAAAATCCCATAGAAATGAATGGAGAGAGGCGGTATTTCACTCTGCGGACTGTGGAGATCTCTAACTTCACTCTTTGATAAATCTATTCCTTAGAGTGAAATTCCGCCACTCTCCATTTACTTCTATAAGATTTTGAAAGGCGTATTTATCAAAGGGTGAACTTTCACTTTCATCCTTTGATAAATGCTCTTTTAAAAATCTCATAGAAATGAATGGAGAGTGACAGAATTTCACTCTAAAGGACTGTGGTGATCTCTAACTTCACTTTTTGATAAATATATCCATTTTATCCAAATAATCTAAGTTTTTACAAATTATTTCCTTTTTCTCTGTAATACCTTGTACTTGATACTAAGATATAATTAATCCTTATAGGAAGCAAAACCATCCTATTGGGTTTATTTAAGGTTTACATGATTTTCTAGTAGAAGTAAGGTATGAAGTTTCCAGATTTTGGAAAGATCCCTTATCAGCAAAACCCCGGGTCCTGAGTCTCCTTTATAACAGGCCCCATACCTGTATTAACTTGAAAATGGCCCTCTCTTTGCAGCTATAACAGCCAATATAATCAGTAAATAACTCTGGTATGTATACTGTAAGTAAAACAATTCAAAAGAAAACATCTGGTTTTTATGCACCGGTGCACATGTGTCCCATGAAATCCCTTCTAAACTCTTTAGTATAATCCATTTGTGATCCTGGCTTCAGATTCAATTTTGTCCCTGGGTTCGGCCGAAGTGCATAAACCTCAGTCTCACTGGTTATTGTCTCACCATCAGCCACAGTTAGAAATCTTTAGGTTCAGTAGAAGATATGCATACATGCCTGTTTGTCTGCTAGAGAATGCAAAGACAATAATGTCATCAAATGCCCAGGTGTAATCTTCATGAGGAGGATAAAATTGTAGGTTTTTGGATGCCTCTTTCCTGAGGTCAATGAGCATAGTTGAATGAACCATTGGAACAGGGAAACAGCCCAATCTCTTCCACTCTCTTATGAGAACATAGTCTGGAGTTCTTTTATAGTAACCCTGAAATAAGAAACAGTTTTAGTCATATGCAGTTCTTCAAAATGATGCGATTCTTTAAAGAATATTAAAAAAGAAACATAGAAGAAAAATCCAAACAGTACATGGCCAGTGGCCTACCCAGATAAGATCTCCTTGTTGCTGCAAAATTTCTCAAATAGATGAACTAGTAATTAACTGAAATATACTCTGTTGTAATATACAGTAGTTCAACCTTGGTATAGATATTAGAACACTAATGTACATACAAAACACTACAGTTGTTGGAAGTTGGTACAGGATTCATTATCGGATTACTTGGCACCTGGGGGTTTCCAAAAATGTTTTTTTTTTCTATATTTGAGATCAAGGGACATTGTATTTACAGCAGAGGCATAGGTCATTGTGGGTATGTATCTACAAATATATATTATTATTGTGATGGGCAAATAAATTCTCCTACCTTGAATTTGCGGCGAATTTCCATGTTTTGCCACCGGCGAATAAGTTTGTGAATCTCCCGCGAAAATTCACCAGTGAAAATTCGCCTGCGTCAAAAAAAATCAGTAAAAATCGATGTGCGTCAACAGTATTTGGACGCCTGTTGACTTAAACACCAGCGCCAAAATTAAAGCGATCGACTTTTTGGACGCATGTCAATTTTCGACTTTCACAAATTGTTTTTCACCATTTTGCAAATTTTGCTGGAAATTTTTCAGCGACACGGGAGAAATTCGCCCATAACTAATTATTATTTATTCATATGGGTGGCATTCATAAGAAAAAGCTCCTGGAGGATAACCAATTTCATGCTGTAAAATAAAAAAAAAAAACTGAACATGTCTAATAGCACTTGCCTGAGGTGTGATTCCACACCAAAAATTAGAGTAGAGTGTCCGTGATTCAAGCATTGGGGCAACAATAGTCTTGTTTTCTCTCAGCATCAGATTTAAAGTCTGGGGATTGGTTAGAAAGTTGTCAGCATCTATATACTGGAAACAAAAAAAGTACATTAACATACATTTATTACAGTAGAAAACATCCATTCTTAATATGGGTTTACAACCTATATTTGTTCATCCTACAACAGTATTTAAACTACAGGAAAAACATTTTCAAAAATGTTTCATGTTTTTATCAGTCAAGCTATGACAGATTTCAGTGCCTACATTTCTTCTTTGTTACAGGTCAAGTCACAAGTTGAAATATATGACCCCCTAAGGCAAAATTCTGCCTACTCACATGTGTTTTATGTACAAAATCTTTATGTTCAAAGTCTCTTGTCAATTCCAAGGTCAGTGTTATACTATCATTAGCAAAGGTATTTGGTGGTGCACTCCCATATAACAGTAATATTTACTTAGGTGCTCATAAAATAAAGTAGTAGCAGGGGCCAGGCATTCTATTTGAGTGCCCTGCTACTACTTTATTTTATACTATCATTAAACTATCCTCACATGAAAATGTCAAATGTTATTAAAAGGTTCTGCAGGATCTGTTTCCACGCTCATTCAAAAGTACAATCCTACTAGGCATCCCTTTGCCATTGGGATGGGGTAAAATAAGAAATTTGCATGGGTAATGTATTTTATTGTTCTACTCAACAAAAGAGAAAGATCCACAATCTGCTTAAATAAACTATGTTTGACGTTAATAGACATTAATAGTTATCTAGTTTATCTAGTAACAGCTTAAAGTAGAACTAAACCGTAAAAATTAAAATGGCTAAAAATGCCATATTTTATATACTGAGCTTATTGCACCAGCCTAAAGTTTCTGCTTCTCAATAGCAGCAATGATCCAGGACTTCAAACTTGTCACCATCTTGGAAAGTGTCTGTGACACTTGCTCAGTGGGCTCTGAGCGGCTAAGCTTAGGGGTTGTCACAAATTATCCAACAGAAAATGAGGTTGGTCTGTAATATAAGCTGATGCTACAAATGTTTCATAGAAGAATATCTTGAGGTAACATGAATAGTTACTGAGGTTAGAATAGAAACAAATCCACCAATTGGATGCAACTCATGCAATTCCTATTCAGCTCCTGGCTAAGAAAAGAGAAAAAACTTTAATATGATTTTGTCTCTAATCAGCCTAAATGGGGGGAAAAAGACAGGATAAAAAATTTGTAGTGCTGTATCTCTTTTTGCAAAAATAAATCACCCAACTCTTGAAACTTTCTATTGTGTCTGTCAGTTTAACTCTTCAGGCAGCATGTTCCACAACGTTGTTATCCTTTTTTGACAGCTACAAATGAAACCCTTTCCTTTATAACAGAAGGAATGTCCTTGTGTTCTCTAGGAACCCCCTAAAATGACTCAACCTCAGTCAAAAACAAATCCAGCACTGTCACCCTGACTTCAGAATGCTTTCCAAACCCCTATGGGTTCTTTGCAGTTTTTTACTGCAATATCGAGTCAAGGTAATGTCTTGATTAGGCTTTATAAAAAATAAACACTTCCTCCCATGAGTACAAATAACCTAAAATTATGTAATAAAGATTAACATGTGGATTTTGAACTCACATAACATTAATATATATTTCTACCTTGATTTAGGATTTAAAAGAATTAGGCAGAATCTAAACAAGTAATTTAAAAAAAAAAAAATTCTTGACATTTTAGTATCTATCGGATTCAAGGAAAATATTGAATCTCGCCACATAGTCAAGGCTTTTATTTTGAGAATAGCGAATAGAACAGATTCTTTATTTCCCCATTTCATATTGATCATTTAGATTATTTATCGATCATTCAGATTATTTATTGCAAGAGAAATACATTTTGAAAATGTAAACATTTGTGTTAACACCATTTTCAAACCAACTCAAATTATGCACTTTTGTACATACCTGTGTATTTGGTTAAATTACCCACAATAGCTATTGCACAACAACACTTCTAAGCTATAACTTACCAAGATATAATCAGACCACTTTTCTCTGGCAGTTCGCATTGCGGCTTGGCGCAGTTTCATGACGTGGGTAAATCTAGTAGCTGGCCAGTGTTTTGGCCCAAGTTCATCAGGGTATGATCTAAAGCAAAACCATGGAATCATTATATTAAAACACACGTAAAATAGAAATAAAGGTTCATAATATCTATGCACATATATAGTTATTGAAAAAAATTATATCACCTGCTCAATGTGCCTTAATGTACAATATCTGAGTGAATTACATCAATTGTACATTTCTTACTATTCTATATCCATTTAAACTACACATTTTTGCAGTGGTATGTATCATTTTAAGGTGTTTAGACCATGTTTAATGGGAAATAGGGATGGGCGAATGTAACCCGTTTTGTTTAGCCAACAATTCACAGCCGGCAAAATGTCGCCAACGCCCATTAAAGTCTATGGGCGTCAAAAAATTTTTGTCGGGCGGAGAATTTTTTTTGACGCACGTCGTTTTTTTCTCCGCATAGTGCCATACAAGTCTATGGGCGTAATTTTTGCGCTGAAACAAGGCGAAAAAATTCGCCCATCCCTAATGGGAAACTAAAGTGTCTGTTTTATTTTTATTTTTTTAATTCTGTGCTATATTTATATGAATTATCTGTAATTAATCCAAAAAAAACATTATAACAATATTTACTATTTGTACAAACACTACAAAACCAGAATAATCAGAGTAAAATATGTTAAGACCTAAGAAGGAGATAAATAGGTACTTACTGAGGCTCTGCCATAGGTCTCCATTCTATATAATGATACAATTTCTGCACACTCTTTAGCCATTCTCGTAATATAGCTGTAGTGTTATCAATGTTGTGATCAGTTGCTGCCCTAGAAGAAAACAAGATTATGAATATTGATAAGAAACTGGCTTAGAGAGGGACTATTGCTCTCTACATTCCATTTTATGACATTATAATGTTAGTTTAAAGTGCATTAAGATCATTAAGTATAGAAATTTATGAGCACAATTGATGATGAAAGTTTATTCTGTAACAAGGGATGAATGGCCAAAGCAAAGCAAAATCATTTGGGCCTAAAACACTTTTCATAAACAATATACAGGTATGGGAACCGTTATCTGGAAACCCATTCAGTAATATCCGAATTATGGGAATGCCATCTCCCATAGACTCCATTTTAATCAAATAATTTAAAACTTGTGTAGGGATGTGAAAATCTTAGACACCCTTACACTTTACAGACAGGCACATCCCTAGTAATATGGACACCTCAGTGGGTCCTTATGGGGACCTTGTGCTTATGTAACCCCTGCAGTTTTCACAGTGTACACCAGATAACACTGTGCCAGAGTATAAAAGGTTTAGGTCCATTGGGTCTGGGTCCATTGCTTTAGCCCAACAAAGCAGGCTGGAAGGGAATGGGTAGTGTCGACCCTAGGCGCCTTGGCCCTAGTAATTAGACAGCTATACTCAATTATAGATCACTCTAGGAGTGATAGAGAGGTTATTTAGTTGAGCAGGTCAAGGCTCCGCCGAGGAGATTAGAGGGATTAAGATCCCAGGGTATTACTGACCCGGAGTAAGGCCTAAGTGTTGAGATAGGGATGGTAGGAATTCCCCTAGTCTGCCACTGGAAGATATCCTGAAAACCGGGCAATACCCATCACATGCTGTCAACTTACTCTCTGCTGTTTATTCCCAAGCCTGTGGGGATTCAGCCTATACGTGCTGTGAGTATCTGCTTCCTTTATGCTGCTGTGTATGTTCTATACTCCATTGGGGATCAATGTGCTGAATGATCTATGTGCTATTGTTCAATAAATACAGTTCTATGTTCAACCGTTAAAGAACTACTGGCCCCCATCATTGTGCTATCGCACCCAGTTACAGTTACACTATACCCTGCCTCCACCACATTGCAAGGGCTTACCCCTGAGAAAGAGAGCTCATCTGTGGTCTCAGCCCACAAAGGAAAGTAGCTAAAACTGCCCTCACGCAAAGCAGTTTACTATAGTGCTACACTTGCATTTGAGTTTCTGTTTCTCTGTAATAATAACTATAGGGGTATAATAAAAAAAATTCTAATGCTGCATAAAGCCCAGCTATTTTATTGATAAATAAGGTAAAATCGTGAATGGGAGTTTGGTCGAGCTTTCTTTAATTAAAAAAAATGTGATAACTTCGGATTTTAGTAAGACTCAAACTATCCCATTTTTTTATTAAAACAAAGTCGACCTAACTCCCATCCATGAATTTACCTAATTTAATAAAAAGTCAGCTCGAAAAAGGTGATGCGGGAAAAAGTAGTGCGTCAAATCAAATCGTGCAACGTTTTTGATTGGCTGCTCAAATTGTACTACTTTTTCAATTTGACGCCCAAAAAAAACTCTTTACTTTTTCGGATTATCGAACGAAAACCAGCCTGAAACCCTCAAAGATCATAAAGGCAAGAAGCATCTTCAAATTGTAAAAGGAACATCTGCCACTGACTTTTACATGACTTTGACATGTTTTAGCTGGAGTATTTTCGGATCTGGATTTTTAGCAGCTCTGGAGCATAATAGGATTAAAGTTTTTTTTCCTCTAAAAAGTCGAGTTTTCTCCCTAAAAAAAGCATGATAAAAAAAACGAGGCTTCATAAATAGACCCCTTAAAGCACGGAGATCCAAATTACAGAAATATCTCTAGTCTGGCAAACCACAGGTCCTGAGCATTCTGTATAACAAGGCCTATACCTGTACTGAAACATATCAGACAGTGTTGCATTAGGTCCCTTCTAGTAGTAACAGGGTCTACTTTCTCTACAGTTACTTCCCGGGCCTAACCCGTAGGTAAAAACACTCAGGCTACTACACTAACTACCAGACAGCTTATGGTTTTAAATTGCATATTTGGTATTTCTCTATTTTACATTTTGATTCATTAGTAATATCCTCAACTCTCACGTCTAAACGTCATATTTTAAAATATGTTGCTCATGTTATAATGTCACTTTTATAAACAATCTTGTCTAAGTACAAAAGATCCCTTTGAGAGAGAGAGTGCAGTCGTGTTTTTTGGGATTTCTAGGTTACAGGAAATATGTGTTTATTTACAGGCTAGTCATCCCTGTTTGCACAGTAAAAATGGAAAACTGTCCAAATGTTATTTTCTTTTTCATAACAAAGCATCTTCACTTTTTGTGCTACGCAGACAGGTCCTATGGTAAATGTTTGGCTAGGTGGAAAATCACAGGACTGCATTAATTTGGATCGGATGATTATTTTAAAAAGCAGAATGCAAAGTTTCTTAGTGGGAAAGCAGCATCCACAAGAACAGGTGGCTTTAGTAGTAGACACCTGTTTTTTATTCCTTTACACTAACATTACCTATAACTATGCAGTTAAAGGAGAATAAAACAGACAAATAGCAGTATTTTAGGTAAACACTCTCTCTTACCACCTGAACTGTACCAGTTTGCTCCCCCCCCCAAAAAAAAAAATCTGCTTAAATTTCCATATTTGTTGGAAACAAAAAAAGTAGAGCTGGACAGCTGGGTGTAAGGGCGCCATCTTGCTCCACTTAATAAGTTCATGCAAGTGATTGCAGACACGTGCACAGTAAAAGAGAAGTCTCGACTGGCTTGAACTGTGCATTCTCTGTGTTGGCGATTAGTGATGGGTGAATAAATTCGGTAGGCATAATTTCAGACGAATTTCCGCGTTTTGCCGCAGGCGAATATATTCGCGAAACTGTGACGAAAATTCACCGGCAAAAATCCACCGCATCGAAAAAAAATTGTGTGCACGTAAGAATAGTCACGCGCATAAACATTGTCGCACATCAAAATTATTCGGACGCCCATTGACTTTAATGCATTTGGCCAAAATAGGTGCACATATAACAATTGTCGCGGGCATCTAAATTGACGAGCGTCAAAAATAATTTTGATGCCCATTGACTTCAATGCATTTTGCAAATTTTTTCGCCGTTTTGGTACAAATTCGCCCATCACTATTGGCAATCTCTTCCAGAAGAAGACTGAGTAGTGCAGAATGGTGCCCATTCTTTTACTCTACTTGTTTTTGACAACTAAGGAAAATGGGACAGATGTTGAGGGGGCCAACTGGTTTGGTCCAATAATTGTATTTCTTTTTGTGACCTCCTTTTGCTCATAACAGATGCTGTTGCCCAATGGAGCAATAAATGCTTACAGTTAGCATGATCAATTTTCCTAAAACATTGAAATAAATATGTGTTCTGCTTTAATGCCCTAATGTATCATTGCTTTGTTTTCAGCCTTATTAACCCCCCCAAATAACAAGAGTTGTGCCTATGACATTGGCATTTTGGCTGCTGCTGTGTCCAGGAGGAAAATGAGCATCAGACAAAAATCCTCAATCCTCTGTCACTGTAAGATGTATGGTAAACATTCTGCCTATGACAAATGTGGTTATGATACGCAGACCACTATATTAAAAAAAACTGCTTTAGCATTTCTAGGTGGTGGTCTGCTTGACATTGTCAGGATATAATTAGAGCATTAACTATACATCTATATAAGAAGTAGTAACAGATGGTAGGGACATTTTTACCACAAAGCAGTGATAAATGCATCCCATATGCCATTAAAGAGAACCAAAGAGCCCTGTTTTAAAGGAACAGTAACACCAAAAAAAAGTTTTCTACAGTAAATAAAATATATTGTAGTGTTGCCCTGCACTGGTAAAATTGATCTGTTTGCTTCAGAAACACTACTATAGTTCATATAAACAAGGTGCTGTGTAGCAATGGTGGAAATTGACAAAAGGCACAGGTTAAATAGTGGATAACAGATAACACCATTATGTTCTACAGAGCTTATCTGCTATCTGCTGTGTAACCTGAGCCTTTTTTCTGAATGGCTGCCTTCATGGTTACACATATTGTTTATATAAACAATAGTAATGTTTCTGAAGCAAATACAACAGGTTTACCAGTGCAGGGCAACACTGCATTATATTTTTATTACTATAATACTACTTTATTTTAACTTGCTTGCTAATCCAATTGATTCCACAGCATGATAATTTCTCCAGTTAGTCTCCCCATCTGGCCTGTCACAGGAGACTAATAACCTACTTCCAACTTCTGCTACTTCCCTCTCCTTTATTCAAGGTCCTAAAATCTTACAGATGGCAAAACCATAAAGAGTATATTTAATGGTTGTTTTTTAATTTAAAATAAATACAGGTATACAGATCCGTTACCCAGTAACCCGCTATCCAGAAACCTCAGAATTACAGGAAGGCCAGCTCCCCTAGATTAATTTTTATTCAAATGTTTAAAAATGATTTCCTTTTTCTCAGTAATAATCAAACAGTACCATGTACTTGATCCAAACTAATATTTAATTAATCCTTATTGGAAGCAGCCTCTTGGATTTATTTATGATGCTCCTGTTCTAAGGCCATGATTTCATAAATTGTGGAATAATTTCTGTTTCAGCATTTGAGGGCATTATGTATGCTTAATGGCCTGCCAAAAAATTTCTGTTGCGTTTATCAAAGAAGAGGATTTATACCTGCTGTGTAACATAACAAAACAAGGAATATGTCATTAGTTAATCTAATGAGATCTTGTTGCTAGGTCTAACAGCTTGTTTCCATCCGTTGTAAATATCTGAGTAAACAGTTCTAGACACTGTCTCTGTTTGTTTAGGATAGAAGCTGCCATATAAGCTTGGTGTGACATCACTTCCTACCCGAGTCTCTCCCTGCTCACTAACAGCTCTGAGCTCAGATTACAGCAGGAATGGGAGGAGGGAGGGGGAGAGGAGCAAACTGAGCATGCTCAAGTCCTGCCCTGGAGGTTTCAGATGAAAACAGGAAGTCTGATACAGAAGCCCATGTGTACACAATAAAAGGAAAGAAATGTGGTGTTTCTTTTGACAGAGGATTCAGAGCAGCATTACTTTGAGGGTTTACAGGTGTATTTATATAGACCTTTCTGATAAAGCTAACTTAATTTTAGCCTTTCCTTCTCCTTTAAGGGCTGCTAAATAGCCAATCACAGCACCCAGGAACATTTTTTCATGCTTGTGTTGCTCCCCAACTCTTTTTACATTTGAATGACCCCCCACCACCACCACCACTTTCAATTAAACAAAACAGTGAACATCAGTGGTGGGCAAAGTGACTTTAGGCAAAGTTACAGAGAGTGCTGCATCAACCAGCACAAAGTGTGCTCCAGAATCATGGAAACCACATCACTAAACTGACACAATTATTGCACACATCCAGATTTCATTCAATTACAATAATAAATGGGGTCAAATATGTGTTTAGAATTAATGCAAGGCGATATATTTTCTCCTGGCTTCCCATACTCCTAATGGCATGCACTGACCTGGAATAGCATTACTAAAATATACAGGCTTTCCGTTTTACCTGTCATAACCATTTCAGCTCCAATACAGATGGCTGCAGAATGTGTGTAACCCTCAAGTAACAAAAAAAGAACCCTTTGTGCAAGGAGTCTCCTGTATATACAGGAACACACTGACCCTCACATGCTGCTACACACTGCTGGAATTTCAAATATCTGTTTTGCTTTTTTTTCCAAGAAAACCAGTGGAAAATACGTCTCTCTATAGGTTCCTGCTGATTCTGTGAGCAATTAGATCAGAGCCTCACGAGAGGCTCATATGTCAAACCTAAATATTGTATTTGCTTCTCTAAGCCCTGACTATGCTTACATTCCCAGAAGGAATTGTTGCCACTATGAATGAACACAAAACTGCTATTTCATGACAAAATGGCCATTACTTTTGAATATTAGCCTTGTTTTCGAACAATTAACTATTGTATTCATAACATACATACAATTTTATTTGGCCACATCTAGAGTATAATGGCCAGCCATTTTTGGCAAATGTTTTATGATGACATCAAACCCTAATTAATTTCCTTATACGAAAGCAGTCGTCAACTCTCCAGTGTGTACTTGGGGACATGAAGTACCAGTGGTTCCATATCAGAGATATGGAACCACTGGGCGGTTCATCTTTAAGTTAATGTTTAGTATGTTACAGAATGGCAACTTTTCAATTGGTCTTCATTATTTTTTTTTTAATGTTTTTAATTATCTGCCGCCTTCTTCTGACACTTTCCAGCATTCAAATGGGGGTCACTGACCCCAACTAAAAAAACAAATGCTCTGTAAGGCTACACATTTACTGTTATTGCTACTTTTTATTACTCATCTTTCTATGCAGACCCTTTCCTATTCATATTCCAATCTCTTATTCAAATCAGTGCATGGTTGCAAGGGTAATCTGGACCATAGCAAACAGTCTGCTGAAATGTCAGCAGACTGCTGAATAAAAAGCTAAATAACTCAAAAACCACAATAAAAAATTAAAACCAATCTCAGATTGTCTCAGAATATCACTCTCTACATCATACTAACAGTTAATTTAAAGGTGAGCAACCCCTTTAAAAGAAAAGTTGAAATGTTTCCATTTGGGAGTATTTTTTGTCCTTTAAACAGACTTATGTAATGCTAATCTGGGCTATCCAGACCACAAATGGTTAAAGTGTCCAACTATTGGTATGAGCATGGGTTACACTGCAACTTACACAACAGGGTCAGGCCTTCGCCAAGTGGAAGCTTCCTTTAAGGGGTAGTAGAACTACACCACACATGCTATTGTAAGCAAAAATAGATGAATTGGACGCCAGGAGGTTCTTTGATGAAAGTGGCAATTGTGCCGATAATGAAATATATTCTACCCCAGAAAAAAGCTCAGTTGATCTCCCACCCCTTCACCCACAGAGCTCCCCTCCCGGTGCAGCTGCAAGGCGATACACTAAGGTAGCCAGTGTTTGTTCAAACCCCCTGCCTAACTAAATCTAAAATGCGCCTGACATGCGTTTCACCCGCAAACAGCTGTGGGTGAAGGGGTGGGAGATCAACTGAGCTTTTTTCTGGGGTAGAATATACTTCATTATCGGCACAATCGCCACTTTACTCAACTGTCTCTCATGCCAGGTAGCTGGGAGGGTCAAACGGAGGATGAAGGGGTGGCTGCTTGACTGGAGTTCGGAAGAGAACCAATGAGAAGCAGGGCAGATGGGTCTGATACCCACTTCTTCCTATGTCATTGGACAATGGTCTTTACTTCTACCTTGTGATCCCTTTAATGCTCCATTATAGACCTAAAAGGTCGGTCTTATACCTACCCCAAGGCCTACACATAGGGGCACATTTACTAAGCACGAGTGAAGGATTAGAATAAAAAATATTTCGAATTTCGAAGTTTTTTTGGCTACTTTGAACATCGAATTGGCAACTTCGACCTTCGGCTACGAATCGATCGTTTCGGACTAAAAATCGTTCGACTATTCGACCATTCGATAGTCGAAGTACCGTCTCTTTAAAAAAACTTCGACCACCTACAACCTATCAAGGTACAATGTTAGCCTATGGGGAAGGTCCCCATATACGTTCCTAGCAATTTGGGATCGAAGGAAAATCATTCGATCGATGAATTAAAATCCTTCGAATCATTCGATCCCAATTTGCGGTAAATCCTTCAACTTCGATATTCGAAGTCGAAGGATTTAACTCCGATGGTTAATTAACCGTCGATATTCGCCCCATAGTAAATGTGCTCCATATTGTATAACCCATCTTCAGTACATTCATCTCCCTGCTCCTAACTTCATTTTAAATGTTTTCCTGGACCTACATTTTTTATTCAGTCTTTCATTAAAAATTAATTTTTTAATCAGCTCCCTGAGATATCGGATCCTATGATGGGGCTGTGCAACCTTTAGGGTTAGCTTTTTCTCTATTTAATTATTACTGATTTCTTTAACCTTGCACACCATCTACTGTTTCTCTCACTAGATGGGCGGTGCTCCCTAATCTGTATCTATTTATATCTTTGATGAAATAACAGATGTATTTAATTACAAGAGCAACAATATTGACCACAGGTTTACTCACGTATGAGGCAATGCAGGTTTAACAAGTCACAGAGGAGGGTAGATAGAAGAGGATGATACAGCAATCACAGATGTCACTCCCATAAGTCAAATAGTCAAGTGTACATCAATTCCTTCAGGCAATACACCTTTAAGTGGTCCGGATCCCATCCAGTGGAGTGGTTAGGGAGAAAAATTCTAGCCTAATACCCTATCCACTGTGGTCCTTTCACTAAAGACATACAAGGAAGCCTTGTGGGAAGCTACTCCCTGCTATTATTCTTGATGGAGCAAACAACTACTTTCTATATAATCTGTCTATCTTACTCTCCTAGAGAGTCTATTAAAAGTATAACCTGTGCTTGTTAACCTCATTCACGGGATTTCCTGGTTCCCAACATAATCTCTGAAGGTACAGGTCCCTTTAGGACAGTGGCTTTACTGGGCCTTGGTGATCTCAGGCTCAATGAGCACAACCAGTTGGATAGGACGCCAGCAGCCAAAGAGGAAGAGGCCACTCCTTTCCAACACTATATGGAAGTGTGGCAGGAAGTGGTCATACACCCTTTGGCCAATGACTGAAATATTTAAACTAGATACATGGACCTTTGCCTAGTAACTAGGAAATAAGGAAGGGTAGGGATTTAAAGCTATAGGAGCCTAGCAGATCCTATAGGTCCCTACACTTAAGTTTATTTCAATAAATTGGAACTTGCTACCAAAACTTGCTTGATGGCACAATATATGGCAATAGTAGGATTTTGTGTTATAATGTAAAAGCCAATATGGCTGTAAAAACAAGTTGTTTTACGTAAAATGTCATTATATGTGTATGTTTTCATAGCAGGACGGGAAACATTGATATAATATTTCATGTTTTGTACTTTAGAGTCAGATGTGACAGAAAAAAAACCCTGGCAAGCTCAATTTTTATTTGCATGGAAAAACACTGGAACCATGGCTGTAGCCAAGAAGACAGCCATGACTTCAGACTGCTAAAATAAGTGTCTGTGAGGTAAATATACTTCATTGGTCAGTCACTTGTTCAGAATAACACATATCTGTAGCGAGTTTTTTTTCCATGGACTTTGCCCAGTGCCTTGTTTTGTGACAGCTGGCAGGTTGAGAAATGTTCTGATTACGATGCCATGTTCAGAAACTAGCCAAGTCCCCTTTTTTTAATTCATGCATCACATAATTTCACTCAATACTGTAGCAAGCTTGATAATAAGCACAATATGAGCTATGTCAATATAAAGGGGGTCTTCACCGTTAAATTCACCTTTAGTATGATGTAGACAGAGAGTGATATTCCGAGACAATTTGCATAAATAAATTTGGTTATTTCGCTTTTTATTCATCAGCTCTCCTATTTGGTATTTCAGCAGTGGTTTGAATAAAAAACTGGAATATGAGTGAATAGGAAGATAAGTAAGAAAAAGTAAGAATAACAATAAAATGATAAACTCGCAGAGCAATCGGCTGTTGGGGTCACTGACCCCAGTTTGAAAGCTGAAAAGAGGCAGAAGGGCAAGGCAGTACATTCAAAAACGAAATAATAATAATGATATGATACGATAATCAATACCATATTTTAACTTGAATATAAACTGCATCTTTAATTTACTAGGAGAATATTTAAGAACTATTTGCGGAGTTGGCAATTATATCCGTGGTCTTTGAAATATTGCGGCAGCTTTGGTAATCTGGATGGGTAATAATTGATAAAGGAGGTGAATGCTAATGTTATTATCTGGAATGAATTAGTTCTGGAATCTTGGGCAGTCTTGCCATAGGGTGTACCCAGTACCCTTCCTCAGCTGACAAACTCCTGAAGGTATTTAAAAAAAACTATAATTCAGTTTAATGACAACTCATGTTATTTCTGTTTTTTTATTATTCTGGTATTTTTTTAATTTAAATGGGACCAGGTGACTGCTGTGCACTGACAAGTACAAGTGCCCCAGAGATTATATGCAACAGAGATTTTAGTGCACAACTGTGTGGTCCAAAACACACACACACAAACACAGTTGATACATGTCTTAAATAAATAACAAAAGCAAAGTGGACCTTTCTGTCTCAGGTTCCATACAAATAAGGGGAGACAGACAGATTTAGAACTCAATCCTATGGGATTTTTAGAGGTATATTTAGCAAATGCTAACTGTAACCTTCAGGCATTGATAAATATGCTTCTAAAAATCACATAGGAATGGATAGAAAGTGGTGGTCCTGAAATGTGGTGAGGTCTAATCTCATAATTTGTATATGAAGAGTGTATGGATATATTCTAATAGTAATTTTACTACACAGATTGTGCATATCAGGCACCGGCTCTAAATGTCAACCATGGGTTCTGCATATACACATGTCTATACAAAAATAAATATGAATCATCAAAACTTTGCATGTTTTTTATAGTTAAAGGAGAAGGAAGGTCGTCTTGCACTTGGGGGTGCCAAATGTTAGGCACTCCCAAGTGATTGTATTGATTTACCTTAAACCCCAGGCGGGTGCTCCTATCAGCAGAAAACTGCACCGGCCCGGCCACCCGGGGTTCATCCAGTGAGCACCATGAATCGCTCCTCTTCCATCTTCCTCTTTCTTCGTGCGGCTGTGCATGCACAGTAGAGCGAAAAGCCAAACTATAACTAAAAAGTTGGCTATTTCGTTCTATTGCGCATGCGTCTGCCCAGGAAAATTTGAAGAAAGAAGAAGCCGGCAGAGGATCGCTCTGTGGTGCTCACTGTTATAACCCCGGGCTGGTGCAGTTTTCTGCTGATAGGAGCACAGGCCCGAGGTTTCAGGTAAGTAAATACAATCACTTGGGTGTGCCTAACATTTGCCACCCCCAAGTTCAAGACGATTTTCCTTCTCCTTTAATAGTCTATGGGGGAAATTTACTAAAGGGCGAAGAGGCTAACGCTGGCGAAAATTTGCCAGCGTGACGTCATTTCGGCACTTCGCCAATTTACTAACGGATGCTGGTGTAAATTCGCTGGCGTAATTTAGACAAGGAGATAGACTCTAGTGCAACTTCGCACTCTAACACCAGGCGAATTTTCGGTCTGGCGAAAGAGCGTTACTACGCAAATTCACTAAATTTTTGATTTTACTGACTGTTGCCTCTATCGCCAGACTTGCCTTCGCCACCTCAGACCAGGCGAAGTGCAATAGAGTAGATAGGAGTTCCTCAAAAAAAAGCTGAAAATTTTTCTAAGTCCCAAAAAACGCTGGCGTTTTTTCCTATTTAAGGGTAGGCCAGATGAGGAGATTCGGGAGGTTTTGTCGCTGGCGAATAATCACCACGTCTTTTGCGCGACTATCTCCCCGAACTGCCTCAGCGTTTTTCCCCATAGGCTACAGCCTACATTTGCTAACATATGGCACCTAAACTATACTGTGGGCACATGTGCAGGGCATTATAACAACTTTATATAATTTTATTAAACTTCGAACTGCTGAGCGCTATTTCGCTAGCGTAATTTCACCAGCATTCGGTACCCTGTGCAAAACTTCGGATCTTTTTGAATTAGCGTTGTCCAGGCAAATTTATTGCACGATGCCTGCGCTAGAGAATTTTCGCTGGTTAGTGAATTTGCCCCTATGTGTATATAATGTGGGTCCATAGAGAGCAAGGCTGTACTCTGCATCAGTATCAGCGGGAAAATGCTTTTATGACCTAATCTGCTACTTACACTTGCCTTTTCTGGTAACTAACGTACTTCCCTCTGTGTCTACTTAAAGGGCCAGATTGAATTCAGTGATTTATCAAGTGAAAACTCATGGATGAAATAACTTTTCTCCAAATTCAGTTCCTGTTTTTACCTATAGACTTCAATAGAGTTGTCTTGTGATAAACATTTGTTTAATTGAATTGAATCTCGTACATTAGTTTTCACGTGATAAACCTGTTCCTCACTGAATTGAACCTGGCCCAAAGTGAGGCTGCACAGACTGAACTCCCCAAAATCATCTTGCTACCCCTTCACCAAAAATACAATGTTGGTATACAGAAAAATATCCAGTGTATTGATACACGCAAAGTCATATATCAGAAATGACTGTATGTGCATTCATGCAGCTAAACCAGAAAATCTAATTTCTCTGTATCTCAGGCTCCAAGTGCGATTAACAGTTCTAGTTTGGGATACAGCCCAGAAGTTTATTTGCACTGCTGGCAAAGATATTAATATCACGTACTGTATAGGCTTAACCAGAGTCCAACATGTCATACCTGGCCCATGAATCTGTGTCTGTGGGAAAACAGCCTGTCATTTTATTTGTACATGTAACAGTGTTTGTTAATTGATAAGTTCAAACTAAATATTAAAGCTATAACACTATTCAAAAGCTATGTGTATTTTATTTCCTTTGTGCTATGACCAGAATATAATACATAACTCCTGCTAGAATAAGCATCATTCATATTTCCAGAAAACCTGCCTTTTGCTTATATTAGAGCAAGCCAAATGAACTGGCCTCACTACAGGTATTTGTTCCATATGCTGTTTGGGATTTGCAACTATCAGTGATTCATGGAGACAACCCAACACAGCTTTATTTTATCAGTCAACTTCCGATCATGCCAAATTTCCATTAACTTTAATATTTCATCTCATTTATTTCTCTTACATCATTAATTTGTACGGTACGCTGCTGGCTATTTGTATTCCAGCACATCATGACAGTATCCCAGCTGCACTGGAACAAAGATGTTTTTAAGGAGATCTGTCTAAAGCAGTAAAATTTGCTCTCTGGATGTCTGACTGTGTTTAAGATGTCCAGACCAGAGGTTATTTCCATCTCGCCTTAATGAATAACGTATCCCTACTTCGACACCTCATTCCATTAGATCTACCCAGAGGATATGACTTGAGAAGAGAAAAGGAGGGTTCATCTCAAATTTATGATTCAATTCCTTGTGGGCTTGAAACGTATTTGACGTTTTATAAACAAGATACTTAAATAAACACTTTTTTAATGTAATACTTAGACCTGATCATTGGAATTTTTGAGAGCTCAGGTCCACTTTTCATTTCTGTGGTATTCTGCTCCACTTGGCTGAATTTTGGGGCTTGACACTGAAAGCTATTGTACATATTGATGAACAGTGTCAGACTGGGACACCAGGGGCCCACCTAAAAACCTTTGACCAGGGGCTCACCAATTAAACTTAGTATTAGGCCCACTCTTAGTATTGTGTTTTTCTTCCTCTCCTCACTCAACCTCTATTCTCCTAGTCTATTTTCTTTACATTCTATACTCTATTTTTCTAACTATTTAGCTTCTTCTCATAAAAATAGGGAATGTTCATGAAATAGGCCGCATAAGGGCCCACTGACACCTGGGCCCACCGGGACTTTTCCTGGTATGCCGGTGGGCCAGTCCAACACTTCTGGTGAACCTTATTCTACTATTTTCTAACTGGGATTTCATCCCTAGGTGCCCATACTATAAACACTTTATTTACCAGTAGATCCATACAGAGGAAGCAAGGGCAACTTTTGAGATTAGAAGAAGGGTTTCATCATAAAAAGTGATCATTGAGAGGGTAAGAACTGTTACAGAGATACTGACACCAGAAAATAATCTTTTTTTTTATCTTTAATAACATTGGCTTTGAATGCTATTTATCATTTTACCATAAAAGTATTTGCCTGATGCTTTTACATTACATTTCATCATTCACCCGATGTTTCCGTATGAGGGAGCTGCCATATTTGTGCAGCAGGAGTCCGTTAGCATTAGAAACTTTAACTGACAGACTGAGAAGGGACAGTCAGGTTGGCAAAACAGTCAGGTTTAGGAACTTCAAGTAACAATTATTTACAAAAGCTGAACTATCAGTGAAAAATGATCAGCATGATATATAGGTAACTTTTAATGTAGATATATTTTGAAAATATTTTTTTTAGTGTCGGTATCACAAGTTGTGGAATTCCCTACCTAAGTACTGGCACATAAGAATTGGATGCCTCTTTTTGAAAATGAGAAAATAAAATGTATTTATTATATTAAACTATTTATTGTAACTACTAGTTCTAAGTGCATACAGGCACTTAGAGTCAAGAAAGAATTCTAATAAACAGCATTTTCAACTAAAAGCTGGAAATAGGCAGAAAAAGAATGCTAATACCATACAAAAGAAATAATGAAGACCACAGGCCACACTTATAGATGTGCACTCAAGGGAACTTGCCCACTGACTCCTCTTAGATGAGTATCATATGTTCATCCTCTCAGGGAAGAATATACATTCAATCATGCCCTGATTTGTGGCGAGGCCACAAAGGTCTGGGCCTAGGTCACCAGGTTTTTTATGGGAAGTGTGCCGTCCCGCCCAAATTTTAAAAGGATTGGAGAAGCTTAATCCCCATTGCTCCAGGTGCTTGTGTATGAGTGTTAACTCGGGTGCTAGAACCCAGTGGCCTATGGGTGCTCAAGCCTGAAATCCGGCCTTGCATGCAGTGTGTCCAATACAATACAATGTGAGACAAGGCAGCTGATTAACAGACCTGTCTTTGCAGGGGAACCAAGACTTTTGCAACATTGTTTAAAAAGTAACAAACATGAGTAAAGTAAATGTGGCTATCAATAGCAAATATTTTTACAAATAATTTTAATAGCACTGACAATTTTTAATAAATGTGCATTGGAAAGCTGCTTACCAATTATGTTGTCTTTCCTGAGGCAAATTTTTATTTTGGCATTGAATTTCTCTTTAAAGATAATTGTTTTAATGTCTCGCTACTGGTCATTTTATAACAGAATGTGGGAGTCTTGCCTGAATCTCTAATTCAGTGTATTTAAGAGATAAACTTTTTTCTTCTGGGAAACAACCAGGCCTTTGTCACATGGAAGACAGCTAGTTCAATATTTACAGTTTAGTGTTGCTGCTAACAGGTATTCCCTTTACCTTCCCCACTAACCATCTGTAATTACAATCAGACTGTCTCAAAGGGTGAAATTATCACGTTAACCCATACAAATTGCAGAAATGCTTCTTTTAGCCAATAAAATGGCTGGAGCAAATTATATCTCTCCAGCTGTTACTTGGCTATGACTTCCACCCCCCTAAGCTCCCTGATACCAAGGTTACCAGACCAACAAAAAAATGTCAAGGACACTTCTGATACATACATTGAGCAGGGCTGAACTGATTGCAAAAATATTGTTTATTTAAACAAAATACAACCCTTGCAACCATAGTTGCGGTTTGTTTCCTGATCTGGTAATGTTACATGAAAATAATCTGCACATACATTGTTTTTTTGTCTTCATGATATAAGATTGGATCATCAAAGCTTGTCTCAATTCCTTAATTGAAGTTGTCTTTATGAGTCCATTTGCAAAGGTTTTTCTTTATCCAGTTTTCTCCATGTATGTATTGCTCTCGCTCTAGCTCTCCAGTCTGTTTCATGCATCCAGGGCTATATTCTGTCTGCTAAATTTATTGCAATCATGTGTTGCTCTGTACAGTCTGTTTGAAATATATCTATTTATTATTACAGAGAAAATGGAAATTTCAATATTTGAATTATTTAGATATAATGGAGTCTATGGGAGGCAGCCTTTCTGTAATTTGAAGCTTTCTGGATAACGGGTTTCCGGCTAAAAGATCCCTTGCCTGTATATCTACACTATACCAAATATACACAGCTTTCCAATAATTTATTTCTCTATCCAGCCTTTTTAAAGGCTTTCTTGGTCCACTCAGCCAAGCAAGAATTGTTCTTGTCTGCTATAAGTCTATTGTCTTTTTGAATCACCAATCTAGCATTCTCTCCATTCACCTCTAAGCAACAAGTGCCTAGTCTTTTCCAAGTATCTAGTGCTTCTTAAGTCTGCTCCAAACATCTGCTGCTCTATTTAGTCTGCTGCAAGCATGAATGGGTCTGCCCAGCTTGGCCCAGGCTTATATTCATTCGTATAATGGAAGATATCTTCTTTCCTCACCATAACATCCTCAAGTATCAAGCAAACAAAAGCTAAAAACATTAAAACACGACCTGGTTGCTCTAATTGATCTAGTTGACCTAGTTAATCTTATTGGTCTGTTTGACCTACCTTGACCAATTCTTTTAGTTGTCACTCTACTTTCCGACACTAGTTGTACTGTCTTCTCGGGTATTGATTGTACATGTGATAATGCTATATCTTAAGACATTATGTGATGTGACAATAAGATTGTAATGTACTATATATGCCTTTATTTTGTATGGAGATATACCGTGAAAAATAAAGAGAAGTTTAAAAAAAAAAAAAAAAAAACATTAAAACACTAAAGAGTGTTTTTTCTCTTAAAGGGATCCTGTCATCAGAAAACATGTTTATTTCAAAACACACCAGTTAATAGTGCTATCCCAGCAGACTTCTGCACTGAAATCCATTTCTCAAAAGAGCAAACAAATTTTTTTTATATTCAATTTTGAAATCTGACATGGGGCTAGACATTTTGTCAATTTCCCAGCTGCCCCTGGTCATGTGACTTGTGCCTGCACTTTAGGAGAGAAATGCTTTCTGGCAGGCTGCTGTTTTACCTTCTCAATGTAACTGAATGTGTCTCAGTGGGACATGGGTTTTTACTATTGAGTGTTGTTCTTAGATCTGCCAGGCAGCTGTTATCTTGTGTTAGGGAGCTGTTATCTGGTTACCTTCCCATTGTTCTTTTGTTTGGCTGCTGGGGGGGGGAGGGAGGGGGGTGATATCACTCCAACTTGCAGTACAGCAGTAAAGAGTGATTAAAGTTTATCAGAGCACAAGTCACATGACTTGGGACAGCTGGAAATTGGCAATATGTCTAGCCCCGTGTCAGATTTCAAAACTAAATAAAAAAAAATCTGATTGTTCTTTTGAGAAATGGATTTCAGTGCAGAATTCTGCTGGAGCAGCATTATTAACTGTGCCAGCATCCAAGGAATGTATGCATTTGACATGCAGTGTTTCATGTTCTCTTTGTTCAGTGTCCAGTATTTGAAATATCAGATCATTTTATCTAAACTCAGTCTCTGTGCCCTCTCTTTCTTCAAATCCAAGCATGCCCTAATAAATTAATAAATGCAAATAGCATGGCAACCACATATATGTTGCAAATATGACTTTTTTTATGACTTTTCAACATACAGGATATGATGTCACTGACATAAGATTGAGGAGGATGTAGCTTTGTCTTATCAGTTCGCCAGGTATAACCCAATGAAAGCAGTAACGTAATGAAAATTCGCAATGTAGTGAAGTTGTGGAATAACGATCGTTTGTCTGAGTGGAAATTTGCCTGGTGAAGGGCCATGAAAATTCATTAGTAATGTACTCTTTCGCTAAAGAATTGTCCTCTACGCCTGTTAGTAAATTGGCAATGTCACTGCAGATTGGATTTCTGGCGAATTTACACTAGCGACGGCCCCTTCACCCTTTAATAAGTTTGCCCCACTGTCTTTCTACCCCCCTGATTCCACAATGAGATCAGAAATGAAGTTATATAACCTTAAAAATGTGCTTATAATTCCTGAATACCACTTTGTACCTCCTGCCTCACATGTCAGTGACTTTAATACACACCAGATCCACATCTCCAAAGCTCAAAGCTCTATTTCAACCTGCTGTTCACAGTTTGTCCATTAGAAAGAACACCACTTGATCATTTAATGAAAACATTTCCATTGATACATGCTGGCATTTTTATCATGCAACATTAGTTCTAAATGAGTTCAGTGTTCTCTCCAGAAACCAAAAAAGTGGAGTATGTATTATGAAGGGTCCAAAAGGAAAGCTCACACCATATAATATTACCCTATGCTCACATGGAAGCCCAGTGACAAGTAAAGCACAGTGTGTTCCATCACATTCCTGTTTAGTGGTATTACTGAAACACTGCATTGTGCGTATTTGCAGTTAGTCCAGAATATACGATCTAGCCCAGGAAAAGGCAACTTTCAGCCCTCCAGATGTCACAGGACAACAGCTCTTAGACAGCCACCCCCTTCCTGCAGAACCGTTGTTGGTTTGCTGTTAGCTCAATAGTTCAGATAGCTCAGGTTGCCTCTATCTCACACAATTGTTAGTAAGTTCAAACAAGGTTATTTGTTTTGTTTTCACTTGCATCGGAAATGCCTTGAAAGATAGGAAAAAATCAAATTCTGACTCTGAAGCTATGACTCCTGGTTCAAACCCAGCTACAACCCTAAACAGCACAACTTCATTGTGCTAAAGAACTGTAACTCCAACAAAATGCACAGAAAAATCACAATATAAATAATTCTCTTCTCCTTGTACTTGCCAGTTCCTGAGTAGAATGGTGCCGCAATGGTTAGCACTGATGTCTTAAAGTACCATGGTCCTGTGTTCAATTCTGGGCTCTGCAAGAAGTTTCAATGTTTCCCCATGTGGGCATGGGTATTCCTCAACACACCAAAAAACATGCTAGTATGTTAATTGGATTCTGGAGAAGTGTTAATATGTTATAGGGAATTTAGACTGTAAGCTCTTCTTAAAGCAGCATCATCATATAACTGTTAGAAAACCAGGTGACAAAAAACAGCAAAGAGGTAAAACAGCATAATAAGATCATACACAAACTTCAAAAATATTGACAAGATATGAAAAATGGCATATAATAAACAGGTTAGACATATCAATTGACCAGATCTGGGGTAGCAACCCCCCTAGACTGAGCCCCAGACCACATCGGTTAATAAAACAGTACCTTGTACCTGAGATATAACTAAGATATAATTTATCATTATTAGAGGCAAAATCAGCTTATTGGGTTTCTTTTATTTTTAAATTATTTTAGTGGCCCTTCAACTGTTGTTCAACTACAACTCCTAGAACCCCCAAAGACTGTGAGCAAGCATTTCACTTATTAAAGCACATTTTAAAGCACAGTGATAACGACAAGTACAAAGTTTGCCTAGACAGTTCCACAGCATGGGTGTATTTTAATGAAGATAAGCCTCTCCAAATCGGCAGGGATAAAATGCCTACAACGTACAAACAAGGGCTGTAACAGTACTCAAAATCCAAGACTTTATTATACAGTGTAATGCATTACACACGGATTACTTTATCTACATTATTTTTCAAATAAAGGTGCCAAATTTTTCAGTTATACTTGTATGTTGTACTAAATAACTACAAACCTCCCAACATTTTGGAAATAAACAGAAGGACAAAAAAGTTGACCATGCCGTTTTGTGGCCACACCCCCTAATTACCATTTTACTAAATTTGGCAGGTTATGAAAATTTAAACATATTTCTGTGTTTTTTTTTCAGTTATTACAGTTTTGCTAATGAAGGTGAATTCATCATCATCATCATCATTTATTTATATAGCGCTGTCAAGATACGCAGTGCTTTATTTGCCCTTTAAGCTGTGAGTCTAAGGTTTCCCAAAGAACTTGTTATCTTATATTGTTACAATTACTTATTTGCTTATCTCGAATTTTTACAAAAGTATCTTATCTGAAGCTTTGGCTGTTCTGGGCTCTATGCCTAAAGCCAGATAAGTTAGAAACTTTGTTTCTTTTTCTGGCTGTTAAGTGCAGGGCAATTTCAGACTTTCCAGTACAAACGAGGGACTGCGAGTTGAGCTGTCAAAAGAGGGACTGTCCCTCTAAAAACGGGATAGTTGGGAGGTACGACTATACTAAGTGCAGATTATACATTTATACTAAACAACTACATTTGTGTGACTGTGCATTCTGGTGTTAGACATGGACTAACCCATTCATTCAATCATATGTTCTGAGGTATAATAGTTGGAAATACAACGTACAGGTATATGTTCCACCATGTGTTCTGGAATTGCCAATGTTTGTCCTGCCATGTGTTCTGCGGTATTATACGTGGAACTAGCATTGTATTAAAGGGTGGTTCACCATTAATTTAACTTGTAGTATGTTATAGAATGGCCAATTCGAAGCAACTTTACAACTGTTCTTCGTTATTTTTTTGTTGTTTTTTTAATTATTTGCTTACTTCTGACTCTTTCCAACTTTCAGGTGGGGGTCACTGACCACATCTAAAAACAAATGCTTTGTAAGGCTACAAATTTATTGTCGTTGCTAAATTTTGTTACTCATATTTCTAATTAGGCCTCTCCTATTGATATTCTAGTCTATTATTCCAATCAATGTGTGGTTGCTAGGGTAATTTGGACCCTAGCAACCAGATTGCTGCAAACTAGAGAGCTGCTGAATGAAAAGCTAAATGATTCAAATGACACAAATTATAAAAAAATTAAAACCAATTGCAAAGTGTCTCAGAAAATCACTCTCTACATCATTCTGAAGGTTAACTCAAGGTGCACAACCCCTTTAAACCGGAAATTGCTTGTGAAGAATTATAAATGAAACTTGTACTGAATTTTAATCTGGGGTATTGCATTAATACCATGATGTGTTTAGGGGATATTATACATGGAATTGGCATTGACATTATCCTGCCATGCTTTCTGCAAGCTCATACTGCACTTATTCATACATGGATATGTTACTTTTGCCAATATTTGTTTACCTATTTAGCTGCCACAGATTATACTGTCTATCTCCAGTGCTGACTGTCATGGACCTGACTTGATTGTCGGTTAAGCGGGGGTTCAATTCTATACTACAGGTATAGGATCCCTTATCCGGAAACCCGATATCCAGAAAGCTCCGAATTATGGAATGGCTGTCTCCCATAGACTCCATTTTATCCAAATAATCCAATCTTTTTCTCTGCAATAATAAAACAGTAGCTTGTACTGGATCCCAACTAAGATATAATTAATCCTTATTGGAAGCAAAACCAGCCTTTTGGGTTCATTTAATGTTTACATGAATTTCTAGGCATGAAGACCCAAATTAAAAGAAAGATCTGTTATCTGGAAAACCCCAGGTCCCAAGTATTCTGGATAACAGGTCCCATACCTGTACTGAAAAAAATACATTGCCTGAACTTTGAATTGGGTTACCCTTCCCAAATTTTCCAAAGTTAAGCTGGCCATAGACTCAAAGATCCGCTCGTTTTGGCGACATTACCAAACGAGTGGATCTTTCCTCGATATGCCACTAACTGCACGGCTATATCGGGGGTAATCTGAACGTTCGGCCGTATGGTCCAATGATCGGATTACAATACGCCAAGGGACTCCGACAGGTCAGTGGGGTAAAAATCAAACCTTCCCGATCGATATCGTGGCCAGATATCGATTGGGAAGACCCGTCGGAAGCCCCCAGACACGGGCAGATAAGCTGTCAAATTGGTCTAAAACGACCTATATCGGCAGCTTTATCTGCCCGTTTATGGCCACCTTAACCCTCCTGGAGTCAGAAAATCGACAGAGTGAGACAATAAGACTAACAGCTGATACTGTACAGGTCACATGATTACCTTACTCATGACCTCTCAAACAAATAGGATGACTGGGGCAGAAAAACAAACATGACTGCACTTTCACTGAATCTAGAAGAGGTTTTGTCCTTGCTGTTTGTTAAGTAATGCACCTTCATTCAAAGCCTGCCAAAAACACTGCTGTCATTCAATAAATCTCCTGCAGTAAATGTTTACACAAATGGCAAGGCAATGCTGCTAGGGCTGAAGTCTACTTCCATTCAGCAAATGTCTCACTATGCACTCCTATCCCACCGAATCATTTCATCATAACTCGCTGTGCTTATGGCTACTATATACACAAAAAGACTTTTAAGACATAAATAAGACATTAATTTAGGAAAGGCTTTTGTGATGCTATTGCATACCTCCCAAAATTTTGGAAATAAAAAGAGGGACAATAAAGTTGCCACGTGCAGTGCAGCGAATTGTTTGGCCATGCCCGTTTTTGTGATCACACCCTCTAATTACCATGTTCATTTTACAAAATTTGGCAGGTTTTGAAAGCTTGAACATAATTCTGTGGTTTTTTTTTCAATTACAGTTTTGCTAATGAAGGTGAATTGCCCTTTAAGCTGTGAGTCTAAATTCTCCCAAGGGACCCGTTATTTTATATTGTTACAATTACTTATTCTCAAAATTGTTACAAAAGTATTTTATCTGCAACTGTGGCTGTTCTGGGCTCTCTGCCAAAAGCCAATTAAGTTAGAAACATTGTTTCTTTTTATGCCTGTTCAGTGCAGAGAAAATCTGGACATCCATTACAAACGGGGGACTGCGGGTTGAGCTGTCAAAAGAGGGACTCTCTCTCTAAAAACGGGACAGTTGGGAGGTATGTTATTGAAAACGATTCATGATGTGTATTTAATGGGGTTGTTCACCTTTGAGTTAACTTTTACAATGATGTAGAGAGTGATATTCTGAGACAATTTGCAATTTCTTTTAATTTTTTATTTGTGAGTTTTTTTTCTTAATTTAGGTCTTCATTCAGCAGCTCTCCAGTTTGCAATTTCAGCAATCTGGTGGATAGGGTCCAAATTACCGTAGCAACCACGCATTGATTTGAATAAGAGACTGGAATATCAATAGGAGATGCCTGAATAGAAAGATGAGCAACAGCAATAACAATAAATGTGCAGCTTTACAAAGCATTTGTCTTTGAGTCAGTGAGTCAGAAGAAAAAGGCAAATAATTAAAAAAAACAATATAAATATATAATGAAGACCAATTGAAAAGTTGCTTAGAATTGGTTATACTATAACAGACTAAATGATAACTTAAAGGCATCTGATGGCTGGGAATGATTTGTTAAGAAGCATGTATAAGTAACCAGGCTGGTCTATAATCTCCAGTGTGAAGCAGCCCTGTGTAGCAGACATTTCTGCCTTCCAGCCAGGTGCCAGATAGTTTGCCTGACTCACTCCATGGCGCAAATTCACTAAGCGCCGAAGCGCCGAACGCTAGCGTTAATTCGCTAGCGTTTGGAATTTTTCGTTACTGCGCAAATTCACTAACGAACGCTGGCGTAGTTTCGCTAGTGTTACTTCGCACGCTTACGCCAGGCCAATTTTCGCTAGCGACGTAACTATGCAAATTCACTAACTTGCGCAGTGTACTGAACGCTACCTTTTACGCTAGACTTCCTTCGCCACCTCAGACCTGGCGAAGCGCAATAGAGTAGATAGGGATTGTTTCAAGAAAAGTCAATTTTTTTTCTAAGTCCCAAAAAACGCTGGCGTGTTTTCTACATGATGGGTGATAGGCTGAAAAAGATCGAAAATATTTTTGGGGCTCCCCTCCTCCCCCCCTACAATCCCTGACTCATGGCAACTTACCTAGACAGTGGGCACATGTGTAGGGCAAAATAAAATTTTTATTTGCTGATTTGAAGGTTTTCTAGGCATTTGTAGTGCTAATACATGTTCCTCCATTGAAATTTGAATTTCGCGCCATATGCAAATTAGCCTTCGGTATTGTAACTTCGCTTGACATAGCGAATCAACGCTAGCGAACTTCGCAACCTTACGCTACCCCTGTGCGCAACTTTGGATTTTAGTGAATTTGCGGAGCGCTGGCGAAACTACGCCTGACGAAGTGCGGCGAAGTTGCGCCTGGCGCAACTTCGCATCTTAGTGAATTTGCCCCCATGTCTTTGGCCCTGTATATCAGGCAGTATAAGTACTAAAATGGGCACAAGCAGGATGTCACAGCACAGGGCAGAAATTGGCAAAAGTGGCAGTAGTAGAAGGACAAAGCAGAAGCTGGAAGCTAAGTGGCGGTAGTAGGCAGTGATAAGGGGGGACAGAACTTTGGCTGCATAAGAATCCTGTACTTGGGAAAACATACAATGGGCACAGCAAATACACCAGTTTAAAGGTTAATGATTGTAGGTTAACACTAACTTGTGCACAGGTGGGTGTAGGGCTATGGCTGATAGTAGGCACACCATGTAGAATTGTTACCATTTAGAATGAAGAATAAAGTTTTTAATCCTTATTACCTTATCAGATTTACCATAATGGTTGATATTACTTTGGTGAATGGAATGCAGCTGCAGGGAAACACAGGCAAATGCAATAATACAAAAAACAGTTATAATACAAGTTATAATGTGCCAGCTTTCCAGTCACTATAGAGTATAGCCCCAGTCGCTGGCTGCCTGGCAAAACAGGTACAAACAGCCTTGAATCTACATATAGGAAATTTTAAAAAATGACCGGATTTGAGAGTAACACAAAACCTAAACAGTCCACAAAAAATGTTATTTCTCTCATCTGACAGGTTGCAACATCTTTATTATCTTTATACATTTCCATTCAACGCTCATGTCAGCCACTGGCTCCGTTAGTCTTCTAACTCAGACTATATACTGGTATTTATTTGCAAAGTACTCTTGAGTATATGTATAAGGATATTACTCTCATCCCTCCTGCATTGCCCTGGTCTCCCTCTTTCTAACTGTAAACCTTTTTGTTGAATTCCCAAATAAGTAAACACCCTTTTTATTTTATGCCATACTACAACTCCCAGCATCCCAACACAGCTCTGAGCACATTAGCAGCAGCAATAGGGATGCAGGTAGGACATGACAGTTCATGATCTGCTAGTGCTGCTGCCTGAATGCACAGTGTTAAAAATTACACAGGGATAAGTCATGCTATGAATCTGAGGATAAGTATATTTGCAAGTGACTGAAGATTTTCATTCATCCGGGTCATGGTATATCTAGTATAGGTCAATCTAAAAACAAGTCCAGTTGTTTTTAGATTGACCTATACTAGATATATATTTGCAAGTATAACTGCATGGACAGCACAACTGTCAGTTTTCTGCCAGGTTGGCTGTCACATTCTTCTTACCATATAGCGATTCTGCTCTTGGGGTAATTCAACTTATCAATGCAGTCCATAAAATAAGGAAGCGTGTGTGCAGCATTCCTAGCGATGATGGCAATCAGGACACTGGGCTTTTGCAGGGAAGATTCAGGGAGAATTGCTTCTTCTATATTCAGCTCCTCAGCACTAACACTTAAGTTTGTTAGACAGAAAGGCAATAGCAGCAGAAGGGTATATCCAGCAGGGATTGTAGCCATGTTTCCCACAGCTCACAGATGAAAATACTGCCTTAGCTATGTTAGTTGTAAGGATTCTACTCACATTGGAGGGGGGTGGAGCTGTAATATGAGAGCCTGTGAGTCTAGGGGGCTTAAGGTTTCAATAGAAAAGAGCAAGTTGAAGAAGCATGCAAAAATCAGGGACTAGCCAACAGTTAATAATGAATCCCTTTCATGGTCTGACCATCCCCTGGAACATTCTTAGTGGTCAGGTAATTTCGAAGATGTCACTGATTGCAAACTAGTCTCGCAATTTAAAGGGCCCTATCCTTAATAACATGCTTACATAAAAGATGAAGGCAATGAATTCAAACAAATGACTAAATTCTTGGCAGAAGGCATACAGTTAAAAATACATTGTTTTAGTACCATCAGGGTAATTCTGTTCAGTGCATCCCCCATTTGTTTGCTAGAGCAGATGGCAGATTCTTTCCAAGGCAATACTTTTTCAAAGGAGAATTTTTTTCTATGTGAATGAACCCAGTGCACATTTTCTATTACTAATCTTTAGCAACTCATTGTGCCTTTTCCTTTTACACATATCCATTCAGTGAGATAATTAAGGTACAGCTGACATGTCAAACTTGTATCTTTCCAGCTGCAAGAAAATACAATTCAGAGGCCACCCGACACAAATGGAATATCCCTGGAGAACTGCGTAAAACTTCTCGCATTATTATTCCAGAGTTCTATTCTTCTGTAGGTCTGAGGGTACATGGTATGTGCACACAGTGCCAGATCTTCTCATCTCCTTTGCTTCCGTATTATTATATACCGTGGTAATACTCTATACATATTTACATTTCCTGCAGTAAATTCTTCTCTACTCCTTCAGACAAAACAAAAATAATCTATGAAGGGGCACCCACATGATAGAATAAAAATAAGGGAAGCATGGATGGGCTTTAATGTGGAGAAACACATTCAAACACAATCAAAATTTTGTTGGAACGGAACCTTATGAACTGGAGGGCTTTATTTATGTTAGTTCAACTGGAATGATGTATTTGCTCATGAATTAAAATATGTTAGAAGGATCACAAGGGCATTCAGGTGGAGACTATATGGGCTCAAAGGGAACATTAAAATGGCTTGCAGATGTACATTTTATTCAGATTCAATAATGATCCGATCTGCTAAACGAAAGCACTGCACAACAATTTGCATTTAAAACTAGGCAATAAAATCAGTTAAAACAAGTTATGAATTTGCTAACTCACTTAACTACCTGGGGTAGAATCTTGTTTTTCTATTGTGGCAATATTTTCCAAAGAGTACTGTATGAAAATAGGGAAATGTAATACTCTTTGAAATCAGCAAATAACTATGCAAAAGGTATGAACCTGCCACAACAGGTAAAAGAATGATTTTACCATTTCACTGCCTAAGAGACAAGAGGCAGATTAACTAAAGGGCTAGGTGGCCGTAGCTATAGAAAATTCAGCAGAAATCCCATCCGCAGGGACATCAACCAATCTACTAATAGGCGTAGAGGACAATTCAATAACAAAAAGACCGTCGCTAACGCAGTTTCATGCCTTATTGCCATGCAAATTTTCGCTCAGACTAACAATCATCAATCCGCAAAATCACTAGAGTGCAAATTTTACAGAATGTTCCCTATTTTGCCAGAGTTTCCATCACCAGCTTAGACCTGGCGAACTGATGAAGCTACATCCTCCTCAATCTTATATCAGTGACATCATATCCTGTATGCCAAAAGTTATTAAAATGATTAAAAAAAAAAACACTGGCATACATACATACATACACATAACATTTTTTCATATTTTAAAGCAGAATTGTCTCTAAAATTTGTAACAATTATACATTTTTGTTTTATTCTTTTTTTTTACCAGATGAAGCTCTTGCCACATTTGTTTTAGGGTGAGCTCATGTCTAGGGCATTAAAGGATCTCTTTTAACTTTATTTTTCTTCCTTGGACATTTGTAATAATAAGTGGCCACTTCAAGCATTGGCACAAACATCTCTAATAAAGACACATACAGTATATGACCTATATGTACCCACCCTATTCAAATTGACCTAAGTGCAAGTGTATTATTAAAGTTTCGTTAGGCAGAAACTGAATGTTAGCAAAAGTTCGCTATGAAATGCTCATGCTGGTGATGGTAACAACGGTAACAAAACATTGCGTTCGGCGAAACTTCTCATCTTAGCGAATTAGTGTAGTGGCAGCGAATTTGCTCCTGGCAAAGTGGCACAAAGTGTGGAAGTCTTTAAATCCAATGAGTGGGAAATGATACCAATGGACGCAGGAATTCTGCTGCAAGGTGCCTTTATTCAACTACATGTTTTGAGCTTTACAGCACTTTATTACAAAGTGTGGAAGAGCCTTCACAGGTAAAAATTCGACCCCTTTATTTGATTTGCCCCTTTATTTGAAGGAAGAGCTGGCAGGCACACTTCATAATAATACATATAATGCAGCACCCAGATCAGCAGATCTGTATAAATAACAATTAAGAGATTTAGAAAATATACAGGGAAATAGACAAAGGGAAAACAGAGAAGAGCAGCTAAACCAAGCCAAGATGAAAATTGTAAAACTACAATGCATTGTTCTTTAAAGAATCTTTTTATAAACTGAATTAGCCCCTTGGATATTGGACCTGTAGCAATCCTTGGATCTATCTAGGATCTTCCAAAGAAAAAGAGACTTTTAAACAGTTCATTTATAAAAATTCAAGTAAATGTTGTCAGCCAGCGGGAGTAGTCAGGACCGAGGATGCAGTACAAATAGGAATCAGGCACAATCGTTAGTTAAAGTCCAGGGAAGAGTTCAAACAGGCAGGCAGATAAGGATCAGAGTCAGGATCACAGCAGGAATCAAAACCAGGAATCAGACAGACAATAATAGACCCAGGCACTCACAGGATTGAAGACCTATAATAGGGCAGGGTTTCAGCGTCCAGGGCGCCCTTTTATTACAAAATCTCGGCACCAGTGTGAAGCGGTGCTTCTGGCAGTCCTGACAAATGTCAGTGCTCTAGGAGCAATTCTTCAGGCAGATTCACTCAGTTGCAAGATCACCAAATATAGAGATCTTGGACCAATTTATCCATCCAAATGGTGTGGGAAATTGAGCGGGTCTGATTATACATCCTCCTAGGCTTAAAATCTGATTACAGGGAGTGCCCATTAACACTACTTTGAAAAGAAATGAGTTTACAACCATGTCCAGTCCTCCCTCAACAAGGGACTGATATCTGACCAAGCCCTAAGCAGACATTCATTAAGGAGACCATTGTTTTAGCAAAGTCTTTGAAGAGTAGCCAATTCAGCAGCCAGTATCTGCCATAGCAAAAAAAAAGGAATAGTTGATGCAAATAATAAGGATAATATATATAGGAAATAAAAGGGGTAATTTACTATATGTGTTACTTATACTCAGTCAAAGGTTTTATATCATCTCTGTATTGAACAGTTATGTAAACAGCAAATATGACAACTCCGTCTTATATAAAATGTTGGGTACAGGAATCAGTCAAATACTTGAGAAGAAAGCTTAGCAAAACATTTGGGATGGAATTAATAAATGTTTTATTAATTTGGACCAAGTCAAAAATTCCTACAAAGTATTAACTCATTGGCATCTTGTTCTTTTGTATAGAATGTGGAAAGGAGGATACAGTGAGTCACATATGGTAGTGTCCCTTAGTTCAACGTTTTTGGTCAAGATTTTGGCCTTCTTGAGTCAATCCCCCATGTAAACTTGAGGTAAGCCTTTGGAAGGCCATATTCAGCCCTTAAGGCTGCCTAATATTAATAATAACTCTCGCAAACTGGTTACCTTTATTTTTAGCCAAACAACTTATTGCCAAATCTTGGCTTTTCTTCTTGGCCTTTTCTTGGCTTTTATAATCAACATTGTTATTAAAGAAAAAATATATCCTCATGATAAATGACAAATGTCCATATCCTGTCGGCCTCTCCTCTGGGTCTAGAACATTCCCTTCTTTCTGCAAGATTCCTGTTAGATGCTTATTGTACTTTTATGGGGGAATATAATAGCTGTAAAGAAAAAAACTATTCACACCAATGCGAATAAAAATTCACATCTTGCAGTGTAATATTCTTCCTTAAACTGTTATTGCATTGCGAATTTTAATTGCACGCTTTGAAGAAGTGCTTGAAGGTGTCATAATCTTTTGGAGCAAACATAACTTTTTTAAGTAAGAAGTTTTATTGTGTTCTCAAATTTTACTCCACTGTCGGAAGTGGTTGCTAAACAGTTTCCGGGTTTGCAAAAGCCATATTAAATGTGCGCAAAGGAAGATTTGTTTGCTCAAAGACCTAACTTTTCGCATTGTGAAACCTTTTTCCGTTACTGACTATAGCATTCCCCTATTAGTGTACTACATGTTTTTGTGTTAAACCTTCCATACCATGGGTTCAACTATTCTATTTTGATATAACTCGGACCACAATTTTATTGTGATACTTCCTATTTGGCACTTGAAGTGCTCACTGAAATGCATCTCAAAGGGCTTACGACCATGGAGTGTGTATGTTTTGTAACTCATTTCCCAGTAATATATTTAGTAACAAATGAGACGTGTGTTAACTTTCTTTATTTTGAGTTACTCTTCATTTTTCGAGATTATATAAATGGCAACTGTATACATTATTTCTTTACCAACTATTTATAATTTCTTTACAATAAGGCTAATTATGCAAAAAATTTCCCAGTGATACTTTAATGTATATTTCTATTATTATATTACTTTAATGTATATTCTTTTAAAAATGTAATAAAAATGTAAAGATTTGGAGAAGAAATACAAGAGTACTCAGCGGCACAGCAGAGCCAATGTAAATATACCTAAATGAATGGGGTTGTAGCAGTGAACCTATGTTGTAAATGAATGGGGTAAATGAATGGGGTTGTAGCAGTGAACCGATGTATACTACAGACATTTTGGTGTGACATGTTTTAGTTTTAGGTTTAGTTTTCTTCTATGTATATAACACTAAATCAGTGACAGCACTGTGAAAGTACAAACTATTATCACATACCAACTACCTGAAATATATTATAGACTTATAACACAGAATTAAAAAAAAACAGGAGCGTGCACAGAACAGGAAAGTAGAAAAAGCTGAGCTCTTTGAACTGTGTAGTTCAATTTTGATCACTTGTGCTTTAAATAAATCAGTGAGGCCATCATGTTTATATCAAGAGTGCTAGCGGCATCAGACTTTATTCCACTCAAAGTTTGGCAAAACAATAAAAGATATCTCATAACATTTTTAAATATCATGGTTCATTCTCACTGATCTAGTTTCAGTAATCAGTCTATTCCCACTAATGAAAAGAAAACATAAAGAACAGATAAGGGTCCAAAGGTACGGTTACCAAATTAAAGAGACTCCTAAAATGAATAATCTGGAAAAAGCCCTACTGTTCTATGCCAATGGAGTGGCTCAACGCAGTAGATGGTGGGATCAGTCTGATGGCAAGTTAGGTGAACATTGAAGACATCGGATGGGTTATTAAATTATCACCACCACAGCCTAGTTCTTATTTCATAAACGCAATCTCTGATCTGTCATCAAAATACAGCCCCTAGTACATATTTAGGAGCAGATTCATGAACATTTGTATTTTTTTCGCTTCCCAGAATCCAACGTTTCAGTACTAAAAATCATGTGTTTGATGAATTACTCTAAACCACAAACCATTTAAGATTAAAAAGCATGAAAAACTTGAATACAAAACATTGCCATCCAAAAGCTGTCGCTGTCAAGTAGGAGTGAAAGGGAGCTGTTGTTGAGAAGGTTGTTTGTAATTACATGAAAATGAGGATTTCGAGGTTTTCATATTCTTATTTTGCCGTGTTCCGTGTTTGAAGAAATACAGAATTATTGTAGTACAAAAAGAATGCAACTTTTCACACCATATCCTAAACAACAGTGACAGAGTTGTACTTTGATAGACCACACTTGCTCTCATCCTGGCTTTGCTCTATCCTTTTCCATTCTGTGAGCTGTATTCTTCATTTTTAGTTTCCATCCATTACTTGTGGTCCAAAATGTGTGCAAGCCACCCCTTAGCACACAATAAAGCTAGAGTTTATTGTCATAAAGGTCACCTAGACACCCAGAATATTGGTATACCTTTCATCCCATTTTATTTTTTCAAACTGCGAATCATGTCCACTGCTTAAAGTTCCTTAGGGGGCCTGATCAAGACTGTCGAATCCACCAAAAAGTGGAGGCAACATTGAAATGCATTGCCAAACAGTGGCCTATCACATAGCAGCCAATTAATTGCTGCAACAAAAAAAAGAAAGGATATATTATGAACACAATTTGAGTTGCAGTATAACAATATGTGAAGGACAGAATGTTGCCCAAACCCGGTCTAAACAGATATCCAGTGCTCCAAGTGTTAACACCAGCTGAGCTCTCTTATTTTAATTTTTCTAACATATGTTTTATTGTCATGTCAAGAATCCAGGGAATGACTGCCAGATGTATTTTGTTTTCAATCATCTGTGGACTAAACAACACATCCTATTGCCCACTAGGGCCAGATGATTTTAATAATAGATGCAAAAACCATAGAACAGCTGTACTTAAGATGTGAAATATGGGGTTTATCATTAGTGAAAAGGATCTTGTTGTAATGATTTTCCCTATATATTAAATAGAAACCCCCCAGAACGATTACAGAAAACATAAATTCCTTTTGAAGGGCCTGAACAATGATAAACTGCTAATTATTTATGGTGTGTTACTTCATAAAAACATTAACTACACTGCCTGTTTAGTAACATTGTCTCTGTGTCTCTAGGTGATTTATATGGATACTAACACAGTTTACAATGAATTCTTGGCCATTTTGGAGACCATAAAATCACTTGAACAGCCACATCCTTCTCCTAGGCATCAATCTTAATAACATCCCCTCCAAATCAAATCAAGAGGAAACAAAATTATGCCCAACACCAGTTTGTTTGGATTAAAGATTTAAGGTCTCTATATGCACAATAATTATTTGAAATATTAACACTCCAGCATGTGTGGGCCTGACTTCAACCAACATTTAGTGATCTCAGCTAGGGCTGAAGTGGGACTGTTGTCAGAATCATTAAGTCCTTCTCATTTAAAGGACCAGTAACATCAAAAAAAAAATGTTTAAAAATTCGTTAGTACACAACGAAAAATAAACACCAAGACAAATAAAACTTTTAAAAAGCAAAGCCTTTATTAAGAAATAACTTACAGAAAATCCACATCCTGAAAATCCAGCCAAGTTTGTCAGTTCGTTGGCCCACTGCAAACTGCATTTCAATTTTAGCTTAGACATTCAAATGGTCATTCTTTTGGAAAACAAACACAATGACTGTGAGAACAAGGGGATTTAAGGGAATCAAAAAATGTCCTGTGCTTTGATTTAACCAGCAAACTGGAATGTTGTTATTGAGGGAATAAAAATATAATTTACAAAAACATACTCTTCAAATATAATGTGTTTTGTTTAATTGTAGAAACAAAGCAAACTAAAGCATAGAGGTGGGGCAGGCAATATATGATTGACAGCTGACATTTTTAAATATTTTAATAACAGACATGGATGTTTTAATAGAAAAAAGAATTAACAGCGCTCCAGTTTGCAATTACATCAACCATGCATCTATTTGAATAAGAGACTGGAATATGAAAAGGAGAGGCGCTGACTAGAAAGATGTGTAATAAAAAAAAAAATAATGTCGAAGACGAAGGACTTAGCGCAATTTCGAACGAATCAAATGATACAAAGGATTTTAATCCATCGAACGAACGATTTTCCTTCGATCAGAAATTGGTTAGAAAGCCTATGGGGACCTATTGGGTTCATGGGGCTTAGCAGTGTTACCCCACATGGCAGGAGAACCCATAGGAGGAGAGGGATCAGGGACAGGCAGCTGCTGTGGAGCTTGCGGAGTCTCCAGCTGGCGGGTTAAAGGAAAACTATACCCCCCAAACAATGTAGGTCTCTATTAAAAGATACTGAGTAAAACAGCTCATGTGTAAAACCCTGCTTCATGTAAATGAACCATTATCATAATAATATACTTTTTTAGTAGTATGTGCCACTGGGTAATCATAAATAGAAAATTGCCATTTTAAAAAATAAGGGCCGCCCCCTGAGATCGTAAGATTCACTGTGCACACATGCAAACCACATGTAAGGTCACATGAGCCAATTAACAGACAGAGTTCTGCATTTTGCTTCCTCACTTCTTCCTGTTACAGTTAGAGTTGTAGTATTTCTGGTCAGGTGATCTCTGAGGCAGCACAGATAGAGTCACGAAATGGTGGTTCAAGGCAAGAGATGTAAAAGGGCAATATTTATGTAAATATATATTCCAGTTTGGTAAGATTCTTTAATATGTCATTCAATTTGATATAAACTATCTGTTGCTTAAGTATTCATTTTGGGGGTATAGTTTTCCTTTAAGTTGTGAAAACCCTGCAGGAGATAGTTCTGCTTTCGCTCCTGATCCTCCAAGCGCTGTAGCAGATAGGTAAGAAGCTCTTCAGTAGTGGTTGGAGTGGACGGAGCAGCAGCAGCAGCATTGTGGCCCGTGATAATGTCACGGTCGGCACCCAATACCAGAACAAATGCCAAGCACCCTGGTCTCGGCTCGTGCTTCACCAGTAGTGTGACCGCCTTTGGCTTCGGGAGGAGCCCTCAGCTTACTTAGATGCCACCTGGAATTAAACGAGAGGTACAGGGCCAGCAATGGGGCATGACTGTATAAGTCTTTAAGGCCAAATGTCACGGTACAGACAGGAGTAGGCAAAATCATGGTCAGACAGGCCGGGTCGAGGCAGGCAGAAGGCAAGAGTCATCAGGCAAGCAAAGGGTCAAAACGTTTGATCAATCAGGAGGGTTAAGCAGAATCAAGGTCGGTTTCAGGCAAGGGTCAGATTTCAGAGATCAGAGTAGTCAAAATAGCCAGGCAGGGTCAAACACAGGAATCAAGACAGAATAGAAGCTTTACAGCAAGGTACAAGGCACCAGGAATAAACCTATCACGGTCAACCACATAGCAACCAATGTTGAGCGGCACAGCGGGGGTCCCCGCCGCACCAATAGACCACCAGGGTAAGAGTTCCTGAGAGTGTTTTTGTGAATGTGATACCTGTACGATCCACAGCTGCAACTATATATATATATTTGCCTTTCTCTTCTGAATCTTTCCAGCTTTCAAATGAGAGTCACTGACACCAGCAGTCAAAAAACTATTGATCCTTGAGGCTACAATTCTATTGATATTGTTACTTTTTATTAATGATCTTTCTACAGTATTTAGCCCTTCCCCCCCATTCATATTTTCTGTCTTCCTTTCAAACCAATGCCTGGTTGATAGGTTAAACCAACTTGATAGCTGCTGAAACTCAAAACTGGAGACCTGCTAAAAAAAAGTGAAATATTTCAAAAATCGTAAATAGAAAATGAAGACCAATTGCAAATTGTCTCAGAATAGCATTCTCTATGTCAAATTAAAAGTTGATTTAAAGGTGAACAGCCCCTTTAACAGGGGAAAAATGGAGTAGCTATGAATCTCTTCCAATACTAAGCAATATGTGCATCTTGAAAACATAGGAAGCAACCCACAGCAATCATAGGCATTTCAGTTGCTGCTTCTGATTAGTAAGGATTAAAATGTCATAACGCTTATAGAGGAAAGTCTGATAGTATGATTGCTCCTATTTAGTGAATTCCTAATCTCGTTATACTGCTTGTCCTACATGTTTGCCATGGGAATCAGTGTCAGTTGTAATAATTGCTCTGATTGAGTTTATTAAAGCACGGGGATCAGTTTCAATAGGCACTGTTGCTGTGCAATGTATAAAATAATGAACAACATTGTAGCAGTTAAGAAAGTCAGCGTTCTGCCTTACCTAGCTGCTCCTGAGAGAAATGAGAATGGGGAAAATCACAAATTCATTCTTAAGATTTAAAATGTTAGTAAATTAGAAAATAGAATGCAATTAAAAGAAATTATTATTTGTGGTGTTCTATTTGACATCCCATTGAAAGGCAAGCTGCTGCTCCTCCGCCTCCTAGTTTTTTTAATATTGACAATTCTGATAATAGCATTTAATATTCCTGTGGTGCCCTATTCTGAATCATTTAACTACTATCACTGACAATCACTGTGAGCACTTACAAACCAATGGGGAGGCTTAGAGGACAGTATAGTGCCTCTAAATATGTAGATATACTAAACATTTACCAACACACAGGCAATGATAAGCAGGGTGTATGCTTGTGCTGCTTTTAGTACAGTAAACATTTGTTATATGGAGTTTACTGTAGTTTAGTAGACAAAGTGTAGAAGTTTTAGCATAATGATTTTGTTTAATCAATAAACAGAGAAGTAATGTGGCTGGTGCAAAACTGCTGTCATTGAGTCTTCCCCTGGGCAGTTTTTACAGTATTTCAGTTGACCCTGGAAACCTTCATGTTGGAGGCATGTTGCATGTTCAGAGTATCTAAAGAAATGCTACAATTTCTTGCTATTAACTAGGTGATAAAGGTATAAGATCTATTATCCAGAAAGCTTGAAACCTGGGGTTTACAGATAAGGAGTATTTTCATAATTTTAATCTTAGGTCTGCTAAAAATCATTTGAACATTAAATAAGCACAACAGGAATGTTTTGCCACCAATATGGATTCATGCAGAGCAGTTTCCATCAAGTACAAGGTACTGTTTTATTATTATGTTTTTTTTATTAGATAATTGGCTTCCTGACACAGGATTCAACACCTGTACTCTGTTTCCAGCTGGCTGTATCCCCTCTCATGTCTTCTCCATTGCTGATCTTTGGCCTGTTGATGGCTTGTTGTCTGCTGCCTGCCCCAACTTCTGACATCTTTACCATTGCCCAGTGCATAATAATTGCCTGTCCATAATCATTGTCATTATGCCTCTGTCAGGACGTAATATTGTGGGGTGAACACACAAGGGCCTATCCTTTCACTGTTCACTCATACAGGGCAAATGGACAACGTGAATGTATTTGCTTGCTTTGCTTTGAGTTCTGTTTACAGTCTTTACTGGGTTGTCCATGTCCACATGGACCAGCAAAGGCCATGGGCACCCCTGTTATTCAGTCTTGTCAAAATCCTTGTACTCAGATACCATCACACTACATTCTGTCTGATCTACTGACCCAGGGTCATAACACAACAAAGTTCATGCAGATTGAGCTCAAGTGACCACTTTGCTCATTGTATGACCAGCATCTCACACCAGAAGTAGCATGCAGTTACAGTTTAATCGGTTGCTGCTGCAAGAATAGACTGTCTATCAGCAAGAATACAAACAGCAAGAGCATGTCCAGCCCAGTTCTTGAATGCACTAAAATAAATATATTGTTCAAACTAGACTTAGATATTGTCCAGCTCTAATATAATAAAACCCTTAGCATGGTTTGTTCTATTTGTCATATTATTGTCATATATATTATTTGTCATATTATTGTATTAGAGAGGGTACAGAGAAGGGCAACTAAGCTGGTAAAAGGTATGGGAAATCTTAGCTATGAGGAAAGACTGGCCAAATTGGGAATGTTCACGCTGGAGAAGAGGCACTTAAGGGGTGATATGATAACTATATATAAATATATAAAGGGATCATATAATAATCTCTCTAATGCTTTATTTACCAGTAGGTCTTTCCAGCTGACACAAGGTCACCCATTCCGATTAGAAGAAAAGAGATTCCGCCTAAATATTCGGAAGGGTTTTTTTTACAGTGAGAGCTGTGAACATGTGAAATTCTCTCCCTGAGTCAGTTTTACAGGCTGATACATTAAGAAGAGGCTGGATGGCTTTTTAGCAAGTGAGGGTATATAGTGAATAAAGTACCCCCTCTTGTAAAATATAAGGATATTATAAGTTACAGAGGAGTTTCATGACCATATAAAAATACGAGGCTGAAGGCTGAGTGTTTTTATACAGGTCATGGAACTCCGAGGTAACTTCTAAAATCTTCATATTTTGCAACTGGGGGTACTTTATTTATTATAATACACACATTTCAATGAGTCATGTGACAGAAATGACATCAGAACTCACCGTTTATAACTGATGACATCAGAACTCACCGTTTATAAGGATATAATTTACAGGATATTCATGGCTTTTGTGTATTATACAGGGTTATGGAAGATAGCTCATAGTACAAGTTGATCCAGGGGCTGGTCCATCAGCAAGGAAGGCATCAATGCTTTTTTTTGCCTTCCTCTGGATCAACTAGCAATTAGGCTGGTTATAAATAGACATAAAATATTGAACATGATGGACATGTGTCTTTTTTTCAAACAAACTTACTATGTTACTACGATACATACACATAGCAATATAGTGCTTTGGACTGAAAGAAGTAGTGAGGCCAGGTCTCAGGGACTGTTGCTAAATGGGACAGGCTCAAATGTTGAAGAAGGGAAGGGTGTGTGAGGGCCTAGGGGAATTGTAGATACAGGAGTGGTGACAGTGAAATGCAGGGAAGGGAGAGACTGATATGTATGGAGAATGGAAGGCAAGGATGCTTCTGGGGTAGACATGGAGAGGAATAGGTTAAGAATGGTGAATTGCCTCTCACTTGGTAGTGAAAGTTAACACATTAGTGGGAAACGGGTACAATAATAAAATTCCTGGTTAGTTCCAATTGACTTTGTGAAGCATTATCTTATGTAACAGCAGTGCTCTGTTCTAGACTTTTTATTCTGCAGCTAATTTTCCGAGTATTGCTCGCATCTGAACAATTAAAACAAATCAATAGTACCACCATTAGGAGTGGTATCAACAAAATGACACTTCCAGCAAGTTTTGGACTACAGTTTACAACTGTATCCTGGCACATTTGTGCAAATAGCATATCAAAATGAACTTTCCAGATTGGCAGGTAATTGTGACATCTCATGCACACTTGCCTGTGAGGGGGTGATGCTATTCCAGGTGCACGCACATCTCTCACACTGTCGACAAATAGAAAACTGAACCTGGTTAGTGTGAGATGGGCTAAAAGGAGCCAAAAAGCCCTTCACATGCATTTACATGCAAAAGGAATCCTGCTGAAATCAGAAGGTATTTACTTGTTTTTTAATTCTCCCATAAGGCCATAAGGCATCATGAGTGATTTGCATGTCTCCGCCCATGATATATTATAGGAGAATAAAAAAACTCATATTTTTAGTATTTAGGCAGTGCTATGTGTATGGCATGAGACAAGTAAATAGCTTCTGATTTCAGAATGCTTCGCTGTTCACTAACAAACTTATTCCTGAATTAACATGCAATGCAGCTAGGTGCAGATTTCATCTGAAAACCACTCCAGGAAGGACTCCATATCAAATTATATGTAACCAATCACAGGGTAGCAAAGTGTGCATTTACAAAGGTCCCTACAAAATGACTGAAGATAATAGAGTTGCTTTTGGTGTCAGTGTACGAGCCTAGTATTTAGTGTAAGAGCCTGTTATTCTAATATTGAGGAATAATAGAGCCTTTAAGAGCCTGTTATTCTAATAGTGAGAAATAATAGTTCATCATGCATACATTTCAGAGCCTCCCCAAAAATTTTAATGATCAGACGTTCCTAAAAGACATCGGTGAATGTACCGTAGAGACGCCATATTATAACTTACATAGTCTGTACAGAGTAAGATTCACTGTTTTTAACAGGGACCCCATCTGAAACAGTCCATGGCACAAATAAGTAATTAGGTCACCTTTTCCAGTGTATCCTTCTTTTTGGTGTCATGGAATGATCTGCTGTCATTTTCTCTGGGGGGTTTTTTTGTCAATTTTGTTGCATTTTTTGTTGGAATGAATAATATACAGAATTCATACATTTGCTAGTTTATCACAACATATAAAAAGGAGACTTCTTCCTGCAATTATTCCCTAACCATGCGTTAACATTCCTAATATCATGCTGCCACTCCCGATTTGCACACAGAAGCCTTGATGTGTCTGGGTCTACCCATTTAGATGCATTTGCTTATTTCCGTTGCAGGTCAAGCCTTTCAATTGTAAATCCAGTTTGGTAATATCATGCCAAATGAACAGAGCATTAATAAGTTAGAGGAACAGATACAGTTCCAAAAGGGTCACTCTTTTATTTACAGTATATGGCAATATCAAGAAGCATAGAGGGACCTGCAGGAAAATACTGCTGTTACTGCTAGTAACCATAGCAGTCAGATATTTGATGTAAAACAGGACCAGTAAACGTTATGCTCTAAATGGTTTCTATCTATTTCTATTCCTTTTGTCTATTATATATTTCTTGACCACGTACAACATAGATATGAATGGTACATATATGGCCAGCATAAGCTTAAAGGTGATTTACATCGAAAAACAGTTTTTTCATAGTAAAAAGAAAATGCACTTCTAATATAATTCACATTTTTAATTATTTTAAAGGTATTTGCATATGTATCGCTGTTGAAAGACATATCTGAAGTCAACTGATTAACAGGCTTGGAAACGAAAATCAGAGGGAGAAATAAATACTATGTTAAATGTTAATATATATAAATGATTTTTACAGTAAGAAACGTATGATGTGCAGATTCATGGCTCACCAGAGGTACAGTAGGTAACCCCCAAGGCTTTATTATTGTACATCTAGTTCCATTGCAAACAAATGTTAAATACTTTTGCAATTAGTGTGTATGTTGTTTTTTTTTTACACTATTGTTGTTTATTATGATGGTAGAATCTCCAGCACGTGGAAAAAAACAGCTATACATTCCCCATCCAACATAGAAAGGTATTTTGCATGTGCATTCATTTCCCCAGATTGTTTATAATTTTTTTTATGTTTATTTTTTATGAGAGCAGAAAAATAGCATGTGCTACACACATATAAATACTTGCATGCACTTATTGAATATTGCATATATTTATTGCACATGTGAAAGTACATTATAACCATGAATGTGATGCACCTTAATTGTCATATACTACAGCAGGAAAAAAATACTCCAGCAAATTGCTAATTTTAGTTATTTATTTAAAATATATGTTGCTGGTTATTTAAAAGATAATGTAGGGAAAGTGGGCTTGTGAGCTGCACAAGTAAGCGATTGTTCTGGCTCCTCTCTGGGAAGCAACTTCCTTTCATTTCTTGCAGTCACTTGTGGAAATGGGTTGCAGTGTGTGAGCTACTTTGTCTGTTGTCTGCAATTGAATATTCAAATGCTGCGAGTTGAGCAGGGCTGCACTGGAGATTCAGGTATATACTTGTGCAGGGATACAGAGACCTACTATTGTCTAAATAAAATTCATTCCCACCTTTTGTTGGTTATCTTTGTTTTTAGCGAAAGGAAATGATCTTCAGTTACAACTGTGTGACATTTGTTTCCTTAAGCCCCAGTACGAGAGAGACTATCATCTCTGTATTGCAGAGCATTTTAAAAAAGAATTTAACCCTAAAGTTAGTTAAAAAACCCCAACCCCCTCCCTCCTCCCCCCAGCCTAAGTGTTACCCCCCAGGCAAATGCCACTAACATTTTACTTACCCCTCAGTGCAGATTCAGGCATCGGAGTTCACGGGCGCCATCTTCTTCTCTTCAGAAATCTTCGGAATGAGACCGGCATAGCGGTGCATGCACATTTGGAGAAATTTTCTGATTAGCGACAACATGTGCCAAAACTTGCAAAAATTGCAGAAGCACTGGTCTCATTATGAAGATTACCGAAGCAGCTGAAGATGGCGCCTCTGTGAACTCAGTGAACTCTGATGCCTGAATCGGCACCAAGGGGTAAGTAAAACGTTAGGGGCATTTGCTCGGGGTAACACTTGGGCTGGGATGAGAAGGGAGGGGGGTCTTTGTAGGGTAGGGTTTTTTTAACTTTAGGGTTGAATTCTCTTTTACGCTCAAGTCTGCAAGAAGAAAAAAAAGTGCCTTCATGTTTAGGGATTTACTAAATATACATTTAGTGGGTTAATTATCAAAGGTCGAGTTGTATTTTTCTGAGAGGTTTTTTTTTCCTAGTCAAAATTAAAATTTTCGGGTTAAAACAAAAATTTGAGTTGTTTTTTTTTTTTAAAAAAAACTCAGACTTTTTGAGATTTATTATATCCAGAAGCTGGAAATAGCTTGAATCCAAAAACACACCATCTAAAACCTGTCGAGGTCATGTTGGAATCAATGACAGACGTCCCTTGAACCATTTGAAGATGTTTGTAGCCTTCATGATGGTGGAGGGGTTTTTTTCGGTAGTTTTCACTCAAAAACGTGATCAGAGTGATTCAAGTTTTTTTTCGCATAAATTCACCCCAAATTCGCTAATACAAGCTTTTTCCATTCAAGTTTTTTCATGAATTAGAAACTATTCGAGTTTTGAGTTCATTCGATTCATTCATAATCTCTATAATTCAACCTTTGATAAATAACCCCCTTAGACATGGCAGAGCAGTGGTTTCTTAATGAACAATGAACAAAGTACAGTACATAGGCTAGGCATTAATCTGGAACCTAATCTAATAAATAAGTTACATTTTCTTCCTTATGTTTTAGGTAGAATACCTTTTAATAGGGGTCGTTTTCATAGCAACTTTTTAATGGTATTAATTTTTATAGTTCTTGAATTATTTGCCTACCAACTCCTTGCAGATTGGTTTCTATGTGGTTGATGGGAGTCACTGTAACTAAAAAACCTTGTACCTTGTGAGACTTGAGTTTTATTGTTATTAGGGATTAGGGATGCACAGAATCCACTATTATGGAGTGACCCTAGCAGCCAGGCAAAAGCTGAAATACTGAACTGGAGAGCTGCTGAACAAAAAGCTATATAACCAAAAAAATAAAAAAAATGAAGACCAATTGAAAATTGATTTAGACTATCACTGTCTGCAACATTGGTGGAACTACCGGGGGAGCAGGGGGTACGATTGGGTCAGGGCCTGCAACCCCTCAGGGCCCCCCGGCTGCTCGCGCATTGGCAATTTCCACCCGCAGCGGCCGATTTGCCAGATAATCTTGTATGGAGGGGGCCAGCTGCACATTCCGCACCAGGACCCGCCCCCCCTCCAGTTATGTTACTGGTCTGCAAACTGCTACAAGTTTCTTGAAAACCGAATTATGCCTTTAAAATATAGCCGTGCAATCTGCAGGTCTCTCATCTATGCTACAACTGCTTGCAAACATCTTCTGCTGTCACTAGGTGCTTATGAAAAATATCAGCGTTTGCAGTGTTTCTGCTGAATGTTGCTGAGCAAAAATTGCTTCAGGTTCAGTAACCCATAGCAACCAATCAGCCTGGAAAGCTGAAAAATAATGGTTCTCAGCAATTCAATTCAGTGCACGTGTACTTTTTAATATGAACATCTGCTAATATCATCGGCATGTAAGGCTGACATCCTGTATCTGCATTATTTAACCATTGCTTCTTTACTTTTAGGTAATAACCTCAGGTTTCTGCACTCTTTGCTTTGGTTTTTACTTGTACTTCCTCACCAACTGCAAGTCTGTTAATTGATGCAATTATATTCTTAATGGACAATCTTTTTAGCAAATGATTTAAACGTTTACATGAAAGACCTATTTTACCAAAAGAAATTTCGATTTACCATTGATTATTATTATTATTATTATTATTATTAACATTTACATTTACAATATGGCTAGAAATTACTAGAAAATCCCTATAACTGTAATGATCTAGGCCTTCTATGTTGTGCACAGGAGCTTCCCATCTTGGAATGTCAGTTACCCACACATGCTAAGGGCGAGATTTACATAGGGTCGAATATCGAGGGTTAATTAACCCTCGATATCCGACTGCGGAATGTAAATCTTTCGACTTCGAATATCGAAGTCGAAGGATTTACCGCAAATAGTTTGATCGAATGATCAAATGAAAAATTGTTCGATCCGAAGGATTTTAATCCATCAATCAAACTATTTTTTTTCGACCAAGAAAACATTAGAAAGCTTATGGAGACCTTCCCCATAGGCTAACATTGCACCTCGGTAAGTTTTAGGTGGCAAAGTAGGGGGTCCAAGTTTTTTTTAAAGAGACAGTACTTTGATTATCGAATGGTCGATGGTCGATTTTTAGTTCGAATAGTTTGAAGGACATAGTCGAAGGACAAAGTAGCCAATTCTATGGTCAAAGTAGACCAAAAAATCGAAATTCAAAGGTTTTTTTTATTCTATTCCTTCACTCGAGCTAAGTAGATGGGCCCCCCAGTGTGCTCTAGGCAGCTGTTGAGAAGCTAAGAAAATATCCATGTTTTGGGTATAGTTTCACAACTTATCCACTGTCACCGACACACTGGCATTTTGGTGCAAGACCAGACAATTAGTGATGGGTGAATTTCTCCTGTTTTCGATTTGCCAAAAAATTCTCAAATTTCCCGCGAAATTTGCGAAAAGGCAAAAAATTCACAATATTTGAAAATTGTCTCCCCCATCAATTTTGACGCCAGCGTTAAAGTTAATGGGCGTCCGAATAGTGTTGACGAATTTTCATGGGAGTTTCGCCAATGTATTCGCCGCCGGCGAAATGTAGACATTCACCACAAATTTGCGCCAGCCAAATTTATACGTCCATCACTAAAGAAAATGAAATGCTACTTCAATATCAGAATAAAGTGATTGTAGTGTGAAAATGTCTTTAGGATCAGTGGTGTAACTAACTATTACTGGGCACCACAGAAAATCTTTTTTTCAGGCCCCCAAAAGGTCTATAGGTTGACCCATTTTACCAATGTTTATTGAAATTTGTATAGGAATTAGTGCCTCGTGGGGCCCCTATACCTCATGGGCCCTCCTGCAGCCTCATGGTCTTTTTCCTTTGTAGTTACTCCCCTGTGTAGGAGACTACTGTGTTCTTATGTTTTGTCCCCAAAAAATGGCAAACTCCTTTCAACTGCTTTCAAGGAAGATAAATAAGAGAGTTATTTGCCCAGTGGTTTGTTCATTTTGTTGAGGTAGGTGCAAACACAAGTTTCTGTATAATGGATGGATTGCTACTCTGATTTAGCTAAACAGTTCCTGGAAACAATTTGCTTTACTCTGGAAAAAAGATAGAGACCGCCTTCTGGTTGTTCATGTTCCTGCTACCAGCGTAAACAATGCAGAATTTATATTTTCTTTATTATCTGACATTTAGAACTGTGTATATATATTACATACAGTAGTTCACAGGACCAGCCAGTAATGATCTTTATTTTGCTCCTCTAGAAGTTGCTGAAACTGAATTGTATCTTGGAAAAAGCTGAATCCATGTCAAGTATTCTTTAATCTATTGTTTAATCTGATTCACCAGTTGTTTACTACAAACTAACTGATGGCTTTGTGGTACCAGAGCCACCCGATTTTATAAAGGACATAGACAACAAACAGTGGAGGAAGAAGAGACGGAGACAATTAAGATAGATGTTATATCCTGATATACTGTAGATATCGCTCTATGAACAGTATGGCCTTAATTATCCATGTACTGGTACAATTAAATGTTATAGCAACACATCTGGTGGCTGAAGTCAGTAAAAATGCTGTTGCAGTAAAGCATTCTCAGGAAGGGGTCATCAAAATTTTCTGGAGGGCCCCCTAGACATCCAATTTGACAGATGTAACTGCACCACTGGTGACCCTTGGGACTAATGTTACACTTTTTTTTGTACATGACTAGTTTCAGAAAATATATATACTGTATATACAGGTATGGGACCTGTTATCCAGAATGCTCGGGACCTGGGGTTTTCCAGATAATGGATCTTTTGGTAGTTTGGATCTTCATACATTCAGTCTACTAGAAAATCATTAAACCCAATAGGCTGGTTTTGCCTCCAATAAGGATTAATTATATCTTAGTTGGGATCAAGTGCCAGGTACTGTTTTATTATTACAGAGAATAAGGAAATCGCTTTTAAAATTTGTATTATTTGGTGTGGGGGGTCACTCCAGGTAGTAGCAGCGGCAGCTCGGTACACACAGCCAAGAGACAGTACACCGGGTTTTCAGCAGATCTTTGTGATTTTATTCCAGCTTACACATAAACATAAGGGCAGGACTAGACGAAGTGCGCGGACCAGACACATCGCAATGCGACTAAACACATGCGACGTGTCGGATGTTTTACAGAAAACGAAAGTGAAGGAGAAATTGCAGGAAACAACTACATTGATCCGACTGTCGGATGAAAACTTCCGTTTTCTGTAAAACATCCGACACGTCGCATGTGTTTAGTCGCATTGCGACGTGTCAGGTCCACTCGCTTTGTCTAGTCCTGCCCTAAAAGTTCATAATCTTTGAGGAGGCAGAAAACAAAATAGTTCCAGCTGTGCTGTTAACAAAAAATGTCCTTTTGCCAAAGAACCCGCAGCCCCACTTGGGCAAGACAAGTCCGGAGCTGGGGCCCTGAGACAGAAGAAATCCAGGTTGCGGATCTGGGCTGGCGGGGCCCACTAAAGCAGGAGTCCCATCGGGTTTTTTCCCGGTGTCCCGCCGGCCCAGTCCGACCCTGATTACGCAATGTGACAGGTTACTGTTATTTCACCTTTATAACTTTCCTCTACTTCTCTTATGTTTAGCTTATTTTGGTTGAAATCTGCATGTGGCTATTTTGGCTTCTGTCCAGAGACAGTTCCCTTTAATTGATGTTGACACGTGCCAGCTAGTAGTAATATGGAGTAGGCTGTACATTTCAGCATATCTGCCACAAATTTGTTTTCATTTCAGAGGTTTAACAGTCAAGCCTGTAAAATTGTATAGATCTGTAAAGTTGAATGAATTTGTAAATCAAGTGGTCCAGATGCTGCTGCTGCTGCATACTTGAGTAATCAACAGAACGTGCAGGCAGCTCACAGTCATTAAATAAAGGCCACATTGAGGATATTTTGGGTGCTTACAATCCAACCATTCCCTATGTATGTCTCAAAACCTGTATGCCTAGGAAGGAGCATATTGATTTATCTATGGCTACAAGTCCGCAGGTTGTTTTTGAATCTGACTAGCTGACAGAATTTTCTGGTGGTTCCCTGATTTAATATATTTGTGCTCCTGCAAAGCATCCACCAAATAGTGTGAACTGCTGCCTGCTCTTTAGTTTTCATTCTAAACAGCCTTTGGTACTAGTGACGGTGGGTATACAAACTCAATTGGCACATTTTTTTATTAATTATTACTTTAATTAAGATGATGTACCTCCAGCAAAGTGTTGGGTGCAAAAAACAGGGTGCACTGTGGACACAAAAACATGGCGTTGCGCCAGTGATTTTGCACCTCCCCTTGCCTCTTTTGCAAATGATCCCTCAGAAACATTTTATTTTTATTATAGTCTGATAGAGCCTGTCTAGAACATTATATTTACATCATGCGACATATATATTTTCCAATGCTCTTATTTTAATACATACAGATATTATCAGTACAGTATTAACATGATCTGTTTTCTTTTTATGTAACTATTCTTATAATAATAATTCTCTAGGCAGCCAGAATTAACTACAAAGCGATCTCTGCCTCCGCCCCAGATTACAGCATGAAAGCTCCTCTGTATAAGGCATCTGGCTGTATTATGCAAGGTATTTTACACAGCATGTGAAGCGAATATAATCTAGAAAAAAAAAGAGTGAGTGAATTTACAATATTCTTAGAAACCTACATCAATAGTCATATTAATTATTTATCTATTATCTTGTATAGCATAGTTAATGAGAAACATGCTAAGAACCCAGTATAATGAGCTGGAAATGAAGACTTGCAGTTTCTGTCCCATTTTTATACATTTCAATATACCCTGCCCCAGCAATATGCACAAATGTATCTTCAATATACTTCAAAAAACTGGTATTGTTTTCATGTAGAAAGAAAATGCAATCCTTTGCAATGCATCATCCCCCTTGCTTCCATGTAATTGGACACTTTATATTTAAACACTGGAATTAGACATTTTATTGTTACACTTTTTGATACACATTTGAAATGTTTTTAAACTGCTACTATGTATGTTTTTATCCAAGCACTTAATTAGTCACAATGTGAATATCAATGGCACTGATTGGGAGAGATGTTTGGAATTAAGTGAGCCTCCCCCTCTTAACACTATTTAAGGATTGCTTATTACACGTTTTTGTAAGCTTGATAAAGGGCTGGAAAAGCTCGAAACATCGCTTAGCTTGAGGCACGAATAAAGTACCAATTTTTTCACCATAATCGGAGTGCTGCTGAAGTATTTTCTTGTACGTCAACCAGACCTGGGCAGTCAGGGTCACAGACGGCACCCGACGCTGCAAAGAGCGGTGAGAGTGTGTGTGTAGCACTACTTTGTGTTTATGCCACCCCTGGTAACTTGCCGAGCAATGCTGCCTGAGACGCGTTTCTCAACTTGCCTCTTAAAAGCTGCACCCCTGCAACCTAGTTGGGATGCACCGAATCCACTGTTTTGAATTCGGCTGAACTCCCGAATCCTTTGTGAAAGATTCAGCCGAATACCGAACCGAATCCGAACCCTAATTTGCATATGCAAAAGGGAAAGCATTTTTTACTTCCTTGTTTTTCTGACAAAAAGTCACACATTTTCCCTCCCCGTCCCTAATTTGCATATGCAAATTAGGATTCAGATTCGGTTCGACCAGGCAGAAGGATTCGGGCGAATCCGAATCCTGCTGAAAAAGGCGGAATCCCGAACCGAATCCTGGATTCGGTGCATCCCTACAACCTAGATATAATATCTAATATATAATATCTAGTGATAGAAGAAATGGCTTACATGTACTGGGGCATATTTACTAGGGATGCACTGAATCCAGGATTCAGTTTGGGATTCAGAATCCTTTTGCCGGCCGAACCGAATCCGAATCATAGTTGCTAGGGTCCAAATTACCCTAACAACCATGCACTGATTTGCACGAGAGACTAGAATATGAATATAAGAGGGCCTGAATAGAAATATGAGTACTAAAAAGTACTAATAACAACAAATGTGTAGCTTTACCAAGCATTTGATTTTAGAAGGGGTCAGTGACTCCCATATGAAAGCTGGAAAGAGTCAGAAGAAAATGGCAAATAATTAAAAACAATTGTAAAAAAATAAATAATGAAGACCAATTGAAAAGATCATTCAGCATACACTTGTCACTTGTGTATAAGTGACATAAATATAGACTGCCCTCTAGTGTTGCAACAGTTAATAGGCATTAAAATATACACTTAAATATCCCTACTAAAATGTAAGTTTGTTTGAGCAAAATACCTATAATTGCAATTTGCAAAGACTAATGGGACTGTGAGAAAAAAGCAGTCTATTGATGGTCACAGCAGGAAGCCACTTATGGCTCTGAACAGTGTATGACAAAGGTCAATAATTTGCATATACATACGAAATATCTTTTCTATGTATGGGAAACGGTAAAATAGAACTATACAAGGCTTATTTTTGCAGTGACAGATTCTAATAGGGATGATTGGCGTAGCTGACAAGGGCCATGTTTACGGGGGGTGGGGGGTTCATTTAAATAGCAATTTATCGCCTCTTATTGAATTATACTACAGGTAGAGGACCTGTTATCTAGAATACTTGCGACCTGGGGTTTTTCAGGTATGGGATATTTCAGTAATTTGGATCTCTAACCTCAAGTCTACAAAAAAATAATTTAAGTATTAATTAAAGCCAATAGGATTGTTTTGTCACCATTAAGGATTAGTTATATCTTAGTTTGGATCAAGTACAAGGTAATTTTATAACTATATATATATATATATATATATATATATATATATATATATATATATTTAATTATCTTATTACAAAGCAGTCTATGGGAGATGGCCTTCCTGTAATTCGGAGCTTTCTGGATAACTAGTTTCCAGATAACAGATCTCATACCTGTCCAGAAAGCAAACAGAAGTAGACTGTGGGAACAATGATATCCAGTGATGCTCCCTTCATCACAGGGCCGCCATCAGGAGGGGACATTTAGCCATTTCCGAAGTTACAATCAGCCGACATGCAGAAGTTCCGAAAAGCCAAACAACCGAAGCCCCAAATCAGCGAAAAGACCCGAAGACACGAAAAGAGCTGAAGCCGAACTCCCAAAGTGGCGAAGAGATCCGAAGCCACGAAAATAGCCATAAGCCCTGAAAACAGCCGAAACTGAAGTCCTGAAGTGGCAAAAAGACCCAAAGTCACGAAAGGAGGAGAAGTTGAAGTCCTGAAGCTGAGTTCAATTCTACTGAACACCAATTTGTGTTTTTTTTGTTTTGTTTTTTTTGCTACCCTAGGCCCGGGCCTAGACTAGCCACGGTCCTGGCAGTTTCTAGATTCATGGTAACACTGAGCCTGGCACAGAATCATGATTTTCATACTTAAAATCATCTGTAATTGTTCTTGATTACTTGATATTGATATTTTCCTGTACAATTCATTTATTAACCTTTCCCTCCCTGTGATCAATTTTTTTAACCTCAAGTTTTACTTTCACTTTCTTTGTTTATTTTTATAAACCTTTTCAACTTTGAATTGAATCACAAATTTCCTACCCTCCCTCCATTTAGTTTGCTTCACATTTAACCCATTTCTCTCCTAGCCCAGGTATGTTTCAAAGCTCTCAATGATCCGTAAACTGGTCTCTCTGGCCTTCTTCTTGTAACCCTGCTTCCCTCCCTGTCCTTCATATATCTCAATTCTCTTGTAGTCTGATGAGTTTTTACCCATCACATCTCAGTTTAGTTACCCCCCCCTTTCCATACTTTTCACACCTTCACACTCATTAAATTAGTATAACACACCTTTTCTCTACGTATAACTGTTTTCACACATTTCTTAACATCTGGTTTGTTAGGTAATATGTGTTAGCACAGCCTACAATTCTTAACTGTAAATTAAATCCTGTATTAGCTGTTTTGCCTGGGAATGGTATGAAACGGGAAAGGGAATCATTGTGTTCCATGGATAATAAGGTGATTGGCTACATTGATTATTTCTTGGGCAACATGATGGACCATGACATCAGACCTGGGCCAAGTGGTGTTGGGGCCCACGGTGCACATACTGATACTGACACAGCCTCCCTGATCAATTCACTTAGGCTAAGGTCACACTGGGCGATAAATCGCCTTTGTGCAGAAGGAAAGTTTAGAGAGACTTTTACCAGGAAGCGATTATCATCCCATAGTGCTGTGCGATACGTCTTGCCTCGCGTGTTTAGTTTGACTGTACTGGTGCGGCCTCTTGTAGCGTTGTTACGTAGTGTCCTGACGTCAGCGCTAAAATTTCCATATTATCGCGGCTACTATTCTTTGTGTGTGTTTATTTGTGGGAGATTTCTGTGCTTCTCTATGTACCGTATATACTCGAGTATAAGCCGAGTTTTTCAGCATCCAAAATGTGCTGAAAAAGTCTACTTCGGCTTATACTATACCAACAGTTCGCTTGGGGAGTGTCAGGACTGCCAGAAGTACCCGACGGCGCTGTTTACATTCTCGGCGGTCAGTGAAGATCCAAGATGGCGGCGCCCATGCTGAACACATGGCTGCAGCGTCGCTGCATGATGATGTCATCACTGGTGCTGGGATCTCATCATAAAAGGGCGCCCAAAACACTGTGACAGCGCCCAAGAATAGGATTTGCTGCCATTGATCCTGGGTTCCTGTTTGTGTTTCCTGATTCCTGATTCCAGCCTGATTCCAGCCTGATTCCAGCCTGTTTCCAGCTCCCAGCCTGATTCCTGCTCCCAGTCTGTTTCTAGCTCCCAGTCTGTTCCTGCTCCTGCCTTGGTTCTGATCCCCTGCATGAACTCTTGATATTTGATTCTGAACTGCCTGCCCTCGTTAACTCCTGCCTGTGACCACTACTACTGATTCTGCTTAACCCTCCGGATACCGCTACCTTGCTCCCTCAAGAGGGCTTCCATCTTGATCCTGACTACCTCCCTGGAGGGAGCTCCCAGCTCCCTGACATTATTCTTGGGCCATGGATCCCACTGAGGAAGCTCAGACAGATTTCGGTAGGGCCTTTCGAGGTCTGCATACTCGCATGGAGGCGTACGAAGCTCGGCAAAATTTTGTCGGACACACGATGGAGGCGATTTTGGAAAAGTTATCCATGCTGACGCCGACTATTCCAATGCCCACGGCAGTTGCTGCCGACATGGCTACACAGTGCTCCACTTCTGGTCCACGTATTCCTGCACCGCCTCTCTACAGTGGCGACCCTCAAGCCTGTCGTGGTTTTGTGAATCCAGATCCGGTTCGCCCTGCAACCTGCAGAATTTGTCTCTGAGCAAGCTAAGGTTGGTTTCGTGATCACTCGTCTGGCAGGGAAAGCGCTTGAATGGGCATCTCCGCATTGGGAGAAAGAAACTCCTTTATTAGATGATTCCAAAGCCTTCCTTCAAGAATTCTGGACGGTGTTCGATGCTCCTGGTCGGGTGGTGACCGTTGCTTCTCGTCTGTTCCAGATCCGCCAAGGGAATTGCAGTGTAGCGGAATATGCCATTGAATTCCGCACTCTCGCTGCAGAGACTCATTGGAACAATGATGCCTATCATGCTGCCTTCTACAATGGTCTCTCTATCCGCCTCAAAGATGACCTGGTCTCCCGTGAACTACCCACGCAGGTTGAAGACCTCATTGCTTTGTCTGTCAAGGTGGACACCCGTCAGAGAGAACATCAAGCTGATAGGGACCAAGTCAAGAAATTTCAACCCATGTTGGCTCCTAGCTTCCAAAGACCGCTGTTACCTTCTACCCCCCAGTAGCCTTCTGTTATTCCTCTGGAGGAACCTATGCAAGTCGGAAGAGTTTGTCTCTCTGAACAGGAGAAACTCCAGAGACGTACGGCTGGACTTTGTCTCTATTGTGGTGGTCAATCCCACTTTGCCAACTCTTGTCCTGTGAAGCCTCCGAGTTCCCCTCTTCAAGGTAACCCTGGAAAGACTCGTGTGAGGGGTGTTATTCCTGTAAAGCCTCAGAGTTCCCCTCTTCAAGGTGACCTGGGAAAGTCTCATGTGAGGGATGTTGTTCCCAAATCTCAAGAGAACTCTCACAGGTTTCTTCTGCCTTTACAGATCCGTCTGGCCACTAAGACCATTTTGGCTCAGCATTCATTGACTCTGGTGCTGCTGGAAATTTCATGGACGCTCTCTTTGCTAAGTATATGAATGTTCCACTGTTTCCATTGACTCCTCCTCTTCGAGTAACCGCCATTGATGACAGACCCCTTGAATCTGAGTTTATTTCCATGACGACTGGGGAATTGCTTGTGCAGGTTGGGACTTTACACAAAGAAAAGTTATCATTCCTGATTATTTCCTGTCCTTCTGTTCCTGTCGTCTTGGGGCATCCCTGGTTACGCCGGCATAACCCTATCATTGATTGGTCCTCGGGGCAGGTTTCCCGTTGGAGTCCATACTGCCAACAGCACTGCCTTCCTGCTGAACCCATCCAGAGGGTGAATATTTCTACGTCAGATTTGAAGACGCTTCCCTCCTTCTACAAGGAATTCTGTGATGTCTTCTGTAAAAAGTCTGCAGAATTTCTCCCTCCTCATCGTCACTACGATTGTCCAGTTGATCTCCTGCCTGGAACCATGCCTCCTAGAGGTTGCACTTATCCTCTCTCCCCAGCAGAGACCACTGCCATGAAGGAATATATCCAAGAAAATCTCCAGCGGGGGTTTATTCGCCCTTCTATTTCCCCTGCAGGGGCTGGATTCTTCTTTGTGGAGAAGAAGGTGGAGGCCTACATCCTTGTATTGACTACCGGGGTCTTAATAAAATGACTGTTAAGAACCGGTATCCTTTGCCTCTGATTGCAGAACTTTTTGATCAACTGAAGGGGGATAAAATCTTCACTAAGTTGGATCTCCGTGGGGGGTATAACCTCATCCGCATCCGTGAAGGTGATGAATGGAAGACATCATTCAACACTTGTGATGGGCACTACGAATACCTTGTGATGCCCTTTGGTCTCTGCAATGCCCCCGCTGTCTTCCAAGAATTTGTGAACGACATTTTCTGGGATCTGGGAAAGTTTGTGGTCGTGTACCTTGATGACATCCTGATTTTCTCCAAGGACCTAGCAAGCCATCGCTCCCAGGTGAAGGAACTACTCTCTCGTTTGAAGAAGAACTCCCTCTTTGCCAAGCTGGAGAAATGCGTATTTGAAGTGTCCAAGATTCCTTTTCTGGGCTATATCATCTCCACAGAGGGTTTCGAGATGGAGCCTGTGAAAATTTTTGCAATCCAAGAGTGGCCCCTACCGCTGAGCACCAAGGCAATCCAGAGATTCATTGGTTTTGCCAATTACTACTGGCAATTCATTAAGGGGTTCTCTTCTCGTATTGCTCCTATCCTGGCCCTTATCTGAAAAGGGGGTAAACCCAGCTCATGGCCCCCGCCTGCTATTGAAGCTTTTCAATCTTTGAAGGATGCCTTCACTTCTGCTTCGGTTCTCCGCCATCCTGATCCGGAGTTACCTTTCTTCATTGAGGTGGATGCTTCTGAAGTTGGAGCTGGAGCTATCCTGTCCCAAAGACATCCCTCTGATGGAAAGTTGCACCCATGTGCGTATTTCTCTAAGAAGTTCTCTCCTGCCAAACAAAATTATGATGTAGGAAATCGAGAACTCCTGGCTGTCAAGCTTGCCTTAGAAGAGTGGTGTCACCTCCTTGAAGGTTCCTCGATCCCAGTCACGATCTACACAGATCATAAGAATCTTGAATTCATTCAATCTCTCAAGAGGCTGAATCCCAGACAAGCAAGGTGGGCTCTCTTCTTCTCTCGATTTAACTTTGTCTTGACTTATCGCCCTGGCTCCAAGAATCGGAAAGCCGATGCTCTGTCTCGAAGTTTCACTCCGGTGGATCATACATTCTTTGTACCCTCAATTTGCTGATCAAATTCTGGCTGGTCAATCTTCTGCCCCTCCTGATACTCCCATCGGAATGGCATTTCGTACCTCCTGAACTTAGTCTGCCTATCCTGCAACAGACTCATAGTTCCAAGCAAGCGGGACATCCTGGTCCTGCTAAGAACTTTTACGGCGTCTAGTCTGGTGGCCGACTATTCGTAAAGATGTCAAAGACTTTGTTGCTGCTTGTACTGTTTGTGCCACTTCCAAGCCTAGCCATTCTCGCCCTAGCAGGTTACTACAGCCATTGCCTGTCCCCTCTCGTCCTTGGACGCATTTGGCAATGGACTTCACAGTCGAACTTCCACCCTCCAGTGGGAACACTGTGATCTGGGTCGTCATAGATCGTTTTAGCAAGATGGCCCACTTCATCCATTTACGGAAGCTTCCATCTGCAGTGGAGTTGTCGCAGTTGTTTATTCAATTCATTTTCTGCCTGCATGGCTTCCCGGAGAAGATTGTCTCTGACAGAGGTTCCCAGTTCACGCCGAAGTTTTGGCGTTCCTTATGCAAGATCTTGGGTATTGCTCTCCAGTTCTCCTCTGCCTATCATCCCCAAACGAATGGGGCAGCGGAGCGAGTGAATCAAGCCTTAGAACAATTTCTGAGAAAAATGTCTCCCTCTGCCAAGATGATTGGTCTGACCTTCTCCCGTGGGCGGAATTTGCCCATAACAACTTGTCATTCATCCACTGGAAGATCTCCATTCATGTCTGTGTATGGCTAACATCCCCAAGCCTTTCCGCAAGACTTTGTTTTGTCTGATGTCCCAGCCGCTGATGACCATGCGGCCCATATGTCCGCTATTTGGGCTGCAACCAAGTCTAATTTGGAGAAGAGTGCTCTTGTGCACAAGACCTTCGCTGATCAGAGACGTAGGTCCTCTCCTCTCTTCCCGAAACATTCGTCTGAAGGTGCCATCTCCCAAGTTGGGTCCGAAGTTTGTGGGTCCATTTCCCATCTTGGAGATTATCAATCCTGTGGCTGTCAGACTTCAGCTTCCCCCTGAGATGCGAAACCCCAACGTGTTTCATGTCTCCTTGGTGAAACCAGCTACCTCCAACTGCTTTTCTGTTGACCAGTCTCCCCCACTTACTATCTCTGTGGATGGTCAACAAGAATATGAGGTGGAAAAGATCCTTGACTCCAGAATCTCCAGGGGTTCTCTTCAGTACCTAATCAAGTAGAAGGGCTTTGGTCCTGAAGAATGCTCCTGGGAAGGACACTCTGATGTTCATGCTCCTCGTCTTGTGATAGATTTCCACACTAAGTTTCCCCAAAAGCCTTGTCCTGGTGGTCCAGTGGCCCCCTGTGGGGGAGGGGGTACTGTCAGGACTGCCAGAAGTACTCGACGGCGCTGTTTACATTCTCGGCGGTCAGTGAAGATCCAGGATGGCGGCGCTGCATGATGATGTCATCACTGGTGCCAGGATCTCGTCATAAAAGGGCGCCCAAATCACTGTGACAGCGCCCAAGAATAGGATGCTGCCATTGATCCTGGGTTCCTGTTTGTGTTTCCTGATTCCTGCTCCCAGCCTGATTCCAGCCTGTTTCCAGCTCCCAGCATGATTCCTGCTCCCAGTCTGTTTCTAGCTCCCAGGCTGTTCCTGCTCCTGCCTTGGTTCTGACCCCCTGCCTGAACTCTTGATATTTGATTCTGATCTGCCTGCCCTCGTTAACTCCTGCCTGTGACCACTACTACTGATTCTGCTTAACCCTTCGGATACCGCAACCTTGCTCCCTCAAGAGGGCTTCCTCCTTGATCCTGACTACCTCCCTGGAGGGAGCTCCCGGCTCCCTGACAGGGAGAGACTGCAATATCACACAGCGCCCTCTGTTGGTTATATGAAAGAATACCAGTGCGCCCTCTGTTGGTTATATGAAAGAATAACAGTGACTGCAATATCACACAGCGCCATCTGTTGGTTATATGAAAGAATAACAGTGACTGCAATATCACACAGCGCCCTCTGTTGGTTATATGAAAGAATAACAGTGACTGCAATATCACACAGCCTGAACTCTTGATTATATGTTGGTTATATGAAAGAATAACAGTGACTGCAATATCACACAGCGCCCTCTGTTGGTTATATGAAGGATTAACAGTGATGGCAATATCACACAGCGCCCTCTGTTGTTATATGAAAGAATAACAGTGACTGCAATATCACACAGCCTGAACTCTTGATTATATGTTGGTTATATGAAAGAATAACAGTGACTGCAATATCACACAGCGCCCTCTGTTGGTTATATGAAGGATTAACAGTGATGGCAATATCACACAGCGCCCTCTGTTGTTATATGAAAGAATAACAGTGATGGCAATATCACACAGCGCCATCTGTTGGTTATATGAAAGAATAACAGTGATGGCAATATCACACAGCGCCCTCTGTTGGTTATACGAAAGATTAACAGTGATGGCAATATGACACAGCACCCTCTGCACATGGTAGTGGGACAGTGGGACAATGCACACAGTAATCTATTTGGCAATTCTCTGTCACCAGAGAGAAAGTCCGGTTGATCGCTGGGGGGTTGCTTTGGCGGAATGTGCGCTGCTGGGAGACAGGGCTGTAGTTGTGTCTAGGCTTATACTCGAGTCAATAAGTTTTCCCCGTTTTCGTAGGTAAAATTGGGTACCTCTGCTTATACTCGGGTCGGCTTATACTCGAGTATATATGGTACATGCTATTTCTCAACTATCGCTCCAAAAAGGGTCTCTGCGTGTTTTAAAGCTACAGACGATCTCAAATCGCACTGTGTACATATTACCTCGCGATTTGCATGCACCTTGATGTGTCGACAAAACGAACGACTTGTCGCCAGGACTCGCTTTTAAAAATCGCTGGCGACTTATCGTCCAGTGTGACCGTAGCCTTAGCCTCAACAAACCTACCCACATTCAGTTGCCACTCTCCACTCACCTCTAATCCCAACCTCTCCACCACCAATAGAACTCCATAGAGTTGTGCCCCAGGCACATGCCTATTCTGCCAACTCCTAGTTCCAGTTCTGCATATCAACATGTAGCAAAATAATAATTTGTGCTCAAGCTCTGCCAACAGCCGCTGCTTAGAATCTTCTTGCTCATCTTGATATATTTCTCTGAATATGAAACTATATATCCTCTTGCTGTAAATATTACCTAGAAATGTTGTTGACATGAAACAAAACAAAATCCATTTTTCACATCTGTTCTTGTCTGGATCCCATAAGAGGCGTTTCACTGCACAAAGAGAAAAAAATGTTCAGCCTCAAGCCAAACACAAACTCATAACAATCCTTATTTGCCTTTAGAACTCTAACAGGCCATTAAATCAAATATATAACATAGCTTCTATTAGTTGTAATTGAATCAGTCCTTTTGCAGAAATATAATTAAAGGGTAGATGCTTCCACAAACAGCAGGGCATGCAACACAATAACAAGTTTAAAAAGAAAATCACATTAGCAGAAACAAAAGCTGCCATTAAGAGAAAGGTATTTTGTGAGCATTTAAACATTGGTATATTGCTTCTTATCCCGATGCATTATGGGTAAAATGTAATGCAAGGCAAACCTATATGTGATGTTGAATTTGCAGACACTTTTTGAGATTTCTATTTTCAGTCATATGATATATTATAGATGGTGTATCTTTTCTCTAATTTGTAATATTCTGTGTATTGCTGTTTTGTATTGTAAGAGCGGTATGGCTTAGTATGATGTAGATAAAAGAAAACATGGTGTACAATATAGAAGTTCAGAAAGGGGGAGGGCACAGACCTAATGCTGAACAGCAAAATGAGGATTGGGAAAATAAATAAGCTCTATAGCAACAAAATAAACAGCTATGAGCTCTTTAGCAGCCATAGAAAGTGAAGGGAGAGCTGGAACTGCAAGAGAAGGGCACAAGATGCACTAAGATGGCGGAGAAAGCTTTGTATTACTTGATAGCCATCTCACATTGGCCTGCTATAGTGATACAATCTTTTCAGTAGGAAATTCTCCTTTGGGATCCTTGAGGGCTTGGCTTACCATACTTGACGGCTGACCTCAATGAAGGAGAGAAGCAATTCTTAATGTTTCTATATGAATTGCAATGGAGGCGGGTGAGAACAGGCCAATGCACCAATGTTGTTGTAGGAACTATACAAGTCACAACAAGGATACAGGTCTGGAAAAGCAGCTGGCAGATGTTAAGTACAATATTGACAGTTGAGGGCTGACATCAATCATATATAAGCTATAAAATAAGGAGCAGCTAAGTAGAAGAGGGGAAAAAGCAAAGCCCAGGGCCAGGCAGAGGCCACATATGAGAGCAAGCAAAAACTCAAGCTGCATTCTTGGTCAGCAACAGAAACTGACACAAGAATTAGCATGAAGCAAGAGCCAGCAGCTTAGCAGAGAGACGTACAGAGAAGCAATAGCTACACACATTGGCTACTAATACATGGTTCATTTGGATTGAAAAAAAGACAATAGTCTATCAAATTCAATCCTTCCATGTATATACAGGTATGGGATCTGTTATCTGGAAACCTGTTATTCAGTAAAATCCAAATTATGGAAAGGCTGTTTCCCATAGATTCAAAATAATCCAGAATTTTAAAAATAATTTCATTTTTCTCTCTAACAATAAAACAGTATTGTTGTAGTTGTTATAGTTGATCCAAACTAGCATATCATTGATCCATATTGGAAGCAAAACCTGCCTGTTGGGTTTATTCCATATTGACAGGATTTTCTACTTAAGGTATGAAGATCCAAATTACAGAAAGATCCATTATCCAGTAAAACCCAGGTCCCGAGCATTCTGGATAACAGGTCCCATAACTGTGTAATTATACACATGCCTACACAGACCTATCAATACACTCACATACTGTATATAACACTATATACAGTACATCAATACCTACACTAAACTTACTCAGCTCTTAAGATCCCAGTAGTCTTGGATATTATGCAGGTTCAAGAAGTCATCTAAGCCCCTCTGCAAGGCATTAATAGATTTTGCCATCACCTGGCAGGGCAGGGGGGGGAAAAGATCCCCCCGCCATCAGTCTATCATGTCCTCTAATGTATTTGTAAAGAGTAATCATGTTGTCTGACAGTCTTCTTTCCAATGTTCCTTCTAAGGTGTGCGTGGTGTGCACAAAGAATTGTATGGAAAAATACTAAATTTTGTATTAATTCTGACCTGAGCACACAATTTTTATAAACTTTGTGAAAAAGTTTAAAATTTGCGCATTAAAGCCAAGAAGGAATTAGAGGGAACATTGCATCCTTCATTATATAAATCTTCCATCCCCCTAAGCAGCCACACGGGGCTGAAATCAGCTAGCTGAAATACACTGGCAGCTTTCAGCCCTAGCGTGGGCAGTATTCTCCTCTCTTTTCTGCATTGAATCGGCATGGCACAAACAGAGTTAGGCCAATTTCAGCTCAAAGTGCAGAGACTTTCATTGTTCACTGAAACCCTCTGTTTGTGCCAAGCAGATTCAATGCTTACAAATGCATAAAAGAGAGGAGGCTACTGCCCTAGGTAGGGCCAGCGTATTTCAGTTAGCTGAGTTCAGCCCCCATGTGACCCTAGCCTTAAAGGGGTTGTTCACCTTTAAATTAACTTTTAGTATGATGTAGAGGGTGATATTTGAGGACAATTGGCATTCGTTTTTCATTTTTCATTATTTGTGGTTTTTGAGTTATTTAGCTTTTTATTCAGCAGCTATCCAGTTTGCAGTTTTAGCAGCCTGGTTGCTAGAGTCCAAATTACCCTAGCAACCATATGTTGATTTGAATAAGAGACTGGAATATGATTAAGAGAGGCTTGAATAGAAAGATGAGTATTAAAAAAAGTAGCAATAGCAATAAATTTTTAGCCTTACACAGCATTTGTCTTTTAGATGAGGTCAGTGACCCTCATTTGGAAGCTGGAAAGATTCAGAAGAAGGCAAATAATTGAAAAACTATAAAGAATAAACAATGAAGACCAATTGAAAAGTTGCTTAGGATTAGCCATTCTATACCATACTAAAAGTTAAGTGAACGGTGAACCACCACTTTAAGGACTGGAGCCCAAAACTGCACTGTATACTCAAGGCGAGACCTTAAGGGACCTATAAAGAAGTCAAATCATGTTTTCATCCATCAAGTTAATGCCCTCTTGTGATGTCTTACCTTGCTTACTGGGGGAATATAATGTTGCATATTTTTTAGCAGCATTTTAAAGACATCCTTCTGTATTTAAACCTGTGAGAAGCCTTTTGTTGCAGAGATGCCCTTACACTGGAAAAGTTTGCACATCTAAAATTTAGTGTTTTAGTTATTCCCCTATAGAGTTTTTCCTGCAACAAAATCTCAAAGGAGAACATATTATGATCACTATTCCCTAAGTGCTCACCCACACAAATGCTAGAGATGAATTTGTTGTTATTATTAGTGTACAGGTATGGGACCTGTTTTCCAGAATGCTCGGGACCTGGGGTTTTCCAGATAACGGATCTTTCCGTAATTTGGGTCTTCATGCCTTAAGTCTGCTAGAAATTCATTTAAACATTAAATAAACCCAATAGGCTGGTTTTGCTTCCAATAAGGATTAATTATATCTTCGTTGGGATCAAGTACAAGCTACTGTTTTATTATTAAAGAGAAAAAGGAAATCATTTTTAAAAATTTGGATTATTTGGATAAAATGGAGTCTATGGGAGACACCCTGGTTTTTCCCAAAGTCCATTGCAATGCGTGTCTCTTATATATGCTCACAGGTTGGCACTGTAATCAGAAATCAAGCAATTGTTTTTCAAAACAAACAAGATGAAACACTAGATGAGATGAAGTCTAGGCTCCCTTCATTTAAATCATTAGGACAAATTTAAAGAATTAGCAATGCTTAATTAGAAAGGTTTATATGTCTTTTGCAATTAAGTATAAAATTATTTATAATATTGACTGAACAAGGGCTTGTTTAAATTGCCAGTAAAAATCATCTGCTTTACCACATTTTAGCATATTTACATCTGGATGGCTCAAGCCTTTCTCCGGGGAACAACGTAGAAGTCAGCAAATACAATTTGCAACCAAAAATCTGTGTTAGAACCAGCTCTGCATTACTGCATGAATATTTCCCATTGCTTAGGCCCATTCTTAACAGCAATGGGAGCCTCTTCTTGAACCATAGGGAAATAATTCCTGGTTTATAAGGAGTGTGTGTGTTTGAGAAATATTTGGGCACTGGTGCATGAATGCTTATGTCTATTAGGAAAATGCTTTCTGCCCATGTATTCAGTTATGCATATAAATGCTACCTTTTTATTTTATAAGGCCGCTTGTTTAATTATAAAGTGATTTGATAGATAATATGAATATAAGTAAATAAATGAAAAATAAATGTAGTCACTTCCCTTTATAAATACACAATTCTAGGTGCCAGTCTATTCTAGGTGCCACACCAGAATCATCCATCCACAATATGAAGAGCAGCACAGGAATAAAATTGCCTTTAGCAGTTTAGGGCACAGAGTAGCAACAGTTCAAGTCAATAAGGCCCCTTTTAAGCAATTCAATCCCATCCATAGATTCCAATCACTCATAAGGGCTCATGTATGACCCGATGTGCAGTGTTCCTGGTAATGATTATTCCCCACAATTCTATTGCAATTCCGACCATGGCTCTCTCTCTTAAAGGGCATGTAAAGGCAAAAGATGGTGACAAGATGGTGACCCCCTGTGGCCAACTTAGGCTTCTGGTGCAGTAAGTTCATGTTTATGTTTAGTATACAAAATTCAGCAATTTTAGCCTTATTCTATTTCAGACTTTACTTGCTCTTTAAGCTTTTATGCTTCTCCGTTCGCTACCTGCAAAGACATCAGCCTTAGTGTTGGAGGAAAGCTCCTATTTTCTCACTACTAAACAATTTCACACCAAAAGTAATGTGTCCTTACAGCTTTCAGTGAGTTAAAGGAAGTGAGACGCAGAGCTGTGACACTAGTTAAACACCTAACTGGGGCCCCTTAGCAACTGAGTGTGTAATCAAAGTAATGCCAGGCCCTTGATATGTTGCCAAGATAAAATGGAATAGCATAGGATTTTTTTATTTTATTCTCTGTTGTAAGAACTACAACACTTTATTGAGGGAACTGATGTAGTCAGGTGGATACGTTGATAAGGTTTATATAGTGAATAATCTATCCCCTTAATGTGATTTAATTTGTGTGTGATGTACTGTATACATATACAGAAGGAGGGACCCAGAGTTGAAGTAGGGACCTCTTGATCTGGAGTCAAATGTTCTGCCACTGAGCTCTGCCCTCTCACAAGAATGGCCCACCTAGCCCACAGTGCATACCTCCCAACATTTTGGAAGTAAAAAGAGGGACAAAAAAAAATTTTGCATGTAGAACAGTGAAAATTTTGGACAGCACCCCTTTCTGTGGCCACACCCCCTAATTACCATGTTAATGTTACAAAATTTGGCAGGTTATGAAAGTTTGAAAATATTTCTCCTTATCTAAATTGTTTTTTTGTGTCTCAAAATTGTTAAAAAGTATCAAATGTATGTACATGCAGATGCCAACCCATGTCTGGTCCCCCTCTCTTGCACCAATTCATACATACGCACGCTCAGCAGGTGCCTTAATCGGCAAGGTTGCCTAGGGCGCCTGGCTGGTCTTGCCTGGCTCTACATTTCATTTCTGTATTGTAGTTATATAGATACATTTCTCTTCAGCATCATTTCACTAGCACACCTGTGTGCGGGCAGCAAGACTCTTAATTCTGCTATATCTCTGTGGCAGATGAAAAATGAAAGTGCAATATTCCTGCTGTGTCAGCCTTTTACCAGTAGATGGCACTATAAATATACTCCATTTGCCTGAGGCACATAAACTGATTTTGACTATATTTGAGAATTCTGACAGCATAAAATCTAGCTACATTTGCAACTAATAAACATGTCAGGCGATTGCAATCAATAAACAGATTTAATATTTAAAGTCTACTACTAACGTACAATATGTAGTATATGATATATCGTGCTGAGAGTCAGCTGTACCAGCCCTTTGCCACACTAGGCACATGGAGTAGAAGTTATTGCTCCCCAGAGATTCCTGAAAGGATATAATCAGTCCTCTGAGAACCTGAATTCCAGGGACCACTCTCCCTACTAAAGTGTGTGTGAGGCCTACTGATGCTGCTACCCCAGGGGCCCCTACACCGCAGCCCCTCTTGCCACACGCATGCACCTTACTGTACTTTTGCCTCGATCAGGGGAGAGAGCAGGGCCAGATTTATACATTGGGCACCCCTAGGCAGCGGCGATTCTGGTGAAGAAGCCGCCTGAGGTGGCTCCTCAAAATGCCGCCCCCCCCTCACCAGCTTACCCATTGGGTGGGGAGGCATCCGAGGCAGGAACACTAGTGCGAAGAGCGCAACTGCGCTCTTTCGCACTAGTAAAGCCGAATTTCCGGTTTCAAAACCGGAAATTCGGCTCTTAAAAGTACAGGAGCAGCTTTTTGCCGCCCCTGGAAATGTATCTGGCGCTGCCGCCTGAGGCGAGCGCCTCAGCCCACCTCATTGGCCGAGCCCCTGCCCCTAGGCCAGGACCAATTTTCACCCACCCTTTACCCCTTCCTGCCTCTCCTCTTCAGCTCTTCATATACACACAAGTATCTTTTCTCATTGGGTCTAATGCATGGGGATTGGCGCACAGGAGATTTAGAGCTAGTAATTCTCCTGCATGTCCTTAGTGTTTCTGAACCAAATGTGATGCGGCTGTGCAGCATGCTGCCCCTAAAAGGCAGCCCGAGCATTTGTGGCCTTTCCACAAATCCAGGCCTAGGTAGGGTTGCCACCTGGCCGGTATTTTACCAGCCTGGCCAGTAAAAATTATGGTGGATGCCAATGTTATTAATAGGAAAAAAAGAAAATATTTAGGAAGGCCGGTATTATTTTCCAGAAAAGTTAGCAGCCCTAGGCCTACCAGGAAGAGCACCGAGAGATTGATGGCAGAGGGCAGGTAGGGTTGCCACCTTTTCTGGAAAAATTACCGACCTTCCTATATTTTTTTCCATCATTTTTACCGGCCAGGCCGGGAAAATACTGGCCAAGTGGCAACCCTAAAGGCTGGAGAAGGAGCGACAGAAGAGGGAAGACGGATGAGCAACAGAGATGGGCAGGTGGGGATGGGGTCTGGGTTGGTGGGGCCCACTGGGTTTTTCCTGGTGTCCCACTGGCTCAGTCCGACACTTGATGCAGACAATAACAAAGGTATATAGTTTATATACACTTATGGGACAAATAAGAAAGGGCTAATGGAAATATTTCCAGGCTGGGGCCCATTAGGTCCTGGACTAACTAAGTCCTGGGCCCACTATTTCCAGTCTGACCCTTTCTAGTGCTGCTGCCCTAAAACACTAGTACATTCTATAGCCATGTTGATACCTTAGGACCAACTAGTCACATGCTAATTGACATCCTCTCTGACAATAACCTGCTGGACCCCCTACAATCTGGTTTTAAGCCAAAACACTACACGGAAACTGCCCTGACTCGACTAACTAATGACCTTTTAACCGCTAAAGCCAACAATCATTTCTCACTACTAATATTGCTTGATCTCTCAGCCGCATTTGACACTGTAGATCACCCTCTCCTCCTCCAGTCCCTCAATTCACTTGGCCTTCGTGACACAGCCCTGTCCTGGTTCTCTTCTTACATCACCAATCGTTCCTTCAGTGTCTCCTACAACGGAGTAGCATCTTCTCCCCTACCTCTTTCTGTTGGGGTTCCTCAAGGCTCGGTCCTGGGACCATTACTATTCTCCCTCTATACTTCCTCACTCGGCAAATTAATCAACTCTTATGGTTTCCACTACCACCTCTATGCTGACGATACTCAGATCTATCTCTCATCTCCTAACTCGCGTCTCCTCCTGCCTGTCCGCTATCTCTACCTGGATGTCGCAACGCTACCTTAAATTAAACCTCTCTAAAACTGAAATGGTTCTCTTTCTTCCAACTAACACCAGTAACATCCCGGAAGTATCCATCATAGCTAACAATTCTACTTTCACCCCCTCTCCCCAGGCCCGGTGCCTTGGAGTTATCCTAGATTCTGCCCTGTCATTCACTCCTCATATCCAGTCACTTATTAAATAATGTCACTTCCACCTAAGGAACATATCCAAAATACAATCATTTATCTCCCAAGTTGATGCCAAAATTCTTATTCACTCTCTCATCATATCTCGTCTAGACTACTGTACTCTCTTTTAATTGGCCTTCCCCTCCAGAGACTGTCACCTCTCCAGTCCATAATGAACACTGCTGCGAGGCTCATACACCTCAGCAACCGCTCCTCCTCTGCCATGCCATTCTGTCAATCCCTGCATTGGCTTCTGTTACCTTTCAGAATCAATTTCAAATTAATGACCCTGACATTCAAAGCACTTCATAACTCTGCCCCACCCTACATCTCTGAACTCATCTCTATATACTCACCCAACCACTTACTATGCTCCTCTACTGACCTGCTACTCATCTCTTCTCTCATTACCTCCTCACATGCTCGCAATCAAGACTTTGCAAGGGCTGCACCCCTCCTCTGGAACGCTCTCCCACGGGTCTGTCCGACTTTCTCCCAACCTTTCTGCTTTCAAGAAATCTCTGAAAACGCACCTCTTTTGAAAAGCCTACCCTCACTCTGCTTAACTACCAAGTGCAATACCACATACAGTACCACATTTCTCACCCACTTAATTCGATCTTGCCCACTCCCACACCTTTTGTATTAATCCCTTCCCTTTAGAGTGTATGCCTATGCATAGGGCCTTCCTCACATTTGTACCTGTATTGATTGTGATGTATGTAACTCCATATGTTCAATGTATATAATTCATGTGATTTAGTTGTATAATCACATTTACTTTACAGTGCTACGCAATATGTTGGCCCTTTATAAATACATGTTAATAATAATAATAATAATAATATGTGGTTCCCATTCAGCTCCATGCATATAAATGCAGAGATGTCAACTAACCCCACATAATTAGGATGATAATGATCAAGTCCTGGGTTTTTTAAACTCTTATTCTTCTCCAAACTCACTGTTATGGTGGTGGCAGACAGGGAGATTATCTGCCCAGCGACAAATCTCCTCTAGCGGGTGATTAATCTCCCTGGAATGCCTTCCCGCTGGCAAGAATGTGAATCGACTGTAGATCCGTATGCCACCCCGCCGGCAATTCACATTCTTGCCGACGGGAAGGCATTTCAAAGACATAAATCGCCTGTGGTAATGGAGATTATTGACTCGCCTAATCTGCACATGTGCCACCACCAGGGCCGGATTTACAAGGTGGGCACCCCATGGTCCCTCATCGGGACAGGAGCAATGTGTATTGATGCACAGAAAATTTAAAAAACTATTGTATCTCCTGGTCATCCCCATTTTTAAACAAATGTGGGTGTGGTTGGGCAGCCTGCCGCCCCCTAAAATCCTGCCGCCCTAGACCTGGGTCTTGGTGGCCTTTCCACAAATCTGGCCACCACCCTTAATGTCTCAGAAATGCTCGGAATAGATCATTATCATCCTAACAACTAAGATTAAGCTGATATTTCTGTAAATGAAGACATAATTGTTATACTCATCCCTGTAATGCCTGCCCCACCCAACTCTCTCTCAGTCTCATGGCATAAATCAGACTCCCAATGGTCTGACTGGTTGTCTGGCTGAAACAGGCTACAAGTCTAATTTGTGCACAGATCCCTTGTGTGCATCACAATAAAATGTTTGCTCATTTTCTAAAAAAAACTGCTCAGCCATCACTAGGTGGGGCCAATGCAGTGAGATCATAGTTCATGTTGTATTGAGGCTCAGTGGCCCATGAGTGGATGCTATGGATTCCAGTGGTGCTGGAAGAATGGGCTCTGGACAGGGGTGTAGCATTTCTATAGAGAAAGCCTGGGGCTGCTGGGAGGACATGAAAGTGGTGAGTATTAACCAGCTTCAGTATATGTTTATGAAAATTATTCTCAGATTTTAGGAGATTCTACAATTAATTTAATGTAGTGCCACTGGCTCAGAAACTCAGGTTTATACTATCCTTCCGCACTATGCCATTGACCTCCACCATAACTTCTCAGCCAACGTATCCATTTAAAAGGAAATGTTTATTACTGCACCCCGGCAAACTCTATTACATAATCCAATGTTATCCACTTTATAGTGAGTCCCACCCAGGTAACCCATCTTACTCATGATCTTTGAATGCTCCCCATTCCAAAACTCAGGCAAAATCGTATTTGCCTTCTCAAGTGCTAGAGTCTTATTCTACCAGCTTCCTAATGTTCTGGAGACCCTAATATTACCCTTGGCTGCCATGCAGACACGGACTGTGATTCAAAATAGGCCCTGGTTCTTCAAATACAAACAGTCCCCCACCAGCCCAATAAATAGTGACAGTCTATGGCATCTTACACAATCCCCTCTGGCATTTGTACAGTATATTTTTAGGCTCCAGAATACAGGGCTGAAAGGAGATATGAGGCAAAGGGCATAATTTGGATGTGATTGCTTTATCTTTCCTCTGCATTCATTTATTTTAGTAAAGTATTGGCAAGAGTTTAACACTGGACATACATGGGCAGATTTAAGCTTCTAATTTTGCCCCTGAAGACCAAGTTGGTAGCTTCTCTGCCCCTGTATGTGCCCTTTCCACAAGCCCCTCTGCTCAGCGACTCTCCAGATAGCACCTTCTGTCTCAGAGCCCATCATAGTTCCCCTGATAACTGCAGCAGGATATTAAAACTAGTACATGATCGCAATATATCAGTACAACTGAGACAAAGTGCCAAACAATGCAGCTTGTAAGAAGTAAAAATTGGATTGCATTCAGTGATTGTGCTGCACTGTGTATGTGTCATAACAATGTAGCAGAGAGGTAACAGTTACACATTCTAGAGATGTATTAATCACACCATTTGCTTTATCTCTATAAACAGAGAATGTGCAGGTTAAAGGGGCAATAAACACTTCTTTTCAGGACTAAATAAGTGTTAAAATGTATTCTGTCTATTGATTTCGTCAAAATGTCTATTTTTTGGTTATTTATTATACTAAATAATGCAGAATAAAAATTAAAGTGATTTCTTTTTACATTTAATCCCACCTTCTCTGTCCTTCACAGCAATTTTAGGAGGAGGAGGTGGTAATTTAATTTATTGCTTAATTCTGACCCCAGGCCGACACTCGTCTTGTTGTCCATAAAATGAACTGGTCAAAGGTACTTCTCCTGTCAGTGGTGTGCAGCCATGTTGTATAATTTTTAGAACATTCCCTGTGCTGACCAAGGAGCCCAAATTCTGTGCTAATTTCATGTGCATGGGATGCCTGGGACACAGGAAAAATATGGTGGCTCTGAGAGAGACTCTGTCTAAAGTAGGGTTGCCACCTTTTCTGGGAAAAAATACCAGCCTTCCTATATATTTGTTTTCCCTATTAATAACATTGGGCTCAACCATCATTTTTAACGGCCAGGCAGGTAAAATACCGGCCAAGTGGCAACCCTAGTCTGAAGTAAGATATTAAAATCAATGGGGGGGGTAACAACTTTGCACCCCCAGTGATTCTACTTCTCAGTCTCCTTTAGTATAAATATATGTAGCTCCCTTGGCACCCTGTCAGGACCTCTGTCACAATTCTCTTGAGTGGAGCTCATTTATAAACACTGGGCAAATTTGCACCTAGGCAGTAACCCATAGCAACCAGATGATTGCTTTCAGTGTTCCAATTTCCCAGTGTTTATAAATGAGCCTAAAAATTTGGAAACTGCAGACTTTCAGCTCGTTGATCTAGAGGCATCCAGGATGCTGGGAATTGTAGTTGTACAGATGGAAAGACCTAGCTCTGTCCTTCCCACAGTGTCCTTGGTTTGCTGTGAGGCATCAGTGTTACACTGGTTTCTATGCAAATGACTTTACATTAATTGGACATGGTTTCCATTAAAATGACACATTTGTAAGGCCAGACATATGGTTAGAGTCCGGGTGCTGAGAGTTGTAGTTGGAGGACTATAGACTCGTGTAAGTTACCAAGTGCACAAAACACAGAGGCAGGTCCCTGCTGAAGGAGGGGGGTGAGTGACATAATAATGGTCAGGTTAGGGGAAGGCAGTTCTGTGAGAGAAGCCTGAGGAGCTGTCTGTGCTGCCTCTCTGCTGAATTATAAAGGCCTGGCCAGACCGGCAGTCTAATGAGCAGCAGTCTCTCACCCCTCCCATTCCCTCCCTATTCCCCCCTCTCTTCACTCTCCTCTCGTCTCTCCCTTCCCTGTTGCCGCTGCTGAAGGAGCGTTTCTACTTGTACTGAGCTCTCGGCTTCTTCTCTCTCTCCAGCCCAACGTCACCGCCTGCCCCACTGGAACCCCCGTCCCCAGTCGTGGAGCAGCACCTCGGGCAGGTAGGGAGGCAAAGCTGACAGCGCCGGGTTGTGATTGGAGCGAGGGGCGAGGGATAGAGGAGCTGGCGGGCCTGCAGTCAGTCCTGTTGGCGTTTCATTGCTGCTCTATTAATATCATGCTGCTTATTTGGCATATGTGTTTGGCATCAGCAGGGCCTACCCCCATTTATCTGCTGTCACACTGAGGTCGTGGCTCCTGACAGATGACCCCTGACATATGGGCACAGTTGCAGCCTGCCTGACTACTTGCCCTTTGATTCCTATGCAGCCATGTGACATTAGTAATCACTAATTATCCATGCATCATGTGCAGCCCACTATCAAAGCCCTACAATTCCTACTAACACAAAAGGCAACACAAACATTTCCCATGTTTAAGATTTGTGCCTATTTACAGCCTGCCTGCTGTCTGAGCTACAACTCCCAGCACCCCAGACAGACTTGCACTAAGGCCATTTGTGTTCTGTGCCCATGGGAATAATATCTCATTTCACATTTCGGCAGAAGCTCACGTCCCAGGTCCCCTATAATCTGCCTGGGGTTTTATTCCACCGAGCTACTGGCGACTTCTGCAGTGATCTCGAGATGCTGCTCTAAATGGGTAGCAACCGACTTCCCTATTTACCATTTAGTGCCTGTGTGAAGGTTTGGATCTGAGGGTGCAACCCATATCAGAGCAGGGCTGCCTAAAACCTTCCCCAGGGATTTGAACTGAATTCTCTGTCTTTTTATAGATTTTGTCATTCTCATCTGTAAGAGTAACCTGTTGAATGTGCAGATATTGGAGTTGGAGTTGCCATGTGTCTATTTAATGACTGTGCACAGCAATTAACATGATATTGTGTGGCTTTGGCAATCTGGTTTTGTTCAAGAGGTTATTTTCTCTGGACTAAGTTTTACTATTTGTTAGGTTCTAGCATGCAACTGGTCATCTGAAGGGTCAAAGAGCAAAAAGCACTGCACTGAAGAAAATGAGGGCAGCCTTGGGGCAAATAAGGATTCTGAGAGGGCTAGAAAGTATTTTGCTGTAGGGCAGCTCTCCTATATAAAGCTTTATTGTATGTTGTAGATCAGGTATTTAGATCAGATATTTAGGTTGGATGGTGAATAACGGCTGAACAATATCATCAGCCAGTTTGATCACTTTGGTTTCTGGGCCAAGAAACAATTGTTGGAAAGTGTCCGATACAATTTGATGTGATCATTTAGGACAGAAAATCTGAGTGTGCGTGCAATGCCTGGAAGTGCTATGGCTCATATTCTGTCATATGGACTCCAAGTGTTGGCTTGGGTCACTTCAGGGAATCCGTTTTTTTAAATACATTGGGCAGACACAGGTCAGGTAGGTGCATCTATCTCAGGGATAACAAAAGCTTTAGGCAAAATTAGCCTTCAGCCAGGGTACAATTAGATTTAGGCACCATATTGTACAGATGCTTCAGCCAGGGTGCAATTAGATTTAGGCACAATATAACACATGCTTCAGCCAGGGTACAATTAGAGTTAGGCACCATATAGTAAAGATGTTTCAGCCATAGTGCATTTGGACTCGGGCACCAAATAGCACAGATACCTTAGCCAGGGTGCAAGGGGACATGATGGATGTTTAGCAGTTTGTTAGCAGCTGTGGGTTTGTTCTCACTAACCAATAACATTCAATTCTAATGATCATCTGCAACCCGTCATGCAGAAAGGTGCAGTCTGTACTGGATAAAGTGACCATGGGTGCCTGGAGTTAGAGGATGATGCTAATTAGCAGAGGGCACCATATAGCAAATGGTAGGGAGAACTGGAAAAATAAACCTCTAAATAAATCACTAGGGTACAATATGTATTCAGTAAAGAATAATTTCCCCCACTGAGAGCTTTAACTCCCTGTATGTTCAGATAGTTGCTCTCTAGCTGAGAATGCTGGGATATTCATCCCACATCAGCAGGTTTCATAATATAAAAATAAACAAGGTGCAAAGGCTGCAACTTTATTGTTTTATTGGGCTGGAACAAGGAACCTACATAGCAACGCTGCCCAGACACAGTGTAACACAAGCTCATTCCACTTTATGAGGATGAGGGTTCGCTCCCTGACAAAAAATGGGATCCCTGATCCTGCTACTTTGGGTCTTTTTACCCAGCATTTATATGGGGCATTCGTCATCTGTGATGGACAACAGGCAGCCCTGTAAATGCTGTGGAACTGTTAACTACTGACAGCTCTCTGACAGCCAAATAACTTTGCTTGCTGGCCTTTACTTTTGTCCTGGTGTTGTCATTTCTGCATGATCCCTGGGGTAGGTGCTTGTCTACAGAGTGGCAGCATGGGGGGTTGCAGGCGAGATACCATCCTCTGATAACAAAACATCCCTGACCTCATTACTGATCCCCCCCCCTCCCCCCCGGCACGCCTGTTTATATACAGAATTCTCATTTGTCAGGAGGGACTGTTCAAAGCCACAGAAGCATACAGTACTGCGTATTATTAGCACGACTAATAGAGTTTTTAATAAGGCTAGCAGGCAAGACTTGTATTAGTCAGTTCCAGCTTAAATCACTATCAAAACTGCCATAAATAGATTGTTTTTTTGTGCTGCCCACTCTCCCAAGTGTCCCTCTTGGCAGCAGGCCTTACTCCCACCGCTTAATGAAATTCCCACTGAAAATGCACACAAATGTACAGTATTTTCATAATGACTGTTAAGGCTTATACAATTACTATGCATTTCTCATTTAAAGGGAAAGCATTCACTATTTTTTCTAACTGCTGGCACAAAGTGGCTAAATAGATGGAATAATAGATTATAGTATGTAAAGAAAAGAGACTAGGCGAATTGAGGTTGAGTGAGGAGAGGAAGAATAATAGTGAGAGTGGGCCCCTGGTCTAAGATTACTTGGTGGGCCCCTGGTCAAAGGTTTTTGGGTGGGCCCCTGGTGTCCCAGTCTGACACTGATCTGAACTGCATATTCCCCTAGTCCTCAGTGTATATCAGAAGGGGTGAAGAACTGTCTCTACTCTTGGTACATCAGAATAGAGCACTGAACCTTAGGCACAGATGTTGTTGGACTTCAACTTCCAGCATTTAGCTCTTGAATATTGGTGGAGGAATGCTGGGATTTGTAGCCCAGCAGCTTCTGAGGGCCCAAGGTTAAGAAACAGGGAGGCAAATTGTTGCTTGGTATTACCCTTTAATGGTCTCAGGGGAATGCCCCAGCTGAGCCTACCAACCTAATAACTCAAGCTCATAAATCCAAAAACTATATACAAAAGTACAATATATTAGAAATGTTTTCTGATAGCAATAGCCAAGAAGTCCCCAACCCTTTGACCCTCATCGGATTCAGGCCAAAGAGCTTTGGCACCCAAGGCTATGGTGGCAATTACATGCAGGCAAGTGATTTCATTGGTTATAGCACATATGGGAGAACCATTTTTTTTACAGGAGAACTAAACCCTAAAAATGAATATAGATAGAAATGTCATACTTTATATAATGAACTTATTGAAGCAGCCAAGAGATTCAGTATCTATATAGCAGTAATGATCCAGGCCTTCAAATTTGTCAAACGAGCTTCCCGGCTTGGATTCCTCTAGGAGTGTCTACGACACGCACATGCTCAGTGCTCTTTGGGCGGTTGTTGAGAAGCTAAGCTTAGGGGTCGTCACAAATCATCAAGCAGAAAAAGATGTCATGTAACCTAACTCTACAGGGCTGATTATTAAATTCTGATGCTAATTGTACTGGTTTCTGAGCTGTCATGTACCAAAAATTATTTATTAATCAGCCTCAACCTTATATTTCGACATGTTATATTTATTCAGTATCTTGTGTGTCGGTCCCTAAGATCGGTAACTGACAGTGGCACAGAGCATGTGCAGTGAATTAGCAGAAAAGAACATGGGGAGCTACTGGTGGCAAATCTGGAGGTACCGATCTTTGACAGGCATGGCCATTGGCTCCAAGTCCATTTTTAAAATATAAGTGAACAGTGAGCCACATTCTACTCGTTAGCCACTGGTTGGGTTTCTGGAGTAATCCCCTAAATTTAAGTCTGGTAAGCAGGGCAGATAGGATAGTCGCTTAGGGCCCCTAGCCTCCACATATTCCCTGCTTGCAGCCTTCCAGGTGTTGTTGAACTACCATCCTGCTAGAATTGATTATTTTTAATAATGTATACTGTCATAATACGCTGTTCCTATCTATTATCCATCTCCTTATTATGTTTATGCGTCCAAATCCCCTATTTGTTGTTTACAAAGGATCACAGATAAGGCTGCTGTTAGTTTTCATTGTCTGTCTAGTTGTAACTGTTATGTGTTTGTATTCAGCAGCTGGGAGATGCTGTTACTTTAATGTGGCCATGCACAGTTATCCATTGTATCTGTGACAGTTAGAACAGATGCGCATATAGATATAGATAGATAGATATATATATATATATATATATATATATATATATATATATATATATATATATATATATATATATATATATATATATATGCGCAATGCAAGATGACGGCACACCAAGGAGTTACAGCAACACAAACGTTTTGAAGATAAAAAAGGAGGTTTATTGGACTGAACCAACGTTTCAGTTCCTCACAGGAACTTTCATCAGGGAGTGTCATTCCCTGATGAAAGTTCCTGTGAGGAACTGAAACGTTGGTTCAGTCCAATAAACCTCCTTTTTTATCTTCAAAACGTTTGTGTTGCTGTAACTCCTTGGTGTGCCGTCATCCTGCATTGCTTATTGAATTTTTTCCAGACTGGCACCCAAATTTTCATTTTACTTAGGGTGTGCGTCCCCTAACCTCTCTCTCTCTCTCTCTCTCTCTCTCTATATATAGATAGATAGATAGATATATAGATAGATATATAGATATAGATATAGATATAGATAGATAGGATATGTTATCTGGAAAGACTTTATCTAGAAAGCTCCAGATGATGGAAAGGCCATCTCCCATTGACTCCAATATAATCAAATACTTCAGATTTTTAAAATGTATTTTTTTCTCTGTAATAATAAAACAGCATGTACTTAATCCCAGCCAAGATATTATTAATCCTTATTAGAGGCACATCTACTGGGTTTATTTAATATTTAAAGAAAACAGCACCATGCAGGTATACATTTATAAAGCCTTTATTTGTTACTTCATGGCTTCATGGTCTGGACAGATACAACGTTTCAAGCCAAGCAATGGCATTTTATCAATATATGGCACTTTATTTAATATTTTTTTATTAGACTTTAAGTATGGTGATCCAAATTTACAGCTAGAAGGAAAACCCCAGGTCCCGTGCATTCTGTATAATAGGTCCATGCATGCATTCACACAATTTTATACTGCAAATGCAGGGGAGAATATATGGTATTGTTGGAGACATTTAAGCATCCTTTGTTACATTTATACACTAGGCCTGTGCTGAAAGGCAGGAATTTGTAAATACCGGTAAACTATTTTGAAAGCCTCCATCTGGTTTATTTAGAGGCACATTTATCAAAATGTGAGACTGGAACTCAGCACAGAAAAACTCACATTCTATTCATTCTTTTTTTAGAATCGTGTTTATCAATGGAGTTCACCAATTGATAAATATGCTTTTAAAAATCCCATAGAAATGAATAGAAAGTTAGTGAGTTTTTCTGGAGTGAGTTCTAATCTCACATTTTGAAAAATCTGCCCCTTAACGTTTAAATGTTTTTCAGTTGTATGATGATCCATATTATGGGAAATAAATCCTGATCAGGAAAACCCCATTCATTTAACTGCAGAACAGTTACTCAAAGCAACCAATTAGAAATAAGCTCTGATTGCTGACCTGCAATAAAAATGAAAACACTGTAGGGGGCACATTTACCTAGGGCCGAATATTGATGGTTAATTAACCCTCGATATTCGACCATCGAAGTAAAATCCTTCGACTTCGAATATCGAAGTCGAAGGATTTACCGCTATTCCTACGATCGAACGATCGAAGGAATAATCGTTCAATCGAACGATTAAATCCTTCGAAACAAACGATTCTAATCCATCGATCTAAGGATATTCCTTCCATTAGGAAATTGTTAGGAAGCCTATGGGGACCTTCCCCATAGGCTAACATCGCCTCGGTAGGATTTAGGTGGCGAACTAGGGGGTCGAAGAATTTTTTAAAGAGACAGTACTTCGAATATCGAATGGTCGAATAGTCGAACGATTTTTAGTTCGATTCGAAGGTCGTAGTCGAAGGTCGAAGTAGCCCATTCGATGGTCTAAGTAGCCATATACGACCATTCGAAATTCAACATTTTTTTCCTCTATTCCTTTACTCGAACTAAGTAAATGGGCCCCCAGAACTCTTCTATATTAATTTTCTTTCCTACCAATAGAAAGAACTTCTTTTCTCCTCCAGCCATGTGTTTCATGCAGGAATCTGGCCTCAAACGACTTGCATATAATAATTTCAAGTATACAAATAACAAATATTTGTCTGCTTTAGTTGAATGGAAACTAATTACAAATAACCTTTCCTCTTGTGACGGTGAAGAAATTATTGATTGACAGTTAATATTTTTCTTTACCCTGAAAAAGAGCCTAATGCTGAGCCAGGAAAAAAGGCTTACGTACAGCTGAACAGTGCGCTTATTCATAACTCCATCGGGGGGAACAATTCTTAAAGTGGACCTGTCACCCAGACCTAAAAAGCTGGATAATAAATGCCCTTTTCAAATTAAACATGATACCCAAATTTTCTTTTTATTTAAGCATTTATAGCTGTCAATCAAATATTGCCTGCCCCTCCTCTATGCCTTAGGCATAGAGGCGGGGCAGACAATTACTTTCACTTTCCATTCAGCACTTCCTAGATGTCACTGCACTCCCTACATTCTCCCTGTTCTCTTAACCATTTAATTGTGTAGCCAGGGCATGGGGATGGATATCAGACCCCCTATTCTGGTGCACAAACAAGATTCTGAGATGATGCAAGGTTTGCCTTAATAACAGTGTCCACAAAATGGCTCCTGCCTGCTTGCTATAATTATGAATTTCCAGACGGAAGAAAAAAAAATTCAAATCGTTTTTTTTTCTTTATTGTTTAAAAAAAATACATAAAAGGGGAGGGGATAATAAAAGGGATACAGAAAGCAGAGGGGGGAGCACAAGGTTCAATCAACATTTCTTTTAATCCAAGAATATGTATGTAAGTATATAAGTAGGTTTATATCATGTCCTTTCTATAACTTTAACTGTAGTAGCCTTATACCCATTGGTGGTAAATCTGGCTTACTCTGCTCTTCCTGATCCATATTAAATTTAGATATCCCATATCACTTACTTCAAAGTTCTCAAGCCATGGTTTACATGTACAAGTAATTTCTTCTAGTTTCCTAGTCTCTTCTACTAAGTTTATCCATTCACTTTTTTTTTGGTTTCATCATGATTGCATTTATTTATATATTTCGCTCCCTCTGGCTTTTCTTTCAATAGTTTTTATTTGAGTTTTAGCATATTAAAAGAGATAAGCATTTGTCGCCTTCACATAAAATCGTCAGATGTTTGCTTAGAAAAGAAAGATGGAAAAAAGAGGGAGAGGTAAAGATAGAATCCATTCACTTTTTAATGGGGGGGGTATTCATTCTTCCATCTCTTAGGAATAAATGCAAGTGCTGCATGAAAGAGGTATAAGGTGAGTTTATCAGTTATTACCCCTCCTGTTTTTTTATCTATCTGAAATAAAATCAGAGGTATATCTGTATGTTGGTTACTAGTCCCCATTACTTGATTAATGATCTTACATATTTGTTCCCAATATGTGGACATGGCCAGACATGTAACCAAATATGTTTAAAAGAACCTGCCTCTAATACACATCTCCAACATTTCTCTGAAGTTAATGGGAATAGTTTATGCCATCTTTCAGGGACAGAATACCACCTAGTAGCGATTTTATATAGCATTTCTCAGACCCTAGAAGCTCTAGACGCCTTATGAATGTTTATTAATATTTTCTTCCTCAATATATTTTGGAGAATAATTTCCAACTCCTTTTCCCACTCATCAAGATATTTTGAGTAACGTGATGTTTTATTGAATTGAATAAGTTTATATGCTAGGGATAAGGGTCTTTCTGGCAGTTTCTGTGAATCCAACAGTTTTCTCCCATTCCGTAGGCTGATTCATCGTCCCTTTACTACTGATTTTATTCAAATAGTTTTTAAAGTGTAATTAGAGTTCATTCATGCTTGACTAACATGACATCGGATTTGGAATAATTTTTTTGGGTGACTGGTCCCCTTTAAGCTGTCCAATACGTTGTGAAATATTTAGCGGCAATAACTTGCGCTGTGCTGTGTTTTATTTTTTGAAGTAGGAAAATGTATCCTAAGTGCTTTTGTGGCGTCTCTGGAGATATCAGGCCTTTTCCAGGATTTTGCTAATTAAACTATGGGTATTAATGTCAATCAACTGCATTAGATTAAATGTCTTGTTACAAGCCAGGGTAAACAGAAGTAAGCAAACAGTAGCTCTGTAGCACAGCAACATACATGTCTGTGTTTGTTAGGAGAGCAACGCTACCTCAACGCAAGCTAATTCTTTCCGGCATATTCTGAGTTATTTACATGTGGGCCCTTGTGTTGTTTAAGCCTGTACTTATCAGAGAAGCAATAAATGTAACTGGGTGTAGTCACAAGGGGAAAGTGCTTGGGCAATCGCTCTTTGGCCTTTGAATTGCTTTGGAAAAAAGTAGGGTAGTGAGAGGAAAGAAAACTCCATCACAGGTTTTTAGCCTAACACCTTGAATTGAGTACTAATTATTAGGTATAAGTAACATAGTAATTTAGTAGCATAGCACTCCCCTAAAGGGCTTTTCCTTTAATAAAATTAAGCCTGTTAAATTAAATTCACTCTTATGCGCTAGTATATGATGAACAGCCTTAGATTGTAAGCCCTACTGACCCATGATCGTTATACAGCGCTGTAGAACATGGTGGACCTATATAAATAAAGGATAATAATAATAATAAATGCATAAAAACGCTATTCATTAGTTGGTCTCAGTATGGCCATACATTTACAGATTTGGCTGGGCAGTTTAGCTGACTTTGAGCATTTCCTCTGACAGACTGGATATGTTTGTCACCTCATTGGGGCCGGTTTCTGCAGTCAGATCACAGCAGGTCTGTCCAAAATAAAAGCCTCGTCTGCCAGAGCTTTACCACATGGACTGTGCATTGGCAGATGCTGAACTGAGAGCATCCGCTGGGCCTCTTCATTTCCACTCAGATCTGCTCATTAAGGCTGACGGCCAATGAACAACAATATTAGACTGTCCAAGCAAATGGTCATGCTGCACAGTATCCAGATGTTTGGCCCAAGGGTTAATCCATCAACATGAAAATATGAATTTGGTTGGAGCTATAAATTCCATGATGCGGTTACAGTCGAATGAGCTTTGTATATTAAAAAAAAAAATCGGTTTGAAAAATTTAGTTCAGCTGTTTAACTGGTTAATCACCATAGATGTTAATGGGGGTGTAATGTTCTCTCTGCTTGGGAAATGTTTCAGCGTGTTTGCTTTTTGTACTTTTTGCACACGATCCGTCCAATCGGATAATCATACAGGGCCACTGGAGATCAGGGTCAGCTGGCAGCCTGGATACTTTTTAAAATTTTGTAGACTTGGTTCTTCACTCCTCCTATACTCCACAAGAAAAATAAATAATATAAACCAATCCATACCATGGGTCTATATATAAATATAATAAACGGGCCATGAATATCCTGTAAATTATATTCTTATAAATGGAGCTTAGTGATATCATCAGTTATAATCGGATTCTGGTGATGTCATTTTGTCACATGACTCACTGAAACATGTATATTATAATAAATAAAGTACCCCTGTTGCAAAATATGTGGATATTCGAAGTCACCTCGGAGTTTCATGACCTGTATTAAAACACTTGGCCTTTGGCATTGTGCTTTTATATGGTCATGGAACTCCTCTGTAACTTAAAATATCCCTATATTTTACAAGAGGGGGTATTTTATTCACTACATAAACCTGTCCATACCATGAGTCTGTATAGCACCCTATTAGGCTGGAGGAGTGGTACAAACTGCCCATTCTTCTTCTTTTAGCAGACACCACCATCAGTTATTCATTTGAAATCATACTACTCAGTGGGTTGCTACACAAGCCTGCAGGCAAAAAATCTCTAACCCTAGAAATCTTTTGTCTTGTTTGGTTCAGTCCTCTCACAGAGAAGACCATCCCAGAAGTCCCATGTTTTGCCCAGGAAACCCGTTGCTGATCACAACCAAATATTCTTCAGAAGCATGCATTACTGTACACAGAATTTTGACTTGGAAGCCCTAAACCCTTCAGTAACTGGTATATGAAGCATATTATAACCAGACTGTGTCTGATACAATGCCAGTGACTGAATTGCCTATGTGTTCTTCTGCAGATATTAGTTCATGTTGCACTCAGGGCATGTGCCCACATGCATTTATGCCTGCAGTGTGTTCTGGTTCACCTTCTGCCCACTGATGATGAATGTTATACTGCATCATGAATCCTCTGATGAAAGTACCTGCTGCTGACTTTGGCGGTATTCCAGTCACCATCATAAGTGTTCGCTGGCAACTTGGCAGGTGGAGAATGCAACAGAACACATTATTGTCCGCTACAGGTTAAAATGCCACATGTAATTAGGTGTCCACCCATGACACTAAATGAGTCTTCCTTATAAAAAAACTGAACAGAAATGGGGTAGAAGCAGTGAAACATATGTATGCTTTTCCACAAAAGCTCAATATAAACTGGCTAGCTGCAGTTGTTGTTGCTCAACATCCACATTTTGTCTTTCCTTTTTGGTAGCCTTTCCGTTTCAAATGTCTTCATTTAAGATTGTGATGTCACACATTATCTGGACATAGATGTCATTGGACAGGTTGGAGAGTTTACAGCCAGTCTTGCGATAACAATAGCACAATCTTTCCAGATGATATATCTAGTATAGGTCAATCTAAAAACAACTGGACTTGCTGAGTAATCAATGAAGACGTTTCACTACTCATCCTAGATATACCATGACCTGGATGAATGAAAATCTTCATAGTCATATTTCCAGATGATGGTGTTCCAACCAACATTACAATGGCTGCCTTTGTGCGCATGTCCCATTTGTTTTTTTTTTACAAATTATCAAAGGTGCAAGATAGTAGTCCTTGTTTAAATGTTTCATTGTTCCATATATAGTTCTTTATACCATACACCAGGTCTTATGACCATTCATCTAGACTTGTATGGTCAGCATAAACAGTGGCGTAACTAGACCCCTAAGGGCCCAGGTATGGAAATTTACAACTGGGCCCCCCTCCCTCCTCACATATTTGGCTGGAACACAGAATTACAGTATATACGTGTCTTTTAGTACAGGTATGGGATACGGAAACCCGTTATCGAGAAAGCTCCGAATTATGGAAAGGCTGTCTCCCATAGACTCCATTATAATTAAACATTCCAACTTTTTAAAAATAATTTGATCCCAACTAATTAATCCTTATTGGAAGTAGGGATGCACCGAATCCAGGATTCGGTTCAGGATTCGGCCTTTTTCAGCAGGATTCGGATTCGGCCGAATCCTTCTGCCCGGCCGAACCGAATCTGAATCCTAATTTGCATATGCAAATTAGGGGCGGGAAGGGAAATCGCGTGACTTTTTGTCACAAAACAAGGAAGTAAAAAATATTTTCCCCTTTCAACCCCTAATTTGCATATGCAAATTAGGGTTCGGATTCGGTTCGGTATTCGGCCGAATCTTTCACAAAGGATTCGGGGGTTCGGCCGAATCCAAAATAGTGGATTCGGTGCATCCCTAATTGGAAGTAAAATCTTCCTATTGAGTTTATTTCATGTTTAAATGATTTTCTAGTAATGAGATCAGTTATCCAGAAACCCCCACGTCTTGAGCATTTTAGATAACAGGTTCCATACCTATACTCAAAGGATATAAGCACAGGAGTCTGAAATACATTTTTTACTGTAATGACAAGGGTTAATCACTGCAGCATTAAAGGGGTCATGCACCTTTACTTTACTTTACTGTAATATGGTGCAGAGTGGGATATTCTGAGAACTTTACAATTGTTTTTGTTTTTTTCCTTATTTGTGGTTTGAGTTATCTAGCTTTTTATTTAGTAACTCTCCAGTTTGAAATTTCAGCAGTCTGGTTGCTAGTGTCCAAATTACCCTAGCAACCTACCCTAGCAACCATGAATTGATTTGAACGAGAGACTGGAATACGAATTGCAGAGAGCCTGAACAAAAATAAAAAGTTGCAATAAAAATAAATGTATAGCTTTACAAGGCATTTGTTGTTTAGATGGGTCAATGACCCCCATTTGGAAGCTGAAAAGACTCACAAGGAGAGAAATAACAAAAACTATTAAGAGAAAAAAAATGAAGACCAATTGAAAAGTTGCTTAGAATTTATTATTCTATAAGATACTAAACATTAACCTGAAGGTGAACCACCCCTTTAATGTTACATTATGGGGGGCATGTGCAATAGGTAAACTGGCGCATGACTGTAGGTGCAGACTAATTGAAATGAAATATTTAAAGACAGAACCAAACTGCAATTACATAGGCAACATAAGAAGGAGCATTGGAACAACCTATAAAAACACCTTTTGCTTTAGTGAGGTGTGTTGTGATGAGAGCAGCAGCTTCTGGTAAGGTGAGACAATGCAAGCTGTTCCCTTTCTCATAGTGCATACTGGCCACACACAGTGCTCACAAATGTTATATTCTGTCCCCTGAGCTCCTGACTATCCCATATGCTATTCCCAAACCCCCTCATCATAATACCATTACACAAAGTCCCATTATACAGAATCCAATTTACAGTCCCATTGCGAGCAATGCCGCAACCCATCCCAAAGTGCCCTGACCAGCTAGCTTGAACTGATTGAGAGCAGAGAGGTGGGAGCTGCGCTTACTTGCCGTGTAGATGACAGCGCTTGCTTGCAGGATTAGCACCAATCTCTATAGGAATCCTGGCATTGTGCCGCTGCTTATCCCTTCATCTCCCGTCGACTCACACACAGCCGGTACTGTATCTGCACACAGTCGGAGAGCCTCTAGTTCTCCGTCTTATTCAGAGAGATTTGCGGGGCAGTGGGCCCGACAAACAGGAGGGATTGGCGCCAAATGGAAGGAACTGTTTGCGCACATGAGCACGCCGTCTGTGACATCAAGTGCAACGTGCTAAGCGGCACAGTGACGCTCAGATAAGTAACTTCTCTAAATGGATGCGGGCCCCATCGGGGGTGCAGGTGCATGGGCCCTGGCACCGTTGCACCCTTTGCACCCCCGGTAGTTCCGCCACTGAGCATAAAGCTATCTAATGAGTGCACAATGTACAGTGTTATTCCCAATGCATAGGATAGAACCATGCACTGCCATTGTTTAAAACAAATAACACTCATGCTGGTAACATCTCACTTGGCCGTCAGGATTCTTGACTCCTCTGTTTACCAATACAGAATATTTTATTTTCAGGGCCTCAATGTGTTTTAACTCCCCTTACCCCCCCCCCTCCTGCCGGCTGCCCTGATGCCTGTAAAGATTTGCCACCTCCTCTCTGTTTGGGCAAATAAATGTACTCCTATCCCAATAATTATCCCTGCCAGGGGAAATGTCATCCATCTGTGGCACAGATCCTCTAATTTGCACAGCTTGCCTCATGCACAGCATACAGATTAAATTGTGAGGGTGTTGCAGGCAAAGGAAAGGATGTTATGAAACAGCTAAAAATATGTACAAAAAGCTGATGTATTTCATTCTATAAAGATGTCCGCCCTGGAAGGAAGCTATAAGCTGAGATATACCAGTATGTGCTTGGGTTTATTAGGCATTGCTCATGGGATCTTACTCATGATGTGTCAACACTTCACATTACTAACTTGCTAGGTATGTTAATGGATTCTTCTGCTAGAAGACCATGGATCCTTCATACCATGATGATTGTGTCTACAATGATTGTGTTACTCTGTTTGTGCACACATGATATTTACATTAGCCCCTCACCATACCAGTGACCCAGTACTTGAAATCAATAAAAGCAATCACACAAAGTCAACAGCAAGCTGTTTTAATCTGCAGCAATTCATTGCTCTGTACAAGAACTCCTCCTGATATATATATAACATGGGTCAATGTTCATCCCATTAGTTCCACAGTATTATGCTATAATATAAAGTTTAGCTAGGGATATTACTTATAACACATGATGTTGTAGTTATACCATAATAGAGGTGTTCAATGAGCAGTCTTCCAGTTGTTAACTGAACTGCAATTCCCATCATTCTTTCACAATTCATGTTACAGATGGAATTACATGTATGCTTTATAATCAAACCATCATGTATATAAATGTAAGACACTGTGAGGCTTTTTTATGATGCTAGGTGTAGTAGTAGATAGTCGGCCACTTATTACCATTTGCTCTTCTTCTCAGTACCACCCTCCACCCTTATTTAGCTATTCATTCAAGAATTCATACATTTATGGTTTACATGGGGAAGCTTGACTGTTCTTGTCTTGACTGTCTGACAATCTATACATATGTAAAGGGGAGGTTTTAAAAAGAGAGTTATGCATTTCCATTGGATTGCAATCTATCGGTCGCCACTAAAACTTGATTTTATAGATAATGGAGCCAATGCTCATGGCAATCTTCTTGAAGATCTCCAACTATTGTAACTACTTCTCAAATCTGAGCCTGTCACATAGCACTTAAGAACTTCTAGTTTTTGAAAAGAAGGAAGCACTTAGAGCCACATGAGTAGTAGTCAATGCATTTCTCTGTACAGGACAAGTGAATGAGGCACTACAGCTCTTCCAGAATAGAAGACACTCACTATCATGTACTCCTTTTGAGTATGGTGTGCCTGTAAGTTGGTACCACAAACTAGAAGAGCAGCCTTAAATCAGACCCCAATTCAAAGGGTGGAGATAAGCAACTTGTTTTTTTAAATATGCAGTCTATATTTAATTGGCATTTAGCCTGTATATTGTGGCCTTGTGGTAGAATAAAAAAAAATAGATTATGTCTTCTTAAATTACTAATGCACTGACAGTGGCAAGTACGTGAGTGGAGTAAAAAAAACTCTGACCTTCCATCTGATAAGTCCGTCTTGCTCTTTTCCTGTTTGTCTGAGTCTGTGCATTGCCAGATTTATGGGAGACAGATGATTAGAATTAAATGTAGGAAATATGAATAGGCTTTGATAAGTATGCTATGTTGCATATGTTCAGGGGATTCTGTGTATAACTTATGGTACTATCATATAGCCGGCCTTTTATTCCTCTGATTACAAATAACTGCAGTTGTTATTTCAAGGCAAGTCTGTTTGAGACCATGTTTGAACCCACTGTACATGAGTCACTATTGTTCTACTAGAACCACAAGGTATGTGTGATAACAGCAGTGAATGCCCCACTGTGATTCATATTGCACCAGCAAGTTGCTACAGGGTGCCACCAGATGCTAGATGCTAAGATCCATCATGGAACAAGATCCATTTAGGGATAATAGGAAGAGTGTTCATGTCTTGGGGCGTTGACACCTTTAGATAGAACAGAACTTTCATTTGAAGCAGCGTGGTTGGCTCTTCACAGTGAGGCTGTGAAATGCCCTGCCGCATGATGTTGTGAGGACTGATTTTGCCTTTAAAGGAAAAGGAAACTGTTTTGGAAAAGATGCCGTACCACCACCACCCCACGTAGACCCCCCTCCCTACTTACCCCTCGTCGCAGATTCTTACATCCATGCGCAGTTTGAGCAGTTTTGCCGGGTTGTGACAACTGCGCATGCACACTTTCAGGCACTGGGCTATAGGCAGAACATTAGCAAGATTTAGGGAGACTAACTGCTGTATATTCATATAGAATACATCCTCCAATGAAAAGACGTATATTGGTAGCCTTTGTAAACTAAAATGTCACCCTCCTCCTCTGGTAGGAACTGACCTAGAGTAGCTCTCCCTCTGACATTCAATCTCAGGATAGACGCCATGATCCTAGGATAGACACCATGATTCAAGTCGTTGTGACAGTGTACAGGTCACTTAATCCCCTGCTGTCCTGGCACGCTTAGTGTTATGATGGCTGCTATGACTGCTGTAGTGAAGCATGCAGAATAATGCCCTATGGGAAAAGTACCACTACACTTCCTTTAAGCTTTCCAGAGAGAGAGCAAATATGAGCTACATGGTCCATAAAATCCAACTGGCCAACATATGTCCCATGTGTCTAAGGTATTATGGTTTCTACAGAAAGTTGACCGCAGTTCCCACAATAAAATATCTTGGCTTACACTTACTAATGTGGCTGATACCTTGAGAAATTACTAGGGATGCACCGAATCCAGGTTTTGGTTCGAGATTCGGCCAGGATTCGGCCTTTTTCAGCAGGATTCGGATTCGGCCGAATACTTCTTCCCGGGCGAACCGAATCCGAATTTGTGCAAATTAGGGGCAGGGAGGGAAATCGTGTGACCTTTTTGTCACAAAACAAGGAAGTAAAGAATGTTTTCCCCTTCCCACCCACAATCTGCATATGCAAATTAGGATTCGGATCTGTATTTGGCTGAATCTTTTGCGGAGGATTTGGGGGTTTGTCCGAATCCAAAATAGTGGATTCGGTGCATCCCTAGAAATTACTATTTTGAAGATACCAACTGAAAAAAAAAAAGTTAGCATATTATAAAATGTGTTCATGTACATACTCTTTGTACCAACTAAACATGCAGCTATGATCATGAGAAAGCATGTGCTGTGTTGCAGTTGAGGCTTAGCTGGCAGGTTGGTTTGACTGCTGCCTGGGATGAAAGTGACCTTGGCCACTAGCTATGTTTAGTAGGTTACATGCAGCTAACAAAATGAAGCAAGTACAACTATTTTTATCTTATTCATGGTAAACAACCACTCTTGGGCACTATGTGATATGTGACGGACTGCTGGAGATATTTTACTTCTGAAATAGACGATAACTGTCTATGCTTGGCATCTTCTTTGTATGGCAGATACCACCAGACTTTATAACTGTAAAATGTGTGTAACTTTCCACTGTAAAATACTTTTGTTTTTAAAGCGGTTATCCACATAAGTAGTGAATATTGTTTTTTACTTGCATTAAAGGTTTTCAGATAGTTCCCAGAAATAAAGACTTTTTCCAACTACTTTCTGTTTTGTTAGAATTGATACAATAGTTGCTAATACTCCAGAGATGCTGCTGAGAAATGTATCAACTAAAAGTTGCAAAATTGTAAAAGTATAGAATGCACTAGACCAGGGATCCCCAACCGTCGGGCCGCGGACACTCCCGCACTGGGCCGCCGAGCCCATCACGCAAAAACGAGGCTCCCCAAATTGACCCCGCCGACCCCATTCCCGACCCCACACCCCAGTCCTCGCAAAAAACACCAAAGACAGGGACATTCAACTTTAAACTTAGATTTTGGAAAATTTTTAAAAAATAAAAAATGGAAAGTATTTTAAGAGTCTGTTTCTGGTAAACTATCTGAAAACAATTGAACTATAAAAAGTGTTTGGAAGGTGAACAACCCCTTTAAGATAGAAACTAATTCTAATCAACTTTCATATAAACATCCAATTAAAAGACAACTATTTTTCAGATTTTTTTTTGTAAATGAATTGCAATTGAAAGCAGTTTCTACCTGCCCTTACTATACTACACTCGCAATGCATCACAAATCAGCTCTCCAGCTTCAATTTCCCGTAATGCTTTTCATTATTATTATTTTCCCTCTCTTATCTGTGTCTTAAACATAATGCAAGGCACTGTGGGAAATGGAGTTTTGGCTTTAGGAAGAGCTGACTACCAAATACAATGTTTCAATGGTACGAGTAGCCAGAGGAGGGAATAGTAAGATACAGGTAGCAGTTTAGTTAAGCAGGTAAGATACAGTAGCAGTTACATTTAAAAAAACATCTAATTATATCTCCCCAATAGGGATATATATTTATATTTTTTAATTATCTTTTATGATTCTTTGGGTGGACATCTGTTGGTTTTCCAGAATTAAAGGAATATTTTGAGGCCATCCTTGTCCAAGTAATTACATAGTTAAGTTGGGTTGAAAAAAAGACTATCAAGTTCAACCCCTCCACCAAAAAGTCCATCAAATTCGTCCCCCCAATTGACTGTATATACCACCAATATCTATACTAATTGTAGATCTTATTATAACAATACTAACATAAAATACTACAATAATGTTGTAAGGGGGCATTATTTAATAGAAGCTTCATCATACTAAATATATTCAATTAAAAATTCTATCTTCACTATTCCTCTCTCAGCATCTGTTTCTCTTCATGCAGCAGTCAGATATTCATTGACAGTTCGATCTAATATAACTTATAGGGGTTCCCTTTTGCCTATAAGATGTATTAGAGCTCACTCTATTAAAATCACCAGACATTATGTCGCTCTATATGCAGGATTTGTGCAAAAGCCAGTTATTTTGTTAGATTTGTACTGGAATCAGTTATTTGAGTGAGCTCTAATTCATCTGCTAGGAAAGGAAGCCCCCTATAACATATATTGGACGCAACTGTCAATGAATATCTCACACCCAACTGCTGCAAGAAAACAAAATGAAGAGAAACAGATGCCGAGAGAGGAATAGTGAAAATAAATTAGATTATTTTAGAAACCATTCAAAATATATAATTGATCATATTTACAAAGTTTCTTAGTATGATGAAGCTTATATTAAATTTTCATTTTCACAATAGTTTCCCTTTAAAGGGATATTTTCATGGGAAAACATGTTTTTTTCAAAAAGCATCAGTTAATAGTGCTACTCCAGCAGACTTCTGCACTGAAATCCAATTTTCAAAAGAGAGAACAGATTTTTTTATATTCAGTTTTCCAATCTGACATGGGGCTAGACATATTGTCAGTTTCCCAGCTGCCCCAGTCATGTGACTTGTGCCTGCACTTTAGGATGGAACTACTTTCTGGCAGGCTATTTCTCCTTCTGAATCGGTCTCAGCGGGACTTGGCTTTTACTATTGAGTGTTGTACACAGATCTACCAGGGAGCTGTTACCTTGACTGGGGGCAACTGGGAAACTGACAATATGTCTAGCCCCATGCCAGATTTCAAAATTGAATATAAAAAAAATCTGTTCTTTTTAAAAATGGATTTCAGTGCAGAATTCTGCTGGAGCAGCACTTTTAACAGATGCGTTTAAAAAAAAAAAAAAAAAACCGTTTTCCCATGACAGTATCCCTTTAACAATTGTTTCCAAATCCGCAGCAATTGCAAGCTCCCCCAGCGGAGTTGTAGAACTGCAACTCCCGGAAGGCTACAAAATATGAATGCCAATGTTGTTTACAATAGCACTGAGCATAAGGAAATCAAGTTCTGGGAAATTGCAGCAAGAAAATTGACCAATGGGAGAGCTCCCAATAATGTGCCTTTGCGTTTGGTGATATATACCCAGAACGTGGAAGCATAGAAAGATCATAAAACGAGCCCAATATGCATGTAATAGATCTTATAATAAACAGATGAGCCACTGCCTGTCTCTTACTTGTCCATGGACATAACTTAAGCTGCGTTTTAACTTTTACAATCATTGAATGTTTTTTTTCATCATTTAATAAACTCTTGGAAAATGGTCTTGTTTAAGAGCGCTTGTAAAATGTCTATATGAGGGGCTAAATTATTCATTAGTATTGAGTTGCGTGTGGAGTTAACTGCTGGGCGCAGATGCTGTGCCTAATGTAGGTCAGGAAATCCTAATATTTCTGTGCAGCGGAATCTATTTTAATGGATCATTCAGCAGCAAGTGGCTTATGCATTAATGGCTTGTGTTTTGTTCCACAAAAAAAATCCTTTTTCCTTAATTGACTTAAACAGTGTAGGATTTATAATATGATTTTAGAAGATCATTGTTAATTGCTTGTTGCTGAGCGGGATATGGCACTGTCTCGGTTAAAGACTGGAGAGTTAATTTGCGGTGATGCTGCAGCCCCATCAACTTTACAATGTGCTGCTGCAGAAGACTGTTAGAATACATAATTTCCAAGCTGTGGGCTGACACAGGGACCTGTGCTGGGAAATAATGCATTTAAAGACCTGCCAAGAAATGAAAGTGGTCTAAAATATATATATACACTGTGTGTGTGTGTGTGTGTGTGTGTGTGTGTATACACACACATATACATATATATATATATATATATATATATATATATATACACATATACACTGTGTGTGTGTATACACACACATATACATATATATATATATATATATACTTTCCTGAAGACGGCTCACGAGTGAGAGCCGAAACGTTGAAATAAAGGCATTTTGTTTTTTTGACACCTCACAAGTCCTTGGAGTGCGGTTTGTTAAGAGGGTTTTATATATATATATATATATATATATATATATATATATATATATATATATATATATATATATATATATATATACACATATATATATGCACACATATATATATACACACATATATATATATATATATGTATGTGTGTGTAAATAAATATATATAAATGTATGTCCATTATCTAGAAAGTTCTGAATTACGAGAAGGCCATCTCCCATAGACTCCAACTTAATCAAATAATTAAAATTTTTACAAATGTTTTTCTCTTTTTTTCTCTGTAATTATAAAGCAGTAGCTTGTATTTGATCCCAACAAAGATATAGTTAATTCTTATCGGAGGCAAAACAAACTTATGTGGTTTGATAAATGTTTTAAATAATTTTTTTTTTTAGTAGATTTAGGGGCAAATTTACTTAAGGTCAAATAGTTAATTAACCCTCGATATTCGACTGTCGAAGTCGAAGGATTTAGCGCTATTCGTTCGTTAAATCCTTCAAATTGTTTGATTCGAAGGATTTTAATCCATCGATCAAACGATTTTTGTTTGACCTAAAAAAGCTAGCAAAGCCTATGGGGACCTTCCCCATAGGCTAACATTGACTTCAGTAGCTTTTAGGTGGCAAACTAGGGGGTCGAAGTTTTTTCTTAAAGAGACAGTACTTCGACTATCGAATGGTCGAATAGTCAAACGATTTTTGTCCGAAAAGTTCAATTCGTAGTCAAAGGTCGAAGTAGCTCATTCGATGGTCGAAGTAGCCAAAAAAAATTTAAATTGAACTTTTTTTTTCTCTATTCCTTCAGTCAAGCTAAGTAAATGGGCCCCGAAATGTATGGAGACCAAGTTTTCCTGAAAGACCCCTGAGAATTCTGGATAACAGGTCCTATACCTGTATAATGTTACCTTTAAAAAACAATCAAAGCGTTTGTTGATATTTTCATTTGAAAATACCTGTTTTCTGGTAGGGCTTTTGGGGGCAAGTCAGTATATTCCATTGCTCACAAAAAGCCTGGGTGGGGCCTTATTTAGGCATCTGGTACTAGATGGCTGAATACAGCAGGACCAATGGAAATAAATAGTATATTGAGTCAAATTATTATTATTTTTGGTGTTACTCATACTTTTAAATCAGTACCACACTATCTCTCTTCCCCAGAAGCATACACAGCCATGGTCAATAAGTACCTTGCCTTATCTTCTACTCTTTTCTCCACCTACATACTCTACCTGTGCGCAAGACTTTCCTTACCATGCCTCCTTCTCCCCACCAGCCTACAGTATGTTACCTATGCATATTACGTAGAAGGATCACCGGCACACAGGAGTAATGCAGTGCAATTAATAAAATTGCAAGGGCTTGCCCTGCTTAACCAAACTCCTGTGTGCCGGTGATCCTTCTACGTACCTTGGCTGGGCGGTTGCCGATTCCCCTACCACTGAGCACCAGGAAACTCTGCTTGGGTTTGTGAGGTGTGCGGTTTCTCCAAATTGGCTTGGAACTACCTATGCATATTGCCATGCTCTGTGGTCTGTATTTCTCTAGCTGTAGATAGTTTGTGATTTCCTTATTTAATGGGGGGGAGGGTTAACCATTTGTCATACTACTGTTTTGCAAAGTGTAGGCAATAAGTTTACTCCCTAAAAAATGATACACTGTAGGCTTGTCATATGGATCACCTGAGTCACGTCTCCCTATTTAAAAAATATGTGGAAATACAGGTTAGACAGACTTCTTCTGCTTTGTATGCAAACCAACATAAACATAGCTAGTTAATACAGATGTTTAGAACATGATCAAGATATGTAGGATCATATTTAGTGGTGGTGGAGTGTAACAGCACAAGCTTTACATATTATATTAGTTTATAAATTTGCAGTATAAAACCTCGTGCCCTTTATCTATTGGGCAATGCTGATGTCAAATGTATGAGAACTAAAGGTCATACATGGGCAGATCCTCTTGTTTGGAGAGGTCACCAAAAGATCCAACAATTGGATCACTATGCCAGGAATACAGATGGTTGGTGCCGCCTCAACAAACTGATACAGTTCTCGATACTCCAGGATTTTTTAAACCTTCCCGATCAACAGCTGGCTCATTTTTGTCAGAGGGCCCCATACACTGTCCAATAAGCTGCCGGCTTGGTCTGTTGGCAGCTTTTATCAACGTGGATATGGCCACATTAACTCTTCACAAAGGCAACCACAAAATTTTGGTTGTGAAGATCTGGCTCTATTAAATGCCCCAAGAGCTCCCCATTCTCTTTTCTGCTGATTCGCTGTACATGCTCTGTTCTGCCAGTTACCTGTTCTTAGGGGGCAACTGATGATATACTGTATGTACAAGATATACTATATGTACAGTATATAAAAAGTCAATGCACATTACATACTGCAATACAAAATTACAATCCAGATTCATATTACATGACAGCTCAGCTCTTTAGCATCAGTTTCTATGACAGACGAACTTCACAACCCCACAAAGCTTTGCTTCTCAGAAGTTGCCCAGAGCACACTGAGCATGTGCGTGTCACTGACACTTCTACAGGATTCAAGATGGCGAGCTCTTGTGACAACTTTGAAATTACTGTTATAGAGATGCTTAACCTTAAGGCTGGAGCAATAAGTACATTATATATAAAATATGGAATTTTTAGCCATAATTTTACCATCTTGCCCTAGTGTTTCAATCTTGCTTACTATATTATTATGATGAGCCGCAGTCTCATCCTTCGCTACTTGCTGTCCTAGTGTTCCTTTTCTTAGTGTTCCTATCCTACTGCTGCAAACCTCATCTTGTCCTACTATATTTGCTCCCATAGCAGAGGCTATTATCCCCACTGCTGCAGATAGATCCTGCCCTACTATACTGTCTATCCAGCGGTTGCTTCCCAGATGCTATTTTATCCCACTGCTGCAGGCAGTTTTGCCCTGCTTACCAGCTATCCAAAAGCCACAAATATTTACTTAGAGCACTTCTACAGGCGCGTCTCTCCTTACTATATCAGCTATTCCCACAGTCTTTTCCTACAGGACATTATCCCCATTAATGTTCCGTGTGCTGCTGGGGCAATTCAGAAGTAGATTTTTGTGGTGCATTATTGAGACAGACAATGCTGAACCTAGTAATTAACTGCAGTTTTATGTTGCAACTGTGTGTGAGGCGCAGGACAGATTATTTTGCCTGGTACAGGTATAGGATCCGTTGTCCAGAAACCTGTTATCCAGAAAGCTCCGAATTATGGAATGCCCATCTCCCATAGACTCCATTTTATCCAAATAATTAACATTTTTATAAAGTATTTCCTTTTTCTCTAATAATAAAACAGTAGCTTGTACTTGATCCCAACTAAGATATGATTACAGTAATCCTTATTGGAAGCAAAACCTGTTTATTGGGTTTATTTAGTGGTTAAATGATTTTCTAGTAGACTTAAGTTATGAAGATCCAAATTACGGAGAGATACGTTATCTGGAAAACTACAGGTCCCAAGCATTCTGGATAACAGGTCCTATACCTGAACCACATGAAGATAGCATTCTACATGTGTACCTTAGTGCATAAGGTGCAGATTGATTCAAATACCTTGAGATATTACCTGACTATAGCCAGGCTACACTGCTCTAATATTCCTGGGGGCTAAGTGATCTCAATTTAGAGTAAGTTGATACACGTATACATGCTTTTTCTCAATTATATTTTTCTGCACGAGTTGACCCCAGTGTACACACACGCACATGAGCTGACACACACATTTCCTGTTAAACACAATGCTGTTTGACAGCTCTTTGGTTGTTACACAGAAAGCAGTCTAATTGCTTGTATCATACAAAGAGTGATGGAGCTAAATTTAAACTGATGCTGATGTACACGGAATATTCAATTGGTGTCCAGCATCTGATTTGCAGTCGACGGCTGGATATCCCATGAGACCAGCTCACTCTTAATTTAATAAATTGCCCTTTAAACCACCAACACTGCCATTTAGGAATATATACTGTTATGTACTTCATACAAGTAGATTTTTACCTTCCATCAATATACACGAACATTTGATGTCATAAGGTTTATTTCACTGATGCGTCTCTGCTTCTCTTCATGTCCAACCATGCTTTCTAAGGATACGTGAACTCCATTTGATAGACAAACAGCCAATCAATAGTTATGTCATGCATGATACTGATTAACAGAAGGAGCAGTTCAAGCCATGTCCTCCAGTGCAAGGAATGGAGCCAAATCTCTGAGTTCTAATTACATTTAAACAGATCATATCTAGTGGTGATCACATGTGTACCATTACCTCAAAGTCGTGGTTCACTCTTTATTGTAAGGGCACACGCTAAGATTCGGGGAGATTGTCACCTGGCGACAAATCGCCTCTTCTTTGGGCAACTAATCTCCCCAAAAAGCATTCCGCCGACTAGAATGTAAATCACCTGCGGGATGGCACTCTGAGCACTTCGTTTTCCGAAGTCGCTCATAGTTGCTTCAGGAAACTTCGGGCAACTTCGGGAAAAAAGTGCTCCAAGTGCCATCCTGTCAGTGATTTCGATTCTAGCCGACAGGAAGGCTTTTCGGGGAGATTAGTCACCCGAAGAAAAGGCGATTAGTCACCGGGTGACTAAATCTCCCCGAATCTTCCTGTGTGTCTGTGCCCTTAAGTTAACTTTTAGTATGTTATAGAATGGCTTAATTCTAAGCAACTTTTCAATTGTCTCAATTGCAAATTTGAGCTGCAGAAAGGATGAGATTTAATATGACAAGTCCTACCTGACGGCCGGTTGAGGTGTAATTGGGGTTAAGATATCTGCCCTAGGTGACTTGTATGAGAGACTCCCATATCTGTAACCTTTTATAAGGTAAGTGGGGTACAACAAAGCAGAGTATTGAACCAAATAAGCCAATAACCCACTGTTATATTTGATTTAAATATTAAAGGGATACTGTCATGGGAAAACATGTTTATTTTTTCGAAATGCATCAGTTAATAATGCTGCTCCAGCAGACTGCTGTACTGAAATCCATTTTTCAAAAGAGCCAATTGAATTTTAATATTTTATTTTGAAATCTGACATGGGGCTAGAGATATTGTCCGTTTCCCAGGTGCCCCCAATCATGTGACTTGTGCTCTGATAAACTTCAGTCACTCTTTACTGCTGCGCTGCAAGTTGGAGTGATATCACCCCCTCCCTTCCCCCCCAGCAGCCCATCAGCAGAACAATGGAAGGTAAGCACATAACAGCTCCCGGGTACATATAAGAACAGCAAGCTCATGTCCCACTGAGACCCCATTCAGTAACAAGTAGGAGAAACAATAGCCTGTCATAAAGCAGTTCCATATTGCTGCACTGGCTCTTTCTGAAAGCACATGACCAGGCAAAATTACCTGAGATGGCTGCCTACACATCAATATTACTAAAAGAAAATACACTTGTTTCATTAGGAATTACATTTTATATGGTAGAGTGAATTATGTGCAGTGTACACCGTGTAATTTAGGAATAAAAACTACACAATAAAAATCATGACAGAATCCCTTTGTTACATAGCCTGAAGCAATTCAATATTATTTAGAAATGTGATTTGATCTCCCACATATCTCTTTGTAAAATATATGCACCCTTATTAATAAGGTGTTCTGTTCCCCCTTTGGCTACCGTATATAAGCCGAGTTTTTCAGCATCCAAAATGTGCTGAAAAAGTCTACCTCGGCTTCAGCGGTACCGGACCCTAATAGCTGAGACTGCAGTCACTTTTAATCATTCCTATACCAACAGTTCACTTGGGGAGAGACTGCAATATCCCACAATGCCCTCTGTTGGTTATATGAAAGAATAACAGTGCACCCTCTGTTGGTTATATGAAAGATTAACAGTGACTGCAATATCACACAGCGCCATCTGTTGGTTGTATGAAAGAATAACAGGGACTGCAATATCACACAGTGCCATCTGTTGGTTGTATGAAAGAATAACAGAGACTGCAATATCACACAGCACCATCTGTTGGTTGTATGAAAGAATAACAGGGACTGCAATATCACACAGCGCCATCTGTTGGTTGTATGAAAGAATAACAGGGACTGCAATATCACACAGTGCCATCTGTTGGTTGTATGAAAGAATAACAGAGACTGCAATATCACACAGCACCATCTGTTGGTTGTATGAAAGAATAACAGGGACTGCAATATCACACAGCGCCATCTGTTGGTTGTATGAAAGAATAACAGGGACTGCAATATCACACAGTGCCATCTGTTGGTTGTATGAAAGAATAACAGACTGCAATATCACACAGCACCATCTGTTGGTTGTATGAAAGAATAACAGGGACTGCAATATCACACAGTGCCATCTGTTGGTTGTATAAAAGAATAACAGGGACTGCAATATCACACAGCGCCCTCTGTTGGTTATATGAAAGATTAACAGTGACTGCAATATCACACAGCGCCATCTGTTGGTTGTATGAAAGAATAACAGTGACTGCAATATCACAGAGCGCCCTCTGTTGGTTATACAAAAGATTAACAGTGATGGCAATATCAAACAGCACCCTCTGCACATGGTAGTGGGACAGTGGGACAATGCACACAGTAATCCGTTTGGCAATTCTCTGTCACCATCAGCTTTGCAAAGAAGTCCGGTTGATCGCTGGGGGGGTCGCTTTGGCAGAATGTGCACTGCTGGGAGACAGGGCTGTAGTTGTGTCTAGGCTTATACGCGAGTCAATAAGTTTTCCCAGTTTTTGTAGGTAAAATTAGGTACCTCGGCTTATACACGGGTCGGCTTATACACGAGTATATACGGTACTTAAATACAGGCAGCCCCTTCAAAGGCTTCCTATTCAATGTGTCCAAGCCTTCCAGTTTACCAACAATTACTGACACAGCTACTTGAGCACAATACAGCAAGGCAGCAAACTGAGCATCTGTGTAAGCAGTTCCTACTCAATTACGTTGATTGGGAAGGACACTTGTCTTAATTGCCTCTTAAAATATTATATAAAGGTTTCAGTAGCACTTGCACATTTTATTTACAATGGCACTAAACACATTTCTGCACTGCACACAATCACATTTATGCTTTACAAAGGCAGGTGGTTTGATTCTGAGCCTTAGAGTAGCAGATGAATATAGCACTTTGAGGCACAATTTTTATATCGGAGCAAAGAAACCCCAAAATAAAAATGTGTCTTATAAAAGAAAACATAATTCTAAGCAACTTTCCAATATACGTTAATTAAAAATTTTCAGTGCTTTTAACGTTATTTATAAAAACATTTGCTATTGAAAGCAGCATTTGCTTAATTCATTGTTGTTACTTTTCAAACAGTCTTAGTTCCCCAGCAAAGACAGGTCTGTTAATCAGCTGTCTTGTCTTATATTGTATCAACTGTTTGAGCCACCAGTGCAAAGAATAAAAAGGGACAAACACTGCTTTTAACAGCAATAGATAAACAAATAACTTTAAAACCATAGAAAATCTGTAATAAATGTACATAGCACAGTTGTTTAAAATCAAGTTTTCTTTAATTAAAATTAAAGGGTTGACTTGCCCTTTAAATATTGCTATATTACTTTTATCCAAGTTTGTTGAGTGCTTCATCACACTGTTTATGAGGAAAAGATTATTTTCCCATGCTATAGGCCTCACTCCTTTTCTTCTACAATAATTTGTGATAATTATTATTTTACTTGTACTTATTATCTTTTTAAAGGGGTAGTTCACCTTTAAGTTAACTTTTAGTATGTTACAGAATGGCCAATTCCAAGATATTATTCAATTGGTCTTCATTTTTTCTTTTTTATAGTTAGTTTTTGAATTATTTGCCTTGTTTTTCTGACTTTCCAGCTTTCAAATGGGAGTCACTGACACCGTCTAACAATAAATTCTCTGTAAGGCTACAAATGTGTTCCTATTGCTACTTTTTATTACTCATATTGCTATGCAGTCTCTTTTATTCATATTGTAGTTTCTTATTCAAATCAATTCATGGTTGTTAGGGTAATTTGGATTTTAGCAACCAGATTGCTGAAATACTAAAAGTTAATTTAAATATGAAAACCCCCTTTATTCTACAAATCTGTCATCCAGGATTATCCAATGTATTGAAACTGTAGACTTCTAACCTATCTGCTAACATAGACATCCTTAGGCACCTATGTAAAAAAAAAAAAAAAAATCCCGGTCTACTGCTAGATACTTTTGACTCAATCCATTGGCAGGGCTGAGAGTTAAGCTGGCCATAGACGCAAAGATCAGATCGTACGATGATTTCCATCTTCCAACCTGCCACTAACCATTTTTATCAAATAAAGTACAAAAGAACAGATCAGCCGATGTTCTGCCCCTGACAGTAATCGTTATGTCCAACCAAAGCTAGTGACAGTCTCCGTCTGAAAATCGTACGATCAGCAATACATGCAGAGATATTATCGACAGCTGACAGACATCTTTTAACCTGTCCGATCGACCAAACGACCGATCTCCACCGGACGAAAAATGTCGGGACTCTCCACACACAGTCCAAAAATCGTACGAATCCTCAATTTGTACGATCAGATCTTTGTGTCTGTGGCCAGCTTAAGGAAGTGGGTTACTGGTCTCTTTGTGATAGTTGTATGCAGACTGTCCTGTATAAATAACAATTGGAGATGGGCTGAGGTCATGTGCTTAGAGCAGCAACAGACCTAAATACAACCCAGTCCTTACTCTCTGCCCAGTGCACATTGCATTATAACTTGGTATGAGTCTGGCATGTATAGGATAGGATATGATATGGTGTACTGCTGGGTTGTGAGTTAGTTAAATTATATCTTGATTGGATTCAGCACTTTAATTCTGGGCCTGTGCCCCAACACGCACCACCAATACACATCAGTTCTAACAGGCAGCTCTTGTGATTTTCCATAGGACTAAGTGATGTTATGGGATGGAATCAGCCTAAAGATCACTCATGCTATATAGGCTTGTAGCATATCTGTCTTCCAAACTACAGTATATCACTTCAGTACGCTTATGTTTTTAAAGGGGTTGTTCACCTTCCTTGCAACATTTTTTTTAGTTATTTTCACATTCACCAGAAATAGAGTTTTTTCAACTACTTTCTATTTGTGACCGTTTTTCTAATACTGTATTGAAGTTTAAATTCATTAATTCATTAATTTTTTACCTTCTAATGTATTTTTGAAGCAGCTCTTGGGGGGGGGGGGTCAGCAACTCTATAAACATTCTGTAAAAATGGTCAAAAATAAAATATGGAAAGTAATTGAAAACAATCTTTATTTTTGGTGAACAATCTGAAAACAACTAAAGTGAAAAAAGGTGTTTGGAAGGTAAACAATCCCTCTAAGTAAGCAAAGTATTGTTTTCTATGTGCTGCTTGTTTGGGCTTGTGGTCTTTGTTGCAATATATTACAATAGACTATGTAACTGTTGTGGCATCTGTGTGTAGTGGTGAATTTGCAACATTTCCACAAGGAAAGTCGTCTTGCACTTGCACTTTGGGGTGCCAAATGTTAGGCACCCCCAAGTGATTGTACTGACTTACCTGAAACCCTTTTACAAGAAAACTGCATCAGCCCGGGGTTCTTCCAGCGAACACCATGGAGCGATCCTCTTCCAGTTTCTTCTTTCTTTGCGCGGCTGTGCATGCGCAGTAGAGCGAAAAGCCAAACTTTAACTAAAAACTTGGTTATTTCGTTCTACTGCGCATGCGTCTGCCCCGGGAAATTTGAAGAAAGAACAAGCCGGAAGAGAATCGCTCCGTGGTGCTCGCTGGAATAACACCAGGCCGGTGCAATTTTCTGCTGATAGGAGCACCGACCTGGTGTTATTCCAGCAACACCACGGAGCGATTAACTTCCGGCTTGTTCTTTCTTCAAATTTCCCAGGGCAGACGCATGCGCAGTAGAACGAAATCACCAACTTTTTAGTTAAAGTTTGGCTTTTCGCTCTACTGCGCATGCACAGCCGCGCAAAGAAAGAAGAAACCGGAAGAGGATCGCTCCATGGTGGTCGCTGGAAGAACCCCGGGCTGGTGCAGTTTTCTGGTAAGTAAATACAATCACTTGGGGTGCCTAACATTTGGAACGTCCAAGTGCAAGACGACTTTCCTTCTCCTTTTTAAGCGTGCCTGCACGGAATCCTCCTTGTAAGGCGTGTAATGCTAAAATTAGGGCAGCATTTTGCCAGTTACAGATCAAAGTTTACATGGTTTACCTTTTACTTCTGCAATCATAACAGACCCACACCCTAGGCTGCAATCTGCTCCGTGCCAGGCAACAGCCAATAGCAGAGGAGAGTGTATTCTGATACATAGTGACTGGAATTCAAGCCCTGAGGACTGCAGCCAGTGTCAACATGCAACGAGTTCTTCTGCTACTTTAACATTTTCTTATCTATTATGTTCGGCTTTTTTTTTTCTTTCCCATGAAGTGATTTTAAGTGTATTTGCTGAGGAAAGAATACAAAGTGGAAAAGCAAGCAGTAACTGTCAAAAGGATGAATTATTGAGCATATTTGTTTTGCAGCTGTTTGCAGTTAGAGCCTGTACACTGCTCTTACAATACCGTAGCTTGCACATTAACAAGCGAATGGAATGCACAGTGGGGATTTCCAAATCATGTAAAAGAAAAACTGCCCCCCCCATTTCTCAATAGACAGCCCTGAAGGCAAAGTATGGCAGGACTGGGCAGACATTTTCATGGTCAGTGCTACTGCTTGTTCCATCAAGACCAAACACCCTAGTGGTACATACCATGCTGTATTCAAAGACTGGAAAGACATCCAGTCCCACAGTCAGTGCAAGTTGTGCTTTTTGCTTACAGCTCAGTGCTCACGGGTGCAAGGGAGCCTTATATTTAAAGGGGAACTATTGTGAAAAAGAAAATTTAATATAAGCTTCAACATACTGAAGAAACTTGCTAAAGATAAATTAAAAATTCTGTACAGTTTCTGAAATAACAAGTTTATCTTCACTGTTCCTCTCTCAGCATCTGTTTCTCTTCATTCTGTCTTCTTGTAGCAGTTGGCTGTCAGATATTCATTGACTGTTAGATCCAATATATCTTATGGGGGGCTTACTTTTGCCTAAAAGATGTATTAGAGCTCACTCTATTAAAATCACCAGACATCATGTCTCTCTACATGCTGAATTTGTGCAAAAGGCAGTTATTTTGTTTGTACTGGAATCGGTTATTTCAGTGAGCTCTAATGCATCTGCTAGGAAAGGAAGCCCCCCTATAATATATATTGGATCTAACTTCAGTGCTGTGAAATATGTTGGCGCTATATAAATACATGTTAATAATAATAAAAACTGTCAATGAATATCTGACACCCAACTCCTGCATGAAGACAGAATGAAGAGAAACAGATGCTGAGTGAGGAATAGTGAAGATAAACTTGATTATTTCAGAACGGTACAGAATTTTTAATTGATTGCATTTAGAAAGTTTCTTATTTCAGTATGAGGAAGCTTATATTAAATTTGTATTTTTGCAATAGTTCCCCTTTAAAGGGAAACTATCCCCCTGAGAGTTGCTGGTCTGTGTAAAATATCAAAAGGCCCTTATCTAAAACACTGTTTTACAGAGAGGCAGCAAGTTTTATGAAAAATATACTTTTATTATGTTTTTTATTATACTGGATTGGGTGAAGGCACTGCGCTCACACACAATCCAAAGGCTATGCTAGTTTGTATCAACCAATGAATGGACTTTTACTCCCACACCTCTTACTGATACAGTAAGAACCTGAATTAATTCCTGTCAAGTGATCTCTGAGGGAGAACGCTGACCCTCACAAAATGGTGGCTTGATTGCGGATATGTGTATGCCATACAAGGAAATGGTTTGGGTAAAGATGCCCACTCTTCACCTTTTCTTTATGCTTTATCTGCTTTATCAGTGGCCTTTATTTTTTAATTCCAGTTTCTTTGCATAAAAACTGGTTTTCTGTCAAGTAGAACTTTCTGTAGGCTGCCAGTCCACAAAGGGGCTACCAAATAGCCAATCAGAGCACTTACTTGGCATCCCCCAGGACTTGCTTCATGCTTATGTTGCTCTCCAACTTTCATTTACATTTAAATGTGGCTCATGGGTAAAAATGGTTGGGACCCCTGCTCTAGAGGATGGGACAGAAACATATGGAAAGGGAGACTAAAAGGAGACATTTTATGTTTATAGTGAAAGGGCTCTAATAAGAAAAGCAACATTGTTCAGGGGGCAACATAGATAAGTACAGGATTGGATGTTAAAGAAGAAGGCAGAACAGAAAAAGAGGGGGTTAAATAAAGAGTGGAAGTGCAGAGAAAAAGGGAATGTTCGCATAAGGGGAAAAAATAAACTGTGAAAGGGTCATCCAGCGAGAAGGCCAGAGATATGTAATGTGATAAGTACAAACAGGGCAGCCATCAGGGGGGGACAGGGGGGAGAGTTGTAGGGGGCCCCGAGGGTAAGGGGGGCCCCGGCCACACTTACTTGATTAGCCGGGCCCCCCATCTTTCTGAGAGCTGCTGACTTCGGGAAGGCATGGACGTTTAAGGGGCCCTGGCCACCAATTTTCTTATAATGTGGGGGGGGGGCCCTGGCCACCCAATTTTGGCCACCAATTTTTTTTCTCATGTGGGGTCCTAGCCACCAATATTATTTATGGGGGGCCCTGGACACAAATGTTTTTTTTATGGGGGGCCCTGACCACCAATATCTTTTTATTTTTTATTAACATGTGGGAACCCTAGCCAACAATATTTTTTTTCTGTTTTTTTACTGTGTGGTGGGGGGCGGACCTGTAGGTGGGACTTGCGGTTGGCGCAGCCCAGGGGGCCCAGGAAATTTTGTCGTATGGGGCCCTGCGATTTCTGATGGCGGTCCTGAGTACAAATGGGGATCGGGCAAAGAAGAACTTTGGAGTAACAAACAACTTCTAATTCTGTGATTCCAATAATATCAAAAGTGATGTGGTATTTGGGAGGTGTTGCCACAAAGTGGGCATGGTTAAAATGTTTCCAATGTCCTACAAGGTAGTTAATTGTAATTAATTGGTTATCTTTTCATTTCCAGAGAGATGCCTTGAACAATCTGTGAATGAAACTGATCTGGCATTACTCTGGTGAATAGAATTTATGAAGTAATTTGCTGTCTTATTTGTAAGGAAGGAATGGCTAAGCACGGTGCTTCAGGTGACTGTGAAGTTGCTACCAATAAACTCCTTATGTGGTAGTTTAACAGGGAGGGGCATGACTTGTTGTTTCCAGGCTCCTGCATCAGGTGCATCAGTTTCAGTCTTTAAAACCATCTTGTGTCTCTAGAGCTAATGCTAAACATAATGGATTCTAGATGGTAGGCTATCTCCACCTTCTGGTTGTTCTTGCAACAACTGTCACTGGCATCTGCTGCAACTGAATAGTTGCCCTGACAATATTGCACATACAGTTAGTACTTATATGATGTCTGCACAAACTCACAGAAATCTTTTGATAAGAATTAGCTTACATCACAACATTTTAATTCTATATATATTTTAGAAGTTCTGTTTATATCACAGATGTTTATCCTGTGGGTCAGAGCCCAATATTGGGTCCCTCATTGATTTAGGGTGGGTGTTCATGCTAATTTCCCCCTACAGAGAATTATAAGAATGGGACTTAAAAAGAAAACCTGGTTTATACATTATAGTTATTTATTGTATTACAGTTATGGGATCCATTAACCAGAAACCTGTAATCCAGAAAGCTCTAATTACATGCAGGCCATCCCCCATAGACTCCATTTTAATTAAATAATTATATTTTTTACATTTTCTTTTTCTCTATTATAATAAAACAGTACCCTGTACTTGATCCCAACTAAGATATATAATTAATCCTTATTGGAGGCAAAATAATCCTATTGGCTTTAATCAATGTTTATATGATATTTTAGTTGATTTAAGGTATGGAAATCCAAATTATGTAAAGACCCCTTATTTGGAAAACCCCAGGTCCCAAGCATTCTAGTACTTTTTTTTTTTTTTTGCTAACTGATGCTTAATTGCACTTTTGAAGTATTTTGGTATGAAAAACAGATACCCATTCCATTACCCAGTAGGTTTATTTAATTAGCTGTCTAGGATTGAACAGTTGCCCAAAGTCCAGAATGTGCAGGACCTCTGGTTTTCTGGATAAGGGATATTTCCTTAATTTGGATTGCAATACCGTAACTATTTAAAAAATCATTTGAATATTATTAAACCCAATTGGATTGTTTTGCCTGAAATATTGATTAATTATATCTTAGTTGAGATCAAGTACAAAGTACTTAAGATTATTCCTTATTAGTTATTATTACAGAGAAAAAGGTAATCATTTCTAAAAGTTTGAATTATTTGATTAAAAAGGAGTCTATGGGATATGGCCTTCCTGTAATTTGGTGCTTTCTAGATAACAGGTGTCCACATAAAGGATCCTATACCTGTGTGAGTGTATACTGTATATATATATTTTTTTTTTAATGGTGCCCTAAACAGTTTTTCGTTTTTTGTACTGTGTGTGCAGCTCATCCTGTTATCCTCTGCTTTCTCAATGCCTGATCTAATAGTCTTTGATAGCTAAGTACATGTAATCTGTATCAGCGTGTGATAAAGATGTTAACCCGCTTACTGGTTCAAATGCTTCTTTACTCTGACACATGAGCTGATAAACAAACTGCAGGCAGTGCACTTAAAGGGCAGGTTGTAAAGCTGCTATAAAAAAAAGAACGTTGAAAAAGAACATTATTGGAAGTAGGAAAGGTGTTGGCGAAAGAAAAGGTACGTGCTTGGCGCCTCCACTTCGTTGCACCCTAGGCACATGACTCTTCTGCCTACCCCTAGTTTCAGCCCTGAGCTCCACCACTGGTGCTCTCCCTCTCCATGGCAGGCTCCTCCATGCGTGTTCTTTTCCCCCCACCAAGTGCACGGCGCTACATCAGGCATGTGTGGCGGGAAGGGGTGGAGTGCCAGTCCGGGTTGTCTTGGGCACGTGGCCCAGCCTGTTCAGCAACATCAGTGGAGCGCTGTGAACAACCAATGGCTTTTGATGGGCTTGTGCGCATGCACGGTGACATTGCTTCTGGGCTGCAAAATTTATTTTTTTGCAATTCTCCTGGATTGCCCACTTTGAAAGCTAACAGCTCTGAACATGTATCTGACATTTTAGAGTCATAGGATTAAAAGGGGCTGGTCACTGTGTGTGCACTCGTGTGGATGCCTATTAGTGCACACTTATTTTCTCAGATGGGTTAAACACATCAGTGCCAGAAAAGTGTGACATGTTACAGGGAATGTGCTCAAACAGAACTGGTTTTACACATGGAGGGATTAGACTATAGTGAGCCTACATAGGGAGGATATGGATATATTCAGCATACCCCCTTCTCCTGGGATCTTCCAAGGTCAGCTTGGCTGTATACTGTTTATCCTTAAAAAGTAAATTATGCTGGTTTGGGTTAAACAATCTGCTGACGCCTAAATGTGACTCTGTCCATACTTGGTTTGTTCTGCTGAATTTACACCTCTTAGGTTCAGTTATTAGGACTGTGGCAGAAACAAAACCACTGAAATGGAAACTCATTATTTGATCATTTTATAGTTCAGATGGAGTAATACTGCCACTTCTCAACCAAGGGCAGTTTTGGATTCTGAATAGAAAATGAGCTTGGGTTTATTTTTGAGGAAGATAAAATCAACCCAACAATCTAAGTACATCCCTCTTCCTGAAGGTTCTATATCTCCATCACACAGTGAACAATAGAAATCCCTAATTCCTGACCTATTATTTGTTTTTCTGTTACCTAAACTGCCAGTCCCGAATGTGTAGTCAAAGAGCAGGACTATAGTGTATCTGGAATTCTAATTCCAAGCTATTCTCTCTATGACCTGAAATCAGTGTTCCGTTCCTGCTTACTGCTGCAATCAGTTTCACACAATGCCTATTGAATACATTTATCAGTGTCCCTGTTTATGCAGTGCAGCCCCAAAGTAACAAAAGTTGCAAAGTTTGCACCAGGTCTAGAAACTCATAGCAACAAATTAGCCAGTAGATATCATCTGAATGATAGCTATGACTTTTTATGTTGGGGGGGAAGCTAAATAGCCTTTCCTCCCCTTGTGGTAGGGGCTGGGTTGTCCTAACTATATATCATCATTATCATCATCATCATGTATTTATATAGTGCTTTACATTACAAGGAACAAACCGTAAATAACAAACAAGGATTTACAAAGTACAAAGGGATCAGAAGGCCCTTGCCAGAGTTTACAAACTAAATGGTTAGGGTACAATTGAGACATAAGGATTTTAAAAACAATACATTTATGTCAGATGAATTAAGATACATTGAATAAGCTTCCCTAAACAGGTGGGTCTTGAGGGAGTGTTTGAAACTTTGGAAAGAAGGGAAAGTCTGACAGTTTGAGGCGGGGAGATTCCGAGAAAAGCAGAGGCCTGAGAGAAGTCTTGTAGACAAGAATGGGTTGAACATTTGTAGCTGTACAGAGCACTTCAGTGATGCCCATTTGAAAGCTGGAAAGAGTCAGAAGAAAACAAATGAAAAAAAATGAAGACCATTTGAAAAGTTGCTTAGAATTAGCCATTCTATAACATACTAAAAGTTAACTTAAAGGTGAACCAGCTATTTAAAGTTATATTATTTTTACAGTAATACCCGTATATACAAAACATGCTTGCTTCTGAGATAAGTGCGAAACAAAGAGAATATGCACAGTGAGTGATGTGCTTCCAGTGTGCTATAGTAATAAAAATAGTGGTCATATGTTGAATGACCCTGCTACTGGCAGCTGGGAACGAGCACATATTTCTGACAGATAGGGCTCTGCAAGCTGTCATATCTAAACTACTGCTTTTGAATGTCCCTTAACTATTTCCCATTAATAATATCTTGGTCATCTTCTTGTATGTTTTGTATATCATTCCTCTGCTTCATTGTGTGCAGTTGTCATAACAAAGTGGGGAATGTTTTATCTTCTCTCTGGGCTTTAGGACACGCAAGGCAAGAATTCTAATATTCGCTATCTTAGTACTATATCCTCTTAAAATACTTATAATAAGCAAGACTTATTGGACTCCTACATATTCCGCAGTGCTTTACATAGATTGTACATCAGTCCCAGCCCCTAGTAAGTTCTATCACATTAACTTCCCCTATGGCTAATTTATTCAGGAGGCAGGTAATCTATATGTTTTTGTAATGTATTAGTAAACCGCAGTACCCACCGCATCACTATTTTTATTGTTATCTATGCCTGACCTTTATAATTTTTTTAAATTCTCAGGCAACTCCAAAAATTTTTTTATTTCATTTCTCAAAACCTGCTTGCCCCTGGAAGGTATTCAGCCCAACAGATATTTATCTATAAGCATCTGTTTCATGTTGCCTTCCTCCTCACTGAATACATTTATCAGTTTTAAATAACATTCAGACAGGCTGACACTCCTACAGGTCTTCACTCTGCCCTGGCTGTGTTTGTGTGTGTGTGTGTGTGTGTGTGTGTGTTTAGTACCTGGGCCCATAGCTTTCTCATCATATCTCCACATATGTAAATGTATGGCTTCCTTTTTAATTCTTCATTTATTCATAATAAAATAGATTTTTTTTCCAGATTCTCCCTATTACATTACATTACAAGTTCACCCCTACATAACTAGTTGCTTGACACCTTGCCTTGAAATGCTGGAGCCCAATTATCACTGTATATGAGGGCAATATTAAACACACAAAACAGAAACACAGTTATACCATGAAGAATGTACTGATTTATATAAATGAAACTTAATTAAGGCATGAGCCGTGAGAAAAACTCATAAAAAGTCTCCCTTTAGTGACTTATATGCGCACATACACATACAGTGATACACTTGCTATAAACCTCATCTTTACAACTTGTTGCATATGCAGCTGCAGAATTGTATTGACTCATCTGTTCCTTTTCTTAAAGAATTTACTATACAACATATTTATTGAACCTAAAAACAATATCTAATATTATATAAAGGTCATACAAATGCTCCTTTATAGGAATGGTTAGTTTACATTTGCCAGGTAGAGAGATTTGTGACTTTTGCTTTGAGAGTGAAAGAGAAAATAAAGGTTGGTTGAGACAAGTCAATCAATCCCAGTAAAAAGGGCATAAACTATGAAATCTGCAGCCCCCTCCCCACAGTAATATTAAGGGCTGATTAATCAACATTTGTACAGGTATAGAATGTTATCTGGAAAATCTTTATCCGGAAGCCTCCGAATTACAGGCAGGCGATCTCCCAGACACTCCATTTTAATTGAATAATTTAATTTTTTTTTTTTTTTTTTAATTATTTCCTTTTTCTCTGTAATGATAAAACAGTATCTTGTACTTGATCCAAACTAAGATATAATTAATCCTTATTTTTAGTAGACTTGAGGTATGGAGATACAAATTACAGAAAGACCCCTTATCTAGAAAACCCACTGTCCCGAGTATTCTGGATTGCAGGTCGTACCTGTATTTTTTTCCTGTGCATTGAACTTTTTTTTTTTTTGCGCTAGAAATTGTGCATTTGAAAATTGATGTTAAAATCGTGATTTTAGTGACATTTATTAAACATAAAAGCAAGAAAAACTCAAATATAAAACTACGCCATCTAAAAGCTGGCAATGTCATGTATAAGTAAATGGGAGCTATCCTTTGCATCTTGATTAAACAAAGATTTCAAGGTATTTGTACTCCTATTGTTCTGAAAGTTTTTTCATTCGTGCTTTTTAAAATCATTTTTTTTTTTCATGCTTTTTAAAAATGTGAGTTGTCATTGTAGAAAAATTACACGAATCTGATTTTTATAAATAACCCCCTATATCTTGTAAATTATATCCTTATAAACGGTGAGTTCTGATGTCATCAGTTATAAACGGAAAGTTCTGATGTCATTTCTGTCACATGACTCACTGAAACTTGTGTATTATAATACTCCCAAATATTAATCATGAAACTCCCAAATACTAATCATATACTCAGGCCAGCACTTCCCTTGATAAATCAAGTGATTTTATTTTTCACACATCACAGTGCTCTATGTGCTGTGTGAAAAATAAAAATCACTTGATTTATTAAGGGAAGTGCTGGCCTAGGAATGTTTTATTCAAGAACAGTGCAGAAAAGTGAAATTGAAAGTAATTTCAGTTTATATACTTGCTAAACTTAGGAACAGATTCCGCAGAGCCATTGTGTAAGAGGGAGAGTAGTTTATCACATAATTAGGAATAGAAAGGGGATGCACACTCAATGAAGGAAATAATACTTGGTAAACAAAGGCGGTATTCAAAAAATATTTGCTTTTATATAGTGTATAGCAAACAAATATACAACAGACAAACTGGTATATTATGTACAACAGTCTTAGCATAAATATATACATACCACCAAGTTACAAGATCAAGGCAAAAAGGGACAAACCACTGGGAGCAAACTTATTTTATCACATAACCCTTCCTAGTGAAAACCTGCCAGTATTACAAACTTCTGCTTTGTAAACTTGAAACACAGGCAACGTCGCAACAGATGAAAGAAGGGAGGTGCTGAGTTAAGCTGGCCATAGATGTAAAGATTTTTAAAAAATCCGATCGTCATCATGAGACCACGATTATCTGGAAACGATCGTACGAATTGTCCATCAACTAAAAAGACCATTTGCCAGGAAAACAAAGGGTAGCTGCCTGCTTGGCCCTGAAAACATAGATAGATTACACTGGGACCGATAAAGATTTTTTAACCTGGCCGATCAATTTTTTGCCAGATGTCGGACAAAAATCGTAAGATGTACGATCATTTGAATCCCACTAACTTCATGATAATTACGGAGGATTGGTCGGACTTCCCTAAAATCGGTCGTTCTGCAAGAAAAATCTTTGGTCTATGGGGAGCTTTATACAAAGCTAAAAGAATAGGCAGAAGACAACTCTATACAAGCCCTATCCAAGCTTTGGATGGAGGTTACAAAAAAAGCTAATGTTTATAGGCAGATTTTTGTTGCAGAGCCTTTTCCTGAGGAAGACATGGTTGGGTTAAACAATGCACAAAGTGAATTTGATATAGGCAGGATCATTCCAGCAGGAAGGCTCTCTATTGTGTGCTAATTGTAAACACCTTGAAAATTAATTGCTTATTCTACTGAGGCTGGAAATATTGCTCTCTCCAGATATGTACTTTGTTTCTTGAGAGTATCCACTTGAGAGCTGTTATTATCTGTATACTCAAAGCTTTTATATGGAGACTGTTGATTTAAGGAGAGAGCGTTGCCACTTTGCTTTATTAAAGGACCACTAAAGTAAAGCATATACATTATTAGCTTTACCTTTCCTTTATTTCCTGTCTGATAGACCTATGTGAACAGGGCATTTTGTTCCATGTATTTCAATTTGAAAGGCAGCTGCCACATTGATTTTCCTTGCTGAGGCATGCATAATAACATAGGAGCACTATACTTACATGCGCAACCACAAGTGCAATCTTATAGCTGTCTATGGAAACATCTGAGAACTAGGTAACTCCATGGTAATATATATACCATTATTCTGTGCACATAAGTCTGTGTGCAGTCAACCTGTACCTGTAAGGGGCAGTATACATGTATCTAAAACTTTTTTTTTTCAGCTTCAGCAAAATATATACTGAACTGAAGCTGGAAATACATTCTACCTACAGTATGCTTTTCGTACAAAAAAATGCATATTTCTCTTTTTGTTCTAAATCAGTAATGGTGCATTATTTTGCTTTTGCCCTTTTTTCAATCTTATAGTCACCTTTTATCTTTTTGTCCTGGAGTTATTCCAGCTAGAGGTTTTGAGCTTTTGTTGTGACTGTTTGTGGGATTATCTTTCCACTACCTCACAAGAAGCAAATATGGAGTATCTTCGATGGGCTGTGTAGCGGGATAAATAACAAAAAACTTGGAATCTTCATGATTAGCCAGAAGGTATGTTCAGTACAAGCCCTGATATAAAAGCAATGCTGGCTGTGTGTCATTGGTAAGGCACCTGCACCAAACGTGGTGAGCTCTGGCCTATGCACTTATTCAGTTTTAGTGACTGGTATGTATGAGGCCACATCTTTGCCATGGGCACCATCTTACACATTTTCCAGACAACCTGCATTTAAAACAACTTAAAGTGAATTTAGAACTTTTTCCCCCTAGATGACATAGTTCTCGAAACCAGTTGTAGCAAAGTCACCTCCGTTTTTTATTGTTCTGAATTTATCACCAAAAATGTCCCAAGGGCATGTTTGAAACCCAATGTACTATAGAATAAATCCTGGATAGTGAAGAATACTTGTAAACTGTGCATTGTCATAAATCCGCCCTGGTTCAAATATTTATAGAGCACCATATGTCTAAAGCCTTGGGCAAGTAGCCCTTTTGTTGGCTGTAAAAAAAAAAAAATCAAAATTGTGCTTCTGTGCTTGCGATTTGGGACGTTGGGTAATCCAGAGCCCTCCCTCCCCTCGTTTTTTTGGCAGTAACCCAATTTTGGCCCACTGTCTTGAATTTTAAGCATTCTCCTAAAAAATGTTTTTCTTTTTTTTTGTACTCATTCTCATTCTCTTTTGGACCTGTCATCCAGACAGAAATCTGTAAATACGGCATTTTTAAACTAAACATGAAATCCAATTTCTATTTGTTTTACTAAAGCATTCATAGCTGTTTAAAAATCTCAGCTGTCAAAATATTTTCTGCCCCTCCTCTATGACTTTCACTTTCCATTCAGCACTTCCTAGATGTCACTGCTCCCCAGACATTCCCCCATTCTATTCACCATTTAATTGTGTAGCCAGGGCATGGGGATGGACATTGGGTCCCCCATTCTGGTGCTTAAACAAGATTCTGAGATGATGTAAGGCTTGTCTTAATAACAGTGTCCACAAAATGACTCCTGCCTGCTTGCTATAATTATGAATTCTCAGACTGAATGAAAAAAGATTCAGATAATTTATATAGTGTAATTAAAGTTAATTAAAGTTAATTTTGCTTGACTAATGTGATAAAATAGGATTTTGAATATTTTTTTTGGGTGAAGGATCCCCTTTAAATTCCCAGTGCGTATGCGCAGTAAGCATTCCCGGTGGCATTTGTAGCATGTCGCACTGGATTACCTGATTTTTTAGAAACCCAGAGTTGACAGCTCAGGTTAGCGGCTTTGTGTGGAGAGGCACATGTAGCTCAGTTATCTGTCCTCTTTATGTTCAGGGTATGTACGAGCCTAACCCATATTTATTTACTATGAATATCATTCGATTTGAGGGTTTTGAAAGTTTAAAGGGGTAGTTTACCTTTCAGTTAACTTTTTGTATGTTACAGAATAGCTAAGGCTAAGCAACTTTTTAATTGGTCTTCATTTTTTCTTTTTTCATTTTAAAAACAATATTCTGTAAGGCCACAAATTTGCTACTTTTTATAACTCATTTTTCTATTCATATTTCAGTCTCTTATCGATGCATGGTTGCTAGGGTAATTTGGGCCCTAGCAACCAGATTGCTGAAATTGCAAACAGGAGAGCTGCTGAATAAAAAGCTAAATAACTCAAAAACCTCAAATAATAAAAAATGAAAAACAATTTCAAATTGTCTCAGAATATCACTCTCTACATCATTCTAAAAGTTTTACCTCAAAGGTGAACAACCCCTTTAATCTGCCGATGTGCAATGTCGGCCAGTGGATGTTGCATTGCAGCAGTTGTTTGATTGGTCCTGCTGCTCCAGTCGAATAGGCATTTTGCCGGAACTTAAAGAACAACATAAAGGTAACCATATTGTGTATAGCCCCTTGTACAGCAGCCATTTATATGGTGTGTAGGTCAGACACTGTGCCTGTGTCAGCTTGTTAGCTGTGTTTCTAAAGCAGATTTTAGGCTTATGGGCTACTTTCTCCGTATCTATCTTTATTTACCTGATTCATTACTGCACATGCTGATGTAATTGTACAATCTGGCTTTTTCTAAGAGCAAATCAATAACTTTATGGATAACTGGGAAGTAGACCCACCTGCTCATGGGTGGGGTCCATGAGTGTAGAAAGGCCCAATGGAATAATAACACGGTGTCATTGTCCTAAAATGATCACGTTTGGGGGGAGTTTACAAAAAATATTTTTCTGTGGTGCCCAGTTGCTTTGACCTACTCCCTCTGTTTATTCAGTAGTCTAGGTTACCATGAAAATGGCTTTTGGGTAGCGTTGTTCTTCTCATCCAGCATTCGCCCTCTCTAGAGCTAAACAGGATGGTGGATGAGGAAAGCACTATTTATAGGCATGAATACAGATTTGTGTAGAGCCCGTGTCTCCTTGGCAGGCGTCCAGGCTGAGGCGAAGCAGTAAACATTTTCGTCTTGCGCAGAGGGAGATTCACGGGATCTTTTTATACAATGTGACCCTTGCGTGGAAAGGCAATCCAACATATGACGCCAATGTCATGTACAGTAATGTCTGGTGTGTTTTAAACCCCTGGGAAGGAGAATTAATTGAATTACTTTGCTAGAAAATTAGGAAGAATGTTTTAAAGAAGGCAAGTTAGTGTACGGGCAATCTCGACTGTGCCGTATTCATTTAGCTATAGATATATATATTATTAATATATGAGGGTATATGAGCTTGTAGATTTGGCTTGGCTGCTTTGACCATATATATATATATATATATATATATATATATATATATATATATATATATATAATGTCTGGTTTGTTTTAAACCCCTGGGAAGGAGAATGAATTGAATTACTTTGCTAGAAAATTAGGAAGAATGTTTTAAAGAAGGCAAGTTAGTGTACGAGCAATCTCGACTGTGCCGTATTCATTTAGCAATATATATATATATATATATATATATATATATATGTGTGTGTGTGTGTGTGTGTGTGTATATATATATATATATATATATATATATATATATATATAAAATATTAATATATGAGGGTATATGAGCTTGTAGATTTGGCTTGGCTGCTTTGACCTTCCTGCCTGATATATATTTATATTTATTTATAATATTGTGACAGGGTAGTTAGCCTGAGTCCCAGGAGGGGAAGCCAGCAGGGTTGAGTGAGAGGCCCAAAGGCTCTGAAGTTCCAGAGGGTGAGATTTTCTCATGATTGTGAAGGTTTATGTTTTAAAGTTGTTGAACTGTCCCCTGCATGTCCTACATTGAAGTTGCTGAACTGGGGTTTTGTTGCCTTTTTTTGGGAATGCCCAGTGCTTAATGAACTTGTGTTTTGTCCAAAGCCTTGGTGTCCCTGTCTCTAAGCTCCAAATCCTACGCTACCTGCCTACCAATATATATATATATATATATATATATATATATATATATATATATATATATATATATATATATATATATATATATATATATATATATATATATATATATATATATATATATATATATATATACATACATACATGCACACAAATACAGAGGTCCTCTGCATTCAACCCATTATCAATATATTTAAGACATATTTATATATATAGAGAGAGAGAGAGAGAGACCCCTTAGAACAGGCAGAGTAATTTGTATTACCTTACCATGTTTTATTCTCATAATGCAGCCTTTTCGCCCAGAATTCCATTGTTGCGCTCGCCAGTGGCATTGTTTCTGATTGTAATTGTAAGCACGGTGACAAAATGAAGGCAGCTGCAATTGCATTTCTATATAATTGGATGCAATCATGCTGAAAGTTTTCCAAGTACGGATGTAGTCATTTTCAGTGTTTAGTGACATTTGCACCTGATTATGTAGACGCAAGTGCGCTGGGCCTGTTGACTCGGGGTGCTGAGGGTGGAGGTAGCCAGGGTTTCCCTGCATCAATAGATGCCACTGCTCGCAATTTGGAATGGGAGGCAGGAAGGACTGAGTGGCAACTATACAGCAGTTTTAATGAATGGGGTTTTATGCCAACTGACCTTGGGGAACTTTGCACGAAGGCAACTAAGCTTTCAGTGGTAAATAACCCCTTCGATCGCTACTGAATTTGCATTTATTAGTGTGAACAGGGACTGCTATATGGCCTTTTGTGTTTTCACCTTAAATTAATTGTTAGTATGATGTAGTGAGTGATCTTCTGAGACAATTTGCAATAGGTTTTAATTTTTTATTTGTGGTTTTTGAGTTACTTAGCTTTTTATTCAGCAGCTCTTCAGTTTGCAATTTCAGCAATCTGTTTGCTAGGGTCCAAATTACCCTAGCAACCATGCACTGATGTGAATAAGAGACTGGAATATGAATAAGAGAGGCCTGAATAGAAAGACAAGTAATAAAAAGTAACAATATCAATACATTTGTAGCCTTACAGAACATTTGTTTTTAGATGGGGTCAGTGACCTCCTTTTAAAAGCTGGAAGAAGGCAAATCATTTAAAAAAACTATAACAAATAAATATTGAAGACCAACTGAAAAGTTGTTTAGAATTAGCAGTTCTATAACATACTAAAACATACCTTAAAGGTAGTATTCTCAGCTGCCTAAAATAAATCAGCGTCATCTATGGGGTGCCGTTTGTCCCAAATACATTCTGTATACAAAACTATCCCTAATACACAGAATGAATGTCTCTCATGTTATATAAGTATTTGTGACCATACACAGAGAAAACAAATATACAAAAGACTTATTTCTATTAAAGAATGAAAACAAAATCTGGTTAGTGCACAAAAGGATGTCATTATATCACAAACTCCATTCTGTACAGTTTAAAAAAGCAATCTGTCTCACAAATGTATAACCTCCATGTAACGGACGCACTTATGTGCAAAGTTACTTACAGAATGAATTATGTAAAAACAAAGTTGGACATAATATATAATAGTGTAACTAACTAGTGCTTGTCAAGCTAGATTTGACTGACAAAATAGATATCTGTGACAGAAAGCAAGATTTTATAGTACAGGATTCATTCTTTCCACAAAATGACAGTTTTGTTTCACAAAACAGATAAAATAACCATTCTGTGAAGCAACACTGTCAGTCACATTCCTGAACCAATAAGAACAAAGCTGAGAAGTGGCCAGCTCTGCTCCACATGGCTAAGGCAAAGTATCTGACCTGCTATAGAGGGCGCCCTCTAATGCCCCCTGTGCTGCATAGTAATAAACATGAATAAACCTTTCCTAAAAGAGCTGCTGTAAACACTACAGGATCATAAATGGAAGTTTTTACAAATGGCTGAGAAATATAATGCTGCACTTATAATGATTGTAGAGAAAGAAAAGTATGCAAAACTTATATAAATATGATCATTTTAGGTGATATGGCTATTCTTATTGTAGTAACCTGCTTGTGTGGCCATTTTGGTTAAGGGCATTCCTGCTGTTTTGCCATTATCTTATGACTCACTCCTGTTCCTCTTCCTGTCTAAGCTGAGAGTAATTATGGGACAGGCCACACCTACCTGCGATGTTGTATTAAATGTACCAGAAGTTACTGTGCTTGTCTGGCTGCTTTGCCTGACTCTCAGAGTCAGTTATAAGTTTTGTATATGATAGTTAGACTCCAATGTCTCCTCCTAGCTGTAATCTTGCACCAAGTAGCTTGTAGTAGTCTCTTAATAATGTGCTTAGCTATAGTTCAACTACTAAATAATAGCTTTAGCCAGAGACTTGGGACTAGGGTTGCCAGTTTTTTAAAAATGTTTTACTGGCTGCTGGGGGGCGGGGATACAAAGGGGCGGGCCGTGACATCAAAAGGGATGGGCCGTGATGTCAAAAGGGGCGGGGCCACACCACGGACACTAGAAGAAGTAAACGAAAAGGTAAGTTCCAGGGGATTGGGAGCAGGCCGAGGGCTCCTTTTAATCGTATTACATATTTACCGGCAGCTACATTGCCGGTAAATTTGTAATACCAGCCCCGGCCTTGGGCAGGTATTTTACCGGCTAGGCCGGTAAATACCGGCCAGGTGGCAACCCTACTTGGGACTGATCATGTGCACTGTTAACATACCTCCCTACTGTCCCTTTTTCAGAGGGACAGTCCCTCTTTTGACAGCTCAACCTGAGGTCCCTCATTTGTACTGGAAAGTCCCTCTTTTCTCTGCACTGAACAGTCAGAAAAATAAACAAAGTTTCTAACTTAATTGGCTTTTGGCAGAGAGGCCAGTACAGCTAACAGGTGCAACTAAGATGCTTTATAACAATTTTGAGATAAGAAAATAAGTAATTTTAACAGTTTAGATAAGGAGAAATATTTTCACATTTTTATAACCTGCCAAACTTTGTAAAATGAACATGGTAATTAGGGGGTGCGGCCACAAAATGGGTGTGGTCAAAAAATTGCTGCACTACATGCAAAAGAATTTTTTGTCTCTTTTTATTTCCAAAATGTTGGGAGGTATGGTTCAACTACTACATAATAGCTTTAGGCAGAGACTAAGGACTGATCATGTGCACAGCTGTCCCTTTTTTGGAGGGACAGTCCCTCTTTTAACAGCTCAGCCTGCAGTCCCTCATTTGTACTGGAAAGTCCCTCTTTTCTCTGCACTGAACAGCCAGAAAAAGAAACAACATTTCTAACTTACAAGAAGTGTGGGTACTTCAATGTGGTAAACAAAGTGGCCCAGGTGCACTGCCCTGAGCCCTCAGCATAGGGGGCGGACGAACCGAAATGTAAAAAGGAGCAGGCACTCTATGAGCGCAGACTTCCAGCAGGCACCAATTCAAAGTGTAAAGATCTTTATTGTGTCCAACATTTCTAACTTAATTGGCTTTTGGCAGAGAGGCCAGTACAGCTAACAGGTGCAACTAAGATACTTTGTAACAATTTTGAGATAAGAAAATAAGTAATTTTAATAGTTTAGATGAGGAGAAATATTTTCAAACTTTTATAACCTGCCAAACTTTGTAAAATGAACATGGTAATTACAGGGTGTGGCCACAAAAATGGGTGTGGTCAAAAACATTTGTCGCGCTACATGACAAAAAAAATTTTGTCCCTCTTTTTACTTCCAAAATGTTGGGAGGTATGACCACGCATTCTCTATAGTATGATGTGTAGGTTATATGAGCAGCCACTCCTGAGTACTGTGTGTAAACAAAAGGGGTTCATTTAGGCAGGGGCAATTTTAGGGGATCATAATCAATTTATATATAAGCAACAAGCTGCACAATGCTTTATATTTATTTATAATAAAAGACTCTAATGATGCTGTCCCCTTACCTGCCCAGTGCTTAACCCTTTCACATCAGAGTGGGTCGAGGGGGGCACAACACTAGAGCAGAGAGCACAACTGTGCCCATGTCACATGCATGTCCAGGGCCGCCAGCAGGGGGGGGACAAGTGTTTTCCGGGCCTGAAGGGGGGCCCAGAAGTGCTGCATTTTTCAAAGAATCGGGTCCCCTTTACGAGCACCCGAGCCATATGGTCATTTCGCATATTACAGAATGCGGAAGTGCCGAAAAGACGAAGTCCCAAAGCGGTGAAAAGACCCAAATTCATGAAAGGAGGTGAAATTCTGAAGCCTTTTGTTTACACACAGTACTCAGGAGTGGCTGCTCATATAACCTACACATCATACTAAACACAATGTGTGTGCACATGATCAGTCTCAAGTCTCTGGCTAAAGCTATTATGTAGTAGTTGAACTATAGCTAAGCACATTATTAAGAGACTACTACAAGCTAACTAGTGCAAGATTACAGCTAGGAGGAGACATTGGAGTCTAACTATCATATACAAAACTTATAACTGACTCTGAGAGTCAGGCAAAGCAGCCAGACAAGCACAGTAACTTCTGGTACATTTAATATAACATCGCAGGTGGGTGTGGACTGTCCCATAATCACTCTCAGCTTAGACAGGAAGAGGAACAGGAGTGAGTCATAAGATAATGGCAAAACAGCAGGAATGCCCTTAACCAAAATGGCCACACAAGCAGGTTACTACAATAAGAATAGCCATATCACCTAAAATGATCATATTTATAGTTTTGCATACTTTTCTTTCTCTACAACATTATAAGTGCAGCATTATATTTCTCAGCCATTTGTAAAAACTTCCATTTATGAACCTGTAGTGTTTAACAGCAGCTCTTTTAGGAAAGGTTTGTTCATGTTTATTACTATGCAGCACAGGGGACATTAGAGGGCGCCCTCTATAGCAGGTCAGATACTTTGCCTTAGCCATGTGGAGCAGAGCTGGCCACTTCTCATCTTGTTTGTATATGGCAATAAGCTTTGTTCTTATTGGTTCAGGAATTTGACTGACAGTGTTGCTTCACAGAATGGTTATTTTATCTGTTTTGTGAAACAAAACTGTCATTTTGTGGAAAGAATGAATCCTGTACTATAAAATCTTGCTTTCTGTCATAGATATCTATTTTGTCAGTCAAATCTAGCTTGACAAGCACTAGTTAGTTACACTATTATATATTATGTCCAACTTTGTTTTTACATAATTCATTCTGTAAGTAACTTTGCACATAAGTGTGTCCGTTACATGGAGGTTATACATTTGTGCGACAGATTGCTTGTTAAACTGTACAGAATGGAGTTTGTGATATGACATTCTTTTGTGCACTAACCAGATTTTCTTTTCATTCTTTAATAGAAATAAGTATTTTGTATATTTTTTTATCTGTGTATGGTCACAAATACTTATATAACATGAGAGACATTCATTCTGTGTATTAGGGATAGTTTTGTATACAGAATGTATTTGGGACAAACTGCACCCCATAGTCATCTAGTGATGAACAATGCGGTTCTGTTGAAATTGAAAGAAAATGTTCTGGGCACACAAGCCATGCTTTTATAACTTTGTATCTAATTAAGGGGAACTACATATAATCTAAATATTAGGTACAACGGGCAATTCTCTGTTTAAACAACATGGTTTTATGGTAGCACCAGGTAGTGTCATATTTTTCAAATTCACAGTATTGGAAATCTCTCCAGACAGTAATTGTCAATTTATTTTGGTTGCCGCTTTGTATAATGGCTTGTCTGTGCTCTCTGTATCTGGCGCTCGTTTTACGCCTCCCATTACACAGAGAGAACACGGAATCTGCCCATTGCCCTTGAGACAGATCTTCCGTAGGCACTGACTTGGTAATAGTGCAATTAGAATTTGTTTTTATTTGCCTTTTCCCACGCAGCCAGTAGAGCAAGTTTAAACATTGTTATTATTGTGACGTGCTAGAAAGAATATGCATATTTTGATAGAAATTATCCAGAGCTTGAAATTCTGTTATACTTCATTTTTTTACATTTGGGAAGCAAAGGATAATAGAAAATAACCACGGCGGGTTTTTTTTGTTGTTGTTCTCACCAGGGAAACAAGGAAGTAAGGTTGAATAATGTGTCATTAGCATGCATATGCTGATTTGTGTACTTCCCATACAGTGTGACCCAGACATTGAGGGTATATAAGCTTGTAGATTTGGCTTGGCTGCTTTTGACCTTCCTGCCTGATATATGTGCAATAAGGGCACGGGGGGGGGGGGGGCAATTTTGACAGGTCGTTGTACAATCCCATTAGATTAGTCTGTCTGCCGTTACTGGAAACTTCATTTTGCCACTCTTCCTTTTAAGTCATTGGCAGCCCCCTTTCACTTGTTCATTTGCTCCGTCTACATTAATAAGCCAGCTCAGACAATAGGCTGATATTTAAAATTTGAAAACAAGAGTATATGTCTATCAAATTCGGTGTTTTGCCCAAGTACATCCTTATTATAGCCGATCCAGTGGAAGCCATATAAACCCCAACTGACGCAGTCCCCAATTTTCTTTTATCCACCTGCTTGCATGGCCCAATAGCATTACATAGTTAAATCGACTTAAAGGAAATCTATACTCCCCAAGCAATGTAGGTCTCTATAAAAAGATATTGCATAAATGGCCCATATGTAAAACCCTGCTTCATGTAAATAAACCATTTTCATAATAATATTCCTTTCTAGTAGTTTGTGCCATTGGGTAATCATAAATAAGATAAGATATATATATATTCAGTTTGATAAGATATATATATTCAGTTTGATAAGATTTAATATGCCACTTATTATGATGTAAACTATCTGTTGCTTAAGTGTTCATTTTGGGGATATAGTTTTCCTTTAAAAAAAAAACCAGTCCATTAAGTTCAACCCCTCCAAATGAAACCAATCCATACACACACCCCTCCATACACTCACATAAACTATATATACCAATACCTATACTAATATAGCCTTTGATATTTTGTTTGTGTTTGTGGTTTTAGAAATTAATTTTTTCCTGGATGTTCAGTACAGGAGATCAAACAGAAAGTCGGAACATTTCAGTAACAATCCAGGACTGCGCGTTGAGCTGTCAAATTTGGGACTGTCCCACCAAAACTGGACAGTTGGGAGGTATGCTACACTGCTTCAGATGAAGTTCTTTTCCTGTAGTTTCCTCTAGCCTTTGATGTAGTGATCCTCTGGTGGATAATAGAAGCCAGTGTTAACCACTCACTGTTTTTAAACCACAAACCACCCCCACATTAAACCACATCCATATTACCTCAAGACCATATCATTAATAATGGAGGTAGCACACAAAAAAACAAATGGTTGGTGCTCACTGCAGGAATATCACTCATATGTGAAAAATTTGTCATATTAAAACATACCCTTAAATCCATATGCCTCAACCTCCCCTGTGGATAACACAGCACCACCCCCCACCCCCAGCACATAGTTCAACACCTTAGGGGCACCTAACAAAAATTTTCAAATGCTAACAAACCACTACCAGGCTTAAGTTCTATAGGCAGAGCAGGGCACACACAGGCAGAGTATGGCACACACAGGGATCATAGGACAGGCAGAGTATGGCACACACAGGGATCATAGGACAGGCAGAGTATGGCACACACAGGGAGCATGGGGTAGGCAGAGTATGGTACACAAGGAGCATAGGTGTAACCATTTAAATTCACATTCCATTCACATGTTTCATCCCACCAGGTCTCAGTGATACCAATGATATAATTTTTAGAGCATGCGAAAGCTCTCCCACTTTACCTGACAAATTTTGTGCATTTGCCAGCATACTACAGGCAGCATACTACATACTACTTTTCCCTTTGAAATTTACATTACTTAAAGGAATTGTTCAGTGTTCAAAATAAAAACTGGGTAAATAGACTGTGCAAAATAAAAAATGTTTCTAATATAATTAGTTAGCCAAAAATGTAATGAATAAAGGCTGGAGTGATTTGATGTATAACATGTCAGTCAGAACACTACTTCCTGCTTTTCAGCTCTCTTGGTTTACACTGACTGGTTACCCTGGCTACCAGGCAGTAACCAATCAGAGACATGAGGTGGGGCCACACTAACTATATTAGAAACATTTTTTATTTTGCACAGCCTATCTATTTACACTGTTTTTATTTTCACACTGAACTGTTCCTTTAATGGAGAATCTTATAATAGATCTTACATTAGTATTAGCCTGTTTTACTTGCAACAGAGGCTGGTAAACTGTATGCCCGCCTCACTCCTCCTCCCTTACTAATTTGACTGCCCAGTCTACCGTAGATAATCAGTCTAGAGCAGGGGTCCCCTAACTCTCTTACCTGTGGGCTACTTTCAAATGTAAAAAAAATGTTGGAGAGCAACAGAAGAATGCAAAAAGTTCCAGTGAGTGCCAAGAATAGGCTGTGATTGACGATTCGTAGTCCCTATATAAACTGGCAGTCTACTGGAGGCTCTGTTTGGCAGTACACATGGTTTCTATGCAACTAAAACTTGCCTTCAAGTCACAAATTCAAAAATAAGCACCTGCTTTGAGGCCACTGAGAGCAACATCCAAGGGGTTGGTGAGCAACATGTTGCTTGTGAGCCACTGGTTGAGGATCACTGGTGTAGATAGATTGACTGCTGTCTTAGGACTTTCTTTCAAAACTGCCTCCTACATTGATTGTAGATGCATTAATTGCCAGGCAATTTAACCAAACTCCTTGAACACAATGGGGTTGAGATATGGCCAGTATGTGTGATAACTTCCTTGCAATTAATTCTGCAGTTTTGTTAAAACAAGTAAAAAACATTCTTCCGTTCCATTCTTTGGCGCTTAATAGGCTTCAGAGATTATGGATCTGCGAATAGTTCTAACCTATTCAAGGTTCCTCAAGCAAGAGGCTACTCATAACCATCCTACACCTTCTTTGACTTTGGGGGATATGTTGCACACTTCAGTAGGCTTGATAAAGGGTACTGCAGAATAAATAGTCATGAATTAGTTGTTACCATGGCAACATTTTTTATTGGCAGTAACTTGAAGGCAGAATGTATACTGATTTTAGCTACTACGTCACTGTGTGGGCTTATTGGAATGAGCACTGGAGAATACTTTTATAAAAGAAAGAGACAACCGGGAGTCTCTTAGAGAACACGTTTTCATATTACAACTAAAAATAATTGTTGATGGTTGAACTGTGTGCATTTCTGCAGCTCGGGGGTACTTCAAACATGAGTTTGCTGTGTATGTAGTTGGGTAGTTGCTGAGCACTCTAAGCTTCTTTTTTTTATGTACCAGAAATCTCAAAAAGGTTTTTTATTTTTGTTTTTTTTATTAATACAGCAATTTTTGTATTTGTGTTCTGTTGTTAAGGATATACAAATATTTGGATAAGCTTTGGCAGTAGATATTTTCAGACAGGCAAAGCAAACTAGAGCCATTATCCCGGAATTGCAAATAGTAGTTTTAGACTGGGCCACATGGGTGATTGAGTTGCATGGTAATATAACACTATTTAATTTTCTTTTTATTATCTGTTATTTATATAGCGCCAGCACATTTACACAGTGTTTTATGGAGATTATACTTCGTTCGCATCAGTCCCTGGCCCATTTGAGCTTACAATCTAATATATATTTATATTTATAATCTCTTACCTACTGATCTTCTCTTTCCTCTGCAACTCGCTTATTCCCTGCTGATCTTCTCTTCATTCAGCAACTAATCTCTTCCCTACTGATCTTCTTTTCTCTCAGCAACTCGCTTCTTCCCTACTGATCTTATCCTCTCTCTGCAATTCGCTTCTTCCCTACTGATCTTCTCTTCTCTCTGCAATTCGCTTCTTCCCTACTGATCTTCTCTTCTCTCTGCAATTCGCTTCTTCCCTACTGATCTTCTCTTCTCTCTGCAATTCACTTCTTCCCTACTGATCTTCTCTTTGCAACTCACTTCTTCCCTACTGATCTTCTACTCTCTTTGAAATTCACTTCTTCCCTACTGATCTTCTCTTTTCATTGCAACTCACTTCTTCCCTACTGATCTTCTATTCTCTTTGAAATTCACTTCTTCCCCACTGTTGTTCTCTTCTTTCTGAAATTCACTTTTTCCCTACTGATCTTCTCTCTGCAACTCACTTCTTCCCTACTGATCTTCTCTTTTCTATGCAACTCACTTATTTCCAAGTGATCTTCTCTCTGCAACTCGCTTCTTCCCTACTCCATCGTCTCTTCTCTTAGCAACTTACTTCTTCCCAACTGATCTTCTCTTGGCAATTCACTTCTTCTCTACAGATCTTCTCTTTTCTCAACAACATTGTTCTTCCACTTCTTCTCTTCTCTCTGCAACTCACTTCTTCCCTACTGATCTTCTTTTCTATCAGCAACTTACTTCTTCCCCACTGAAATTCTCTCAGTAATTCACTGATCTCTCCACCACATCATGGTACCCATTAATAATTAAATTAATATAACATCAGTATATGCTTATATTTATGGTAAATGAGAGATGATTACAACATTAATGGGCAGTTACTGCTTTGTTTTGGTAACCTACTTTTGCAGTAGGTGGAGGTACTCTTGGGATGAATGCTTGGTAACTTGGTGTGGCTGGGATTGTATAAATTGCCACGTTTGCCAAAACAAAGGTGTTGGGAGGTATGTGAAACTATGCATGTATAGAGTTTTTTCATGCTGGGAGGTGCAGCTCAAGGTGGGACAGGGACTTTTCTTTGATTTTTAATGACGGGCCAGGTCCCCATTTATCAAAAGGCATAATAATAATTTAGTAGTCTCTGACATCCTTTTAAGTTTTAGAAAATACACCACTCTCTTGAGCAGGAAGTAAACAATGCATAATTAAGCCTGACGGTCAGCACATGCTACAATTACCTTGCAAGATAAAAATTAAAGAACTGGTTTTGCACTAGGATGTTGCACAACTGACAACTGTATTTTAACAATTCTGCTCCCCCCAGTGTGGAAACAGAGTCAATGTCAGGCTGCAGATCAGATGCAAGACAAAATTTTACAAAGAAACAAACAAAAAATGGCAGATACAGTGTTGGTTCCTGCGCTTTCATCTCTTTGTGCCTGAAGCACAGGTTGCAGTCTTTCTCTCTGGGCTACATGCCGGATTTTATTCATTAACTACTTTCATAGATAGTGAATTCTGCTTTTCCAGGCGCTGACATTCTGACATCTTGCTGCACACAGAATATGAAGATCTACTGTATCAGAAGAAAATTTAGAAAGTAAAAAAAAAAAGTCCTGTCATTTCTAGAGAATAAGAGGCTTCTCTATTTTATTCTGACACGTTTCACGCTTGCCTACAGGTTCAGCGATGATGGACACGTTCTTGGCTTTTTGGCACCACTTGTCAGCGTCTCACTAGAAATGTTTTTTCCAATCAGTCAGTCTGGGAGCTGACTGATAAATATGGGATGTGCTTCGGCTAAGCATGTATCTACAGTACAAAATGAGGACGATGCACAGAACGGCAAGAATTACCAAAATGGAGATGCCTTTTGTGGTGAGTTTTTTGTTTTGTGTTTCTAAGATCTATAAGTCTTATTGATAAATATTTTTCAGGATCTGGGTATTGGTCACATTCTACTGATGGTATTCTATATTCTTTCTAATGAAATGAAACTCTGTTCTATAGAAGAGAACAACATAATAATTGAGAGGAATAGTTTTCTGTTTACATACCCCACTGGGAAAGAGCTTTTATTGTGGGGGTTTCTGAGATTATTACTGGCAGTAGTTATTATGTCATCGCAGAGAGTAAACAGCTACACTTCCCAGTAATCATCTAGGAAAACTACATTGAATGATAAAGGAAATTTGTATTTTGTATGATAAAAAATAATCAAGTTGTAATTACTCCTGACACAAGCAGCCATATTTTTCAGTATATACAGGTACCCCACAAATATTTATATTATTTTAAGATTTTTTTTAGTTAGCTGCTTTACTGAATTGTCCAGGCACAAAAGAAAGCCGGCATTAGCACCCGTGTTTTTTCATACTTTCATAATATTATGAGTCTGCATCCTTAACCTCCTTCAAAGTGCTGTCTTCTGAACCAATTCCTGTATTTAGTGGAAAGTAGCCAATGAGGAACGTGCACGCTTAAAAAATTGAATATGATGTGATGACTACTTTACAGAATTTATATGGGGGGGCAGTCATAAATAGAATTTAGATTCCTTAAAGGAGAACCAAACCCTTATTCATATAAACCCCTACCCTACCTAGACACCCCCCTGCTCTCCCCCAGCCTAGTTGTAAACTTCGGTAATTGCCCCTAAATCTTTACTTATATCTCTTTGCAGATTCAGCGAAGCGGAGCTCACGGCACTATCTTCTTCTCTTCAGTAATCTTCGTGAAGTAAGCTCCCTATCGGTGCATGCGCAGTTGGAGCAGTTCCGGTTTTTGAGAATTGCGCATGCGCCGAAAGGGGCAGAAGTTGCCGAAGCGCCGGAAGAAGACCTGAAGATTACTGCAGAGCCGGAAGATGGTGCCCGGGAGCTCCATTGGGCTAAATCTGCAAAGAGGCCTCAGAACAGTTTCTCTTATATACAGTCCTCCTGTTTAGCATCTGGTGCATTGTATTAAGTACATCACATTGGAAGAAAATGAACTAAAATGTTCTGAAAGCCCTACAAAATACCTTCTCTTACATCTGGGGCAGCCCTTGTCATCCTAGTCTCAGAAGCTCACTTTAGTGGATTAAGGGTTTAAGGGCTTAAGCAAGTGCACATGTGCCTGGTTAGCCTGATAATACCAGGAATGTTGTCAAAGATGGGACCTGCCAGAACAGATATAAGAGAATAAGAACTATATATATATATATATATATATATATATATATATATATATATATATATATATATATATATATTTCTATATATATATTTCTATATATATATATATATATATATATATATATATATATATATGATAAAATGTGTATTTAAACATACATTTAAATAAATCTCCCACAGATGAATACAGGATTAAGCCAGTTGAAGAAGTCAAATACATGAAAAATGGGGAAGAAGAAAGAGAGGAGCAGAAGATTGTGTCGAGAAACCAAGAGAACTTGGTGAGCTGTTTAGAGGTAACCGAAAGCTAAACTGGCCCTGATTTCCAATCTTGTGCTCCCTGCTAAATTAATATTTTCTGTGGATCTTAGAATGAGGGTTTCTGTTCTTTTATTCTCCTTAAAGGGGACCTGTCACCCAGAGATGAAAAGCTGTATAATAAAAAGTCTTATTCAAATTAAACATTAAACAAATAATGTTTTTCATTAAAGCATCCATATCTGTTATAAATGCATTTAGAAATCGTCTGTCAATCATATATTGCCTGCCCCTCCTCTATTCCTTAGGCATAGAGACGGGGCAGGCAATTACATTCACTTTCTGTTCTGCACTTTCGAGATATCTTGACATTCCCCCCTTTCCTTGCCCTCTATTTGTGTAGCCAGTGCATGGGCATCAGGTCCCCCATTCTGGCACATAATAGGATTTTGGGATAATGCAAAGCAGCGTTGACAAGATAGCCACTGCCTGATTGTGAATTCCAAGACTCAAAGAAACAAGATTGATGGGGAGACACAATTATCAAGGGTCGAATTTATATGAGTTTCTAAAACTCCCTTAAATTTGATTGAATTAGATAAAACTCGATTCTCCAAAAAAACACGAATCTCAGGAAGGCTACAAACATCTCCAAATTGGTCACTGGACCTCTCCCGTTGGCTTGTACAGGAATTCGGCAGGTTTTAGGTGGCGATTAGTCGAATTCGAATTCTTAAAGGGCCAGAGTATGATGAATCTCGAAAATCAAATTATAGTTTTTTTTTAAAAAAAAATCTCGAATCATGTTTGGATAATTCCCTAGTCGAATTTGACAGTTTTGACCATAAAAAAATGTGAAAATTCGAATTATCAATTTGACCCTTAATAAATCTGACCCATAGTATAAGTAACGTTTATTTTGCTTGATGAACTTGATAAAAATAGGATTTGGAATTATTTCTTAGGGTGACAGGTCCCCTTTAAGTTTGTGTTAAGGGTGAAAAAGTAATAAAGTGGAGAGCGTGCATAAAATGAACAATAGAGTGCTGTGAGAAATGGCCCCAACCAGGAAAGGTGATTTCTTGTGATTCAACTTTTTTTTCATGCCATTGACTTAACTTGACTTTTTTACAGACTTTTTATCAAACACAAGAGGTTTAGTTCAGGTGTCAATATGTCCCATGAGCCTTTACCTGCTTTGGCAGCTGTGAGTGAGCCCCTGGAATGTTTTGCTGTTTTTTTTTTTAGGAACACTCAATCTAATGGGTAATAAGGATCAATGCAGCCAGTTTGAGTAGTGAGCAGCAGTAGTTGGTGGCCTAACTATATTGCACATTTTCAGATAGTCTCGGAGATAAGTAACCAGGAATTGGCTTGTGCTGCTTCCCATTATAGACAGTGAAGATCAGTTTAGGTAGTGTACATGGATGCTCAAAATGTATGTAGCATTGTTTTCAGTTCCTGGTATGTATGTAGACACTCACTTTTGACTAAGGCTACATCCAACTCTCCAGACCAATCCAGGCCATAAACAAGCTCTGCTGATTGGTCAGAGGGGCATTAGACTGCCATCCTAGCATTATTAGAATGGACAACTGTCTCCTACCTGAAGGAAGCCACATCAGATACAGACACAATGATCTGTGTGTTTTAAGACACGTTGTTTCTAATCACCAACTTAGATACAGTTTTTACGTTGAATTCCAGCAATGAGAGGTCATCTCTTTAATGGGGTCGTTCACCTTTGAGATAACATTTAGTATGATGTAGAGAGTGATATTCTGATACAATTTGCTTTAATTTTTTATTATTTGTGGTTTTTGAGTTATTTAGCTTTTTATTCAGCAGCTCTTCAGTTCGCATCTTAAGAAATCTGGTAACTATGGTCCAAATGACCCTAGCAACCATGCATTGATTTTAATAAGAGACCTGGAATATGAATAGAAGAGGCCCTGAATAGGAAGATCAGTAATAAAAAGTAGCAATAGTAATACATTTTTAGCCTTACAGAGCATGTTTTTTTAGGGATGCACCGAATCCAGGATTCGGTTCAGGATTTTTTTTTCAGCAGGATTCGGACGAATCCTTCTGGCCGGTCGAAGCGAATCCGAATCCTAATTTGCATATACAAATTAGGGGTGGGGAGGGAAATCGCGTGACTTTTTGTCACAAAACAAGGAAGCATATTTTTTTTACCCTTCCCACCCCTAATTTGCATATGCAAATTAGGGTTCGGATTCGGTATTCGGCCGAATCTTTCACAAAGGATTCAGGGGTTCGGCCGAATCCAAAATAGTGGATTCAGTGCATCCCTAGTTTTTTTAGGAGGGGACAGAGACGCCCATTTGAAAGCTGCAAAGAGTCAGAAGAAAAAGGCAAATAACTATAAAACTATAAAAAAAATAATGAAAACCAATTGAAAAGTTGCTTAGAATTGGCCATTCTATAACATAATAAAAGTTACCTTATAGTGATGCTGTCACTAAAAAAACTACTTTTTAAAATATGAATGTACATTAAAAGTTACCTATAGGTCATGTTGATCATTTTTTGCTGAGAGGTTTATTTTGGTAAGTAATTGCTAGTTGAAGTTCCTAAACCTGACTGTCCCATCTCAGCCTGTCAGTTAGAGTTACTAATGCTAATGGACTCCTGCTGCACAAATATGGCAGCCCCCTCATACAGGAACATGGGGCACCAGACAGGTAATGTAAAAGCATTGGGATAGATGTAAAAAAGAGTTTAATATCTGGTGTCAGTATCTCTTTAAAAGTGAACCACCCCTATAAGGGCCCTTACACATGGCTGTTTGTTCCTGTGGTTCCCACTGGTGGAACGTATGAAGGATTTACTGCAGGGGAACGCAGGAACGAGCGTCCGTCTTGGAAACTGAAGTGTGCAAAGTGGAAATGAGCATGCTTAAATACCATATTGCTTATCTGTTTAAAGGAACAGTAACACCAACAAATTAAAGTCTTTAAAGTAATGAAAATATCATGTAATGTTGCCCTGCTTTGGTAAAACTGCTGTGTTTGCTTCAAAAACTCTACTATCGTTTATATGAATAAGCTGCTGTGTAGCCACGGGGGCAGCCATTCAAAACTGAAAAAGCAGAAAAGAAGGCACAAGATACACAACTGATAACCGATAATCTCTGCGGTTTACAATTGGATCCTACAGACCCTATCTGTTATCTACTGTGTATCCTATGATTGAATGGCTGCCCACGTGGCTACACAGCAGCTTGTTTATATAGACTACAATAGTCTTTCTGAAGCAAACACATCAGTTTTACCGGTGCAGGTCAACACTACATTATCTTGTCATTGCTTTAAAACACTTTCATTTTTTGGTGTTACTGTTCCTTTAACTACTGTACCATGAACTGGAATTATATGGGTTTTGTTAGTACAGATCAAGGGTAAAAATGCTAATTATGTAACAGTCACTGCCCTACACACACATTCATTTAGCATATTATAATGCAAGATGAAAGATTGAGTGTTATGGTACTATTGCCATCATAAATATTATACTAAATGGTAGTGGATGTTTAATAAATCTGTTTACAATTCGTCCTACAGTTGTTTATACATTTAATGGTGTTCTTTCCATTAACATTCCTTCCCGCTCCAAACATCGCACTCATTAAACTCACTTTATCACTCGGAAATATTCCTTTTAGCATACAAGCAGAAGCCAAGACTTGTAGAACTTCATGCGGCATGTAGTAAGTGGTTCGGATTTAGCAGGGATTTGCCCTGATGGGGCTGGTAAACTTAAATATAGTTTTATGGCCATATGCTATGACTAACAACCTTATAATGAATCATTACTATTATAGAGAAATGAAAATGTCTTCTAGGGATGTGCATGAGTTAGCAATATACAATACAGCGTGGATGAGCTGAGGGTTGAGGAAGCGCAGTAATAACCCAGTTATATTTCACACTATAGGGAAAAAGTAATCAAATCTATTTGTGACAAATAATTATGAAGCACGTTTATATCAATGTCCATTCCCCTTTTATTTATTGTTTTAGTAAGCAGGTAAAATCATTGTTTCCCTCTAAAATAATCACTTCTTTAAACTGACATCACTTCCATGTTATAGCCTATGATTTATCACATTGTAGTATGAGTCACAGTAGGTGCTCCGGCAAGAAATATTCTTAACCCCTTAGTTGTCATATTTGTGTTAGAAAAAGCTGTATGGCCAGTTAATTGCTTTGGAGGATTTATATGAAATGTGTTCCCTGCCAAGTAGCTACTGTGGCACTGATGTGGCCATCTATATTTCCCAGTGGCGTTTCATGTGCACTTAGCAAACCGAAAAACAAAAAGGGGCAAAAGTGTCAATATTCATTTCTTACAGACTGCAATCTTGACACCGTTGCCCCTTTTTGTGGTGCTCTGTTTGCTAAGTGCACAATAAACACCACTGGGAAATATAGATGGATAGCGATTCCTTAAACAGACAACAAATATATGCTTTTGTGCTAGGTTGCAGCTGCTCTGGGCTTGAGAGTTCTAATTCTGTTACCAAGCTATGTCACGTTCACTGACAATTGCAGTAGCCTTGAGTGACATTACATACTGCTTGCATTGACTACACAAATGAATACAAATGAATACATAAGTGAAGCATCTGCTTTCATCATATCTTATCCATTGCCATTAATTTAATCTACAGTAATCATGCTCGCGATCAACATGTTGCTCGCTAACCCCTTGGGTGTTGCTCCCAGCGGCCTCAAAGCACGTGCTTATTTTTGAATTCCAGAGAAAATCACTGGCACTCAAAGGCTGGTGCAAACAGGAGTGAACCCTTGCATGTTTATTTGCAGAAACAGCAACGTTTTGGGGATGAACCCCATTGTCAAGCATGCTTGATTTTCTCTGGAATTGCCCTTACTTGGAGGATGCCGGGCACCCGGCGTCCATTATTGAAGGCCAGGGTGTGCAAGTGGTGCCTCTCATCTTGAATTGCTAATTTTTGAATTCCTGGCTTGAAGGAAAGTTTTGGTTCCATAAAAACCAGGTGCACTACCAGTCCACATAGGGGCTACCAATAGCCAATCACACATGCATGCTTGTGCTTAATTTTTTTTTAAACATTTGAATGTTGCTCACTGGGGAAAAAGGTTAGGGATCCCTGTACAATTACAAACCGTATTTTTCAGATGCCCTTAAACCAGATCCCCAAGCTGTGTTGCTATAAGGGGTCCAAAATAGTGGACCAGGGAACATTGCCTGAACAAAATTCAAGATACTCTTAAGATTATCACCCTGCAAATGAATATATTGCTATCCTTGTTATGGCACATAAAGAAGGAACCTTCTTCTTCACTAATACATTTATACAAAGCATTCATTTATGTGATTTGATATATCTGTATATTCTTGATAAAGCTTTGGATGAACCTTATCTGGAAGCTCTTTGAATACTGTAGAGTTAAAGGTCTGAATGGATTAATATTCTAAGTCTGGACAACACTAGTGTTGTTTCTACTGGCTGTTAGGTCTTCTATGTAGGTATATACACATATATACTGTATGCGAGTATGAAAGTTTTAATGTTGCCAGAACAGGTATGGGATCAGTGAGGCCCCCATACACCATCAGGGGCCCCCACCGCTCGCTCCCCAGGCCAGTTTATTAGCACTCGCTCCCCTCCACGCGCACCTGGGGGAAGGGGGAGCAGCAGTACCTACAGGTAGGGATAGGGTCTGAGACGACCCAACCCTGTATAGAATCCATTATCTGGAAACCTGTTATCCAGAAAGCTCTGAATTACTTGAAGGGCATTTTCCGTAGACTCCACTATAATCAAATATGTCAAATTTTTACAAATTATTATCTTTATCTCTGTAACAACTCTGTAAACTAAGATATAATTAATCCTTACTAGAGGCAAAACATTCCTTTTGGGTTTAATATTTAAATGATTTTTTTTAGTAGACTTAAGGCATGGAGATACAAATTGCAGAAAGATCCCTTATCTGGAAAACCCCAGGTCCCAAGCATTCTGGATAACAGGTTCCGTACCTGTACTGTTCCGCAGCAATGGAGCTCAATGACTTAGCTATAGGGACACGTGTCCTTGTGCCTTTACATAGTTACAGAGTTCCGTGGTGTCTTTTAATATACTTATTCTCCGCAGGTGTGTGTTATGCCTTATACTCTTTACATTTCCAAATATATAAGCACAGACCAACGATCATTACGTTAATGTGACTTCCTTGATATTTTAGGAGAAAAGTGCCACTCATACTGCCCGATCTAAAAGTAACACTGAAGCTGCTGGTGCGGGACATCCCAATCGGATAAAGTAAGTGGAATTTAAGAAACACACTTGCCTGTGATTTAGCAGTTTAACAGGTTCATGTATAAAAATACAAACGATCATAATGCATACACAAATTGATATAAACATAGAAATTATATCTGAAGCCTTGTTATAGCTTTTATATCAGTGACCCAAATATGTTATAATGAACAGTGGAGTATAGTATAATGCTTCATGCATGAAGGCCACCTGTAACAACCACACAAAACCACACAGATGTGAAACACTGTCCTTCATATTACAGATCAATCATCCTAAATAACCTTTTTTTTTGTTGAAACTGAAAACTATGCAGCACTAAGACTGTCACCGTGTGAAGTGCCATCAAATGTGTCATACACGTTGTTTGGATGACGCTGGAGATGGCTTAGATTCAACAAGAGTCACACAGAAGATCTGACAACAGAATCAGTTTAACAGGACCGCCAATTTCATGTGTTTTTGGATAGATGGATTAAGTCTGTTTTATCTGTACAGTTTATGCCACTTTGGAGAAATAACTGGAGTTTAAATATATTCATATTGCAGTAATGGTAAAAAGAACACAAAATCCATCACAGTTTGACCCCTCCAAATGACCCCCAATGTGTGTGTGTGTAAACTAGGGATGCACCAAATCCAGGATTCGGTTCGGGATTCAGCCAGGATTTTGCCTTTTTCAGCAGGATTCGGCCGAATTAGGGCCGGGGAGGGAAATCGCGTAACTTTTTATCACAAAACAAGGAAGTAAAAAATGTTTCCCCTTTCCCACCCCTAATTTGCATATGCAAATTCAGATTCAGTTTGGTATTTGGGCATATCTTTCAAGAAGGATTCGGGGGTTCGGCTGAATCCAAAATAGTGGATTCGGTACATCCCTAGTGTATACACACACACACCTATCAATACACTGACATATATTAAACTGAACATACCAATATCTATACTAAACTAACTAGATCTTAAGATTCCAATAACCTTGCATATATATTATGCTTCTTCAAGAAATCATCCAATCCTCTCCGAGAAACAAACCCTTAATAAAAAAAAAACCTACCCCACCCCTACCCTACCTAGACCCCTCCCCCCAGTCTAACTGCCCTCAAAAGCCCCTAACTCTTTACTTACCCCTCTGTGCAGATTATGTCCACCGGAGTTCACGGGTGCCATCTTCAGCCGCTTCTGAATGAGACCGGCGCTTCGACAATTTTCGTGAGTTTCGGCACATGCGCAGTTGCGAAACAGAAAGTTGCCCCAACTGCGCATTCGCCACTTGCTTCACCGGTCTCATTCCGAAGTAGAAAAGAAGAAGATGGCACCTATGAACTCAGCTGGACAGAATCTGTACTGAGGGGTTAGTAAAGAGTTAGGGGCATTTGCCGGGGGGGGCTAGGCTGGGAGGGAGGGGGGGTCTATGTAGGGTAGGGTTTTTTTTATATTAAGGGTTTATTTCTCCTTTAAAGGCATTAACAAAATCAGGCATCACGGGGCAGGGCATTCCACAACCTCACTGTGAAGAACCATCTACCCTGCTTCAATTCAAAAGTTCTCTTCTTCTACTCTTTTCTAGCCACCTTTATATGGGAAAAAAAGCCCCCAACTTTCTTAATTTTCAATGTCCTAAACGGAAATCACATCCTTTGTGAACTGAATGACCTCTTCTTTTTAATAATTTTTCATTTTTATTTTGTTTTGCAAGAATAATAAAAAAAAACCAAAACCTCTGGTACATAAAATTGTTTCCTATACTGTGATGGCTTGCTCACACTGAAGACTGTGCAGTAGTGCCTTTTTGTTCTCTATTTCTGCTTGTCTAATTCCTTTTTTACATGCTTTATTTGCCTCTTTGTACCTATTAAATATGGCTCTCCTAGCTAACTTGAATGCCTTAAAGGAAAACTATACCGCCAGAATGAATACTAGCTTATATGATATTAAGTGGCTTATTTATACATATATTCTTTTATATCAGTAAATACTTCCCTTCTACATATTTTACCTCGAGTCACCGTTTTGTGATGGTCTGTGTGCTGCCTCATAGATCACCTGACCAGTGTGGGACTAAGAGACAGAACTTTGTCCAGTAATTGACTCATTTGACAATCTAACATGTAGGTGTGCCCTTGGTTTGTTTGTGTGCACTGTGAATTGTACGATCCCAGGGGGCGGCCCTTAGTACTGGAAATGGACATTTTATATTTACGATCACCCAATGACACATACTACTAGAGAAGTATATTTTGTTGTTCTTTTGTTGTTTCATGCAATATATTTTTATAGACACCTACATTGTTTGGGGATATTGTTTTCTTTAAAGGAGACATAAACTCTTCGCAAATATTTCCAACTACCACCCCTGTATACTTTACAAATGCCCCATGTGAATCGTTGAATGGATTTCACACTTACATAGATTCTTCTTTAGCCAGCTTCACTTGTCTCTCAAACTGCATACCTTAATGGGCATCATTTTAATAATAATGTGTGGCTCTTTCCCTCATTTGCCTGCACTTTGTCTAAGCCTCTACGCATGCGCCTGCTTCGTATGGGAATTAATTGTGCATGCCTGTGTCACCGCTTTGATCAAGTGAAGGAATGGAGTTCATTCTGGAGCTGGCTACAGGCAATGGCAGAGATATTAGTAACCAGAAAGGTCAAATGTAATTGTATATAGCGGAGTATCTAAGTAGTAAACAAATCCAGAGGGTTTTAATTCTTTTAAAGGAGAAGGGAAGGCTGAGTTTACTTGTGGATGCCAAAAGTTAATCACCCACAAATGAGTGTATTTACTTACCTGAAACCCCAGGCCAGTGCTCCTATCAGCAGAAAACTGCACTGTTCCGGGGTTCCTCCAGCGAGCACCACAGAGCGATCACTTTCTTCTTCTCCTTCTTCTCTTTGCACGGGTTCACATGCGCAGTAGCACGAAAAGCTGAAGTCGGCTATTTCGCATGCGTCTGCCTCAAGAAATTTGAAGAAAGAAGAAGAAGGAAGCCAATCAATCTGTGGTGCTCGCTAGAAGAACCTTGGACCGGTGCGGTTTTCTACTGATAGGAGTACCGGGCTGGGGTTCCAGGTAAGTCAATACAATCACTTGGGGATGCCTAACATTCGGAACCCCCAAGTAAACTCAGCCTTTCCTTCTCCTTTAAGTGCACTTTTTTCTTACCAACCTCAATGCTAACCATTCTAGCAAATCATAATGGTTTGACTTCTGCTGAATGCAATAGCACCAGTGACTCTTCTGATCAGTGCAGGTATGTACTAATACAATCAAATGTTTGTGGCACTGACTGCTATGGTCAATGCTGAGGCAAATGCATCAAGGCTTCTGAAATCAATTTGTATTAATACTGATGTTTGCTTTCTTGCTTTTGGTGGTGAATCCTGGACAACTAATTTCTAGTGTTTGATTTTCAGTATCCATATCTCCGAGAGCCAGCAGGAGTTCTTCAGGATGCTAGATGAAAAAATTGAAAAGGTTAGTTAAGAACAACATGATGATTAACCTCAAATACTGTCTCTATGACTTTAAAAAGTAAGAATATAAAGGGTAAATACTTCAGAAAGATATTGCATGTCCCTTTTCAGTAACATCAGGCACCAAGCTATAATTTGTGGCCAAAGTGTTCCAAAAAATGTTTTTTTTTTTTGGCAATAATTGAGCTCCTTATGTGCCTAGAGCTGATTAATGATTATAATGTAAATACAACATTTTACTATATTGGACTCCATGTAAAGTGAAACTGGTTATCAGTCTGTGGGTTGTGACTCCATTTTGGGTAGAAGTAAATAAACTGTTCTCTTATGGATTATATGTTGGTAAGTAATTGGCCATTGCAAAATCACAGAAGCATTTGACCAGGGGCGTAACTATAGAGGAAGCAGACCCTGCAGTTGCAGGGGGGCCCAGGAGTGTAGGGGGCCCAGTGAGACCCTAACTAATTAGCAATTTTAATATATCTTGGTAAAATAGGCCAACTTATAAATATTTTGGGGCCCTAAATTGAATTTGCTATGGGGCCCAGTAACAACTAGTTACGCCACTGCATTTGACTGTAGTTTTTAGTAAATCAGCCCGTTGTTTGTTTTTGTTTTGCTTATTTCTCATTTCAGGTCCTCTACCATTAATGTTCCATTTCAGTTACAAATGTCTTCCTGGTTGCTAGGGCATTTAACCCCACGCCTAAGGCTTCAGAACAAAATATGTAATAATTTAAAATAAGTGTGAAGGCCAATTCCAAACTGCTGTAGAATGATGCTTTTTCTACACTATAATAAAAAAGTAAAAGTTTCAGGTGAACAACCCATTTAAAAGACAAGTCAACCCCAAAAATTTGCCTAATAAAACTTTCATTATATATGTATTATTTTTAGTCACGGTCGGACTGGCCCGGCGGAACACTGGGTAAAAACCCGGTGGGCCCCGGCCCCATGGGCCGTCGCCGAGCCAGACTCCATCTCTGGATCTCCTGGCCCTGAAAATAAAAACTATTTGCAAATGTCGCGCATCGCTGTGCGGCTCCATGCGCGTCATGCGGCTCCATGCACTGAAGCATGCCGTCGGCTCCATGCATGCATGCGTGCCTTCTTGTGCGCATGTGCGCCATCGAGTATGCAGGACAGGGGGCACGGAGGGGGGCCCTGGACAGCGGTCCCAGTGGGCCCTGGACAGTGGTCCCGGTGGGCCCTGGACAGCGGTCCTGGTGGGCCCCTCAGTCTGACCCTGTTTTTAGTGCTTTTAAAGTTATTTGTAAGACCATTTCTATTGAAAGCAGCAACACTGTTTTTAAACAATGCTGCAAAAGTCTTGGTTCCACTGCAAAGACAGATCTGTTGATCAGCTGCTTGTCTTACATTGTATCTGAGCCATCAGGACAGAGAATAGAAAGGGACAAACAAACTGTTTCAATAGCAATACATATACAAATAACTTAAAAACTATAGAAAATCTGCAACAAATGTATATTGCAATGTTGCTTAGGATTTTGTTTACTTTTATTAGGAAAAAAATAGTTTTGGTTGACATTCTCTCTAAACCTCTGCTACAATTGTTTAGGAATATCTGATGCATTACAGCTAATGAAGCAGAGGAAAATAGGACCTTGGGCTGCATATCAATGTCCTAAATATAACAGAGCACCTTGAAAAAAATTATCTGAGACCCAAGGGTATTGTGCCAGAGAAAATTACCTTCACACATTGTCAGGGAAACAACTGTGCTTCATTCAGACATCTATGTTGCCAAAGCTTAAAGGGGAACTGTCATGAAAATGTTATGTTTCATCTCATGGAAATAAGATACTTTCTAAATAGAACCATTTAAAAATTCTGTACCATTTCTGAAATAATCAAGTTACTTCAGTGTCTTCTTAGCCACAATGTTTTGTTCAGCAGCTCTCCAGTTGGGAATTTCATAAGCTGTTTGGTTGCCACTGTCCGAATTACCCTAGAAAACAAGCAGTGGTTTGAATAAGAGACTGGAATATGAATAGGAGAGGGCCGGACTAAAAAGATGAGTTATTAAACGTAACAATACCAATAAAATTGTAGTCTCTCAGAACAATAGTTTTGTGACTGCTGGGTCAGTAACCCCCCATTTGAAGTATGCAAAGATTTAGAAAAAGAAGGCAAATAATTAAAACTATAAAATAAACTCGGCACTCGGTCTGTGGATACAAATCTCTAAACAGTCGCCGGCTGCTCTACAGGGAAACAAACGAAGCTTCTCGAGTTCTGGGAAGTAAGGTGGGGGGCTCCTCCTGCCATTTGAAAGTATAATGGTTTCCCTGCAAAGCAGCTGGGGACCATCTGAAGTTTCATATCCACAGCAGTCACAGCAAGTAAAATCAAGGGGGAATTTCACTGCATACAGTCAGGTTTATTTTAAAAATGGTATACATTTTTGTAAAGTATTGGAGATAACAAGGCAAATTCATGAGTCCCCATAACAGGACTGCTGCATGAAGGCCTACCATAAATGCAACCCGGTGGCTGCCTAGTACCTTTATTTTCCAGGGAACCTAGTGGCGTGCATTAAGGACAAGGGTGGAGATGGATCAGGCAAGATGCAAATTATGGGGGACATACTTCCCAAAGACAAAGCCAATGTCAATCTGCCCCTGCCTTAAAGGGGTTGCTCACCCTTAAATTAACTTTTACTAAGACATAGACCATGGTATCTGAGATAATTTTGAACTGTTTTTTATGATTTTTCTGCTATTTAGCTTTTTGTTCCGCAGCACTCCAGTTCGGAATTTTAGTGGCTACCCGTTTGCTACTTGTTTACCTTTCCAACCAGACAGTGGTTTGACAGAGACTGCAATATGAATAGAAGAGGCACTGAATAGAAATTTAAGGAATAAATAGTAACAATAATGATAAATTGTAAGCTTACAGAGCAAAAGTTAATGGGCTGCTGGGTACAATGGCCCCCATTTGAAAGCTGGAATGATGTAGAAGGGGGAAGGCAAATAATTCAAAAACTTTAAAAAAACAAATAATTATGGCCAAATGCAAAGTTGATAGAAATAGTACATTGTATAACATATTAAAAGTTAACTTTAAGGTGAACCACCCCTTTTACATGTTCTCTATTTGAAGAGGTAAAAGGAAAAACATTGGAGACAACATATGGTTCACATACAATGCCTTGCACAAGTATTCACCCCTTAGCTTTTTACCTATTCTGTTACATTCCAACCTGTATTTGAAACGTTTCTTAATCTTATGTTATGTGATGGAATTGCACAAAATAGTCTTAAGTTGGTAAAGTAAAATGAGGAAAAAAAATAAATATATATATAAGAATTTAAAAAAAAAATAGTGAAAATTGGCCCCCTTTGCCATAAAGCCCCTAAAAAAACCTGGTGCAACCAATTACCTTTAAAAGTCATGTAATTAGTGAAATATAGTCCACTCGTGTGCAATCTAAGAGTCACATGATTTGTCAGTATAAACATACCTTTTCCAAAAGGCCCCAGAGGAAACAACATGGTATTATAACAAGAGAGAGCCGCCCATCAAAACTCACAGACCAGGCAAGGAGGGCATTAATCAGAGAGGCAGCACAGAGACCAAAGGTAACCCTGAAGGAGTTGCAGAGTTCCACAGCAGAGACTGGAGTATCTGTTCATAGGATCACAATAAGCCGTACACTTCATAGAGCTGGGCTTTATGGAAGAGTGGCCAGAAAAAATTCTTTACTTAAAGTTAAAAATAAGAAGGTACGTTTTGAGTTTGCCAAAGGGTATGTGGGCAGCTCCCCAAATGTATGGAGGAAGGTGCTCTAGTCAAATGAGACAAAAATTTATTTTTTTCGGCCACCAAGGAAAATGCTTTGTCTGGCGCAAACCCAACACATCCCATCACCCCAAGAACACCATCGCCACAGTGAAACATGGTGGTGGCAGCATCGTGCTGTGCGGATGTTTTTCAGCAGCAGGGACTGGGAAACTGGTCAGAGTCGAGGGAAAGATGGTGCTAAATACAGGGATATTCTAGAGCTAAACCTGTGTCAGTCTGCCTGTGATTTGAGACTGGGACGGAGGTTCACCTTCCAGCAGGACAATGAGCTGAAGCATACTGCTAAACTGCAACACTCGAGTGCTTTAAGGGGAAACATTTAAATGTGTTGGAATGGCCTAGTCAACGTCCAAACCTCAATCCAACTGAGAATCTGTGGTCAGACTTGAAGATTGTTGTTCACAAGCGAAAACCATCCAACATGAAGGAGCTGGAGCAGTTTTGCCTTGAGGAATGAGCAAAAATGCCAGTGGCAAGATGTGACAAGCTCATAGAGACTTATCCAAAGTGACTTGCAGCTGTAATTGCCACAAAAGGTGGCTCTACCAAGTACTGACTTTAGGGGGTGAACAGTTCTGCACGCTGAAGATTTCTGTTATTTTGTCCTATTTGTTGTTTGCTTCACAATAATAAAAAAAAACATCTTCAAAGTTGTAGGCATGTTCTGTAAATGGAATGGTGCAAACTCTCAAACAATCCATTTTCATTCCAGGTTATGAGGCAACAAAACATGAAAAATGCCAAGGGGGGGAAATACTTTTGCAAGGCACTGTATACTATGCATAGCTCCACTGGAAATGGCTCAATGGCTTTCAGTTGCCAAATTAGCCATGCAGGTTTTGTGTGTCTAGTTTTTAAGGTAGAAAGCTTGAAAGTCATCAATGACCAAGATAAATGTAATTTCAATCTTGTGGCTGTTCTTGAATTCATCTTTTTGTTCTTTTGGTTTAAAGGGACAAGATTACTGCTCAGAAGAGGAGGATATAACATAGCTTCAAGTCCAGTCAGAATGTGTAAATATCTTCACACACCGAGCGGGGCTCTGACTAATGGATCTCCCTAAATGCAACAGCAGAATGTAGCTGTGGACTCCAATCATTTTGCTGCGGACATAAACACCGCATCTCTGCGATTGTTTCTATCGGATCTTTTATTGCGGCACACTGTCATCTGCAAGAAGAACCTCGCGGGTTTTGGTAGGAGATTTTATTGCTTCCAATTTGCTACTTGGATATTGAACTATTTCACAAGTGGAGGAGCCAATCGATGTATTCCTCTGTCTATATGATGGTTGTTGCAATTCGCCAGTGGAACGAGGGTTTAATGTGGGCAAAGAGGAACTCATAATGTGACGCCTCACACAGTGATCTCATCAAGGACTGATTCTGCTTCTTCCTCGCTGTATTTCAGAAAAAGAAGTTCCGACCCATAGTGAAAGGATTTGAGATGTAGTTTGTTCTAATTGCACATACCAGAGTCTGCAAATCATCTGACCCCCCACAGGTTTTTTTTTCTATTAAATAAATGTTAGAGAGTTTTTATGCTTTGGGGTTTTTTTTTTGCAGACATTGTTCCGACATTTTATCCAAATGCTTTTCATAAATGTGCCTAAGTGTGAGTAATTTAGTTATTATTTGGGGTGGCTGGATGTACCTTCTGCTTTCTGACATGAGGAAGAGGTGCTTGTGGGTAGGGATAGGCGAATTTCACCCGTTTTAATTCGCCACCGGCGAAAATTTGCCGAAATGCATTAAAGTCTATGGGCGACAATTTTTTTTCCCCCATTGAAGTCTATGGGCCCTATTTCCATGGTGAAAAATTTTGCTCATCCTTAGTTGTGGGTAGTGGCAGCTGGTGTGCCTTGTATGTACAAGTTCTCCATCTACCTGTGCTCCTATTTATTAATTAGAACATAAATGCTAATATTTGGATAACGTTTGTCTGATTCAACAAGATGGTGACTTTTATATAGTGACATGATATAGATGATGAGTGAGATGATGACAGCACCCCATTATTCTGGTGAGTGGGTGAGTGATGCGAGAACCATTTTATCATTTATATTGATACAGTTAATAGTTTGCCTCATTTCTGGGATAGACGGCTGAAAGATATGGAAATAAATGAGCAAAACGTAAAATGGGGACATCAAACCTGCATCCCAGCTCTCATGTAGCTTTACACCTCTTATAGATATATCAGTGGTTTATTTAGTTGTATGAGGTTATGGCACAGGGGGAATTATAAATGCTCCTATTTGAGACTGCATTCAAAAACAGCACAATTTACCCTGCATTTCTTCCCATTTGCTAGTGGGAAGTACAGATGTTTCCCCCCTGCACCCATAACTGCCACCCACGTTTTCCAGTGCTCATCACAGATGTCAGCTGAGCAGCAGCACTTCGCATTCAAGTGAATAGGAAATGATCCCTGTTAAATAGCAACGTTTGATGGACCCGAAAATGCTGTGTGTGCAGGAGTATGTTAAAGGGATACTGTCATGGGAAAACATGTTTTTTTTTCAAAACGCATCAGTTAATAGTGCACTGAAATCCATTTTTCAAAAGAGCAAACAGATTTTGGTATATTCAGCTTTGAAATCTGACATGGGGCTAGACATATTGTTAGTTTCCTAGCTGCCCCCAGTCGTGTGACTTGTGCTCTAATAAACTTCAGTCACTCTTTAGTGCTGTAATGCAAGTTGGAGTGATATCACCCCCTCCCCCCCCCCCCCAGCAGCCAAACAACAGAACAATGGGAATGTAATGAGATATCAGCTCCCTAACACAAAATAACCACTCCCTGGAAGATCTAAGAACAGCACTCAATAGTAAAAATCCATGTCCCACTGAGACTGATTCAGTTACATTAAGGGTCAGGCCACACGAGCAGATTCGGGGAGATTAGTTGCCCCAGCGACAAATCACCTCTTCTTCGGGCGACAATCTCCCCGAACTGCCTTCCCTCTTCCCTCTGCCGGCTAAAATGAAACAGCATGTTTTTTGAAGTCACCTGAAGTTTCCTCACAAGATTAATGGACATGAGCTGTGGTTCCGGAACAGCTGGTGTGGTCACCAAACTGTAGTGCCTGCCTTACTACTAGTACTTACAATGTACTTAATACTAGGCAGCCATGAGGAGTAGGAGTGTGTATATGCACATATATGTATATTGTTGGAACAGGAACGGAACATCCATAGACCATATACACAGGGCTGTGGAGTCAGTACATAAATCCTTCGATTCCCGACTCCTCAGTTTATGGTACCAACAACTCCTCAGGTTTTAAAGGAGAAGGAAAGCTACGGAGGTATTTTATTGCCAATAGATTAGCTGCAATAGTGCAAGAAAGAATACTATAATTATTCTGTAGGATATTTTACCAGACCTGAGTAAAAATCTCTAGAAGCTCTCTGTTTGTTTAGGATAGCAGCTGCAGTATTAGCTTGGCGTGCCATCACTTCCTGTCTGAGTCTCTCCCTGCTCATTTATAGCTCTGGGCTCACATTACAGCAGAGAAGGGGGGGGGGAAGGAACAAACTGAGCATGCTCACGCCCAGGGCAAGGAGGTTTAAGCTGAAGGCGGGAAGTCTGATACAGAAGCCCATGTGTACACAATAGAAGGAAAGAAATGCTGTGTTTCTTTTGACAGAGGACTCAGAGCAGTACTACTTAGAGGGTTTACTGGTGTATTTATATAGACCTTTCTTGAGGCTTACTTAGTTTTAGCCTTTCCTTCTCCTTTAAAGGAACAGTAACATCAAAAAATGAAAGCATTTTAAAGTAGTAGCATATAATATACCGTAAGTGTGCACTTTTGCTTCAGAAACACTACTGTAGTTTATATAAATAGCTGCTGTGTAGCCATGGTGCAGTCATTCAAGCTGGAAAAATGTAGAAAAGGCACAGGATACACAGCACATAACAGATAAAACTCCATTGTATTGGACAGGGTTTGTGTGTTATGTATCTTGAATGGCTGCCCCCATGGCTACACAGCAGCTTATAAAGAAGCCTCTATAAATACTCGAGGTGATTGGAATAATGTCACACCCTCTTTATTTCAGGAAGTATAATGATAAAAAAAAGCCTATATCGCCAAATGTATCCAAGACATTCCTTTTAAAATTCCATGCCAGCAGTTGTGGCGCAAAGGTGGAGGAATATAAACTACAGTAGTGTTTCTGAAGCAAATCCACAGCTTTTATCAGTGCACGTTAACAGTATATTATATGTTCATTACTTTAAACCACTTTAATTATTTGATGTTACTGTTCCTTTACTATACTAATGTCATTTCCATGTTGATTGAAAGAAGTCAAGTACACAACATACAAGGCATTTTATCAAAAGCTCAAACATATAAACTACATGCTTTGGTCTTTCTAAAACAAAATCAGAGTTAAACTACATAAACCAACAACAATTGGAAAACCTAAAACAACTTATACAGGTATGGGACCTGTTATCCAGAATGCTTGGGACCTGGGGTTTTTCAGATAAGGGATCTTTCTGTAATTTGGATCAGGTCTACTAGAAAATCATGTAAACGTTAAATAAACCCAATAGGCTGGTTTTGTTTCCAATAAGGATTACGGTAATTATATCTTGATTTGGATCAAGTACAAGATACTGTTTTATTAATACAGAGAATAAGGAAATTATTTAAAAAAAATTGGATTATTTGATTATAATGAAGTCTGAGAGATGGCCTTTCCGTAATTTGGAGCTTTCTGGATGATGGGTTTCCAGATAATGGATCCCATACCTGTATGTTCATTGAGCCTGGCATATAGCTGTAGATTAACTGTTGAATACAATACGAAATTGACAAAAAGACAGTAATATTCTGAGACAGCTTGCAATTGGTCTTCAATTTTTGTGGTTATTAGCCTTTTGTTCAGCAGCTCTCTCATTGTTAGGGTCCAATTTGCCTTAGCAGCTATGCAGTGTTTGAATGAAAGACTGGAGTATGAATCTTAGAAGTCCTGAATAAAAAGAAAAGTAAAAAAAAAGTAACAACAATAATAATATTGTTGCCAGACAGTGACTGCCAGGGTCAGTGACCCCAGTTTTCAAGCTGGATGCAGAAGTGGGAGGGAAAAACAATTACAAATAGAGGTCAACTGAAAAATTACTAAGAGGAGGACATTCTAGAACATATTAAGATAAAAACTTGTGAACTACTTGTATTGATATGCCAAAATCAGTGAGAAATATATTGGGGGAGTGCCCTTCGCATGCTGCCAATAAAATGATTGTATAGGTGTGTAGGGTTTTTAAGAGACAAAAGAAACCAATATATTACAAATATTTCATCCTCAGTCAGATTTGGCTTACCTATAGTATGTTTGTGAATAACCCGTATGTTTGTCATGGTAAAAAAAATATTCTGTTTAATTTATTTCCTTTTGAGCTGTCAGTCTGGCATTGCTTATTGTGTGCACACAACATCAGTTATGTGTAACACTATACTCTAGGCGCTCCTATCTCCCAGCAGCCTCCCTTTCTTTAAAGGGCAACTATCACAAAAATGAAAATTGCATATAAGCTTCATCATACTGAACTTTCTCCATACAATCAATTAAACATTCTGCATTGTTTCTGAAATAATCTAGTTTATCTTCACTATTCCTTCCTCAGCATTTGTATCTCTTCATTCTGTCTTCATGCAGCAGTTGGATGTCAGATGAATGATCCAATATATCTTATAGGGGAGCTTCCTTTCCTTGCAGATGTATTAGAGCTCACTCCAATAACTGATTCCAGTACAAACAAAATAACTGCATTTTGCATAAATTCTGCAGGTAGAGAGACATGATGTCTGGTGAGTGAGCTCAAATACATCTTCTAGGCAAAAGGAGCCCCCCTATAAGCTATATTGGATCATTCATCTGCCACCCAGCTCCTGAATGAAGACAGAATAAGGAGAAATAGTGAAGATAAACTTGATTATTTCAGAAACGGTACAGAATTTTTAATTGATTGTATTTAGAAAGTTTCTTATTTTACTATGCTGAAGCTAATATTACATTTTTGCGATAGTTCCCCTTTAAATTACTTTTCTTCAAGGGATTTGGTGCACACAGTAAGACTTTTACCCCCATATGTAATAAAAGGCACTAAGTTTGCCCAGGAGCAGTAACCCATAGCAACCAATAAGATGTTTGCTTTTAAACAGGAGACCAGTAAATTCTACCTGCTTATTGGTTGTTTTGGGTTACTGCTCCTGGGCAAACTTAGTGCCTTTTATTACATAACCCCCTTACTGTGTTTGTGTAGGATTAAAACTAGAGGTAACTTATTAAATAAGGAACATATTTTCCCTTTATGTGTACTCCTCGCTAAGTCATTTTGCCTCTCTACCTGTGTAACTGCAAGCAGTTGTCTTCTGTGACTTATAATGTATATTCGCGTTCTATATCTGTGTAAATTGTACACATATATATATATATATATATATATATATATATATATATAGCAAATGTATATTAAGTTTGCAGTTTTTTTTTTTACCATAATAAAAATGAGGTGATCTTTAAAAGATAATTATATATATATATATATATTTTTAGCAAATAAGTGTATATTTCTAGTTAAAGTATAGGACACTTTCTTTCTACTGCTGCTTGTTCATAAAGGGGAAGTTGACCTTCAGACAAAAAACTGTTGTAAAGCAGGCCTCCATTCATGAAACATAATTTCAAATAATCTAATATATATATATATATATATATATATATATATATATATATATATATATATATGTATTTTATGCTCCCTTTTTAAATTGATCAGGTTTGAGATGTGACTGGTATCACCTACCAACAATTGTCTGTCCTTGATGCCCACTTATTGTCACACACAGTGTATTCTGTGCCAGGGGTTTCGCACCAATGAAGACTGTCTGTAACTGAATTTCACAACTCCTAGTATTTTTAATGGGAGACACATGGACGTGTAAGTGCTGGTGTAAGTTGCTGGCAACCCTAAACCAGGGGAAAACCCTAAGTGTGAAATTACCCTTTAGGCTGCATTTTTGTGTGGAGATGTAAATCTCTCTTAAATATGTTTGCATCTAATATATAAAGACTTGCACATAAGGACGGGGCCACATGAGCAACTTGAAGCCAAGTAACTTTAGCAGGCTAAATATATATTCATTGGTTTTACTAAAGGGAACAGTCTGTGCTGCACAAAGTAGGCAGTGTGGCATGCCCCAATATAAAGTAAAGGAATACGCATATATTTAGTCTGATGAAAGTCACCAGGTATAAGTTGGTTTAGTGGCAAAGGCCTAAGGTTAGATTTACTATTCTGGTGCATCTAGTCTCTATTTAGGCACCAGTGTAAACCTAGGAATCATATGTAAAATGCCTTACAGATAGGTGATGGTCTCTGCTGTAACAGACACACAAATGATGTCTCTTAGGGTTCCGCACCAGCTGTTTAAAGAGGAAAATTGACTTCAACAGAGGTTTCAGTTGCTAGCAAGCCTAAAGCTGGCCATAGACGCAAAGATCTGATCGCACGAATCGAGGATTCGTACGATTTTCGGAATGTGTGTGGAGAGTCCCGACATTTTTTCGTCCGGCGGAGATCGGTCGTTTGGTCGATCGGACAGGTTAGAAAATTGTCGGCTGCCGATAATATCTCTGCGTGTATTGCCGATCATACGATTTTCAGTGAGAGACTGTCACCAGCTTTGGTTGGACATAGATATCGTACGATTGCTGACAGGGGCAGAACATTGCTGATCTGTTCTTTTACTAATCTGACTGGTAAGACTTTGATCTGAATGGTTAGTGGCGGGTCGGGAGATGGGAAAGTCCGATCGTACGATGATTCGTACGATCGGATCTTTGCATCTATGGCCAGCTTTACTCATGATGTATTGATTGTATATGTGTGTACAGGACACATTCAGTATTGCTTCATGTTTTCTGTCTGACGTTATCAATATCCTGCAGTTGGTTTTTGTGCACATCCTGCTAATGATCTGAATATTTTTGTACCAAGCCCTTTGTTAAAAGCCAGAATTCAATAAACAAGATTGTTGAACTTTAGGTGGGATTCTTTTACCTTTTAGTTTTGTATCGCTGCAGGGGCAGAAGCCAAACTCTGGCGGTGGGATAAGAATGGGGTACAGTAAGGGACACCCATCTGTGCACCAAGAAATAAAGTTTGTGTGTGTGTCTGAAAATCAAATCTTTAGAGTTCAGTAAATTACACTGGTTTGGGGGGTGGTAAATGTTTAAAGTTAGTAACTTTTTGTGCTAACACAGAGAAGGGTACAGCAGTTATGTCACACGTTATGGCTGAGATTCTAGCCAGTGTTTAAACACAGTATCTAGAACACCATGGCCTGGAATCCATCACCACTTCACTGCAGGATTTAGAGCTCTTAAAGGGGTTGTTCACCTTTAAATTAACTTTCAGAATGATGTAGAGAGTGATATTTTGAGACCATTTGCAATTGGTTTTCGTTTTTTTTATTTTTTGTGTTTTTTGAGTTATTTAGCTTTTTATTCAGCAGCTCTCCAGTTTGCAATTTCAGCAGTCTGGTTGCTAGGGTTCAAATTCCCCTAGCAAGCAAGCATTGATTTCAATGAGAGACTGGAATATGAATAGGAGAGGCCTGAATAGAAAGATGAGTAATAAAAAGTAGCAATAACAATACATTTGTAGCTTTACAGAGCATTTGCTTTTAGATGGGGTCAGGGACGCCATTTGAAAGCTGGAAAGAGTCAGAAGAAGGCAAATAATTCAAAAACTATAGAAAATAAATAATGAAGACCAATAAAAAAAAGGTTGCTTAGAATTGGCAACATATTAAAAGTTAACTTGAAGGTGAACCACCCCTTTAAAGAGGTGGTTCACCTTTAAGTTAACTTTTAGTATGTTATAGAAGCACTCGAGACCTCAAAAAGCTAACAGTGTGGTAAAGCACTCTGGGGCAGATTTACTAAAGGGTGAAGTGGCCGGCACTAGCGAAAATTTGCCAGAAATCTCAATGGACATCGCCAATTTACTAACAAGCGTAGATGACAAATCGCTAGTGATTGAGACTGCCGTTAGTGTATTTGCGCAGCCTATTGCCAGCAGGATTGCTTTCAAAAGTCCTAACTATTAAAGATTTTTGTGTTAATAATTTTTTTTCCAACAATTTGAGGGTCAAGGCACATTTGTTTTAGCGTGGGCTTATGTCTAGGGTCTTAGAGGATCTTTTTTGTCTTTATTTAGTTTCCTTGGACATTTGTAATAATAAGTAATAACATTTGCACCAACATCTCCATCTATACGACCTACAGTATATTTATTAAATATAGACCTAAGCGTAAGAGTACTAATTAAGTTTTGCTAGGCAGAAATGAACACTAGCAAAAGATCACTAAGAAATGGTTGCGATGATGAAGTTACACTAGCGAAACTTCGCCAGCAGTTCGGATGCTGTGACAACATCCGTTATTTGTAGTACTTACTTTATTTTTCGTCGAATCCAACTTGATGCCTGCGTTTTGGCGCATCGGATCCACCGGAATCGCCTTGAAGACGCTCGTATAGTTGTACCCTTAGTTAACTGGCCAGCCACTTGAAAATTAAGCTCTGACATAGAGAAAAGTTCTCTAATGCCCAGAAGAGTAGAGTTCTCTAATTACTTGCCCAGTTAAAATTTTCTGATGGTGGATTAGCTGATTTAAACAGCAGGTAGTGTATTCTATTAGTAAAACTGGCAACATCTGGAAAATTTGCAAAAGCGCTCAGATCAAGATCAAGCATGGGGGTTGATCTGTCTTATACTGTTATGGTCAATTTTGGCAGCCACATTGTATGATGAAATGTCCAGGAGCAGACTGTACTAAATCAACCGCACAACTGTGATCTACTCTCACTGCACTGGTTGTGCTGGTCCGCCATGGACCTTAGCAACAGTGAAGATGATTTAACGGATCTGCAAACACACACACACATTTTTTTACAGCTGGGGAACTTCCCCTTTTATTATACCACTAACAGAAGTGTGTGTGTAGATATGTTAAATCGTCTTCATAGGAGCAGACTGTGCCATGAAATGCTTGTGATCACACTATAATTAAATGCTGTTGGTCACTGTCATGCAGGTCTGGACTGGGATTCAAAATAGACAAGAGGCTTAAACAGGCTGCACAGAGGCCAAACAGCCCCCCCCCCCCAATAGTCCAATAAATAGTGACTGTCTATGGTAATTTACAGCAGCCCCTCTTACATTTGCCAGAACGCACAGATTGCCAGTCTGGACCTGATGTCATGTTATGCTTGGGTTCAGTTTTGTCATAAAGTGCTGGGGCAACACTGTCACAAAAATGTTTTTCTTTTTAAGTAGACACAATACTGGATGTAAAGGTGGGCATGTGAGTTGGTTTGGCCCTATGTCACTGTTTGTGGGGCTTAATACGCACATCACATGCCATTACGCCACCTCTTTTATTAATACAGGAACGCAATTAAGAGATAAGAAATGTAAGTATGTTACAGATGATATTAATAAGTCCTGTTTAAACCTATTAGCCTTATTAGTCTGTACTGTACAGGTCCCACTGCAGACCCCCCCCCCCCACACACACCCTTCTACACAGTTCTTCCTATAGAAGCCCAGGACCTACATCATTGTGCTCTAGGGTTGCCACCTGGCCGATAAAAATTATGGTTGATCCCAATGTTATTAACAAGGAAAAAAGTTAAATATATAGGAACGCTTTTTTCCAGAAAAGGTGACAACCCTATTGTGCTCCCACATCAGCACTCTGCTAATAGACCCAACGGGGAGCTTTTGGCCCAATTAAGTAGCTGTGACTCTTCTAGATTCCTGTTTGTAACATACCCCTACTCACACTTACATGTAGTGCCAGGGAGTTGGCTCTGTGGGTTGTAGCTACGGTTGCCACCTGGTTGGTAAAAATGATGGTTGATCCCAATGTTATTAATAAGGAAAAAAAAAAGATAAATATATAGGAAGGCCGGTATTTTGTTTCCAGAAAAGATGGCAACCCTAGTTGTAGGGGAACCGAGTGTGGGTGACGGGGGCAGGCCTATGTGGGTTCTGGCTAATGCCAGAGGGGCTGCTATAAAGTGCCATAGAAAGTCTCTATTTAGTGGGATGGTGGGGGCTGTTTGGGCCTCTGTGTGGGCTGATTGGACCTGAAATGCCAGGGCTTTTTTTAATTCTCAGTCCAGACCTGGACTAGGGGAGTTTGTGAATAGCCAGTAAAGCTGGCCATAGACGCAAAGATCCGATCGTACGAATCGTGGATTCGTACGATTTTCGGACCATGTGTGGAGAGTCCCGACATTTTTCGTCCGTCGGAGATCGGTCGTTTGGTCGATCGGACAGGTTAGAAAATTTCTGTCGCCTGCCGATAATATCTCTGCGTGTATTGCCGATCGTACAATTTTCAGAGGGAGACTGTCACTAGTGTTGTCAGACATAAGTATCGTACGATTGCTGTCAGGGGCAGAACATTGGCTGATCTGTTCTAATTTGATCGGAATGGTAAAGACTTTGATCTGAATGGTTAGTGGAGGGTCGGGAGATGGGAAAGTCCGATCGTACGTTGATTCGTACGATCGGATCTTTGCGTCTATGGCCAGCTTTAGGACCCTTGTACAGCAGATCCATTGCACTACAGTGTACTCCCCCAGCAGCTCAAGCTCATGAGCTGGAAGTCCAGCCCCACACATTATAGTCATCCAGCCCCACACATGCAATAGTATGTCAGTGCATATCTGGCCGCTATTATCAGCCAACTGTACCTCAGAGATACTCAGCCATACATACAGACCACTATAACATGTGGGACATACATTTAATACGAATGCAGTAAATTCCGTGTACTCCAATAGTCTAACACTTCACAAACACACAAAGTGCAAATGAAGCGAGGGATGGAGCTCTGATCGCTTTATAATGAAACGCGGGACTACTTTACAAGTTCTTCCTACACTCCCCCATTGCCAATGAATCATTTACGGTAGCTGTGTCACTAGGGACATTGCCCCGCCCCTCCCAACGCTGGACCTACCAAAAGCCTTTCTCCCCATGAGCCTATAGCGCACTCCCACCGCTTACACAACACTCCCCCTAAAGCCCTGCTGACATATTACCCTGCACAAATATCATTGCGCTCCCCCAGTTATACTCATGCGAACCCCCGCCACCACAAACCTCACCCAAGCCACCCTTCCCGAACTGTAACGGGGCGCTGTCACACACGCTACAACCTTCAGGTGACGTGACAGTCTCTCAGCTCGGATTGGAGCCAGCTTCATCTCATCCTTCTATCCCGCCCACATCGTGGTCACGTGGCGGTGACTTCATTACTTCCTCAAAACCCTTCTTGCATCCACCATAGAGACAGAAAGAACAGTAGCATGAGAGACCGGTGGGAATAAAAGCTTAGTCTCTATTGTCAGCCTTCATTATACTGTAGCTGAATGCAGGGAAGGTAAGTGTGTGCCAAGCAGCGACTCCCAACCCAGCGTATTTCTTCTGTGGCTGAGTGACAGCTCCCAGCCTTTGGCTACATGGGAGTGGGAGATGTAGTTCAGCAGCTGGTGCAGGGCCTAATTTTTTTCATTACCCACAATGCATGCAAACTGGAAGATACATAGAGTAATATACTGAACTGGAATGATGTGTGTGTGTGTATATCTATCTATAAACATATTCACACACATACCCATTTGGTATCAGGTGATGTCACTAATTATGAACTGCAAATTCTGTAGAGGTTGTGGACAAAACAGGCTCAAAACCACAGATACTTTGCTGCAAGGTTTATTCAACACAACATGTTTTGAGCATTGTGAACACTTGATAAAGAGCCACAATGCTCGAAACATCTTGTGTTGAATAAACCTTGCAGCAAAGTATCTGTGGTTTTGTCCACAACCTCTACAGAATTTGCAGTTACAGTAGCTTCTAAGTGGGACAGAAGCAGTGGCGCAGGCAAGTAATTGTGTAACTGGTACCAACCTTTATTATTTCTACTAATTTGGATCTGGTAATGTGCAATGCATGTAAATGTTTACAAAAACAATGCAGTTCTGCTACTATTCTCACGTACAATTAAATCTATTCCCCATTTAGTTGGATCTGTACAGACTCCGCTCTAGTGATCAGCCTTCTATGGCCCCACTAGGAGACTCCACTAGAACAATAACAGTGACATCCTAGTCATCCTCCATCCTGATTTGTCACTGCTGTATTGGTATAACCCTCTTGTATTGTTTGGATCTCCATCTTCCTGGTGATTACACAGGAACCAATGTTAAAGGGATCACCACCCACTTTTGCATAATTGTACTTCAGAAATGTATAGATGCATAAAGCTAGAAGAAGACTGCAAAATTATTCCTGTGTTACTTTCCTTGTGTGTATAATCACTCTGTTAGCTGCATGTAATGTATGGATATATTGATCTACTTTTGTGAGAATCACATAAACAGAGCTACTATGATGGGGATACTCCTTAATTCCGTACAGATTGCAGTGCTGCACATACACCATATACCAAATGCACTCATAGCTAAATATAATATAGCCTTATTGAATTGCATGCCTATTAGAGGAATTTCAAATAAAAATGTTATTTGCCCTTCTCTTGCAAGGCCCTGTCATGGATCCTGTTCAAGTGTTGAGTTTACTCTTGGCATTACTGCTACCCCTGGGGACTGCCGTGGACGCCAACAAACACAAACGGGACACTGCGTTTGAGATATGTATCCTTTTGGAGTGATTTTTGAGAAAATGAAATAAATAAAAAATGTAATGTGTAACATGATTTAGTTATACGGGTTGCTAAACTGGAGACCAGAATAATCCTTAAAATGAATAATTTTAAAGACGCTTTAAGCTTCGTTAAATATCTGAATTTCACCTTTCTTGTCAGTAAGTGCAGAGGACCTCTATGCTTTTCTTTTATGTACAGCAGCTGCGTGCAATACAGGCCTATATTACCATTATTTCATACAGGTTATTAAGAACACACACCATGGAACGCTCATAGCATTTTGTACAGAAGCAATACAAATTCACCTACAAATTTTAGACAAATTAAACAGGACTCCTACTATGTAAATGGAGAGACATGGGGGCACATTTACTAAAGTGTACATTTTTTCTTCACCAAAGTTCACTTTACTTCTCCATGTGTATTTTCATAGCGTATCTCATATTTACTTAAAATCGTAAGTTCATTTTTTCAAGAGAAATGTGAATTTTTTCCTGGCGTAAATTCTCTGTGAAAAACCGCCGGTATATTTCCCCATACAATAGTAGTGGGGGAATATTATTTACAGAATTTTTGCTATAGAATTTTCACCATGGAGAAAACTAGCATGGAAAGGGCATTTACGCTAATGCAAAGAGAAGTTTCAACAATGCAAAGAGAATGCTAAACCTGGTGTATTCTCCTTTTAGTAATTTGGCGATGTTGAGGGAATCTTCATTTTTGGTGAAAGCACCAAATTTTCACTTTCACCCTTTAGTAAATGTGCCCCATGGTGTGATAACGTACATGTCACTCAATTTATTTGATCACACCTTTTTTTCTATTAAAATGTATGCTGTATGTAGAATATTTGCCCCATCTGTAAGTACATATTGATTTGGTACATTTGCATGCTGTTTGGCCACCTCCACAGCTGCATCCTGCTCGCTCATTTTTTAATCCCAGTGCTGATTTGCATTTCAAAGTTTGAGGAAAGAATAGCATCATCTGTAAACAAAATAACTGTAGTGTTAACATGGTCAAAGTTTTAACGTGGTGCAGCTTTTAAAAGGGTAGTCACTTTTACATTACCTGTTAGTATGATGCAGACTGTAATAGTCAGACAATTTGCCTCAATTGTGTTTATTATTAATTGTTTTTGAATGTTCGTTTTTTTTGTTCAGCAGCTCCTCAGTTTGGTATTTCAGCAGCTATCAGGCAGTGGTCTAAATAAGAAAAACGTATGAATAGGAGATGCCCAAATAGATAAGTAATAAAAAGTAACAATAAAGTTGTAGCCTCAATAGGTTTTTGGCTGCTGGGGTTTGTGACCTCCATTTGAATGTAGAAAGAGTCAGACAAGGAAAGTATATCATAAACTATAAAAAAAAAATAAAGACAAATTCAAATGTTGCAGAGAATTGGCCGATCCATAACATACTATAAGTTAACTAAAGAGTGAACTACCCCTTTAAAGGGTTTGTTTGCCTTTAAATACATTTTAGAATGATATAGAAAGTGATATTCTGAGACAGTTTGCAGTTGGTTTTCATTTTTTATTATTTAGCTTTTTATTCAGCAGCTCTCTGGTTTTTCATTTTGAGCAATCGGAGTCCAAATTACCCTAGCAGCCATGCATTGATTTGAATTAGAGACTGGAATATGAATAGGAGAAGGCCTGAATAGAAAGTAATAAAAAGTAGCAATAACAATACATTTTTAGCCTTTGAGAGCATTTATTGGGGGTCTGTGACCCCAATTTGAAAGCTGGAAAGAGTCAGAAGAAGAAGGCAGAAAATTCAAAAACTATAACTGCCGTTCCACCGGCTAGAATGAAAAATCGCCAAGGGGATGGTACTCGCAAGGCTTCATTTTCCAAAGTCACCCGAAGTTGCCTCACGAGGAAACTTTGGGCGACTTCATAAAACGATGCACCGCGGGTGCCATCCCGCTGGCGATTTTTCACTCTAGCCGGCGGGAAGGTAGGGGAAGGCAGTTTGGGGGGTTGTCGTCTGGAGAAGAGATTTGTCTCTGGGGCGACTAATCCCCGATTTTGCCCGTGTGCCCTTACCCTTAGTCTTCTAAATTGCCAACTTTAATACAATTTATTGCCTCGTATAAAGACCTTGACAAACAACAGATAAGAAACTGTTTGAAGTGAAGAGGAAGGATCAGATTAATGCTCTTAATAACCTAATAGAGCTGAATGATGTCAACCAGCAGTATAAGATAATCGATATAATGCTCAAAGGCCTTTTTAAGGTGAAGCATCTTTTTTTTTTTCTTCTCTTGTTTATATTCTTCTTACTGCCTTATCATTCTATGCTTTAATAAGAAGGGTTTTTACAAGTGCTTCAAAAACAATTTAATTTGGATAAAAGTCAAGAGACAGTTCTAATGCTACTAGGGCATAGGGCCACTGTGGCACTTCCTATAGCTATCTGCCTTTATATCTAATAGCTTACAACTACTTGTTCCTACAGAAAATACCTTTCCTGTACAGTAGTGCCGCTCTCCTTTCCCTGGGGGTGATGTACATGTGCTTCCCCGGATGCAGGTTAAAAGACAAGTGTGTATGCACATCTAAGGGGTAGATAAAGAGGGTCTTGATGTCTTGACTCCGGCTTCCAAACCAAAATTTGATAAAGAAGCCCACATAACACAGAAACCCCTTATATACCCATCACAGTTACCTGTTTTTTCAAAGAGTATGAATAATTGCCATTTTCTATGCTGAAATCCAGCTAACAGTTCTTCTCTTTCTGCATCATTTGATGTCCTGGCAGGGAAGGAGGGACTAAACACTGATGTTACAAATTGTAACAATTTCTCCACAGCTTACAGATAGCATGCAGGAACTACATAACCCACAATGCATTGCACTGTGACGTTCTGTTCCTTTGTGAAATCACGTGTGCAGGGAATTGTGGATTTGGAGGATGCAGGCTGAGGACAGATGGCTGTTGATACAAAGTAACGGTATTCAGCCAGCTCAGCAAAGTAGTCAGACAGATCAGCAGGAGAGCAGGGGGCTAGGCTTAGGGAACTTTTCCAAACCATTAAAAATCATGAAAAATCTGCATATTTTTTAATTGATATATATTGCAAAGTTGCTTGAAATTATGTTTACTTTTCAAAAAGCTCAAGTTAAGTTTGTGTGGAGTTCCCCTTTAAGCACTGTTAGAATGAAAGGTTATAATTAAATTATACTGTTCAGTAACTAGTGCACAGGGAGAAAATCTAAATTGTAAAGGTGGCATGAGGCTCCGAGCGTAGTGTATGACCTTGTACTGTATCCAATAGGTAGGTGGGGTTGAAGTAGTTTGGAACAAAAAAAGGTGCTCCAGAATATCAAAATAAATAGCTCACCAAGTACATCCAGTGGTCCAAGTGCACAAGCCCCAGACCCTTTGCTTCAGGGTGAGGCAAACCAGTATATGTAGATAAAAAGAATAGGGCTAACCGGCACTCAGAGAAATCCACGGGCCAGAATTTTTTGTATGTAAAAATATATTGGTAGAAATTAAAAATGATACATCTCAGTAGGTGACAATTTTGTTTGACTTTGAGGATTAGGAATATATTTCTGAAGAAGAGTAACCCTTGGGGCAGCAAGGGCCTTTTTTAAAGGCTTTTATGAACTAATGTTATATCCCCCATGTAACAGTCTGGCACGCTTCAGTCACAAAATCATGGAAATCAGAACATAAACGTCTCAGACGTACAAATTTACCTATTGGTATATTCTTTATGAGATGATTAGGGTGGAAAGAAGTAACCCATGAAAGAGTGTTAGCAGCACACTCTTCCCGGTATAATGAGGTAGACACTTTATTTCCTACACCTGCTAAGCTAATATCTAGGAAACTAATTCTACTATCATGATATTCAGAAGTAAAACATAAATTCAAGTCATAAGTATTGAGATATTCAACAAATTCATCAAATGGTGTTCAATCTCCCTTGCAAATAAAAAACGGTTGCCAACCAAGAACCAACCCGGTCACTGTGTCTTACTACTACATCCAATCATGTGCAACCATATCTCTAGCTAGTTCTAACCCTGTTACTTTTGTTGTTGGTTTTTGTGAGGCTATAGGAAAATTCTATCCCCTCTGTTTTTACAGGTACTAGAAGACTCCCGAGTGATTTTAATAGCAGCAGGAGTTCAGCCAGATGGTCCCTTTCCAGAAGATGAGAAGATAAAAGATGGTAAGAATATACTGTTTTAATTAATTTAATACCAATTCTTAAATAATCCATTTTAATAACATAATTTTTATTCTTTTCAAAAATTTTTCTTTTTCTCTGTGGTAATAAAACAAGCCCTTTATACTATACAGTATGTTACCTTTAGCTTTAGCTACATTAATACATATTAATGGCCAAACAATTCCGTTAGGTTTATTTAATGTTTATATCATACTTAAAGGTATTGTGATCCAAGTTATGGGAAGATCTCTTATCTAGAATACCCCAGATCCCAAGCATTCCAGATAGTAGATCCTATACATGTATCTCTAGTGTAAGAGGGAGGGAAATGTGCCTTAGCAAGTGCAGATAAAATAAATATTAATAAAATTATATTTGTTTCAAACCTGCCATTGAACACTGAGGGGCCTATTTACCTTGCTGTGTAAAACAGAGGCAAACCTCACCGGTGATGTTGTTCATAGCAACCAATTAGCAATTCGATTTCAACAGTCACGTGCAAGTTAGAAAACAAAAGCAAAGATCTGAGTGGTTGTTGTGGAGAAAATCACTGGTTATGTTTTCCTCCAATGTTTTACACTGCGTGATAAATAGGCCCCTGAATCTCCTTCTTTTGGGAGGCAACCTGATATGACTGGCAGATAATTAAATTGCAAATCAGAACCAAAGTCTCAAACCTGGAGCTTGTGCTGGTTAGTTGCTAAAAGATGTTGATGACACGAGCAAGCAATTCCTGCCCTACTAGTGTCTAAAAAAATCACAAGCATTTGCAAATGTGCTTATATTTAAAGTCTTTATCAAACCGTGATATTTTTTAACCTGAAGGTTAACTTCCCCTTTAACTGTAAAGTATGCAACATCTTCTCACACCTCAAAAGATGGCCAAGATCATAAGATCTAATTTGGTCAAACAAGTGAATCTTTGCCTGATTCAAATACTCCTACATGAATTTACTGATATTAACTCTAACCTTTTCCCCCTCTCCAGCGTATTCACACACAGTGGAGAATTCTGCATTCTTTGGAGATGTAGTTCTACGTTTTCCCAAGATCGTTCATCATTATTTTGACCGCAACTCCAACTGGAACAGCCTCATTCGTTGGGGTATTGGATTTTGCAACCTAAGTGGAATCTTCGATGATGGACCTCACACTCAGCTCCTTGGCCTGGTACTAATATATATATATATTAGGGATGCACCGAATCCAGGATTCGGTTCGGGATTCGGCCAGGATTCGGCCTTTTTCAGCAGGATTCGGCCGAATCCTTCTGCCTGGCCGAACCAAATCCGAATTTGCATATGCAAATTAGGGGCAGGGAGGGAAATTGTGTGACTTTTTGTCAGAAAACAAGGAAGTAAAAAATGTTTTCCCCTTCCCACCCCATGTGTGTGTGTCACATTGTATGTGCTCTTAAAGGGGACACAATTCCTTCATTATTATTTAAAGTAAAATGTGCTATTCTGAGGACTGTTTTTGATGTGGATTTGCATAGATGACCCTGTGTGTAAAACAACAGAGATTAAGAAACTATAGCACCAGTGGGCCAAAAGTTAATTCTGCAAGCACCGCTTATTAAATGATTTTCTGCATATTCTGTTCCCTAATGGTAATTGTACTGAATGGGAGCTGCTCGATGCCAGAGACATGGGACAGCTCCCATTCAATACACTCGCCAGTAAAAGAGCAATCCCACACTATCTACTTACAAACACTGCTCAAGATCAGATGGGATATTATTTATATAAGAGTCACTGTAAAATATCAATTTAGATGCCCAAATAGGCAAGTTTTATCTTTTAGGAGAGATAAGTCAATATGAACTTATTCTGTGGAGCAAATACATTAAAGGGATACTGTCATGGAAAAACATGTTTATTCCAAAACACATGACAAACATGTCAGATTTCAAAATTGAATATAACAAAATCTGTTTGCTCTTTTGAAAAATGGATTTCAGTGCAGAATTCTGCTGTAGCAGCACTATTAACTGATGCGTTTTCAAAAAAACATGTTTTCTGATGACAGGATCCCTTTAAAGGGGTGGTTCAAGTGAACTTAGTATGTTGTGCAATAGCTAATTTTTCAACCTTTCATTTTTTTGCCTTTCCAGCTTTCAAATGAGGGTCACTGACCCCATCTAAAAAACAAATGCTCTGTAAGGCTACCAATTTCTTGGTATTAGGGATTCGGCCGAACCCCCCGAATCCTTCACAAAAGATTTGGCCAATCTGAATCCTAATTTTAATATGCAAATTAGGGGTGGGAAGGGGAAAACATTTTTTACTTCCTTGTTTTGTGACAAAGTCACGCAATTTCCCTCCCGCCCCAAATTTGCATATGCAAATTAGAATTCGGTTTAGCTGGGCAGAAGGAATCCGAATCCTGTTGAAAGAGGCAGAATCCTGGCTGAATCTTGAACCGAATCCTGGATTCGGTGCATCCCTACTTTTTATTACTCATCTTTCTACTCAGGCCTATTCATATTCCAGTTTCTTATTAAAATCAGTGCATGGTTGCTAGGGTCATTTTTACCCTAGCAACCTGATTGCTGAAATTGCTGGAGAGCTGCTGAATAGAAAGCTAAATAACTCAAACACAAATAATAAAAAATTAAAACCATTTGTAAATTGTCTCAAAATATACAGTGCCTTGCAAAAATATTCACCCCCCTTGGCTTTTTACCTATTTTATTACTTTCCAATTATGTGATGGATCTGCACAAAATAGTCTAAGTTGGTGAAGTGAAATGAGAAATATAAATATATATAAAAAAGAATTAAAAAAAAAAAATAAACTGAAAATTGGCATGTGCATATGTATTCACCCCCTTTGTTATGAAGCCCCAAAAAAATCCTAGTGCAACCAATTACCTTCAAAAGTCAGATAATTAGTGAAATGAAGTCCACCTGTGTGCAATCTAAGTGTCACACGATCTGACAGTATAAACACACCTGACATGGTACCACAACAAACCTGCCAAGAGAGGACAGCCCACCAAAACTCACAGACAAGGAGGGCATTAATCAGAGAAGCAGCACAGAGACGAAAGGTAACCCTGAAGGAGTTGCAGAGTTCCACAGCAGAGACCGGAGTATCTGTCCATAGGACGACAATAAGCCGTACACTTCATAGAGCTGGGCTTTATGGAAGAGTGGCCAGAAAAAAGTCTTTACTTAAAGTTAAAAATAAGAAGGTACGTTTTGAGTTTGCCAAAAAGCACGTAGGTCGACTCCCCAAATGCATGGAGGAAGGTGCTCTGGTCAGATGAGACTAAAATTTAACTTTTCAGCCACCAAGGAAAATGCTTTGTCTGGCGCAAACCCAACACATCCCATCACCCCAAGAACACCATCGCCACAGTGAAACATGGTGGTGGCAGCATCGTGCTGTGCGGATGTTTTTCAGCAGCAGGGACTGGGAAACTGGTCAGAGTCGAGGGAAAGATGGTGCTAAATACAGGGATATTCTAGAGCTAAACCTGTGTCAGTCTGCCTGTGATTTGAGACTGGGACGGAGGTTCACCTTCCAGCAGGACAATGAGCTGAAGCATACTGCTAAACTGCAACACTCGAGTGGTTTAAGGGGAAACATTTAAATGTGTTGGAATGGCTTAGTTAACGTCCAAACCTCAATCTGATTGAGAATCTGTGGTCAGACTTGACGATAAACCATCCAACATGACGGCGCTGGAGCAGTTTTGCCTTGAGGAATGAGCAAAAATGCCAGTGGCAAGATGTGACAAGCTCATAGAGACTTATCCAAAGTGACTTGCAGCTGTAATTGCCACAAAAGGTGGCTCTACCAAGTACTGACTTTAGGGGGTGAACAGTTCTGCACGCTGAAGATTTCTGTTATTTTGTCCTATTTGTTGTTTGCTTCACAATAATAATAATAATAATAAAAAAAAAACATCTTCAAAGTTGTAGGCATGTTCTGTAAATGAAATGGTGCAAACTCTCAAACAATCCATTTTAATTCCAGGTTGTGAGACAACAAAACGTGAAAAATGCCAAGGGGGTGAAGAGTTTTGCAAGGCACTGTAACTCTATATCCTACTAAAAGTCTCCCATAGACTCCATTACTATCAAATAATTCAAATTTTTAGAAGTGATTCCCATTTTCTGTGTAATAATCAAACAGTACCTTGTACTTGATCCAAACTAAGATACAATTCTATTTACTGAAGCAAAACGAGCCTATTGGACTAATATGATTTTATGATTTTTTAGTATATATATATATATAGGGTACAGAGATCCAAATTACAGAAAGATCCATTATCCAGAAAACCCCATATGTTTTCTGGTGTCCCGCCAGCCCAGTTCGACCCTGATTGGGTATAATTAATGTTTAAACTATTCTTTAGAAGACTTAAATTAAAGTACGGTGATCAATATTACAGAAACGCCCCATATCTGCAAAATCACAGGTCCTGAACATTCTGGATAACTGGTCCTATAACTTTGTTTTTTTTTCTAACAGTTTATATTTTTATATTTCTTTCTACAGATGTCACAAGAACTAGGAATCAGTGAGAAATCACCAGATTACAAGAACCCTTTCAAGACAGAGAACATGGAGGTAAAATAATACAGATGTATTTTTCTTTTTTAAAAAATATTATTATGCTGCATTTTAAGTTATGGGCTACTTTAGTGCATATGCAAATTTCTTTTTAGTTCCAAAAACACTCCTAGTTGGTAGTTAGTTGCATGTGAGGCAAAGGTTGGAATAAGGCAAAGATTGTTATATTAAAATTACATATAAGTATTATTGCATTGCACAATTTGCAACTGGGTTCATATTCTGTAAAAACAAAATGTTACAGTGTGTAGTTGTATTTCAGTATGATGTAATTGTATGTGTAAACTGTTCAGTGTGATGTATTTGTAAACTGTTATATCTTGTGTTTGTACCACCCTTCTCTATAAATTTCTGTGGTGGACAATGTCCCTATATAAAGAATAACAGAATATCTATTTTTTTTAGATGTGAACTAAAGCTCTAAGGTTCTATCTTACTTTCCTTGAGCTTTTATCGAGACTTTTATTGAGCCTATGTATGGCACACCATCAGTATTAAAGAGAATAGCACAGTGTAATGTTTCAGTGTATTTAGTAGGTGAAGGCATTAAACTTATTTTGGCTCAAGCCCTATTTAGTCAGGCCCCCAAGCATACTGTTGTATTGTCAAGACACACACGAGAGGTGTAACGTTAAAATTTCTGCTAAATCTGCCTGAGACACATATAGGGTCCCAAATATACTGCCTAGGGCAGTGGCCAATATTTAGACGGCACTGATGTTGTGTTACATTTTTTTTTGTCACTTCAAATATCTTTTGTCTGTTTATTTTCATGCTTTTTTTCCCTTCATTATTGTTCTCTTCGTCTCTCATCTTTGATTCGTGATTCCTCACTTTTCCATTTCATTTCTTCTCCCATTTCTGTCCTTGAAAGATTCATGCATTTCGTCTAATGCACACTAGATGGGGATGTAGAGTTTTAGCTGTAACCTCTGTTGCAACTTAAAGGGATACTGTCATGGGGAAAAAAACATTTTTTCAAAATGAATCAGTTAATAGTGCTGCTCCAGCAGAATTCTGCACTGAAATCCATTTCTCAAAAGAGCAAACAGTTTTTTTTTATATTCAGTTTTGAAATCTGACATGGGGCTAGACATATTGTCAATTTCCCAGCTGCCCCAAGTCATGTGACTTGTGCTCTGATAAAATTAAATCACTCTTTACTGCTGTACTGCAAGTTAGAGTGATATCACCCCCCTCCCTTTTCCCCTCCAGCAGCCAAACAAAAGAACAATGGTAAGTTAACCAGATAGCAGCTCCCTAAAGCTCCCCATAGACGTGACGATTCTTCTTGCCGAACGACCGATTTTAGGGAAGCCCGACCAATCCTTCGAAATTATCGTGCGGTTAGTGGTATTCGAACGATCGCACATCTTACGATTTTTCGTCCGACATCTGTCGGGAAATTGATCGGCCAGGTCAAAAAATCTTTGTCGGTCCCAGTGCAATGTATCTATGTTTGCAGGGACAAGCAGGCAGCTCCCCTTTGTTTTCCTGGCAAATTGGTCTTTTTAGTTGATGGTAAACTCGTACGATCGTACGATCGTTCTGAGAAGATCGTGGTCTCACGATCAGGATCTGATCTTTTAAAAATCTCAACATCTATGGCCAGCTTAACACAAGATAACAGCTGCCTGGTAGATCTAAGAACAGCACTCAATAGTAAAAACCCATGTCCCACTGAGACACATTCAGCACTATCCCTTTAACTAAAATGAAGTCCCGGTAAAGCTTCTTGGGGATTGGATTGGCTGGATGGGAAGTTCAAACTTCACCCATCCTATCCTTGTGCTACTCTACCAGAACCTAAACTTCAGTGACAAAAAAAGAGCAGAGAAGGCTCTTAAAAGAAAGAAAAAGCAGGTGCCCAAGCTCCCTGCCTTCCTTCCAATGTCTGCAGTCCACTGACTGCAGGGGGGCCCGTTTAATCATTTAAGTGCAGCACAGCCCCCCTTAAGATCCAAAAACCCACTAGCATACAGAAATCTGTGCAGGGGAAAAACATGCAGGCACCTAAGCTGCTGCCCACCCATCAGCTCACTGATATATGTATTTAAAAAATCTGTAATAAGCCTTGATAGTAAGGAAAGTCTGATCCTATAATGTGAATTAAATGTATTGAGTTTGATAAATCAGAATGCTTTTTATAAATGACTTTAGTGAGAGAAAGAGAAGAACCCCTCATCTATCAAGTACTAAGGATGGTCAGGGCCGTTCCTGCCATGAGGCAAGGTGAGCACGTTGCCTCAGGCACATTGAACGGCCAGTTACAAGGGGCAGCAAAAAGCCGCCTCCTGTAACTTTTAAGAGCCGAATTATCATTTTTTAAACCGGAAATTCGGCTCTGCTAGTACTGAAAGCGCAGTACACGCTTGTTGCACTAGCAATACTGCCCCTTTGACCCACTCCGACGCTAAACTTTTAAGCGAGGAGCGGGAGAGGGGGGCGGCATCGGGGTTGAAGATGGTCTCCCAAAATCAATTCTCCTTATAATTCCAAAATCAACAACTGCAGGAGTTAAAAAATCTAATTACCAGCTATGAAATAACACCAATGTGTAATCACCTACAATTAATTACAAAAGTCCTGTTAACATGCCATTGTGTCAATTCATTAAATTTCTAATTAAAACTCAATTAATTGGTGCCTTCGAATTATTCTTTAAACACATTAATTAGTAGCTACGTAAAGTACTAAAATGAATTAATTTCAATTAATCCAATGACTTTTTAATAATGAATTAATATATTTTTAAGTGCCAATAAATAGGGTTAATTGATTCACCGACTTAATTAGTAACTATATAAGGTGCTTGTATATATTGATTTCAATTAATCCCATAGCTTCTTGGTAATCAGTTGTATATTAATAAAGTGCAGTGCCAATAATTACAAATTAATTGAATTTTCCTAATTGATTGTAATTTGTAAATAGTAAAATTAATTATTGACCATAGATAAATATATAAGATATATTGGTTCCCAATCCGCTGTCCCAACCACTTCCGCCTATAATTCCTCTATCCCTGGGGCACCACAAAGCCGGAGAAGGCAGGGCAACCAGGACTGTGGCCTTGGATGCTTAACTAGCCCTAGTCTGTGACAGAACTAACTTAGCCTCAAAAAAACACACCCTTGGATTCCCAGTGCGGAATTGCAATAAGAAAGAGAAGAGTAAACTGGACTGAGTGACAGAGAAATTTCAAATATTTTTTGAGCAACTCCTATTTACTCTATTGTACTTCGCCTGGTCTGAGGTGGCGAAGGCAAGTCTGGCGCAAGATGTAACGTTCAGTAAAATCCGCATCTTGGTGAATTTGCGTAGTTACGTCCATTCGCCAGAGCGAAAATTCGCCTGGCGTTGCAGTGCGAAGTAGCGCTAGAGTCTCTCCTTCCCTAGCGAAGTTACGTCAGCGCGTTAGTAAATCAGCGAAGTCCCCAAATTACGTCACGCTGGCGAATTTTCGCCGGCGTTAGTCACTTCGTAAATAGTCACTTAGTAAATTTGCCCCAGAATGCTTTGGCTTGCATCTGACCAAACTGATTTGATAACTAACCTCAAATTTAGTCTGAAAACAGAGAATATACAGTAGAAGATGCTTGCACAAGCTATTCTGTAGCACGAAAGCTGCTGCATCTTTTTTATTTACACTCACTTCAAGCCATGAATCCCATAATAATGTGTAAAACTGTAAAGCAGTAACATCTTACCAATATGTTGTTTGTTTCAGTTTTTGCCTAATACAGATGCTTTCCAAAAAGCATTAAGAGAGGAGGAGAAAAGAAGAAGAAAGGAAGAGAAAAGGAAGGATATCAGGAAGGGTCCTCGGATAACCCGCTCACGATCCGAGTTATAACACCCGGACAGTTTTCTTAATGGTGGACTTATGAAAGACCTGATTGAAGCCTTATGGGAGTTCTTGCCATGCCAATACAATTCCTGGTTACAAGCTGCATGTAGGACTTCTCAGCCTCTTACAGCAATGAGGCACTGAATCTGTCACCTGAGAAACCATATTGGATGCAAAACGGCCACCTTCAGTCTGCAATGCTGCATAATGTGACGTATTTTATTCCTTGCTAAATAGGGCATTTTATTGTTTTGGTGTGCTCCTTTAATTCCCCCCACCCCCTTTTCATCTACTTATTTTAGGGTTGTGAAGATTCATCATTCTATATAAAAAGGGGACATGAAACTTTGTGTTAAAACTTGTCTTTATGGGGAGATTTACAGGCATATGCCCAGCTATGTGTCTCTGCCAAATTGAGGCTCCCATGATGCTATTATTAAAAATCCACTAAACTGTAAGAGAGGTTTATATAAATCATCTTCGCAAACAGAATTAGTTTTTTCTCTTTCAGTTGTTTATACATTTCATTTGTGATTGCCTCAGCCTAACTTTTTCTTTCTCAGGCAGCAACCAACATGCTTATCTTGACAGATTTCATCTGTTTCCATGTCGACAATTTACAATGCACTACTGACAGGTTAGCGTGCTTGAGTTGTATGCTGTAGGCAAAAATGTTTGGTTGAGGAAGCACACTGATAAACCATTTAAACCTTTACAGGTTTTTAGAAAAAATTATAAATTCTGTGTGTGAAAAAAAAATGAAGCATCCACTACAATTTGGGTACATGCTTATACAGTATCCATGACCATTCCCCTTTAAAGGGGTGGTTCACCTTTAAAACTTTTGATATGTTATAGAATGGCTAATTCTAAGCAACTTTTTAAATGGCCTTCATTTTTTCATAGTTTGTGAATGATTTGCCGCCTTCTGATTCTGTTTTCCCCCAAAACAAATGCTCTGTAAGGCTACAAATTGTTATTGCTACTTTTTATTACTCCTCTTTATATTCTGGGCCTCTCTTATTCATATAGGATGGTTGCTAGGGTAATGTGGACCCTAGCAACTGAATTTCTGACATTAGAAACTGGAGGGCTGCTGAATAAATATCTAATTCAAATTTCACAAATAATAAAAAACAAATGAAAAGCAATTGCAAATTGTCTCAGGATACCACTCTCTGCCTCATATTAAAAGTTAATTGAAAGGTGAACAACCCCTTTAAAGGGGGTTATTCACCTTTTAAGTTAACTATTCGTGTGATGTAGAGAGAGATTCTGAGAATTTGAAATTGGTTTTCATTTGTGGTTTTTGAGTTTAGTTTTTTATTCAGCAGCTCTCCAGTTTGCAATTTCTGCAATCTTTTGATTGAGAGACTGGAATATGAATAGGAGAGGCCTGGATAGAAAGAGTAGTAATAACAATACATTTGTAGCCTTACAGAGCATTTGTTTTTTAGATGGGGGGTCGGTGACCCCCATTTGTAAGCTGGAAAGAATCAGAAGAAAATAATTTAAAAACCATAGAAAATAAATAATCAAGATCAGTTGCAAAGTTACTTTAAACTAGTCATTCTATAATATACTAAAAGTTAACTTGAAGGTGAACAACCCCTTTAAAAGTGTATACATCTTCTAACTTTCCAGGGTGCAGTCACCTTGTGACTGACAAGGGAAACCTACCCCAAGCCTCTTCCCCCTTTGCTATGAACAGCTCCAACCTCCAAATAAAATAAATAGGCAGTGAATGATGCTGCAAGCATAGTTCTCTCTGTATACCGATAAATCATTCCCAAACAACTGCATTGGCTGCCCATGCTATTATGGTACTGTAACACAAGCCTCCTGGCTTTTTTGAAAATGAGGGTAACGGAAACAGAATTGTGAGCTGCCGCTGGCAGGTGATTGTGTAATAAAAGCACAGAACAGGTACCTTTTTTAAATCAATTATATTCTAAGATGTGATGTGTTAACACAAAGTTGTTCTATACTCTTTATGTACCCTTTAAATAACCTCCAAAACACACACATATACATTATAGTAATATGATAATATGATAACTTGTCTCAGATCAGCAAATGTCTAAAATTATAGGGCAATGGCGAATTGAATTGTATACTCTATAATTCAGACATTTTTTTGGCACAAATCAATTGATGTACAAAACCAGAAGCAGTTATTCCTTCTGATATATCTTGTGCCCTCCACAAAGTACCTTCATTCTTTGTATACTAGCCCTAATTCATTTTTATTCTGAAACATGAAATGCCTTGAGACAAAATCACAATTTCTAGGGGCAACTAAAGACTGTTAGGAACATGGTTTATCTTAATTCCTCTTATGACACAAGATTTCTGTACTGCTCACAGGATTATTAATAGGTCCAGGTCTGGTGCTGGTTTAGGCACTGGACCCCACCCCCTTCCCACTGCTTGTTGGAACAATTTATGTGCGATTGCAAAGGGGGTGTAGCCCCCTCAGCTCTGCTGTTTTTGTTTTTTTTAATAGATTTGTTTTATTTTCTTCTTTCTTTCCTTCCTATATATATTAAAAGCACTCCCATAGCAGCCTTCTGCCATATCAAATAAAGACTCTTCCCTCCAAGGTTCTTCTGATTTGGCCTTCCTCCTAAAAGTGCACGACTTGTTTACACAATGGGGGTCATTTATCAACACTGCCCAAATTTGGCCATGGGCACTAACCCATGTCAACCAATCAAATTGCTGCATTCATTGTTCTACTTGTTGCTGGCTTTAAATAGCTAATCACTGATTGGTTGTTATAGGTAACTGCCCTTGGGCAAATGTGCCCAGTGTTGATAAATGAGCCCCAGTGTGTTGCTTCGGGGTTCAGTGCTCTTAGCAAAACAGCAAAAAAAATAAGATATATATATATATATATATATATATTATACACACACACACACATTTATGAATATGTGGGGATTTTTGTTTTTAAGTGACCTATAATAAAATAAAGTTGGACATATCAGTGGCCAGAAAAGAGGCAGAAAAATCATTAAACATACACTAGCTTACTTACCATCAAGTAAAAGGTAAAAACGAGAAACTGTTTAACTGTTTAAAGAGATACTGACACCAGAAATTAAACTTTTACATCTATCATAATATTGCTTTGAAAGCTACTTCTAACTTTGCCATAAAGTATTTGCAAAATGCTTTTACATTACCTGTCTGATGCCCCATGTTCCTGTATGAGGGGGCTGTCATATTTGTGCAGCAGGAGTCTGTTAGCATTAGAAACTGTAACTAACAGGCTGAGATGGGACAGTCAGGTTGGCAAAACAGTCAGGTTTAGAAACTTCAACTAACAATTACTTACAAAAACAAACCTCAGCAAAAAGTGATCAACATGAGCTATAGGTAACTTTAAAATATGAAAGTACAATAAAAAAGTAGTTTTTTTTGTGTCATTATCACTTTAAGTAGGACGTTATGGGAAATGGCACTCTTGTATTTTGGATCTTTCTGGATGAAAGATCAAATGCCTGCTTCTCCTATTTAACTTGAATATATGTAGATATCCTTCCTGTAGAGTGTGCTGTAGCAGGCTGTTCCCTGTGGGATGCACACCGCTTATTAAAATGTGGTTTGTGATTGTAGATGTTCTGTAACAATATTGGTGAAGTGACTGACATTCTGTAGGGGTGTCTCATAAGAGACAAGTCTTACGTGACAGCCTTTTAACAGTTGCTTGATTAAATATTTCTGTTGGTAACGGGTTAAAAATATAATCCTGCTCATTTAATATTAATTGAAGACTCGTGTTGTTTTCCCACTTCATCCGTGAGTGCAGTCGACAGTTTTTAGTGAAAATACTGTAAGTGCTAAATTCTTCATTATCATGGCAGCTGCAATATGGGGATATACACGCACAATTGTACATTTTTTTTGAGAACAAAGGTCAAATGTGAAAAAAATGTTATTTAAATATTATTAAAACATTATTTTAAAAAGAAGTGGTTCACGTTTTTTTTTTTTTTTTTACTTGTTTACTCAAACACTATCCCAGGGATGATAAATATAAGACTATTAATATACACATTTCACAGGTTTAGGGAAGAGCTATGGAAGCATTCTGGGAGAGACACCTTAACAGCTGCTAAAGACTGAGGGGGTTATTTATCAAGGTCCGAATTTAACTCAGTATTTCTAATATCCAACTCAACCAACTCCGAATTCCTGAATGGACCTTATTTAAAAAAGCCCGAAAAAATAGGGTCGGGCAAAACTCCAAAAACTTCGGATATCCGTACAGACATTGAGTTTTTAGACCATCGGACATTAATAAATATCGAAAAATTTGTATTTTTTTTTTTTGCACTGAAAACTACAAATTTATTTGAGGTTCGGATATTTGGAGCTTGATATATAAACCCCTGCAAGTATGTAAAGGATGATAATGAGGCTCATAATAAAGACAAAAATCACTGTATTTGAGCTCAGGCATAACCCTGCACAGAGCTAAGCCCATTTTCTGACCTCCTTGGAATAAGAGAAACCCTACCTCTTATAAGTTTTCTATAATGAAACCTTCACTTTTTGCATCAAGAAATATGCTCTTCCATAACAGATTACACATTTATTTGGAGACTGGCTTCTACGTGCTAAATGTAATTCGACCGTTCCCCTAAGATACTTTGGTCTTCAGTACTAAGTCCTTTAGAGCAAAGCCATCAGAGGTAAATGCCAATCATCAAACTTCCATGTGACATAAGATTTTTGGATAGATAGCCAGACTTCTCAGTGACAATGTTGATGATTATTTATGACAAAAGCTAAGTATGTTGGCTGACTTTATGGACTTGGTTGAACTATTTGGAGAAAACAAAAATTGGTAAGAAATATCCTCGTCCGTCTAAGTCTAGCTTATGTTTGTAAAAATCCTTGCATATTTCTTTTTATTGTACAGGATGTTATGACTATGAGGCTGACCATTGCACCTCTGAAAAGTACACCAGCCTATTGAGGCCAACACGATGGAATGGTATTCTCAAATTTGGCCTTAACTTGACCGTTCAAGCCCGAGAGAGCAATACGGTGATAGTTTAAAAATCACTGTCTCCAAAATATTGGTGGGCAGAGAAGATTTCCGGGAACACCTCTATGGATATAGTTGTTGTGAGAAATATTGGTGTGACCTATAACTACTTTGAGCTTGACAGCATTTCCTTGAATTAGAGGCAAATGTCCATGATCACAATGGCCAACTATTGCAGAGAAAAAGGAAATAATAAAAAAATATTTAGATAATAAGGAGTGTATGGTAAATGGCCTTTCTGTAAGCGGATATATACACATATATATATACATATATATATACATATATATATATAAAACAAATATTGTCCTTGTGACATTGGTTTGTGTAATAAAGTCAGGTGAGTAGGTAAGGCTGGTGATGAGTAATGGGGTGAGGTTTGTTGTACATTCTTTAGATATGGTGACGTTTTACATATGGGAAATAGTACAATAAAAATAACTCATAGAAAGGGGAATTTTCATCAAAGCATGAAACTAGAGCTTGCCACTGTATGTCAGATCAAAATTCCTTTTCTATCTATGAATTTTAATGGGATTTTTAAGGGCTTATTTAACAACAGGTGAAGGTGACCGTTTACGCTTTCATAAACACCCCTTTAAAACCCCTACACAAATGAATAAAGTGGCTTTTTTTCCCACTCCCAAGGAGTGTGGAGAGCTCTAGTGTCACTTTTTGATAAATATCACCCCACACATTTAATAATGAATTTAATGTGCTGATGTTGATGTTAGAAAAAGCCTCCGGTTTGTATAGAATAGAGATTTTTGAACTTTTTAGACCCTATTTGCATCCATACGTTCAGTCATACCCCCCATCCCTCGAAGTTCATAACAATGAATATGGCTAGAAATATAGTATTTATATTTGGAAATTAATATACCAAGAAATTTGCAATTTAACACAGTAATAATCCAGCCATTTAAAGTTCTCCACAGGAGCTCCATGTTGTGTCTGATATGTCAAAACAAATGCAATTGTGCTTATGTTTTGATGCAAATCAGAAACAAGTTGCATCTAGCATGGTGTTTGCAGTGTCCCTTCCGGAGTACTGGTTAAAGGGGACCAGTCACCCAAAAAAAAATTATTCAGAAATCTATTTTATCACATTAGTCAAACAAAATGAACTTTAATTACACTATATAAATTTTGTGAATCTTGTTTCCTTCAGTCTGGGAACTCATAATTATAGCAAGCAGGCAGGAGCCATTTTGTGGACACTGTTATTAAAGCATGCCTTGCATCATCTTAGAATCTTGTTTGTGCACCAGAATGGGGGACCCCATGCCCCGGCTACAATTAAACTATTGAGAGAACAGGTGAATGTGGGGAGTGCAGTGACATCTAGGAAGTGCTGAATGTAAAGTGAAACTAGAACTTGAATTATATTACGTGTTTAAATTCAACATCTAAGAGTAACAAATGTAATAATAAGAGACTTTTTGATGCTTTTTAACATATAACGGTGTGAGGTCACGGTAACTGAGTAATTTTAGTATTAAATATTTAAATTATAGATACATCATATATTTATAAGCCATTAAATTATAGATGGCTATATTAACTTGCACAAATTTTTACATTTTCATGGTGATATATATTTAGTATTTAACCTTTTAAATATGTTCTTCCCTCTCCCTATTTGGACTTTTAAATCAATTATTCTCACATTTAATCAATAATGCATTACACCTGTGACACCTCCTTAAATGTATGTTCACGTGTGCAGTTTACACAACTCTGAGGAAGTGCCAAGTTGCAGGCACGAAACGCGTTAGTTTTTGCACCCCACTGCTGTAATTTTGACTATGTGTGCTTAAATAAAGAAGCTGAAATTGATATTACCTAAGTCTCCCCTGTCTTGGATCAGCGCTCAGAAGCGAGGTTACTGACGTGATGTAGGCAATATTGGCCTGATTCAATCGTGGGCCCAACGATCTGATCAGAATGGAGGCGATATGGGCAGATCGCAATCCGATAGGATTTTTTACCCTGCCCGATAGGCATATTGATCGGGGACGCCCGTTGGATGGCTACATACACGGGCCAATAAACTGCAGACTCGGTCTGTCGGCAGCTTTTATCGGCCGTTGTATAGAATGCTGCCCCCACTGGGAAGGACATACCACTCCCATGAGTACAAGGTACAAGCAGTATGACACAACCAGGGTGAAGGGAAGAAACCAATGTTCATAGGGGTGGTTGTCTCCCCCTCCTCCAACGCAGGGCTCTGATTGGGGGAAATTAGGTAAAGAATATAGCTTTGATCTGTAGCCTAAATCTGAGTAAAAACAAATGAAATGTGCCTCTAGACTTTACAAGGGGGCCTCTCTGCTCTGCAACCAAGGTCCACTCAGGTGCCTCAAGACTGAAAGGTCTCTAAATATGCACTAATCTCATATTTTTTAATATAGTTTTTTCGTTTGTATAACAACCTATGTGAAGTATACTGTTATTAACAACTAGGTGTCCTTTCACACTGAAACTAAATTACTCATCTGTTTTCCTTGCGAGTCTCAAACTATCACGTACGTGCTAAATAAGGAACACTACAGTAGTGTTTCCCTCGCTAACTCAACCCCTGAGCAACAAAACATCGCGCTCATTAAATTCACCTGTGGGCGTGGGCCCAAATACATCACGCAAGGACGGCCACCTATGCAAATATAACATCCCCTGATCGCTGACGTCGTATCACACCACAGCTGTCAGGGGCTTCTGGTCTCATTGACAACAAAACATCCAGCATGCATTTGTACAAGGTAAAGAGGCGGCTTTACCCCTTAAGCTGGCCATAGATGCACGGATCCTATCATACAAATCGAGGATTCTTACGATATTCGGATCGTGTGTGGAGAGTGCCGACATCTTTTGTCCAGTGGAGATCGGTCGTTTGGTCGATTGGACAGGTTTGTTTTTGACCCGACCGATCCTGCCGGAGCCCATTGCGCATCGCAATTGGATCGTTCGGCTGTACGGCCGAACGTTCAGCTTACCCCCGATATAGCCATGCTCGTTAATGGCATATCGGGGAAAGATACGCTCGTTTGGCGATGTCGCCAAACGAGCAAATCTTTGCGTCTATGGCCACCTTTACTCCCTCGACAGGCGACGGCATTCTGTCAGTGGGGGAGGGGTGGTATGCGTTCCATGCCTCTTTGTGGATCCAGTCCAGGCTTCTAACCATGGCACTGAAACAAGTTTTGGAAGACAAGATGTTGATGTCACGTAGTACGGAGGGAGGTGTTGCCTAAACATGGCGTCAGGTTTTCCACTGACAGGTTGAGGCACAGTGACCCCCCCCAAACCACACAAAGATCGAGAGGCACAGGGACCCCCCAACCCCTTCCATATGAGCATCCAGAACAGTGCACCCCCATACGAACATTAGAGTTACAGTGAACTAACATGAAACAAAAATCCAAAGATAGAAGCTACTTTGCTTTACCAAACCTACAACCCACCTACCGACCCCGAGAATTAAGTTGCAGGTCCTATGAAGACGCAGCGTGCCACAATCGAAGGATCTCGCATATTCGAATTTACCGCTCCACGACAGCTCGGTCACATGGTAGGATGACGTGCTCGAGTAGTGTCACGTGACGGTGACGTCACCAGGCCCATTTTCAACTAGCAGCTGCCCTGACCTGACAGGTTCGTGAGGTACAGGGAGAATAAGGATTCGAGAACCGGCTCCTCTGGGGAGCGCTAGGGTTGTCATATGGATACATCGGGACTAGAGAACATGGAGACGCTGACGGAACTCGGAGATGATCTCACTCTTGGGGATATTGACGGTGAGGGTGGAAATAGGCGCATGTTTCTGTAGGGGGTGCGGCTTTGAAGCAGTAATGTAGTCGGCAAATAGGAGATGAAACCAGCGCACATTGCACTTGTATAGAGGGAAATGTCTGTGTTAACAATTGTTTAGTGTGTGGCTTTACTATACACATCAAACATGGGCAACCTGTAGCCCCAAAGGCTTTGTTTTCTGGCTCATGTACTACACAAGAAGCTGTAGCTGAGATCCATGACTTTGTCCCTTCTATTGGGGTCCCAGTGTCATAGCAGTGTTGTATTCTGAGCTCGTACTACGCGTCTATGTCATTCAATTGGGGGGGTGACAAGGTTTGTCGCTGATTTACTTAGAGGGGGGCTTCATCTTTAAATGAACGCTTAGTATGTTATAGAATGGCTAATTCTAAGCAACTGTTAAATTGGTCTTTATTATTTCTTTTGATTTTTTCCAGTTTTAAAATGGGGGGGTCATTGACCCCATCTAAAAAAAAACAATTGATTTGTAAGGCTCCACATTTATTGTTATGGGTCCTTTTTGTTATTCCTCTTTCTGTTCAGTTCCTCTCCTATTAATATCCCAGTCTCTTATTCAAATCAGTGCATGGTTGCTATGGGTCGTTTGGACCCTAGCAACCAGATTGCCACAACTGCAAACTGGAGAGCTGCTGAATAAAAAGCTAAATAACTCAAAAACCACAAATAATAAAAAATGGAAAGCAAATGCAAATTGTCTCAGAGTATCACTTTTTGCATCATTTAAAGGTGAACAACCCCTTTCAAATGATTGAGTTGATGCACACCTATGTAGAACACAGACAATCAACTGTGTATTTACAACAACACTGACCCAGTGAATGCAGGGGCACCTGTACCACATAATTCATATAACAGTGCCCAGTAGTATCATGATGCCCAGCATGTGACTGATAAACTAAACTACATCCATATCTGAGCCGCTGCCTATTCCTTATGTACATCACTCTTTTCTCCCATTACATTTTATTTGTAGGAAATGGTTCTGCTTTCCTGTGACTTGACATTGACTATGCATTACTCCTTGATCCAGATCATTTGCATCTGAAACCTAATAATTAGGGATGCACCGAATCCAGGATTCGTTTCGGGATTCGGCCAAGATTCGGCCTTTTTCAGCAGGATTCGGCCGAATCCTTCTGCCCGGCCGAACCGAATCCGAATCCTAATTTGCATATGCATATTAGGGATGGGGAGGGAAATCACATGACTTTTCATCACAAAACAAGGAAGTAAATTTTTCCCCCCTTCCCACGCCTAATTTGCATATGCAAATTAGGGTTCAGATTCGGTTCGGTATTCGGCCGAATCTTTCACAAAGGATTCGGGGGTTCGGCCGAATCCAAAATGGTGGATTTGGTGCATCCCTACTAATAATTACTGTCATTTGTGGACATGGTGAATTTGATTAAATATAGACAAATACAAGATTCCTCTGCACTCAACCCATTATCAATATATCTATCAATTTGTTTAAATGCCACATTTTGTTTTAGACAGCGGCTGGTGTGCAGGATGTGGGTACAGGTATAGGATCCCTTATCCGGAAACCCGATATCCAGAAAGCTCCAAATTACGAAATAGCTGTCTCTCATAGACTCCATTTTATCCAATTAATCCAGATTTTTAAAAATGATTTCCTTTTTCTCTGTAGTAATAAAACAATAGCTTTTACTTGATCCCAACTAAGATATAATTAATCATCATTGGACGCAAAACCAGCCTATTGGGTTTATTTAATGTTTAAATGAATTTCTTGTAGACTTAAGGCATGAAGACCATAATTACTGAAAGATCTGTTATCCGGAAAACTCCAGGTCCCGAGCATTCTGGATAACGGGTCCCATACCTGTATCATTATTGATACCTAATTTCAGTATATGTGTGTGGCAGCTTATCTTTGCAAAGTCCTAAAAAGACTTTACTGTTGAGGTCCAATAAATACTTTCTTCAAATATAGGGTTGCCACCTTTTCTTGAAAAAAATACCGGCTTTCCTATATTTTTGTGTTTTTTCCCTATAAATAACATTGGCATCAAGCAACATTTTTACCGGCCAGGCAGGTAAAATACTGCTTAGTATTGCTTAGATTTGGAATTAAACACAATTAATTCACCTCAGTCACACTGATGTTTTGGCTGTTTTTTTGGAACAGGTGATGATGAAAATAAATATAGGCATATTGTTTTTGCATGTATGAGCAATGATCTCTTTATTATTTAGATGTTATACAAAATGATGTTTGCTTTCAATTGCTAGTAATATGGGGATGTTGTTATAAGTGACAATAGAGGATTCATTTTAATGAAATAAAGACATCTAAGTTCTGTTGTTAAAGAATGCACATTGACTTACACTCGCCCTCACTCCTTTTTTTATTTTGCAAAAATGTACGTTTTAACATCAGTTTGTTCCCCAGTAGCAGCTCCTTGAGCCGGGTCACTGATTCTATTGGCAGTTACATTTTGATATACGTGTGAATAGTGGATACATTTCTTAGTTGCAGCATTTTGTCACATGGTATCCAGAATGTTTTGCTGGTGCACCTGATGAAGGCTGTTGTAGCCGAAACATGTTGTGCAGGATTGTCTGCGAAATAAAAATGAAAACCTTTTAAAACATAAAGGTGTGCTCTCCGGCTATTTTTGATTTACTGAGAATTAATAGGTACACTTGAAAATATGTTCCCCGTATGTATCAAGACACTGCATTTGCTAGGCAACACAATAAACAAAACAGATAAACTGTAAGTGGATGGCAACCAAAATCTGTTCCTTTCATGCTCCACAAAATAGATTAATATACTATCATAATCATTCCAGTTTAAGGTTTTAGTCATTAAAAACCGTGAGGCGGGGGGGTTTGTGGATTCTTGGAAAACTGGCGTTAACTAGTTCCCACCTAAATACATCCCCAGTAATCTTAGATGTGATATTTGTATTGTCCCATTATATAATGCTTTTATTGATCATGTTAAATTTCCATTAAAAAACTATGTTCAAAAAGAAGCTTGGTGGCCATACTTATGGGCTTATTTATCAAAATTCAAATTTGTGTAAAGGTTTAAGGTTTTTTTTCTCCTTCAAATAAAGTCTACTTTTTAAAAACTTTGACTGTTATAATGTGATAATGTGATAATTTATTAAAAAATTAGTTGGAAAAAAAATGGGTTGAAGCAACATAACAGCAAATGTTAATAGGAGCCAAGTAGGGATGCACCGAATCCAGGATTCTGCCTTTTTCAGCAGGATTCTGATTCGGCCGAATCCAGCCAGACCGAATCTGAATCCTAATTTGCATATGCAAATTAGGGGCGGGAGGGAAATTTCATGAGTTTTTGTCAGAAAACAAGGAAGTAAAAAAAATTTTCCCCTTCCCATCCCCAATTTGCATATGCAAATTAGCTTCCGGATTCGGTTCAGTATTCGGCCAAATCTTTTGCGAAGGATTCGGGGGTTCAGCCAAATCCAAAAAAGTGGATTCGGTGCATCCCTAGTTCCAAGTAGGAGAAAGCTGCAGAAGGTGATGTAGGACATGATAATGAGTGAACCTTTATTTTATCAATCACAACAGTTTTACAAATGTTTTGAAACTAACAAACAAATGTAATATCTGAATAAGTTAGCCCATGAGTAGGACTCTCCAGGAGGCTAAAGCCTATACCATAATGTAGGTATGGGACCTGTTATCCAGAATGCTTAGGACCTGGGGTTTTACAGATAATGGACCATTCCATAATTTGGATCTTCATACCTTAAGTCGACTAGAAAATCTTGTAAGTATTAAATAAACCCAAAAGGCTGGGTTTGCTTCCAATAAGGATACATTTCTGCAATTTGGAACTTTCTTGATATTGGATTTCTGGATAACGGATCCCTTACCTGTCCATTAAAGAGAGTACTAATGTACCAAGCAGCAGGCACATGCTAAAGTTTCTACCAATAAAACTGTAAGACATTGAGAGAAGTTGTACCAGTTATTGTAGATATGCAATATTTACTGCTGTATCATAAAATCAAGATCATTCTAACCATGGCCTTTGCAGCATTTAAGGTTCTGTATATGTTACAGATTACAAGTGTAAGTGTTTGCTGGCTTATAAAAGGTTGATCCTGTCTGGCAATATTTACTATACAGAGTAAGCAAGCAAGATCAGGGGCAGGTAGAGTATGAGAAGCCAGAAAGCCCTTCAGTACAAAATAAATGCAACCCGGCAATAGAGATTCACATGCTCACTGCTGAACAGTTCCATATTAAGCATCAACATTAGGGAAGAATTATCACTGCAGAAATTGTTCAACGTCGCCTTGCAAATAAGTTTTGTTTTTATTTGTTCGTTTCACTTATATTGGGGCTCATTTATAAACACTGGGCTAATTTGCACCTGGGCAGTAATCCATAGCAACCAATCAGTGATTAGCTTTTTCAGTCAACTGCAGGGTGAACACTGAAAGCAATCATCGGATTGGTTGCTATGGGTTAATGCCTAGGAGCATATTTGCCCGGTGTTTATAAATGAGACCCAGTGTGTTCATGTAGTTAAAGGAGAATTCAACACTTTACTAAAAAAAAAAACCCTACCCCCCACTAGTGATGTGTGGGTCTGGATTTCCCCAAACCATAACCTCCCTTGGTCCCCGTTGCTTTTATAGACCCGCACCGCCCCCATGTCACAAAAGGGGCGGGTCGAGTAGGCGCAGCGTCTATAAAAGACGAACCCTGAAGCCAGCATTTGATGGTGGCAGACAGGGAGAGCAGAAGAAGAGCGCCAGGTCGGCCCGACTCGTGGGTAAACCTGCGGGTACCGTTCCAGCCACCTGTCACAAGAAGAATAGGTACAGTACAACTACAACCCCGATTTTTACATCCCCCATTTTTACGGTTTTCCATAATTGATGCAGTTTTGTTGCGGCCCCATTCAGGCAAGCTGAAGGATTTTTTTCCCCCTGTATTTAACCTTTATGGAATTTATGCCTTTCAACTGCTCTGGCTTATAAAAGGTTGATCCTGTCTTGCAATATTTACTATACAGAGTAAGCAAGCAAGATCAGGGGCAGGTAGAGTATGAGAAGCCAGAAAGCCCTTCAGTACAAAAGAAATGCAATGTAAATGTGAAATTGCACATTTCGTACCATAGCCCTTAGTAATTACTAAACCTACTTTTAAGAGTCCTTGATTCACTGTTGTTGGGATCTCCAGAAAATTTCCTCCTAGGGATTTTAGGCAATACCATATCTCCCCCACAAATAATGTCAGGATTACTGTTAGATTGCTTATATTGTATGCCGAAAAAACTGTAAACTATGCATTGAATGGCCCCCAACTTCCCCCAGCAAGACCAAATAGCTGTGTTATGGAAATAAAATGTTTCTGTTACGGTAATTAAAATCACTTATGAACCATAGGATGTTCAAACATAGTGCAGGGAATGTAGTTTTAAATACATTTGGATGAATGATGAGATAACTATGCTCTGAGATTACAATTCATATGTGCCTGCATTATGTGTTTTGTGGTACCCCCCCTCTTGTTGTGAAATTAATTAAAATGAGACTTGTTAAAAAAAAAAAGTGGAATAATTGAGCCTCTTCAGTTCTGAATATTTTTGTCATTTGGCTGGAAATGTCCTTTTACATATTCTGTTTGGTGCAACCAGGACCGCCATCAGAAATCGCAGGGCCCCATACGAAAAGATTTCCTGGGCCCCCTATTGGTGGTCAGGGCCCCCCATAAAAACATTTGTGGCCAGCCCCCCCCCCATTTAAAAATATTGGTGGCTAGGACCCCACATGAGAAAGAAAAATTGGTGGACAAAAAAATGGTGGCCAGGCCCCCCCCCACATTATAAGAAAGATGGGGGGGGCCCAGCTAATCAAGTTAGCTTACCCTCGGGGCCCCCTACAACTCTCCCCCCTGTCCCCCCCCTGATGGCGGCCCTGGGTGCAACTATAGAGATTTTAAAAATACTCAGATCAACATAGAATCAATGTTGTCCACAGCTGTTTAGGGATTATTAACAAAGAGGCAACTGGGTGACAGTCATACATATTTGCGGCTCTATTGCGTGATCGGACTCATTTGCTATCCAGGCCGTGAGCTATATCCATTGACAACATTTATGGTGAAAAGAAGTTTTATATTGCATTATGCTTATATTTTACAAGTTATATATGCTGCTTATAATATATTTAAAAATATATAATATTTTGAAGTTGTCCACCTCCAAATTGTGTGGTCACTCATATTTGTGGGTCTTTTTCTTTAAAGGAGAAGGAAAGCTACTGAGGCATTTTATTGCCAATAGATTAGCTGCAATAGTGCAAGCTGGAATGCTATACTTATTCTGTAGAATGTTTTACCATACCTGAGTAAAAATCTCTAGAAACTCTCTGTTTGTTTAGGATAGGAGCTGCAGTATTAACATGGTGTGACATCACTTCCTGCCTGAGTCTCTCCCTGCTCTGGGCTCAGATTACAGTAGAGAAGGGAGGGGGTGTGGAACAGGAGCAAACTGAGCATGCTCTTGCCCAGGGCAATGAGGTTTAAGCTGAAGGCAGGAAGTCTGGTACAGAAGCCCATGTGTACACAATAGAAGGAAAGAAATGCAGTGTTTCTTTTGACAGGGGACTCAGAGCAGCATTACTTTGGGGGTTTACTGGTATATTTAGATGGACCTTTCTGATAAGGCTTACTTAGTTTTAACCTTTCCTTCTCCTTTAAAGACTCTTATGTCTGCCAATGAACTCCTGGCCTCTCCTTGCTAGTTATCCAGTAATAAAAAGGGCAGAAAAAGACAAAATAAAAGTCTTAAAGGAGAAGGAAAGACTCAAATGAAGTAAGCTTTATCAGCAAGGTCTATATAAATACACCAGTAAACCCTCAAAGTAATGCTGCTCTGTCAAAAGAATCACAGCATTTCTTTCCTTCTATTGTTTATACATGGATTTCTGTATCAGACTTCCTGTTTTCAGTTTATACCTCCAGTGCTAAGGCTTGAGCATGCTCAGTTTGCTCCTCTCCCCCTCTGTCCTCCCCTCATTGCTGTAATCTGAGCCCAGAGCTATGATTGAGCAGGGAGAGACTCAGACGGTGATGTCACAACAGGCTAATATGGCAGCTGCTATCCTAAGTAAACAGAGAGAGCTTCTAGCGCTGTTTACTCAGGTATGGTAAAGCATTCTGCAGAATAAATATAGTGTTATAGCTTGCACTATTGTGGCTGATCTATTGGCAATAAACTGCTTTAGTAGCTTTCATTCTCCTTTAAGCCCTTTGTTATTAACCCATCACTTCCCCGCTCAAATGAGGTTGAGCTGCTTCTGCATTGATAGGGTGTCAACTTAACATTCCCAATTTAAAAAAAAAAAGAATTGAAATGTATTTTGACATACATATCCAACAGGGCTTTTAAAAATGTGATTTAAGAGTTGTAGTGGGTCTCAAGGGCAGATCACACATTAAAGTACCATTAAAATAGGATGTTATCAAATTTCTCGCTTTCAGTTGGAACATTAATCTTTCATTCTCTTTCTCTAGAAATGCTGCAGTTTGTCAGTAACCAGGTGGGTGAATTTCCAGATCTCTTTGAGGAGCAGCTGTGCCAGAGTTATCAAGGAAATAATGCAATGGACACAACCTTACCCAAAGCTTATAACCAGGCAGCTCAGCAGCCATATACTACTTCAGCACCTCCGCCTCAGATCTTACCTGTAAAAGCTCCTCCACAAGCCACACCCCAGAGAACTGCACCTCTTCTCCAGCCCAGACCCGTGGTTCAGGCTTCTCCTCAGCCTCAGCTGCAACAACAGACAGTGATGCTCACCCCCAATTTCAGCACCGCCCCACAGACCCGAATAATACAGCAGCCACTCATCTATCAGAATACTGCTACTACAAGTTTTCAGGGTAAGAACTGAATAACACCATATTTTCAATGTTGCTCTAAACGTACATTTAATAGCATGATATGTGTAACCTCCTTGTATAATCTATACGGAACCATCTTTTTCATCTATATTTCTTCTCATTTGTTTTACTTTCCTTGTTTACCTAATGCATTAGTTTCACCTTTCTCCTTTACAGTTATTGCACTGCCACTCTTTAAGACGTTCACCTTCCCCTCACTGCCTTTTTTTTGTCTATCTCTTGTGAAATTTTTATTTGTTGCATTTTTCTTGCATTGGCATGTTCACACAGTAAGCATGCTGTCACAGGCGTCCTAGACTACAACAATCAAAAAGGCACTATCTGTGCTGAAGTTTTAATATTGCATTATACAATTATGGGACCTGTTATCCAGAATGCTTGGAACCTAGGGCTTTCTAGATAATGTGTCTTTCTGTAATTTGGATTGCTATACTTTGTCTGCTAAAAACCCTTTAAACATTAAACAAACCCAATAGGATTGTTTTTACCACCAATAAGGATCAATTATATCTTGGTTGGGAGAAAAAGGAAGTATGTTTTAAAATGTTGAATTATTTGATTAAAATAGATTCTATGGCCTTCCTGTAATTCTGAGCTTTCTGGATAACTGGTTTCTGGATAATGGATCATATACTGTATCAATAACCTAAAGACAAACCATTTTAATCAAGAGTAAAATACATGTGGTCAACTGATGTCCACAACACTAACCATTAGGGATGCACCGAATCCAGGATTCGGTTCGGGATTCGGCCAGGATTCGGCCTTTTTCAGCAGGATTCGGATTCGGCCGAATCCTTCTGCCCAGCCGAACCGAATCCTAATTTGCATATGCAAATTAGGGGCGGGAGGGAAAGTTCATGACTTTTTGTCAGAAAACAAGAAAGTAAAAAATGTTTTCCCCTTCCCACCCCTAATTTGCATATGCAAATTAGGGTTCGGTATTCGGCCGAATCTTTCACGAAGGATTCGGGGGTTCGGCCGAATCCAAAAAAGTGGATTCGGTGCATCCCTACTAACCATTAACTTTTTTCCCTCTTCATAGCATTGGCATCATCCCTAACCACAAGGGTTTCTTCACTTTGTGTTTTGAGGACAGCCATAGCTTGTACTACAGTAATAGCAAAATCTGCATTACTCTCTAAGATTTTACATGCTGATGCATAGCTAAATGGAGGGAGTGACGTGGGCTTTCCACCACTCCTTTTTTCTGAATCCAAAAAATGAATTGATGTAAATTGATGTTTCTCTGAGAACTTTTGGAATTTACATACATTTTTGTGATTTCTATATTATTTGCAGTTTTAGACTGCTAATGCCAGTTCTCAGAGAAGCAAGTTTACAGCATTTAGATTTTAGGTGTAGATCTTTAAAATTATAGATCTATAATTGGTTTAAAACGTTTAGACTGTTGCATGCATACGCTTTTTAATCACCACTGCTGAGTACCAGTAATTGAAATACCAGGATATAAGGCGTGTTGCCTTACTCTGAGAGCAGTTAGCAGCCTAACAGCTATGCCTCTTTTCATATTAGTTTCCTATTTGTCTAAAAAAGGGCACTTCAGTGACAGATGACCCATTATCAGTGTATAAATGCAGATTTTCTGTGTGTTTTGCCTGCAGTGCTGCAACCTCCAGTTCAGAGTCTAATGACAACACAGCAGATGCAGCCTGTCACAATTCAGCAGCAAGTACAGTCAGTTCAAGCCCAGAGAGTCCTAACTCAAGCAGCTAATGGTACAATCCAAACACTGACCCCAGCTACTGTTCAGACGGTTACCCCTCACATCCAGCAAGTTCCTGTAAGTATATCACATTGGTAGTGCCTGGTACTTTAGGCCTTAATGCTTAGTACAGCAGGATGTGTGTGCTAATGATGTGCTACATAACCCTCTGCATATATCTACCATAATTGGTAACATTACATTATATACTGGATATTTCCATGGAAAGGTGACTACCTTTTTTTCAAGGTTTTTTATTTTTGCATTTTATTTACCATAACAAAAACAATCAAGAAAAAGACAATCATGGTTCCATAGTCAGTTGCAGTGATCTCAGTACAGTAAGTACACAATTTGGTTTCTCGTACATTAGTATACAATTGCATTGATCAGGTACCCCAGTATTCCTACTCGGTCCTACCCAGTGATAGTGGTGTGATTCTATACCTGTTGCCCATAGGCAGTTGGAGTGATGGCTAAAGGAATCTACAACCACGTTAACCTGGTATCCCTGGGATTGAGGACTCTTCCATAGCCTCTAGCCAATCTCACCATACCAAGTCATATTTCTGGGGGCATCCCCTTGGTTGGTTGTTATCAAGGGGAGTGTTGTTTTTATCAAGTTTAGCCAGCCATTAATTTTGGGGGGCTGGGGGACATCCAGAATCTGTCCTATTCCCAAATTACTCCTCATCATCTGGTTTGATGAGGCAAAATTATCAACGTTTGATGGGTACACATAGAGTTCAGTTGGAAAAGACCAAATTAAATAGAAAGTTGGGGTATACCAAGCTTTGCCTCTAGAGATATTAAGGATGTTTTTTGTGAAAGGAGGTTGTACTTGTCAAGGGATATTGTTAAATATCTCCAAGTGAATAATAAATCAATATGTCTGTGACATTAATATAAATGTGTGTTTCGCAGGTGCTTGTACAGCCGCAGATAATCAAAACGGAGTCTTTGGTGCTTACTGCAGTGAAGGCAGATGGCAGCCCTGTGATGACCGCTGTGCAAAATCCAGCTATAACAACACTTGCTGGTCCTTTACAGACAACCGCTCTCCAAGTACCTGTGAGTTCTTCTACAATTATTATGCAGACCATAAATTGCTATGTATCTTTAGAGCACTGTTTTAAGGGAACAGTGACATTTTTCAAAGTAATACAACATTGTGTCAGAAACTCTACATTACTGTGACACGCTGGGGGTGGTAGTGGGCTGTCAAACACGTAGAATAGAATAGTATAGAATTTGTATCCAATGTTTGGATTCTGTGTCATTAGGTAAAGGATATTCTGTAATATTTAATAACTCTAAATTTTAGTTAAGATAAAGTCAGGTCACTGGCCTTAAAACCAAGCTAACCCTAAAAAATAAATAATTTGTGTAAATTAGTTCACAGAAATTGGTGCAACGTGTGTGTGTTCTAGATTTTATTATCCTTACAGGCTGTAAGCAACCTTAGCACTTTGTGTCCCTTCTCTAATGAAAGAAGCAATAAGAAACCACATAAAAAAATGTTCTAGGGGAGCTTATTGCAATTATTATGCTAGTCAAGCCACTGAATCATTGGTTAGAAGGTTTGTGGTGCGCTCCAGGCGCCATCTGGATTCTCGCACCTCAAGTGGAACGCACTTCTCCCGCCCATTGTTCATGCCTTCCAGGGAAACTCAAAAGATCAGAAAACATCAAAAGGGATACCACCATCTATACACCCTCAGAAGGTTCATCAGCAGGAGCGGAGTCATCTCAATCGGAGGGTGAAATTCCGCCATCCGACGTGTCTTCTGGAGAAGAGGAAGGAAGCTAGGACTCCAAAGGCCACAAGATGCAGCATGATATTGATAATATTATCAAGGGTGTATTGGAAGTACTTAAAATAACTCCTTCAATATGGAGTTTATTCAAGAGACAACACAAATCCTCAACAATTTTCCCAGCACATGAGCAACTCCTCGCCATTATTCATGACGAGTGGAATTCTCCAGAACGAAAACTTCAAGCTACTCGGAAATGTTCGAAGTCCTATCCTTTTCCCAAGGAATTGGTGGACAAGTGGTCAATGCCACCAACGGTTTATGCACCGGTATCCAGACTTTCCAAGACCACAGCCGCGGCAACATTTAAAGACCCGTCTGACGGATATCTAGAAGGGTTCTTGAGAGCGGTATATTCATCTGCCGGATCCACTCTTCTCCCCGTACTGGCCTCCACCTGGGTGGCCAGGGCCATACAGTCATTGTTCCGAATCCTTGATCAAAGACATCCAAGAGGGAGTCCACAGATCGAAACTTCTACCTGGCAAGCAATAGCAGGCAACAGCAGAGGCTTAGGCTTATTTATGTGATGCAACCTTATACGCTGCGCAGATTACAGCACACACATCAGTAGAAGCTCGAAGAGCACTATGGCTGAAGAGTTGGGCAGCTGACCTCCGTTCAAAGAAGTCGCTAACTTCACTTCCATTCAAGGGGCAGCGGCTCTTCGGAGAAGAGTTAGAGAAGATCATCTCTCAAGCTCCAATCTGTTCCTGGTGCCCAAGAGGGACGGCTCATTCAGGCCGGTACTCGATCTGAAACACCTCAACAAACACATACGATCCGTATGGTTCTAGATGGAGACTCTGCGATCTGTGATTTGAGGCATGGAACCGGAACCACTAATGATGTCCCTGGACATCAAAGATGCTTACCTGCATATTCCAGTCTGGCCACATCATCATCACTTCCTGAGATTTGCCTTCAAAAACTGCCACTACTAGCTTGTAGCCCTCCCTGTTGTACTATCATCAGCCCCCACGGTTTTCACAAAATTCATGGCGGTAACGGCAGCTTCCCTATGGTTCCAGGGAATTTCTGTCACACCCTACCTGGACGATCTTCTCCTGAAGTCCAGGACAAGAGAGAAAGGCACAGCAGATCTTCAGAAGGCAATCCTAATTCTTCAAGACTTCGGCTGGACCATCAACTGGGACAAGTCTAGTCTACTCCCCAGTCACCAGATGACATTCCTGGGCCTAGAATTCTACACCCTCACACAGTGGGTGAGTTTACCACTAACCGATGAGAATAAGAGATCAGGTCAACAAATTAGCTCACATTCATCAACCTACAACACACCTGGCCATTGAAGGTATTAGGACTGATGGTCTCCTCCATAGAGGCAGTGCTGTTCGCACAGATACCGTACATCTGCAACATTCTATCTCAGGGGTGCCCAAAAGGCCTGGATCTACCAGTAAACCTTTAGCTGGTGATCAGTAGATCTCAAGATACTGTCAATGAACAGCTTGTTCAAATCACCCTCCTTTTTCATGCTTTTCATTCAGATATTTATTATGTTAAAGTAACATAAGAAATAGTTGTTTGTTAAATATAGCAATATACATTTTCACATGAATCAGTATCTCAGTAATATTTTCCATGGAACAGAATGCTAACAATGCTTTTATGGATGTAGATCATAATGGGACAACATCACTAAAAGTAGACCTTGCATTAGAAGAAGGTTCTCTCTCTCAAAGGATCACCCTACTACAACCAATTAGGGAATCCCTTCATTGGTTGCTATGACAAGACAACCTAACAGGAGGCCAATCCTGGGCGACACCGGACTGGACGGTGAAAATGACAGATGTCTACAGGCTGGGGGCAACATGGGACAACCTAGAACTTCGGGAGGTAAGATTGGTTCTCCGCCACTGGCGCACCAGCTACAAACAAAATCAGTGCATACATAAGCAGGCAGGGAGGAACCCGCAGCAAAGCAGCTCTAGTGGAAGCCCAACAGATTATTAGTTGGGCAAAGGCTGTCTGCCATCCATATCGCAGGAGTGGACAACATGACAGCGGACTTCCTCAGTTGGAACCAACTGGATCCAGGGGAGTGGGAACTTCACCTGGAGGTATTCTCGGAACTTGTCAGTCATTGGGGACAACCCCAGAACGACCTGATGGCCTACAGAACCAGTCGCAAAGTGAAGAGATTCTTTGCACGCTCACAGGACCCGCTAGCAATGGGGGTGGATGCCATGACTCAGGATTGGTATTTCAAACTAGCCTACATTTTTCCCCCCTCTCCCCATGTTGCCTCGGGTTCTTAAGATCAGACAATCGCACACCACAGTGATTGTAATAGCTCCTTATTGGCCCAGGAGAATGTGGTTCTCGGATCTTCAGGAAATGTCTGCAGCACAACCAGTGCTTCTACCACCCAGGAACGATCTCCTGTGCCAGGGTCCCATAGACAAATACAAGAGTCCTCTGCACTCAACCCATTATCAATATATTTAAGATAGAGACATGTTGTGCATACTGCTACTGAAAAATGCCTTACCCTTTAAACAAAACAGGGATTGTTTGTCCATATATTGCAATATATTTAAGCTGGCCAACTATGTCAAAGTCATCCCATATCTGGCCAGTCCTATGCTCAAATTTCATCTGATTCATTAAGAATTATATTGGTTCATTATACATTTTACGAAGGGACTAAGTTTTACCTGCAACTTACTAGCTACTTTCAAAGTAAAACTCCCAAACTTGGCTGCCCTTTTATTAGACACCAGTGGGATCACCTGACTATAGCTGGGAAGGGTGGGAGCTAAAATGTAGGCTAGTTTGAAATGCCAATCCTGAGGGTCCATAGTCCATCACAATCCAGGCCTATTCGTTTTGACAGGATGGCTGTTGAAGCAGACATCTGGAGAAGGCGCGGCATAGCCGAAGAGGTTAAAGTCATGCAAACCCACATAATCTAAGGCTTATCACAGGGAACTGGAACTGGTGCAAAGAGGCGCACCTACCTTTTCTCAAGTGCTACATTCCAAGAATTCTATCCTTTCTATAGTGAGGCTTCCAGTTGGGCCTCAAGTTGAGTTCATTGAAGGTATAGGTGTCAGCACTGTCTGCTCTCTTCCAGTCATATCTAGCTCTGGAGGATTCTGTCCATACCTTACTACAGGAAGTAGCTCATGTGGCGCCTCAGTTTAGTTTTGGAAGTTTTATGGATCCCCCTTTGGAGCCTTTAGGGATTATTACCAACAAGTGGCTCATCTGGAAGGTAGTTTTCCTAGTGGCGATTTCATTGGCCAGAAGAGTCTTGGAGCTTAGCTCCTTATCGTGGGATCCATCATAGTATTCCACAAAGATACCATCGTTCTTACCTAAGGTAGTATCCTCATTTCACATGAATCAGGAAATTGTGGTACCATCCTTGTGCCTGGAACCCAAGAACATTAAGGAAAAATTACTTTGTAATCTGGATGTAGTCAGAGCCCTTCGTTGGTACTTGGAAAAATCCAAGACCTTTTGACGTTCCCAAAGATTGTTAGTAGTTCCTACCGGGCCTCAGAGAGGCATGGCGGCATCCGAAGAGGGGCAAATTCACTAAAGTGCAAAGCGCCTAACGCTAGCGCAAATTCACCAGCGTGAGGTAATTTCGTTACTTCGCTAATTTACTAACAGGTGCTGGCGTAAATTCGCTAGCGAAGTGGACCTATGCTAGCGCTACTTCGCACCCATACACCAGGCGAAGTTGCACTATGGCGAAGGGACGTAACTACGCTAATTCACTAACTTGCGCATTTTACTGAACGTTACCTCTTGCGCAGTCTTGGGGCTGCTTTGTTAAACCCCCAGCTGTTCCCTGTGTCCCTGAGATGACAGAGAAAACAGGATTTTTTGATATTCACTGTTAAATCCTTTTCTCTGTAGTCTTTTTTTCTCAGGTCTTCCAGCCCTGTGGAGAGATGTTGACCACGTTGGTCCATGAGGCAAAATTTCCTTGAGTTACCAGTCCTGCTAGTTAAGTTTTATTCCTATTGTTCAGCTGTCTCTTTGGTACAAACTGAATAGGCATAGGGCTGGGTTAAGCCAGACCCTTGGGCACACCCCTTAATTAATTATTCCAAGTGTCCTGCCTCCGGAGGGTGGAGCTTAACCCCAACTGTTCCCTATGTGCCCCTATCGACTACAGAGAAACAAATGTAACGGTGAGTATCAAAAAATCCTGCTATATCAATGGGAGACATATAAAAAGCCGTTTGTTGTTCATTTTATATTTATCTGTCCATCTCTTGTTTTGAATGTTGTTGCAAGAAAAAAAAAGAGCATTACTATCAATATTAATAATTGTGCCTCTACTTTTAATAGACCCTTATGGGCAGCAATGGAACTATTCTTACCACAATGCCAGTAATGATGGGACAAGAAAAAATGCCCATAAAACAAGTACCAGGAAGTCTTAAGCTGCCAGAGGTGCCTAAGGAAGGTGAGAGGAGAACAACACACAACATAATAGAGAAAAGGTACCGTTCATCTATCAACGACAAAATTATGGAGCTCAAGGACTTGGTTATGGGCACGGACGCCAAGGTTAGTGTTACTGCGTGCTTATGTGACTTCTACTGGATTTATAATGTGTGTACAGAAATTAGACCTGCACACTCAGCACTGCAAGTAAATTCTTATACCTGTACTTTTTCATTCTATTTCAGTTTTGCTGTCAATTACACGCTTGCCATTTCATCCTGGCCTTAAATGTTTGAGTTTTGAATTTCATTCCATATGTAAAAAGTATTTTGTAGCATAGCATTAGAGTGCCTTGATTGCTTTTAAGACAGAAAACGTCTAGGTTAACAAAAATGACAGTTTATTAAAGCTAGCCATGAACCGTGTGCAGGTTCAATAAAGGTCAAGTTCCAGGTGATGCACCTCCGCCGTGTGTGCTAATGAAGTATACAAACAATTGGAATTCACAAGGATCGACTCAAACGCAGCATTACTGCTCCACCTTTAGTGTTTTATTGTTTAACACAACATGTTTCGAGTCTTGTATGACTCTTTGTCAAGTGTACAGCCATGTGTAAAAAGGCATATAAATAGGTAACAGACAGGAAATGACCTCATGAAGGTGAGTACACACCCCCCACCCACCAAAAAAGGAAAAAATAGCTATTATAAAAAGTAGCAATTATTTTGCAGAGGGAGTCCAATTTAACCCCAAAAGTTCGTTTTTCAAACACAAAAAAATTACGAGTCTGTGGTTCTTTCACTCTGTGAGACTAGAAATGCTGGTGTCGCACTGTGCTGTAAAAAAATATAAAAACATTTTGGAGAACAATTAAACCAATGGGCTAATCTAGTACTGCCTACACAAGGCCTACATGCCCAATCTGTTCTTGGTACAAGGACAAAAAACTAACTAAGAATACAAAACAAACCTCGAGGTAGTTCTACATTCTAGGTATAATTTCTATACCTTACCATAAGTAGGGGGATTCAGTAAATCTCTTAGGGCTTGGTAAAGACAAATCAATATCTGGAAAAAAGGTTAAACATAGTGTTAGTATGTGCAAGGAGGTCACAAAAAACTTTTCACACTCCACGATTCGTTTAACCCTTTTGGATTAACTGTATTAAGTTTCCTAATCCAGTACATCTCTCTTTGCGATAATATGAGTTTCAAATTGCCACCTCTTGGAGGGATATGCACAACTTCCAAGACAAGCCATTTAAGTTGATTGAGATTGTGGTTCATAGCCGAAAAATGTCTAGCCACGGTAGTGTCCGTGTAGGTATCCTTTTTGAAATTCCTAATGTATCCCCGATGTTCCTTGATACGTGCTTTTACTTTTCTCCCTGTCTGTCCCACATAGGCCATCCCACATGGGCATTTTAACAAATACACTACATTACTGGTATCACAGGTGGCGTAGTGGTGCAACCATATAGGCTTGCCATAACAAGGGTGGTTAATACTATCCCCCTTTATTATAGACGTGCAGCAAACACAGTTTATGCATGCAAAAGTGCCCTTCTTTGGTTTCCCTATAAATCGTTGGGTGCATGTGTTAGGGGGATTGACTTCTGATGGGCAGAGAATATCTCTTAGGTTATTTCCCCTCTTGTAACTGAAAAGTGGTGTACTAGGGAAACATTTACCCAGAAAATTATCCTGTTGAACGATTGGCCAGTATTTACGAATGGTTTTCTCAATGGCGTTACTATTCCGAAACGAAACCGCAAGCAAACCAGGTAATGAACCTAGTTATTAATATTTCCTCATATGAACTGAATGCCTCCGAATTAAGTGTGTTAAATAAAGGCCTGAACTTTATTCCATACTATAATGCAGACTTGATTCAATGGGAAATTGAGTTCCAGAAGTTCCTCAGAGACTTAAAATTAAAGGCCCATTTCTCTCTGATTGAACCTAAGGAGAGTTCAAAACCACTCGAACCAACGAGAAACCTTAAAAAACGTAGCACGTTTGTACCAGACTTTACCAATGAATCCTTACTTACCTTTGAAAATGTTGTGAACCATGATGTTAGAAAGTTTTGGACTTTACAAGAGGGTAAAAGACCGTGTTCTAATTTGACGTTTAAAGAGAAAAAAGCCCTAGACTCCCTTAAGAACAACAACACTATTATTATACGGAAAGCGAATAAAGGGGGCGCAACAGTAGTAATGGACAAGGTTAAATACGGAACTGAAGCTCTTAATCAGCTTAATACACCAAATCATTACGAGAAAATAGGATGTGACCCTACACAGGAGATTAAAAGAAATATTGACGTAATGGTCATACAAGCATGGGAAATGGGGTTATTCAAACACAAGTAAGAGAATTTTTAATAACTGAGTTTCCACGTACCCCCGTCCTATATCTTCTCCCAAAAATCCACAAGAATTTGGCTAACCCTCCAGGTAGACCAATCGTCTCTGGGATTGGGTCTGTTCTAGAACCTTTATCCAAATTTGTGGACAGCTACTTGCAACCACTAACCTATAACATACCAGTAAGTTTGAAAGATACCACTGATTTGTTAGTCAAAATGAATGCCTTAGACAAGCTAGATCCAGATGTAATACTTGTAAGTATAGACATACAAAGCCTCTATACCTCGATCCCACAGGAGGAGGGCATCAGGGTCATAGAAGAGGCACTACTGGATACAAATCTACCACCCCAGTTACTTTACTTTATACTCGACTGTTTGTCAGTGGTACTACAAAAGAACTATTTTAGGTTCTCAGGTGAGTACTACTGGCAATGCCAGGGTACGTCAATGGGTGCTGCAGTGGTGCTGGCATTTGCCAACCTTTTTGTGCATAACCTTGAGAAGATTTTTTTAGAAAGTAATTTTAAACAACATATTGTCCAGTACTTTTGCTACGTGGACGATATCCTCATTTTTTGGAAGGGCACTGTCAATGATTTTGAAAGTATGGTGTTAGAGACCAATAAAGCATATAGCAGCATCAAATTCACCTCTGAAATTGGGGGCCACTCATTGAATTTCCTGGATGTACATCTCACCATCTCTGACGGCAAGGTGCACACTAGTCTTTACTGGAAGGACACAGATAGGAATAACGTATTACATGCTACTAGCTTTCACGCCCCAAATGTAATTAAAGCTATTCCTAAAGGTCAATTTCTACGGGCTCGTAGAATTTCGTCTAACAAAAATGACCTCGAGAATGCCACAAAGGATTTAAAAAAAAGGTTCCTAGATAGAGGGTATAACTGTAAGGCTATCAATAAATGTATTGTAGAAACTGAAACAATTGATAGGGAAAAATTACTTACCTATAAACCTAAGAAAGAGAATAAACTGATACCCTTTGTGTCCACTTACAGCAGGAATAGTAACGCCATTGAGAAAACCATTCGTAAATACTGGCCAATCGTTCAACAGGATAATTTTCTGGGTAAATGTTTCCCTAGTACACCACTTTTCAGTTACAAGAGGGTAAATAACCTAAGAGATATTCTCTGCCCATCAGAAGTCAATTCCCCTAACACATGCACCCAACGATTTATAGGGAAACCAAAGAAGGGCACTTTTGCATGCCTTAACTGTGTTTGCTGCACGTCTATAATAAAGGGGGATAGTATTAACCACCCTTGTTATGGCAACCCTATACGGTTGCACCACTGCGCCACCTGTGATACCAGTAATGTAGTGTATTTGTTAAAATGCCCATGTGGGATGGCCTATGTGGGACAGACAGGGAGAAAAGTAAAAGCACGTATCAAGGAACATCGGGGATACATTAGGAATTTCAAAAAGGATACCTACACGGACACTACCGTGGCTAGACATTTTTCGGCTATGAACCACAATCTCAATCAACTTAAATGGCTTGTCTTGGAAGTTGTGCATATCCCTCCAAGAGGTGGCAATTTGAAACTCATATTATCGCAAAGAGAGATGTACTGGATTAGGAAACGTAATAAAGTTAATCCAAAAGGGTTAAACGAATCGTGGAGTGTGAAAAGTTTTTTGTGACCTCCTTGCACATACTAACACTATGTTTAACCTTTTTTCCAGATATTGATTTGTCTTTACCAAGCCCTAAGAGATTTACTGAATCCCCCTACTTATGGTAATGTATAGAAATTATACCTATAATGTAGAACTACCTCGAGGTTTGTTTTGTATTCTTAGTTAGTTTTTTGTCCTTGTACCAAGAACAGATTGGGCATGTAGGCCTTGTGTAGGCAGTACTAGATTAGCCCATTGGTTTAATTCTTCTCCAAAATGTTTTTATATTTTTTTACAGCACAGTGCGACACCAGCATTTCTAGTCTCACAGAGTGAAAGAACCACAGACTCGTAATTTTTTTGTGTTTGAAAAACGAACTTTTGGGGTTAAATTGGACTCCCTCTGCAAAATAATTGCTACTTTTTATAATAGCTATTTTTTTCCTTTTTTGGTGGGTGGGGGTGTGTACTCACCTTCATGAGGTCATTTCCTGTCTGTTACCTATTTATATGCCTTTTTACACATGGCTGTACACTTGACAAAGAGTCATACAAGACTCGCTCAGGGGAAAATGTAATGGGAAGCATACAGTCAGCAGTGTGAGATATAAATAGAAGGTAAGATCATTTTGTTTTTATTTATTCCCCATGTTATGAACGAGCAGATTAATCATTTCATTTTGCTATCTATTGTCCTGAAAAGTATTACATTGTTTATCATTGCTTTATCAGATGCACAAATCAGGAGTTCTGAAGAAGGCCATTGATTATATAAAATACTTGCAACAAGTCAACCAGAAACTGCGCCAGGAAAACATGGCTTTAAAACTAGCCAATCAGAAAAACAGTGAGTATGGTAGTGACTTGACTGCCAAAAGCATGTACAGTAGAACCCTGGATTTTACAATTTCACAGAATTTACACTGTTTTGTCATGTGGAGTAGTGTTCTTGTGTTATGTTTTGTGTCTTAAGCAGGCCTGGATTTGTGGCAAGGCCACAAAGGGCTGGTCCTACGACAGCAAATTGTTAGTAGTGGCATATTTCATGGATCTCATATGCTAATAGTATGAGAAAGAAAGGAGCCACAGTCCCCAACATGACTCACAAGCTAGTTGGGGATGAGATGCAAGTTTGGCTCAGGGTAGTGCACGGTACATAAAAGTATATTGGTTGAAAAACAAATCACTACTATGAAATCCATAGGGCTGGAAAGTTGGGGCTTTGCATTTATATTAGCAATAGTAAAGTTTCGGCTCTGTCGGTTGTGATCACCATACTCACAAAACTATGAAGTAATGGATTACTTTGTTCTTACGTTAATTAATTTCCTATTTCAGACAACAAGTGGTAAGGGTCTTTTACAGAAGTTTTTTCAATAATCATCTGGCTACTTTCAGCAGTATGATATATCTGATTGTTCTCTGGCCAGTGTTAATCAAGGTAGATAACTTCATGTGGTGATGGGTTGAGTCAGTCTAATTCCACTTGCTGTCACCAAGGACAACATATCAACATGATCTGTCTAAGCCATTGGGTGCTTAATCATAGCATCAAAATAAAACATTACCATCGCCTTTATATTTAATCAGGGTCATAACAGAGTAATCATTTTAATGAAACATGCTTTAACCATAGATATTTAAAAACGTGTCAAATGTTTCTCTTGCAGAATACTTAAAAGGTATTGATCTTAGCAGTCTGGTGGATACAAGCATTGGAATGAAGATAGATGAATTCAATCAAAACACCTTGATGATGTCGCCACCAGCATCTGATTCTGGTTCCCCTGCTGTGTTTTCTCCATACTCTGTGGATTCTGAACCAGGGAGCCCTTTGTTAGATGATGAAAAGGTTAACTTTACTTTTGCTCTACAAGAAGTTGTGTAACATTTTTGGTTGAAGGCTTTTGGCCAAGGCCCCCCACAGTTTAAAATAAGTTTAAACATATAAAAGAACAGTATTTTATCAGCATTCAGATCATTGTATAAGTAAAGATGTACTGCATACATAGATCAAAGCTAATTCAGAACAGCAAATAAGAGTTTACCCAAAATATCAAACTTTCTTGTTTGACTCCTGTAGTATCATGTCAGGTCCCTGCAGCCACTGGTCTGGGCACCCTAGATTGGTGGTGGTGTCCCAGAGTTCGGGAACCACTACCCTTTATAATTGTTTCCCATACTGGAAGGGCTAGAGCCTGAAGACCACTGTGGACAGAGTTGTGGAGAATTTCTATTTGCAATTGGCATTTTAGCTTAGAATTCATCTATACCATAAAATATTATTATGTACATTTTCCTGCACCATTACCTAATTTTTCTTAAAATAGCACTGATTTTATATTTCTCTTCCATGGTATTTGTTGACATTCTTAAATATTTGTTTGTTTAAGGTAAAAGATGAACCAGACTCGCCCACAGGACTGGGTATGATGGATCGCTCACGGATGCTTCTTTGCACCATGACATTCCTATGCTTATCATTCAACCCCCTGACTTCTCTGTTACACCCTGAAAGTGGCCAGTACTCTGAGAGAGCAGTGCAACATGGAACAGGGAGAACCATGCTTGGTATTGAAATGTCAGGTAATCTACTATTTTTCCCATTTCTCTGGGTGGTTGCAAAAAAATATAGTGCCAGACCTTTTTTTATTAGAGTATTGCTTCATAATCTGGTCAAGATTGGGATAACTAACTGCTAATAAACCACTCATCAATTTTACTATGGAAACAGACCATACTTCATAAGCTGTATAACTTCGGTAACCTGTCCATCTGAAGTCACTTTTATAGAGGTGATACAACTTCCCATATTCTGCCTTGCCTGCATAGTGTAAGATGCTCTCGGAGACCCACACACTCTCTTTTATTTGTCCACGTCTCTTTTTATAATCTATGACTTTCCAAGTAAAAATGAAATTACTGTTTCTTCATATTCTGCTATGTATTTACTGTATTCACTTAGTCTAATTTTCCTTATGTGCATGAGGGAAATTCACATCACATGGTGGATGGGCACACAAAAGCTTAGACATGGTGAATTATTTATTAGAGATTCTAAGAAACTTATTGAGGATTGCATGATCAAACTGCTTTCCTAAGAATGTTAAGGACAGCTGGTTCTGCTTTGTTACACAGGTTTTTATGGCAGCTGGTTTGATTGGCTTATACCCACATTAATCCTTTGGCTTGTTAATGGAGTGATTGTTCTCAGCGTTTTCATGAAACTACTCATCCATGGAGAGCCTGTGACCCGTCTACATTCCCGCTCATCTGTCAAATTCTGGAGACATCGCAAGCAGGCAGATTTGGATCTTGCTAAGGTAAAAAAGCTACTCCGTGTTGTTAAATGCAAGCAAAATATTTTACTAGAGACTAGCATAGTTTTACTTTTTAAACTTTGATTAGATTACAGTAGGCTTTGGCTTCCTTAACAGTATTACCTGTTAAGGAAATTTAGCCACACAGATTGGCTTTACTAAGAGGCTCCTTTACGCAAATGTACATCTGCATGTAAACAGGGTACTTGCTGTCTTGGGATGCAAACCGGCAAGTGGTTTACAAGCTCATAGGCAGTTTATACAAGCTAGGCCCTTCTTTGGGCTCAGACACACCGACACTCACACATTCTTGTTTTAACATCAAAGGGGTTATTTATTAAGGGCTGAGTTGTGTTCTTCAAAAGTAGTTTCGGTTAAAACTCAAATTTTTCGGGATTAAATAAAAAAAATAATTTTTTTCGAGATTTTTTATGCCCTGAAGCTGCAAAAAGCTCAAATTCGAAAATACTCTAGCTAAAACCCGTCGAGGTCACGTAGAAGCCAATTGCAGAGATCCCTTGAACCATTTAAAGGAGAAGGAAAGGTAAAATACAAATAAATTTGTATAGATTGCCCACGAAATGCAGAGATACTTACAGGATTCCTTGCTTTATACCTTTTCCCCCCTTTCTGTAATCCAAGATCATAGTAAAAAATTTTGTAGGGCGCATATAAAAGAAAATCCATCCCTCTCGCTGTCCAAATCTGTTTTAATAGGGCTCGCACATGCGCAGTAAAAATTTGGTAAGCCCTGCGCATGCGTACAATATCAAGGCAAGGGGCAATGGGGGAGGACTAAATTTAGCGCATGCGCACTTCAGACAGCGGCGTGACCGCACTCGGCCAACATGGCGGTCGCAAAGTTTGGAAAGGGCAGAAATTCAACTGGACGGTGTGAGTGCAGGAGATTGAATTGGGCAGCGAAAGTAATGCGGTTCAGGAGGGGAGCACCCAAGCAACATTTAAAGATAGGTTTAAAAAATTACCTTTCCTTCTCCTTTAAAGATGTTTAAAGTCTTCATGATTTTCAGGTGTATGACGCTGGATTTCGATCGAAAACTATATGGATCCAAAGTATTGAAGGTTTTAAGCCTATAAACTTGATAAATTCGATCTATTCAAGTTTTTTTCCCGATTGCATACAATCGAGTTTTTTACATTTGGATGTTTATTCAAGTTGAAATAAAACCTTGCAAACCTTACAAACTCAACCTGTAATAAATAACCCCCTTAGTGTTTTTATTCCATCTTTGCTTTTTTGTTTCCAGGGGGATTTTGGTGCAGCAGCCTTGAACTTGCAGACATGCTTGTGTGTTTTGGGACGCTCATTACCTGCCACACGGCTAGATCTAGCATGCAGCCTTTCCTGGAACATCATTCGGTGTAGCCTGCAAAAGATCAGCCTTGTCCGCTGGTTGCTAAAACACTCGCCTGGGTACTGCAAAAAAGCTGAGTTTCAGGATGAAGCAACAACCAGTGCAAGGGATGCTGCCCTGGTATACCACAAACTGCACCAACTGCATCTCACAGGTAAAAGCTACAAATAGCTGGAAAGTCTGCAAAAAGTAATAGAAAAATAATAAAACTTTGCATTGCTGAGCTTGTAGGAATGGAAAAGTTACTTTAGCACCAATGTCTGCTTTCATGGTTACGTAAGTGTTTTTCCAGTTATGCACTTTATATTCATTATTATTAGGAGCAATAGCATGTTGAAAGGGGCATGATGTTATCTGCTGGATATAAAGGCCCCTATGAGGTCTAACATTTGTTCAGAATCCCGCTTAATGTTACACACAGGAAGAAGGCGAACATCAGAAATTGAGAGTTCCCATGAATATCATGGACATCAAAAAAGTGTTCACCTAAAATCTAATTTTTATTTTGACCTTCAACTTGTGCTTCAGTCATTGTCAAGGATAATAAATAGACATTCTCACCAAATCTCACGCTAGGTTGGACCCTCTCTGCCTTATTTTTAGGCCCCCTAGGGGGCCAACTCCACAGTTTAGGCACCACTGTTCTATTGCAATATTATTATTATTATTATATCTTGGTGGTGCTAGATCAGAGAACAGCTTTTCATTATTACACCATGTTTGGCAACTTAATTCTAGAAATCATTTCACAGAACTTGCCAGATCAAGGGGTTATTAGTAGTATTTAGTGCATATTTATTCACATTTGCCTTTTAAAAGCCTTTTAATTGTTTATTTTTTTTTTTGTTTGCAGGGAAGCTGCCATCTAATTGGAACTGTTCAGGTCTCAACCTTGCCCTCTGTGCTGTAAATCTAGCCGAATGTGCTGGCAACAAGATCTCACCAACTTTACTTGCAGAAATCCACCTCACGATAGCCATTCAAATGAAAACCAGTTTCCCAAGTAGATTCCGCCTTCTCACTGTAAGTCTCAAAGTCTTATTTGAATACAAATTTTTACAAAAAAAACTTCAAAAGAAAAAAAAACTTTCTTGTATTTTAAGTTATCTGGAAAAAAAATGTAATGATGGTGCTTAAAGTCAAAAAAAGTTCAGCTTAACACCAATTTGGTGATAGCATATCCATTTGCTCTAAAATTTTGTCAAATATTTTATTTTTTTGGTGAACCTGTAACTATATATACCCATATTTATGTACTTTCTCTCTGAAGTATTGTGAATGAGAATAAAACACCTCATTAAAAGTTTTTGGACTATAAATGCCCACACCTAATTAACTATTTAGTTTAGAAATAATGCATATAGACGTATATCTTTTATAATGCACACAGGCATATTTCCTTGGGTATGCACAAAATGCTTCTTCTGAGGAAACTCTTCCAGACCCCATGCGATGGCTTGCACATCCTTTGGGAAAAAACTTTTTCATCAATTCTAACTGGGCTCTGAAGAGTGCGGCGAAAGACTCTCTTTATACCTCTACAAGAAACCCAGGTACTTTATGGCACAGTTAATGACTGCATATTAATTTTCTTCTTTGAGAAATACATTACACGACAAGTCAACTCTAATAGTTCAAATTATGTTGATCTATCTTTTACATAATAGTACGTTCTACTTCAGAGATATGCAAATACAAGTCCCAGAGATGAACTGCTGAAAATTCTGCAGCATCAGTAGCTCGGCAGGTTTCCTGCCCTTGGCATGACAAATGTATTTTGTTAGTTAACTTTTGTTAAACAAAGTGTCAGTGTATTGTAATGAATCCAAATAAGGTCAGTCTAGTTAAATTACTTTGTCAGGTTACTGTGACTGTAGCCAAGCATGTCTGTACTCCTCAGGCACAGTGAGCTGCAGCTGCATTTAGTTTGTTTTAGGATAATATAGATATCCATTTGTAATCTCAGATTTCAACACTTATAAGTGAAAACTTTTGACTGACACCTTTAATTTCTCTAATGCAGCCAATCCAGTTACACAGATTCATCGTGCTTTTTGTGAGTTTCTGCTGGAAAAAGCAATGTACACCATGGCAAAACCAGAAACCAGTAAAGCAGCCTCTGAAGAAGAGATTTGGTAGGTATTTAGCTTAAAGTGAAGTAAGCCCTTTTAAAGGGGGGTAGCAAAGTCCTGTAAAAAATGTCTAAACGACAGCTAACAGACATAATAATACCCACCATTACTTTGGTTAAAGACCTTTTGGTAGCATAAGGGCAATAAAGGCAATAGAAGGATCTTTCCCATCCAGCATTGCTTCCCTGTTTATTGCAAATGTGGAAATAGGTAACAGAAAGTCTTTAATCTCCAAGAACCAAATTGCCCCCAATTATAGGGAATTTTGTATTCTGTTTTAAGTATTTGTAACATAAACTGCTGTATTTATTTTCTAGTGAGTTTTCCAGAGCTCAAGAATATTTGAAATTTCTTAGTGCGTTTGCAGATTCATTTGGAAACGTTGCCTCTCTTCCCCTCTGTGGATCTTCCCCCATGTCTTCTGCAGGTAAATTTTATTTGATAGCCACGTTGGAACTAAAATAGTAAAGTGGTAGACCTCTGTTTGCATAATGTAAGGGCATAATTGCCTTCAAATATTAACACAAAATCTAAGAAATAGCACAATTAACGCATATAATGTACAAAAGGCTCAATTTAGATCAGTAAAGGTAAACTCTTAACAAGTGTGTTAAAAAAGTGCTATTAACATTACCGTGCAATTGTGCAGCGTCAACATTTTTTAATCTAGTCTTTTTCCAGCAGCAAACGATGGCCGTAAAATTCATTATACTGATGAGCTCACTTGACTTTTAATGTGGGACCTACATAGCATACCTCCTGAAATCAGTACATTTCTGCTTTGCTTGAGCTGTCTCTGTCAACTGTGAGTTCAATGTGAGATAAAAACATATAGGGACTAATAGGGCACACACACTTTTAGAAATGAACTGCCAAAGTCAGCTCAAGAATTATTTGTTAGATGGTTTTAAATTAGCCAGCAGCTGGTACAAACCGCAAAGGGCCAGTAACCTTTTAGAAAACCCAGTCCTGGTCAATGTACTTATATTCGTAACATTCAATATGCAGCTGCATCCTGCTTTCTAGTAAGGAAACCGGAAAAGCAGAATGGCAAGTGTAGGCTGAAGGGGCATCATTTTGCCACTCTTGGGCGCAAATTCACTAAGCGCCGAACGCTAGCGTTAATTCGCTAGCGTTTGGCATTTATCGTTACTGCGCAAATTCACTAACGAACGCTGGCGTAGTTTCGCTAGTGTTACTTCGCACCCTTACGCCTGGCGAAGTTTCGCTAGCGACGTAACTACGCAAATTCACTAACGCGCACAGTGTACTGAACGCTACCTTTTACGCTAGACTTCCTTCGCCACCTCAGACCAGGCGAAGCGCAATAGAGTAGATAGGGATTGCTTCAAAAAAGTCAAAAAAATTTCTAAGTCCCAAAAAACGCTGGTGTGTTTTCTACATTATGGGTGATAGGCTGAAAAAGATCGAAAAAATTTTTGGGGCTCCCCTCCTTCCCCCCTACATTTCCTGACTCATGGCAACTTACCTAGACAGTGGGCACATGTGTAGGGCAAAATATAATTTTTATTTGATGTTTTGAAGGTTTTCTAGCCATTTGTAGTGCTGATACGTATTCCTCCATTGAAATTTGAATTTGGCGCCGTATGCAAATTAGCCTTCGCTAGTGTAACTTCGCTTCACTTAGCGAATCAACGCTAGCGCAAATTCGCAATCTTACGCTACTCCTGTGCGCAACTTTGGATTTTAGTGAATTTGCGGAGCGCTGGCGAAACTACACCTGGCGAAGCGCGGCGAAGTTGCGCCTAGCGAAACTACGAATGTTAGTGAATTTGCCCCTTGGGCTCTGAAATAGTGGCAAGACATTCCCAGGAATGATGATTTGTTTATTCCCATCTGGCAGTCTGAAGGGTTATTATAGGTTTGGTAGATGGCAAAAGTATGTTGTTTACCAGTTTGCATAATAGTGCTGTAAAGTTTGATGGAGGAGGATTTTGCTTGTGCAATGCATCTTTCAAGAGCAGTAGAGGCAGCTATACCAGCATAGAATAATACCCTTGCCTTCGTGATGAGATGTTGAACAGGCAGGTGTCTGGGCACTTTTGGCCATAAAATGTATTTAAAGTTTATAAAGAGCCATCTAGGGTTCAGTTGATTCCGATGCTAGAAAAAAAGGGGGGGTAGGCCAATGTTGAAGGCTTATAAGAATTAACATGGAATATTTTATGTATTTTTACAGTTGTACTCACTGCTTTAACATTTTCTAGAATTAATTGCATTTATATACCCTTTATGTACAGATCCTATTTGTCGTTGGTGGTACTCTGTATCTTCCATGGCTATTGGTTGGTTAAAAGGGGACGACTCTGTGGTGAAGTCCCACTTTGCAGAAGTAGAAAGAATTCCTAAGCTCCTTGACTCTGAGTAAGTACCATCCCCATAACCTGCTTGGCATACTGCATCTGTAGCCATTCAAACATTAGGTTGTTCTCCATTCAAGAATTATGGACACATATATTTTTTTGGGCACCGACCTGCCTTTTAAATATTATAAAGTTTGTTGAGAAGGGGTTGTACTAGAGGACTTCCCTAAGCAGTAAAGAGCAGGCCACACTGTTATTTGTATACTTTATAAAAAAAAAATAAGACTAGAGCATTTTACTATCAAATCCTAATAAACAGTGTTCATTTTTACAGTAACCCTCTGGTGAAAGCAGTGATCCATATGTGCAGAGCCATGCAAGCAGCTGTACTTGGCAAATGTGATGGCCAGCAGAACTCATTCTATCACTGTGAGAAAGCCAGCGCATTTTTGTTTAACAGTCTTAATATAAGCAGCACCGGCAACACAAATCTCAACAAGGTGATTACCCAGACTTTTCTGTATTTATTTTTCCTTGTTATATTTAACATTTGTCTCCAAATCTGCTACTCTGGGGGTAATGTACTATGCTTGAATGTTTGTTTTCTATTGACATTTAAAAATGTTTAGGTATAACCATTCTTATTCAGATCTATCAAATACAGTATATCTGTTCGCCTTTCTTCAAGAATTACAAGATTTTTTTCAGTTGTTTTCAAGTGCAGCCATGAATACAAACACACAACAGGTGTAGAATTCATCGATATAATGTTGGTATCACCCTGGTGCATTGTTGTTGCATTGCATGTCACCTTGAACTTTGTGCAATGTTTCTTCAGTGCAGTATGGTGGTTCCAGCTGTCTTCATATCTGGCTGTTTCGAGATACAGATAATTACTTGGGTCTCCCTACAGTACAGTATTTATTGCTCAAATAAAGTAATTCTTACATAATAGAACAAGAAACGTTCTTGGAATGTTCAAGGGTTTGCCTCTCAAGCATGGTTAATAGATGACTGACATTCCATGAACACAGATAGGAAAGAATTTATACAGAAAACCAACCCATGAAAAATGTGGAATCAAAGTGTATTAACGACTTGATTAATGTAAAACGTAAATTATTTTTTTTTTCCAACAAAAATTGGAATTCTAAATGCCACTTTAACACTCTCAATCTTGCAAACTTTTAGGTGGTGCAGCTTTTAATTTGCGACCTTCTGCTTTCATTGCGCACTTCCTTATGGCAGAAACAGTCCTCCAGTCCAGCGGCCGGAGATTCTATTCATGCCCCCACTTCTGTCCTAACAGGATTCCAGCGTGATCTCAGCAGCCTACGTCGTTTGTCTCTGACCTTTAAACCTGCCCACTGCAAGGTTTGTGTGTGTCATGCAGAAATGGGTAGGTAGGGTAAATATCTGATTTATAATGTAATATGGGCTGATCATATGGTTTCTCTTCCATTTTAGCTCTTCCTCCATGAAGCCACAGTACGATTGATGGCCGGTGCAAGTCCAACTCGTACACATCAACTTCTGCAACACAGCCTACAAAAACGCACCGCACTTGCAAATAAACAAGGTTTGTCATGAAATCAGCTTGACTACTAAAATGCATAGAGTGCCTATAGTGCAAATAGTTTCCATCTGAAGTGTTTTAAAACCTCTCATCTTCGTTAACACCATCAGTTGATTAAGGTGGGGCTGCTACATACTTTTGTTTGGCATAGGAAGGAGGTATTCAAGAGCTGTGGTTTATTCACCTTGCTTCCACAACTGTGATGCAGTCATACTGCATCATTTTTTAATTTACGAGCAACACTACTGTTTGATTAAAAGTAATCCCAGTCCTAATATGGAAGAATGTGAAATATGTGTAGACAACTCGCTTATGAGGCCATCAGTTTCTTTAGAAAACCCCATGGGGCACTTTTGCTACCAGATTAAAAAAATACCTGTGCCAATTCTCATTGCCTTGAAATAGACTGCTAATAAAGAGAGTATTGGCCCTAAAAGGCTGTAATGCAAGCTTAACTGCATGTTTTAGCAGTGTTAGGATTCCTTTAAACTCCATGGGAGGCAATATAGGCATCTCTGGGTATTTCACCTCCAGCAGAAATGCAGCATTGCAGAAACTGCCCCTTCTGAACGAAAGAGTAACAAAGAAGTAGGGAAGAATTTTGAAAATTATGTTTTTGTTCCATACCAGGCTAAAGCAACCACATGCCATTATCAGTGAAGATCTGTACCTCCAAAAAGCCACACTAGCTCCCCATATTCTCTTCTGCTGATTCTCAAAACATGCTCTGGGCTGCTGTGTTACCTAAGCTTACAGACCAACTCACAATATTTAGGAGCAGATTTATCAAAATCTGAGTTAGTGGGGAAAAAAAAACCCAAAGCTGAGCATAAAAAACACTGACAAAACTTGTGCGACTTTTTTCTCGAATGCTATCTTTTTAAGAAAAAAACGCAACAAAATATTGTGGTGCACATCGCATGTCCGCAAGAATCTCATTGTTCCATTAATTTTCAATGAGGCTAAAAATCTGTTATGTTTTAAAAAACTGGGAAAATAAATAAATAAAGTTGTTGAAGAACATTCCCATTGACTTCTATACAACCTCGCCAGCTTTTACTTGCTGAATTTTTTCTGGTGACTTTTTGTGGTGTTTTTAAATTCAGACTATTCAAAGTTTTGGAAAATACTTGTGCATTTTTCTGTGTCCGCGTTTTTCCGCGTCTGCACTTCTTCCGCGTCTGTGAATAGAATATAAAAGTCATGATAAAAGGTTTATTAGTAATTAATTCTGATTCACATTTCATGGCAGCAATCAGAATAATCAACCCTGTAGCATCAGCTTCAATGACATCCAAACCTCATGTTCTGTTTGATAATTTGTGACAACCCCTAGGCTTAGTTCTCACCCCAGCCCAGAGCATACTGAGCATGTGCGTGTAACACAAAACATGGTGCACAACTTTGAAGGTCCGGATCATTACTGTTATAGAGATGGTTAACCTTTAGGCTGGTGCAGTAAGCTCATTATATAAAATACAGCATTTCTACCCATATTCCTTTTTAGGGTTTGGCCACCTAAATTCTCTAAGTTGAGATGGGTTGTACAGTTAGGGTTAGTGTTTTGTTCATAACCCTGTCAGTATCTAATTCTCATATTAAACTTTATGACTTTATGACGTTTGCCAAATGTTAGGCACCCCCAAGTGACTTACCTGAAACCCGGGCTGGTGCAGAAAACTGCACTGGCCCGGGCTTATACCAGTGAGCACCAGGGAGCATTCTCTTCCGGCTTATTTTTACTTCAAATTTCCCAGGGCAGACGCATGCGCAGTAGAATGAAAAAGCCAACTTTTTAGTTAAAGTTCGGCTTTTCACTGTAATGTGCATGCGCAGCCATGAGAAGAAAGAAGAAGCTGGAAGAGGATCGCTCTGTGGTGCTCGCTGGAATAACCCAGGCTGGTTCAGTTTTCTGCTGATAGGAGCACCGGCCCGGGGTTTCAGGTAAGTAAATACATTCACTTGGGGTTGTGGGTATCATTTGGCACCGCCAAGTGGTAAACGACTTTCCTTCTCCTTTAAGAAAGCTAATATTGGTCTCTGAGTTACTCAATAAACTTTTACAATGTTTGCTTAAAGAGCACTTTTTTGGAATTAAGGAACAAGCATTCCTAGTGGATACAGTAGCTGTATGCATAGATTTGCTAATACATCTTATCTACATGTCTCATGGCACCCAGAGAGGAAACTATAGGGATAGAATGTTACTGGTTATTGGTCAAAAGACTACTTTCCTGTATCTCTTTTAGATAACAAGTAGAAATATGGGAAATATTCTTGCATTTATTGCACTTCATAATACTGATCTATTCATAAAAGCTTGTTGAGTATTTATGTTTTATAAATAAAATTGATGAAGTAGCTTGTGAGCAACATGTTGCTCTCCAACCCGTTGGATGTTGCTCTCAGGGTCCTCAAAGCAGGTGATTATTTTTGAATTCCAGGCTTGGAGACAAGGTTTAATTGCATAAAAACTAAGTATACTGCCAAAAGAGCCTTCTGTAGGCTGTCAGTCCACATAGGGAATCACAGCCCTTATTTGCAACCGAAGGGACTTCTTCATGTTTGTGTTGCTCCCCAACTCTTTTTATATTTGAATGTGGCTCACAGGTAAAAAAGGTTGGGGGCCCCTGGTATAGCAAGTGATCGTTCCTGTGTTTCTGTCAACAGGTGATCTGGACTCGTTACCTGGGCAGCGGGAGAGAGCTACAGCAATTCTCCTGGCCTGCCGACACCTACCACTTTCATTTCTTTCAACCCCTGGGCAGAGAGCCGTCATGCTTGCTGAAGCTGCCCGAACTCTTGAGAAAGTGGGTGACCGTCGTTCTTACCATGATTGCCAGCAAATGATGGTAAAGTTGAGCGGTGGCACTGCTATGGCAGCCTACTGAAACGGACACTCACCCAGATCTGTTGGGAAGAAACAACATTCTCTTTTTCCATGTAGGAACAAACTAATGCTGTCTGGGTTGAACAAATCCAAAATATTAAGAGGTCTAAAGCCCAGAGACTTCATGGCTCAGTGGGTTTTTCATTGTACAGTCTCAATAAGGGATCTCCTCCGGGATAGTAGAGACAAATTGAAGCGGACCATGCTTTGCTTTGTAATATATATTTTCCGAGCATCACACCTTTAAAACTATTTAAGTCTCTTTTTTTTTATAGTTCACCTCATTCTCAGGGTACATGTAATATAGTCCTTCTTTTAGCCCTTGCTTCTGCAGGCTAAAGTAATATTTTTTTCCATTTGCTACTGCTACATTGAAGCCATTTTTAACTGTCACGCTGATATCTCTTACATCAAAGCTCTACTCACACATTACATGTAGTTGTAGCATACAAATCCCTCAGTGAACATGTACCCAAGCTAGCAGAGCGAACTTAACAACAGGACATAAAACTCCTGACTTCCTCTGCCAAAGAGCCTTACGTTGAAAATATCCAGATCTCCTATTTAACACCAACTTGTTTCACTTCCAGACCTTACATGATGCGCAGCTCTTGCCTTCTCCCTCTACTTTGTTTACTAGTCTGGTGCAGTTGGCTTACAGGCTCAAGTATTAAATGCTGAGCATGTTACTATTATCAGTTCGAAGGGAAAAAAAAATACTTATTCCTTGAGAAAATAACACTGGCCTGTACAATATAACCCAGTAATGTAAAATGTCGAAGTTGCCAGTTACACCATGAAATTTAGTTTTTTACAGCAGTCAAGCGGTTAAAGAAACTGCTATGAAAGCTGCTTGTAAATGTTGACACTATTCTGTTCTGTCTTGGCTTTCTTAAGCCCTTTAAAGCACTGTCTATAATGCTAGTGGGGATAGTTGGATTTGTGCCTTGTTCTGATATATACATGAGTTCTAACGCTTTTGTATTATATTTTACCCGTGTAAAATATGTCCTTTATGGGTATAAACAATAGATCAGTATGGAGAAGCAGCCTGCAGTTTTACTTGAGTAAAATCCCATTGAGTAATATTCCTTTAAAGGAGAATTCAACCCGTAATATAAAAAAAAAAAACATTCCCAACTAGACTTCCCTCCTACCCCCAGCCTACCTTTCCCCCCTCCCCTGGGCAAGTGCCCCTAATTTTTTACTTACCCCACCTTGCAGATTCTGGCCTCGGAGTTCACGGCAGCCATCTTTTTTCTTCTGTCTTTTTCGGAAGTTTGCGCCAAAAGTCTTGTGACTTTCGCCAGATGCACAGTTGTTTGGGACTGGAAAGTTACTCGAACTACGCATGCCCCAAAAATGGCATCCATACACGAAGATTACCAGAGAAGAAGATGGCTGCCGTGAACTCCGAGGCCAGAATCTGCACGGAGGGGTAAGTAAAAAAAAATGAGGGGCATTTGCCCAGGGTGGGCAGGTAGGCTGGGGAGGAGGAGGGAGAGGGGTCTACCCAGGGTAGGGGGGAGGGTTTTTTTTTATTATGGGTTGAATTCTCCTTTAAGTCAGAATGGTAATGGTACATAATTGTTACTGATTTTAAATAAAGGAGACTCTGCTGTGTTTTAACGTAGTTAATTCAAACCAGAATAGTTTGTGTGTAGCGTGCCAAGCTGCTTTTCTGCAATTGGTTTTGCTCAATCTGCTGTTCCCCCATATATTCCTGGGGCGCTGTCTAGCTCATTACCTTCGGCAACAAGTTTGGAGAGGACCCAGGTTCACTTGTATCCTCACGTGTATGTAAATAACTATTTCATGTATTTATTTTTTTAAATAAATTTACAATACTATGCCTCGGCAAGGAGGGATAGTACTGCTGTTTGACCCTGTGCATCAGAATTGTATATTCCTTATAAACACAAATTGGAGAAGTGCGGCATATTACGTTTTTATTTACAAAGCACTTTTTTTCTAGAATAAACTGACATTTTTTAAGGTGAGGACCACTGAATGTGTTTAACCACATTGACTGCTTTTTTTTCTATGTGATATTTTGTACAAAATGACAGATGAAAAATAGACTATAACATGTTTGTTTTCTACAGTGCAGCAGCATCATCAATTGCTTCAGGTGCACTGCCTGTAGACTGCCAGTCCATATAGTGCTACTCAATGGCCAATCACTTATTTTGCTCCACACAGGAATATTTTTCATGCTTCTGTTACTCCCCATTTATTTTTACATTTGAATGTGGCTTATGGCTAAAAAAAGTTGGGGACCCCTGTTTTCCAATATACTACAAGTTCACTTGAAGGTAAACCACCTCATTAAAGTTTGGTCACAAAGCTCTGAGTTGGTCTCATCATGCACAAAACATCTTCCCAAATTGAGAGTGAAATATGGAAGGTCATTCTGCTACCAACCAACCACAGAGGGTTAAATTGGTTATTTACTAGGGATGCACCCAATCCACTATTTTGGATTCACCCGAACCCCCGAATCCTTTGCAAAAGATTCGGCCAAATACTGAACTGAATCCTGATCCACATTTACATATGCAAATTATATGTGGGAAGAGAAAACATGTTCTACTTCCTTGTTTTGTGACAGTCATGCGATTTCCCTCCCTGTGCCTAATTTGCATATGCAAATTAGGATTTGGCCAGGCAGAAGGATTTGGCTGAATCCTGTTGAAAAAGGCCGAATCCCGAACCGAATCTTGGATTCGGTGCATGCCTACTATTTACCAGTGGAGGCCCCGGCTTCTTTAGCCACCTTCTTTCCCCCAATTGCCAATGATAACCGATCTCATACATGTTATCATATGGACAATGTTCCAATACTACTTGCAACTTAATCCATATACCGAGGTATCTATGCTCTACTGTATGTTTTCTTTTTTTTTTTTTAAACAATTTGGCTTCTCACAGTAACATCATGCAATACTACACACTGGTACCAATGCAAACGAGCAGCTTGGAATGTATGGGTGCCACACTCGTTTTATCCTTCCACACTACACTGTAGAGGTACTATGAAGTTATGCTATTGCTGGTAATTGGAGTTACTTGTACTATATTATAAGCAGTAACTGTTAGAAACCAATCAGGATTCAGCTTTCGTGAGTGATAAAGCAGTCTAAGCTTGCTGCTGGTTGTTAGTTTCAGGGCCGGAACTAGGGTTATGCAGAAGAGGGGGCACTGGGAACATACATCTTGCCTGCATACCGCTAGTCCAGGCTCCTCAAATACGGTCTGCTCCTCACTGCCTCCCAATGTTCTCTCATCTCACTGTTGTCACTGTGTGTGGGTGCTTGCGCTGGGAGGGTGGATTGAGGTTGCTAGCCACATTGCCTAGGGTGCCCTTTACTAGTTTAATTTCAAAAGCTGACCATACATTGAAAGATCCACTGGTTTGCAGATCCTTCCTCCATATTCCCACCTTATAGTAGTTGATATTGGGCTGATCCGATCGTTTGGCCGTGCACAAAGTACGACATGGCCACTGGTAGCGGGAGCTCCCTCCTTGTGCAAGTGTCCTAGCGCTGGCGGGGGCAATTTAAAAAGAAAACACTTACCCCCGACCAGATTGTGGCCTCTATTAGCCCACACTTTTGGTTGGGGATAATATTTTTGCCCAAAAGGTGCCCTTTAAAGAGCAGGGTTCACATTTGAGGTAAGTTTTAGTATGCTATAGAACACCCAATTCCTGCCAACTTTGCAATTGGTCTTTATATTTTAAAGTTAGTGGCCTTGCTCTTGCCTCTTTCCAGCTTTCAAATGGGGGTCACTGACCCCATCTCAAAAAACAAATGCGCTGTAAGGCAACACATTTATTGTTATTGCTACTTTTTTTTTTACTCATCTTTCTACTCAGGCCTCTCCTATTCATATCCCATCTCTTATCCAAATCAATGCATGGTTGCTAGGGGAATTTGGACCCTAGCAGCCAGATTGCTGAAATTGCAAACTGGAGAGCTGCAGAATAAGGTAAATAAACACAAATACTGAAAAAATCTAATTGTCTCAGAACATCACTCTCTACATCTTACTAAACGTTAATTTAAAGGTGAACAAACCCTTTAAAAATACACTCACAGCTCAACTCTAGATATGTCAGTCTCTCTAGATTTATATACATTCACATAATAAGTTATGGGTTTCATGTATCTGTACTCCATTTATTAATGAGCCATAAAGTGGTGTCTGAAAATAAAAAGCTTCAATAATAAAAAAAAGATCAAACAAAACATAATGCTGAACACTTTTATATATTGTGTTGCATGTGACTAAGCTGCAGTTGAATGCCCTGTATGAGCAGGAACATGCCAGTCTGTGTTGCTCCAGTGCCCCTTATCTTCCTCCTCTTTCTTGGCACCACTTCAGCCTCACTGACTTGTGATGTTGAGTCTAACAAAGTGAATGTAAGATATACAGTAACTAGGCATTGGCATATAATGACATTCTGGTATACTTGTGTGATTAATACTCTGGGTGTTCTAACAAGTATTGAGGCAGATTTCATGGAGCCACTGCAACTGGATTGTGGTATTTCACCCAGACCTGGGTCTGAGGGCAGCTCACAAAGGCCCATGCTTTCCAATGGCTGCATCTTCACTTGGGACTGGGTTGGAGATTTTGAGTTGTTGAATCTCCCGCGTGTCCAGTCCCCAGTGGAGGTAATTACTTAGAATTAAGAGCAGTGAGCACGGTAGTGTTGAGAGGGGGACTGAGCGAGTGCAAGGAGGCAGTTGGGAGCAGATGGGGAAGTTAGCAGGGGAGATCCAGTCTGGGGTGGTGGATGGGAGGTGCAATCAGACCATAAAGTCTATACATGCATATTGTTTAAAGGGGACCCGTCACCCAAAAAAATTATTCCAAATACTATTGTATCACATTAGTCAAGCAAAATGAACTTTGATTACACTATATAAATTATTTGAATCTTGATTCCATCAGTCTGGGAACTCATAATTATAGCAAGCAGGCAGGCGCCATTTTGTGGACACTGTTATTAAGGCAAGCCTCTCAGAATCTTGTTTGTGCACCAGAAGGGAGGAACCGATTCCATTCCCATGCCCTGGTTACACAATTAAATGGTTAAGAGAACGGGGGAATGTGTGGAGAGCAGTGACATCTTGGAAGTGCTGAATGGAAAGTGAAAGTAATTGTCTGCCCCGCCTCTATGCCTATTTGATTGACAGCTGAGATTTTTAAATGAGTTTACAACAGCTATGAATGCTTTAATAAAAAAAATAATTTGGATTTCATGTTTAATTTAAAAAGGACTTTTATTATACAGCTTTTTATGTCTGGGTGACTGGTCCACTTTAAAGGAGAAGTAAAGGCTTATTCCACTTGGGGGGGGTGCCAAATGTTACGCACCCCCAAGTGAATGTATATACTTAGCCGAAACCCAAAGTCAGTAATCCTATCCGCATAAGAGGAGTTTAGCAGAGAGGCATGTGTGGGGGAGGTGGCAAATTAGAAATTCTTAAATACAGCATTATCTTCCTCTTCGTTAACTTGTTGACCTGCAGAATACTCCTGAATGAATGCCTGACTGGAGCAAGCCCCACCTGCTGCAGAGTCTGCAAGTAGAATGAGAATGGAACTTCATATACAACAGAGGGTGAGCTTGTCATTGAAAAATGCCTATTGCAGCAATACACACACAAATACCATACCAACCGTGCAGTTCATATAACAGACAGTTCTAGCCACAGCTATAATGTCAAATTCTAAATATGTCATTACCTTCCATTTCCTCCAAGCTTTGCCATGCGTTTAATGAAATTACATAATTATTTCTGTCTGAAAAATAACAGCAAGATGCCTAACATGGTTATTTAGCAAGGTCCGAATTTATCTCAATATCGGCTGCTACAAACTCCGATCTAACCCGCTCGGGTTTTTAACGCTTATTTATTATTACATTTTCCCAAGATTTTTTTCTTGAATTTTCCCCGAAATCTCTGAATTTTTCATAGTTTTCACCCGAAAGCTCCGAAAACATTGTGAAATTGCCTGAAACAACCAAAAATCAATGGGACTATTCCCATCGACTTTTATGCAACCTAGACAGGTTTGAGATGCCGTGTTTTTATATTTGGGCTTTTTAGCCCTCTGTTTTTAATAAATTCCGAAAAATTATTTTTTTTTTTTTAAAAAGTCAGATTTTATAAAAAAAAAAAATCACAAATTTTTTGGATTTCAGGTATTCGGAGCTTAGTAAATAGCCCCCTTAGTATTGGAAATCAGTATTCTTATCGGTCAATTCTTTTGTATTCGTAATGAAGTTTTTAATCAGTAGAATTCTTATTGGTGACTTTTTCTGCACTTATAATTAAGTTTTTGACAAATTCTATAGAGAATTAGAGGGCACTATGGGATGGCATTGGGTTTACAGCCCCTTTAAAGGAGTGAGGTAGCAACACTAGCAGCATATCCATAGAGAAAACTTTGCTTGTACAGGTATGAGATCTGTAATCCAGAATGCTTGGGACCTGCCTTTTTCTGGATAAGGGGTCTTTCTGTAATTTGTATCTCCATACATTGTCTATTAAACATAATTTATACATTAAATAAACCCAATAGGTTGGTTTTGCCTCCAGTAAGGATTGATTATATCTTAGTTGGGATCAAGTACAAGGTACTGGTTTATTATTATAGAGAAAAAAGGGAATATGTTATTAAAATTTTGAAATATTTGATTAAAATTGAGTCTATGAGAGATGGCCTTCCCATAATTTGGAGCTTTCCTGATAACAGGTTTCCAGATAATGGGTCCCATACCTGTACAACTGAATCATTAAGGTTACTACTCTAAAAGTGATATTGAGTCTAATCCAGCGCTGTGAAATATGTTGGCGCTATATAAATACATGTTATTAATAATAATAATAATAATAATGTATATAGATATGCCAAATATTCATGCGAAGAAGCTGGGCTGGTATGGCAATTTCACTTTTTTTCAATTACATTTTGTTAAGATCAAGACTAGAGCAACGGGGCAAAAAGTCAGGTCAAGCTGCCCATGATTTTTATTTTGCTTATAGGAAATAACATTGCTTACTTTTTCTGGAATTTGTTGATAAGTTGTTTCACCCTTTAAGATGTAAAAGTACCAAGGATATTGGAAAACAAACATTTTGTTCTTCTTGTGTAGAGCCTCTTAGAGCAGCTGCGCTCTCTCTCTCTCTCTGTCTCTCTGTGTGACTCTCCTGTTCCCAGACTAACAGCTCCCTGGCACAGTCCAGTTTTGCAGCTGAGCACCTGTATAATCAGAGAGGGAGAGAGTACTCAGAAGTACCTTCAGCCATAGGAATCCTTAAGCACATTAACCCCTTCTCAATAACTGTTGATGGCTGTGTTTAACTCTGCTGGGAGCTATCAGGATGAGGCCAATGGGGAAACTTTCCCACTACTATTTGTCTGACATATGGGGTCTCTGGTCTGGCCTGGGAAAACATTTCAAGTAGAGAGAGGCTCAAGCAACCCCAAGCCATAGTATAGCAATAGCTGGACGTAGGGTTGCCACCTGTCTGGTTTTGACCTGGACAACGTGATTTTTTTGAATGGTTGTCCGCGTCAAAACTGCTGCCAGTTTTTCCAAATTAGGAAAACTGGACAAGATTCCCTGAGATTGATGCAGTGACCGGCCAATTGCTACAACATTGCCACGCCCCCCAATGGCACATCCACCTCCCGCTACATCAAGTTCCCACCACCCGTCCGGATTTGTTAGAGAGGAAAAGAAGCTGGAGATTTCTCATAGCCACAAGCAACAGAGTGGAGGAAATTACTGTTGGGAAAACTAATGCAGGTGAGTAATTTTACCCCAATCACCTTGCAATTGTATATCTGTCTCTCCCATAGTCATAGAGAGAAATACCTTTACTGCCAGAGGTGCTGCAAATCTGTCTGTGGTTCTGTATTACACTGTGCTGCCATGTACCCCGAGTCATTACTTTCTGCCTTTGGACTGGACCTTGTCTGACTGATTTATGGATTTTGTGCTGAAAAGATATTTAATACTTACCTAATTAACTTGTTTTGCTGGACGTTCTACTTTTGATATTTAATTAAGGTTGCCACAGCCGGCATGGCTAATTAGCATTTAATTGAGATGCATGGCTGCACATTAATCAGTTCAGTCTGCAGCATGCATTGAAATTAATTGCTAATTAGCCATGCAGGCTGTTGATTCCATTTGTGTTTGACTTTAAAGGAGTGAGGTGGCAACTCTATATTTAATGCAACAGTTCTGCCAAATGTCCTATCTTAACATTTTATATTATTTGAATGGTCACTTTATTTTAATTTTTTTTTTTTTTTTTAGTAAATTCATAGTTTAAAATAGATATACATTGTTTTAGACTTTGCAAATACAGGTATTGAATCTATTATCCAGAAACCAGTTCTAAGAAAACCATTTTTAATGAAACCGTACATTGCGCATGATCCTAATTAAGATCAAATTAATCCTTATTATAGGCAAAACAATCCTATTGGTTTTAATTTAATGTTTTGTTTTTTAGTAGAGTTATGGTAGAGACCCCTTATCTGAGCATTCTGGAGAACAGGTCTTTTAGCTGTACTGTATATTAAAGATTTGTCAGATTTGATAAATCTCTGCAGTATTGTGATGCTTAGGGGCAGATTTATCAAAGGTCGAAGTTAAAAAAAACTTCGAATTCAAAAAGACCAACTGAATGGTGGTCGAAGTTTTTTGGGTCGAAGTGGCTCTACTTCGAATTGTACGATTTGAAGTAGCGCTACTTCGATTCGAAGTTTTTTTAACTTCGAACTTCAATCTCCCAATCTCCCCCAATTGCCTCCATGCAGGTTCTAGGAGGTCCCCCGTAGGCTAAAACAGCACTTTAGATGACAAATGGTCGAAGTTTTAAAAAGACCGTACAATTTCAAAGTTTTTTTTAAACTTCGAATCGAAGTTGGACAATGGTTGAAGTAGCCAAAAATTACTTCGAAATTCGAAGTTTTTAACTTCGAACCTTCACTTCGACCTTTGATAAATCTGCCCCTTAATATGTAGGGGAAAAGTCTAAATTCTTTTTTTTTTTTTTTTTATAATTTAACTTTTTATTGATCTTCACTTCCAAGGAAAGATAACAGGTACAACAATGGTGTAAGAAATTATTCAGTTGACTGTATCAGATGCTACACAGCAAAACATAACTCTTCAATTAGCTCAATCAACACTTATGCCTCAAATCCTGAAAATGTATATTGCAATAACGAAATATTGAGTCCTCATAGAAGTGAAAGAAGTTTTTGTATTTTGTTTAAGAAACAAGAGAAATAGAAAAGTAGACAGGTCTGACTAGGTCTGGGGATGTAGTAAACTCAGATCAGTGCACGGTACCTCTAAGGTGCAAAGTCTCCAGATGTTGAGCCCACGGATACCACTCCAGCTCCCCATTCCTGAAGTCTGTTTCTTATGGATTCCATCGCTCTAATCCAATTTAACTTTGCTATCAGCATTTGTAAGCCCGGAATTGTAGGACTTTTCCAGTTTGCTGCCAATAAAGATCTTGCTGCTGTCAGGATATGAGTAGCTAATTTACGCGTTTGTTTCAAGTGTATGGCTCTAATCTTCATCCCTAAAAGGAAAGTGTGTGGAGAAGCTTGTGTGGTGCAATGTAGGACTTCAGAGAGCAAAGCTGCCACCATCCTCCAAAATTCCTGAGCTACTGTACAGGTCCACCAGGTGTGCAGAAAGGAACCCCTCTCTCCACATTCTCTAAAGCACTTTGAGTGATCCAGGTTACCGCTTAGTTTAGCTATTCGTGTAGGGGTGTAGTACCAACGAAATATTATTTTATAAGCTCTCTCATTAGAGGCTGCACATATTGATGTTCGTTTGGCCGTTTCCCAAATTTCTGTCCAGGACTTTTCAGAAATTGTGAGGTCTAAGTCCTCTTCCCACTTTAGCATGTAAGGTTGATGTGTGTCTGTATTGTCTGTCGCGAGGTTCATATACAGAAGGTGTGTTGGGTATGAGTGGTTGTGACACATCCTTTCAAAATATGTAAGGGTTTGGGATTTGCAAGCAGTTTCCACATAATGCCTTATCTGCAAATATCGATAGAATTGTGTATGGGGGATACTACATTCTTCCCTAAGCTGTTGGAAAGATTTAACTGTCCTGTCATTAACGAAATCTAGTAAGGTTGTCAGATTTGCAGATATCCATATTTGAAACTCTATGGGAGTGCTACCCGGAGGGAAGTCTTTATTGTTAAGAATAGTCCTGTATTTTGTGGTAGTGTTGCTTAACTTCATCTTGAATGCTATAGAGTCCCATAGATCCAATGCTTGCTGTGACAGGGGAAGGAGATGCGGTGGGGAATCCCTAGCTGTTGTAGGGATCCAAAATAAATGGGCGAGCTGCAGCGGGGCTGTATAATGATTTTCCAGGGTTCTTCTGTTGGTGCATGTGTGTACCATTGCTTCTAGCCTACTAGCAAGGTAATATCTATATAGATGGGGTACTCCCAAGCCTCCCAACGATTTCAGCTTTGTCATGATAGCTGTCTTAATTCTGGGCTTTTTTCCCCCCCATAGGAATTTCGATACAGCTTTTTGGAGTGAGGAAGCTACTTTTTCGGCAAAGTGTACCGGTAACGTCCTAAAGAGGTAAAGTATTCGAGGTAATAGTGTCATTTTAACAGCTGCTATCCTACCAAACCATGATAGGTGATATAAGTGCCATTTGTCCAAATCTTTTTTTTAAGTGTATTGATTAGTTTAGGGTAATTAGCCTTGTATAGGGTACAATAGGAAGGAGTAAGGTACACTCCTAAATACTCCAATGAGTCTGTCTCCCACCTATAGTCAAAGTTAAGTTGTAGTAGTTTAAGTTCTGGTTTGGACATATGTAGTGGTAGTGCGTGCGATTTGGTAGGGTTTATTTTGTATCCTGAAAGTTGAATTGTAGAGTTGGAACTGGGTCAGAGTTTGGAAGCGTGGTTTGTGGGGCTGTTAGCGTAAGGATGATATCATCGGCAAAAATAATAAAAAATAATTTTATATTCCGTGGTCTCCGATTCGGATGCCCTTAATATTGGGGTTTTGTCTGATGGCGTGAGCTAACGGTTCTAGGGATAGGGCAAATATCAGGGGAGACATGGGGCAACCCTGGCGAGTCCCTCCTTTAATGTCAATGCGGTCGGAGAGAAGTCCCGTGCTAAGTACTTGAGCTGATGGTGTAGTGTAAAGCTGTGTGATTCCCGTAAGGAATGGTGTAGGTATCTGCAATTTGTTGAGCACCGCAAACATATATCTCCAGTCTAATCTGTCAAATGCTTTTTGTGCATCTAACGATAATAGTAGGGAGGAGGCGGTCTGTTTAGGTGCCCAGCAAATCAGGTCTATCGTTTTACGGATATTGTCTGCTGCTTGGCGTCCCGGCACGAAACCTACTTGATCGGGATGTATAAGGTGGGGAAGAATCATAGATAATCTGTTAGCCAATACTTTCGCAAACATTTTAATGTCTGTATTGATAAGTGATATAGGCCTGTAGCTGTCGCAATTATCTGAATCTTTTCCTGGTTTTAGGATCATAGCTATGATAGCAGTTTGCATGTGTGTCGTCGGAGGAGAGCCATCAAGGAATGATTGGAAAAGCTCTCTCAAGAAGGGGGTCAACTGATTTACAAAGGATTTATTATATTTAGTCGTATAACCGTCTGGGCCAGGTGCTTTGCCAGATTTAGAGTCTTTAATTACCCTCTCTATCTCTTCCTTGTTTATTGGTGCCGCTAGCAGCTCTATATGTTCTGTTGTGATGGTGGGGGGGATCCATTGCTTCACGATTGGAAAAGTCCAAATTCTTAAGTTGCTAGGCAAAGTCTAAATAGTAGGCAGTCAGCAATGTAGTGTGTAATGACAAAAAAAAAATAGGGAACAGAGAGAATACCAACAAAAAACAACTAGGGACAATAACGAAAGGCAGAGGAAGAATCCCAGCAACTGGAGGAAATAGTAAATGTTTGTTGTAAATAAGCAAAACCGCCTTAATGAGCCTTCTATTCCAGCTCTGCCCATTTGCCTTTGGGTGTAATGTCTTCACACTGGGCATCATCTGTACCCTTTGCCTTCTGCTGCTGGATTACATGAAGCGCAGAAAACCCTGCACAAATTTCCCTCCCAGCCCTCCCTCCAGGCCCTTTGTGGGAAATCTGCTCCAAGTGAACTTTTCATGCCTCCATAACGAAAGTAAACAGGTAAATGTAAATGCTTTTCTTTCATGAATTGCTTCAGATGGCGGCCATCACAGCATTAACTATTCAAATTTGATCTGTCCCACTGAGTTATAATAATAATAATAATAAAAGTACACACACAAATATATATATTTTAGTATAACAAACAAGGGAAAGTTGTGCTCACCACTAATTTTTAAAACCATTAGTTGTGCAATATATTTAAACTGGCCAACTACGTCAAAGTCATCCCATATCTGGCCAGTCCTATGCTCAATTTTCATCTGATTCATTAAGAATTCTATTGCTTCATTATACATTTTACAAAGGGACTAGTTTTACCTGCAACTTACTTGCTGCTTTCAAAGTAAAACTCCCAAACTTGGCTGCCCTTTTATTGGACACCAGTGGGATCACCTGACTGTAGCTGGGAAGGGTGGGAGCTACAACATGGCGCTGGTCACTGCTCCTGTATAACTATAACAAATAAGGGAAAGTTGTGCTCACCACTAATTTTTAAAACCATTAGGCGGGGGTGCAATGAGGGTGTGACCACAAAATACATATAGACAAATACAAGAGTCCTCTGCACTCAACCCATTATCAATATATTTAAGACAGACATTTTGTGCATACTGCTGCTAAAAAATGCCTTACCCTTTAAACAAAACAGGGATTGTTTGTCCATATATTGCAATATATTTAAGCTGGCCAACTACGTCAAAGTCATCCCATATCTGGCCAGTCCTACGGTTAATTTTCATCGGATTCATTAAGAATTCTATTGCTTCATTTTACATTTTACAAAGGGACTAGGTTTTACCTGCAACTTCCATGCGTAAATCCTATCCGAGAGCCAGTCTAGATAAATAAAAATATTACAAAGTTCACATATCGGCAAGTGCATGTAAAGCTTTCAGATAATGATATATCTCATATTATAAACATTATTGGCATAAGGCTACAAAAAAAGCTAATTTCAACCAGTTCTCCACCAGAGAACCTGACATCTCACAAAAAGTAGATATGGAGAGCACCTAATGGCAACGATGCTGTATAGGCCTTTGGTAAAAATAAATAGCTAATAGGAATTTTCCAACAATGGGGCCCACTAGGGCATGGAGCCACCAGTGCTCTAAGGGGGTTATTTATCAAAATCCAAATTTCTCATTTTCTGAAATATACTCTTACCAAATCCGCATGGGTTATTTCCCCTTGTTTATCAAATTTTCCATAAAAATTTCATTTTGGGGGGAAAAAACTTTTTGGATTTTCTGCTCTAAAACCACAACATCTAAGGATTATTGCATGAAACCCAGCGCAGGTCAGGATATCTTCGGAACTTCTCCTATTGACGTATGCACAACCGTTGCAGGTCTTAGATGCCTGATTTTTGGATTCTGACTTTTATTACACTTGCAGTACAATAAATTTTGAAAAATTCAAGTTTTTGTTTTTTCCGCTAAAAATTCGGATTTTATAATAAAAAAGCCAATTTTTTTGAGTTTTTGGCATTCGGGCTTTAATAAATAACCCCCTAGATGTCCAGTCCGATGCTGCAGACAATTGTTCCTCAAACTCACAAGTTTAGAAATCAATATCTCTATACTCACAGCCTGTATATAAAAAGTGTGTGACTAGGGAAGAGGTGAGTGATTAATGAACCGTTGTGTTTGTTCAACAGATATAGAAATACATTTATAACCATGTAGCTCACAAACGTGCTGCAATTATTTTATTATTCCCTATGATATTTCTCTTTACAGTTAAGGAAACAATATGGCGATGTATTCAGCCTGCAGTTTATGTGACACAACATGGTGGTGCTGAATGGGTATGAAGTGATTAAGGAAGCTCTGCTCTAGAAGGCTGAGGATTTTGCTGATCAGCCCCCATTTGCCCTGTATGAATCCATTGGGTTCACTGGAAATCACAAAGGTAGAATTATGTGAAGCTAACTCCCCTAGAAAACCTAGAGGATTCCTTGCTTGACTTGAGTTAAAGGGGAAAAAAGGAAATATTGTGATGGTAAACTGGGAAATGTTGATGTTTTGCTTATGGTGTTTTTCCTCTCATAGAAACATGATGTAAAATTAAATTAATGGTCTCCTTTAACCATATGAAAATATCTAGTATTGACATTTGTCACATGATTCTCGTCTGAAAACAACCCAGCACTGTTGTTTATACTGGCATTGTCATGTGATTCTTATAGGGCAATTGATTTTGGGTGTTTCTTGTTGCTGTATTTGAGAAATAGCTCTGCAGGCAAAAATCTTCAAATGTCCCGTTACACTAAATAAGTGTCAAATCCAACTAGTTGCTATAATGTTCATTTAGCACAACAGGCATGTGCCAGTGCATTATCCTACTCTAAATATAAAAGAAATGTGCTTAGAAAAGTGTTTTGGTCTGATTTATTGAATATTCCTCTAAAATCCTTAGTTGCACTGCCGGCTGTAAGTACCAATAAGCAACTAGTGAGACCTGACCAATAACTGAAGCCGTATATGCTTGTGTAAATGCAGAGCTGTGATATAGTGATGTGCAGGCTAGCAGTGTCAGACTGGCCCATTGGGATACCAGGAAAACTCCCATGGGCCCAGGTGTCAGTGGGCCCTCATGTTGCTAAACTTTTGGCCTATTTATTGTCATTCCCTATTTCTATGAGCACAAAGAGGCTAAACAGATGGAATAATTGATTATAGTATGTAAAGAAAACAGTCTAGGAGAATAGAGGTTTATTGAGGAGATAAAAAATATTAGTACTGTGAGTGGGCTCCTGGTTTTATGGTGGACCCCTGGTCTATGGTTTTTGAGTGGGCCCCTGGTATTCCAGTCCAACTCTGCAGGCCAATATATATATATTTTAGCACAGATTGAAACCAGCATTGTATAATATTATCATTGCCTACAACATTGGGGTGGGTTTCATTTATGCTATATCCTTTAAGCAATGTAGCAAAGCATGATGAGCCATTGTTTGGGGAATACTGCTGTATAGTATATACTTTACTATAGCTTAGTATATTTTGCTTTGGCCATTGGACATAACTGTGTTTGCAACTAGTGATTTGTGGGTTGACTCAAAACCCGCAGGAACCATGGTTGGGTGTGGGGGAGGTACATTCCTCCTATGCCCCCAAACCACAGACATGCCAAGAAATATTGTATGGGTTGAGAAGATGTGGATAGGGGTCTAGTACAGATCCTAAGATGGCAATATTTTGCGGGCTAGAGTATTGCAAGTTGAGCTTTTCCTGACTGTGCACAATTGCTTTGTTCATTTGAAAGTGAACTGAATATTAAATGGATCTGATGCAAATGCATGTCCGTATATTTATGCCTTTATACAGCTATAGTGTTGGCAAATTATGGCAAAGGTTGGAAGGACGTAAGAAGATTTACCATCTCTACGCTGAGGAATTTTGGAATGGGAAAAAAATCCTCAGAGGAGAAAGTAAGAGAAGAAGCGAGCTACCTGTGTGCTGTTTTCCAGTCTGAACAAGGTCAGCAGTAGATACAATAAAACGAATCCATTGTGTAGTAATATTGAAAAATTGTAGATTTTACATGATTACACTTTACAAGTACATTAGAGGACATTATAGACAAATGGCAGGGGACCTTTTTACCCATAAAGTGGATCACCGTACCAGAGGCCTCCCCTTTAGACTAGAAGAAAAGAACTTTCATTTGAAGCAACGTAGGGGGTTCTTCACAGTCAGGACAGTGAGGTTGTGGAATGCACTGCCGGGTGATGTTGTGATGGCTGATTCAGTTAATGCCTTTAAGAATGGCTTGGATGATTTTTTGGACAGACATAATATCAAAGGCTATTGTGTTACTACGCTCTATAGTTAGTATAGGTATGGGTATATAGAATTTAATTAAAAGTAGAGAGGGGTGTGTGTATGTTTGCTGGGTTTTCATTTGGAGGGGTTGAACTTGATGGACTTTGTCTTTTTTCAACCCAATTTAACTATGTAACTATGCAGTTACAGAATTTATAAAGCATTTAAAACATAAAAATATAATCCGTTTTTCCACTTTCTTATTTGCATGGCCTAAGCATACTGTTCAGTAAGTACAAGTCTAACTAAAGTTTATCTTCTGCAGATAAGTAATTATTGGTGCTTCTGTGCCAAGGCAGAATTGCCCTGTAGTTTTTCAGCCACGGCCTGGATCTTCTGTTGTAAATGTAGGTTATCCTTATGCAAGTGGGATTTGCACTGGTTCTCGGTGGTTTGCTGTTGCATGACTGTGGCTTGCTCATATAATTTCTGCTGGATAATATTAGCCTACACTTGATTCGTCGATGACTTCTGTTTTTTAATAGGTGCCACTTAAACAGGTGCCCTGTTTCTTTAATAACAGTATATATTTAAGTAGGTGCCCATTTTCTAAACCCCATATGAAATGACAGCAATACAGACAGGAAGAGCCACCAACACACATGTTTGTGCCAGTGTTCTATTCATCAACAATTGAAGTTCATTCGTCTAACACCAGAACAGACTCGGTAGATAGGAAACATGATAGTTCTTAGCCTCTATTAGTGCAACTCTATACAATAACCAAATCCAAATATTATACAATGTAGCTGTCTTGCAGTGTGGTTAGTGCTAGAGGTCCTATCCGTCAACTGAAACTAACATCTAGCAGCTCCACCCATTTAAATATAAAAACATCAGCGTTATCTCAGTGCTCCATTAACCCATGACTCCTCCCTTTTAACACATTTCACACCATTGGGTGCTTTATCAGAAGGCCTCTGCATTTTGATAATGGATTGCATGCATTCACAGCTCTCACATACTATACATGATTACTTTTGTCATTCTGCGCTTGTCTAATATTACAGTATATTGTGATAGGTACCAATGAAATAGTAATTGATAAGTGCTGGTATCTTCACTGATCTTTCGTTCAATTAATTTGTCTAGTGTCCAGTTTCCATATTTTCTAACATCATATGCTGTTGTTCCAAAGGGCATTTATTTGACCCACATTATAAACTGAGTATAGCAGTTGGCAACGTAATTTGCTCCATTATTTTTGGTGATCGGTTTGATTATGACGATTTCAAGTTCCAAAAATTGGTAAATCTGGTTCAGATTCAATCAAGTTGAATCTGGAACTGTAGCCCAGGTAATATGAGAAAGCAACTTGATTCCTTTTAACTGCTTCAAAATGTTACTTTACTTATTATTTGTAGAATAACTTTACACCCTGTAAGTTGTTTGTTGGGGTGCCCCTTTTCATGTTGTGTTCCCATTGGTTGCTTTGCCTTTTAAATAATGTGTACTTTCTAATAAATAGGAAATAAATAATTTGTAATGTTCAGCCTATTAAGTGCAATGAGGCTCAAAAAGCGTAAGGTCTGTGTGTTGTATTTTTAGGTTACTACAACATTTCCGTGGCTAACAAAACTTCCGGGTCTGACGAAGCTGATTTTCCAGCCTCAGATAGATTTGCTTGAGTATCTACAGAAAATTATCTCTGAACATCAGCAAACATGGGATCCTGCATGCACAAGGGATTTTATAGACGCCTTTTTGCTTGAAATTGAAAAGGTAAGGTAGAATCTATAGAAAAGCATTTTATCACATTTGACAGTTTCAGTATCAAATTGATTTTCCTGTTTTCCCTTTATCTCTTTTTCTTTCAATATGTTTATTAGTAATAAACAAATACAATACATATGCAAAAATTCCATATGACAAAAATTGCTATCTTACAAGAAAAAAAAGAGAAAAATACTTCAAAGTTATTATGTGAAATACAAACTCCAAATTAAGAAGTAACACAAAATAATACTCGGAGCATAAAATAATTAACACATAAAATAAAACATTACCATCCTTAAGATGTTAAATGAACCCTAGATTTAACAACAACATTTTCTTTGACCTCTCAAATTTAAATATTTAGACTACAGACAATAAAAAGAATGGGAAGATTTGTCATTGCTATCGTCAAATCGAAAAGCCTCCTGCAAACACAATTGACCCTACGAGGACAAAATCTCTTAACCTCTTAAAAGTAGGAACTTTTCTCGTGGCATTCATAAAAATAATCAATAAATTTAGTAATTCTTTATCATGTTGTAAGCCTCGATTAATGAAGCCTATGTCACCATCAATTAAATCTAGAAGAGCAAAAAAGGGAACAATTTAATTACAAAAATTAAGAGAGAGAAACCATTCTAAACTTCTCCATAGTTGAGATATTAGAGGACATGTCCAAAAATAGTGAACGTTTACATTTTCAGCATAACATTTTGGGCAAAAAGAAATATTCTTAGGGGCAGATTTATCAAGGGTTGCGGTGAATTCGAGGGAAAGTAAAAAAATTAGAAACTCAAAGTAATTTTTTGGATACTTCAACCATCGAATAGGATACTACGACTTCGAATTTACTTTGACTAGAAGTAAAAATTATTCTACCATTCGATAATCAAATACTGTCTCTTTAAAAAGCTTTGACTTCAACACTTCGCAAAATTAAACCTGCCGAAGTGCTATGTTAGCCTATGGGAACCGTCTAGAGCAGTTTTCTAAGTCTTTAGAGGTCGAAGGAAAATCCTTCGATTCGAACGATTTAATCGTACGATCGAACGATTTTACTTTGATCGTTCGATTGCCAAAGTCGATAAAAAATCATTCGACTTCAATATTCAAAGTATTTTAATTCGATGGTCGAAAGTATTTTTTACTTCGAAATTCGACCCTTGATAAATCTGCCCCTTAGAGTCATCAGTTCTTTTATAACAGCAAATAAAGCCTGTATGAATTAATTTAAAATGTTGCAGTCTCCAATTCTCAGCTCCTAACCTAAAATTGTAATTCTTTAGAGATTTAATAAGCAGACCCGATTGAAATAGTAAAATTCGAAAACTCTGAAAAAAACAAAAGAACCTAAATTCTTAACTGGAGTAAAAGGTGCCCTTTATCTCTTAAACTGACCATATACAGATATATGGGCAAATAAGAGCTGACCTGTATATGAGGAAGTCCCAACAGGTTGCATTATATCTGCCTAATGAAAACCAGGCAGGTTTGAAAATCCCCTTGGACAAGGACTGTAATGGTGTCATCAACCAATGTTACACCGTAGGCAGTGTAGTCAAAGCAGCAAAAGACCATACTTACAAAATAAAGGTGCATTATCTACTTAACTGTACCACTCTTATATTTAATTAATTGAACAAAGTCCTGAATAACGTTGCTTTAATTTTATGTTGGACTGGAGTTTACTGCAGCAATAGGCTTCACCCTTGAGTGTCCTCCATTGATTATAAATAAATGTGACAGACTAAGTCAGACAAATGTTCAGTAAATTATTTTCAAATACAAGGACAGATTTAAAAAACTTGGGGCAATGTGCAAAAACTGGTGCAAAGCTGTCATGTTGTACCTCTTTGCATGTCTAGAATGGAGCTTCAGCTTCTCTGAATGAAAGGCTGTCTGTGTTTGGTGTACTGCATGTGGACATCCCCTGGAATGTCCATAGCTTTAACTACATGGCTGCCTTACACCTGACTGTATTTTTCTGTTTTTAATGTAGCACAAGGTGCAGAGGACAACCTGCGCAGAGCATTGCTCAGAAATGTGTTCCCTTTAGTGCTCATGCACTTGGATCCTGGGCACCAATAATTCCTAACACAATAACCCTTACCCTATAGAAGTGATAGATGAGACCTAATAAAGCAGATGAATGCAGAAAAGTGATCGAACAGGTCAAGATATGAACTTGCAAATGGAGGATGTTCTGGCAGAGTAGATGCTTAAAGAACAGTTAGAGGAGATCCAGGAGGATAAATACAAATGTAGAAATCTTATGAAAGTAGTATATGGTCCATACATTGTGAATATGACTGATCAGTAGATAAACCTCTGTGTTGGTCTGCTCTCATTTTTTATTTTATTTTTTTAGGCAAAAGGAGACAAAGACAGTCATTTTAATGAGAAGAATCTGTTGTTTACTACGTTTGACTTGTTTACAGCTGGAGCAGAAACTGTAACCACCACCCTGAGATGGGGGCTGTTGTACATGTTGCATAATCCAGATGTCCAGAGTAAGGATTATGTAAATAATAGATATATTAATGAATTCACTGCAAAAATGCATATATTCCATCAAGACTCATCAGTGCAAGTAATCTGTGTCCAGTTCTTTACAGTAGGAACATGTAGAATGAGCTTGCATAAAGTCCCATAAAATAATAGCTCTTGGGGGGGATGCATTTCTTGCTCTTTAGTCTGGAAGTGATACAAATAAATTGTATTTTGTATAAACTGTAAGATACTTTCACCCTATCTTTTGATGTTCAAGAAATGTTTTCTGGCTTCTGCTATGACGCTGGAACTCCAGGGATAATACTTCATTGTTTTTAAGAAAAGGTTTGTTGTGGGCTTATTTGCACTTGGCTCAGTTCACTCATAATCAGAACTTAAATTACTTTCTATAATCAGGACAACCTTCTCAGAGCTTATTCTTACGTTCTCTTTAAAATGCCATTTGAGTGAGAGCTGTCTTTAGATGGTACACACATAGGCAACTGCCCTGGGCCCTGCCCTTATTGGGGACCTAGCAGCAATTATACCATGGCAGAATGTAACATAGTAAGTTAGGTTGAAAAAAGACACACGTTCAACCTTTTAACTGATTCAGGGAGAGAATTCCACATCTTCACAGCTCTCACTGTAACAAACCCCTGCCGACTATTTAGGTGGAACCTCTTATCTTCTAATTGGAATGTGTGACCTTGTGTCAGCTGGAAAGACCTACTAGTAAATAAAGCATTAGAAAGTTTATTATACGATCCCCTTTTATATTTATACATAGTTATCATATCACCCCTTAAGTGCCTTGTCTCCAGCCTGAACATCCCCAATTTGGCCAGTCTTTCCTCATAGTTAAGATTTTCAATACCTTTTACCAGCTTAGTTGCCCTTCTCTGTACCCTCTCTAATACAATAATGTCCTGTTTGAGTGATGGAGACCAAAACTGTACGGCATATTCTAGATGGGGCCTTACCAGTGCTCTAGTGGAAGAATGACCCCCTCCTCCCGTGAATCAATGCCCCTTTTAATACAGCTGAAGACCTTATTTGCCCTTGATGCTGCCGACTGGCATTGTTGCTACAGCCAAGTTTATCTTCTACAAGGACTCAAAGGTCCTTTTCCATAATGGATTTGCCTAGTGCTGTTCCATTAAGGTTATAAGTGGCTTGGATATTCTTACATCCCAGGTGCATGACTTTACGTTTATCAACATTGAATCTCATTTGCCACTTAGCTGCCCAGATTGCCAGTTTGTCAAGATCATGTTGCAAGGATGCCACATCCTGGATGGAATTAATTGGGCTGGATAGTTTTGTGTCATCTGCAAACACTGATGCATTACATGTGGGCTAGCGGCTGTAATATGGCACTATGGTAATTATTATAACGCATAGTAACACAGCAGCTCAGATTAAAACACAAAGATGCACTGATTTCTATTGGTAGACCAAACACACATATTAGCTGTCATGGGATCCGTTATCCGGAAACCTGTTATTTTAACAGAAGGTATCCCAAACTCAGAACTTACACAAAAGACCCGGTCACAGCACACTTCTCTACCTATAGCAGCTGCCTTTGGGAGGAGCTCTCTGCTGCTCGGATGCCGCCAAGACTTAGTGTGAGAGGATCAAGGAGAGAGTTCTGAGCAAGCTATGGAACCAAACATAAGCGGAAAGGATGGGGGAGCAGTCAGCGAGGCTTGAAACAGGCCAGGATCAAGACCAGACGGGCAACGCAGTACCAAATCGTATACCTGATGCAAAGTTGGGGTCACAGGCCAAGGTCAAACCAAACAGCAGTATGGTACAAAATCTTAATCCAAGGAATTGCCAAATACAGGGTGAGGTCAGTACAGGCAGCAAAATGGCAAAGTCAGGAACAGGCAAGGGTCAGGAAAATGAATCAGACAAGAGAATCGACAGATACGTAGTCATAGGCAAGTACCTATGACTACGTATCTGTCGATACGAAACGCGTTGGGACGCATACCTTTTAATTAATATGGAATAAAGTTACATTTTAACCTCCATGGCCATGGTTGCAGGAGTGCGTGCAGATGTATTTTGAAGATTGATTTTGCCTAGGCTACGAGTTCGGGGCACGGCACCCGGGCCATCCGGCTAACTCGGTGAGTGAAAAGCTCTTTGGCTGTTTTCTACCATTCAAAGCAATTCGAGTGACGGGCCAGGGGTTTAGACACCCAGGTCAGATATTTCCACTTGGTAAGAATTACCCAGTGGTTTATATCGATATAATTATTCAATTATTTGAGCAATTAATGGGGATTTTACCCGCAAGTTTAAAAGTGGTTTTGCTCTATGTATATAAAATAATTAGTCCAGAAGAGATTGGAGCCGGCATTTTCTTTTTGTTTATATGACGTATTGGATCTGCCTCACAAGCTTATATATACTTATATAACGCGCATGTGGATAGTGAGCAAGCTGTGGCACTCTCTTATGTACGTGCATGCACTCAACATAGCCACCAACACCTGGCGCTCTCTCCTGGTGTGGGCAGCCTAGCACTGGCAGGGGCTATTTTTTTTTCTTCCCCCAGCCAGACTGCTGACTATTAGCTCACACCTCTGGTGAGGGAAACCATTTCAGATGACAAGTCCCTATTACCAATAACTGCACATCAAATATCACCTTTAAATTATTTACTTAGGACATTTTAACCATATCACAATAGAAACTAGCCTACCACTAACTAGTGCTTGTTGACGGGGTCCCCCCACTCCCACAGAGGGATCTCCCTTACCCCAGGGCAGGGGCACTGCTGCCATGAGACGAGTTGAGAAACACACCACAGGTGGCAGTAGCCTACAAGAAAGAAGCTGCTCCCGTAACTTCAAATTTTTAAATCAGAATTTTGGCTCTAGTGCAGAGGGGGCAACTGTGCTTTCTGCACTAGAAATGTGACCCCCTTTCACCCTGCTCCGAAACTCTGAAAGGTCAGCACTGGATACTAGGGGGGCAACATCCAAAAGGCCACCACAGGGTGGCCGGAACCCCACCCTTCAATGATGCACCCTTAAACCTCCTAGTACCATCTTATCATATGTGTAAATATGTGTGTGATATATAAAAAGAAAAAAAAAAGCCTAACTTGGTTGTTCCCCTCCCTTTCCAAATCCACCAAGGATATTCCTATACTTGAATGTGGAAAACTGTCTCCCTCTCATACAGTCACATGAAACGTTTTGGGAACCCCTCTCAGCATGCATAATGATTTACTTCATTTTCAACAAAAAAAAGATAACAGTGGTATGTCTTTCATTTCCCAGGAACATCTGAGAACTGGGGTGTTTTTTTTTTTTGGGACAAAGGTTTTTAGTGAAGCAGTATTCAGTTGTATGAAATTAAATCAAATGTGAAAATGTGAAAAACTGTGGGTACCCTTGTAATTTTGCTAATTTGAATGCATGTAACTGCTCAATACTGATTACTGGTAACTCCAAATTGGTTGGATTAGCTTGTTAAGCCTTGAACTTCATAGGCAGGTGTGTCCAATCATGAGAAAAGGTATTTAAGGTGGCCAATTGCAAGTTGTGCCTCTGTTTGACTCTCCTCTGAAGAGTGACAACATGGGATCCTCAAAGCAACTCTCAAAAGGTCTGAAAACAAAGATTGTTCAGTACCATGGTTTAGAGGAAGGCTACAAAAAAAAGCTATCTCAGAGGTTTAAACTGTCCGTTTCAACTGTATGGAATGTAATCAGGAAATGGAAGGCCACAGGCACAGTTGCTGTAAAACCCAGGTCTGGCAGGGCAATAAAAATACAGCGGCATATGTGGAGGATTGTGAGAATGGTTACAGACAACCCAAACATCACCTCCAAAGACCTGCAAGAAAATCTGCTGCAGATGGTGTATCTGTGCAAATTGCATTGAATTGTAGAATGATGTACAAAGAACATCTGTATGGCGGGGTGATGAGAAAGAAGCCCTTTCTGCACTTATGCCTCAAACAGTCGCTTGTTTTATGCAAAAGCTCATTTAGACAAGCCACAGTCATTTTGGAACAAATGGACTGATGAGACAAAAATGTAGTTATTTGGTCATAACAAAAAGCAATTTGCATAGCGGAAGAAGAACACCGCATTCCAAGAAAAACACCTGCTACCTACTGTCAAATTTAGTGGAGGTTCCATCATGCTGTGGGGCTGTGTGACTAGTTCAGGGACTGAGGCCCTTGTTAAAGTCGGATGACTTCAACCCAATATCAACAAATTCTTCAGGATAATGTTCAAGCATCAGTCACAAAGTTGAAGTTATGCAGGGGTTGAATATTCAAACAAGACAATGACCCTAAACACACTTGGAAATCTACAACTTCCGGTTTGGCGCCCGAGGTGATGGGAAGGCAGGGATAGTGCTCCTGCTAGGTCGGGTTAAAAATCCGCAATAAAAAGCTGTTCTACCTCCAGAAATTTACACTTACTGGTTCCTGGTGTTTTAGAGGGACCCGAGTTGGTGAGGAGAAGCTGGGTTTTTGTCTGGTGCTTGGACATTTTTGAACTTCTAAGTCGCTTCGGCTTAACTTTCTTCAGGACCCGCCATTGCTGCAGGCGGTGCTGGTGCAGTTTAAATTCTTGTCATTACTTAAAACCACTAGCTGCTCTGTCCTCCCGGCAAGTTTATTCTTGTCTAATTTTGGCTGTCGGCTCTGTCTATCAAGGCTGCCCCGCTTTTGCTGCTGAGTCATTTTAGTACTGCGGAGTTCCCCAATTACCACAGAATCCGCCATTATAATTACCGAGTCAGCTCAGTCCTGTGTTTAGCCGCTCTAAAGATTATGCAGTTTTCTTCTACCCTGCAATGTCACCTGGGTGCTTGTAGTTCTCTCAGCTGAGGGTTCTGCAGCACACTGAGACTTTATGTAATAAGTGGAGTTCTGTGCCAAAATAAACCATAATATTAGCCATAAAATGGTTGACCCGGATTATCAGATGGTTCTGTGAGGAACAAATTAATTATCTCACATTTTTTCTATTTTAGTGACAGAAATCTGTCACGAAGAGATAAACTCTTCTGTTATCTCTCTGCTGACCTGGACTTGACATTACTCAGTATAATTCTCTACACATGATAAACGATTTGGCGAGATTGAAAATGTGGTTTCTCAACTCCAAGACGGTATGATTGATTCTTCATCCAGGTTGGACTCGTTAGAGAAACAAAACCAAGATCTTAACTTGAAAATGGATGACTTGGAAAATAGATCTAGAAGAAACAATCTTAGATTTATAAACATACCTGAATCTTTCCAGAACGACTCACTAAATACATTGATTTCTAAAACGATTCCCCTCAAACGTAGAGAGACTTCACAGGATTGGTCCACCTAGGGAACTCCAACCCACGAGACCAAGAGCTGTAATTGTCAAAATACATGGACTATTCAGATAAAAATAGACTATTTCAAGCTTACAAAAAATTGAATACACTTGATGCTGACGGAAATAAAATTTTGATATTTCAAGACTACTTATTGCTTCTGTCTCAAAAACGAAAGGAATTTTCCAAAACTTGCCGATCATTGGCTAATCTACATGTCAACTTCTCATTGTTGTATTCTGCTGAACTAAAGATTTTTCTGCCTTCTGGTACCAGAATTTGTAGTGATCCTGGAGAGGCACATACTTTTACTTGTCATCTGGAAAAGAAGAATAGCGGAAATTTTGCTCCAGTAACATCTAACTCGAGCGGCTCTCCCCCAAAAGATCAAAGATGGAGGAGATATGATATTCCTTGACAATCTAAATTTTCTAATGACTTAAAAGCTTCTCAAGTGCAGACCAAATCTAGGTCCAGATCGAGATCTCAACTCCCTCCTAGAACAGACAGTGTTCCACACTCCAGTGAAGAAGAAATGATCTCCGATACTTGACTCTTTAAGGGAACAAATTTTTTCTTCAATATGACCTTTAGCGGGTGTTATGTAGTCTGTTTAACTCATCTCATAGAGAGAGAGTTTTTAGCTTTCCATCCTTAGGGAAAAAAGGAAGTGCTCTATTACTTTATACACCTGATCTGTTATTAGGATTTATAGGTCACTATTTTTCAGTTCTATATGTTATTAATCAATACTGTTTGCTCTGTTTTGTTTATACCAGTGGATGCAACTAAAGATGTATTATTTTATTTAAATCTGCCCAAGCTCGTCTTTCAGGTTAGGGTTCTCATCTAGATTAAATTCACTGTCCTTTGTTTCCTGGAATGTTAATGGATTGAATCACTTTTCTAAGAGAGAGTATACTCAGAAATTTAAAGAAAACCAAATGTGACATAGCATTTTTACAAGAAACCCATCTTAATGGTTCAGAAAATATCTGGTTGAAAAAATATTGGGTTGGTGAACTATCCTTTTCTCCTGCTGTTAATAAAAAATGTGGAGTAGCTATTTTATTTCACCGTAAATTAAATGTTGCTATAACAAAGTCAATTGAGGATGAGCTTGGCAGATTTATTTATACCGAAGTACTCATTAATGATGTTGTGTGGCACTCTGCTGAAAAAGATTTCACCTTTTTCTCATCTGCTCATTATGTAGGTACATGAATAGATTATTTTCTAATTTTCAATAACCTAATCAATAGAACTATTGAAACAAATATAGGGAATATTAACATCTCAGACCATGCACTAATTTCATTGGTGGTCTCCACTTCACCTGCTCCCAGAAATTTTGTCTCTTGGTCTTTTCCTGATTTGCTTAAGGACAATCCTGATTTTATAGAGATGCTGTATAGTAGATGGGATTTGTTTTTCAAGGAAAACAAAATACACTTGAAAGACCCTTCCTTATTATGGGAAACTTGGAAGGCAGTGGCTATAGGGGAAATATCCTCTTTTAAATCTCACTTCTTTAAAAAAGTACACACAAATTTTCTGGAATTGAGTAAAAGACAAAGTGTCTCTTATATTAGATTTAAACAACATCCTTCATTTGAAAATGCTCAAATATAAGAATATTTTGGAGGAACTTAAAGTTTGGATCAAAGTGAGACAAAACTTTTTTACATCTTTATCGCAGGCTAGGCTCAATAACTTGAGTAACAAAGCAAATAACCTACTCTTTAATCTTACTAAGGCTGAAAATAAACAGGCTAAATTTAAGATTAAAGATATTCATAACCAGCTAACAAATTATCCCAGTAAAATTGTAGGCATTTTTAAGGATAATTATAAGGACCTACTGTATAATCTAATCCAAGTATAAATTCTGAGAAAATGGAGAATTTCTTTGAAAATTGTAAAATCCCCCAGATTTCGAAAATTCAGTTAGAAAAGCTAAATAGTCCAATTACCACAGAGGAAGTGTCCACTATTATTAAGAATCTGAAAACTGCAAAGGCAGTTGGCCCTGATGGTCTTACTCCTTCTTTTTCAAAATTATGAAGGATAAAATCTCACCTTTTCTGACAAACTTATTTAATTATATATTATTCTTTGGAAAAAGTCTACTTTCTAGTGAAATTTCAAATCTTAGTCATCCCAAAAAAGACCAAGATCCCTTCCTTCCTCATATAGGCCTATTTCCCTATTAAATCAAGATATCAAGATATTGTACAAGGTCCTTGCTGATAGGCTTTCTTTAATTCTTCCCTCTATAATCTCCGAGGCCCAAAATGGTTTTATTAAGAATAGATCAGGAGTTAAGAATATTAGAGCTCTGATTCATATTTTATATTACATCAAACAACACAAAATCCCTAGCTCTATTCTTAATATTGATGCTGAGAAGGCTTTTGATAATATTACCTGGGAACATCTATTTTTTTTGCCTTAAAATCACGAGCCCCTTCTTCCAATACATAAAATACCTTTACAAAAATCCTAGAACACAAGTAATTTTGGGGGGAGCTAGGTCGCCGCCTTTTGAAATATTTAAAGGGACGAGACAGGGCTGTCGTTTGTCGCCCCTTTTATTTAATATTGCATAAGAACCGCTAATTCGTTTCCTTAAAAACCAGGGCATTAAGGAAAACCTTAATGCCCTGGTCAAATCTCAAAGAACAATACAAGCTTCAGGACTCGGATAGATCCTATTATTTAGTGTGTCAATGCGGTCTTTCTCTGTTACATATTAATAAAAACCTGGTTTTAGCTGAGCACAAGCTTGCAGAGTTATAGAATTCCCTGGTCTGATCTCTTATTAGCTCTTTCTAAAAAAAATTTGGAATGTCTATAGTACAGATTCACACCCGTTATCGAAACCTTCCACTAAATGGTCTGAATTTTTACATTGTCAAATAACTCCCTCAGATTTAGTAAAATCAATTAGGGATTACAATAAATTAATTTTAGCAGAAAGTTGGAGGATACAACATTTTAAGCTTACCCATCTAGGCTATGGAAAATTGTATTCAAAAAATTCCTCTAATAGCCCTTTTTCATACTGTCCTAAATGCGACGAGACTAATGTGTCACTTTTTCCATTATATATGGTCCTGTCCAAAGATTGATCTATATTGGAGGGAAATTATTGGTTTCTTAAATTATCAATTGAAGATAAAGATTAAATTGTCTCCGTGCTTAGTTTTTTTTTGCATCTAGATAATTTTCTATTATTTTCTATTTCTATTATTTTCTTCAGTTCCTAACACATTTTTTTTCCTATGAAAATAAATTGACTGTTTTTTTCCTAGCTGCTTCCAAGAAAGCTCTATTTAATTCTTGGTTACAAAAAGAACCCCCCTCATTAGCAGATGCTATTTCTTTTATGAACCAGCTTAGTTGGCAAGAAGCCTAATTATCCAAAACCAAAGGGAATAATTCCATAGACTCTTTTAAACTGATTTGGTCACCTTATCTTGAAGCTTGTAACTCAAATTCAGGTGAACAAATAGGACGGTTTCTCCATTTGTAAGATATGCTTTATACATTCCAGTCAACAAATGAACATTTCTTTCTTTCAATATGTTTACTTCCACTGGCTTAGTTAATTTTAGTTGTTTTCAGTTTATTGTCGTCAGTCTCTTTACATGCTATTTAGTTTTCAATAACTCTAAGCCATTGTATCGATTACAACACGTCTTTCTTCATCTGCATAATATTTGCTATCATACTGTTATTACTTGTTTTAACATGAAAATCAAATAAAATATTTTCAAAATAAAATATTCTCGAATGGCCGTCACAGTCACCCAGCTTGAATATCATCGAAAATCTATGGTATGATTTGAAGCAGGCTGTCCATGATCGCCATCAAATTTAACTGAACTGGAGAGATTTTGTATGGACGAATGGTCAAAAATACCTCCATCCAGAATCCAAACACTCATCAAAGACTATATGAGGCATCTAGAGGCTGTTACATTTGCAAAAGGAGGCTCAACTGTAACTGTAAAAAAAAAAGTATTGATGTAATATCTCTGTTGGGGTGCCCAAATTTATGCACCTGTCTAATTTTGTTATGATGCATATTTTCTATGAATCCAATTAACTTTGTTACTGCTGAAATACTACTGTTTCCATAAGGCATGTTATATATTAAAAGGAAGTTGCTACTTTGAAAACTCAGTCAATGAGTCAAAGGGAACCTGTCATCTGAATTTGTTACTCCCTCCAGAGACTATGGGGGAAACAATAGTTTTTTTGATTTAGAAAAATGTACCCCTCCCTCAAGCTCCCCCAGGGTCTCCTGTTGTGGGTGACCATGTTGTATAGTGTACTTGGTGAATGTCCATGTTCCCCCAGCCAGAGTGCTGACTCTATTAGATCGCACCTCTGGTCAGGGAAACTATTTCAGGTGACAGGTGCCCTTTAACAAGTCCATATTGCCAATAACTGCACATTAAATATCCCCTTTAAATTATTTACTTAGATATGAAGGACATTTCAACCATATCCTAATAAACGAGCCTACCACTAATTAGTGCTTGTCGACAGGGTCCGTTCACCCAACTTCCACAAAGGGATCTCCCTTACCCCAGGGCAGGGGCACTGCTGCCATGAGACGAATTTAGAATCCTCAACCTCAGGTGGCAGCAGCCTACAAGCAAGAAGCTGCTTCCGGTAACTTCAAGAGTGAAAAATTTGATTTTTAAATCAGAATTTTGTCTCTTCAAGTTCAGAGAAGGAAACTATGCTCTCTAAACTAGCGATGTTAGCCCCTGCCACCCTGCTTCGAAACTCTGAAAGGTCAGGGCTGGATACTAAGGGGGACAAAATCCAAAAGGTCACCTCAGGGTGGTCAGAGCCTCAGAAATGCTCCTGCCCCAGGGTCTTCTCTTCAATGAAGCACCATTCAAACTCCTAGTACCATCTAATCTCTATGAGATCAGTTGGCCAAGATGGAACTTTTCCTCTTCTTCAAGTCTCTCCTGCAGCAATTCACATTTCAAGTGCCTGAAGGCCACCCCTGACCACGGGATGATCCTCTTGTGCTAAAGTTAGATAGATTACACTGCATTATATATTGCATGTAAAATTAAATATTCAACATGCTTATATGGGAGATTCACCTTATAAATAACCTAATATGACCTATTCACCTTATAAATAACCTAATACTGAGCCTGGTTGGACTGACCTGAGTATTGGAAGGATCTCCAGATGAGTCCAGGCTCTAGTGGCTGACATTAGTCCTACATAGCCTCTATACCATTTGGTACTGTCTCCATCTAATTAATGTGAGAGTGGACCATTGTTATTAGGTTCTTTGGTGAGCCCTTGGAGCTCCAGTCTAACAACTGGTGCTGAAAATTCATTTCAATATTCTAGGCAGCAAAATAAATAGAATAGTAAATCATTGTTATTATCTAATATAAGTAACAGAACTCCCAGGGGTGCTTCGCCAATGAGGTGAGTTGAGGCTGTCGCCTCCATGTTGGAGCCTTCGTCTTTTCCCTGACGAAGGCTCCAACATGGAGCCGAAACGTTGGAACTAATAAACCTGAATTATCACTAATCTTTTTGGCGTTATCTACTTCCTTGGAGTGCTGTTATTTGGTGAAGTACAAATTATCTATACTCAACTGGCACCCAGGCTTCGACCTTCTCATGGAGTGCGTTCCAATATTGTTTTTTATATATATATATATATATATATATATATATATATATATATATATATATATATATATATATATATATATATATACAGGGTCAAGCGGCACTCACCATTCAAAAAATATTCTCGCCGGGTGCTGACCGATAGATCAATTATAAGTTCAAAGAAAGCACTCACGGCATTGATCATAGGATGAATTTCAAAGTGTCTTTATTCGTGCATGGTGCATCATGTATATGTAAAGAATGCTGGCACTCACAGGGTTTTCAAGCAAAAATGAGAAATGAGAACGTTGAGTCTAATAAATATTTTTTTCATTTTAGCTTGAAAACCCAGTGAGTGCCAGCATTCTTTACTTTTTATCTACCCTTGTCTGGCAGGCACCCAGGTATTCTACTAAGTAAACTGTGTGCACCTTTGGGATTGTGTGTGTGTGTGTGTATATATATATATATATATATATATATATATATATATATATGTTTGCATATATTTTAGGATGCCCCAGTCTGTTCCAGTAGGGCATGTTTTATTGGGTCAACTACGCCAAAGTCATCCCATATCTGGCCAGTCCTACTCTCAAATTGCATCTGATTCATTAAGGTAAAACTTGGTCCCTTTGTAAAATGTATAACGAAGCAATATAATTCTTAATGAATCTGATGCAATTTGAGTGTATGACTAGCCAGATATGGGATGACTTTGACGTAGTTATCGGCCCTCCACCAATTAGGTCATAAAAACGCTGTCCCTCTGTACCACAGAAATTAAACAGCACTGGTCTAAACTTACTGTTATTACTGATAAATCATTAAAGATGGAAAAAAACTATTGAGTACATCAGAATGAAGGAAAGTCATGAAACTTTTCTATATGTCATCAATAGTACATCATTATTTTCTTCCATGTACCCTTAACCTCACACAGATTGTAAAATTAACAGTTTCCATAGTCAATGACTTGAGTGCAAAGAATCATACAGTCTATGGCTCTGGATTATATATCAGTAGGAATTAATACTAAGACAAAAGGAAATATAATTTCTTAGATGGACATGGCCTCCTATCCTAACATTATATTACTCCAGTGTCAACCACACAATGCAAAGAACATTTCTGGTTACACTGCCCATTTAGTCCACCCCCATGAGAAGTACATAAATATATTTATTGGTTTAATATTTCTAAAATAAATATTGACTCATTTGTGTGCTTTAATTGTTTGAATAACATGGCGGGGGGTGCATGCGCGCACTGTCCAAGATGGCCACCATTTTAGACAGCACCAGCCATGCACTTTGTTGCTGCTGGACGCTATCATTGGCACCATTATCATTGGCTCCAAGCCCTTGAGGCCTAGGAGACCTGATGATCCTCCGAGAGATATAATACTGTGTCTACACTACCATCAAACACAGGTAGCTATTTTGGGGGTGAGGAAGGCTTGTAAACTAATGTTCTGCACCCACCCATACCAAATATATATGGATCGATCCCCTGCTACACTACAGAAGCGGCGGAACTTGGCACCCATTACTAAGGTACTGAAGCAATGTAAGATACATTATAGATGGTTATTTCCCTTTTGTCTAGCATTTACATTTAACAACAAGCAGCATACTATTATTTCCCCAGAAGATGGACTAGCGACATTGGTAAAATTGGGATTCTCAGATGCACCTGTGGGAGATATTTTGCCTTCAAGTGGATCCCAAAGAAAGGTACTCCCAATCTGGAAAAAGGTCAAATCCCAGTCTCAGAGATCATGTTTATCTATGATTTGAGACCCTAATCTTTTACAATGGAGTATTATCTAAAAAGGTGGGTTTATTAGTCTGGGAACTTCTTACTGACCTACTTTGTGGGACAACCTTTCACCACTCTCTTATATGGGAGCCACTTTTCACAGCTGGAGGCGATGTAACTTTCATAACTCTGAAACTTCACCTCTCAAGTTAGTTGGAAGGATACGGAACATAATTTGTATTCGTTTTTTCCTAACTAGGTGCCGAACCTGGTAACCCATTTAAAGTTAACTGCAGGCTGGATAATGCTTCCCCCCCTTGGAAGCGAGTCCTCTAAGGGCTCCTGAGTCTGGTCCAGGAGTGATTATTAAGGAAGACTCTATATTCCCTGGTAACGAACAGACAAACTGGTTGATTTATTAGTATTATTTGTTCAGTTTCAAATTTTGTTGCAGACAGGCAGAACCTTTTTCTTGAATAGCAAATGTTTTAAAGTTACACAGAGGTACTTTAATTCTTATTCACAGCTGTTGAAAGATATAATTCAATTGTGTCAGAGTATAGTAATTGTTCGTCATGGTATTGGATATGGGGAAGGTACGCTGTTTAGGATTTATGACTATACAATATGGCAGTTAAAGGGGTCCGTTTACTAAAGTGCTTCAAATCTGACTTTAAGTTTCCGCATGTTATTGCTGAGAATATTTTTCCGCATATTTATTCGCAGCGACTAAGTTTACTAAACAGCGATGTGCTCAGAAGTCATTGCGATCACTTGCGGTAACTACGTTAATGAACCAGCTTACGTTAGCGGTAATTTTAGCGAATTGCGAATTTTCTGGCGACAATTTAAGTTTTTGCGAATATTTATGCTTTAAATAAAAAAGGTCGGGGACCTCTGCTATACAGCACCATGCTGCTGATAAAATAGAGTTAGCTAATCTCTGCTCAGGATTCTTGAGTTTTGGTATCTTATCCCCCAATATAAGGTAGTGTATTCTGATGTGAGTTTAATACCTACTGTAGGTACTTAATATATTCTGGAGGCCAGCGATATGGGAAATTAATGTGCAATATTTTTTAAGTTAGGCCCCCCACTATAAATATCAATGGGTCAAATTGAATATCTGTTAAGAGTTATTTGACCATTTATTTACAGAATCCAAATATGTTTTTAGTCCTGGGCACTTCCAGATTATATGTATGATTGTATCCTCCTCACGGTCACATCTCCAGCAAATGGGGGAGGCTGTTTGGGGGAAGAGCCTATGTAATAAAACTGGGGTATGGTACCATCTCATTTGTACTTTATAAATATTTTCCTTAATAACAGTACATATTGGGCTTTTAGCCACATTTTCCCACATTCTCTGCTATCTGGGCAAATCAATTTTACATTGTAGATCTTTCTCCCATTTTCACAGATAAACATGAGGATGTAGTTCCATGTTTATTGTATTCAATAAATAATACTATCGGGATACTAGTCCTCTCTGCATATACCCCTGTCTGCAAAAATAATCGGAAGTTAATGTTTTGGGAGAAGTGTTAGGATATAATGCCTCAATTGAAGGTAACGAAATCTAAAGAGGTTATACAACTCTGACTCTGCACTACATTCCTGGTACCCCTTAATTTTTTTTGGAGAGCGGGTGAAACATTTTATTCAACTAGAATAAATTATTTGTTAAGTCTGCTGGGATGTTTACATGGTCCAAACCTGCTTGAAGGTCCGGGTTTCCAGTGGTGATGTTTTGGGTAAGAGTATATGCTTTGCTAGTGTTTGCTGCAACAATGTTAGGGTGTGATAAGTGGGTCTCAGTAAAGTGGGATATCCCGGAGGTTTATTTATGGTCCATAAATAGTACGCAATATGTGAAGTGCCTCCGTATGATAATTCCAGTTGTGCCCATTTAGTTGTGGGGCAGTAATTTACCCAGCCCATTGCTTGTCCGAGTTGGGCCTCTTTATAATAATTAATCATATTTGGGACTGCTAATCCTTCATTTGTTTGGAGAGCAAACATTGTTTATTTAGCTAGCCAATGTCTTTTACCTGCCCAGATGAAATTTAGAATAGCTGTTTGCAACTTATCTATGCTGGTTTGGGTACTGATCTGGGGAGAGTATCAAAATAGTATAGAATTCGAGGGAGTAGGTTCATTTTCACTGCATATATTCTACCTAGCCATGATTCATTATATGCATTGCAGGTTTTAAGATCTTGTTTGAGGGTGTGTAAAAGAGGGATGTAATTCTGTTTGTATAAGGTAGTGTCAGCAACATAACTAGAGGCCTATTGCTTTTCTTTTAAAGTGTTGCTTTTCTTTAAAGTGTTGATTTTAAGGCAAATGTCCTACACTGCCGATATTAGAGACTGGCAGTGATTCTGTTGGTTCACTATGTTTTTTGTTTGCTGTGTGGGCTTGGCCCAGTATTTTTTGGCTTTAAAATTATTTTAATCTTAAATTATTAAAGGTGAAGTTTTATGTGTAATCTTCTTATATTCAAGTATACTGGACCTTGCTGGTCAGCCTGAACTGGTTTGCAAGTGGATAAGGGGAGGGGGTGGCAATACGCTGAATCTCCTCTACCCCCCCTCCTTTCCCACAGTTTTCCTTCCTAAGTATATATAGTTAATTCAAACCTGCGGGCTTTATCAAACTATTTTTCATTACTAATAAGGCTCCAGTATTGGTTATAGGCTTATCCCTAAACAAACATTATTAAGACAATATAAATTCACGTGGGGCTCATTTATAAACACTGGGCAAATTTGCACCTGGGCAGTAACCCATAGCAACCAATCGGTGATTAGCTTTTTACTGTCAGCTGCATGGTGAACACTAAAAGCAATCATCTGATTGGTTGCTATGGGTAACTGCCCAGGTGCAGTCCAGTGTCCAGTGTTTATAAATGAGCCTCACTGTGTTTTAAGAAATAAATATTTCAAAAACACGGGAGACTGACTAATACACATTTGTCTTGCTTGTAAATATTGCAGAATAAGTAAGACAGATTTTCTCCCATATTTGGAGTGTATTGTATCTCTGTGGTTTATCCAGTTTTTATTTGCCACAAGAATAGGCAAGTAATGTAAAATATGAAATGATAAAAAGTATGGATAGCCAAATTACTAACTATGCTGCATTAAATAAAAGTATATTTTTTCTAAAATACAGAGGCACAGAACAGGACATCCCTTATAATAAGCCATAGTTCTTGACCACTAATATTACTATATCCATTGTAAATGGCTATATGGTAATTGCTATGATCTAATACAAGCTTCAAACTGGCACTAATATGCAGGGAATAATTTTTTGAACACAAAAAGCTGTGCTTCATACCTTTAATTTAATCATAAAATAAATATAACAAAACCAAGAGAAACAGAGAGACCAGTTTAGGGATACAAACCTTGCAGTAGTTTTAGATTTAGAGGGTGTAGATTCAGGCTGTGATTTCTCAATTGTCTTTTCTTCATCGTAGATTGGCTTTTTCTTTCTCAGTGTTTTGTAGAGGAGTCTAACTTTTTCAATAGTGCAGTTTGTAGCCAACCACAAATGTATTTTTGAATTCAAAGTCTCAGGCTGTGAATCTTCCAATGCCTTTCCTTTCCCTGCCATCCTCTTCTTTAGTCGGTAATAGAGATACCCAGGCCCGGATTTGTGGAGAGGCCAACAAGTGTTGGTGTAAGAGACTTACCATCCACATGCTCCTGGCAATGCAATTGTTACCATAGCAGACAATAGTATTTTATATCCTGTGTATTGGCATTCAAGGCAGGAGTCGAAGTTTGCTTCATGGATTTCATTAATGTGACCTGCACCCACCGTTGTAGGGACTTTTTTTAGTCTCTGCTGCCAGAACAAAAATGTACAATCCTCACAAGCTTACTTTCATGTACACGTAAATATACTCACCAGTCTTCCTGCTGCACCGCCCACCAGTCTTCCTGCAGCAACGCCCACAATGATTCAATTGGATGCAATGCACTGCCTCTTGTTAACTGGCAGATGGTGGGAAACGTAGGTTTCACATCAAACTTGTAGGTTTTTTTCAATCTAGCTCTTTGCAGTAACAGTTTGTGTGCTGACTGCAATTGTGTGCGCTCTGTATTTGTGCCTGTGTACTGGTTAGGGTTGCCACCTTTTCTGGAAAAAAATACCGGCCTTCCAATATATTTATGTTTTTTCCCTATTAATAACATTGGGATCAACCATCATTTTTACCGACCAGGTGGCAACCGTAGCACTGGTCCAAAAACCTGCACGTGCAAAACTTAGAGGGAACATTGGTTAAGAAAGCACCTAATGGTGAGAAAGTTTCCACAAAATTGGGATCTGTTAAGACAACATGTAACTAGTAATGAGTGAATTTATTCGCCAGTCATAGATTCACACAGAAAAAACACCCATAAGAAAAAAACGCCCATTGACTTTAATGCATTTGTAGCGAGAAAAATTGTTGCGCCGTAAAAACGCCCATTGACTTCAATGCGTTTCACAAATTTTTCACCGTCTCACAAATTGTTTTTTTTTTCCGCTCATCACTACATGTAACCCTTTATTGGCACACTCTTGCAGAGCTGGTTCACACTCACTTAAATAGTTAAGTATTCACGATCCAGCAGCCCTGCATTCTCTTTGCTATATGAAAGATACTTGGAACATTTATACTCCACAAAGTGGGCAATAAGGAAGTACGCTCCAAACTGTTTCTGGCTGGATGCTGCAGCATGGGCTTCTTTTATAACCTTACCCCATGGACCTACTTTTTTCTCAGATGTCCTCTGGGGCTTCCAGTCAACAAGGTCACAGCCAGAACAGTGGGAAGGGTTAGCTGATCCCCTACAAACATATAAAAAATGTAAATCCAGGAGTCTTCTTAATATGTTGATGCCACATATACCTATGATTTACTATGTGGCATTACATTTTCCATGAATTGCACTATGGCTCTACAAGCAAAAAGAATAAACTAGATAGCCTGCCAAAGGGGAGGTGGAACAGTTCAGGTCTCTGCCTGAGCTAGCTGGCACCTAATTTGTTCCTCTGAACTGAGTGGTTCGAAAGTTAGGGGACTGGTAGGGGACAGAAGAGAGGAACCCTATATCCTTTCTCCAAATACCCCTCATGAATACATTAATGCTGAATGCAGGCACAGGCAGCACTGTATTTATAGGAAACATGTAAGTCTTTGTGCTTCATTTTGTTTAGAAAAAGTGCAGGGCAGGGCAAAAAGTATGAAAACATGGTTGTTTGCATTAATCTTTTGCCCTTTGCAGCTTGCTCTGCACTTGACTCATATAGTGTGTGCACTATGTTGGATGAACATTCAAGGCATGCTGTAACGCAGAGCTGGTTTGGCCAGGTACTCAGATTTGGAAGAATCGCAATCTCGTATACTGTACAACACCTGGATTCATCCGAATTCCTAAACCAAATCCAGAATTTCAGACCGTATATTGAATGGCAGGAGCGGTTATGATCTCAGCAAACACCTAGGGGCTGATTCATCAAAAATCAAAGTCTGTGTTTTTTTTTCATTTCGGAAAAAACACAGTGAAAAAACACAGACGTAAAAAAAAGCTTTTTCTAAAACCTCAAATGGTCAAATTTTATTAGAAAGAAGAAAAGTGGAAAGTGGAAAACTCTGCAAGTAAAGATTATTCCCACGTTTGTTTTTTTTCACTAACTTGAATTTTGATAATTCTGCCCCTTAGGAAATATGAATGTAGTCGTTAAAGGGCATGTAAAGTCTAAAATAAGGCTAGAAATCATGTATTTTGTATACTAAATATAAACATGAACTTACTACACCACAAGCCTAATCAAACAAATAATTTATGCTTTCAAAGTTGGCTACAGGGGGTCACCATCTTGTAACTTTATTAAACATCTTTGCAAGACTAAGACTGTGCACATGCTCAGTGTGGTCTGGGCTGCTTCGGGATCGTCATAAACAAAGCTGCTTGAGTTCTGCATGGCTGGTAAGTAAGGTGGGGGCTCCCCCTGCTGTTCATAAGTATGATTGTTTCCCTGCTCAGCAGTTATTGACCATCTGACAATTCCTATCCACAGCAGTAAATGAAGGGAGAATGTCACTGCATACAGTCAGGTTTCTTATAAAAACGCTACACATTTTTTAATTAAAGTATATTGAAGTTAGGTTTCTTTTTCATTAAAGAAAGTAAAAATGGAATTTTATTTTTTTGCCTTTACATGCCCTTTAAAGCAAATGCTTTTCAGTCAAAGAGCCAAAGCAAGAATATTACAATGGCTTTTTGCCATAACATTGATACTGTTTGTGCCATTGCATGCTAAGAGGACTGTTAAGTCTGTAAGAGGACAGGGCGCTACTAGGTGCTGAATACAATTATTTGGACTGACTGAAGTTGAATTAGAACAAGAAACACTCCTACATGCTGAATAAAGTTATTTAGACTGACTAAACTTCTGGCAGATCAATGGTTTGACTCTAGATGCATTTCTCATGGAATTAAATAAATATTCAAATTCTCTAAAATTTACGGCACAGGCTGATTTGAGTAAAATCAATTTTTTGGATGTTTGTATATATAAAAGTGAGGGCAAATTAGCCACAGACTTATATGTGAAACCTACGGACAAAAATACTCTGTTACTATATTCTTCGTTTCATCCAGCCCACATAAAGAGGTCTGTACCCAAATCACAATTTGCTAGAGTCAAAAAGATAGTATCTGAGGACGATGTCTTGATGGATAGACTGGATGAAATGGAAAATAAACTTGCAAATAGAGGCTATCCGAGAAAAGAATTAAAAAGATATAAAGGAGAAGTAATGTCCCAAAAGGAAAAAGTAGACAAAAGAAAAGTGAAAGATTAGCCTTTGTGAGTGGTTACAATGTTCTTTCAAAAGAAGTTGGAAAAATTGTAAATAAACATTGGGATATTTTGAAAGTGTCCTATCCTGGAGTATCAATATTTCAAAACCCACCCCTACTGTCCTTTAAACGGGCTCAGTCGTTGAAAGACAAATTAGTTCGAGCGGACATAGGGCCGGGGAAGGTACTACGACAAAGCACCTTGAGTGATTCAAAAAATGGTACCTTCCCTTGCCTTTCCTGTAGACATTGCAACAGTTGTATTAAGGGAGACACTGTATACCATCCACAAAAGGGCACTACATTTAAAATAAAAGGATATTATACCTGCCTGTCTATGTACGTAGTCTATGCAATAAAGTGTCCATGTGGACTTATGTATATTGGACAGACTACGAGACAGGTAAAAGAAAGAATAGGTGAACACAAATCAGATATAAAAAGAAAGAATATACAAAACCCAGTAGCATGCCATTTTGTGGAAGCAGGGCACTCAGTCACCCAGTTACGCTTTCAAATCTTACAACAAATTCCGAGACCCAGAAGGGGAGGGGATAGGGTGAAATTGTTATTGAAATGTGAAGCGGGTTGGATTAGAAAGTTAGGCACTTTGGTACCAGGGGGTCTAAATAAAGAATATGAGTTCAATCCATTGCTATAAGGATGGCAGTCTTTTTAATATTTTAGATGTTTTTAATGAGGTATCTACCTTTGTTTTATTTTCTAGTGGCCATCAATGACTGTGCAAGTGAAACAACAAAAGCTAAGTTAGTTTATAATGTATACATTGTATAATTTATAATTGTGCTATGATACAAAGTAATGTTGATACAATGTATTGATTTATTGTAACCACTAGAGGGCATTGCAGAAGTGGGTATTTAAGGAAGTTGTGAACCTGTATGTATATACTTTGTCAGCTTGAGAAAGGACCAGGAGGTCCGAAACGTTGCTGTGCCAATGTAAAGTGCTAATAAAGGCGGTTTTATTATCTGGGAGTGCTGCAATACTTTGTGGATTTCGTATGAAAAGATGTGGAGGTGAAAACATCATTTGCGTGCACCCCAAGAGAAAAAGTAAGCTCCATGTGAGATAAGTGCTGGATGATTGTTTATATCTTAATCTATGTAGCAACAGGCAACAGGACAAGTTATCAAGAAGGCTATGTGGTCTCTTTTGGGACTTTTCTCCAGGCCCAAATTGTTTACATAATCACATGAAATGCACATTACTGCCAGTCCTGCCCCCACTGCATATATAATTCTTCCTTGCTGTCTCCAGCAGATGAATTCCCCTCTATCTTTTTGCTGGCAGAATGAACTGTATGTAAAGAAAGAGACATTTAATGTTGTTTTTTTTATACATTATTTTGGAAGTAATCATTCTTTATATGAATGTGCTGTCAATTAAAGTCCAGAAACTCTGCATCTGTGCCTAAAGCTGGCCATAGACTCAAAGATCCGATTGTATGAATTGAGGGTTAGTATGATTTTCGGACCGTGTGTGGAGAATCCCGTCATTTTTCGTCCGGTGGAGATCGTCGTTTGGTCGATCGGACAGGTTAGAAAATTTCTGTCGGCTGCCGATAATTTCTCTGCATGTATTGCCGATCATACGATTTTCAGAGGGAGACTGTCACTAGCTTTGGTCGGACATAACTTTCGTACTATTGCTGTCAGGGGCCGAACATCGGCTGATCTGTTCTTTTCTACTTTATTTGATCTGATTGGTTAATGGCAGGTCGGGAGATGGGGAAGTCCAATCGTTTGAGATTCGTACGATCGGATCTTTGCGTCTATGGCCACCTTAAGGCATAGAGGCATCTCCCAGCACTCACACCCAGCACTCAGTGTCACTGCTCATCTATTCTCCCCCTCCCTAATCCACTTGAGAAATTTTGCATAGCTTGACTGCTTCTTCTTGTAAAGGAAATAAATGTGTGTCTAGCAAGATATGAATAACGGGAGTTTTTTTTTATTGTAAATATTATAAACAGGAAGAGACTCATGGTTTGGATAGCATCAACTCTCTGAACAGGGAGAGTTGGTACAGAAGGTACATGGGAAGTAGCACCAGCAGTATCCTGTCCTTGTGTTGATGGAATTCACTGGGTTAAAGTGAGTGAAGTAATTTCCTTTATCAGTGTAAAGCAGAGATACTGGATATGCTATAATCTGGTGTAGTCAGTGATATCCAAACTATGCGCTGGTTGAAAGCACAGGGCTGAGGCAAGTGGAATGATATCCTATAGCTGTATCAGTGGTTATGTATAGGCAGGGTTGTCCATTGAATATGAATTGCAGTGTAAAGCAAAGGTGCTCAGGACCACTTTGAAGTACCAGTGGGGCCTGGGAAAAGACCTAATTAGTGAGCCACAACAAAATTGTGAAATAATTACCCTCAAGCAGGTGAGCTCAAATCTAATAAGGGCAGGCATTAAAGAAATTATCTGTGGTTACAGAAGAAGACATGATCCACAGCAGGGCTGCCGCATGTCTGGTTTCGACCTGGACAGTCCAGTTTTTGTAAGGACTGTCTGGGTCAAAATTGCCTGCCCAGCTTTCCAAATTAGGAAATGTGGACTGGGCTCTATAATAAATGATACAAAATCTCTCCCCCTGGTGTCACAAACCCACCCAAAAACGTCACACGGCCCCAACGGCCACATCCCACACATCACCAGGCCCACTTCCATACTCCGACAGGTCACAACTGAAATCTACAGATTTGCTGCCCTGGACCATCAGCTATGAAGGTGGATACACCAAAATGTGACAACATTATGACACCTAGAAAAAAATCTCTGCTTAACATGCCAGCTTTTTTTATTTAGGAAGATTCCTTAGGAACATATATACTAATAGAAATGAATGTGAAAAAAAAAGAAGTTAAATTGGACTCGCCATAGAGCTCTTCTAATTGGTTAAAATGGAAGATGCTTTCATCAGTTGAAAAGTCTGATGTTAGAGCCTGGGCAAATGTCCCATTTGCCCATATATTAAAATGACCAAATATTAAAAAGAAACTTAAACTACTGACTAAAATTAGATACTTAACCATATATGTGTGATTATGTTGAGTAGAAGGAGGGATTTATCATTATAAAACTGTTTTTTATCTATAAAAAAAGAAACATTTAACATTGTCCCATGAAAAGAAAGAAAGTAATTTGTTCAAAGCACTAGATATCTTTACCCAGGACTAAATTAGGTTTTTGCATGAATTGTTTTCACTTTTTATTAAAAATAAGAGTAGAGAGTTACTAATGCTGCCTAGTAGGCAATATTTTCTAAAATAAACATTTTTCTATTGTGTGTGTGAACACACAAGTAATAAGCAGCCTATCTAACCGTGGCACAGATTTTATAATCGTGCGGGAACTGGAAGTAAATAAACACAGGATCTTCCCGTGGGCTCGGCTCGCCATCAGGGATCTGAAATGAGAAGCGCTGCAGGAGAGACGTAAAGAAGAGGAATAGTTCCATCCTGGCCAACTGCTCTCCTAAACAAACACGTCGACCTGCAAACAACAAATCTCTCTAAATTTTATTGTGAAAGAACTTATGTACACATATTCAGAGAGTTAAAGGGAAGTTTTAGACTTATGACACATGGGGTATCTGATGTTATCAGAGAGAAAAGAGCAGCAGTTAAAATGCCCTCATTACTGTTTTAATATGTAAAGGAATAACAGTAGGTGAAGTTACTCATTAGCAGATGTAGCCCAATATGCAATGCTGTATTACATTAATTCTTATTTAGTGCTTCTAATTGTATGGAGAAAGCATATCGCCATTGTGCTTGTAAGGGGGGGGATGTTCCAGAAACAATTGCATTGCGCCTGTGTGGCAGTCCATCTGGCATCATTTATGAAGTTCAACATGTGACTATTGTCTTTAGGCACATGTGTGATCATATGCCTATTGACATGGGTTCCAAGGAACCCTAGAGCTATCGCCTGGTCATGAGCTGGCACCAGGGCTCCCCGGCATCAATAGATGTATCAGTGCTCAATTTGGAACAGAAGGCAGGAAGGACCCAACTATATGCAAGTGACACATTTAATTAAAGGGGTTTTAAGAGCAACCAACCACAGGAAAATTTGAGGGCCCGGTCATAAATGAACCCATCTGTTTAATGTTTGAAGCATGGTGAGATTTAAGAGGCTCAGGGTCCAGGCCTTATCCACTTTAGTATTAGTATTTACCTGCAGAGAATGCCATAAATGCTTCTCTTTTCACAAACTTGCCATCCCTATCAAGAAAATGCTCTGGATGAAACTGGAAAGGCTTTTCCCAAACTTTCTCATCTTTAAGAACAGAGGACAGGTTGGTCATAATAAGGACGCCCTGTAAAGTTCAATTCATTTTAGTTTTAATAAAAATAGTAGTAAAGAAGCAAATGAGATTAAATGAAGCAGAGTCAACAAAGACTTCAACTTATGCCATTTTATATAGATCCATTTCCATATGTCCCCTAGAAGCTTACATAAGCATTTATTTACGGCATTCAAAAAAAAAGACGGTCAGTAGTTAACTAGACTAGAATCCCTTGTGATGACTTGAATGATAAAATGCAAGAATTATAAAACTATCTACTGTCAGAGAATAGGCCTGTATTATAGTTGTGAAATCAAGACATATCTTAAAACACAAAAAGAAATGCTCACAGTTTATAAATGCCAATGAAATTGTTGCATTACCAACCTTTGGAATGAAAAAGTCTTTGATATGTGTGTCTCTGTATGTCATATGTGGCATAGAAAGAGGTATTATATCTGCGTAACGCTGGATTTCATGGATTACGGCATTGGTATAAGGCATCTGTAACACATCTCCCATTGTTGGCTTCCTGGTTCTTCCAATCACTTGGTCAATTTCATCATGCACCTTTCCTAAAAGCAGGAGAAGATGTCCTAAATGATCCTAAAGCTTTTAGAATGCTGCATTCAACAGAAGAGTTGCAAACCCAATGTATTCCTCCATCCAAGGGGGCCAAAGAATGAGCAGAGACTGCTTAGACTACTTGGTAAGACATTATGATTAGAATGCAATTTGTTCCTTGATCATTATGAACATTTGGCCCACCCTGTGGAGAAGTCAGACAGTATGGCTACAATAACCAAATCACCATTCATGTATTTATACACATTTACTTGTTGGTAAATATGGCATATGCAGTGCAGCTTTTGTCTCTTGTGCACAAACGGCATATTGCTGAAGTAGAAAAAGTACATTTGAATATTCAAAAAGGTTTTCTTTACAGTTGTGAAGTTGTGGAATTGTCTACAATAAAAATATAATTGAGAATTACAGTTAGCGTGTATCTATTTATTTAGCTCTTTTTATGACATGACAAACTTACTTTGCACATCTGGGTACAGCAACATATACAGCAGGCCCCATCTCAGGGTTGCGGTTGTACTTTCTGTGCCAGCTGCAAATAAGTCACCTGTAGTTGCTAAAAGATTCTGCACATTAAAATTGCTGTCTTTAACTCCTTTTGCCTGAAAGAGAAAGAGTATGCTTATGTTAGGGATAAGCCACCAGTCAGTTATCTTTCTATCATGACCCCACTATGGTGGATAAGCTCTTTATTGGGGTCCCCTGAATTTGAACCAATGATAGTTCCAATGTGTGTTTTAGCAACAAGCTGCATTTTTCTGCTAATTGATGCACACTGAAAATATATCCAAACAGAAAAATGCACAGTGAACTGACAAAAATGCACTTCTGTTAAAATACAAACAAGCACAAATGCATTTTGAAGCATTCATCATTATAGATATGCAATTAAAGGACCACATTTGAGAGACCTATCAGTGATGAGTAGTTTTCTAGATGAATATCTAGGTGATGAATGAATGAATATTTTTTTATTTGCCTAGGTGCATTTATGAAGTACTGTCAACACTCTCTTCTCTCTTGTTTCAGTGTGCTTCATTCTACATTTTCTCCCCTAGCTTTAGTATTAACAGATACCTCGAATCAAAGTCACATTTGCATCACTGACCATTACTACTGGTTATATTTCCTTTCTATCTTCAAACCAACAATGCTTTGCTTAGGTTAACAGAAGATGAGGTTGCCAAGTCAAATCATCTTTCTCTTTCCCCCTATCCAACCTAAACAGCTCATTTCATTTTTCACTCTCACATTTCCCAAATTTTAACTATATTATTCTGCCTTTCATTTAATGCTTATGCTAGTTATTTCAGCCCTAAACATTGCCTTATGCTTCATATAACATGGAAAACCTTTTATCTGTAAACCATTACATGATTTTCACCTCTTCTCTATCTCCAGGTCTTTGTATGTTAACTTACCTTTTCCATCTCAAGTATAAAGGCATCTATAAAATCTCTTGTGTGCCCAGAATCCCATGTTTGCTGATGCTCATTGATAAATTCTTGCAGATATTCAAGCAAACGTATCCGAGGTTTAAAAAACAGCTTGGCTAGTCTCGGAAATTTAGATGACCAAGGTAATGAAGATACAAGCTAGGTGCAGAAAATAAACAATATAGTGTCCAGCGTAAAATTGTAAATATGCAACCTATATCAAATTAGAAAAGTTTCTTGTCTATGAAAGATTTTTAGCAGAATAATAATTCTCTTGTTCATCGCTCTCCCATGAAACAAACTAAGTTAAAGGAAGGTCATTTAGCTATTCTGGTCTCCACAAGTTTATGATGTATTTTCTAAATGTGTTGCTCTTTTTATACAAGTAAGTAACTTGCTTTTAATTAAATGTGTTCCCATTTTGCACATTTTTGAATGACTTGAATTGAACTGAAGTGACCCTGCCCTTTACAAGCTTTAGTTTTTCTGCAAAGTAAACATCCATGCTTATAATCAGTGTAGTGGCTCTTCTGTGGATTTTCTCTACTTGAATGTCCCTTTTATGTAATGGAGAGCAAACAACCATAAAAGTGCTTTTGTAATGGTGAAAAATTACCGTGTCCAATTATCAATTGATACCCCTTTTAATAAAGCACCTTGCCATTACTTGCTACAGCTAATTTTATTATCCATCAAGGATTTAGTCCCATTACAGGAACAGTAACACCAAAAAATGAGTGTTTTAAAGGACTGAATGTAATTTACTGTTGCCCTACACTGGTAAAACAGACACGTTTGCTTCAGAAATGCTACTATAGTTTATATAAGCTGCTATGTAGCCATGGGGCAGCCATTCAACTACAGGATAACAGATACGTTCTGAAGAATCCTATTGTATAGAGAGCTTTTCTGGTATCTGCTGAGTATCATGAAACTTTTCTGCTTTTTCAGCTTTGAATGGCTGCCCCCATGGCTATGCAGCAACTTGTTTCTGAAGCAAATACACCAGTTTTACCAGCGCAAAGCAGCAGGACATTATATTTTCATTACTTTAAAATAGTTTAAGTTTTTGGTATTACTGTTCCTTTAAGGCAGGGGTTCCTCAGGTCCACCCTGCTTTAGGTTTCTTAGGGTTGGTTTCCAATAGTCGCCTTCAAGCCATTCATGAACATATTTAATGTAAGTGGCCTCAATACAGAACCTTCTGGGTCAACACTTGGTAGCTGTGGTCCAATGACAGAATGTACCTATGACAACTACTCTCTGTACACAATGTTTAGCCAGTTCTCTATCCATGTACACACTCCATCACCAAGAACAATAGACTATTCTTAGAAAACTGGTTCAAAAGGTTTGACAAAATCTAGATAGATTCCCATCTACTGAAACCTCATTCGTCTGTTTACTGTTTAAATTATCATTCTACAAAACTCAGTTTAGAATGTGATCTCTTAACAAACCTTCAAATAATTTAATAATATATCAAAAAGGGAAAGTTGTGCTCACCACTACATTTTAAATCATTAGGAGGGGATGCAATGAGGCTGTGACCACAAAATTCATACAAAGACAAGAAGTCCTCTGCATTCAGCCCATTATCAACAAATTAAGGACATTGAGACATTTTGTGCATTAAACTACTAAATAATGCCCTCCCAACAAACAGGTACTGGTTGCCCATATATTGCAATATATTCAAGCTGGCCAACTATGTCATCGTTTAAAAAAAAGTCAGATGATCCCAGTGTTGGCCAATGAAAGGGCAACCATTTGGGAGTTTTAGCCTTAACAGCAAGTGGGTTTCAGGTGGTTGTAGTCCCTGGGTAAAAAGACCAAAGGCCAGACCAGGAATGACTCTGATGTATCTTTTGTTTAAAGGGGAGGGCATGTTTTAGTAGCTTAATGCACAACATGTCTCAATGTCATTAAAAAGATTCTGTCATGATTTTTATGGTTTATTTCTAATTTACACTGTTTTGCAAATAATTCACTCTACCATTTAAAAAGTTGTTGAACCAAAACAATTATTTTTTTTAGCTCTAATATTGGTGTGGAGGCAGCCATATCAATGCATTGTGGATGATCCTGAGCTTTGAGAAGGAGCCAGCACTTCAGGATGGAACTGCTTTGAGACAGCTATTGTTTCTACCCTTCTCATTGTACTTCAGTACAACCCAAGTCATGCTCCAGAGACATAAGAATAGCACCCAAGCAGGAAAAGGCAGGGTTAGGGAACACTTTTATCAAATCCTTCAGCAGAGGTGTCAGGAAGCTGCTAGCTGGTTAGCTGCCCATTGTTCTATTGATGGGCTGCTGAGGGGGGGAGAGGGAGGGGGTTATATAACTTCAACTTTCAGTATGGCAGTAAAGAGTAACTGAAGTTTATCAGAGCACAAGTCATATGGTTGGGGGCACCTGGGAAATGGACATTATGTCTAGTTTGATGCCAAGTTTCAACATTAAAAATAAAACAATCTCTTTTAAATCTCTTTTAAAAACAGATTTCAGTGCAGAATTCCCCTAGAGCAGCACTATTAACTGAAAAAAAGCATGTTTTCCTGCAACATTTTTACTTTAATATATTGACATTGAAATAATTTAATACTACAGATGTTACATTTAGAGTGCTATAATTGCTTGGTTGAGATCATAATCCCTTTGTATTATTAGCTTTCCTCTAGTTTATTACCAATAGTGGCTCATGTGAACTGAACTAAGCTCTCAGACCGTCATTGTCTGCAACATAGTTTTGCGGTCTGTTTACCAATATATGCCTATTATATCAAATTATATTTAAAACTACTATTCTAAAAAAGACTTCGCTGTCTTTTGAGTGTTAATGAGCACAGAGTATGTGCAGTGAATCAGCAGAAAAAAGATGGCGCGGAGCATCTGAGCCACATATTTACTGCTACAGGACTGTGGTCACATTGGGCTATCAAAGAAACCTAAAATCTATGTATAGCATTTCTAGTGCAATGCTCTGTTAAGCTTTTGTGCACAGAAAGTAGAAACAGCAAGAATGTAAATATGTCAAAGTAAATACACATGCAATTAAAAACATTTTCATTTTGTTTATTACCTGGGGCATTGTCCCAGATTCTGATTTTAAACATTTTTCAAACAGACCCAGCAGCTTCTGGAACTTGTGGTCATCATATTCAAAGCGTTCGCCAAAAACAATTGAGCAGATAACGTTACTAACTGCTGTGTTCAGTACAACATGTGGGTCAAATGGATGACCTGCAAAAACCAGCATAAAGTGTTTTAAAACATCATTTGCTTAAGACACAAACATTTGCTTCACTGAACAGGCTACACAATGCATTTTTCCTTAGGATGTAATTTTTTGAAATGGGACACTGACATAAATGATAAAACATCCCTGAAAAAACACGCTATGTTGCACTAATTTGAGACCATTTATAACTTTGCAAATATACTTTCCAAAATACTTTTCACGACCCCCTTCCTTTTAGATAAATTTTTTTTTTAGGGAGAAAAGAAATCCAAATCTACATTTTCATGTGTAAAAAAGTAATTGCCCCCTGAACCTAATAACTGGTTGGGCCACCCTTAGCAGCAATAACTGCAATCAAGCGTTTGCGATAACTTGCAACGAGTCTTTTACAGCGCTCTGGAGGAATTTTGGCCCACTCATCTTTGCAGAATTGTTGTAATTCCGCTTTATTTGAGGGTTTTCTAGCATGAACCGCCTTTTTAAGGTCATGCCACAACATCTCAATAGGATTCAGGTCAGGACTTTGACTAGGCCACTCCAAAGTCTTCAATTTGTTTTTCTTCAGCCATTCAGAGGTGGATTTGCTGGTGTGTTTTGGGTCATTGTCCTGCTGCAGCACCCAAGATCGCTTCAGCTTGAGTTGACGAACAGATGGCCGGACATTCTCCTTCAGGATTTTTTGGTAGACAGTAGAATTCATGGTTCCATCTATCACAGCAAGTCTTCCAGGTCCTGAAGCAGCAAAACAACCCCAGACCATCACACTACCACCACCATATTTTACTGTTGGTATGATGTTCTTTTTCTGAAATGCTGTGTTACTTTTACTCCAGATGTAACGGGACGCGCACCTTCCAAAAAGTTCACAAGGTATTTTCCCAAAAGTCTTGGCAATCATTGAGATGTTTTTTAGCAAAATTGAGACGAGCCTTAATGTTCTTTTTGCTTAAAAGTGGTTTGCGCCTTGGAAATCTGCCATGCAGGCCGTTTTTGCCCAGTCTCTTTCTTATGGTGGAGTCGTGAACACTGACCTTAATTGAGGCAAGTGAGGCCTGCAGTTCTTTAGATGTTGTCCTGGGGTCTTTTGTGGCCTCTCGGATGAGTTGTCTCTGAGCTCTTGGGGTAATTTTGGTCGGCCGGCCACTCCTGGGAAGGTTCACCGCTGTTCCATGTTTTTGCCATTTGTGGATAATGGCTCTCACTGTGGTTCGCTGGAGTCCCAAAGCTTTAGAAATGGCTTTATAACCTTTGAAATTGAACTCAGGTGTGATAAACCACAGTTAAGTTATTTTTTAACAAGGGGGGCAATCACTTTTTCACACAGGCCCATGTAGATTTGGAGTTTTTTTTCTCCCTTAATAACGTAAACCTTTATTTAAAAACGGCATTTTGTGTTCAATTATGTTATCTTTGACTAATAGTTAACGGTTTTTGATGAGCAGAAACATTTAAGTGTGACAAACATGCAAAAGAATAAGAAATCAGGAAGGGGCAAATAGTTTTGCACACCACTGTATATTGTGTCGTCAATTTAATATAACCCCCCCACCCAAAAAAAGATTAATCAGGCAACAGTCTATTTGAAATGATTAAATACCTGTACAGCAAATGACACGCAGGGAAATGGGATCATGTTAGGTTGTTAAACACTCAGATTGCTTTAGTTACATATTGTATCATCAGTCAATTTTATGTAAACTCCATCCCCAAAAAAATGAATCAATCTTTGAAATGAATTAATACCTGCCACCTGAGCTAAGCATAACCAGTGGCGCTTCAGGGGCTGCTGCCGAATGAGGCCACAGGTGAGAAAATTTCTGTCGGCTGCCGATAATATCTCTGCGTGTATTGCCGATCGTATGATTTTCAGAGGGAGACTGTCACTGGCTTTTGTCTGACATAACTATCGTACGATTGCTGTCAGGGGCAGAACATTGGCTCATCTGTTCTTTTCTACTTTATTTGGTCGGAATGGTAAAACTCTGATCTGAAAGGTTAGTGGAGGGTCAGGAGATGGGAAAGTCCGATCGAACGTTAATTTGTACGATCGGATCTTTGCGTCTATGGCCAGTTTAACAGTGCTCAAGCCAAGCAGATGCAAACTTCACAGATAATGTGTCAGAGGGAAAATGGCTGGCAGGTGAAAGCTGCTATTTGTTTTATGAAAATGTGATATCGCTGGCGAACAGAGGGGATGTATGCAGTACAAAAATGCTGCTTGGGTGCAGAAGATGTAGAGTTATAATGTTCTTTAAGAAGAATGTCTGAAATCTAAATGTTTCACATGCATATGTTGCATACATTATATTAATACGTGTGCAGCTTGTGAGCAAAACTACTACATATTTACTTCCTCTATCACATAGACGGTGTATTGGGGAATTGTAAAGGCTACAAATAGAGTGAAATATTAACCAAGAAGCTCATTTACAAAGGTGTTGTGTTTTCTGACCTTGCTCAGACTGGAACGCAGCACACAGGTAGCCAGCTTCTTCTCCCACTCTCTCCTCCAGGGATTTTTTCCCCATCCCAAAATCCTTCAACGTAGACAAGGTAAATCTTCTTAAGTCCTTCCAAGATTGGCCGTAATTTGCAAATACAACACCTAGTTAGGTACAAGAAATACATTAATTTGGAGGCTGTTTAATCCACACAATCCACTCTAAGCAGAAATGCAGTAAATGCAATACGACCTTGTGCATACTTAGGTTATATATATACTAGCAGTCCTTCCAACTGGTTACACTTATTAGTGGCATCTCATTTCCACAGAGACCTGAACAAGTAGTACAGTGAAGCAAGTTTTAAAGGGATTGTTCACCTTTGAAATAACTTTTAGTATGATGTAGAGAGTGATATTCTGAGATAATTTGCAATTTTTTATTGACGTTTTTTTTAGTTATTTAGCTTTTTATTCAGCAGTTCTTCAATTTGCATTTTAAGCAATCTGGTAACTAGGGCCCAAATTACCCTAGCAACCATGCAGTGATTTGAATAAACGACTGGAATATTAATGGGTGAGAGTCTGAATAGAAAGATCAGTAATAAAAAGTAGAAATGACAATACATTTGTAGCCTTACAGAGCATTTGTTTTTTTTTTTAGAAGGGGACAGCAATGCCTATTTGAAAGCTGCAAACAATCAGAAGAAATAGACAAATAACTATAAAACTATAATAAATAAATAAATGATGAAAATAATGAAAACCAATTGAAAAGTTGCTTAGAATTGGTCGTTGTAATCTATAACATAATAAAAGTTACTTTAAAGGGGAACCACCCCTTTAAGTTGTAATATTGGTGTGAAGGCAGTTTCTAGGGTCATTGTGCCTGATGCTGTGCTAACCCAAAGAGCCAGCACTTCACAAAGGAACTTCATTCAGATAAGATCTTATTTTTCCTACTAATTGTTACTGGAGGAGTTGTTTTAGGGTGGTTGCACATGGGAGTCAATGATGTGAATTGGATCTATGCTAAAATTCATGAACAGTGATTGTTATTTAAGATGAGAAAAGTTATGGATTCTAAATTAATGAATGTGAACAAAGACTAACGGGTATATTTATCAAAGAGTAAAGTTAGAGATCGGCACAGTCCACTAGAGTAAAATTCTGCCACTCTCCATTCATTTCTATGGGATTTTGAAAGGCGTATTTATGAAAGGATGAACTTTCACTTTCACCCATTGATAAATACTGTTTTAAAAATCCCATAGAAATGAATGGAGGACTATGGCACTCTAGAGGACTATGGCAACCTCCAACTTCACTCTTCGATAAATATACTAGTGATGTGCGGGTAAGGTAAAACCGGCACCCAACCCTGGACCCACTCTACCACAACCCACATCCGACTTCCGGGTTCCTGTTATAGACCTGCGCCGATGATGTCACAAAAGGGGTGGGGCAAGCAGGTGCACGGCTATAAAGCCTGAAGCCGGCATTTGAAGGTGGTGGGATGGGAGAGCCAGGAGAATAGCTCAACCCGCACAGAGGAGTGTGAGGTCGGCCTCAACCTGCCAACCCGCATATCACTAAAATATACCCCTGAAGGAAGCTGTCAGGAGAAAGAAAGAGGCTGCTCTGATGTTCTTTTGCTTAGGAAAAAAATTAGAAACCTTTCTCAAATTTTTCCTAACCAGAAGAACATCAGACCAGCCTCTTTCTCCTGACAACTTCCTTGACTACTAGGTGTTAAGACTAGTCTAACAAAATTAATTCATGTTAACACTACATGTATCATTTAGTATCTTGGAATTAAAAATAAAAAATACAGAATGTACATTGCAAAAGTGCTTAGAATAGCGCCCTCATCAATTTTGTATTCACTTATTTTTAAGGTTTACTTATCCTTTAAGGCATGTTGGGCCACATTAGCCTCAGTGGTGGAAATCCCAGTCCCAAGCATCGTAGATAATCGATTTTATAAAGGGATGGCATCTATTATCCGGAATGACTGGGACCTGGAGTTTACCAGAACAGTGATCTTTCTGTAATCCGGATCTCCATACCTTAAGTTTACTAAAACTCACGCAGCTTAGTCACATCAAGTACAAGGTACTGTTTAATTATCACAAAGAAACAGGAAATCATTTTTTAAAAATTAGAATTATTTGCTTAAAATTGACTCTATAGGAGATGGCTTTCCTATAATGGAGCTTTCTGCATAGCGGGTTTCCGGACAAGGGGTCCCACCTGTACCCTTACATGGTAATTTGTGAACATTATATGCTTATTATTATTTTATTATTACAGGGGGTTGTACATAAACCACCACAGTTGTGCCCCATATTTATTGTATATGATACAAAGTAGAGCTTTTATGTACATAGAGATACTGTCTAAAAACTCTCCCTACCTTTGTTGTTTCCGACAAACCCAAAGATATCTAACATGTAAAATGTGGGACGATCTGCTGTGTCCTCTGATTTCTGTATCAATGCCTCCTTCATGACTTCAAATCCATTGAGCACCACCATGGGTTTCCAAAAGGCCTGCAGGCTCATCACATCCCCATACTGTTTAGAGAGCTGTGACAGGGAGAGCATAAAAGAAATATATATACTGTATAACATTATAGAAGCATGCGTATGCCTTATCTTTATACAATAGCTAAACTAGAACTAGTAGGCAAATAAAATTGCTGTAAATAAGCTCAACGATGGTCAATTTACCAGAATTTACTAGAACTTAAACCCATGTTATAGTGATATTTAAAAAGGGATAAACTATCTTTATATGTTTTTTCGACCAATCCGTCAAATTATCATGAAGTTAGTGGGATACAAAAGATCGTACATCTTACAATTTTTCGTCCGACATCTGTCAGGAAATTGACCGGCCAGGTTAAAAAAATGTTATCGGTCCCAGTGCAATCTATCTATGTTTGCAGGGCCAAGCAGGCAGCTACCCTCAGTTTTCCTGGCAATATCGCCTGAAATGGTGTTTTTAGTTGATGGACAAATCGTACATTTAGACGATCGTTTATAGATAATTGTGGTCTGACGATAACAAAAAGATCTTTTAAAGATCTTTACATCTATGACCATCTTTAAAAATAACATCTCACAAAGTATTGTCTCCTCCAGTGATGCTGCCGAGTGTGTGCAGAAACAGATATGAATGGGATCCACCTTTCAATGTGCACACAATATGGATTTGATCCACATATTGTCCAGGTGTGCACTTTCTGGTCAAATGCCACCCCATGTGTGCCTTTTCATGATCCCATGCCTGTTATTTGGCAGTGCTGTATTGATAGTGTGACTCACAAGCTATGAAGGATCAATTTGCCTTGAAAAGGAGTGGGAACTTGCTAGAGTTGCTATTTGTGTCACAGCAGAAGCAGAGGTCAAAATGCAAAGTTGCCATGTAATCTGCATGTTTTTTTTGAATAGATGTCTTCTAATCAGTTACTTTTATCAGGCACCCACACTAACTGCACTTTAGTACTGGAGCTCTGGAACTGACACTTCATAGTTTAATAACAACAATCTCCAGTCTCTGACATAGTAAAAATACAATTATTACTAAAAATAAATCAAGTAAGTAAAAATCTTGATTGCAACAAAGACATCCACATAGGGAAAGCACTGTGAAGGTTGCACTTACCTGTTTTAAGCAGTTGTTGAGGTTTTTAAAGTCCATCTGCAGCAGATTCCCCACAAATGGCTTGGAGGGAGGGGCAGGAGGGTAATTTGAGGTGATATTTCTACGCTTCATGAAGTCCAGCAGCAAAATGCAAAGGGTGAAGATGATGCACAATGTGAAGACATTACACCCAAATGCAAATGGGCAGAGCTGGGACAAAAGGCTCATGGTGGCAGAGTCCCCAGTTTTGCAGAACTAGTTTTTGTGCTTGGTGTGCTTTATAGAGAGATATATAAATATCCCTCCTTTTAAGTGTTTACCCTATTGCTCTTAAAGTTTTCCAGCCCTGTATATGTACTGCTCCAAGCCCTGCTAGTGGTTATACCCAGGGCTGCTTGCTGAATATAAACAAGTCTGTAGATAATGCTTTGCACAGAAACAGACAGGACTGACTACTCACAACAGCTCATACTTTGTTGCATTCTTGAAAAATCCAATCAGCATCAACTTCCTTGTTCAGCCTGCTGCTGGTGTTGCTACTTATGTCCAAAGTGAAACCTACATTACAACTCAGTACAGACACAGTTCCTGAATACTCGCCAAGCCCAGACCATATTTAGTTCACCCTCTGCTGGTAACATTACAGATTATTATTGCACATGTGTAACCAACTCTCTGGGAAACCAATCTAACTTTTACTCAAGTAAAGGAGATACCTTCCCCATAGAACTGTAGGGACCCATAGAGTTAATGTGCCCCTATGGCTTTAAATCCCTACACTTCATGATCTCCCTAGTTGCTGGGCAGATGCCCATGTATCTGGTTGTAATTTACATATCCCAATTATTGGCCAAGAGGTGTTGTGACCACTTTCTGTCACACTTTGGTATAGTGAGTGAAAAGGGGTGGATCTTCCTCTTTGGCTTCTGGTTGCTGATTCAGCTGGGTGTGCCCAGGGAGCCTGAGTAAAACAAGGCCCAGTAAAGCCATGTGCCCTAGAGGGACCAGTACCTCTAGAGAGATAAGTCGGGGAGCAGGGACCCCGTGAATGAGGCCAGCTAGAGATAGGTTACTACCGGTAATAGTACTCTCTAGGAAAGTAAATTAGGCAGGTTAAGTAGCAAAAGCAGCTTTGGAGGGATAACAGGGAGGCAGCTCTCCCCTCAGGCAAGCTTTCCTACCACTGACTTCAGACTAACTTGCCTGTAGTTTTGAGGCTGAGGACCGAAACTTTTTTGAATATCGGCACCACATTAGCAATTCGCCAGTCTCTCAGTACTATGCCAGATCTCAATGAATCCCGAAAAATTAAGTATAGAGGTTTGGCAATCACAGAGCTAAGCTCGCTAATTACCCTGGGATGAATACCATCTGGCCCCGGACCTTTGTTAAACTTAACATGTTCTAGTCTCTTTTGAATTTCTTCATGTGTGAACCCTGCATCATTAGCTGTTTTACTGGAATTGGGACTATTAAGAAGGAAACCTTCACTTACTGGTTCCTCATTTGTGTAGACAGATGAAAAATATGAGTTCAGACATGAGGGGCTTATGATTCATATTCTTCTCCAGACTGACAGAACATTGATACTGGGCCTGCATGATCTGTGTAGCAGTGATACAGCCATGTTAATGTTTGTCTTGTCTCCTATTAAATCAGTTCAGACACCTTACAGACGCTTTGCAAGAAACTCACAGGAGCATGTGGGTGAGACAGCGAGAAACCAGAGCACAGGGACACACAGGAATTGGACTTGTAGAGAAGAAACTTTACCACAGCAACATATATAACACATGCCTTTCAACTGTCCCATTCAAACTTTAATAAACTGCCAAATTTTGTACAACGAACATGATAATTCAGGGGTGTGGCCACAAAAATAGGTGTGACCAAAAATTGTCCTTTCTATCTCCAAAATGTTGGGAGGTATGATAACAGCACACTACAAAATGGTGGCTGCGTTTTTTACATACTCTGTACAGAAACAGGAAGGGGGAATGAAGCCTGTTTAGGATGAAATGGGGTTAGGCAAGGCCCCCTTCCCCCTAAGGTGCATCCTTTGTTAGCCTTCCCCACCCCTTCGCAGCCATCCCCCAGGTAGGAACAAACTAAGGTGGCTGGAAACGGCGGGAAAAAAGTGGGCGGGTTGGGGGAGGAAACAGAGGAGAAGCATGGAGCAGGGCAGGGTTTTTAAGGAGATGCTGTGTGTAAAGAGCTCATACTTACTTGTTTTTTGTTTCCCACCCTCCCTCCCTAGGTAAGACGGATCCAGTTGAGAATGAGGTGCTCCAGGGTTGTTACAACCGATCACCTGGATGGGGTCAGGAAGGAATTTTTCTCGTAGCACTAATTTTCGCCTTCCTCTGGAGTACCATTATCTGTGGTGGTCAAGGCATCAGTGCGGCTCTAGGTCTACGAATTGGTTACAGTGCAGGCCTACCTTGAGTGAGTCACGAGTGTGCATCAGACTGGGACTGCACAGTCTTCTCTGATGCATGCAAGTGATTGGGTTAGCGCCATTATGCACAACGAGGGAGCAGGGGGGTGACCAAAAAGGCAGTCACTGAGTGCGTCGGCCCCGTGATCCCTGCTTCAAGTTTTGGAAATTTTTGGGCATTGAGCCCACATTTTTTTTGAGTTGCAGATTTTTTGGGCAGTGAGCCCACGTTTGGAGAATGAGAGCCGCAGCTGGGGTCAGGGTGTACCTAAACTTTGATTATTTAACTGTTAAATAAAGCCTTTGACGTCCACAGATATTTTGCCATAACATGTCTCTGTGTTTTTAATTGAATGGTAAAGGCACAACTTGGGGGGATAGGGAGTTCCTTGGCCTAGAGAACATGTGACTAGCTGCTGTCCCAAACTTAAGGTAACAGTACAACATATTACAATAACAATATTAATTTCAGATAAAATGGCAATCTCTGGACACTCATTCTGACAATATTAATCTATTAGCACTCATTTAGGCTGCCAATATGAATATCTGTATTAATACTCTGTAGGAGTATAGCACTTGTGCTAGCTGGCAAACATGTTTTATATCAGCATGGCATCAGTATTAACACCTGTTTTTTTTTATAGGACTCACATTGACTGCCTCATACACATTGGATGGTAACAAGATTATAGGAGTATATGAACATATAATACACAAAAGCCATGAATATCTTTAAAATTATATACTTAGAAACGGCTCACATGTCATCAGTTATAAACGGAGCTTAATGATGTCATTTCTGTCACATGACTTACTAAAACTTGTGTATTATAATAAACAAAGTACCCCTTCTTGGAAAATATGAGGATATTTTAAGTTACCTCGGAGTTCCATGACCTGTATAAAAACACAGCCTACAGCCTCGTGTTTTTATATGGTCATGGATCTACTCTGTAACTTATAATATCCTTCTATTTTACAAGAGGGGGTACTTTATTCACTATGTATAACCACAGTTTGTGGGTTGGGTGTGATAGTCATATTGCAGTGGATGGTGGTCGTTCAGTGGAGAGAACAGAATTTCAGGATAGCTCTGAAGTCACTGCAGGTACCGTTTATAAAATGAAAATTATACAGTCAAATAGCAAAACTCAAAGAATAAACAATAATAATAATGCATTGTACTGACAAGTGATTCACTGTGCTTAATATCAGTGACTGTGCTACAAAAAAGCACTTTTGCTATATTGAATGTGGATAGAAATTGAATTTTTCATTTTGGGGAAAACCTGGATTGTTTTATTTCAGTTTCAATGTAACCAGCCTACAGCCAACTTGTTTCTTCTTGAAGGAACAGAACCGGACTACCCACTAGGTTTCCCAGGCACTAGCCTAGAGCCCGTCTGGTTTTAGGTTCCCGGCCCTGGCTGTAAAAATTTCAATTTGTTCGCATCACCTCACTTGTGCTGCTGGTTCAGAAGCACTGGGGAATTGCAGGCGATACAATAGTTTTTAAAATTTCCTGTGCACCGATGCCCAGTACTCCGGACCTGATGCTGAAAATTTGCATGTGCACAAAGGAAGGGGAGGGGACAGGGGCAATGAACAGCAGCAGGCCTAGGGACACCTGCTATGTAAATCTGGCCCTGCATACAGTATAAACATAAAAGCATATCTTATGATTGAATGATGAACCACAATAAACAAACTGAGTGTATGTTTCAGTAGAACGTTGCTCTCCTAGATTTCTGATTCCACTTAGTTTTGTTCCCTGAGTCAGCAAAATATGCCTGTAAATGTCCTACTGCTGTTGCCTCTCTGCCTCATGCACCTTTATTTCATGAAGTCCTATCTGTTTTTAATATACTTAGTTGTAAACATTTTCTAAATGCAGGTATGGGACCTGTTATCCAGAATGCTATTAATTGACAGGTAGCAATCGAATGAAAGTTATCTCTGACAAATAGTAATGACAGTCTCCAATTAATATTGTCAGATAGGCAATACATGCAGAGATATTATCGTTAGCCGATATAAATCTTTTAACCTGTACAACTGACTGAACGACTGATCACCATGGCATGAAAAAAAGTCAGGACAATACACGCACGGTCCATAAATCGTACGAATCTTCATTTTGTACAATTTGCGTCTATGGCCAGCTTTAGGCTGTTCAAGTAGAAGGATAGGAGCAAAGGTAAAAAAAACATAAAAGAAATAAAAAAGTGAAGTGAAAATAACAAAAGGAAAGCACAAATGTAGTGGAATAGATCACAGAATAGAAAAAAAAATGAAGTAGAGGCCAATGGATAACAGAAGGTGAGCTCCTTACATATATGTATGACGACTCGTATAACTGTGGGTTTAGCAGTGTCTGTAATCGCTAATGCACTGAGGTTTTAAAAGACTGGAGGTGCTGCATTCGAGATCTAGTACAACTAACATTACAAAGAAACATTACTTGTATTATGACTGGGTGATGGAGTTTGTCGGTGCTGAAGTGCTAATACCCACTACCTCTCACTGTATATAATATGCTTAAAGGAGAACTAAAGCTTAATCAAACAAACAGGCTGAAAATGTTGTACATTATGTTTTGGGCTTCTGTACCAGCCCAAGGCAACCACCGTCCTTTAGCAGTAAGTGCTGTGTGCTGCTGTCACTTACTCAGCTTAGGGACTGACTCACATATACAGTACATATAAAATATAAATATCACACTATAAGGCGGATTAGTAATTAAAATTGATAAGTACTACAAGGCAGCACAGAAACCAGTGCAACTAGCATGAAAATGTAATAATCAGCCTTGTAGCATAAGTTTATATTATTTTTTGCTTGATAATTTGCGATGACCCCTAACCTTTGCTTCTTAACAGCTGCTCAGAGCTGAAGTATGATGCATATGAGACAATTTGCAATTGGTTTTCAGTTTTTATTATTTGTGATTTTTGAGTTTATTCAGCAGCTCTGGTTGCTAGGGTAAAAATTACCCTAGCAACCACGCACAGCGTTGAATAAGTGACTGGAATATGAATATAAGAGGGCCTGAATAAAGAAATTAGTATAAAAAGCAGCACTGACAATATATATGTAGCCTTACAGAGCCAATTTTTTTTCGGATGGGGTCAGCATTTGAAAGCTGGAAAGAATCAAACAAAGAAGGCAAATAATTAAAAACTATATTAAAAAAAAATAATGAAGACCAATGGAAAAGTTGATAAGAACTGACCATTCTATAACATACTATCAGTTACCTTGAAGGTGAACCATCCTAAAGAACCTCTAGAAATGTGTATACCCATGGGCCCAATTTGAATAATATTTTTCTTCTTTCCTAATCTTCATCTGTTTCTGTTTCTTTCATTTTTGCCTCATGGCACTAGCCAAAGGATTCCTGATTTGCTAACTTTAAAAGGAAGTATATAAGGGGGGATAAAGTTGTGTTTGCCATAAAAATGTTATTTCCCTTTGTTTAGAGACTTTTTGAACAGGAAGAGTTGGGCTAGAAGGTACCAGAGCATATAGTATCAGCCTTGAGTTGGTGGAAAACATTGGGTGGAGGAAAGTGGAGGGATATTCTCTATTAGAATCAAGCAGAGATATTGGATATGCTATAATCTGGTGCAGTCTGTGGTATCCCAACATTGAGTTGGTGGAACACACTGGGTGGAGGCAAGTGGAGTGATATCCTCTAGCTGTGCTGTAGTAGTGGTTATATTCTCTTGTGTGCGTAGGGTTATCCATTGCACCAAGCAACTGATATTCTGTATGAATTGCAATGCACTAACTTATACAAAGCACTAGACTTCTTTATCCATTACTATATTGTGTTTTTCAATTAATTTTATTTTTTTCAGTGTTTCATAGAATTTCAAAAATTAGCTGTCTATCTAACCTTGGCACAGATTTTATAATCATGTGGGATCTGATTGTATACAATTACAGGATCTTCCCGTGGGCTAGGCTCGCCATCAGGAATCTGAAATGAGAAGTGCTGCAGGAGAGACGTGAAGAAGAGGAACAGAGTCATCCTGGCCAACTGCTCTCCTAGACAAACACGGCGACCTGAAAACAACAAATCTAAGTTTAAATTTAAAAGAAGAACATTTAAAAATTTAAAACATTTAAAATCTTTCTGGAGATAAAGGGAAGTTTTAGGCCACTGACACACGAGTATGTTAAGTCACTCCACAAGGCAACTTTGGGTGACTTCGGGAAGCTGAAGCGACTCATAAGGCGATTCCTATTATTGACAGTGTTAAAGCATTCAGAGGGAATTAGTCGTCCACACTAGAGGAAATTAACTAAATTCCTCATGTGTCAGGGCTTGGGTTGCCACCTTTTCTGGAAAAAATACTGGCCTTCCTTATTAATAACATTGGGATCAGTCATCATTTTTACCGGCCAGGCCTGTAAAATACCAGCCAGGTGGCAACCGTAGTCAGGGCCCATAGGCTGATGACACTAGTAGATTTAGCCCAATATGTAAGTACTGTATTATGGTCATTCTATTCAGTGCTACTAAATGCATACAGTACTGTAATGAGAATGCACATGTCCCTGACCCATAGAGCGCATGATTTATGTCTTATGCTTGAGGCAAGGTAGTGAGATGTAAGTGGAGCGTGTTCTAGTTTTGTATATGTATTATTGTTATTACCTGCAGAGAATGCCATAAATGCTTCTCTTTTCACAAACTTGCCATCCCTATCAAGAAAATGTTCCGGATAAAACTGAAAAGGCTTTTCCCAGACTTTCTCATCTTTAAGCACAGATGACAGATTGGTCATAATAAGGATGCCCTGTAAAAAAAAGAAATCGAATTTAGCAGATAGAGCCGAGGCCGGAAATGGTGTCACCATTTAGCGCATGTCTTAGCTTATGTCCCCTAGAAGCCTACTGCCTTTATGCATTCATTCATAGCATCCAAAACAAAGACTTTCAGTTGTTCACCAGGATAGAATTCTTTGTGAGGAACTTGAGGCATTCATTAGCTGAAACTGTAGGGTATTGCCTGTACCAAGGTTTAAAATGCTTTAGTTCTTTGTACTGCATCTCTAGCAGCAGAGAGGGCAGTTATGCATGTGAAAATCTCTAGATATCTAGTGATTTTATGGTATTTTGGTTTTACATAGTACATGACTTTTCCACCCTGTGTTATAATAGGAACTAATAGTGTACAATATAAGAAATCTCATTTGCCAACAAAATCTAATGTAAACTATTAGAGAATTGGACTGTACTGCGTGTGGCAATTCAATAAATTTCAAAATGTTCAAAATAGAGAATAGAATATATAACATATCACATTTTTAGATTACCTACTTTTGGGATGAAGAAGCCTTTGATATATGTGTCTCTGTATGTCACGTGTGGCACAGAGAGAGGGATTATATCTGCGTAACGCTGGATTTCATGGATTACAGCATTGGTATAAGGCATCTGTAACACATCTCCCATAGTCGGCTTCCTGGTTCTTCCAATCACTTGGTCAATTTCCGCATTCACCTTTCCTAAAAGCAGGAGAAAATGCTCTGTGTGCCATTGGTCCTAAAGCTTTTAGAATACTGCATTCAACAGAAAGATTGCACGCCCAATATGTTCCTCCATCCAATGGGCATCGGGAATCACCACTGATTCCATAGGATATTTGGTTGGACATCATAATTAGAATGGAATTTGTCTCTTGATTAGTAAGAATGTGATATATTTGACCCTGTTGGTGGGTAAGTCAGACAGTATGGCAACATGGCCAGATCACCATTCTTGTATTTCTACATAATACCTTAACTTATTTGTAAACTTGAAATATGCAGTGCAGTTTTGAGGAGTCGTTTACAATACCCCACTGTTTGAAGCTCCTTTATAGGCTGCCCAGCTCCTTATCTAACCTCACTCCTTTCCATTGAGCAAAGAGGTGCATTGAGGTGCATTGGGTTGCGTCCCCCACTCCCAGCAAATAATAAATGTCTACAACAAACTATAGCTGAGAGTTAAAGTTAGTATATATGTATTTATATATCTCTTTTTTTTATAACAACACGTGACAAACTTACTTTGCACATCTGGGTACAGTAACATAAACAGAAGGCCCCATCTCAGGGTTGAGGATGTGGTTTCTGTGCCAGCTGAAAATAAGTCAGCTATGGTTAACTGAAGATTCTCCTCATTAAAATTGCTGTCTTTAACTGCTTTTTCCTAAAAGAGAAAGATTATCTTAGGCGCACATTTACTAAGTTCGAGTGAAGGATTAGAATAAAAAATACTTTGAATTTCAAAGTTTTTTTTGGCTACTTCGACCATCAAATTGGCTCCTTCGAATCGAACGATTCGAACTAAAAATCGTTTGACTATTCGATAGTCGAAGTACTGTCTCTTTAAAAAAGACTTCGACCACCTACTTCGCCACCTAAAACCTATCGAGCACCAATGTTAGCCTATGGGGAAGGTCCCCATAGGCTTTCTAGGCAATTTGGGATCGAAGGAAAATCGTTCAATCGATGGATTAAAATCCTTTGAATCGTTCGATTCGAAGGATTTAATCATTTGATTGAGCGATTTTTCCTACGATCGTTGAACGAATTGCGGTAAATCCTTCGACGTCGAAGGATTTTACTTTGACGGCCGAATATCGAGGGTTAATTAAGCTTCGATATTCGACCAATAGTAAATGTGCCCCTTAATGTTAGGTATGAGCTACCTAACAGTTACTTGGTGAATTAACTATAATTGTGCCCCCCAAATTGTCTTCCAGTTACTGTTATTACACACAGGTATTTTTGTGTGTGTGTGTTTTTGAGCATTTTTGAGAGCTCTATCAGTATTAGAATAGATTTTGAATTCTTTAATATCTAGAAAAGATAGGTAATAATAAATACAATTTGCCCCAATTATAAAGTACTGTTAGCACTCTCTTTTCTCTTGTTCTGTGTTTTAGAGTGCTGCATTATTTTTCCCACTACTTCTACACTATATTAACATACACCCTGGATCACATTTGACTGACCATTAGTGGCCATTTCTTCTGTCAGTGGCAGGTTATGTTTCTTCTCTTTCATCAAAGCAACAGTCCTTTGCTTAGGACCTCCTTGAACAGAGGATGAGGTTGCCAAGCCAAATAATTTCTCCTCTTTACTCCGACCTATACTAAACACTTATTAGCTCTGTAGTATTTAGCAACAGACATTTTACAAACATGTTAATTACTCTTTGTTCGTAATTATTGCTATGCAGTCCTAAATAAAACATTCCATGATTTGTTCTTCATGGAAAACCTTCTTTCTGCCAGCTGTTGTCTTTTTATTGTTATTTACTAATATATATATTCCATATCTACTGTTCTGGTAAATCCTACCTCTAGATGTAGTATGGTAGTTTAAGTTTCAGTTATTCCTCTTCTCTATCTCCAGGTCTTCCTGTGTAAACTTACCTTTTCCATCTCAAGTATAAAGGCATCAATAAAATCTCTTGTGTGCCCAGAATCCCATGTTTGCTGATGCTCATTGATAATTTCTTTTAGATATCTTTCCATACATATCCGAGGTTTGAAAAACCGCTTGGCTAGGCTGGGAAATTTAGCTGACCAAGGAAGTAAACATAAAACCTAGAACACACAAAATAAAAACAATATAAAATTGTAACGTTGAACCTTGTGGGACACCACTTGGTATCACTGGCCCAGGGAGCAATGTTTAGCCAGTTGTCTGTCTATATACAAATAGCATCACCAAGACCAAAAAAACTATAGCTTATTACAAAAACGGCATCAAAAGTAGATCACATCAAAATCCAAGTAGATCACATTCACTGCAAGACTACACAGCAATCTTCAGCATCGTTTCTGGGTTTCACTACAATTAAAAGAATTTTAAATAAGTGGGTTCTAGCTCCAATCATACTATTTCTTAAAGCCTGTATGCTGCTCACCATTAATAACTTTTGGTCCGGGTACCAGCAGCCCCGGAGCCCACACTTAGATAAAGGAGTCGGTATATTCACCCTTAACTCCCCACACAGGAAACAAATCACATATCTCAGTAGTTATTGTGCTGCGAGTCCTTGTGCCGCTGCCCCGAGTCCGTCACTAGGAGGAACATTAGCAGCACATCTATTGTTGAAAGCAGCACACTCCTGGGACTTTTTCAAAATATTACACGTTTCCAGACCGCAAGTAAAACCATTATTCTTTATTTAAACATCCGATTAATTACAAACAGCGGCTGAGGTCTACATTCACTGCAAACACCACTGCCAAAGACTATTTTCTATATAATATAAAGCAAGAACATTTGACATCATGATCCCTTTTTAAATATTAAAATTACTCATCTTTAGTCCATGTAGGTCTTTGTTACCATAGAAGATTAAATTAAGTTGGAGAATAAGTAGCCTATGTGACCTGAACTAAGCTCTCAAAGTTGGCCAAACTAGATAGGCCAGTGTTTGGAATGGTTGGCTTTTAAGATTAATGACTTACTTGGTGCAAACCAACATGGATCATTAGAAAGAATGTCTTCAAATGAGAACTAAAGCCAAACAAATAGAGTTAAAATTGCAGTATTTTCATACATGAGCAAAGAGCATGTGAATCATCAGAAAAAAATGGGAACTGCTGAGTGAATCTTCTGAGGCTCAGATTGAATGGACTTTAGTTACCGTGGGCTAGTCAAGAAGCCTAAAATATAATGTGTAACATTTCTAGTTTAATTTACTCTTGAGCTTGAGCTTGTGTGCGCCTTTAATTAATTCTTATACTAAAAAGTTTTTGCCAACCACTGAAAGCTCTGTGGCCAAACAATGTAGAAATCTAACATAACCCAGGAATAAGGAAAAGCAATAACAATGGGATTATGAATGTAAAACTGTCTTAAAGTGATACTGGCACAAAAAACGACTCTTTAAAATATTAATGTACATTAAAGTTACCTATAGGTCACTTTGATTGTGTTTCATTGATAGGGCTGCTTTTGTAAGTAATTGTTACTCAAAGTTCCTAAACCTGACTGTCCCTTCTCGACCTGTCATTTACATTTTTTTAATGCTAACAGACTCCTGCTGCACAAATATGGCAGTCCCCTCATAGAGGAACATGGGAGATCAGATGGGTAATGTAAAGGCATTGGGTAAATACTTTTATGGCAAAAGTATAAATAGTATGCAAAGACAGCTTCAAGTCATATGAAAACGTTTGGGAACCCATCTCAGCCTGCAAAATTATTTACTCCACTTTCAACAAAAAAAGATACCCGTGGTATGTCTTACATTTCCCGGGAACATCTGAGTACTGAGAAGTTTTCTAAACAAAGATTTTAAGTGAAGCAGTATTCAGTTGTGTGAAATTAAATCAAATGTGAAAAACTGACTGTGCAAAAATTTGGGTACCCTTATAATTTTGCTAATTTGAATGCATGTAACTGCTCAATACTGATTACTGGCAACACCAAATTGGTTGGATTAGCTTGTTAAGCCTTGAACTTTATAGGCAGGTGTGTCCAACCATATGAAAAGGTATTTAAGGTGGCCAATTGCAAGTTGTGCTTCTGTTTGACTCTCCTCTGAAGAGTGAAAGCATGGGATCCTCAAAGCAACTCTCAAAAGATCTGAAAACAAAGATTGTTCAGTATCATGTTAGGGGAAGGCTACAAAAAGCTATCTCAGAGGTTTACACGGTTTGTTTAAACTGTAAGGAATGTACGTATATGTGGAGGATTATGAGAATGGTTACAGACAACCCAAAGATCACCTCCAAAAACCTGCAAGAACATCTTGCTGCAGATGGTGTATCTGTACATCGTTCTACAATTCAGCACAATTTGCACAAAGAACATCTGTATGGCAGGATTATGAGAAAGAAGCCATTTCTGCACTCACGCCACAAACAGAGTCGCTTGTTGTATGCAGAAGCTCATTTAGACAAGCCACAATCATTTTGGAACAAAGTGCTTTAGACTGATGAGACAAAAATGTAGTTATCTGGTGATAACAAAAAGCAATTTGCATGGCGTAAGAAGAACACCACATTCCAAGAAAAACACCTGCTACCTACTGTCAAATTTGGTGGAGGTTCCATCATGCTGTGGGGCTGTGTGGCTAGTTCAGGGACTGGGCCCCTTGTTAAAGTCGAGGGTCAGATGAATTCAACACAATATCAACAAATTCTTCAGGATAATGTTCAGTCACAAAGTTGAAGTCACACAGGGGTTGGATATTCCAACAAGACAATGATCCTAAACACACTTTGAAATCTACAAAGGCATTTATGCAGAGGGAAAACAATATTCTGGAATGGCCGTCACAGGATGATTTGAAGCAGGCTGTCCCTGCTCGGCAGCCATCAAATTTAACTGAACTGGAGAGATTTTGTATGGACGAATGGTCAAAAATACCTCCATCCAGAATCCAGTCACTCTTTAAAGGCTATAGGAGGCATCTAGAGGCTGTTACATTTGCAAAAGGAGGCTCAACTAAGAATTGATGTAATATCTCGGTTGGGGTGCCCACATTTATGCACCTGTCTAATTTTGTATGATGCATATTGCATATATTCTGTTAATCCAATAAACTTTATGTCTCTGCTGAAATACTACTGTATTATAAGGCATGTTATATATTAAAAAGAAGTTGCTACTTTGAAAACTCAGCCAATGATAAACAAAACTCCAAATAATTAAAAGTATGATAGCTGTACAAAAAAAGTTGTTTTTAGTAAATACATGGAATTTAAAACATGTTCATTACCTGGGGCATTGTCTCGGATCCAGATATTAAAATTTCTTCAGTTAGACTCAACAGCTTTTGGAACTTGTGATCATCATATTCAAACCGTTCACCAAATATGATAGAGCAGATAATGTTACTAACTGCTGTGTTCAGCAAAACATTTGGGTAAAAAGGACGACCTGTAAAAATTTAGCATAGAGTATTAGAAAACTTCACTTACAAATGTTTGCATCACCTAATGGGCTTCTAATCATTTAAAGGTCAAGGAAAGTGGATGGCATTTTAATTGGTAACACTACGGCACAGAACCTTTATAAAGCCAAAGTATACCAAGTGGAAATGAAAACCTAGCAATGCTTGTGGTTGGGCACAGCTTTCTGCACATTTGTCTGTTGCCTGTATTGCTTAGTTAAGATTTTATGTGCAGGCAGAATTGGAATCCTTGGCCTTTCTTTGTGTATTGGATACCCCTTGATAGTTTGTCACTATTCCCATCCAGGTTGAAGTTCCTATAGATTAGTAATTCCCAAACAGTGGGCTTCTCCCAGAGCAGTGATTAGGAGGCCAGTTCGAGATTAGAGGGTGGGTTATTTGGTTATAATACACAAAAGCCATGAATATCTTGTAAATTACTATATCCTTATAAACGGTGAGTTCTGATGTCATCAGTTATAAACGGTGAGTTCTGATGTCATTTCTGTCACATGACTCACTGAAACTTGTGTATTATAATAAATAAAGTACCCCCAGTTGCAAAATATAAGGATATTAGAAGTTACCTCGGAGTTCCATGACCTGTATAAAAATGGTCATGAAACCCCTCGGTAACTTATAATATCCTTATATTTTACAAGAGGGGGTACTTCAAATTCAGCTCCAAGAGCTGAGTCTGATGCCAGTTCAGAGACTCAGAGTCGACAGTAGTGCATTTGGCGCAGCGGGCGGGAAGGGTGTAGTATGGAGGTGGCGCGGTAACAGCCACCGTCGGCAACGTTGCATCAGAGTGTCACGTCGGTTATGTCGCGCTCTGGCCGGACCATGTTTAAAAATAAGCGGTTCCAAATTGCGCCCAATAGGCCTAAAGCCAGCCATGGACATAAAGGGGTGTCAGTACCAGGTATATGTGACAAGCGCCACTGTTGCCTGTGTAGGTCGAACTGGGCTATGGCGGCCACTTACTTGGACCAAAAGGGGTCTCTGTTGCTCCTCCGTAGCCGCTCTAGGATTTGGGGGGCTGCAGATCACCTCCCAGCAGTTCGCCCTGGTACCCCGCAATTTTTGCCCCCCAGGGATAATGCCATAGGGAAGTTGCCAGAGAGCGGAGCTGAAACTTCTTTGCTGCTGGGTGGGATCTGTTTCACTAAAACTTTCTTTCCACGTGTCACTTATATCCCCGGCTTCCTGTTAGCTCTGCATTGCTTGGCGCTGAAGCCCTGGGGCACCAATACCTGCTGCTGGTATGAACCACACTGCTCTGGGCTGGTGGTCAGGGACACTGAATCGATACTTGCTGGCATGGGGCAATGCTCTGGGCTGGGAGCCCCTGGGGCGCAGAAACCTGCTGCATGGGGGAAATGCTACAGGCTGATTAAAAATGGATTGCGGGCCGCAGTTAGCCTGCGGCCCGTAGTTTGGACACCCCTGCTGTAAAGAGAGGGACATATTAACCAATAAGTTCATTTACAAAGGTGTTGCAAGAGCTTTGCCGTTAAATTTTTTTTTCTCTATTATTATTTTGTAATAAAAAATAACCCATGTACTTTCTGACCTTGCTCAGACTGGAACGCAGCACACAGGTACCCAGCTTCTTCTCCTACTCTCTCCTCCAGGGATTTTTTCCCCATGCCAAAATCCCTCAACGTAGACAAAGTAAATCTTCTTAGGTCCTTCCAAGATTGGCCATAATTTGCAAACATAACACCTGGTTAAGAGACACAAGAAATCCGTTAACTTTGGTGCTGCTTAATTGGACACTGGCATTGCATAATTACTTGCTTTGTTATTTACTATTACATTAACAGTTTTGTGTATATTCTGGCCTGGACACAATCCATTCCAGGCAGAAGTGCAGTAAATATAAATAGGGCCTTGTGCATACTTGGGTTTATATGTGATAACAGTCCTTCCAACCGGTTGCATATAAAATTGGATGCAAAGGGCGCAGAGCACCTGAATCCTATCTCAAGAAGAAGAATATTCAGTTGTTAGTGACTTCTTATTTTCACAGAGATCTGAACTAGTAATACAATGAAGCAACTTTTAAAAAAGGGCACAAATCTATAAAAAAAAATTATGTGTATATATGAATGAATGCTTATATATTTCAGCTTATACAAATCTACCTCTATAAACAGTGCTGTATATTTCAAACAATCTATCAGTAATACAATAATTTACAAACATTACATGTTCATAATGATTTCTTTGTATAAACCACCATATGCCCTGTATTTATTATATCTGATACAAAGTAGAGCTGTCATTTACATGAAAATATAACCCTCACTACCTCTGTTGTTTGCACCAAACCCAAAGATATCAAATATGTAAATTGTGGGACGATCTGCTATGTCCTCTGATTTCTGTATCAAGGCCTCCTTCATGACTTCAAATCCATTGAGCACCACCATGGGTTTCCAAAAGAGCTGCAGGCTTATCACATCCCCATACTGTTTAGAGAGCTGTGACAGGGAAAACATAAAAGAAATATATATTCTGTATAACATTAGAGAAGCATGCTTATGTCTTATGTTTATACAATAGCTAAACTAGAATTAGTAGGCAATTACTATCTGGTCGGACTGGCCCAGATGCTAGGAAAACTCCCGGTGGGCCCAGGTAACCTGGCCGACCATCCCTCCCCTCCTAGTGCGATGCCCGAATAAGTGCAAGTGACGCGCGCATGAACATATTCGAGGAAGAGGAGCACACACGCCAAAGAATGAATGCGCAGAAGATCGCACTGCAGATGCGGTTGGTGAGGAACAAGGGTCCAAACTAGGGAAAGGTATCAGAAGAGGTACGTGCCTGGTGCCCCTCTAACTTTGTGCCTTAGGCACGTGCCTCTTCTGCCTACCCCTAGTTCTGGCCCTGGTCAGTGGACCCTCATGCTGATAAACATTTCGCCTGTTTCATGGCCATTCCCAATTTCTATGAGAACAAAGGCTAAATAGATGGAATAATAGATTATAGTACGTAAAGAAAAGAAACTATGAGAATAAAGGTTGAGTAAGGAGAGGAAGAATAAAAGTACTGAGAGTGGACCCCTGGTCTAAGGTTTTTGAATGGGCCCCTGATTTTCCATTCTGACACTGTGCGGGGGGGGGGGGGATTTCACCAGGGCATGTACTCCCTTGGGGCCCACAGGAGACGCAACGGTGAGATCAACAGCAGTAACGCAACTGGTTCAGTTACATGCTAGTCACAGACGTGAAACACATACATGTTGCATGTGATATACAAAAAGGGAAAAACTATTTTGTATGCCTTTCCCATGAACCCATCCCTGTGTTCAGCAGCGCTCCTAATCCATTGCTTTTATCAGTTAGGGCCACCCACACTAACTGCACTTGAGTACTGAAGCTTTTGAACTGACACTTCAAACTTCAATAGCAACGATCTCCAGTCTCTGACAAGTAAACAGTAAATATATTATTACAGCAAAGACACTATGAGGGTTACACTTACCTGTTTGATGCTGTTGTGAAGATTTTTTAAGTCCACCTGCAGCAGATTTCCCACAAAGGGCCTGGAGGGAGGGCTGGGAGGGAAATTTGTGCAGGGTTTTCTGCGCTTCATGTAATCCAGCAGCAGAAGGAAAAGGGTACAGATGATGCCCAGTGTGAAGACATTACACCCAAAGGCAAATGGGCAGAGCTGTGACAAAAGGCTCATGGTGTCAGAGTTCCTTGTGTTTGTTGTGCTGCTGGTGTTGCTACTTATGTCCAAAGAGAAACCTACATTACAACTCAGTACAGACACAGTTCCTGAATACTCGCCAAGCCCAATCCACAGTTAGTTCTCCCTCTGCTGGTAACATTACAGATTATTATTGCACATGTGTAACATTTAAAGGAGGCAATTTACCCATAAAGCTTACAGTCTGTTTCCATTCTTTCATTACATATACTAATCTTAATGTGACACATTTCTTATGCAACTTCATGAAGGGATGCTTAATAATTTGATTGTATTTGTGAGTATTTTATGTTGGGATGGTGCTGGGGTCACCCACTATTTCCTTATAGGTAGTGTTGGGAGCTGTTCATTAGGAACTTATTGCTTAAAGAAATATTTTCAATTAATAAATATTTGCATTTGCAAAGAGGTTATTGATATCAGAGAATAGTATGGTCTTTTCTGGTGTCTTTTGGGCATGGAGTATATTGTAGTATAAAACTCCAAACTCATTGGCACTTGGCCTGTTTAGACCACCTCCGTCCTCTCAGGGAGAATGAAAGTAGATCAAACCAGCAATGTACCACTGCCCCAAGGGCAGAGGCACACGCAAAGATTTGGGGAGATTTAGTAACCCGGCGACAAATCACCTCTTCTTCGGGTGACTAATCTCTCCAAAAAGACTTCCCGCCGGCTAGAATGGCGGGATGGCACTCAAAGCGATTTTTTTCCGAAGTTGCCCGAAGTTTTCTTGTGAGGTAACTTCGGAAAACGAAGCGTTCCGGGGTGCCACCCCGCCGGCAATTTAGATTCTAGCCGACGGGAAGGCTTTTTGGGAAGATTAGACACCTGAACAAGAGGCAATTTGTCACCAGGCGACTAAATCTCCCCAAATCTTCGCGTGTCTCTGCCCTAAAGGCTTGGGTGTACAGTACATCTGACTCCTTTAGTTGGTGGACTGCCTGCATGATCTGTGTAGCATTCAGTAGCATCAGTGTCAGACTGGGACACCAGGGGCCCATCCAAAAACCTTAGACCAGGGGCCCATCCAAAAACCTTAGACCAGGGGCCCACCAAGAAAATTTAGACCAGGGGCCCACTCTCAGTACTATTATTCTTCCTCTCCTCACTCAACCTCTATTCTCCTAGTCTCTTTTAGGTATACATACTATAATCTATTATTCCATCTATTTAGCCTTTCTGTTCTCATAGAAACAGGGAATGACCATGAAATAGGCCTTAGCAGCACAAGGGCCCACTGACACCTGGGCCTACCGGGAGTTTTCCTGGTATTCTGGTGGGCCAGTCTGACACTGAGTAGCATATCAGTGTGGCATTAAAGGGGGTGTTTGCCTTTAAATTAACTTTTAGTATGCTGTAGCCAGTGATAGTTTAAGACAATTTGCAGTTGGTTTTCATCTTTTATTTGTGATTTTTGAGTTATTCAGCTTTTTATTCAACAGCTCTCCAGTTTGCAACTTCAGCAAACTAGTTACTAGTTACCATAGCAACCATGAATTAATTCGAATCTGGAATATGAATAGGAGAGGCCTGAATAAAAAAAAATAGTAACAAAAAGTAGCAATAACAATGCAGTTGTAGTCTTACAGAGCATTTGTTTTTTTAGATCGGCTCAGTGACCCCCATTAGAAAGCTAGAAAGAGTCAGAATAAGAAGGCAAATAATATATAAAAACTATAAAAAATGAAGACCAATTGAAAGGTTGCTTAGAATTGCCTATTCTATAACATACTAAAAGTTAACTCAAAGGTGAACCACCCCATTAACACAGAAGTGTAAACAGACTGTCAGCTATAATATCTGTATGATTCTAAAAGTATGACATTTATACCAGCTGGCAAATAAGTTGTATATCAGCATTTGAATGATATAGCTGATATGGTTTATTGTGTTAACAGGTTGTGCTTCACTGTGCTTAATATCAGTGCCTGGTTGGAAAACTAGTTTCTACAACAAAGCATTTTTGCTAGATGGAATATGTCTAATAGATATGTATATATGTATGTATGATAGATATTGACTTTTTTTAATTTTGGGGAAAACTTGGAATGGTTTGTTTCAGTTATGATGTAACCAGCCTACAGCAAACATGTTTATTTTTGAAGGAATGTCATGTATATCCATTACTACATAATATATTACTCATTTTGTTCCCCTAGCATAAAAGAGTGGGAGAGCAAGAAAGGTCCCACTAGTGATGTGTGTATCAGGTCAAGAAATGGGTTAAGGGATGCATGCAGTACTATGGGTGCTAATTAGACTGATAGAAGCAATGGTTGTGGAAAGTATATACAATAATGAATTGTAAGGAGTGGGAGCAGTATATCAGGTGACACAAAGTATATGGAGAGGTTTATAAAGTGATGGACACAAAACATAGATAAAGGAAGAATAGGGATAGGAAGAAAATATTAAACAATAAACACAAGACATGCAGGAGGCATCATGGACATGAGAGCATATAGTATGCTAATTGATTAACAAATAGGCTGAATGACATAAGGGTGCAGAGGATTGTATAGACTGAAAGATGCATGGGATAGGATGCTATACAAGATGACTGATATAATGGGCAGGGTATTTATTGTAATGGATACAATGGAGGAGGGGGGAAAAATAAAAAGGTACAGGGGTAGGGTAAATATAAAGATTAATCGACAAAAGCTAGAGGGGATAAAACTATGAAACATTATACAGATTTCAACACTTCTTCAATGTGGTATATTTGTATTTGTATTGCTACTTTAGTCTGGCTACTTTTTTTTCATATATATGCTTATATGTGTAGAGCAGTAAAGATTGTATCCTACCACTACTGTTCTATGAAATAGCCCTGTCAGAAGGGGTTGGGGGAGTTATTCCCCATTCAGGTGCCCTGGGGGTGCTTTGGGAACCCACCATTGACAAAGGAACCCATGAAGAGAAAGCAGCGAGGGAAGAGAGACACTCCAGTGGAAGGAACCCCATTGAATGAGGAAGATAGTGGTTTGTAAGCTCAATTAACCTCAGTCTAGGAGTGAGAGATAGACTAAAGAAGCTTTTAGCAGAGGCTCTTTTGAGGACAAATGAAGGATTAGTACATCAGGCATGATCTGACAAGATCTCTAGGGACTCATGTGGATAGTCTCAGCAGAGAAATAAGTCCCTTGGACCTCACTTTTGTGCACTGGGACTGGGAGTACTATTAACTCTAACTACTCTAATAACAAGGTTTCTGAGTATGAAACATTTGACAGGACAGTTGTGCTTAGCAAACAACACCCCCAATTAAAAAAAAATGAAAATGATCTTATCAAGCAGTAGTTTATTTATGAGTTCCTTTACGAATATGAGACTACAATGAATACAATGATTTTACCTTTAATTTTGCTGTCTATAATATTAAAGGGGAGTCCACCTTGAAATTAATTTTCAATACCCGTGTTGGCACCCCTTGGCCCACCAGAGAACCTGATATGGAGGACCACTCTTACAATAATTAAATAACACTGTGCCAAATGGTGAAGAAGTTATATTGGCTTGTATCAAATGGTATAGAGCAGGGGTCCCCAATCTTTTTTGCTTGTGAGCCACATTCAAATGTAAAATGAGTCGAAGAGCAATACAATCATGAAAATAGCTCCAGGGGGTGACAAAAAAGGGCGGTGGTTGGCTATTTGGTAGCCCCTCTGTGGAACCTGGTTTCTATGCAACCAAAACTTGCCTCCAAGCCAAGAATTCAAAAATAAGCACCTGCTTTGAGGCCACTGGCAACATGTTGCTCCTGAGCCACTGGTTGGGGATCACTGGTATAGAGGCTATGTAGGACTCATGTCAGTTATTCCAGATTTGAGCCTGGACTCATCTGGACATTCTTCCAGTACTCTGGCAGGTCACTCAAACCTGGCTCAGTATAGTATAGTATAGTATAGTATAGTATAGTATAGTATAGTATACTCAGTATAGTATTCATAGAAAGAATCACAGCAACTTTGTAAAATTGCTTTGTAATCTATCTAATCTTAGCACAGAGTTTATAAGGGTGTGGGCTCTACAGTCCAAAAGCAAAAGGATCATCCAGTGGGCAAGAGTGGCGCTTCAAGAGAGACGTGAAGAACAGGAAAGGTTCAGCTCAGCGACCTGGAAACGTCAAAACTCAATTTCGGAATGTCATGAAGTAGTGTGCATGTAGTATTCACAAGCCATTTGCCTTTTTTTCTAATTGCGTCTTACTACAGGCTGGATTGATAGAGATATGGGAGGGAGACAGTGTTCCCTATTCAGGTATAGGCATGCCCTTGGTGGTTTGCGAATATCTGTTGGCTAGATACTGTATGTCAGGTGATTTCCATTAGTGAATAAAGGAAGGGGAGCAACCAACATAAGCCTTTTTAGACATCACTCATAGAGAGGGTAGATGGTGCTAGGAGCCTGAAGACCCTGGGATAGGGGAGATCCCTCTGTGGAAGTTGGGATTAAAGTACCCTGTCATTAAGGACTAGTTAGTAGTAGGCTAGTTTCTCTGCAATATGGATCAAATTTCCTTTATATCTAAGTAAATAATTTACAGGCACCATTTAATGTCCCTATTGCTTTCCTTATTAACAATAGGAACTTGTTAAAGGAGAAACAAACCCTTAATAAAACCCTACCCCCTACCTTACATAGACCCACCTCCCTCCTCCCCCCAGCCTAGCTGCTATCCCGGGCAAATGCCCCTAACTCTTTATGCACCCCTCCATGCAGATTCTGTCCAGCGCAGTTTATGGGTGCCATCTTCAGCGGCTTCGGTAATCTCTGGAATGAGACCTGCGATTTGGCAATTTTCGTGAGTTTTGGCGCATCCACAGTTGTCACGAAACCAACAATTGCTCCAACTGCCCATGTGCCAGTCTCATTCTGAAGATTACCGATGGATATATATATAGATATATATATATATATATATATAACATACAAGCAAGATCCGCACTCACAGGTCTTAAAAATGAATAAAAAATTTTATTGTAAAGGGCTAACGTTTCGGCCTCCTCCGAGGCCTTTTTCAAAGTACATAATGCACAATACACACGCATTAAATACCCAGGTTGGCGGGAAAACAGGCCAACTTGAAAATGACGTATACACCTCATCATCAGAAATCGACTCCTGTTGAGTAGTCATATAATATACATTTTACACATTTTTTACATACTAATCTGCCACATGCAACAAATAACAAAAAAACAAAAAATAAAAACGACAAGCTATTTGATACAAGTTAAAAACAAGATACAGTGCAGCAAACTTCCTCACTTCCTTTTTCAATTATTATGGCATTCGTATTGCTAACAATGTTGCACAATGTATCAACCTGTTGAAAGAAGGTGTAAGGTCTGCGCTGGGGCTCTCTTAGTCTTAAACATGCTCGTATCATTAAAATATACCGTCCCAATAGACTAAAATACAACCATTTTATTAAAAATCTAACAGATGTGGCTGCCTGCTACTGCTATGTAATAAACCCACTGCATGAGACTATCAACCCTTGTATATTCTCCAATCCACCATCTATTGCGTGTCATCCCCCAACCATTAATATAGGAAAACACTAACCATCCCATAAGTGCCCTGTGGTGACTGTGAAATCTTTACCCTGACAATATGTTAACACTATCAGTGCCACTACCGGCCCACACCCTAACAATGAAGGAACCCTCAAAGATTAGCACCAAATTAAGCTGTGCTATAAAAATATACACTAAATAATTATTAAACTGGGAAGAACATATGCATAAAAATAAAGAAAAATAAAGAAAAATAAAAATAGAAAATAAATAAGTATGTTATAAATCACCGTGTATCTAAACAGAATATATATAAAAGTCCCAATAAAAAACCAATCAAAGTCACTGTAAAATCGTCAATAGAGTGACAAATATAAACATCCAGGGGGTAACTGGTTGATAGTCACTACAATGTAGTATTGAAAGTCACATCCTTCGATCACCACGAGGCGATACGAGGCGATAAGCGGAGGAGTTGCATAATAGTCCACATACGACTCACCCCGACACCGGGAAGGATCACTCTCAGACGCCATCATCACAGGCGTAAACGGGCTCCGCTTCACATAAGGCTCACCTCACTGCACATGTAAGGACTCGATCACTCTGTTTCACGCGCTTCATCAGCTTCAAAGGTACAAGGCGGCGCAAACCATCAGGTGCGAGTCCCGGCAGAGTACAGAACACAAGCGGGTAGGAGACCGCGAACCTCTGGGTTCCAACAGGCGCCGGCACACTCGTCAAAGCGGTGGAGACCTCTCATCCGGCACCAACCAACTGCACGAACACAGTCCCCCGTCAGCCTAGCCGGCTCACCATCACTACTGCAGTTCAACTGTAACACACAGGCTCACCGTCACTGCTGTGGTTCATCTGCATCGGGTAGGCTCACCGTCGCTGCATCGGGTAGGCTCACCGTCGCTGCCGTGGCCCATCTGTACACAGCAGTCAGTATCATCATGGGACTCAATAAAATATTACGAGCATGTTGCCCACACTCCAGACCATTGAGACCTCTGGGAGGTATGCCAAACGTCTGTCCAAGTGGTAGTTCTCAAGCCAATCCAAGTATAACAATGTTGCACAATGTATAAGGTCTGCGCTGGGGCTCTCTTAGTCTTAAACATGCTCGTATCATTAAAATATACCGTCCCAATAGACTAAAATACAACCATTTTATTAAAAATCTTGGGGTTGGGGTTGGGGGATGACACGCAATAGATGGTGGATTGGAGAATATACAAGGGTTGATAGTCTCATGCAGTGGGTTTATTACATAGCAGTAGCAGGCAGCCACATCTGTTAGATTTTTAATAAAATGGTTGTATTTTAGTCTATTGGGACGGTATATTTTAATGATACGAGCATGTTTAAGACTAAGAGAGCCCCAGCGCAGACCTTACACCTTCTTTCAACAGGTTGATACATTGTGCAACATTGTTAGCAATACGAATGCCATAATAATTGAAAAAGGAAGTGAGGAAGTTTGCTGCACTGTATCTTGTTTTTAACTTGTATCAAATAGCTTGTCGTTTTTATTTTTTGTTTTTTTGTTATTTGTTGCATGTGGCAGATTAGTATGTAAAAAATGTGTAAAATGTATATTATATGACTACTCAACAGGAGTCGATTTCTGATGATGAGGTGTATACGTCATTTTCAAGTTGGCCTGTTTTCCCGCCAACCTGGGTATTTAATGCGTGTGTATTGTGCATTATGTACTTTGAAAAAGGCCTCGGAGGAGGCCGAAACGTTAGCCCTTTACAATAAAATTTTTTATTCATTTTTAAGACCTGTGAGTGCGGATCTTGCTTGTATGTTGGACATTTCATTTTTTGATACTGCACCCAGGCAACCTTAACCTGCTATCGAGAGTGCCGGCTTTGGGATGGACTGGATTAGAATAATTTAGCCTGGCACCCGTGAGTTTCATGATATTTAAACAGTAATTTGAACATATCGCTTATACTTGGATTGGCTTGAGAACTACCACTTGGACAGACGTTTGGCATACCTCCCAGAGGTCTCAATGGTCTGGAGTGTGGGCAACATGCTCGTAATATTTTATTGAGTCCCATGATGATACTGACTGCTGTGTACAGATGGGCCACGGCAGCGACGGTGAGCCTACCCGATGCAGCGACGGTGAGCCTACCCGATGCAGATGAACCACAGCAGTGACGGTGAGCCTGTGTGTTACAGTTGAACTGCAGTAGTGATGGTGAGCCGGCTAGGCTGACGGGGGACTGTGTTCGTGCAGTTGGTTGGTGCCGGATGAGAGGTCTCCACCGCTTTGACGAGTGTGCCGGCGCCTGTTGGAACCCAGAGGTTCGCGGTCTCCTACCCGCTTGTGTTCTGTACTCTGCCGGGACTCGCACCTGATGGTTTGCGGCGCCTTGTACCTTTGAAGCTGATGAAGCGCGTGAAACAGAGTGATCGAGTCCTTACATGTGCAGTGAGGTGAGCCTTATGTGAAGCGGAGCCCGTTTACGCCTGTGATGATGGCGTCTGAGAGTGATCCTTCCCGGTGTCGGGGTGAGTCGTATGTGGACTATTATGCAACTCCTCCGCTTATCGCCTCGTATCGCCTCGTGGTGATCGAAGGATGTGACTTTCAATGCTACATTGTAGTGACTATCAACCAGTTACCCCCTGGATGTTTATATTTGTCACTCTATTGACGATTTTACAGTGACTTTGATTGGTTTTTTATTGGGACTTTTATATATATTCTGTTTAGATACACGGTGATTTATAACATACTTATTTATTTTCTATTTTTATTTTTCTTTATTTTTCTTTATTTTTATGCATATGTTCTTCCCAGTTTAATAATTATTTAGTGTATATTTTTATAGCACAGCTTAATTTGGTGCTAATCTTTGAGGGTTCCTTCATTGTTAGGGTGTGGGCCGGTAGTGGCACTGATAGTGTTAACATATTGTCAGGGTAAAGATTTCACAGTCACCACAGGGCACTTATGGGATGGTTAGTGTTTTCCTATATTAATGGTTGGGGGATGACACGCAATAGATGGTGGATTGGAGAATATACAAGGGTTGATAGTCTCATGCAGTGGGTTTATTACATAGCAGTAGCAGGCAGCCACATCTGTTAGATTTTTAATAAAATGGTTGTATTTTAGTCTATTGGGACGGTATATTTTAATGATACGAGCATGTTTAAGACTAAGAGAGCCCCAGCGCAGACCTTACACCTTCTTTCAACAGGTTGATACATTGTGCAACATTGTTAGCAATACGAATGCCATAATAATTGAAAAAGGAAGTGAGGAAGTTTGCTGCACTGTATCTTGTTTTTAACTTGTATCAAATAGCTTGTCGTTTTTATTTTTTGTTTTTTTGTTATTTGTTGCATGTGGCAGATTAGTATGTAAAAAATGTGTAAAATGTATATTATATGACTACTCAACAGGAGTCGATTTCTGATGATGAGGTGTATACGTCATTTTCAAGTTGGCCTGTTTTCCCGCCAACCTGGGTATTTAATGCGTGTGTATTGTGCATTATGTACTTTGAAAAAGGCCTCGGAGGAGGCCGAAACGTTAGCCCTTTACAATAAAATTTTTTATTCATTTTTAAGACCTGTGAGTGCGGATCTTGCTTGTATGTTGGACATTTCATTTTTTGATACTGCACCCAGGCAACCTTAACCTGCTATCGAGAGTGCCGGCTTTGGGATGGACTGGATTAGAATAATTTAGCCTGGCACCCGTGAGTTTCATGATATTTAAACAGTAATTTGAACATATCGCTTATACTTGGATTGGCTTGAGAACTACCACTTGGACAGACGTTTGGCATACCTCCCAGAGGTCTCAATGGTCTGGAGTGTGGGCAACATGCTCGTAATATTTTATTGAGTCCCATGATGATACTGACTGCTGTGTACAGATGGGCCACGGCAGCGACGGTGAGCCTACCCGATGCAGCGACGGTGAGCCTACCCGATGCAGATGAACCACAGCAGTGACGGTGAGCCTGTGTGTTACAGTTGAACTGCAGTAGTGATGGTGAGCCGGCTAGGCTGACGGGGGACTGTGTTCGTGCAGTTGGTTGGTGCCGGATGAGAGGTCTCCACCGCTTTGACGAGTGTGCCGGCGCCTGTTGGAACCCAGAGGTTCGCGGTCTCCTACCCGCTTGTGTTCTGTACTCTGCCGGGACTCGCACCTGATGGTTTGCGGCGCCTTGTACCTTTGAAGCTGATGAAGCGCGTGAAACAGAGTGATCGAGTCCTTACATGTGCAGTGAGGTGAGCCTTATGTGAAGCGGAGCCCGTTTACGCCTGTGATGATGGCGTCTGAGAGTGATCCTTCCCGGTGTCGGGGTGAGTCGTATGTGGACTATTATGCAACTCCTCCGCTTATCGCCTCGTATCGCCTCGTGGTGATCGAAGGATGTGACTTTCAATACTACATTGTAGTGACTATCAACCAGTTACCCCCTGGATGTTTATATTTGTCACTCTATTGACGATTTTACAGTGACTTTGATTGGTTTTTTATTGGGACTTTTATATATATTCTGTTTAGATACACGGTGATTTATAACATACTTATTTATTTTCTATTTTTATTTTTCTTTATTTTTCTTTATTTTTATGCATATGTTCTTCCCAGTTTAATAATTATTTAGTGTATATTTTTATAGCACAGCTTAATTTGGTGCTAATCTTTGAGGGTTCCTTCATTGTTAGGGTGTGGGCCGGTAGTGGCACTGATAGTGTTAACATATTGTCAGGGTAAAGATTTCACAGTCACCACAGGGCACTTATGGGATGGTTAGTGTTTTCCTATATTAATGGTTGGGGGATGACACGCAATAGATGGTGGATTGGAGAATATACAAGGGTTGATAGTCTCATGCAGTGGGTTTATTACATAGCAGTAGCAGGCAGCCACATCTGTTAGATTTTTAATAAAATGGTTGTATTTTAGTCTATTGGGACGGTATATTTTAATGATACGAGCATGTTTAAGACTAAGAGAGCCCCAGCGCAGACCTTACACCTTCTTTCAACAGGTTGATACATTGTGCAACATTGTTAGCAATACGAATGCCATAATAATTGAAAAAGGAAGTGAGGAAGTTTGCTGCACTGTATCTTGTTTTTAACTTGTATCAAATAGCTTGTCGTTTTTATTTTTTGTTTTTTTGTTATTTGTTGCATGTGGCAGATTAGTATGTAAAAAATGTGTAAAATGTATATTATATGACTACTCAACAGGAGTCGATTTCTGATGATGAGGTGTATACGTCATTTTCAAGTTGGCCTGTTTTCCCGCCAACCTGGGTATTTAATGCGTGTGTATTGTGCATTATGTACTTTGAAAAAGGCCTCGGAGGAGGCCGAAACGTTAGCCCTTTACAATAAAATTTTTTATTCATTTTTAAGACCTGTGAGTGCGGATCTTGCTTGTATGTTGGACATTTCATTTTTTGATACTGCACCCAGGCAACCTTAACCTGCTATCGAGAGTGCCGGCTTTGGGATGGACTATATATATATATATATATATATATATATATATATATATAGATATATATAGATATATATAGATATATAGATAGATATTTCTAAGAATATTTCAAGGGATGAAGCACGTTTTTTAAACAAATCCCTGCTGCAAAATGATTATATAGGAAATGCATGGGGGAAGTTCACAAAATATAATTTTATAACTTTTTTGGTGATGTACTCCCACAGTTTGCTTCGTTAAAGGGTTCTGTCAATGGTACTGTCAAAAGCATCTAAATTTCAAAAGTCAGCATAAATTTCACTTCCCATTAGAATTCAGTGTTAGTTTATTTTAGTCTGCACTCACATGTTTCGGATACACTAATCCTTCATTCATTAAGCACTTGATGAAGGATTATTGTATCCGAACCATGTTGTGCAGACTAAAATAAACACTGAATTCTAATGGGGTTCTCCTCAGTGAAATTTATGCTGACTTTTGATGTTATCAAAAGGTGACTTACCCTTTAAAATACAGTAAAGTTGCATACATGGAGTCCATATTCATACACTTATATTGCATAATATATAATATATATAAAAATATATAATGCATATATTTTCATCTTTAAACACCAATGACAGAATAGGGATGAAGAAAACACTCTGCAAGTGTTAGTTCACACGAGGGGAAACTTCGGGCGACTTCGGAAAACGATGCACCGCATGTGCTTTAGCGCAGGTGACTTTTCATTACAGCTGATGGGAAGACATGAGGAGACAGTTTGGTGAGCTTGTCGCCAGAAGACGAGGCGATTTGTCGCCAGGCGACAAAATCTCCCTGAATCTTCTTGTGTGAACTAAGGCTAAAGAGCATTCATTACTTAACCATCAGCAGAATTCTGTCTGAACTGAGCTCACAGTAAATATTATTAGTCTATTGTCTCATTAGGATAAATTATAGTATGTTTCCATAAAACAGTTTAGGAGGGAAGTAGAACAGTGAATTGTTTAGGAAAGTTTAATTAAAGAAGAAGATACATTTGGAGAGGTACCAATTAACCAGACAAACAGTAGCAAATAAGTGCTTTAAAATAAATGTCTGCAGGTACATTATTCTCCATTACATAATGCAGGGAATGAAACCAATGAGGGAATATATTAATGCAGGAAAAGCAATCCACATTGAATGAAATCAGAGCAACATTAAAGAAATCTAATAACCTTTGTATAAATTAAAACAATTTAGCAAAGATTGAAATATATTTCAAAATTGTAAAAGATAAATAAATGAGTAAAACATAAAATTGTCATAAACTGAGCAACCCACATTGGCCAGCATTGCAAGCAAAGAACCACAGTGGCATAGTTCTGTTACCTATAGATGCAGTGGGGAGTCCTTGGCCGCAACTCCCCCCCAGCAACCCTCCTCTGCCCCCAACACACCTTATTCATTTTGCAGCCAAGAACAGGGCCATGTGGGTAGGTCAGGGTTTCCAGCCAGGGAGTAGCTCAGGGTCAGTGGTGACCTTGGGGGCTCGAACCCACCAGGTTCTTTCCTGGTCTCCTGTCAGCCCAGTTTGACCCAGATAACAGGCGATCACCTTCAGATTAAATATTGTATATAGAATGCATATATAAACAAGATTACAAGCCATAATATTACTTTTAATTTTACTTATATTATATGCCATGTTTTCTTTAATGATTACACACACACACACACACACACACACACACATATATATATATATATATATATATATATATATATATATATATACAATCCAAATAGTTCAGCACACCACTAGAAAAAATCTCTAGACCTCTTTTAACTATGTATTTAATAAAATGTACTTTTTAAAATTTACAAAGGATCCCAGTGTGCACCTTATCTTTTTGGATTATATATATATATACAGGACCGCCATCAGAAATTGCAGGGCCCCATATGACAAAATTTCCTGGGCCCCCTATTGTTGGTCAGGGCCCCCCATAAAAAACATTTGTAGCCAGGGCCCCCCCCATTTAAAAATATTGGTGGCTAGAACCTCACGTGAGAAAAAAAATTGGTGGCCAGGGCCCCCCCACATTATAAGAAAATTGGTGGCCAGGGCCCCTTAAACGTCCATGCCTTCCCGAAGTCAGCAGCTCTCAGAAAGACGGGGGCCCGGCCAATCAAGTAAGTGTGGTGTGGCCGGGCCCCCCTTACCCTCCCCCCTGATGGCTGCCCTGTATATATATATATACATATATATATATATATATATATATACATATATATATATATATATATATATATATATATATATATATATATATATACACACACATACAGTTAGGCACATAGATATTTGGACAGAGACAACTTTTTTCTAATTTGGTTCTGTACATTACTGCAATAAATTAAATCAACTCCAGGACTTTTATCTGCTTCATTGGTAATGATATAACGAAGGAATTGCCCACACCCGCCCATGAAAATAGCCTTTGAGTCAATGGCCCAATTACTTTTGAGCCCCTGGTCCAATTACTTTTGAGCCCCTGAAATGAAGTGATTGTGTTAAAAAAAAAGGCTTTAGTTAATCACATTTTTATGCAATTGTTTTGTTCAACCCACTGAATTAAAGCTGAAAGTCTGCAGTTCAACTGCATCTGAGTCATTTAAAATTCATTGTGGTAATGTACGGAACACAATTAGAAAAAAAGTTGTCTGTCCAAATACGAGTTAGTATTGATATCAAGCTCCTTAGGAAATCACCAGGCCTGGATTTGTGGTGAGGCCACAAAGGCCCAGGCCTAGGGCGGCAAAATTTGAGGGGAGGCATGCACCCATGTGTGTGTAGCCATGGGGGCAGCCATTCAAAGCACACACATAACTTCTACCAATGCATAGCAACAGTAGACAGTAATATATATTGCATTTAATGTATAACACAGTAAAGGTCAATGACCTTTATATCACACTGCACAAGTGAACTCTGCATCAAGAGGTTACCATGGTAACATCATTGTGATGTAGCTGAATGTTATCTGGCTAAAAGTAGGTCACCATTATGACATCATTATGACATCATAATGACGTTATCTCTAGCTATAAATACACCTGTGCTATCTGCTCAGTTTGTGTTTTTCAGCTGAAGGTGCAAGACGTACCTTCACTAACAGCACAAAACTAGATCACAACACCAAAACTTATCACTTATAACAGATTAATGGTGAGTGACTTCTCTGACCCGTTATTTGCTCTTATTCATAGTCTCTCTGTTTTTATACTTAAGGTTTGAATTTATATATATATATAACTGTGTGTAATCTAATTAATTTGAATTTGGATGATTTTCTTCAGGCTAATGGGACAATTTACTAACATTTGTATTTTTTATTTTTTTTTCACAAATCATGTTTTCTCTAAAAATTAGGGAGTTATTTATCATAGTCTGAATTTATCTCTATATTTTCTGCTACAAACTCAGATGAAACCCGCTCGGGTTTTTTCTGCATATTTATTATTACATTTTTCCGAAAATTAGCAGGGGAAAAAAAAATCAGGTTTTCACAATTTTTTTCGTTTTTTCTCATCCGATTTTCACAAGTTTTTTTCAGAATTTTCACCCAAACCCTCCGAAAACTTCGGGGTATTGCACCAAACCCAGCGCACATCAAAAAATCATTGGGACTTCTCCCATTGGATTTTCAGACTCAGACTTTTCCATCCTCAGGGTTTAATAAATGCTGAAAAATTTGTGATTTTTTATAAAAAAGAAATCACAAATTTTTTCGTGATTTCTGCATTTGGAGTTTAGTAAATAACCTCCTTAGTGTTTTTAATTTCTCTAAAACTTTAAAAATTTGAGATATATTAAGGGGGAGATTTATTAAGGGTCGAATAGATTTCAGAGTTTTCATGTGGAAAATCCAAAAAATTGTATGATTCGTATTTTTTTAACGATTTTTTCCTGCAAACAAAATTTCTGGGAAAGTGTATTAATAAATAAGGTGAAAAAACCTGTACAGATTTGGACGGACTTTGATAACTTGGCCTCCCCAAGTTGAAAGTGTTTTAAAGTAACTAAAATATTATATACTGTTTCCGTGCACTGGTACAACTACTATAGTTTATATTAACAAGCTGGTGTGTGTGTAGTCATGGGGGCAGCCATTCAAGCACAGGTTACACAGCAGATACCAGATGCACTCTGAAGAATCCCATTGTATTCTAGTAACGAGATTATCTGTTATCTGCTAGGAACCTGTGTTTTTTTAATCTTAAATGGCTGCCCCATGGCTACACAATAGCCTATTTACATAAACTATAGTTGCTTTTTTAAAGCAAACATATAACTTCTACCAATGCATAGCATCACTAGACTATAATTTAATTACTTTAAAATAATTTTAATTTGGTGTTACTGTTACTTTATTTCCAATATCTATTGAATTTAATGTATAACACAATAAAGGTCAATGACCTTAATGTCACACTGCACACCTGAACAAGGCAATAAGAGGTTACCATGGCAACATCATTGTGATGTCACTATATGGTATCTGGTTACTGGTCACTGAATGACATAATAATGACTTTATCTCTCGCTATAAATACACCCTGTATAAATACACACATAACTTCTACCAATGCATAGCAACAGTAGACAGCAATACCTATTGAATTTAATGTATAACACAGTAAAGGTCAATGACCTTTATATCACACTGCACACCTGAACTCTGCATCAAGAGGTTACCATGGTAACATCATTGTGATGTAGCTGACTTGTCTGGCTAAAAGTAGGTCACCGTTATGACATCATTATGACATCATAATGACTTTATCTCTAGCTATAAATACACCTGTGCTATCTGCTCAGTTTGTGTTTTTCAGCTGAAGGTGCAAGACGTACCTTCACTAACAGCACAAAACTAGATCACAACACCAAAACTTATCACTTATAACAGATTAATGGTGAGTGACTTCTCTGACCTGTTATTTGCTCTGATTCATGGTCTCTCTGTTTATATACTTTAGGTTTGTACATATATTACTGTGTGTAATCTAATTAATTGTAATTTGGATGATCTCCTTCAGGCTAATGGGCCAATTTACTAACATTCGTATTTTTATTATTTTTCACAAATCGTTTTTTCTCTAAACATTTTTTAATTCCTCTATTTATTAAAAGTCAAGTCGTTTTTTTTTCCTGAAAAATTTGAGTTTTCAGGGTATTTTGAGTTTTGACTGAAAAATATCCTCGAAAACACATTTTTTTCATAGAAAAAAACATCTTGACCTTTAATAAATCTGCTCCTAAATTCAGTTCCTTTGACTTAATTCTATTAGATACTGTACTTCTCTGATCTGTTTTTTCCCCTTATATGTGGTCCCTCTGTTTATGTACTTTAGACATTTACTAAAAGTCAAGTCGTTTTTTTTTCCTGAAAAATTTGAGTTTTCAGGGTATTTTGAGTTTTGACTGAAAAATATCCTCGAAAACACATTTTTTTCATAGAAAAAAACATCTTGACCTTTAATAAATCTGCTCCTAAATTCAGTTCCTTTGACTTAATTCTATTAGATACTGTACTTCTCTGATCTGTTTTTTCCCCTTATATGTGGTCCCTCTGTTTATGTACTTTAGACATTTACTAAAGGGCTAAGTGGCTAAAGCTGGCGTAATTTTGCCAAGGAGATGGACTCTGGCGCAACTTCACACTGTAACGCCAGGCAAATTTTAAGTCTGGCAAAAGAGCGTTACTACGAAAATACGTTTTTGATTACTGACCATTACCTCTATCACCAGACTTGCCTTCGCCACCTCAGACCAGGCGAAGTGCAATAGAGTAGATAGGAGTTCCTCAAAAAAAAGTTGAAATTTGTTCTAAGTGTCAAAAAACACTGGCGTGTTTTCCTATTTAAAGGGTGATTGATAGACTGAAAAAGATCGTAATTATTTTTGGGGGTACCCTCCTTCCCCCCTACATTTGCTAACATATGGCACCTAAACTATATTGTGGGCTCATGTGTAGGGCATTATAACAACTTTATATAATTTTATTAAGGTTCCCTGGCCTTGTGTAGTGTAATGTATTTGCTGCAGCATATACGTCCATTGTACTTTAACTGCACAGTGTATGCTAATTAGCCAACGCTAACGTAACTTCAAACTGCTGAGCGTAATTTCGCTATCGTAATTTACACCAGCATTCGGTACTCTGTGTGCAACTTCAGATCTTTGTAAATTAGCATTGTCCAGGCGAATTATGCCTGGCGAAGTGCGCAAAGCATGATATCTGATGATATCTGTCATATTAAATGAGCCCATCACCCATTAGACACTATTGATTAATTATATTGAAAACTAAATAGCAAAACGTATACATCTTAGGGTTAGGGCACACGCTCAGATTCAGGGAGATTAGTCACCCGCCACCTAATGCCCCTGAACGGCCTCCCGCCGGCTAGACTGTAAATCGCCGGCGAGATGGAACTCGGAGCGCTTCGTTTTCTGAAGTTGCCCAAAGTTTCCTCGTGAGGCAAATTCGGGCGACTTCGGAAAACGTATCGATCCGAGTGCCAACCCTCCGGCAATTTACATTCTAGTTGGCGGGGAGGCAGTTTGGGGAGATTAGTCGCCCTGAAGAAGTCGCCATTCGACTAATCTCCCCCAATCTGAGCGCGTGTTTTAACCCTAAAGCAGTATGACAGACTATAGTATTTAGAACAGGGTTAAGGATGTCACAAATGCTATCTGGTTATGCATACCTTTATATGAAAACTCATTTTATTTTTTTCACCTTTCCTTTATGCAGCAACACATAAAGAAATCCAACATGAATATAATGAAGATATTTTACTTGTTTTTGATTGAGTGCATCATCATAGGAATCAGCCTACCTTTTGGTAAGTACAGCGCTTGGTTAATGACAGATATATTTTGGGTACAAATTTTGTTTAAAGTTCAGCTACTTTTATACCAGCTCCAATTATCTGTGGTATGTACTGGGCAGGTATAGTTTAAGAATATAAAATAGCCCATGTGGTGTAACTACAGTCACATGGGCAGGGTGCAGGGCTTGTACTTGGTCTACCTGTCCAGTCCCTACACCCCCATGTGCACATGTGCAACACCTTTTCACTTTTCTCCTCCATGTCGCACCACATCATCTTCATCAGGAGTGTAGGCCCAAATGCAGTTGCTCCCCCTGGTAGTTACACCACTGAATAGCCCAATCCCTAACTAGGACTTGCAGAGCTCACCGTTATAAATGTATGAACCATCTAGACAAGCTTTGATTCATGAACATGAGTGTATTGGTGTGTGTATAAATGTGACTGGTTTGCCTATGAATTTTTGGTTAATAAAATGAGTATGAATGTGGCTTTCTGCATGGCCTATATGAATGTGAGTATATTTATGTGTACATGAAAGTAAGCTTGTGAGGATTTTCATTTACGCACATTTGTTTTGGCAGCGGAGACTAAAATTGAAGTCCCTATCACGGTGACTGCAGGTCAAATTGAATTAAACCATGAAGTAGAAGATGCAACCGTCGACTCCTGCCCTGAATGCAAATATACAGGATATATTATAATATTATCGGTTATGGTAATAATTGCATTGCCAGGAGCATTTGGATGGTAAGTCTCTTACACTAACACATTATTTATCCACATACCGTATATACTCGAGTATAAGCCGAGTTTTTCAGCATCCAAAATGTGCTGAAAAAGTCTACTTCGGCTTATACTCGGGTCAGCGGGCAGTAGCTGAGATTGCAGTCACTTTTAATCATTCCTATACCAACAGTTCACTTGGGGAGAGACTGCAATATCCCACAATGCCCTCTGTGGTTATATGAAAGAATAACAGTTCGCCCTCTGTTGGTTATATGAAAGAATAACAGTGACTGCAATATCACACAGTGCCCTCTGTTGGTTATATGAAAGAATAACAGTGACTGCAATATCACACAGCGCCCTCTGTTGGTTATATTAAAGAATAACAGTGACTGCAATATCACACAGTGCCCTCTGTTGGTTATATGAAGGATTAACAGTGATGGCAATATCACACAGCGCCCTCTGTTGGTTATACGAAAGATTAACAGTGATGGCAATATCACACAGCACCCTCTGCACATGGTAGTGGGACAGTGGGACAATGCACACAGTAATCCATTTGGCAATTCTCTGTCACCATCAACTTTGCAAAGAAGTCCAGTTGATCGCTGGGGGGGTCGCTTTGGCAGAATGTGCGCTGCTGGGAGACAGGGCTGTAGTTGTGTCTAGGCTTATACTAGAGTCAATAAGTTTTCCCAGTTTTCGTAGGTAAAATTAGGTACCTCGGCTTATACTCGGGTCGGCTTATACTCAAGTATATACGGTATATATTTATCTACTGACATTTGCAGAGGTCCAGAAGTCATAGTACCCCCAGCATTCTAATTTTGCTACGCCTTTGAATGGGCTGGCAATCAATTTTATTGATTTAACTATAATTACTAGTATGGGAGCATTTTCAGGGCTATTATTTAAAAGGGCACTTAATATTCTGAAAGAAAATATATTCTAGCACATCATTTATAGACTAATAAGTGACCTATTAAATCAAATTGTCATATTGGCTGATGTAACCTAGATTCATTAAGACCCAATTTCATCACTGCTATGTCAGTTGGATATTCATAGTGGAGGTCACCGTTTCTTTTTTTTGACTTCCTTTTGCATGCCTTTTGTATGACTACAATTCATTCTGCACCGAAAATTATGCCACAAACTGTGTCAATATATTAGCTGGACTGAAAGAATTGAGGGGATCACAGTCAACTGTCTGAACTTGATTAACTCAATAAACTGTCCCCTTCCCTTGTGCAGGTATCTCTATTACCGACTAAAGAAGAGGAATGCAATGACGGATGAAGAAAAGGCATTGGAAGATTCACAGCCTGATACTTTGGATTCAAAAATACCTTTGTGGGTGGCCACAAACTGTACCCTGGACAACTTCAAGCTCCTCTATGAAAAACTGATTAAGAAGAAGACAACTGATAATGAAGAAAAGACAACAGAGGATTCACAGCCTGAGACTTTTACTTCAAAAATACGTTTGTGGTTGGCTACAAACTGCACTGTTGAAAAGTTCAAGCTCCTCTTTGACAGACTGAGAAAGAAAAAGCCAATCTACGATGAAGAAAAGGCAATTGAGAAATCACAGCCTGAATCTACACCCTCTAAATCTGAAACTACTGCAAGGTTTGTATCCCTAAACTGGTCTCTCTGTTTCTCTTAAGGTGGTTTTATTATATTTATTTTCTGTGTAAATTAAAGGTATGAAGCACAGCTTTTTGTATACAAAAAAATGTTACTTGCATATAAGTGGCAGTTGCATTGATGCTTGTATTAGATCATAGCAATAAACATATAGTGATTTACAAATGATATAGTAATATTAGTGGTGTTTACTTAAAGAGTCAAGAACTATGGCTCATTATAGATATAGAGATGCCCTGTTCTGTGCTTCGCTTTTTTTTATTGCAGCATAGTTAGTAATTTGGCTATCCATACTTTTTATCACTTCATTGTTTATATAACTTGCCTATTCCTGTGGCAGATAAAAACTGGATTATCCACAGAGATACAATACACTCCACTCAAATGTGTATTAGTCAATGTCCCCTGAAATATGTATTTCTTAAATCACAATGAATTTATCTTCTTTATATGTTTCTTTAGGGATAAGCTTGACACGGGCAAGAAGACAGCCACGACTAAGAAAGATAAGAAAGACAGTGCAACTAAACAGTAAGTTTGTGTAACATAAATTAAGCTTTTCCTTAATAAGCGTTTTTTTTTTTTGACAATTACTTTAGCAAAAAAGCAATTAGGCTAGTGGGCCAGAAATTTCCATCCTATGAACTGTACCCTGTTACATGCATTTATTAAATACTTTTTTGTTCTCTTATCTAAGACACACACAGTTAGTCAAGCACTCTGTTTGAGCTGTGGAAAAAACAGCCATTTTATTTTCGGACTCTTAGGCTGCAATTTCGTAAGACATTTTACCCTTTAGTTATGATACCCCATCCATATTACTGTAAACGTTCCATTCTGGCTCATCCTGTAACTTTATTATAAATAAATCTACACTGGACAATATAGTATCCTGTATGAATTATGACTGGGTAAGATATTTTGCTCACCACACCAATTAAAGGGCAGGTCATGATTGTTTATTTATTCTCTTTGTTCAGGATCAAAGTCACAAAGAAGAAAAAGAAAAAGGCTTCTGTAAAACAAAGTACAGATGAGCCAGTACAACCTGAGCAAAGCCCACAAACACTTGCACTGCCTAAAAAGTAAGTTTAAGCCTACGTTTTACTTTTTGTTTTATGGTGTAAAAGTTTACTATTATTGTACCAAGTTGTTAAACAGAGGGTTTAGAGTTAACATTGATAAATCAGAAGCTCTGACTTTTACTCTGGACTCCCATGTTCAGAAATTATTAAAGATGAATTCTGAATTCTAGTGGACAAAAAAAGGGGTTGAAATGCCTTGGTGTGAAAATTGCCCTAAATTAAAGTTGGTTTTGGCCCTTAACTACCTTACACTTATATTGTTTATTTATTCTCTTTGTTCAGGATCAAAGTCACAAAGAAGAAAAAGAAAAAGGCTCCTGTGAAAAAATCTGTGGAAGAATCAATTAAATCTCTTTCTGTAAAACAAAGTACAGATGAGCCAGTACAACCTGTGCAAAGTCCACAAACACTTGCACTGCCTAAAAAGTAAGTTTAAGCCTATGTTTACCTTTTTTGTTTTTTGATGTAAAAGTTGATTATTATTGGACCAAGTTTTCAAACAGAATGGTGTTAAACTGCTCAAGGCAGTAACAATCCATTAAAATCCCTTCCTTTCAGGAAATGTTTGATAAACTCGAAAAGGGATCGATCTGCTAGGATTCTTCAGTTTGATCCATAATAAATCTGCCCCTATATTGTTATCTGCGATGTTTGGTGGTATGGTGCATAGAACCAGTAGCCAACAGTATATGACTTAATCACCATTGGCTCGGCCATTTATAACATAGCTCTGCTCACAGATGATACAATTTATTTCCATAACAAGCCCTTAATTGCACATTATCTCGTCTTTATAGACAATGCTTTGGGGCAGTTGAGGGTTTAGAGTTAAGATGCAAATCCCCTCCTTTCTAATTTTAAAAAGCGCAAAATAAAGCCGATATATTGATATTAACTTACCAGACTCTAAGAATGCTTTGATCAGCGCTCTGCAGCGATAACAGAAGTGTGATAAGGGTTTAGAGTTAACATTGATAAATTGGGACCTTTGACTTTTACTCTGGTCCCCCATGTTCAGAAATTATTAGAAATAAATTCTGAATTCCAGGACAAAAAAAGGGTTTGACATACCTTGGTGTGAAAATTGTGCTAAAGTAAAGTTGGTTTCGGCCTTTAACTATCTTCCACTTTTATTATTTATTTATTCTCTTTGTTCAGGCTCAAAGTCATAAAGAAGAAAAAGGCTCCTGTGAATAAATCTGTGGAAGAGTCACTTAAAACACCTTCTGTAAAACAAAGTACAGATGAGCCAGTACAACCTGAGCAAAGCCCACAAACACTTGCGCTGCCAAAAAAGTACGTTTAAGCCTACGTTTTACTTTTTTTTAATGTAAAAGTTGATTATTATTGTACCAAGTTTTTAAACAGAATGGAGCTAAACTGCTCAAGGCAGTAACAATTCATTAAAAGCCCTTCCTTTCCTGACTGTCAGGAAATGTTTGATAAACTCGAAAAGGGATTGATCTGCTAGGATTCTTCAGTTTGATCTATAATAAATCTGCCCCTGTATTGTTATCTGGGATGTTTGGTGGTATGGTGCATAGAACCATTAGCCCACAGTATATGACTTTATCACCATTGGCTTGCCCATTTATAACATAGCTCTGCTCACAGATGAAACAATTTTTTTTCCATATAATAAGCCCCCAATTGCACATTATTTAACCTTTATAGACAATGCTTTGGGGCAGTTGAGGGTTTAGAGTTAACAGTGATAAATCGGAAGCTCTGACTCTTGTCCCCCATGTTCAGAAATTATTAGAAATAAATTCTGAATTCCAGTGGACTAAAAAGGGTTTGAAATACCTTGGTGTGAAAATTGTCCTAAAGTAAAGTTGGTTTTGGTCTTTAACTATCTTCCACTTTTATTATTTATTTATTCTCTTTGTTCAGGATCAAAGTCATAAAGAAGAAAAAGAAAAAGGCTCCAGTACAACCTGAGCAAATTCCACAAACACTTGCACTGCCTAAAGAGTAAGTTTAAGCCCATGTTTTACTTTTGTTTTATGATATGAGTTGATTATTATTGTACCATTAAACAGAACCCCGACCATGGCAGTCTACCCTCATAATTTAAGTCTTCCGTCCCTCTAACCAATTTAGTTGCACGTCTCTGCACTCTCTCCAGCTCATATATATCCCTCTTAAGGACTGGAGTCCAAAACTGCACTGCATACTCCAGATGAGGCCTTACCAGGGACCTATAAAGAGGCATAATTATGTTTTCATCCCTTGAGTTAATGCCCTTTTTTATGCAAGACAGAACTTTATTTGCTTTAGTAGCCACAGAATGACACTGCCCAGAATTAGTCAACATGTAATATAGTGTGATACTTATCACACTAACATGTTCTTTTTATTTCTTCTATCTGTTTAGAAATGCTTATGCCGTCGTTGTAACAGAAGCAGAACAGCAGCCAATGGTCCCACGCGCAGTGAGTGTTTTATCCACAGAAACAAAAGATGTTCAAACAGAAATCTCCATATCACCAATTATTCCAGAGTGCCAACAACCTTTAGTAGAAAGCCAGGAAGAAACTCCTTGTAACATTTATTATAAGAGGTAAGATTATTAAGCTCATATAATAATATAAAAATATAAAGCTACACTTTTGTAAAAGCAATTTTGATCCTAACCTGTATATTTCTTTTGATTGTCCAGGAAAATAGTTTTGACATGGGTGGAGGAGATCACAGATGATGAAGAGGAAACATCTACTCCCCAAGTAAAAGAATTCCATAAATAGATCGGCCATGTGAGTTGTTCTAAATCTGCACTAATCAAATTAATTTGTCCTGTTTTATATTAAAGCAATTAAAGCACACACATAGATGAATATTTATTATAGATTGATTTGATTGAAATGTTAAACAAATAATTATATTTATACACGTCTCATGGGGGGGGCAGTGTAACCAGAAATATTATTTGCACTGTGTGATTGATTCTGGAAAGCCTTCATAGACATTATTAGACAATTAGTTTATAAAATACATTATTTTATGATTTATTTGCCTTAATTTAACTATTTTGTAAAACATATCTCAATAGATTAAACTTAATTTTCATTTCTTTTAGAACAGCTAACGATACAACATTGAGTTGATTTGGATCCATAATCCGAGGAACACTTTTGATTTACTGAGAATATTTCTACAAACCCAGACAAATGGATAATAATAAATAAAATAATCAAAATATATTGCTTTACAGAAAATGTATATTTATTCCAGAGGTGTAATAATAAAGGGTGCAGTGGTTACAACTCAACTGCAGCCTAGTCTAGTGATATATTTGGGCCACATGATTTCTATCAAAAGTTAAAAGGCGAAGGGATATGGGTGGATAGAGGGCCAGGTGGTGATTGGTGTATGGGAGGTGGAAGTGGATCCAGACCTTCATTTTGCTTTGTGACCTATAGGACTTAGATTACGCCCCTGTTATTTTTATCATCTGGCAGCAGCAATACTCTTGATTAAAGAGATACTGACACCTTAAACTGTTTTAATTGTATTTAATATTGTCTATGCACAAGCTTTATCATTTTGCCATATAAGTACATCTTGAAACTTTATCATTACCAATCAGATTCCCCAAAGATATTCATTAAGGGGTTGCCATTATTATGCTGCACTGGTCTGTAAGTGGTTGATACTCTAACACAGAGGTTGAAAAGGGAATATCAGGTTAGCAAACCAATTAGGTTTCAGACAGTGGTGTGACTTCAGATTCCGGGGCCCCCCTGCAAAAAAAATTTCAGGGCCCCCCTCTGCACAAAAAACTGGAAGAATTTAATGTATAATATCCTGAGAACTATATAAGAATGGCACAGTTGTAATTCCATTTATAAATACCCCAGAACTATAGAAGAATGGCACAGTGGCAATTGCATGTATATATAGCAAATGGCACAATTGCAACTTTGCACATTAAGGCAAGGAAAGGGTTAAACAACCACAAGGCAGTGCAATAAATGTGATTTGTATCCTTACCACCGGCATTCTTTCTATGCTGATAGTGTTGTAGGGGAATAGAAGAGTAGAGTAGTGAACCACTTTTTGTCCTGCTTGTCAGCAGAGTCCTGGACAGTTAAACTTATACAGGCACCCTTTTCCCTGCCCTCCATTGGACAAGTCGGATAGCTGCATGGAGGTCACCTAAGGCAGTGAGGCACTCTGGATAAAAAAGCAGGAGCCCTGCAGAGGTCCGGATTGCCAGCACTGTCAGTGGCGTAACTACTCGCGGGTGGGCCCTGGTAAAGGATGGGTACCCGGGGTTTGCTATTGTTGTGTATTTGTAAGCTGTAACAGGAATTGGCACAAAAAACAGCTGCAGCTGCACCCCCGGTAGTTCCACTACTGCTTAGGGGAACTGTTCCTGCTGAATTGTGCTTAGTACAGGGAATACCTATGCTGCCATAGTTTATGGGATCTCTCGTTAAAGACTTCTATGATTGACGTATGCCGACCGTCTTGGGAGCTCTGCACCACTAAGCAGGAATTGACATAGGAAAGGCGAGGAAGGTGCGGAAACTCTACTTGGATTATTGCTTAGTACGGGGGAATACATATGCTGCCATAGTTTTATGGGATATCTCTGTACAGACTATAAGCAAACTTAGGGACTGTTCCTGTAGAATTTAGACCATGCCCACTATGGTAGAAATATTGACAGCTAGACATTTCTTTTAGCTATACCTAAGGCACAAATCTCATCATTCTGAGAATGATTAACCCCCTGTAGTTCCGCCAAGGCTGACAGCACATCAATCCAGGTCGCTGCGGTCAGATAAGGACATGTCACATAAAGTGGCGTAACTAGCGAGGAAGCAGACCCCGCAGTCACGGGGGGGGGCCCGGGAGGAGAGGCGGCCCGACTGGGATTTTAAGTGATGTGTTATTTTTGGCCACATGAATGAAAAAAACGTTCTTACTTGTACTTCCGCATTTGCGCTCTTTAACTTGTGCAGGAAGCCTTTTTTCCTGGCTGCATGTGGGCTGGGCCGGAACAACTATTGTGTGGTTGTAGGTTGGGCAGACCAGAAGAACTCAGCATACTACTGGCTGCAACGAGCCTCAAGCCCCACCCTGCCAGGCCCACCTGCTCCATTTACACAGGGCCTAGGAGGGGCGGGAGCAGAGCACTCTGCACTAATTGGCTACACATACAGCCCTCTGCTCTGCCTACAGTGCTGTCCCTCCCACCCAATGACAGTGGCAGTCAGAGGCTGAGCACTCTGCACTAATTGGCCACACAGCTCACTAACACGCCCACTGGCCCACCCATCCATCAATAGCAGCAGAGCACTCTGCACACAAATATGGCTTGGAAGTTTTAAAGTCCATTCACACTAACCCCAAAATGCCTTTCCATTGCTGAGTTGCTGGCTGGGCTCCTGACCTGACTGGTCATCTGTTGAAATGTGACCTTAGCAACAGGTTGTGAAGGGACTGGAAGGGGGGGGTGGAGAGACATGGGTTGAACACTTGCAGGTCACTGGCTGCTGGACCATCCTGGACCCACCCACTTACATTCAACTGACCAGTAATGTAATAGATTATTTACTAGTGGACCCACCGCACTCCTCCTGCTGTGTGTTAGGTGTGTGGCTTCAGGAGTCAACTGGCATGTGACTGTCCCATTGCTGTGCTGTGTCTTTCACCTGTGGCTGTGCCTCTCTAAAAAGTCACTAGCTGCACCTAAAAACCTACACACCTGACCCAGACAGAGAGTGAGGCTGAATGAGTGTCTTTAGACAGCCCCAATCAGCAGCAACAATAACCTCTGCTCACATCAGGGGGTATTACCATGATATGACTGCTTGTGATAAACTGCTTGATTAACAGCGGGTTAATATTTCTGCTGAGATTCTAGCTATCTTTATAACAGAGCATTCTGTCACAGTGGCAGAGATCCTGTCTGATCCCCATAGTAAGCAGCAGTCCTGCCCTGCTTTATGGCAGCTGAGATTCTAAATACCTGTATAACAGAGCATTCTGTCCCAGTGGCTGCATATATCCTATCTGATCCCCTTTGTAAGCAGCAGTTCTTCCCTGCTTTATGGCTGAGATTCTAGCTATCTGTATAACAGAGCATTCTGTCCCAGTGGCTGCACATATCCTATCTGATCCCCATTGTAAGCAGCAGTCCTGCCCTGCTTTATGGCTGAGATTCTTGCTATCTGTATAACAATAGCAATTACATATACTACTCGTTAACACAAATGACATTGAAGTGAGTGATAAAATATTCTACTGGAAGAGAGGGCTAAGTTGAAACATGTTTTTTTAATAAAGTATGTTTTGCTGTTTTAAACCTGTATGGATGTGTTCCTTTCTACACATTATATGCTTGTGGCTATAGCAGGGCTTTGTGGCCTTTGTGTTGCATCGACTAAGATAGGTTGGGGGGGGCATATGTTTTTTTGCAGGGGGGCCCTGTGACTTCTAGTTACGCCACTGGTCACATAAGTCAAGTAGCAGAGACAGGAGTAAGGGGGTTAGAGAGAAATGGAGGTAGAAGGGAGGGTGAGGGGAGCGGCTAGACGGGTTTAAATGACTCAAGCTTGAGGGGAAGCCGCTGCTACATTTCCACAGGACCCCCTGGAGAAGCAGTGACACTGCCACACTAACACAGAGCAACAAGTGCAATTACAGAGCGTGTTCAGAAAGCAGTGCAGCCAGTACCTTACTGTCAGATAGAGTGATGGGTAACTTCCAGGCACACACTGCCAGACATTTCTCAACGGGTTTCTAATTACTCTGCGTTACTACTGCTTTGTTCTGGGATTATAGAATGAGGGGTTAATGTCTTACCTACAGTTGTACCATAGAGTTTTCTTACGCTGTTCTTCCCCTCTGCCAGTGGGAAAAAAGCTAAAACTGCAGGCTTATCTGGACTCCTGCTCCAAGACTCTGATTGGACAGAAATTAGCAGCCAAATTATCATTGGCTACCCACAGCCAATCAGGAAGTGGCTGAGTCTGCTTCAGGAGAGAGCTGCGTGGGTTCCGGGCAAGTCCTATATATAATCGTTTGCATGAAAATTGAGCAGTGACATGTTTCATTCTTACAGAAATTGAGATACTTTGGCAGCCATATAATAATGTAGCTCTCAGGCTTATTACAGAATATGGTGAATATTGTTTTGCTGGTGTAAAGACTTGGGATATTATTACTATGTGAGGGCAGTCCACCTGTTATTTCTCACAGTATTAGTGGAGCCTCTCAGTGCCACTAGGCCGCCATGTAACTGCTCCTTTATGTCAGAGCCATTGGGCATTCACCTCCCTTCTCTGCGCTGCACTTTGTGCCTATTGAAGCAGCACCCACTGGAGGGAAGTGATGGGCAGCGGCTCAGCCTATTTATCTCTAACTACTCTCTCATCTGGACTAATCTCACAGGGGGTGGGCGCTAGGCTGCTCTTCTAGCAGCACAATTGGCTGTCTGACTTCCGGCACCTCCGCGAATTCCCTGTCTCTGCACGGGGGTACCCAGCGGACCGGATAATTAACTGCCAGCACCATCCCCCGAACTGGCTGTGCATACTACTGAGGAAGCAGGCCCCCACCGGGCCCCCTGTACCCCGGGCCCTCCTGCGACTGCGGTGTCTGCTTCCTCGGTATATCAAATAGCTTGAATCTGAAAATACTCCAGCTAAAACCTGTCAAGGTCATGTAGAAGTCAATGGCAGAAGTCCCAACAACCATTTGAAGATGTTTGTAGCCTTCATGATGTTGGGGTTTCTTTTGGTAGGTTTTGCTCAAAAACTTGGTTTAAGTTTTCGGTTGCTTCACCCCAGATTAACTGATTCGAGTTTTTTCCATTCAAGTTTTTTCTTAAATCTGAAAACTTTAGAGTTGTGCGTTCATTCGAGGTATAAAAAAAAACTCCATTGGCGGAAGAGTATTCACAAAGTTAATAGCATTATTAGGAAACGTTGAGGGAATTTTAATAGAAAAAATGCATTATACTTATGATATTATTATTTATGCATTATACTTTCTCTTGTGAAAGAGAAATTCATTGGTGAACCTTGAATGCCAGTAAATATCAATGACCCGTAAAACGAATGCTCTGTTATATCTAATAAAAGTAATTAAAAAAAAATCAACAACTGGACTGCTCTGTTAGTTATCCCTTCTGGCAATAAAGTCATTTAAAAAGCTGCTAAATCTACCATAGGTTAATGGAACAAGATGGGCATTACCTAAGCTTACAGGAATAGTGCAGTGACTCCTTCAGGTCCATTTCAGGTTCATTCTACTTGGGGTTTTTAAAGCTAAAGTTTCTCCAAAGGAACTGTGCAGAGTAAATGTGAAATCTTTGGCCAACAACTCTATCAAATACCATGGGGCAGAACTTTTAGTAAAAGAAAACATTTGTTTTAGCAACCTATGTTAATAAAAGACCCTGGATAGTCTAAGGGCGTTATTTACTAAACTCTGAATATAAAAATCATGAAAAATCTATGATTTTTTTTTTATAAAATTGGACTTTTAAAAAAAATTGCAATTTTTTCAGAATTTATTAATCCCGGAGGATGGAAAAGTCTGAAACTGAAAATCCAGCATCTCAGACCTGTCGAGGTTGCATATAAGTCAAGGGAGAAGTCCCAATGATTTTTTGATATGCGCTGGGTTTCGTGCAATACCCCGAAGTTTTCGTGTGAAAATTCCGCAAAAATCTTGAAAAACGGATGGAAAAAGCTAGAAGAATTGTGAAAATCAGATATAATTTCCCGCAAAGAAAATTTTCAGAAAAATGTAATAATAAATAAGCGGATAAAAAACCCGAGCAGATTTGATCGGACTTTGTAGCAGAAAATATTGAGATAAATTTGACTTTGATAAATAACACCCTAAAAGTTGAACAATATTAAAGAAATTGCTGCACCTAGTGCTGAGTGAATTTTTCGGCAGGCATGGATTTGCAGTGAAATTCTGTGTTTCATTGTCAGATAATTTTTCTGAAAATCCCTGGCAGCAAAAGTTTTCACTGCAAAAATTCAGTGTATTTGGAGTAAGAAACAAAAAATACCCATTGGCATTAACTTTAATGCACTTGGAGTAAGAAAGAACTCCCACTGACTTCAATGAGTTTCACATTAAAAAAAAATCCCTTTGACCTCAATGGAATGCAATTTTTTGTAGCGACTTTTTTCATGGCATGCAGCTTTTTTTTGCATTTTTGGAGTTTTTCACAGTGAAAACTTTGCGAACAATTTCATTCATCCCTACCCATGCCATCTATATTTATGAAGTGTGCCTTCATAGAATTGAGCTTGTTGGAAACAATATATTGCAAAGAGTCGGCTTGTGGGAAACAAGATATTGCAAAGTGTCAATTTTGCAGTTAGGTTGTCCTAAGGAAAGTTACTGATTATCACCAAAACAGTGGACTACCAATGAATTCTGTTTTTAATGGTTTTAGCCTGTGTTAAGCATTAGTATTGTTGACTATAGATTTATCTTAGACTAGAGATAAACTCCATGGGAGACATTGTCGGATGGTGTTGGATCAACAAAATGTATCAAATGTAGTCACATGGGTCAAAATATAATGGGACTGATAAAAAAATTTGATGGATAAATTACAATACAAAATTTATCTGACATGACACGACTGTCGGATGGGAATGCTCCATGCCGTGTCTTCTTCTGACGAGATAAAATTGGTGGCCTCTGACTGACTTTTTTTCTCATTGAAATAAATTGATTAATGTAGATGCATGAATGAACTACACCATCTGACTTTATCTGAGCCAACTTTACATTCTACCTAGAGGGTAGTGATATGCGGGCCAGGTCGTTACCCTCGGGTTTGCATGCGGGTTCGGGCTGATCCTTGCACTCCTCTTCGCGGGTGCAGGTTAAGCTTTTCTCCTGCTCTCCCCACCCGCCACCTTCAAATGGCGGCTTCCGGCTTTGTAGCCATGCGCCTGCTCGTCCCGTCCCTTTTGTGACCTCATCAGCAAGGCAGGTCGGTGCGGATCTATAAAAGGAACCCGGAAGTCAGATGCGGGCTAAGGAAGGGCGGGTGAGGGTCGGGATAAACCCGGCGCGCACATCACTTCAATAGGGGGATCAGATTTCATAGCATCCTACAAATCTTGTGCTGTTGCGTGGTGTTGCATGGTGCTGCATGGTGTTGGATGGCACAATCAGTTAAAATCTGACCCACAAAATTGTCCATGTAATTTTACCCTTATACTGTACATATTACAGGTATGGGGCCTTTTCATATGTTAAGGTTTTTTTTACTAAACTTCTAATGTATCTGTTCAGGATTTTTGGGACAAAAACTCAAATTGTTCGTGGAAAAATAAACTTAAATGTTTTGAGATTTATTATACCCTGATGCTGCAAAAAGCCTGAATCCGAAAATCAGCCATCTCAGACCAGAGTCGAGGTCCTATATAAGTCAATGAGAGAGGCACCTCAATTTGAAGTTATAGTTGTCTGTGCTGGGTTTAGTATGAAAATCCAACTTTTGGGTTTTGGGCAAAAAATTAAAAAATTAGAGTGATTCATGAAAACAGCCCAAAAAAGTGAGCAATTTGGGTTTTCACTTGTTTAATTTTTTTTTTTGCATTTTTTCTGAGATGAGATTAAATCAAGTTTTTTATTTAATGAATAAGCTTAAATTGGGGATGGGAGTTTGGTTGTGTATTTTTTTTAATAAAATATGAGATAAATTCATATTTTAGTAATTAACACCCCAAGCTTCTAGAGATTCATGTAAACCTTAATTAAACAAACCCAATAGGCTGGTTTTACTTCCAATAAGGATTAAATATTATCTTAGTTTGGATCAAGTACAAGCTACTGTTTTATTATTATAGAGCAGAAACAATTTTCTGTGAGGGGGTTGGACATTGCAGTACGCGCATGAAACTTCAAGATGGAACTTATTGTCAGGATAAATAAGCCTGGCCTATCCAGGGAAGAGAAGCAGAAGGGAGCCAGGGAGGCTAGCTAGGGTTATCCAACAATAATCAAGCTAGTAGTTAATGTAGGCTGTATAGAAACATGTGAAGTGGCATGCAGAACAACTGGCATTCTGATGTGGCACAGCAGCCAAAGTGAAAAGGGAGTGGTTGAGAATCAATATAAGTGTGGGCTTTAAACCGCAGTATTAAGGATTGCAGTAATTGCAGTTAGTAGGTACAAGGTAAGACAGCAGTGAAGAAGCATTAGGTTCTGTAGAGGGTAAAAGGGTATTGTGGAAGGAAGGTGCCACTCAACACAGTAAGGGAATACGTCCTCTCAGAAGAAAAATCCAGTGAATCTCCCTTCAGAACTCTGGCATCTGCTTTCAGGGTGTGAAATGTTAACACTGATGAAGGGTGGGTGAAAACCCCCCCGAAACGTTGATTTTCTTGTGGTGAAAAAAATGGGGAAGCTCCCCACCTGCAACAAAATGGTGTTGTGCTGCTCTCTTCCATTCAGCTGTAATTAATATGTTAACACTGGGCATTATCGTTGTCCTCACTCTTCTGCTGCTGCTGCTGCTGGATTTTGTGAAGCGCAGGAAAACATGGCGGAATTTCCCTCCTGGCCCTCCCTCCAGACCCTTTGTGGGGAACATGCTGCAGCTAGATGTTTCCTACCTCCAAGGTAAGAAATAGAAGTGTCTCAGCAATTTGTGGCTGCAAAGAATGAAAAGTATCTGACTGCTAAAATAGTTTTAATACAGTGCTAGGCCTGTAATGTTTATAGAGTATCCACTTAATGTAATGTAATTCTGTAATCTTGACTGGCTCTTGTTTATGTTTACCAGTCACATCAATGTTTCCCTTTAGGTTAAGGCCACACAAGGAGATTCGGGGAGATTTTGTCGCCTGGCGACTAATCGCCTCGTCTTCTGAGCGACTATCTCCCCAAACTGCCTCAGAGTGTTTTCCCATAGGCTACAATGAAAAGTTGCCTGCACTAATGCACACTTGGCAATGCGTTTTCTATAGTCGCCCGAAGAAAAAAAAAATCATACATTATTTTTTTTCACCTATGTTTTCACTTGACAGTAGCTTCATCTAGGAATCTATTTCTTTGCTGTTTTATTTATAAGATATTAATTCAATGCAGCCTGCTGTGTGGTTAGTTTTTTGCTTCACTTTTTTTGGGAAGTGTTGGGGCTGTGCTCTTGTCTCAATGATAGCTTGAGTATCACGAGGCCAGCTCAATTAGTCAGCCATAGCAAATTGGGGAAAACCTTTATATTTTGACTGATATTGATGCTTACAGCAGCCTATACTCCCCTCTCCAGGCCAACACTGGCACCTTAATCAATTGATGGTTTAAAATGAATTCATAATTACTTGATATTATATTGAAGCCCTGGCACTTTAATTAATGAACTATATTTGATGGTTAAATGAATTCATAAATTGATTGTTGGCTATACTGATTAATTAATTGGTTGTCGTGGTAGCACAACAAGCAATTCATTATCATTTTTTTTGACTGTCCTAAAAAAGGTTCCTTACAGTCGGGGAAGTGCTATTAAATCAGGAAAAACATTGAAATGCTGAGAACCCTTCAGGATTCTCCTGGTCAATCTCTAAAACGTCTATGTCATAGTGTAAAGAGCCTGTTTCAATTTCAAGATCTACTTTATTGCATTAGCTACTTTTACTAGGTATGCACCGAATCGACTACTTTAGTATTCGGCTGAATCCCTGATTGTGAATGATTCGGCCGATTACTGAACTGAATCTGAACAATTATTTGCATATGTGAATAAGGGAAAGAAAGAGGAAGGAGAACCGCAGCAAATGCAAACGTTAAAATGTTTTTAATTCCTTGTTTGTGTGATAAAAATCACATGATTTTTTAAATTCAGTTTGGCCAGGCACTTGGATTCGGCTGAATCCCGAACTGAATCCTGGATTTGGTGCATTCCCTTAGTTTACATGGCAGAAACTGGGTCACGTTAATTTTTCCACTGGGAAATAATAATTTGTGCGTTGTTTATGATGTAGAATAGGTCAGCATTGGAAGTCTGTTCTTTTGTTATTCCTTAGGGCAGTGATCCCCAACCAGTAGCTAGCGAGCAACATGTTGCTCCCCAACCCCTTGGATGTTGCTCCCAGTGGCCTCAAAACAGGGGCTTATTTTTGAATTCCAGGCTTGGAGGCAAGTTTTGGTTGCATAAAAAACAGGTGTACTGCCAGACAAAGCCTCCTGTGGTCTGCCAGTCCACATAGGGGCCACCAAATTGCCAATCATAGTCTTTTTTGGCACCCCAGGAACGTTTTGCATGCCTGTGTTGCTCCCCAACTTTTTTTTTTAATGTGGCACATATTCATAATGGTTGGGGACCCCTGCCTTAGGGGATAATAAAGGCTAGCATTTCTTTATTAGCCATGACTGCATCAAGAGAGCTGAGCTCTAATATTGGTTTCTTTTTATTAAGCTTCCAGAGCCCCTCCTGTTCCTCATGCTGCATATGGATACACACCTGCTCCAGGAGGCTATGCACCAGGCGGGTACCCTCCAGCTCCAGGAATATATACACCCCCACCCCAACCATCAGACCCTTATCCATATGGACCCTGCTATGAATGGATATGGACCACCTCCAAATCCTATGGGATACCCGTATGCTCCACCAGCAGGTATTTATGCTGAAGGGTTAATTTGTACTGAAACTAAACTCAAGATTTTTCAAAATGATCAAATTAATTAAAGTATTTAAGGAAAGTATAATAAATAGATAGAGCTGATATAAAGAAATATAGCAGCTTCCACTTATGTGGAGAGTTATATCCACTGTGTAATTTTCATGTTTCTACAGAATGCATAATAATAGGGAGCTGAACACCGCCATTTCAGCAGTGGAAGCTAAGTAGGAATTATTTTAAACCAAATTTGTTATTTTTTTTCTAGCTATAGTAATGTGTAGCTGCTTGCATACGCCACCATTATAATCAGTGGTTCACTATTCAAATTCATGTCCTAGACATACCAACATACAGAACAGTTTGTCCAGAATTTTAAGTATTTGGCTAGTTCATTATTACCTATAGTCATTATAGATCATGCTAGAGAAGAATCCGTCTTTGTTCTGAAGCAGGCCCAGCTGAGACTGCACATTGTCTGCTGATTACCGGTATATAATATACAACACACTCATAGGCCACATTCTTTTAGAGTTAACAAGTTCAAGAAAAGTCTGTGACTCTTTTCAGCAGGTTGGGGGCTAAAACAATCCCTTATAGGATGATATCTTGTCCTGGACCTTCAGTCCAGCTGCTTGTGATTGACTTAATTTTTTTATAATAAAGGTATGGGATCCTTTATCTGGACACCCATTATCCAGAATGTTCTGAATTATGGAAAGGCCGTCTCCCATAGACTCCATTACAATCAAATAATCCTATAATTCTCTATTGTAGTGAAACAGTAGCCTGTACTTGATCCAAACTAAGATATGATTAATTCTTATTGGAAGCAAAACCAGCCTATTGGGTTTATTTAATGTTTACATGGTTTTCTAGTAGACTTAATGTGTGAAGATCCAAATTACGGAAAGCTCCATTCTCCGAAAAGCCCCAGGTCCCAAGCATTCTGAACAATAGGTCCCATACATGTACCTATTTATATAGCACCACAAGTTTGCATAGTGTTTTACTTGTAAACGCAGATTGGTACTGTTTATACAGATTAAATAGTTGTAATGAGGACCCTGTCCAAGGAGCTTACAATGTATCATATGTGTTTGTTTCACTGGATTCATATACTGTCCATGTCTAAACCAATTTTAGGGACCTATTTATTAAAGCTTGAATTGTTCTGGTCAACTTTTTAAAGGGGAAAACTCAAATTTAAAAAACTTACAAGCCATAATATAACTTAATTAATTAATTTTACCTATATTATATGCCATGTTCTCTTTAGTAATTAAATATTAAAATATATAAAGTATATGCCTGAAAATCAGATATTACAGTAAGGGCTAATATTAGGGGCTGATTTATCAAGGTCAAGTGCTAGAGTTTTTTTTACCTCTCGAAATTCGAAATTCAACCCTCGATAAATCTGCCCCTAAAAGTTACATAAAGGTCACGTTGATTGTTCTGTTTTTGTAAGTAATTATTACTTTAAGTTCCTAAACCAGACTGTTTTGCCAACCTGACTGTCCCATCTCAGTCTGTCAGTTAGAGTTTCTAATGCTAACTGAATACTGCTACACAAATATCGCAGCCCCCTCATAGAGGAACATGGGGGTAAGAAAGATAATGTAAAAGCATCAGGCAAATACTTTTATGGCAAAATTCAAAGGCAATGGTATGATAGATATAAAAAAAGGTCATTTCCTGGTGTCAGTATCTCTTCAAGAAAAAGCTTGAATGTGAACTTCAATTTAAGGTGCGAGTTCAAATGGTTCCAGGGACCTCTGCCATTGACTTCTACAGAACCTCGACACTTATTAGGTGGTGTATTTTCAGATTCAAGCTATTTCCAGAGTCTAGTTTTTTTTCACAATCTTTTTTAATTTTTTTTAACTGGAAAATGTGAGTTTTGACCAAAAATTACAACTCCAATACTCAAATTTTTGTGGAAAAAACAGCTGGAACCTTAATAAGAATTCGTATTGACTTCAAGCTCCTTAGGAAATCACCAGGCCTGGATTTGTGGTGAGGCCACAAAGGCCTGGGCCTAGGGCAGCAAAATTTGAGGGACACATGCCGTCAAACCACATCATCGAGAGGAGCATTGGAAACCGTGTGCGATCATGGGGGAGTATTTGTGCGAGTTTGCGGCAGGCACTAGGACCTAGTGGCAGATTAATGCACTCGCAGTGGGGTGCGCGGCAGGTGCTAGGACCCAGGTGGCCTAGAGGCAGCAATGAAGGAAATCCGGCACTGGAAATCAGAGCCACATAGCTGTAGAAAACTCTATACTATCAGCTCATTTGTATTTGTTAGCTCAAGTGGAAAGCACCTTCAACACAATCAAAAACAAAAGTACAGAACTTAAGGAACAGTTACACCAAAAAAAAATAGGTGTTTTAAAGTAACTAAAACAATATGTACTGTTTCCCTGCACTGGTACAACTACTATAGTTTATATAAACAAACTGCTGTGTGTAGCCATGGGGGCAGCCATTCAAAGCACACACATAACTTCTACCAATGCAAAGCAACAGTAGACAGTAATATCTATTGCATTTAATGTATAACACAGTAAAGGTCAATGACCTTTATATCACACTGCACAACTGAACTCTGCATCAAGAGGTTACCATGGTAACATCATTGTGATGTAGCTGAATGTTATCTGGCTAAAAGTAGGTCACCATTATGACATCATTATGACATCATAATGACTTTATCTCTAGCTATAAATACAACTGTGTTATTTGCTCAGTTTGTGTTTTTCAGCTGAAGGTGCAAGACGTACCTTCACTAACAGCACAAAACTAGATCACAACACCAAAACTCAACACTTATAACAGATTAATGGTGAGTGACTTCTCTGATCCGTTATTTGCTCTTATTCATAGTCTCTCTGTTTTTATACTTAAGGTTGTATAATCTAATTAATTTGAATTTGGATGATTTTCTTCAGGCTAATGGGACAATTTACTAACATTTGTATTTTTATTTTTTTTCATGAATCATGTTGTTTTCTCTAAAAATTCATTTTTTTTTTTTTTATCACAGTCCGAATTTATCTTAATATTTTCTGCTACAAACTCAGATCAAAGCCGCTCGTGTTTTATATGCATATTTATTATTACATTTTTCCGAAAAAAAAACAGATTTTCACAATTTTTTCGGATTTTCTCATCCTCAACTTCGGGTTATTGCACGAAACCCAGCGCACATCAAAAAATCATTGGGACTTCTCCCATTGGATTTTCAGATTCAGACTTTTCCATCCTTTTCGTGATTTTTGCATTCGGAGTTTAGTAAATAACCCCCTTAGTGTTTTTAATTTCTCTAAAACTTTAAAAATTTGAGATATATTAAGGGGGAGAGTCATTAAGGGTTGAATAGATTTCAGAGTTTTCATGTGGAAAATCCAAAAAATTGTATGATTCGTATTTTTCACGATTTTTTTCAGTTTTTTTCCTGCAAACAAAATTTTCGTGAAAGTGTATTTAATAATAAATAAGGCGAAAAAACATGTGCAGATTTGGATGGACTTTGATAAATGGGCCTCCCCAAATTGAAAGTGTTTTAAAGTAACTAAAATATTATATGCTGTTTCCCTGCACTGGTACAACTACTATAGTTTATATTAACAAGCTGGTGTGTGTGTAGTCATGGGGGCAGCCATTCAAGCACAGGTTACACAGCAGATACCAGATGCACTCTGAAGAATCCCATTGTATTCTAGTAACGAGATTATCTGTTATCTGCTATGAACCTGTGTTTTTTCACTTTGTTTTTTTTAGCTTAAATGGCTGCCCCATGGCTACACAATAGCCTATTTACATAAAATATAGTTGCGTTTTTAAAGCAAACATATAACGTCTACCAATCCATAGCATCACTAGACTATAATTTAATTACTTTAAAATAAATTTATAATTGGTGTTACTGTTACTTTATTTCCAGTATCTATTGAATTTAATGTATAACCCAGCAAAGGTCAATGACCTTAATGTCACACTGAGTACCTGAACAAGGCAATAAGAGGTTACCATGGTAACATCATTGTGATGTCACTGAATGGTATTTGGTTACTGGTCACTAATTGACATCATAATGACTTTATCTCTCGCTATAAATACACCCTGTATAAATACACACATAACTTCTACCAATGCATAGCAACAGTAGACAGCAATATCTATTGAATTTAATGTATAACACAGTAAAGGTCAATGACCTTTATATCAGACTGCACACCTGTACTCTGCGTTAAGAGGTTACCATGGTAACATCATTGTGATGTAGCTGACTTGTCTGGCTAAAAGTAGGTCACCGTTATGACATCATTATGACATCATAATGACAATCTCTAGCTATAAATACACCTGTGCTATTTGCTCAGTTTGTGTTTTTCAGCTGAAGGTGCAAGACGTACCTTCACTAACAGCACAAAACTAGATCACAACACCAAAACCTAACACATACAACAGATTAATGGTGAGTGACTTCTCTGACCCGTTATTTGCTCTTATTCATGGTTTCTCTGTTTATATACTTTAGGTTTGTACATATATTACTGTGTGTAATCTAATTAATTGTAATTTGGATGATCTCCTTCAGGCTAATGGGCCAATTTACTAACATTGGTATTTTTATTATTTTTCACAAATAATTTTTTCTCTAAACATTTTTTAATTTCTCTAAAACGCAAAAAAATTAAGATATATTAAGGGAGTTATTTATTAAAAGTCGAGTTGTTTTTTACCTGAAAAATTTAAATTTTTCAAGGGTATTTTGAGTTTTGACTGAAAAATACCCTTGAAAACTCAAATTTTTTCATGGAAAAAAACATCTCGACCTTTAATAAATCTGCTCCTAAATTTCCAGTTGCCTTTGACTTAATTCTACTAGATACTGTATTTCTCTGACCTGTTCTTTTCCCTTATTTGTGGTACCTCTGTTTATGTACTTTAGGTTTAAACATAACAAAGTATGACTGTGTGATTTTGATGATATCGGTCATATTAAATGAGCCCACCACCCATTAGACACTACTGATTCATTTTAATGAAAACTAAATAGCAAAACGTATACATCTTAGGGTTAGGGCACACGCTCAGATTCAGGGAGATTAGTCACCCGGCACCTAATGCCCCTGAATGGCCTCCCGCCGGCTAGACTGTAAATCGCCGGCGAGATGGAACTCGGAGCGCTTCGTTTTCTGAAGTTGCCCAAAGTTTCCTCGTGAGGCAAATTCGGACGACTTCGGAAAACGTATCGATCCGAGTGCCATCCCTCCGGCAATTTACATTCTAGTTGGCGGGAAGGCAGTTTGGGGAGATTAGTTGCCCTGAAGAAGTCGCCATTCGACTAATCTCCCCCAATCTGAGCGCGTGTTTTAACCCTAAAGCAGTATGATAGACTATTAGTATTTAGAACAGGGTTAAGGATGTCACAAATGCTATCTGGTTATGCATACCTTTATATGAAAACTCATTTTATTTTTTTCACCTTTCCTTTATGCAGCAACACATAAAGAAATCCAACATGAATATAATGAAGATATTTTACTTGTTTTTGATTGAGTGCATCATCATAGGAATCAGCCTACCTTTTGGTAAGTACAGTGCTTGGTTAATGACAGATATATTTTGGGTACAAATTTTGTTTAAAGTTCAGCTACTTTTATACCAGCTCCAATTATCTGTGGTATGTATTGGGCAGGTATAGTTTAAGAATATAAAATAGCCCATGTGGTGTAACTACAGTCACATGGGCAGGGTGCAGGGCTTGTACTTGGTCTACCTGTCCAGTCCCTACACCCCCATGCGCACATGTGCAACACCTTTTCACTTCTCTCCTCCATGTCGCACCACATCATCTTCATCAGGAGTGTAGGCCCAAATGCAGGTGCTCCCCCTGGTAGTTACACCACTGAATAGCCCAATCCCTAACTAGGACTTGCAGAGCTCACCGTTATAAATGTATGAACCATCTAGACAAGCTATGATTCATGAACATGAGTATTGGTGTGTGTATAAATGTGACTGGTTTGCCTATGAATTTTTGGTTAATAAAAAGGTTATAATGAGTATGAATGTGGCTTTCTGCATGGCCTATATGAATGTGAGTATATTTATGTGTACATGAAAGTAAGCTTGTGAGGATTTTCATTTACTCATGTTTGTTTTGGCAGCGGAGACTAAAATTGAAGTCCCTACGACGGTGACTGCAGGTCAAATTGAATTAAACCGTGAAGTAGAAGATGCAACCGTCGACTCCTGCCCTGAATGCAAATATACAGGATATATTATAATATTATCGGCTATGGTAACAATTGCATTGCCAGGAGCATTTGGATGGTAAGTCTCTTACACTAACACATTATTTATCCACATATATATTTATCTACTGACATTTGCAGAGGTCCAGAAGTCATAGTACCCCCAGCATTCTAATTTTGCTACGCCATTGAATGGGCTGGCAATCACTTTTATTGATTTAACTATAATTACTAGACTGGGAGCATTTTCAGGGCTATTATTTAAAAGGGCACTTAATATTCTGAAAGAAAGTATATTCTAGCACATCATTTATAGACTAATAAGTGACCTATTAAATAAAATTGTCATATTGGCTGATGTAACCTAGATTCATTAGGACCCAATTTCATCACTGCTATGTCAGTTGGATATTCATAGTGGAGGTCACAGTTTCTTTTTTTTGACTTCCTTTTGCATGCCTTTTGTATGACTACAATTTATTCTGCACCGAAAATTATGCCACAAACTGTGTCAATATATTAGCTGGGCTGAAAGAATTGAGGGGATCACAGTCAACTGTCTGAACTTGATTAACTCAATAAACTGTCCCCTTCCCTTGTGCAGGTATCTCTATTACCGACTAAAGAAGAGGAATGCAATGACGGATGAAGAAAAGGCATTGGAAGATTCACAGCCTGATACTTTGGATTCAAAAATACCTTTGTGGGTGGCCACAAACTGTACCCTGGACAACTTCAAGCTCCTCTATGAAAAACTGATTAAGAAGAAGACAACTGATAATGAAGAAAAGACAACAGAGGATTCACAGCCTGAGACTTTTACTTCAAAAATACGTTTGTTGTTGGCTACAAACTGCACTGTTGAAAAGTTCAAGCTCCTCTTTGACAGACTGAGAAAGAAAAAGCCAATCTACGATGAAGAAAAGGCAATTGAGAAATCACAGCCTGAATCTACACCCTCTAAATCTGAAACTACGGCAAGGTTTGTATCCCTAAACTGGTCTCTCTGTTTCTCTTAAGGTGGTTTTATTATATTTATTTTCTGTGTAAATTAAAGGTATGAAGCACAGCTTTTTGTATACAAAAAAATGTTCCTTGCATATAAGTGGCAGTTGCATTGATGCTTGTATTAGATCATAGCAATTAACATATAGTGATTTACAAATGATATAGTAATATTAGTGGTGATTACTTCAAGAGTCAAGAACTATGGCTCATTATAGATATAGAGATGCCCTGTTCTGTGCTTTGCTTTTTTTTATTGCAGCATAGTTAGTAATTTGGCTATCCATACTTTTTATCACTTCATTGTTTACATAACTTGCATATTCCTGTGGCAGATAAAAACTGGATTATCCACAGAGATACAATACACTCCACTCAAATGTGTATTAGTCAATGTCCCCTGAAATATGTATTTCTTAAAGCACAATGAATTTATCTTCTTTATATGTTTGTTTAGGGATAAGCTTGACACGGGCAAGAAGACAGCCAGGACTAAGAAAGATAAGGAAGACAGTGCAACTAAACAGTAAGTTTATGTAACATAAATTAAGCTTTTCCTTAATAAGAGGTTTTTTTGGACAATTACTTTAGCAAAAAAGCAATTAGGCTAGTGGGCCAGAAATTTCCATCCTATGAACTGTACCCTGTTAAATGCATTTATTAAATACTTTTTTGTTCTCTTATCTAAGACACACACACAGTTAGTCAAGCACTCAGCTGTGGAAAAAACAGCCATTTTCTTTTTGGACTCTTAGGCTACAATTTCGTAAGACATTTTACCCTTTAGTTATGAAACTCCATCCCTATTACTGTAAACGTTCCATTCCGGCTCATACTGTAACTTTATTATAAATAAATCTACACTGGACAATATAGTATCCTGTATGAATTATGACTAAGATATTTTGCTCACCACACCAATTAAAGGGCAGGTCATGATTGTTTATTTATTCTCTTTGTTCAGGATCAAAGTCACAAAGAAGAAAAAGAAAAAGGCTTCTGTAAAACAAAGTACAGATGAGCCAGTACAACCTGAGCAAAGCCCACAAACACTTGCTTTGCCTAAAAAGTAAGTATAAGCCTACGTTTTACTTTTTGTTTTATGATGTAAAAGTTTACTATTATTGTACCAAGTTATTAAACATAATGGAGCTAAACTGCTTAAGGCAGTGACAATTCATTAAAATCCATTCCTTTCATGGCTTTCAGGAAATGTTTGATAAACTGGAAAAGGGATCAATCTGATAGGATTCCTAATTTTGATCCATAATAAATCTGCCTCTTCATTGTTATTGGCTCGGCCATTTATAACATAGCTTTGTTCACAGATGATACCATTGTTTCCATAACAAGCCCCAATTGCACATTACTTAACCTTTATAGACAATGCTTTGGAGCAGTCTGAGGTTTTAGAGTTAACAGTGATAAATCAGAAGCTCTGACTTTTACTCTGGACTCCCATGTTCAGAAATTATTAGAGAAGAATTCTGAATTCCAGTGGACAAAAAAAGTGGTTGAAATGCCTTGGTGTGAAAATTGCCCTAGATTGGTTTTGGCCCTTAACTACCTTACACTTATATTGTTTATTTATTCTCTTTGTTCAGGATTAAAGTCATAAAGAAAAAAGAGAAAAAGGCTCCAGTACAACCTGAGCAAAGTCCACAAACACTTGCACTGCCTAAAGAGTAAGTTTAAGCCTACATTTTACTTTTTGTTTTATGATGTAAAAGTTTACTATTATTGTACCAAGTTTTTAAACAAAGGGTTTAGAGTTAACATTGATAAATCAGAAGCTCTGTCTTTTACTCTGGACTCCCATGTTCAGAAATTATTAAAGATGAATTCTGAATTCTAGTGGACAAAAAAAGGGGTTGAAATGCCTTGGTGTGAAAATTGCCCTAAGTTAAAGTTGGTTTTGGCCCTTAACTACCTTACACTTATATTGTTTATTTATTCTCTTTGTTCAGGATCAAAGTCACAAAGAAGAAAAAGAAAAAGGCTTCTGTAAAACAAAGTACAGATGAGCCAGTACAACCTGAGCAAAGCCCACAAACACTTGCTTTGCCTAAAAAGTATGTTTAAGCCTACATTTTACTTTTTGTTTTATGATGTAAAAGTTTACTATTATTGTACCAAGTTGTTAAACAGAGGGTTTAGAGTTAACATTGATAAATCAGAAGCTCTGACTTTTACTCTGGACTCCCATGTTCAGAAATTATTAAAGATGAATTCTGAATTCTAGTGGACAAAAAAAGGGGTTGAAATGCCTTGGTGTGAAAATTGCCCTAAATTAAAGTTGGTTTTGGCCCTTAACTACCTTACACTTATATTGTTTATTTATTCTCTTTGTTCAGGATCAAAGTCACAAAGAAGAAAAAGAAAACGGCTCCTGTGAAAAAATCTGTGGAAGAGTCAATTAAAACTCTTTCTGTAAAACAAAGTACAGATGAGCCAGTACAACCTGCGCAAAGTCCACAAACACTTGCACTGCCTAAAAAGTAAGTTTAAGCCTATGTTTACCTTTTTTGTTTTTTGATGTAAAAGTTGATTATTATTGGACCAAGTTTTCAAACAGAATGGTGTTAAACTACTCAAGGCAGTAACAATCCATTAAAATCCCTTCCTTTCAGGAAATGTTTGATAAACTCGAAAAGGGATCGATCTGCTAGGATTCTTCAGTTTGATCCATAATAAATCTGCCCCTATATTGTTATCTGGGATGTTTGGTGGTAGGGTGCATAGAACCAGTAGCCAACAGTATATGACTTAATCACCATTGGCTCGGCCATTTATAACATAGCTCTGCTCACAGATGATACAATTTTTTTCCATAACAAGCCCTTAATTGCACATTATCTCGTCTTTATAGACAATGCTTTGTGGCAGTTGAGGGTTTAGAGTTAAGATGCAAATCCCCTCCTTTGTAATTTTAAAAAGCGCAAAATAAAGCCGATATATTGATATTAACTCTGCAGCGATAACAGAAGTGTGATAAGGGTTTAGAGTTAACATTGATAAATTGGGAGCTTTGACTTTTACTCTGGTCCCCCATGTTCAGAAATTATTAGAAATAAATTCTGAATTCCAGGAAGAAAAAAGGGTTTGAAATACCTTGGTGTGAAAATTGTCCTAAAGTAAAGTTGGTTTCGGCCTTTAACTATCTTCCACTTTTATTATTTATTTATTCTCTTTGTTCAGGATCAAAGTCATAAAGAAGAAAAAGGCTCCTGTGAATAAATCTGTGGAAGAGTCACTTAAAACACCTTCTGTAAAACAAAGTACAGATGAGCCAGTACAACCTGAGCAAAGCCCACAAACACTTGCGCTGCCTAAAAAGTACGTTTAAGCCTACATTTTACTTTTTTTTTTATGTAAAAGTTGATTATTATTGTACCAAGTTTTTAAACAGAATGGAGCTAAACTGCTCAAGGCAGTAACAATTCATTAAAAGCTCTTCCTTTCCTGACTGTCAGGAAATGTTTGATAAACTCTAAAAGGGATCGATCTGCTAGGATTCTTCAGTTTGATCCATAATAAATCTGCCCCTGTATTGTTATCTGGGATGTTTGCTGGTATGGTGCATAGAACCATTAGCCCACAGTATATGACTTTATCACCATTGGCTCGGCCACTTTATAACATAGCTCTGCTCACAGATGATACAATTTTTTTCCATATAATAAGCCCCCAATTGTACATTATTTAACCTTTATAGACAATGCTTTGGGGCAGTTGAGGGTTTAGAGTTAACAGTGATAAATCGGAAGCTGTGACTCTTGTCCCCCATGTTCAGAAATTATTAGAAATGAATTCTGAATTCCAGTGAACAAAAAAAGGTTTGAAATACCTTGGTGTGAAAATTGTCCTAAAGTAAAGTTGGTTTTGGCCTTTAACTATCTTCCACTTTTATTATTTATTTATTCTCTTTGTTCAGGATCAAAGTCATAAAGAAGAAAAAGGCTCCTGTGAATAAATCTGTGGAAGAGTCACTTAAAACACCTTCTGTAAAACAAAGTACAGATGAGCCAGTACAACCTGAGCAAAGCCCACAAACACTTGCGCTGCCTAAAAAGTAAGTTTAAGCCTACGTTTTACCTTTTTTTTTTATGTAAAAGTTGATTATTATTGTACCAAGTTTTTAAACAGAATGGAGCTAAACTGCTCAAGGCAGTAATAATTTGTTAAAAGCCCTTCCTTTCCTGACTGTCAGGAAATGTTTGATAAACTCGAAAAGGGATTGATCTGCTAGGATTCTTCAGTTTGATCTATAATAAATCTGCCCCTGTATTGTTATCTGGGATGTTTGGTGGTATGGTGCATAGAACCATTAGCCCACAGTATATGACTTTATCACCATTGGCTTGCCCATTTATAAAATAGCTCTGCTCACAGATTAAACAATTTTTTTCCATATAATAAGCCCCCAATTGCACATTATTTAACCTTTATAAACAATGCTTTGGGGCAGTTGAGGGTTTAGAGTTAACAGTGATAAATCGGAAGCTCTGACTTTTACTCTGGTCCCCCATGTTCAGAAATTATTAGAAATAAATTCAGAATTCCAGCGGACAAAAAAAGGGTTTGAAATACCTAGGTGTGAAAATTGTCCTAAAGTAAAGTTGGTTTTGGCCTTTAACTATCTTCCACTTTTATTATTTATTTATTCTCTTTGTTCAGGATCAAAGTCATAAAGAAGAAAAAGAAAAAGGCTCCAGTACAACCTGAGCAAAGTCCACAAACACTTGCACTGCCTAAAGAGTAAGTTTAAGCCCATGTTTTACTTTTTGTTTTATGATATGAATTGATTATTATTGTACCATTAAACAGAACCCCAACCTTGGCAGTCTACCCTCATAATTTAAGTCTTCCATCCCTCTAACTAATTTAGTTGCACGTCTCTGCACTCTCTCCAGCTCATATATATCCCTCTTAAGGACTGGAGTCCAAAACTGCACTGCATACTCCAGATGAGGCCTTACCAGGGACCTATAAAGAGGAATAATATTTTTATCACTTGAGTTAATGCCCTTTTTTATGCAAGACAGAACTTTATTTGCTTTAGTAGCCACAGAATGACACTGCCCAGAATTAGTCAACTTGTAATATAGTGTGATACTTATCACACTAACATGTTCTTTTTATTTCTTCTATCTGTTTAGAAATGCTTATGCCGTCCTTGTAACAGAAGCAGAACAGCAGCCAATGGTCCCACTCGCAGTGAGTGTTTTATCCACAGAAACAAAAGATGTTCAAACAGAAATCTCCTTATCACCAATTATTCCAGAGTGCCAACAACCTTTAGTAGAAAGCCAGGAAGAAACTCCTTGTAACATTTATTATAAGAGGTAAGATTATTAAGCTCATATAATAATATAAAAATATAAAGCTACACTTTTGTAAAAGCAATTTTGATCCTAACCTTTATATTTCTTTTGATTGTCCAGGAAAATAGTTCTGACATGGGTGGAGGAAATCACGGATGATGAAGAGGAAACATCTACTCCCCAAGTAAAAGAATTCCATAAATAGATCGACCATGTGAGTTGTTCTAAATCTGCACTAATCAAATGAATTTGTCCTGTTTTATATTAAAGCAATTAAAGCACACACATAGATGAATATTTATTATAGATTGATTTGATTGAAATGTTAAACCAATAATTTATGATTCATTTGCCTTAATTACACTACTTTGTAAAACATATATCTCAATAGATTAATCTTAATTTTCATTTTTTTTAGAACAGCTAACGATACAACATTGAGTTGATTTGGATCCATTATCTGAGGAACACTTTCGATTTACTGAGAATATTTCTACAAACCCAGACAAATGGATAATAATAAATAAAATAATCAAAATATATTGCTTTACAGAAAATGTATATTTATTCCAGAGGTGTAATAATAAAGGGTGCAGTGGTTACAACTCAACTGCAGCCTAGTCTAGTGATATATTTGGGCCACATGATTTCTATCAAAAGTTAAAAGGCGAAGGTATATGGGTGGATAGAGGGCCGGGTGGTGATTGGTGATTGGCTGAAATTAAACTGTTTTAATTGTATTTAACATTGTCTATGCGCAAGCTTTATCATTTTACCATATAAGTACATCTTGATACTTTATCATTACCAATCAGATTCCCCCAAGATATTCATTAAGGGGTTGCCATTATTATGCTGCACTGGTCTGTTAGTGTTTAAAACTCTAACACAGAGGTTGAAAAGGGAATATCAGGTTAGCAAACCAATTAGGTTTCAGACAGTGGCGTGACTTCAGATGCCAGGGCCCCCCTGCAAAAAATTTCAGGGCCCCCCTGCAAAAAATTTCAGGGCCCCGTCTGCACAAAACACTGGGAGAATTTAATGTATAATATCCTGAGAACTATATAAGAATGGCACAGTTGTAATTCCATTTATAAATACCCCAGAACTATAGAAGAATGGCACAGTGGCAATAACATGTATATATAGCAAATGGCACAATTGCAACTTTGCACATTAAGGCAAGGAAAGGGTTAAACCACCACAAGGCAGTGCAATAAATGTGATTTGTATCCTTACCACCGGCATTCTTTCTATGCTGATAGTGTTATAGGGGAATCTACAGAGTAGAGTAGGGAACCACTTTTTGTCCTGCTTGTCAGCAGAGTCCTGGACAATTAAACTTATACAGGCACCCTTTTCCCTGCCCTCCATTGGACAAGTCGGATAGCTGCATGGAGGTCACCTAAGGCAGTGAGGCACTCTGGATAAAAAAGCAGGAGCTTTGCAGAGGTCCGGATTGCCAGCACTGTCAGTGGCATAACTACTCGCGGGTGGGCCCTGGTACAGGATGGGTACCCGGGGTTTGCTATTGTTGTGTATTTGTAAGCTGTAACAGGAATTGGCACAAAAAACAGCTGCAGCTGCACCCCCGGTAGTTCCTCTACTGCTTAGGGGGATGTTCCTGCTGAATTGTGCTTAGTACAGGGGAATACCTATGCTGCCATTGTTTTATGGGATCTCTCTGTACAGACTATTAGCAAACTTAGGGCTGGATAAGGACATGTCACATAAAGTGGCGTAACTAGCGAGGAAGCAGACCATGCAGCCGCGGGGGGGTCTGGGAGGAGAGGGGCCCCACTAGGATTCTACTTCCTAGTAATTTCCGCATTTGCGCTCATTAACTTGTGCAGGAAGCCTTTTTTCCTGGCTGCATGTGGGCTGGGCCGGAACAACTATTGTGTGGTTGTAGGTTGGGCAGACCAGAAGAACTCAGCATACTACTGGCTGCAACGAGCCTCAAGCCCTACCCTGCCTGGCCCACCTGCTCCATTTACACAGGGCCTAGGAGGGGCGGGAGCAGAGCACTCTGCACTAATTGGCCACACAGCTCACTAACACGCCCACTGGCCCGCCCATCAATCAATAGCAGCAGAGCACTCTGCATACAAATATGGCTTGGAAGTCCATTCACACTAACCCCAAAATGCCTTTCCATTGCTGAGTTGCTGGCTGGGCTCCTGACCTGACTGGTCATCTGTTGAAATGTGACCTTAGCAACAGGTTGTGAAGGGACTGGAAGGGGGGGGGGGTGGAGAGACATGGGTTGAACACTTGCAGGTCACTGGCTGCTGGACCATCCTGGACCCACCCACTTACATTCAACTGACCAGTAATGTAATAGATTATTTACTAGTGGACCCACCGCACTCCTCCTGCTGTGTGTTAGGTGTGTGGCTTCAGGAGTCAACTGGCATGTGACTGTCCCATTGCAGTGCTGCCTGTGTCTTTCACCTGTGGCTGTGCCTCTATAAAAAGTCACTAGCTGCACCTAAAAACCAACACACCTGACCCAGACAGAGAGTGAGGCTGAGTGAGTGTCTTTAGACAGCCCCAATCAGCAGCAACAATAATCTCTGTTCACATCAAAATTGTAAGTCTTTTGGGATTGTCAGGGGGTATTACCATGATATGACTGATTGTTATAAACTGCTTGATTAACAGCGGGTTAATATTTCTGCTGAGATTTTAGCTATCTTTATAATAGAACATTCTGTCACAGTGGCACAGATCCTGTCTGATCCCCATTGTAAGCAGCAGTCCTGCCCTGCTTTATGGCAGCTGAGATTCTAGCTATCTGTATAACAGAGCATTCTGTCCCAGTGGCTGCATATATCCTATCTGATCCCCATTGTTAGCAGCAGTTCTTCCCTGCTTTATGGCAGCTGAGATTCTAGCTATCTGTATAACAGAGCATTCTGTCCAAGTGGCTGCATATATCCTATCTGATCCCCATTGTTAGCAGCAGTTCTTCCCTGCTTTATGGCAGCTGAGATTCTAGCTATCTGTATAACAGAGCATTCTGTCCAAGTGGCTGCACATATCCTATCTGATCCCCATTGTAAGCAGCAGTCCTGCCCTGCTTTATGGCTGAGATTCTCGATATCTGTATAACAATAGCAATTACATATACTACTCGTTAACACAAATGACATTGAAGTGAGTGATAAAATATTCTTTATTTGTACTTTGCAGATGTTTGCCTACGCCGTAATCTGCTCTACTGGAAGACTGAGAGAGGGCTAAGATGCAACACGTTTTTTAATAAAGTACATTTTGCTGTTTTAAACCTGTATGGATTTGTTCCTTTCTATACATTATATGCTTGTGGCTATAGCAGGGCTTTGTGGCCTTTGTGTTGCATCGACTAAGATAGGTTGGGGGGGGCATATGTTTTTTTGCAGGGGGGCCCTGTGACTTCTAGTTACGCCACTGGTCACATAAGTCAAGTAGCTGAAACAGGAGTAAGGGGGGTTAGAGAGAAATGGAGGTAGAAGGGAGGGTGAGGGAACCGGCTAGACGGGTTTAAATGACTCAAGCTTGAGGGGAAGCCGCTGCTAAGTTTCCACAGGACCCCCTGGAGAAGCAGTGACGCTGCCACACTCACACAGAGCAACAAGTGCAATTACAGAGCGTGTTCAGAAAGCAGTGCAGCCAGTACCTTACTGTCAGATAGAGTGATGGGTAACTTCCAGGCACACACTGCCAGACATTTCTCAACGGGTTTCTAATTACTCTGCGTTACTACTGCTTTGTTCTAGGATTATAGAATGAGGGGTTAATGGCTTACCTACAGTTGTACCATAGAGTTTTCTTACGCTGTTCTTCCCCTCTGCCAGTGGGAAAAAAGCTAAAACTGCAGGCTTATCTGGACTCCTGCTCTGGGCAAGTCCTATATATGATCGTTTGCATGAAAATTGAGCAGTCACATGTTTCATTCTTACAGAAATTGAGATACTTTGGCAGCCATATAATAATGTAGCTCTCAGGCTTATTACAGAATATGGTGAATATTGTTTTGCTGGTGTAAAGACTTGGGATATTATTACTATGTGAGGGCAGTCCGCCTGTTATTTCTCGCAGTATTAGTGGAGCCTCTCAGTGTCACTAGGCCGCAATGTTATGTGAGAGCCATTGGGCGTTCACCTCCCTTCTCTGCGCTGCACTTTGTGGCTATGGAAGCAGCACCCACTGGAGGGAAGTGATGGGCAGCGGCTCAGCCTATTCATCTCTAACTACTCTCTCATCCCCACTAATCTCATAGGGGGTGGGCGCTAGGCCGCTCTTCTAGCAGCACAATTGGCTGTCTGACTTCCGGCACCTCCATGAATTCCCTGTCTCTGCACGGGGGTACCCAGCGGTCCGGATAATTAACTGCCAGCACCATCCCCCGAACTGGCTGCACATACTACTGAGGAAGCAGGCCCCCACCGGGCCCCCTGTACCCCGGGCCCCCCCGCGACTGCGGGGTCTGCTTCCTCAGTAGTTACGCCACTGGTTTTAGAACGTCAAGTAACAATTATTTTAAAAATCTGTTAAAAATGATCCACATTACCTATAGGTCACTTTTATGCACATTAATGTTTTGAAAACTAGCTTTTTTCATGTCAGTATCACTTTAAGAAAGTTGAGCTCATAAAGGAAATGAGAGGCCTAGAAAATTGTGTCTAGGGACGAGTGGATTATTTTGTTGCATTTTGCTGTGAAAATATGCCTGTATACTCTAATGTTTAATTTGAAAATGATTCAACATCAATCCAAACACACTAAAAGTTAAGAAGCAGTCCCTAAGATAGGGATGGGCACAAAAAGGCCATCAACTGTTTTGTTAGCATAAATAGCCAGTTTTACAGCATCACTGCACATTTTTTATAACGAAATCTGTATTGGGATCAAATACAAGGTACTATTTTATTAAAACAGAGAAAAGGGAAATTATGGGATGGGAGATAGCCACATCCCATAATTTGGAGCTTTCCGAATAACGTTTTTGCCAGATAACAGATCTTCTTCCTGTATATCTAGCAGGTTGGAGAAAAGGGAAGTTATGTTTTCAAATTTGATTATTTGATTAAAATGAAGTCTTTGGGAGATAGCCATCCCATAATTTGGAGCTTTCCAAATAACGTTTTTCCAGATAACAGATCTTCTTCCTGTATATCTAGCAGTCAGGAGAAATTAAGGAAATATTTGAGAAAGATTATTAATTCCTAAGGGAAAAATAGCTTTCTAAAAGCTGTGCCAAATAGCTTTAATCTGAAAATACTCCAGCTAAAACCTGTCAAGATCATGTAGAAGTCAATGGCAGATGTCCCAACAACCATTTGAAGATGTTTGTAGCCTTTATGATGTTGGGGTTTGTTTTGTTAGGTTTTGCTCAAAAACTTCGTTTAAGTTTTCAGTTGCTTCACCCCAGATGAACTGATTCGAGTTTTTTCCATTCAAGTTTTTTCTTAAATCTGAAAACTTTACAATTGTGCGTTCATTCGAGGTATAAAAAAAAAACTCCATTGGTGGATGAGTAGTCACAAAGTTAATAGCATTATTAGGAAACGTTTAGGGGATTTTAATAGAAAAAATGCATTATACTTATGATATTATTATTTATGCATTATACTTACTCTTGTGAAAGAGAAATTCTTTGGCGAACCTTGAATGCCAGTAAATATCAATGACCTGTAAAACGAATGCTCTGTTATATCTAATATAAGTAATTAAAAAAAAACAACAACTGGACTGCTCTGTTGGTTATCCCTTCTGGCAATAAAGCTGCTAAATCTACCATAGGTTAATGGAACAAGATGGGCATTACCCAAGCTTACAGGAATAGTGCAGTGACTCCTTCAGGTCCATTTCAGGTTCATTCTACTTGGGGTTTTGAAAGCTCAAGTTTTTCCAAAGGAACTGTGCAGAGTAAATGTGAAATCGTTGGCCATTTCTATCAAATACCATGGAGCAGAACTTTTAGTAAAAGAAAACATTTGTTTTAGCAACCTATGTTAATAAAAGACCCTGGATAGTCTAAGGGGGTTATTTACTAAACTCTGAATGCAAAAATCATGAAAAATGTATGATTTTTTTATTTATAAAATTGGACTTTTAAAAAATTGCAAATTTTTAGGAATTTGTTAAACCCCGAGGATGGAAAAGTCTAAATCTGAAAATCCAGCATCTCAAGTTGCATATAAGTCAAGGGAGAAGTCCCAATGATTCTTTGATGTGCGCTGGCTTTCGTGCAATACCTCGAAGTTTTCGGGTGAAAATTTCCCCAAAAATCTTGAAAAACGGATGGAAAAATCCAGAATAATCGTGAAAAGCAGATTTTTTTTCGTGCAAAGCAAATTTTCGGGAAAATGTTATAGTAAATAAGCGGATAAAAAACCTGAGCAGATTTGATCGGACTTGGTAGCAGAAAATATTGAGATAAATTCGACTTTGATAAATAACCCCCTAAAAGTTGAACAATATTAAAGAAATTGGTGCACCTAGTGCTGAGTGAATTTTTCGGCAGGCATGGATTTGCAGTGAAATTATGCGTTTCGTTGTCAGATAATTTTTCTGAAAATCCCTGGCAGCAAAAGTTCTCACTGCAAATATTTTTTAAAATTCAGTGTATTTGGAGCATATTTTAATGCACTTGGAGTAAGAAAGAACTCCCACTGACTTCAATGAGTTTCACATCAAAAAAAATCCCTTTGACCTCAATGTGTTTTTCGTAAATTTTCCCAGTAAATATTATGGACAAATCTGTCCCTTTTCACTTTGCTCAATAATTAGTGAAACGGTGCAAATGTGCGAGACGCATTTAAGTCAAAGAGTCGGCTTGTGGGAAACAAGATATTGCAAAGTGTCAATTTTGCAGTTAGGTTGTCCTAAGGAAAGTTACTGATTATCACCAAAACAGTGGACTACCAATGAACTCTGTTTTTAATGGTTTTAGCCTGTGTTAAGCATTAGTATTGTTGACTATAGATTTATCTTAGACTAGAGATAAACTCCATGGGAGACATTGTCAGATGGTGTTGGATCAACAAAATGTATCAAATGTAGTCGCATGGGTCAAAATATAATGGTAAAAAACATTTTTTTCAGAGTGGTATAAATTCTTTTTCCTTTTGTTTCATATACACACCATCCACAATGTATTAGTATTTATAAGCATGAAGAGTCGAAACAGACTGGAACATAGGCAGTACTTTTCTCTGCAATCACCCTTTATTGGTGTTTAATCACGACATGTGTCGGGAAGAAATCCCTTTTTCAAGTGATACAAAAAAGCCAATTGAATATACAGGTATAGGATCCCTTATCCGGAAACCTGATATCCAGAATGCTCCGAATTACAGAATGGCTGTCTCCCATAGACTCCATTTTATCCAAATAATCCAAATTTTTTAAAATGATGTCCTTTTTCTCTGTAATAATAAAACTAGCTTGTACTTGATCCCAACTAAAATATAATTAATCCTTATTGGATGCAAACCCAGCCTATTGGGTTTATTTAATGTTTAAATGAATTTCTAGTAGACAAGGCATGAAGACCCAAATTACGGAAAGATCCATTATCCGGAAAACCCCAGGTCCCGAGCATTCTGGATAACAGGTCCCATACCTGTACAATAAATACCCTGCAGGCCTAAGCCTCCACCCAACTACACCATGTGACGCACATTCATTGCTGGTAAATTTAACCCTTAAGTCCATGTATCCAGCACCTTTTTTTGTGGGGCAATCCATAGTGTTATAAATACGACTCCATAAACATCCTGTTGAAGTAAAAGATACTTTAGACATTGCACCTCGCCTATCTAAGTATTAGCGCAAGACACTGCATAACTTTACCTGTCAAGATGAATAATAAAAACAAAGGAAACATGTCACTTCTTATATTATTTTCAAATATTCATTCACTGTAAGATTTTCTACACTTACATTTGTAGTGTTCAGTTCCTAGTTCTGTGATCTGCATAGAAACAAGGGTATATTAGATACTTATAAGAAACATTTATAACTAAGTTTATCGTTAAAACCTTTCGGTTGCATTGTATCCAAAAGCCTTATCCATTTATTTTCTTTTTGTAGAAGCATTTTAACCCTATCTCCACCTCTAGGGAGCGGTTCTACTTTATCTAAAACTCTCCATCTCAATTGTGAAGGGTGGTGTTTTGCTTCAAAAAAATGTTTAGCAAGTAAGGAGTCGCTGGGTTTTTTGGGGTCAAAATTCCTTATATACCCCTTATGTTCACCAATGCAAAATATAATGGGACTGATAAAAAAATTTGGTGGATAAATTACAATACAAAATTTATCTGACATGACACGACTGTCGGATGCTCCATGCAGTGTCTTCTTCTGATGAGATAAAATTGGTGGCATCTGACTGACTTTTTTTCTCATTGAAATAAATTGATTAATGTAGATGCATGAATGAACTACACCATCTGACTTTATCTGAGCCAACTTTACATTGTACCTAGAGGGTAGTGATGTGCGGGCCAGGCCGATACCCTCGGGTTTGCATGCGGGTCGGGCCGATCCTTGCACTCCTCTTCACGGGTGCAGGTTGAGCTTTTCTCCTGCTCTCCCCAACCGCCACCTTCTAATGGCGGCTTTCGGCTTTATAGACGTGCGCCTGCTCGTCCCGTCCCTTTTGCGACCTCATCAGCAAGGCGGGTCGGCGCCGATCTATAAAAGGAACCGCGGAAGTCAGATTCGGGCTAAGGAAGGGCGGGTGAGGGTCGGGATAAACCAGTTGAAATCAATTTAAGTCGCACTCACTTGTCTGCAACTTTGTTCACGGGTGCACTTTTCCCACGTGTCCTTCCACACGTATAAGATATTTGTTAGGAATTCAAATGGGCAGCACTCCGATTAAAAGAAAAGCCTTTATTTTTCACATGCAGGGCAACAGCAGAGCAACGTTTCGAGCCACCTGGCTCTTTATCGAGGGTCGGGATAAACCCGGCCCGCACATCACTTCAATAGGGGGATCAGATTTCATAGCATCCTACAAATCTTGTGCTGTTGCGTGGTGTTGCATGGTGTTGCATGGTGTTGGATGGCACAATCAGTTAAAATCTGACCCACAAAATCTGATCAAAATTGTCCATGTAATTTTACCCTTATACTGTACATATTACAGGTATGGGGCCTTTTCATATGTTATGGGGTTATTTACTAAACTTCTAATGTATCTACACGTCAGAAATTTTTATCTACTATGTAACTCTTTCCTTTTTCTTTCTACTGTAATTCTTATTTTATGGTCGGCCTTTGCACAGCAACAAGCATTTCACTACATGTCGTACTTTGTATGTTGTGTATGTGACAATTAAAATTTGAAATTGAAATTGAATTTATTTGTTCAGGCTTTTTGGGACAAAAACTCAAATTGTTCGTGGAAAAATAAACTTAAATGTTTTGAGATTTATTATACCCTGATGCTGCAAAAAGCCTGAATCCGAAAATCAGCCATCTCAGACCTGTCGAGGTCCTCAATGGGAGAGGCCCCTATCTCAATTTGAAGTTATAGTTGTCTGTGCTGGGTTTAGTACGAAAATCCAACTTTTGGGTTTTCACTGTTTTTTTTACGTTTTTTCTGAGATGAGATTAAATCAAGTTTTTTATGTAATGAATAAGCTAAAATCGGGGATGGGAGTTTGGTTGTGTTTTTTTGTAATAAAATATGAGATAAATTCATATTTTAGTAATTAACACCCCAAGCTTCTAGAGATTCATGTAAATCTTAATTAAACAAACCCAATAGGCTGGTTTTACTTCCAATAAGGATTAAATATTATCTTAGTTTGGATCAAGTACAAGCTACTGTTTTATTATTATAGAGCAGAAACAATTTTCAGTAAGGGGGTTGGACATTGCAGTACGCGCATGAAACTTCAAGAAGGACCTTATTGTCAGGATAAATAAGCCTGGCCTATCCAGGGAAGAGAAGCAGAAGGGAGCCAGGGAGGCTAGCTAGGGTTATCCAACAATAATCAAGCTAGTAGTTAATGTAGGCTGTATAGAAACATGTGAAGTGACATGCAGAACAACTGGCATTCTGATGTGGCACAGCAGCCAAAGTGAAAAGGGAGTGGTTGAGAATCAATATAAGTGTGGGCTTTAAACAGGAGTGTTAAGGATTGTAGTAATTGTAGTTAGTGAGGTACAAGGTAAGACAGCAGTGAAGAAGCATTAGGTTCTGTAGAGGGTAAAAGGGTATTGTGGAAGGAAGGTGCCACTCAACACAGTAAGGGAATATGTCCTCTCAGAAGAAAAATCCAGTGAATCTCCCTTCAGAACTTTGGCATCTGCTTTCAGGGTGTGATATGATAACATTGGGCATTATTGTTGTCCTCACTCTTCTGCTGCTGGATTTTGTGAAGCGCAGGAAAACATGGCGGAATTTCCCTCCTGGCCCTCCCTCCAGACCCTTTGTGGGGAACATGCTGCAGCTAGATGTTTCCTACCTCCATGACAGCTATACCAATGTAAGAAATACAAGTGTCTCAGCAATTTGTGGCTGCAAAGAGTGAAAAGTATCTGACTGCTAAAATAGTTTTAATACAGTGCTAGGCCTGTAATGTTTATAGAGTATCCACTTAATATAATGTAATTCTGTAATCTTGACTGGCTCAATGTTTACAATTCACATCAATGTTTCCCTTTAGGGTAAGGCCACGCAAGGAGATTTTGTCGCCTGGCAACTAATCGCCTCGTCTTCTGAGCGACTATCTCCCCAAACTGCCTCAGAGTGTTTTCCCATAGGCTACAAAGGAAAGTCACCTGCACTAATGCACACTTGGCGATGCGTTTTCTATAGTCGCCCGAAGAAAAAAAAAATCACACATTATTTTTGTTTCACCTATGTTTTCACTTGACAGTAGCTTCATCTAGGAATCTATTTCTTTGCTGTTTTATTTATAATATATAATTCAATGTAGCCTGCTGTGTGGTTAGCTTCACTTTTTTTGGGAAGTGTTGGGGCTGTGCTCTTGTCTCAATGATAGCTTGAGTATCACGAGGCCAGCTCAATTAGTCAGCTATAGCAAATTGGGGAAAAACTTTATATTTTGACTGATATTGATGCTTACAGCAGCCTATACTCCCCTCTCCAGGCCAGCACTGGCACCTTAATCAATTGATGGTTTAAAATGAATTCATAATTACTTGATATTATATTGAAGCCCTGGCACTTTAATTAATGAACTATATTTGATGGTTTAATGAATTCATAAATTGATTGTTGGCTATACTGATTAATTAATTGGTTGTCGTGCTAGCACTGAATTGATTGCACAAATTACTTTCACTATTTGATGCACATTAAAGGAATAGTTCAGTGTGAAAATAAAAACTGGGTAGATAGGCTGTGCAAAATAAAAAATGTTTCTAATATTGTTAGCCAAAAATGTAATATATAAAGGCTGGAGTGAACAGATGTCTAATAAAACAGCCAGAATCCAACTTCCTGCTTTTCAGCTCTATAACTCTGAGTTAGTCAGCGACTTGAAGGGGGGCCACATGGTACATTTCTGTTCAGTGAGTTTGTAATTGATCCTGAGCATTCAGCTCAGATTCAAGAGTAACAGATATGACCCAATGTGCCCCCCCAAGTCTCTGATTGGTTACTGCCTTGTAACCAGGGTAACCAGTCCGTGTAAACCAAGAGAGCTGAAAAGCAGGAAGTAGTGTTCTGACTGACATGTTATACGTCAAATCACTCCAGCCTTTATGCATTACATTTTTGGCTGACTAACTATATTAGAAACCTTTTTTTATTTTGACCAGCCTATCTATTTACCCAGTTTTTATTTTTACACTGAACAATTCCTTTAAGGGTAACTTAAATTTTAAATCAATTCCGGAATAGTGTGGGGTTACTACTGTCTGTTTTTAGATAATTGTTGTTTAGTAATTATACCTCTACACAATCTAATCGTAAAACTTAAAATAAACTATAAGAATAATCCTTTGGTTTGATAATAAATATATATATCTATATATAGATATATAGATATATATATATATATATATATATATACAGCGCCGATTCATACCTTAATGCCGCCTGAGGCGGCTCCTGCAATGCCGCCCCCCCTCGCCGACTTACCTGTCGGGAGGGGAGGCAGGAACACTAATGCGGAGAGCGCAATTGCGCTCTCTCGCATTCGTAAAGCCGAATTTCCGGTTTAAAAAACGGAAATTCGGCTCTTAAAGGTGCAGGAGCGGCTTTTTGCCGCCCCTGGAAACCGCTCCGGCGTTGCCGCCTGAGGCGAGCGTCTCAGCTCGCCTCATTGGCGGCGCGCCCCTGTATATATATATATATATATATATAACAATTCATTAGCATTTTTTTTGACTGTCCTAAAAAAGGTTCCTTACAGTCGGGGAAGTGCTATTAAATCAGGAAAAACATTGAAATGCTGAGAACCCTTCAGGATTCTTCTGGTCAATCTCTAAAACATCTATGTCATAGTGTAGGTGCAAATAAAGAGCCTGTTTCAATTTCAAGATCTACTTTATTGCATTAGCTACTTTTAGTAGGGATGCACCGAATAGACTACTTTAGTATTCGGCTGAATCCCTTGTGAATGATTCGGCTGATTACTGAACTGAATGTGAACCATTATTTGCATATGTGAATTTGAGAAAGAAAGAGGAAGGAGAACCGCAGCAAATGCAAACGTTAAAATGTTTTTAATTCCTTGTTTGTGTGATGAAAAATCACATGGCCAGGCACTTGGATTCGGCTGTATCGGAATCCTGCTGAAAAAGGCAGAATTTGGCTGAATCCCGAACTGAATCCTGGATTTCGTGCATCCCTACTACTTAGTTTACATGGCAGAAAGTGGGTCACATTAATTTTTCCACTGGGAAATATTAATTTGTGCGTTGTTTATGATGTAGAATAGGTCAGCATTGGAAGTCTGTTATTTTGTTATTCCTTAGGGCAGTGATCCCCAACCAGTAGCTAGCGAGCAACATGTTGCTCCCTAACCCCTTGGATGTTGCTCCAAGTGTCCTCAAAACAGGGGCTTATTTTTGAATTCCAGGCTTGGAGGCAAGTTTTGGTTGCATAAAAAACAGGTGTACTGCCAGACAAAGCCTCCTGTGGTCTGCCAGTCCACATAGGGGCCACCAAATAGCCAATCATAGTCTTTTTTTGGCACCCCAGGAACGTTTTGCATGCCTGTGTTGCTCCCCAACTTTTTTTTTTAATGTGGCATATGTTCAAAATGGTTGGGGACCCCTGCCTTAGGGGATAAAAAAGGCTAGCATTTCTTTATTAGCCATGATTGCATCAAGAGAGCTGAGCTCTAATATTGGTTTCTTTTTATTAAGCTTCCAGAGCCCCTCCTGTTCCTCATGCTGCATATGGATACACACCTGCTCCAGGAGGCTATGCACCAGGCGGGTACCCTCCAGCTCCAGGAATATATACACCCCCACCCCAACCATCAGACCCTTATCCATATGGACCCTGCTATGAATGGATATGGACCACCTTCAAATCCTATGGGATACCCGTATGCTCCACCAGCAGGTATTTATGCTGAAGGGTTAATTTGTACTGAAACTAAACTCTAGATTTTTCAAAATGATCAAATTAATTAAAGTATTTAAGGAAAGTATAATAAATAGATAGAGCTGATATAAAGAAATATAGCAGCTTCCACTTATGTGGAGAGTTATATCCACTGTGTAAGTTTCATGTTTCTACAGAATGCAAAATAATAGGGAGCTGAACACAGCCATTTCAGCAGTGGAAGCTAAGTAGGAATTATTTTAAACCAAATTTGTTATTTTTTTCTACCTATAGTAATGTGTAGCTGCTTGAATACGCCACCATTATAATCAGTGGTTCACTATTCAAATTCATGTCCTAGACATACCAACATACAGAACAGTTTGTCCAGAATTTCAAGTATTTGCCTAGTTCATTATTACCTATAGTCATTATAGATCATGCTAGAGAAGAATCCGTCTTTGTTCTGAAGCAGGCCCAGCTGAGACTGCACATTGTCTGCTGATTACTGGTATATAATATACAACACACTGATAGGCCACATTCTTTTAGAGTTAACAAGTTCAAGAAAAGTCTGTGACTCTTTTCAGCAGGTTGGGGGCTAAAACAATCCCTTAGAGGATGATATCTTGTCCTGGACCTTCAGTCCAGCTGCTTGTGATTGACTTAATTTTTTTTATAGTAAAGGTATGGGATCCTTTATCCGGACACCCGTTATCCAGAATGTTCTGAATTATGGAAAGGCCGTCTCCCATAGACTCCATTATAATCAAATAATCCTATAATTCTCTATAATAGTGAAACAGTAGCCTGTACTTGATCCAAAATAAGAAATTATAAATTCTTATTGGAAACAAAACCAGCCTATTGGGTTTATTTAATGTTTACATGGTTTTCTAGTAGACTTAAGGTGTGAAGATCCAAATTATGGAAAGCCCCATTCCCCCAAAAAGCCCCAGGTCCCAAGCATTCTGAACAATGGGTCCCATACCTGTAGCTATTTATATAGCACCACAAGTTTGCTTAGTGTTTTACTTGTAAACACAGATTGGTACTGTTTATACAGATTAAATAGTTGTAATGAGGACCCTGTCCAAGGAGCTTACAATGTATTATATGTTTGTTTCACTGGACTCATATACTGTCTATGTCTAAACCAATTTTAGGGACCTATTTATTAAAGCTTGAATTTTTCTGGTCAACTTTTTAAAGGGGAAAACTCAAATTTAAAAATCTTACAAGCCATAATATTACTTTTAATTTTACCTATATTATATGCCATGTTCTCTTTAGTAATTAAATATTAAAATATATAAAGTATATGCTTGAAAATCAGATATTACAGTAAGGGCTAATATTAGGGGCTGATTTATCAAGGTCGAGTGCTAGAGTTTTTTTTTTACCTCAAATGAATGCCCCCGAAACTCAAATTGTTTCTTACTTAAAGTGATGCTGACGCTAAAAAAATTCATTTTAAAATATTAAATTGCATTAAGGGGCAGATTTATCAAGGGTCGAATTGAAATTCAAATTTTCATATTCGAATTTCGAGTTTATTTTAGTGTCATTCAACTAGGGAATAGTCCAAATTAGATTGGAGTTTAACAAAAACGCAAATTCTGAAATGTATCATGTACTGTCCCTGTAGAAATTCAAATTTGACTATTCTCCCATCTAAAACCTGCCAAATTTGTGTTTTAGCCTATGGGGAACATCCTCCAATCAATTTGGAGTCATTTGGTGGATATTTGAAAAAAATAATTATTTCATTTTTTAAAAGTTAAAAAAAAATGTTTTTAATTATATTTTGGTACGAATTCAATTCGAGTTTGCAGCTCAATCCTATTCACCCAAATATAAAAATATAAATTTCTTTAAATAAATTTCAATTGGTCATTTTTTTCAAAATTTAAGTTTATGGGAGTTCATGGGAGTTTTTAGAAACTCCCATAAACTCGAAATTCAACCCTTGATAAATCTGCCCCTATAAGTTACATATAGGTCACGTTGATTGTTCTGTTTTTGTAAGTAATTATTACTTTAAGGTCCTAAACCAGACTGTTTTGCCAACCTGACTGTCCCATCTCAATCAGTCAGTTACAGTTTCTAATGCTAACTGAATACTGCTACACAAATATGGCAGCCTCCTCATACAGGAACATGGGGGTAGGAAAGAAAGTTTTTTAATTTTTTTTAACTGGAAAATGTGAGTTTTGACCAAAAATTACAACTCCAATACTCTAATTTCTGTGGAAAAAACAGCTGGAACCTTAATAAGAATTCGTATTGACATCAAGCTCCTTAGGAAATCACCAGGCCTGGATTTGTGGTGAGGCCACAAAGGCCTGGGCCTAGGGCGGCAAAATTTGAGGGGCACATGCCACCCAGCCACATCATCGAGAGGAGCATTGGAAACCGTGTGCGATCAAGGGGGAGTATTTGTGCGCGTTTGCGGCAGGCACTGGGACCTAGTGGCAGACAAATGCGCTCGCAGTGGGGTGCACGCGCACGGGCAGGTGCTAGGACCCAGGTGGCCTAGAGGCAGCAATATAGGAAATCCGGAACTGGAAATCAGAGCCACATAGCTGTAGAAAACTCTATACTATCAGCTCATTTGTATTTGTTAGCTCAAGTGGAAAGCACCTTCAACACAATCAAAAACAAAAGTACAGAACTTAAAGGAACAGTTACACCAAAAAAAAATAGGTGTTTTAAAGTAACTAAAACAATATGTACTGTTTCCCTGCACTGGTACAACTTCTATAGTTTATATAAACAAACTGCTGTGTGTAGTCATGGGGGCAGCTATTCAAAGCACACACATAACTTCTACCAATGCATAGCAACAGTGGACAGCAATATCTATTGAATTTAATGTATAACACAGTAAAGGTCAATGACCTTTATATCACACTGCACAACTGAACTCTGCATCAAGAGGTTACCATGGTAACATCATTGTGATGTAGCTGAATGTTATCTGGCTAAAAGTAGGTCACCATTATGACATCATTATGACATCATAATGACTTTATCTCTAGCTATAAATACACCTGTGCTATATGCTCAGTTTGTGTTTTTCAGCTGAAGGTGCAAGACGTACCTTCACTAACAGCACAAAACTAGATCACAACACCAAAACTTATCACTTATAACAGATTAATGGTGAGTGACTTCTCTGACCCGTTATTTGCTCTTATTCATAGTCTCTCTGTTTTTATACTTAGGGTTGTGTAATCTAATTAATTTGACTTTGGATGATTTTCTTCAGGCTAATGGGACAATTTACTAACATTTGTATTTTTATTTTTTTCACGAATCATGTTTTCTCTAAAAATTAGTTTTTTTTTTTGTTTTTTTTTTATCACAGTCCGAATTTATCTCAATATTTTCTGCTACAAACTCAGCTCAAACCCGGTTTTTTATGCATATTTATTATTACATTTTTCCGAAACTTTGCTTTGCGGGAAAAAAACAATCAGATTTTCAAAATTTCAAGTTTTTTTCGGAATTCTCACTCAAACACTCCGAAAACTTCGGGGTATTGCACGAAACCCAGCACACATCAAAAAATCATTGGGACTTCTCCGATTGGATTTTCAGATTCAGACTTTTCCATCCTCAGGGTTTAATAAATGCTGAAAAATGCATGATTTTTTAAAAGTCTGATTTTATAAAAAAGAAATGACAAATTTTTCATGATTTTTGCATTCGGAGTTTAGTAAATAACCCCCTTAGTGTTTTTAAATCCTCTAAAATTTAAAAAAATTGAGATATATTAAGGGGGACATTTATTAAGGGTTGAATAGATTTCAGAGTTTTCATGTGGAAAATCCAAAAAATTGTATGATTCGTATTTTTCACAATTTTTTTAGTTTTTTTCCTGCAAACAAAATTATCATGAAAGTGTATTAATAAACAAGGCAAAAAAACCTGTGCAGATTTGGATGGACTTTGATAAATTGGCCTCCCCAAATTGAAAGTGTTTTAAAGTAACTAAAATATTATATGCTGTTTCCCTGCACTGGTACAACTACTATAGTTTATATTAACAAGCTGCTGTGTGTGTAGTCATGAGGGCAGCCATTCAAGCACAGGTTACACAGCAGATACCAGATGAACTCTGAAGAATCCCATTGTATTCTAGTAACGAGATTATCTGTTATCTGCTATGAACCTGTGTTTTTTCACTTTTTTTTTTAGCTTGAATGGCTGCCCCATGGCTACACAATAGCCTATTTACATAAACTATAGTTGCGTTTTTAAAGCAAACATATAACTTCTACCAATGCATAGCATCACTAGACTATAATTTAATTACTTTAAAATAATTTTATAATTGGTGTTACTGTTACTTTATTTCCAATATCTATTGAATTTAATGTATAACCCAGTAAAGGTCAATGACCTTAATGTCACACTGAGTACCTGAACAAGGCAATAAGAGGTTACCATGGTAACATCATTGTGATGTCACTGAATGGTATCTGGTTACTGGTCACTAATTGACATCATAATGACTTTATCTCTCACCATAAATACACACATAACTTCTACCAATGCATAGCAACAGTAGACAGCAATACCTATTGAATTTAATGTATAACACAGTAAAGGTCAATGACCTTAATATCACACTGCACACCTGAACTCTGCATCAAGAGGTTACCATGGTAACATCATTGTGATGTAGCTGACTTGTCTGGCTAAAAGTAGGTCACCGTTATGACATCATTATGACATCATAATGACTATCTCTAGCTATAAATACACCTGTGCTATCTGCTCAGTTTGTGTTTTTCAGCTGAAGGTGCAAGACGTACCTTCACTAACAGCACAAAACTAGATCACAACACCAAAACTTATCAATTATAACAGATTAATGGTGAGTGACTTCTCTGACCGTTATTTGCTCTTATTCATAGTCTCTCTGTTTATATACTTTAGGTTTGTACATATATAACTGTGTGTAATCTAATTAATAGTAATTTGGATGATCTCCTTCAGGCTAATGGGCCAATTTACTAACATTAGTATTTTTATTATTTTTCACTAATCGTTTTTTCTCTAAACATTTTTTAATTTCTCTAAAACTCAAAAAATTTGAGATATATTAAGAGAGTTATTTATTAAAAGTCAAGTTGTTTTTTACCTGAAAAATTTGATTTTTTCAAGGGTATTTTGAGTTTTGACTTAAAAATACCCTTAAAAACTCAATTTTTTTCATGGAAAAAACATCTCGACCTTTAGTAAATCTGCTCCTAAATTTCCAGTTGCCTTTGACTTAATTCTAATAGATACCGTATTTCTCTGATCTGTTATTTTCCCTTATATGTGGTCCCTCTGTTTATGTACTTTAGGTTTAAACATAACAAAGTATGACTGTGTGTAATCTAATTTACTTTAATTTTTTGTTTAATTTTGATGATATCGGTCATATTAAATGAGCCCACCACCCATTAGACACTATTGATCAATTTTAACGAAAACTAAATAGCAAAAAGTATACATCTTAGGGTTAAGGCACACGCTCAGATTCAGGGAGATTAGTCGCCCCGGCACCTAATGCCCCTGAACGGCCTCCCGCCGGCTAGGCTGTAAATCGACGGCTGAATGGTGTTCGGAGCGCTTCGTTTCCTCGTGAGGTAAATTCGGGCGACTTCGGAAAACGTATCGATCCGAGTGCCATCCCTCCGGCAATTTACATTCTAGTTGTCGGGAAGGCAGGGGAGGCAGTTTGGGGAGATTAGTCGCCCTGAAGAAGAGATTTGTCGCCATTCGACTAATCTCCCTCAATCTGAGCGTGTCTTAACCCTAAAGCAGTATGACAGACTATAGTATTTAGAACAGGGTTAAGGATGTCCCAGATGCTATCTGGTTATGCATACCGTTATATGAAATCTCATTTTATTTTTTTCACCTTTCCTTTTTGCAGCAACACATAAAGAAATCCAACATGAATATAATGAAGATATTTTACTTGTTTTTGATTGAGTGCATCATCATAGGAATCAGCCTACCTTTTGGTAAGTAGAGAGCTCTGGTTAATGACAGATATATTTTGGCTACAGATTTTTGTCTAAAAGTTCAGCTACTTTTATACCAGCTCCAATTATCTGTGGTATGTATTGGGCAGGTATAGTTTAAGAATATAAAATAGCCCATGTGGTGTAACTACAGTCACATGGGCAGGGTGCAGAGCTTTTACTTGGTCTACCTGTCCAGTCCCTACACCCCCATGTGCACATGTGCAACACCTTTTCACTTCTCTCCTCCATGTCGCACCACATCATCTTCATCAGGAGTGTAGGCCCAAATGCAGGTGCTCCCCCTGGTAGTTACACCACTGAATAGCCCAATCCCTAACTAGGACTTGCAGAGCTCACCGTTATATTATTGGTGTGTGTGTAAATGTGACTGGTTTGCCTATGAATTTTTGGTTAATAAAAAGGTTATAATGAGTATGAATGTGGCTTTCTGCATGGTCTATATGAATGTGAGTATATTTACGTGTACATGAAAGTAAGCGTGTGAGGATTTTCATTTACTCATGTTTGTTTTGGCAGCGGAGACTAAAATTGAAGTCCCTACGACGGTGACTGCAGGTCAAATTGAATTAAACCGTGAAGTAGAAGATGCAACCGTCGACTCCTGCCCTGAATGCAAATATACAGGATATATTATAATATTATCGGCTATGGTAACAATTGCATTGCCAGGAGCATTTGGATGGTAAGTCTCTTACACTAACACATTATTTATCCACATATATATTTATCTACTGACATTTGCAGAGGTCCAGAAGTCATAGTACCCCCAGCATTCTAATTTTGCTACGCCTTTGAATGGGCTGGCAATCACTTTTATTGATTTAACTATAATTACTAGACTGGGAGCATTTTAAGGGCTATTATTTAAAAGGGCACTTAATATTCTGAAAGAAAGTATATTCTAGCACATCATTTATAGACTTATAAGTGACCTATTAAATCAAATTGTCATATTGGCTGATGTAACCTAGATTCATTAGGACCCAATTTCATCACTGCTATGTCAGTTGGATATTCATAGTGGAGGTCACAGTTTCTTTTTTTTACTTCCTTTTGCATGCCTTTTGTATGACTACAATTTATTCTGCACCGAAAATTATCCCACAAACTGTGTCAATATATTAGCTGGGCTGAAAGAATTGAGGGGATTACAGTCAACTGTCTGAACTTGATTAGCTCAATAAACTGTCCCCTTCCCTTGTGCAGGTATCTCTATTACCGACTAAAGAAGAGGAATGCAATGACGGATGAAGAAAAGGCATTGGAAGATTCACAGCCTGATACTTTGGATTCAAAAATACCTTTGTGGGTGGCCACAAACTGTACCCTGGACAACTTCAAGCTCCTCTATGAAAAACTGATTAAGAAGAAGACAACTGATAATGAAGAAAAGAAAACAGAGGATTCACAGCCTGAGACTTTTACTTCAAAAATACGTTTATGGTTGGCTACAAACTGCACTGTTGAAAAGTTCAAGCTCCTCTTTGACAGACTGAGAAAGAAAAAGCCAATCTACGATGAAGAAAAGGCAATTGAGAAATCACAGCCTGAATCTACACCCTCTAAATCTGAAACTACTGCAAGGTTTGTATCCCTAAACTGGTCTCTCTGTTTCTCTTAAGGAGGTTTTGCTATATTTATTTTCTGTGTAAATTAAAGGTATGAAGCACAGCTTTTTGTATACAAAAAAATGTTCCTTGCATATAAGTGGCAGTTGCATTGATGCTTGTATTAGATCATAGCAATAAACATATAGTGATTTACAAATGATATAGTAATATTAGTGGTGATTACTTAAAGAGTCAAGAACTATGGCTCATTATAGATATAGGGATGTCCTGTTCTGTGCTTCGCTTTTTTTTATTGCAGCATAGTTAGTAATTTGGCTATCCATACTTTTCATCACTTCATTGTTTACATAACTTGCCTATTCCTGTGGCAGATAAAAACTGGATTATCCACAGAGATACAATACACTCCACTCAAATGTGTATTAGTCAATGTCCCCTGAAATATGTATTTCTTAAAGCACAATGAATTTATCTTCTTTATATGTTTCTTTAGGGATAAGCTTGACACGGGCAAGAAGACAGCCACGACTAAGAAAGATAAGGAAGACAGTGCAACTAAACAGTAAGTTTGTGTAACATAAATTAAGCTTTTCCTTAATAAGCGTTTTTTTTGGACAATTACTTTAGCAAAAAAGCAATTAGGCTAGTGGGCCAGAAATTTCCATCCTATGAACTGTAGCCTGTTACATGCATTTATTAAATACTTTTTTGTTCTCTTATCTAAGACACACACAGTTAGTCAAGCACTCTGTTTGAGCTGTGGAAAAAACAGCCATTTTCTTTTTGGACTCTTAGGCTACAATTTCGTAAGACATTTTACACTTTAGTTATGATACCCCATCCATATTACTGTAAACGTTCCATTCTGGCTCATCCTTTAACTTTATTATAAATAAATCTACACTGGACAATATAGTATCCTGTATGAATTATGACTAAGATATTTTGCTCACCACACCAATTAAAGGGCAGGTCATGATTGTTTATTTATTCTCTTTGTTCAGGATCAAAGTCACAAAGAAGAAAAAGAAAAAGGCTTCTGTAAAACAAAGTACAGATGAGCCAGTACAACCTGAGCAAAACCCACAAACACTTGCTTTGCCTAAAAAGTAAGTTTAAAGCCTACGTTTTACTTTTTGTTTTATGATGTAAAAGTTTACTATTATTGTACCAAGTTATTAAACATAATGGAGTTAAACTGCTTAAGGCAGTGACAATTCATTAAAATCCATTCCTTTCATGGCTTTCAGGAAATGTTTGATAAACTGGAAAAGGGATCAATCTGATACGATTCCTGCATTTGAGCCATAATAAATCTGTCCCAATGCTTTGGAGCAGTCTGAGGGTTTAGAGTTAACAATGATAAATCAGAAGCTCTGACTTTTACTCTGGTCCCCCATGTTCAGAAATTATTAAAGATGAATTCTGAATTCTAGTGGACAAAAAAAGGGGTTGAAATGCCTTGGTGTGAAAATTGCCCTAAGTTGTTGGTTTTGGCCCTCAACTACCTTACACTTATATTGTTTATTTATTCTCTTTGTTCAGGATCAAAGTCACAAAGAAGAAAAAGAAAAAGGCTTCTGTAAAACAAAGTACAGATGAGCCAGTACAACCTGAGCAAAGCCCACAAACACTTGCTTTACCTAAAAAGTAAGTTTAAGCCTACATTTTACTTTTTGTTTTATGATGTAAAAGTTTACTATTATTGTACCAAGTTGTTAAACAGAGGGTTTAGCGTTAACATTGATAAATCAGAAGCTCTGACTTTTACTCTGGACTCCCATGTTCAGAAATTACTAAAGATGAATTCTGAATTCTAGTGGACAAAAAAAGGGGTTGAAATGCCTTGGTGTGAAAATTGCCCTAAGTTAAAGTTGGTTTTGGCCCTTAACTACCTTACACTTATATTGTTTATTTATTCTCTTTGTTCAGGATCAAAGTCACAAAGAAGAAAAAGAAAAAGGCTTCTGTAAAACAAAGTACAGATGAGCCAGTACAACCTGAGCAAAGCCCACAAACACTTGCTTTGCCTAAAAAGTAAGTTTAAGCCTACATTTTACTTTTTGTTTTATGATGTAAAAGTTTACTATTATTGTACCAAGTTGTTAAACAGAGGGTTTAGCGTTAACATTGATAAATCAGAAGCTCTGACTTTTACTCTGGACTCCCATGTTCAGAAATTATTAAAGATGAATTCTGAATTCTAGTGGACAAAAAAAGGGGTTGAAATGCCTTAGTGTGAAAATTGCCCTAAATTAAAGTTGGTTTTGGCCCTTAACTACCTTACACTTATATTGTTTATTTATTCTCTTTGTTCAGGATCAAAGTCACAAAGAAGAAAAAGAAAAAGGCTCCTGTGAAAAAATCTGTGGAAGAGTCAATTAAAACTCTTTCTGTAAAACAAAGTACAGATGAGCCAGTACAACCTGTGCAAAGTCCACAAACACTTGCACTGCCTAAAAAGTAAGTTGAAGCCTATGTTTTACTTTTTTGTTTTTTGATGTAAAAGTTGATTATCATTGTACCAAGTTTTTAAACAGAATGGTGTTAAGCTGCTCAAGGCAGTAACAATTCGTTAAAATCCCTTTGTTTCCTGACTGTCAGGAAATGTTTGATAAACTCGAAAAGGGATCGATCTGCTAGGATTCTTCAGTTTGATCCATAATAAATCTGCCCCTATATTGTTATCTGGAATGTTTGGTGGTATGGTGCATAGAACCATTAGCCCACAGTATATGACTTAATCACGATTGGCTCGGCCATTTATAACATAGCTGTGCTCACAGATGATACCATTTTTTTCCATAACAAGCCCTTAATTGCACATTATCTCGTCTTTAAACACAATGCTTTGGGGCAGTTGAGGGTTTAGAGTTAACATTGATAAATCGGGAGCTTTGACTTTTACTCTGGTCCCCCATGTTCAGAAATTATTAGAAATAAAATCTGAATCCAGGACAAAAAAAGGGTTTGAAATACCTTGCGTGAAAATTGTCCTAAAGTAAAGTTGGTTTCGGCCTTTAACTATCTTCCACTTTTATTATTTATTTATTCTCTTTGTTAAGGATCAAAGTCATAAAGAAGAAAAAGAAGAAGGCTCCTATGAATAAATCTGTGGAAGAATCAATTAAAACACTTTCTGTAAAACAAAGTACAGATGAGCCAGTACAACCTGAGCAAAGCCCGCAAACACCTGCGCTGCCTAAAAAGTAAGTTAAAGCCTACGTTTTACTTTTTTGTTTTTTGATGTAAAAGTTGATTATTATTGTACCAAGTTTTTAAACAGAATGGTGTTAAGCTGCTCAAGGCAGTAACAATTCATTAAAATCACTTCCTTTCCTGACTGTCAGGAAATGTTTGATAAACTTGAAAAGGGATCGATCTGCTAGGATTCTTCAGTTTGATCCATAATAAATCTGCCCCTATATTGTTATCTGGGATGTTTGGTGGTATGGTGCATAGAACCATTAGCCCACAGTATATGACTTAATCACCATTGGCTCGGCCATTTATAACATAGCTCTGTTCACAGATGATACCATTTTTTTCCATAACAAGCCCCCAATTGCACATTATCTAACCTTTATAGACAATGCTTTAGGGCAGTTGAGGGTTTAGAGTTAACATTGATAAATCGGGAGCTTTGACTTTTACTCTGGTCCCCCATGTTCAGAAATTATTAAAAATAAAATCTGAATTCCAGGACAAAAAAAGGTTTGAAATACCTTGGTGTGAAAATTGTCCTAAAGTGAAGTTGGTTTCAGCCTTTAACTATCATCCACTTTTATTATTTATTTATTCTCTTTGTTTAGGATCAAAGTCATAAAGAAGAAAAAGGCTACTGTGAATAAATCTGTGGAAGAGTCAATTAAAACACCTTCTGTAAAACAAAGTACAGATGAGCCAGTAAAACCTGAGCAAAGCCCACAAACACTTGCTTTGCCTAAAAAGTAAGTATAAGCCTACGTTTTACATTTTGTTTTATGATGTAAAAGTTTACTATTATTGTACCAAGTTATTAAACATAATGGAGCTAAACTGCTTAAGGCAGTGACAATTCATTAAAATCCATTCCTTTTATGGCTTTCAGGAAATGTTTGATAAACTGGAAAAGGGATCAATCTGATAGGATTCCTAATTTTGATCCATAATAAATCTGCCCCTTCATTGTTATTGGCTCGGCCATTATAACATAGCTTTGTTCACAGATGATACCATTGTTTCCATAACAAGCCCCCAATTGCACATTACCTAACCTTTATAGACAATGCTTTGGAGCAGTCTGAGGCTTTAGAGTTAACATTGATAAATCAGAAGCTCTGACTTTTACTCTGGACTCCCATGTTCAGAAATTATTAGAGAAGAATTCTGAATTCCAGTGGACAAAAAAAGGGGTTGAAATGCCTTGGTTTGAAAATTGCCCTAGATTGGTTTTGGCCCTTAACTACCTTACACTTATATTGTTTATTTATTCTCTTTGTTCAGGATTAAAGTCATAAAGAAGAAAAAGAAAAAGGCTCCAGTACAACCTGAGCAAAGTCCACAAACACTTGCACTGCCTAAAGAGTAAGTTTAAGCCCATGTTTTACTTTTTTTTATGATATGAGTTGATTATAATTCTACCATTAAACAGAACCCCAACCATGGCAGTCTACCCTCATAATTTAAGTTTTCTATCCCTCTAACCAATTTAGTTGCACTTAGTCTCTGCACTCTCTCCAGCTCATTTATATCCCTCTTAAGGACTGGAGTCCAAAACTGCACTGCATACTCCAGATGAGGCCTTACCAGGGACCTATAAAGAGGCATAATGTTTTTATCCCTTGAGTTAACGCCCTTTTTTATGCAAGACAGAACTTTATTTGCTTTAGTGGCCACAGAATGACACTGCCCAGAATTAGACAACTTTTAATCTAGTGTGATACTTATTATTTCTTCTATTTGTTTAGAAATGCTTATGCCGTCGATGTAACAGAAGCAGAACAGCAGCCAATGGTCCCACTCGCAGTGAGTGTTTTATCCACAGAAACGAAAGATGTTCAAACAGAAATCTCCATATCACCAATTATTCCAGAGTGCCAACAACCTTTAGTAGAAAGCCAGGAAGAAACTCCTTGTAACATTTATTATAAGAGGTAAGATTATTAAGCTTAAACCAATTCATTGGAATTTGGTGGAAAAAAAAAATATAAAGCTACAGTTTTGTAAAACCAATTTTGATCCTAACCTTTATATTTCTTTTGATTGTCCAGGAAAATAGTTTTGACATGGGTGGAGGAGATCACGGATGATGAAGAGGAAACATCTACTCCCCAAGTAAAAGAATTCCATAAATAGATCGAACATGTGAGTTGTTCTAAATCTGCACTAATCAAATGAATTTGTCCTGTTTTATATTAAAGCAATTAAAGCACACACATAGATGAATATTTATTATAGACTGATTTGATTGAAATGTTAAACCAATAATTATATTTATGCACGTCTCATGAGGGGGGGGCAGTGTAACCAGAAATATTGTTTGCACTGTGTGATTGATACTGGAAAACCTTCATAGACATTATTAGACAATTAATTTATAAATCACATTATTTTATGATGTATTTGCCTTAAGTTAACTATTTTGTAAAACATATCTCAATAGATTAATCTTAATTTTCATTTTTTTTAGAACAGCTAACGATACAACATTGAGTTGATTTGGATCCATTATCCGAGGAACACTTTCGATTTACTGAGAATATTTCTACAAACCCAGACAAATGGATAATAATAAATAAAATAATCAAAATATATTGCTTTACAGAAAATGTATATTTATTCCAGAGGTCTAATAATAAAGTGTGCAGTGGTTACAACTCAACTGCAGCCTAGTCTAGTGATATATATGGGCCACAAGATTTCTATCAAAAGTTAAAGGGGTAAGGGATATGGGTGGAGAGAGGGCCTGGTGGTGATTGGTGTATGGGAGGTGGAAGTGGATCCAGACCTTCATTTTGCTTTGTGACCTATAGGCCTTAGGTTATGCCCCTGTTATGTTTATCATCTGGCAGCCGCAATACTCTTGATTAAAGAGATACTGACACCTGAAATTAAACTGTTTTAATAGTGTTTAAAATTGTCTATGCACAAGCTTTATCATTTTGCCATATAAGTACATTTTGATACTTTATCATTACTTATCAGATACTTAATGAGGGGTTGCCATTATTATGCTGCACTGGTCTGTTAGTGTCTGAAACTCTTAACACAGAGTTGAGAAGGGAATATCAGGTTAGCAAACCAATTCGGTTTTACAACGTCAAGTAACAGTTATTCTGTGAAAAATGATAAACATTACCTATAGGTCCCTTTTATGTACGTTAATATTTTGAAAAGTAGCTTTTTTCATGTCAGTATCACTTTAAGAAAGATGAGCTCATAAAGGAAATGAGAGGCCTAGAAGATTGTGCTAGGGATGAGTGGATTCTTTCGTTGCATTTTGCTGTGAAAATATGCCTGTATACTCTGTTTAATTTGAAAATGATTCAACATCAATCCAAGCACACTAAAAGTTAAGAAGCAGTCCCTAAGATAGGGATGGGCACAAAAAGGCCATCAACTGTTTTGTTAGCATAAATAGCCAGTTTCACAGCATCACTGCACATCTTTTATAACGAAATCTGTATTGGGGTCAATTACAAGGTACTATTTTATTAAAACAGAGAAAAGGGAAATTATGTTTTCAAATTAGATTATTTGACTAAAGCTGTGCTAAATAGCTTGAATCTGAAAATAATCCAGCTAAAACCTGTCAAGGTCATGTAGAAGTCAATGGCAGAATTCCCAACAACCATTTGAAGATGTTTGTAGCCTTCATGATGTTGGGGTTTCTTTTGGTAGGTTTTACTCAAAAACTTGGTTTAAGTTTTCGGTTGCTTCACCCCAGATTAACCGATTAGAGTTTTTTCCATTCAATTTTTTTCTTAAAATCTGAAAACTTTCGAGTTGTGCGTTCATTCGAGGTATAAAAAAAAAAATCCATTGGTGGATGAGTAGTCACAAAGTTAATAGCATTATTAGGAAACGTTTAGGGGATTTTAATAGAAAAAATGCATTATACTTATGATATTATTATTTATGCATTATACTTTCTCTTGTGAAAGAGAAATTCATTGGCGAACCTTGAATGCCAGTAAATATCAATGATCTGTAACGAATACTCGTATATATATTATCAAAAACAACAACTGGACTGCTCTGTTATTTATCCCTTTTGGCAATAAAGTAATTTAAAAAGCTGATAAATCTACCATAGGTTAATGGAACAAGATGGGCATTACCCAAGCTTACAGGAATAGTGCAGTGACTCCTTCAGGTCCATTTCAGGTTCATTCTACTTGGGGTTTTTAAAGCTCAAGTTTCTCCAAAGGAACTGTGCAGAGTAAATGTGAAATCATTGGCCAACAACTCTATCAAATACCATGGGGCAGAACTTTTAGTAAAAGAAAAAATTTGTTTTAGCAACCTATGTTAATAAAAGACCCTGGATAGTCTAAGGGGGTTATTTACTAAACTCTGAATGCAAAAATCATGAAAAATGTATGATTTTTTTTTTTACAAAATCGGACTTTTAAAAAATCACACATTTTTCGGAATTTATTAAACCCCGAGGATGGAAAAGTCAGAATGAGAAAATCCGGCATCTCAGACCTGTCGAGGTTGCATATAATCAAGGGAAAAGTCCCAATGATTTTTTTGATGCACGCTGGGTTTTGCGCAATACCCCAAAGTTTTCAGGTGAAAATTCATAAAAAAATCTTGAATATCGGATGGAAAAATCTGGAAGAATCAAGAAAATCAAATTTTTTTTCCCGCAAAGCAAATTTTCGGGAAAATGTAATAATAAATAACCGGGTAAAAAAAACAGAGTGGATTTGATCAGACTTTGTAGCAGAGAATATTGAGATAAATTCGGACTTTGATAAATTACCCCCTAAAAGTTGAACAATATTAAAGAAATTGCTGCACCTAGTGCTGAGTGAATTTTTCGGCAGGCATGGATTTGCAGTGAATTGAGCTTGTGTTGATTTTGCAGTTAGGTTGTCCTAAGAAAAGTTACTGATTATCACCAAAACAGTGGACTACCAATGAACTCTGTTTTTAATGGTTTTAGCCTGTGTTAAGCATTATTGTTGGCTATAGATTTATCTTAGACTAGAGATAAACTTCATGGGAGACATTGTCGGATGGTGTCAGATCAATAAAATATATCAGATGTAGTTGCATGGGTCAAAATATAATGGTACCGTATATACTCGTGTATAAGCCGACCCGCGTATAAGCCGAGGTACCTAATTTTACCTATGAAACCCAGAAAAACGTATTGACTCGCGTATAAGCCTAGACACAACTCAGAAAAGTCTCAGAAATATCAAACAGTCGGTTTAATGTTAAAAATCAAGCCATGATGCTTAAAACATTAATTCATAAAAACAAGAGACTATTGGCCTCATTCCTCCGCACTTTGATTGGCCAGGCAGCAGCTAGTCGTACCCACCTCATAACAAAGGGAACAAACATCCCAACAGATCCACTCAATAGCTGAGCCACATATATAAATAAAATACAGGTGCTAATAGCAGGCGTGATGTTACCAGTACAAAGAGGCTCTGCCCTGAGCTCTTTTAACCACTCGAAGCCTCTAACTGCAACCCCCAGCGTTGTACTGACAGCAGAGGATTGTGGGAATTGTAGTTAACTGAGTCGCCTTACCTAATCGCTTTCAAATCTCTACGCCCGCAGTGTCCCGTCCCAAACCGATCGTTTTGCTCACCGCAGCTCCCGGTCCTTCCCTCCCCCAGACCTCTCCCCCAGACCTCGCACCTCAGCACCGCTGACTTCCGCCTCCAATCTGCGTCTTCGTTACGTACCGTAACATCTCCCGTATGCCAGAGAAAGGCATGCCGGGAGGAGTAGTTTTAGCTCTGCCCGAAGGGAATTGCGGCTTGTGCGCAGGCGCGGCTGAGAGAAACAGGAAGTACCGGTAGTTGAGAGTAAGGGGAGACTGAAGGCAAAGAGTAGCAGGTACTGGGGTGGGTTTGTTGGTGGGACGGAGGAGGGTTACTCTCTTACTGCCTCTCACCGCGCTGACCCGCGTATAAGCCGAGGTAGGATTTTCAAGCACATTTTGGGTGCTGAAAATCTCGGCTTATACGCGAGTATATACGGTACTGATTAAAAAATTTGATGGATAAACTACAATACAAAATTTTTCATCTGACACAATACGACTTCGGATGGGAACGCTCCATGCCGCGTCTTCTTCTGACGAGATAAAATTGGTGGCATCTGACTGACTTTTTTTCTCATTGAAATAAATTGATGAATGTAGATGAATGAACTACACCATCTGACTTTATCTGAGCCAACTTTACATTCTATTCATCAATTCAGCGTTCTTTTTTAAGAATTATATATTCAATTAATTTTAAGGCACAGGGTTTAGAATCTCTCGGGGAACTTTTATAGCCCTTAGCGTCGCTCACCGTTTAAGGCTAATGGTCCGGGTGCTGATAGCCCCGAACCCTGCACTGAAGCTCTATACACTCGTACGTCCCATCGGGCTCCCCATCATAAAACATCAAGTTATTAGTAGATTAGAATATGTAGAGTCTTACCCTGTCCACGTGGTGACCCGGGTGCAGCCGCCCCGAGTCCGTCACAGAGGAGACGTGTTCACAGCACCACAAATTTTGTAGCAGCGCACACCGGCATCCCAAGGAATCGCCCACACAAGGTTATGGTAAAAAGATACCTTTTTACCATAACCTCGTGTGGGCGATTCCTTGGGATGCCGGTGTGCGCTGCTACAAAATTTGTGCAACTTTACATTCTACCTATAGGGCAGTGATGTGTGGGCCGGCCCGATATCCGCGGGTTTACTGCGGGTCGGGCGGGTTCAGGCCGACCTCGCACTCCTCTTCGCAGGTGCGGGTTGATAAATTTGTATTTTAGTAATTAACACCCCAAGCCTACTAGAAAATCATGTAAACCTTAATTAAACAAACCCAATAGACTGGTTTTGCTTCCAATAAGGATTAAATATTATCTTGGTTTGGATCAAGTCCAAGCTACTGTTTTATTATTACAGCAAAAATGGAAACCATTTTGCAAAAATTGGATTATTTTGATAAAATGGAGTCTATAAGAGACGGCCTTTCTGTAATTTAGAGCTTTCTATATAAGGGGTTTCCAGATAGCAGATCCCATACCTGTACTTGATTTAACATGGGTAAAACTAGCTGTTTATAGCTGTGTTTTATAACATAGCTTCCTTTTTGAAAAAAAGCAGTTCAGCAGTTGTCTGGCTCTGTGCCTAAATGAAAGTGAAACTGTTTCTTCCCAATCCCAGCTGCAAGCATATAATACACAAAGAGGGAGTTCAGTTCTGTGAGGGGGTTGGACATTGCAGTACGCGCATGAAACTTCAATAGTAAGGAACTTTAAACAGGAGTGTTAAGGACTTCAGTAATTGTAGTTAGAAGCAGTGAAGAAGCATTAGGTTCTGTAGAGGGTAAAAGGGTATTGTGGAAGGAAGGTGCCACTCAACATAGTAAGGGAATACGTCCACTCAGAAGAAAAATCCAGTGAATCTCCCTTCAGAACTCTGGCATCTGCTTTCAGGGTGTGAAATGTTAACACTGTGCATTATCATTGTCCTCATTCTTCTGCTGCTGGATTTTGTGAAGCGCAGGAAAACATGGCAGAATTTCCCTCCTGGCCCTCCCTCCAGACCCTTTGTGGGGAACATGCTGCAGCTAGATGTTTCCTACCTCCATGACAGCTATACCAAGGTAAGAAATAGAAGTGTCTCAGCAATTTGTGGCTGCAAAGAGTGAAAAGTATCTGACTGCTAAAATAGTTTTAATACAGTGCTATGCCTGTAATGTTTATAGAGTATCCACTTAATGTAATGTAATTCTGTAATCTTGACTGGCTCTTGTTTATGTTTACCAGTCACATTAATGTTTCCCTTTAAGTTGGGAGACTTATAAAGTAGTTGAGACCCCAACAATCTCTCTACAATCCTCCGTCTCTATTGATACACATCTAAACAACCCTGAACAATACTGTTTTAATAAGATTACTTTCTATTAATAAAATAATATTGGTGGTTCTCATAGCTGTAATTCAACAACACCAGCAGGGACACCAGCTGCTTATCACTTATTTGGAATGTCAGAAAAATGTTTCCTATCTGGTCTGGGAGAGCCTGGTGTATGCTTTCATGATGTTTATTTTTTGCAGCTCAGTAAAAAGTATGGAGATGTGTTCAGCCTGCAGTTTTTTTGGCAAAATATGGTGGTGCTGAATGGGTTTGAAGTAATAAAAGAAGCTCTGTTCCAGAAGTCTGAAGACATAGCAGATCGGCCTACATTTCCTCTTTATGAAGCACTTGGGTTAACTGGAAATTCCAAAGGTATAATCTTGTATAAAGCAGAGTCCTGTCACTTTTAATGAAGTGTCTTTGGGACAGGAAAGAGAAATCAGCTTTGCTGGGAAGAATATAATGTGAGACTAATATGTGACCTATTTAGTGATTATATTATTCTGGTGAAAAGGCAAAAATTGGCCATAGGTTGTATTTTTTAATATTAGCGCTATAACTCTGTTATATCTGGCATATAAGTGGAATGTATATTCAGAACACTAACTAGGGATACAAATAATCTAGTATATATTTAAGGACAATTTTGACCAGAGAAGCACTTTTTGCAGAATTCAGTAAAATACTTATTCAGACTCTAAGGGGCCTATTTACTAACAATCATATTTAAAAAAAAAAAATTAAAAAAAAAAAGATTTATGATGAAAACCACGAAAAACTCGAATACAAAACTTCCCTAGGTAAAAGTTGTCGAGGTCCTGTAAAAGTAAATGGGAGCTGCTCTGATCATTCTGGATAGCTTTCAATCATTTCAGACTAGGGATGCAACAAATCCACTATTTGGATTGGTTGAACCCCCCGAATCCTTTGGGAAAGATTCAGACGAATGCCAAACCGAATACAAATCCTAATCTGATTATGCAAATTAGGGGTGGGAAGGGGAAAACATTTTTTACTTCCTTGTTTTGTAACAAAATGTCACATGATTTCCCTCTCTGCCCCATAATTAGCATATGCAAATTGAAATAAATTTGCATATGCAAATTAGGAATCGGTTTGGCCGGCCAGAAGGAGTCGGGCCTAATCCCGAACCGAATGCTGGATTCGGTGCATCCCTAGACTTTTAGAAGTTGTCATATTTTTTTTTTGCTAGGAATTGTCCCAAAAACTGGTAATTTTTTGTTTGTACTTTTTTTTTTCAGATTTTTTAATAATTCTCATGACATTCATAGTTATAGGGTGTTATAACTATGAATGTCCGAAAACTCTGATTTCTTATGCTTTATTGCCTGAAAACTTTTTTTTGGGGTAAGTTTTGGGTATTGCATGAAACCCAGCGTACATCAAAAAATCATTGGGACTTCTCCCCGATTTTCTAATTCGGACTTTTCCATCCTCGGGGTTCAATAAATTCAGCCGGATTAGCATCCAGCAGCCAAAGAGGAAGATCCATCCCGTCTCACTCACTATACCAGAGTGTGACAGGACCTGGTCACAGCGCCCCCTATCCAATAATACATCTTTACAAATTACCTCTAGCTACGTGGGAATCTGCCCAGCAACTAGGGAGATCAGGAAGTAAAAGGAATTAAAGCTGTAGGGGCACATTAACCCTGTGGGTTATTGTTTTTTTTACCTTTAGTCAGTCTATTATTGATAATAAAATCCCACAATGCAAAATAAAACTGGTATTAACTGATACTGAGTTAATATTTTACATTAATACATGGTGTTACCTGGCACAAATTCATTAGCAGTCATCTTTGGACTCATTGGGCAATAGACTAAAGAGAGGGAAATATTTGATCTACTGACCTTGTTTTGATCAAATTATTAAGTTGGTTTTATCCATTTACTAACAATTTACCCTTTGGCTATTAATATTCCACCGTATTGTTTGTGTTCTGTTTACTTCATGTCTGTGTTTGTTTCCACTATGGAAAATGCTTCTTCAGTGCCCTAAATACTGCCTGCTAATGTATTAAAACCAAAAGAGGAAACCCTGATCATTTTTTCAACTATACATTTGTATCTAGGTAATGGGGTTGTTCACCTTTAAATTAACTTTTAGTATGATTTAGAGAGTGATATTCTGAGACAATTTGCAATTAAGTGAAAATATTGAACACAGAGCACCAGCAGTCATTAAAATCCATATTTTATTGATTCTTCATTAAAAAGACGAGCAGGACATGTATCCCAAAGCACGCTTGATGCGTTTTGTGGACTAAGCCACTTTCTCAAAAGCTATGCTCAAACTGTCCAGGTGAGCATTTAAAAAGGTAACACCACACCCCTTTAAAAACATTAACCCCTACACTGCTGATCCTTAGAACACATTGAAACTTATAAATACATACTACAACAAGAGAAAAGGGGCTTAGTCATATTGGCCATGTTATTCATATTATCCTTTACATTATCATATATCCTTCAAACTGTAATTTAATTTAAATCGGGTGTCGTATCAATAGAAACCTCCATATATTCATTAATAAATAATAAATTAGTAAAGCTCATGGACACAGTTAATAAAGGGAAAAAAGAATTAATTAAGAAAAAGAGAGGGGCAAAACACAGACTGAAAAATATATCCAGAAATTAAATCATTTGCAATTAGTTTGATTTTGTTTTATTATTCCGGGTTTTGAGTTATTTAGCTTTTTATTCAGCAGCTCTCCTGTTTGCAATTTCAGCAGTCGGGTTGCTAGGGTCCAAATTACCGTAGCAAACATGACTGGAATATGAATAGGAGAGGGACTGAATAGAAAGATGAGTAATAATAAGTAGGAATAACAATAAATTTGTAGCCTTACAAAGTGTATGTTTTTTAGATGAGGTCAGTGACTTCCCACTCATTTGAAAACTGGAAAGAGTCAGCATAAGAAGACAAATAATTCAAAAACTATAAAAAAAAAAAATGAAGACCTATTGAAACGTCGATTAGAACTGACCATTCTATAACATATTAAAAAATAACTTAAAGGTGAACTACCCCTTTAACCAGTGACCGGTTGGATATGAAGCAAGAGTTTATGAGCTAATGCTTTTTATTTTTGTTCATTTCCCAAGCTGTTGTTATCGCGCATTACGGCCCAGCTTGGAAGGAGCAGAGAAGATTCGCTATAAGTACGCTAAGGGACTTTGGAATGGGAAAGAAATCCCTGGAGGAGAATGTGGTGGAGGAAGCTGGGTTCCTATGTTCTGCCTTCCAGTCTGAACAAGGTGACTTTATAGGATACCATTGGTACTAACATGAACCATCACACAGAATGGAAAGTAAAAATAAAAGCAGCATTTACAGTTATATCTGAACACATTACTAGGTTTAGTACAGAGGAATAGTTTGGGGGAAATATTTTACCTAAATACTTAAAAATGGCAGATACTTTTGAGCTTGCATAGGGAGGTATTATCCCATGGTAAGTCCCCATGGGAAGAGGTTAGACTTTATAGTACAGAATCTAGCTATCTTTATAACAGAACACACAGATCCCAGTGGCCCGAATCCATTGCTTACATTACTGCATGTTTCTCACCTTTAGTTTCACTTTAGACCTATGGTGAACATGCCATTTTGACCATTACAGGGCTCCGAAAAAGAAATCAAAATCCATTCCACGCAAGCAGCTGTTTTCCAATCACATGAATAGGAAACATGCTGGCTATGGCAGTTGGGTGTTGACTAAGCCTTACTTGCTCTTGTGGCATCAATATGCTTAAAGGGATACTGTCATGGGAAAAAAAAAATCAAAATTAATCAGTTAATAGTGCTGCTCCAGCAGAATTCTGCACTGAAATCCATTTCTCAAAAGAGCAAACAGATTTTTTTATATTCAATTTTGAAATCTGACATGGGGCTAGACATATTGTCAATTTCCCAGCTGCCCCAAGTCATGTGACTTGTGCTCTGATAAACTTCAATCACTCTTTACTGCTGTACTGCAAGTTGAAGTGATATCACCCCCTCCCTTCCCCCCTCCAGCTGCCAAACAAAAGAACAATGGGAAGGTAACCAGATAACAGCTCCCTAACACAAGATAACAGCTGCCTGGTAGATCTAAGAACAGCACTCAATAGTAAAAACCCATGTCCCACTGAGACACATTCAGTTACATTGAGAAGGAAAAACAGCAGCCTGCCAGAAAGAATATCTCTCCTAAAGTGCAGGCACAAGTCACATGACCAGGGGCAGCTGGGAAATTGACAAAATGTCTAGCCCCATGTCAGATTTCAAAAGTGAATATAAAAAAATCTGTTTACTCTTTTGAGAAATGGATTTCCGTGCAGAATTCAGCTGGAGCAGCACTATTAACTGATTCATTTTGAAAAAAATGTTTTTTACCATGACAGTGATAATGGTTCATTTACATGAAGCAGGGTTTTACACATGAGCTGTTTTACTCTCTTTACTCTAGTATCTTTTAATAGAGACCTACAGTGTTTGGGGGGTATAGTTTTCCTTTAAAATGTTGGCTCATTGTTGGTGGGATTTGTTTCCATGCAGCCAGAATATCACTACTGATATTGGACATATATGTTGGGTGTTCAAGCCTGGCATTCCAATTCAGCCTACAAGTTGGGTGCTAGTGAATTTTTTTCTACTATCGTCTTAAATCCATTCTATTTAGAGCTTGATTTTAGCATGGGGATATTATCTTGCTCAAACAGGTAAGAGTCTTTGCCAACTAATGATACAAAGTAGGACAATGAGCACTCATGGGACTTGATGAAGAACAGTGCAAATTTATTAGGTCAATGTTTTGGCCCTACCTGGGATCTATCTGAATGCCATGTTGCTTCTGAGTATGGTTACATTCTGCTCTGGTTGTATTAATAAATGATTATTTTGTATATCTGTTCACAGGTCGTCCATTCAACCCTCACTACAGTATTAATACAGCAGTCAGTAATATCATCTGCTCCATTATTTTTGGTGATAGGTTCGAATATGATGACGAAAAGTACCAAAAACTTCTGCGTCTCCTTGATGCAGCCTTGAAAGCAGAATCTGGATTTTTTACACAGGTGAGCAATGAATATCTAACATAACAGCTGATTTATTGTAGATCAGACTGGAGAATCTAGAAGGATTCCAAGCAGTGTCATTCGTTTTACTGTTTATCAAGACTGTCAAGAAAGTGTTGATAAAAGAACATTTGGACGTTAATTTTCAATTTAAAGGGATTGTTCACCTTTGAGTTAACTTTTAGCATGATGTGGTGAGTGATATTCACAACTTTCAATTGGATTTTATTTTTTATTATTTGTTATTTTATTATTTATGAGTTATTGGCATTTTATTCTGATTCTTTCATCAATCTGGTTACTAGGGTCCAAATTATCTTAGCAAACATGCACTGATTTGAATAAGAGACTGGAATATGAATATGATGGCCTGAGTAGAAAGACAAGTAATAAAAAGTAGCAATAACAAGCTGGAAAGAATCAGAAGAAAATAATAAAATAATTACCAAACAAAAAAATAATGAAAACAAAGTAAAGTTGTTTAGAATTGGCCATTCTCAAACATGCTAAAAGTGAACCATCTTTGTAAGCTTTTTTTTTGTAATTCAGTAAACTGTGGGTTGTTCTTTGGGGTTCAGCTTATTTAAAGAGGTCTGGGTGTGGTTTCTCTCCCCAGTGCTACAGAATTATGTAGCCATTCACGTGAAGCAATCTTCATCCCCCACAGCATTATGGATCACATGGATGATCTCTTGTTATTTATTTTTACCTCAAGGTAAAAGGTGAAATATATTAACAGAACTGTATTCATTTTGTGGTTTGCAATATTTCCCTTATCGGTGTAGAATATTAATCTATGGAACCTAAACATATTAAGGTTACTCCATTAGTTTATAAACAACCACGTTTAGCTGAGAAATGAATCCTGACTTGAATTAATAATCCATGTATTTCTTTGTTTAGATAGTGACCGCAGTTCCTTGGTTGTCTAAAATCCCAGGTGTGACCAAGAAGGTTTTCCAGCCTCATATACGTATTTTTGCATATCTCAAAGAACTTGTCGATGAGCACCGCAGAACGTGGGACCCCGAGTACAAAAGAGATTTTATAGATGCCTTTTTGCTGGAGATGGAAAAGGTAATCCATTTGCTGATTAGGTCCCTGACGATTTTATTTATGCAATCTTAATCTGAAGAATTTTATGCTAAATGCATGTAGTTCCAAAATAAACACTGAGGGGCATATTAATACGTCATTTGTTCTCTTTTAAAAGTCTCCTCTATACCTTCTGGCCATTCTATACAGTATACTGTTCAATAAGGTTGAAACAAAACTCATGTCCAACAAATTCAACTGTTTGCTCATTCAACACCCATTTATTATCTACTGTATATGCATGTTTCTAAACCATGGATCCTTATATGTTCTACACTTTCCAGGAGGCTGTAACCCTGGATAATATATATGTTATCAATGTTGGATGTAGTCCAGATGTGCCAAAAACAAAATAAACCAAAGAAACATATGGAAAGCTGTCTCCAGTATTCCTCAACTTGCATAGAAATTAGCTTCTCTTTACTGCAATCACCTCTCACTTCCATAGTTTTCCCAGGTGGCACACAGGTTAATAAGCAATGGTTTTATGCACTTATTGTGTTGACATGGATTTTAGTTTGTTACATCAGCTTTTGGCAAGACTGTGTGAAATTTTTTCTTTGTGTACAAACACATCCATAGGCCTTCTGGCAGACAGAGGGCTGACGCGACAGAATTTTGTGCCATGTACAAGCAGCAACTATTCCCTCAAGAGTAGAATAACACTTTCCTAACAAACCTTGTCACAGCTGAGGATAAGGGTGGTGGCACACATGAAGATTCTGGGGAACTTAGTTGGCCAATGACAGATCTTCTCTTGTTCAGGCGATTAATCTCCGCAAAATGCCTTTCTGCCAGCAAGAATCTGAATTGCCGACAGGATGGCATACGGATCACTTTGGTTTTCCAAATGTGCCCAAAGTTTCCTCATGAGGCAACTTTGGAAACGAAGCACTACGTATGCCATCCTGCCAGCGATTTAAATTCTTGCCGGCGGGAAGGCATTTGGGGAGATTAGAAGAGGTTTGTCGATGGGTGACTAATCTTCCCGGAATCTGCACGTGTGTCACCACCCTAAACTCTCCTTTATACAGATCTTTATTCTAATCTTGGTCGATGCCCTTGCTTCAATAGAGAGGCTCGCTGGCTCCAGTAGTGCTGAAGAGTCGGATGGTGTAGTTTGTTCATGCATCTACATCCGACAGTCAATGTATTTCAATGGAAAAAAAGTTGGTCAGACACCATCAGATTTTATCACAGACACAGCATGCAGCGTTTTCATCCAACAAGCGTGTCATATCAATTAGAACAATTTCCATGTAATTGACACATCAGATTTTCGTATCAGTCCCAGTATCAGTATAGTTTTACCCATGTGACTGCATCCAACGTGTAGGATGCTTTTTGTCGATCAAAATCTCCCATGGAGTTAGCCCTAATTGAGTGTCACAGCCTGTCCAAGAACTGACCAATTACTATGAGGATTCAAAAGGCCATAATTTATAAACCATACTCATCATGGTTGAATTATATCTTTCCAAGGCCAAAGGAGACAGTGAGACCAGCTTTAATGAAAACAATCTTCTGTATACTCCAGTTGACCTTTTTAGTGCTGGCACAGAAACTACAACTACTACACTTAGGTGGGCTTTACTGTACATGCTGCTGTATCCAGAAGTCCAGAGTAAGTGTCTGAATTTGTTTTTACTTTTTTAGAAATACAGGTATAAGTTCCGCTATCCGGAAATCCGTTATTTAGAAAACTCCTAATTGTGGGAAGGAAATCTCCTATAGACTCCATTTTATCTAAATAATCCAATTTTTTTAAATGATTTTTCTCTGTAATAATAAAACAGTACCTTGTACTTGATCCCAACTAAGATATAATTAATCCTTATTGGAAGCAAAACCAGTCTATTGGATTTATTTAATGTTTACATGATTTTCTAGTAGACTTAAGATATCAAGATGAAATTACGAATAAGATCTGTTATTCAGAAATCCCCAGGTCCCGAGCATTCTGAATAACAAGCCCCATGCCTGTATTTAAATTAAATTTTCCTTACTCTAGTGTGTTCCAATTCTTATGTATGGGGTTAGTTTCTCCTGACAATCTGATTGTTTATATAATTGCTTACTTGAATAAGATTATCTACTAAACTGAATCTGTTGACTCAGGGAAGGTCCAAGAGGAAATTGATCAAGTGATTGGAAGAAACAGGAAGCCTGCTATGCTCGATGTATTGAATATGCCTTATACCAATGCTGTTATCCATGAGATTCAGAGGTGTGGTGCTGTGCTCCCTCTCACTATACCACATATGGCGTATAGAGACACAGAAATCCAAGGCTATTTCATCCCAAAGGTAATGGATGTCACAGTTATTTTATGGCTTTCATTTTTGAAACTGGGCAAATGATGTAATGTAAGCGAAATATAAGGGGAATTAAAGTAATTTAAAGTAAAGTTCCCAGGGTTTGTATTATTGTGTTATTTCCTTAAAGGGCATGAAAAAATAAAATCCCCTTTTACTTTCTTTAATGAAAAAGAAACCTAACTCCAATATACTTTAATTAAAAAATGTGTACCGTTTTTATAAGAAACCTGACTGTATGCAGTGAAATTCTCCCTTCATTTACTGCTCTGCAGGGAAACAATCATACTTATAAACAGCAAGGGGAGCCCCCGCCTTACTTCCCAGCCATGCAGAACTCAAGCAGCTTTGTTTGTTTCCCTGTAGAGCAGTCGGCAACTGTGTAGAGATTTGTATTGGATTTTATTTTTGCCTTTACATCCCCTTTCCTGTTTCCAACTCCAGCTGCAGGGACAAAGATCATGGAGCCAGATTTAAACAAATAAACTGGGCAGAAAAAAAAGAAAAAAAGAAAAATAAACTGGGCAGTAGTGATCCTAGAGGGGGGCGGGCCCTGGTGCGTGACACGCAGCTGGGCCCCGCCCCCTCTGTACGGCCGCATTTGTATGTGGCACACGGACTGCCGGGGGGCCCTGAGGGGGTGCGGGCCCTGGCCCGCTCGCACCCCCTGCTCCCCCGGTAGTTCCGCCACTGAAACTAGGATTCTATTTGGAGGATTATATTAGAGTATTGGAGTATTTTATTTGCTGCAGCCACTGGTTCTTCAGATTTACAAAAACTATAAAATCCACATTAGATTACATGACAACACAGGACCTAGTGCAGTCTGCATATTCTAATTATTATTCAGTCTTGCTGTATCAGCTGCCTTGTGCTGTTTTGATAATTTATGACGATCCCTAAGTTGCCCAGACCACACTGAGCATGTGCACAGTCTTGGTCTTGCAAAGATGTTTAACAAAGTTACAAGATGGTGACCCCCTGTGGCCAACTTTGAAAGCATAAATCATTTGTTTTATTAGGCTTGTAGTGCAGTAAGTTCTTTATGTTTAGTATACAAAATACAGCATTTCTAGCCTTATTCTATTTTAGACTTCACTCCCCCTTTAATGTTAAAGCATCTTTTGATCAGCATTGGTCCTCCAGTAGTTTTACAGTCCCAGCGTTTGTTGTGCAGTGTTGTAACTACTATACAGCAGACAGCGCCCCCATCCCTTGCCAATGTGACCAAGTAAGCAATTGCAGAGGGGGGGTGGCATGTGGCTGGTACTGTTAGCAAAATTATGCCACTGTTGGTGAGGATTCTGCAAGTCGTGGCATACAGCACTGACTAATTTGCTGTCCTTGTATTAAGTAGAAACATACACCCACCTTTAAGAGAACCACACAGTTCTAAATGTATTCCTGTTTTGTTTCTAGGGAATGGTTGTCATGATAAACCTGTTCTCTGTTCTAAAAGATGAAAGAGTCTGGAAAAAACCATATCAGTTTTATCCTGAGCACTTTCTGGATGAGGAGAGAAAATTTGTAAAGAAAGAAGCATTTGTGCCATTTTCTGCAGGTAATAAGAAACTGATGGTGACAGGGACATAATCAAAGCCAAAGCAATACTTTTAAATGGCCATAACAATTAGTGGAGGTAACCCGTGTTTAACTGGGGGGGGGTCTGGGGCCCACTGGAGCTGCCACCTCGGGCCCCCTGCCCCAGTCATGAGCTGACTCCACAAACAGCCGCCCTCTTGCACATACCTTATACTTCTCCATTGTATATGCTATCAGGGAGGGGGTCAGGGGGAGCACCAATAGTTTTCAGCAGGGAGCAGGTTTGGGTCGGCAGGGTCCACTGGGTTTATCAAGGTGTCCTGCTGGAGGAAAATATTAAAATACAAAATACAGCCTTTTACACGTTTTAATAAATGTTGACATGCTATGGTCAGTATGTAAAGTTAGTCCAAATAGTGTCCCTATGACATAGCAGGCAGAACAGAAACACCTGTAATAGCATTGGGGATGATAGTACAGCCAGGGCCACCCTCATGTGGGGTCTTGGTGCCTGTCAGAGGGGCAAAGATGAAATATTTGGGTATGTGGGATAGCAGCTATCAAAGGATCCGGTTTCCACAATATCTTATTTTACAGTTGCCCAACCTGTTTCCCTCCACTCACTGAAAGCTGGAGGATGTTGGGTCATGAACACGGTAGGACCACATGTGGGAGAGTCTTTCTAAATATACTGTATACAGCATTCTCTTTTGAAGACACTGTAATGCTAGTTAACAAGGAACCCAAGGAGACCACTAGTAAGTACCCTTCAGTGAACAAGGTCCCTGGTCTTCACCGACGCCCTTTTGGGGCCCCGGTCTTTCTGCTGCAGAATCAACAGGGAACCTGAACACGTCTGGGATACCCGCAGTACAGACAAGGCAGAATCATCATCATCATTTATTTATATAGCACTGTCAAAATACGCAGTGCTTTCAAGGCCAGGCAAGGTTCAGGACGGCAAGTATCAAAGTCGGTAACCAGGCAGAAGTCAAAAACCGGAACAGCGTAAACAGGAAGGATAAGGCAGGTTTAAAGGAGAAGGAAACCTAGTCGGCGCAAAAATCCTCCCCCCTCCCGTGTGTTGCCCACCCTCTCTCCTCCCCCCTGGCCTACCTGTCCCGCTGGGCAAATGCCCCTAACTTGTTACTTACCCTTCTGTGCAGGTCCAGTCTACGGAGTTCACCGACGCCATCTTCTTCCAAGCGATCTTCTTCCTGCTTTGACCGGCGCATGCGCAGTAGGAGCATTTAGCCGGTACGATCTATTGTCACGAGTGACTTTTGGCGCATGCGCAGTAGATCCGTAACGGCAAAATGCTCCTACTACGCATGCGCCAAAACTCTGGTCAAAGCAGGAAGAAGATCCCATGGAAGAAGATGGTGCCTGTGAACTCTGTGGACTGGACCTGCGCAGAAGGGTAAGTAACAAGTTAGGGGCATTTGCCCAGCGGGACAGGTAGGCCAGGAGGGAGGGTGGGCAACAAACGGAAGGGGGGAGGGTTTTTGCGCCGACTGGGTTGCCTTCTCCTTTAAGGTCAAAAGGCAGGCAGAAGTCAAAAACCAAAATCATACACAGGAACAACGCTTTGGCAGGATCTGAATATACAGAAGCCAGCTGGCCAAGGAAGGGAAGCCACTATTTAAGGCAAAGGAAGTCAATGGGAGAAGGGAATCAGGGATGGACAGAAAAAGGGACAATGACTAGTCAGTAGAACAATTAGCGTCCAATTGGATGCAGGCGCCAGTTCCATTGGAGGGAAATGTGAGGTGCGCATGCTCCAAATGTGGACGCGCCTGAACCCTCCGGTCAGCATGTCTGCAGGTAAGATTAGGCAGCTGACTAGCGGGTGGGTTACAGACACTTGGTTATACATGACATGATGTTATTTTAATCTAAAAAAAAATGCTGTGCAACATCCAGTTGTTTCTTCATTTTGTTTGCAAAGTAGGGGGAAAGAGAAAATAAAACCTAATTAGAAATATAACTGTAGCGCTTATCAGTCTTTTCATTTGACGCTGAATCTGTACTTTTCAGGACGGCGGTCTTGCCTGGGCGAGCAGTTGGCCAGGATGGAAATTTTTCTCTTCTTTACGACTCTCCTACAAAGCTTAACATTTCTGATTCCAGACAAAGATCCTCGTCCGCGGGAAGACCCTCAATCTGTATTTACACTGAGCCCACACTCTTTTAATGTCTGTGCTAAAATGAGATAGGATATTGATCTGTTCTTTGTTTGCTTCTTCATATGAAAAATCTGAGATGCACTCTGGGATTTGGGGAGTTATGGTGTTTATAATGTTACTTCTCATCATGTCTTTTTTATGTCCTGCTGTAAACTTTTCCATGAGCACAAATCTTTTCGCAACCTAAAGAGAATATATAGGAAAAAGGAACAAACTTGCCATTCTCTATATTGAGATTAACAGGACTGGGAAAATCCTTGGAATCCATAATTACAATGAGGAGGACAATGCAATTGAGCAATCACAATATATATTATTTAGTTGCTGATGTCAGTGACAACTTATAGTTTGGAAATAGGTAGACTAATAACTCACACACACTAAGGGGCATGTTCTAATTATTTCTGGTGACAAAATTCACACATTCAAATTTTAAGCCCCCACCAATTCGAATCTAAATTCGAATTTGAGATTTATCACAACTTGACCATGGAAACAGTCCTAATTATAATATTCGCCTCCTAAAACCTGCCGAGTTCATTGACAAGTCAATGGCAAGAGGCCATTAAACCATATAAATATGTGAATTGCCTTTCTCACATTCAAGTTTTTTTCGGATGGAAACATTTTCGGGTAGGGACTATTCGATTGAATATTAGAGGTTCACATTTTTTCTTAAATAACTTCTCATTCGAGTTGAGAGTACATTCGAATTTATTAAGCTAAAAAAAAATTCACATAAATTCGACCTTTGATAAATCTGCTGAAAACCAATTGTTAAGTTGCTTAGAAGCAGCTGCTCTATAACATATTAAAAGTTATACAGCATCTAGCAGTCATAAGGGCTGGGACACACTGGGCGATTTGGGGAGATTTAGTCGCCTGGCGACTAATCGCAGCGACTTTTCTCCCCGAATGCCTCCCCTCGATCTGCGCCTGGCTAAAATGAAAAATCGCCTGCGCTAATCACATGCGGCGATTCGTTTTCCGAAGTCGCCCGAAGTTGCCTCACGAGGAAACTTCGGGCGACTTCGGAAAACGAATCGCCGCGTGTGATTAGCGCAGGCGATTTTTCATTTTAGCCAGGCGCAGAGCGAGGGGAGGCATTCGGGGAAGATTGGTCGCGGAAAGTCGCGGCGATTAGTCGCCAGGCGACTAAATCTCCCCAAATCGCCCAGTGTGTCCCAGCCCTAAGTCTAAAGCAAATGGATTTTTTAGAATTCTTGAAACACTGGTTGTAAACTGGAGAAGAATTTCTTTAAGGGAGCTGTTCAACGTTTACTTTTAGTATAATGAAGAGACTGACATTCTTAGACAAATTGCAGTTGGTTTTCATTTTTTATTATTTGTAGTTCGGAGTTATTTAGCTTTTTATTCAGCAGCTTTCCGATTTGCAATTTCAGCAGTAAGGTAGCTAAGGTCCAAATTAACCGAGCAACCATGCATTGATTTTAACAAGAGACAAGAATATGAATAGAAGGCCTAAAAAGAAAGAGTAATAAAAAGGAGCAAAAACAATTAATTTGTAGCTTTACAGAGCATTTGCTCTTTTACATGGGGTCAGCAGGCCTGGACTGGCAATCTGTGGGTTCTGGCAAATGCCAGAGGGGCTGCTATAAGGTCCCATAGAAAGTCACTATTTAGTGGGCTGGTGGGGGCTGTTTGGGCTGGTAGGGGTCTCTTTGGGCCCCTGTGTACTTGGAATGGCAGGGCCTATTTTGACTCCTAGTCCAAGCCTGGGGGTCAGTGACCCCCATTTGAAAGCGGGAAAGAGTCTGAAGAAGGCAAATAATTCAAAAGCTATAAAGAATAAACAATTGAATTGGCTTGGAATTGGCTATTCTAGAACATACTAAAAGCTAACTTTAAGGTTAACCATCCCTTTAAAAAGGCTTTATTCAGACACGGGCTATGACCAGAACAGCAGCAATGTTTCCGATCCATTCGGCCTTTTAATAAGCTTGATAAACAGGTCAAATGTTGCATGCAATGGGATATTAACAAGATTATTGTTTGTCGGTGCAGTTCTAAACTAAATATAATGAAGTATGTAAGAAGCAGTGGCAAAAGCAGCACTTTTTTTCAATTTGCTTTCCTGAATGTGAAAATCTATGTACTTTGATTTCTTTTTTGATTATGGATACATTTCAGCAACAAATTAAAGTGATAGTCGCATTGCCTTTAATCATTTAATTAATAGTGGTTCATAGCATTATCTTTTTAAAATCAGTTCAGGTTTGGATCCTGAACAGCCACAGACCACAATGAATTGACCCCAGGGCACCCAAGGTTAGAGGCCAGGGCCGTAACAGCAGAGCCGCTCCCTTTCTGTTTACCAGGCAAAGCTCTTCCGAGGCTGTAAGCTCTTTGTACAAATGTCAGGTGCAATGCATTTTATTACATGTGGCAGATACACACTGTACATGCTCACAGAGTGGGAATACAATTTGCTCAGAGTGCAGTTTAACACACTATTGGGTATGAGTGGTGCAAAATAACATGTATATTGGTAAGGTCAGGGCCATTCAAGGAACATAAACTCTTTCCATGTGGATTATTTCTAAAGCTGACACAAAAAAATAAATAACACAGTCGAAAGGCTCTAATTAAAGACTATATTTAATTTAATTACAAATCTTCAAATTTAACATGAATAAGATTCTAAAAGATCTATCACCCAAGCATTTTTTTTTTTTTACAGAGCACAGCAAACTAAACCTACAAATACAGAGTAAATAAAGTATTTCTAGAATTGTTTTATTGGAATGAGTCTAAGAGAATAATATTCCATTTGGGTAAAGATCAAAAAGTAATTTCTTCCTGGGAGACCCCAGCACAGAATGGATTAATATGACAGAGATGTCTCCAATCCTTTCGAGAGAGGTTAAAGTGCACACATTTCAATAATCAAATAGACTGCCCAAGATATAGAGATTCCCTCCATACATCTGTAACAGACAGGGCTCAGTAAACAGAATAATGTTAATTAATACCTGCACCTTCCTTCACATATTTACATACAATACAATTCAAGGACATGGCAAGAGACATTACATATTTATTAACCATGTGGCTCTGGATACCTTGTTCCTCTGCATTTACAATTCTAGAGAAATGAATCTGCATGTGAAAACGGCTGCTGGAGTAACTGGGTGTTGTAGTAACTCATTGTAGACCGGAGGTTATATGATGCGCTACTGCAACAACAGCTGGGGACCTTTAGGTTGAAGATCAGCCAGTTCTAGAGCCTCAAAGCAGAGGTTAAAATGTAGAGAGTAATTGATAAAATGCATTCACATATCACTCAGTCCAGCTCTGTGTATTAATGTTTTGCAAGAACCATCTAAGGCAGGCAGGGAGAAGAACATGAAGTCTGAAGTTTCTGCTGAAAAGCAGGATTTGTAGCCAACTATCCTCCAGCATGAGGAAGGTAGTGGATAGTCAAATGTGCTTTGTCTGTCCTTCCAGTAGAGTATGGGTGTCCTAGATGCTGAACTGGAAGGCCCACAACCCGTTAACAAGTGTGCTGGGATAATATGAATGCTAACTGGTTGAATTGCACAGTGAAAGGTTCCTAAACAACTATAGGAAACAGACAGGGCTCTCAATGGTGAAGAAGTAAAAATCCCAGCATCCCTAGTAATCTACTGTGCATAAGGGTTCCAACCCCACACTGCAGAGCTATACATGTCAATGCAGCAATGTAAAAACATACAGTACAATACAAATATTGGTGTGCAAGACATTGGTTAGCAAATACAAATGACATTACTTTGAATAGAAGGGATGTATTATGTACTAAAAGGTATTTTTTTCTAGATTAGCGATTACAATAACTGGGATGGTTTGGGTCATAAGGCAGAAAGCTATTGGCCATCCTGTATAAGCACTTTTGTTTGCAGGCAGGTGTCAGGGCTTGGAAAAGGATAGCAACTATTTTGTTGCACAAAAAGCCTAATGAATATCCAGCTAAAAGAGAACACATTTTAAAAGGGGAACTATCGTGAAAATGAAAATTTAATATAAGCTTCATCATACTAAAATATGAAACTTTGTAAATACAATCAAATACTCTGCATCGTTTCTCAAATAATCAAGTTTCTCTTCACTATCCCTCTCTCAGCATCTGTTTCTCTTAACCCTCTCTTCATGCAGGAGTTGGGTGTCTGATTTTAATTGAGTTAGTACCAATATATCGTATAGAAGGGGAGGCTTCCTTTCTTAGCAGATGTATTAGAGCTCATTTAAATAACTCCAGTACAAACAAAATCTAAAAAAAACAACAGCTTTTGGCATAAATCCTGCATGTAGAGAGACATGATTTCTGGTGATTTTAATAGAGCAAACATCTTCTATGCTAAAGCCCCCCTAAAAGATGTATTGATATTGATTGATTTTCACGATGGTTCCCTTTTAAGCATAGATATTAGCATAGAAACTATCCAATTTATGAAGGGGAGAGAAATGTCCTAAGCAATGTGCCTTCCACTCAATTTCATTATAGAGAATAACTAGTTAATAACTGAATTATTTATTCTCTTATATGATGCAGCTGGACCTGACCACTATAGGCATGGAGAGGTCCTTAATCTCTATGGGCAGTAATATTAAGCACCATGGCGGATAACTCCATCTCTATAGCAGCCATAACTTGGAAGACCTTTCAAACAGGCCCGGACTGGCTATCTTTGAACTCGGGCAATTGCCCGTGGGGCCGCTCTGTTTCCTGTTCAAGTGGGCCGCTCCTGAACAGAGAAATCAGTGTGTTTCCCCCTCCATCGCGTTGAATGAAGGCAAGACCAATAGGGCAGCTTCAATGTGGCCCAGCTTGAAGCACTCGGTTGCCGTATAATCAGGAGGGAGAGAGAGACTCTGCTGCTGTGCTCTGTGACAGCACGCCTCCTCCCCCCTCGCAGCTTCGCTGGCCTGGCTGGACTGTGTGGTTGAATAGGAGACGTCACAGCTCGTCATGTGACTCGTCTCGTCTAGACCTGCCTCTCTGCATTGTGATCCATCGGCATGTCAGCTCCTAGTAAGAGGTACTGCTCAGTAGGGGAGGTTAAAGCTATAGACACGGGAAGGGAGCCTGTGAGAGGGATCGCTGACTGTTTGTTGCTAAAAATATACTAGCCACAATCTGATACAATCTGGACTGTTGGGGGGGGGTTGGGGAGTTCTAGTTCAACAAGTGCTTTGTTTTTTAGTTTAACTGTTTATTGCTAAGAGTGTTTCATGCTGCGCAGGTACCAGCCACAATCTAGACTGTTGGGGGGGGGACTTTGTGAGTTCTAGTTCGGCGAGTGCTTTCTTTTTTGGTTTAATAGTCATTAAACCAAAAAACAAAGCACTCGTTGAACTAGAACTCATCAAGTCCCCCCCCCCCCCCAGATTGTGGCTGGTAACTGCGCAGCACAAAACATTCTTAGCAATAAACAGTTAACCTGAAAAACAAAGAACTTGTTGAACTAGAACTCCCCAACCCCCCCCCCAACAGTCCAGATTGTATCACTTGCATATCACGTATCACTTGCATATTATAAGAAGTAATATACCTCATACTATAATGGTGAACTATTGAATTCTTGTAATTTTTAAATAAAATGTTCAAGGCTTATAAATAAATGGCAAATCAACAAAGTGGTTAATATAGACACACTAGATTTATGTGGTGCCATTACATAATATTTTACTGTACTATTATGTAATAATAATAATAATTAATGAATAACCATAATATTTTACATTAATTACAGTTAAGTGAAAAAAGGCAGCCCTATTTGCACATCACCTATAACCATTTTTGCAGTTTTACCCCAATATACTGTATGTGTGGATGAGTGCAAAACATAGTGTCTTTACATGTGGGCTGCTTTGATATTTTGCCCGGGCTGCTTTTTACTCCCAGCCCAGCCCTGCTTTCAAAGGTCCTTGTGAAAAGATGGTAATTCATTTTCTTCTTTCTATTTCTATATCAATCCTTACAGTAATTAGATAGGATGTGCAAATGCATGAACATGATTTTATCAAGGCCCTTTAAAAGAACAGGATTAGCAGACAGTGATCATCGACCTTCTTTGCAAAGGATTTTGTCGTTTATTTTGGAGAGACTACCAGTGGGGGGGGGGAAAGTTTCTGGATGAAATAATTTATTCTGCCTTGCATAAATAGTTCCAACACTCTTCAAAATGTTTCACTACTAACAACTTGTTACCAGGAAGTCACATGTGGGGTGCTATGGTTATCAAGCTGGTCTGGGCTACACCAGGTGGACATAAAACAGGACATCCAGCTACAGACAGATGCATAGACAATGTAGCAGTGGGCTCAGGATTTGATGTTTAATTGTTCTTTTTATCATCATTTGGAGCGTATGGAGGAGGACGATCCTGTAGAAGAGAAAAGTCTGATTAGCAACTTACAAACATACCACTAACGGGAACATGAAGGGAAAAAAAAGTAATAACACCACTGCAATATATCAATACAAAAATGATGAACTCACCATAGGCATATAGACATTGTGAGGGTCAGCTGGGTTATAATACGCACTGGATGCAGCTTCTGCAGCTTTGCTACCTCCTTAAAAAAACAGAAACCATCAGAACCCACTGCACAATATTTTCAGTCAGTGCATAGGCTGGTCATATTATAGCTTACTTTTCCTTTAAGCAATCCAAAAGGCTGGGCTGAGTTAACCAGTGTTCAAATGAAAAGTCAAAACATTTTACTAGAACTCACCAGGCATACCAGCATTCATGCATCCAGTGGGAGCAGAAGGTGCTGGGGTTCCATTGTAGGGGGTCCCATTGTAGGGGGGTCCAGGATAAGGTGGTGGAGGAGCCATGTAAATGGGATTCATTTCAGGAGGGGGTGGATACATGCCAGGTCCTACAGAAAAATAAATTACAAATTTCAAAAAAAAATGTAGGGTTTCTAAAAACCACTTTTTCTAGCAGTAAAATACCACCTTTTGTACCTTACCCATATTAAGCTACTGTAGGTCTGTGAAATCTAGATTTCCATGTGCACGAAAAAAATAAAATACTTAATAACCATTACATTAAGGGGGGTATTTATTGTACAAAAAAGTCAACCTAACTCCCATCCACAAATTTAACTAATTAATCAAAAATTCTTCTCAAAAACGGTGCAGAAAAAAAGTTGCAATGAATTTGTGTGATAATTAGAATCGTACGGCTTTTTTTAATTGATGCTCCGAAAACTCAACTTTACAGAATTGTCAAAAATCAGCGAGGATCACAATGTGAAGAAACATTTTCAGGGACATCTGCCATTGACTTCTACATGAGTATTTTTGGATTCAGATTTTTAGCAGCTGTGGGGCATAATAAGTCTCTAAAAATTCAAGTTTTTGTTCCCTCTAAAAACAGTTTTCCCCTTTAAAAACTTGACCAGAAAAATTCAAGCTTTAATAATAGGTCCCTAAAATTGGTTTCAACATGGACAGTATAAGAGTCCAGGGAAACAAAACACATATAATACATTGTAAGCTCCTTGTACAGGGTCCTCATTTTAACTATTTAATCTGTATAAACAGTACCAATCTGTGTTTACAAGTAAAACACTAAGCAAACCTGTGGTGCTATATAAATAGGTACAGGTATGGGACCTATTATTCAGTATGCTTGGGACCTGGGGCTTTCCGGATAACAGATCATTCCGAAATTTGGATCTTCACACCAAAAGACTACTAGAAAACCATGTAAACATTAAATAAATCCAATAGGCTGGTTTTATTTCCAATAAGAATTACTTATACCTTAGTTTGGATCAAGTACAAGCTACTGTTTTATTATTATAGAGAAAAATATTTAAAAATTTGGATTATTTGATTATAATGGAGTCTATGGGAGGCGGCCTTTCCGTAATTTGGAACATTCTGGATAACGGGTTTCCGGATAATGGAGCCCATACCTGTACTATAAAAAAATTAAGTCAATCACAAGCAGCTGCAGTTACTGATTTAAAACATGGAATATGACTGAAGGTCCAGGACAAGATATCACCCTTTAAGGAATTGTTTTAGCCCCCAACCTGCTAAAAAGAGTCACAGACTTTTCTTGAACTTGTTAACTCTAAAAGAATGTGGCCTATCAGTGTGTTGTATATTATATAATCAGCAGACAATGTGCAGTCTCAGCTGGGCCTGCTTCAGAACAAAGACGGATTCTTCTCTAGCATGATCTATAATGACTATAGGTAATAATGAACTAGCCAAATACTTAAAATTCTGGACAAACTGTTATGTATGTTGGTATGTCTAGGACATGAATTTGAATAGTGAACCACTGATTATAATGGTGGCGTATACAAGCAGCTACACATTAGTTTAGGTAGAAAAAAATAACATACACTTGGTTAAAAATAATTCCTACTTAGCTTCCACTGCTAAAACGGCTGTGTTCAGCTTCCTATTATTATCTTGCCTTCTATAGAAACATGAAACTTACACATAAGTGGAAGCTGCTATATTTCTTTATAATACACAAAAGCCATAAATATCGTGTAAATTATATTCTTATAAACGGTGAGTTCTGATATCATCAGTTATAAATGGTGAGTTCTGATGTCACATGACTCACTGAAATGTGTGTATTATAATAAAGTACCCCAGTTGCAAAATATGAGGATATTAGAAGTTACCTCGGAGTTCCATGACCTGTATAAAAACACTCGGCCTTGTGTTTTTATATGGTCATGAAACTCCTCGGTGACTTATAATATCCTTATATTTTACAAGAGGAGGTACTTTATTCACTATATAACAGCTCTTTCTATTTATGAAACTTTCCTTAAATAATTAATGTGATCATCTTCTATAATCTTGAGTTTAGTTTCAGTACAAATACCTGCTGGTGGAGCATACGGGTATCCCATAGGATTTGGAGGTGGTCCATATCCATTCATAGCAGGGGGTCCATATGGATAAGGGTCTGATGGTTGGGGTGGGGGTGTATATATTCCTGGAGCTGGAGGGTACCCGCCTGGTGCATAGCCTCCTGGAGCAGGTGTGTATCCATATGCAGCATGAGGAACAGGAGGGGCTCTGGAAGCTTAATAAAAAGAAACCAATATTAGAGCTCAGCTCTCTTGATGCAATCATGGCTAATAAAGAAATGCTAGCCTTTATTATCCCGGAATGAATAACAAAAGAACCAACTTCCAATGCCGACCTTTTCTTGCTATTTGCTTGCATTACTTAGCAAAAAATAATGGCAACTCACAAACTTTGCCAAACAACCTTTTACTTTATTCGACATCAAAAACAATGCACAAATTATTATTATTTCCCAGTGTAAATATTAACGTTCATTTTTAATTAACGATGCACCAAATCCAGGATTTAGTTAGGGATTCAGCCAAATTCTGCTTTTTTCAGCAGGATTCCGATATTGGGGAAAACAAGTGCCTAGCTGAACTAAATCCAAAAAATCATGTGATTTTTCTTCACACAAACAAATAATTTTAACCATGTATTTGCTGCCGTTCTCTTTGCTCCTTCGTTCCCTAATTCACATATGCAAATTATGGTTCAGATTTAGTTCAGTAATTGGCCAAAACTTTCACAAGGGATTCAGGATTCAGTTGAATCCTGAAATAGTGGATTCTGTGCATCTAGTAGCTAATGATAAAGTGGATCTTTGCTTTCAGCAGGCAAAAAATTATTTTCATTCATTGAAATCACAGTAATCACTGCTCAACAGCAGCACCGGGCACATACGCCTGTGAATATCTTTGCCCGCCTATGCATAACGCATGCAGAGAAAAATAAGTTAGGCCAATTATTTTCCACATTGGAATAATTCGTTCCCACACCGGAATGATTAATTCTGGCACAAAAATCAAATTGTTAAATGGTAAAAAAAAAGATCAGTATCTTCATATAAGCAGTACAAATCCGTACTGTTTAATCCATTCCACAGGCACAGTTACAGAATGTTAAAAAAATAAAAAAAACATACCACAAGTTGCCATTTTGAACATGATTTGTCCAAATTCAATAGCACCTCCACTATTAAATGTAATTTTAAAAGAGGCTTGACCCTCCCAGCCACCTGTGAATGACAAAGATAAAATTGGTTGGCAGTTTATGTACATACCTTGAGGGAAAGTTATTTCAATTACATAAGAATAAGTGAAAGGAACAGTGTTGGTTCGGTTTCTAAATCTTTATATATATATAACTCTCCATTCTGGCTGTTTTTTGGCTCTGTGAAAACAAGTGTGGTAGGCTTTGGTCTCTTTAGACAAGCAGTCCATCTACTACTGCCACAGAAAGGGACATATAATTAAAGAACATTATACTGGCCTGGAGAGGGGAATATAGGTTGTAGTAATCATCAATATCATGTTAAAGTATTTCCCCAATTTGCTATGGCTGACTAATTCAGGTGGCCTCGTGATACTCAAACTATCATTGAGACAAGAGCACAGCCCCAACACTTGCTAAAAAAAATGTGAAGCACATAGCAGGCTGCATTGAATTAATATCTTCTAAACGAAACAGCAAAGAAATCGATTCCTAGATGAAGCTACTTACAAGTGGAAAGATAGGTGAAACATAAATGAGGGGGGGCACACACCTCCAGGTTCAGCACTGATGGTTCCCTTGATGTAGTTGGCAGAGAACACTGGCTGTTCTATGGAGCATCCTTTCATCATGTAGAATGGCATATTAAAGGACATCATGGGATCCTTCCCCTTGTTTAGGAAGATCACCTGCACAGAAGGCAATTCATAAAAAGACTTTTGAAAAATTTGGGGTTTTCTTCACTGTGGAAAATTAACAGAAAATACACTGTAAAGTGTTATAGGAAACCAAATGGATAACTGTACATAAACAGTAGCATAAGACCGTACAGAATACACATTTAAAAAAAGTAATGACGCCAGGAAATGTTACATTCTCCTCTTCTATATAAAGAAAAAGAAATTTTATTATAAGCATTGCGCTCTAAATACTCTTGAGGTATTTACTGCTTGCTGGATTAAGTAAGAAGCCTTTTTGTCTCTCTGGAGAGCGAGTAATGTTACTGAAAGTAGATCGGATTTCTGAGGATGGAAAATCAAGTTAGATAATATGCCTTTGTTGCATGTGATTCAGAAAATACAGGAATTCCTGGTGCCCTTATTTAGAATGTATTAAAAAGAAAAAAACAACTATTTGGCAGCAAGTACACCTCACCTCTTTTTACTCTTTATTTTTAAGAGTTCCACAGCACTGCCAAGTAAAGATACCAGTATAGGAACACGTTCAATTTCTGTTTTTATTTTTACTGACGGTTAGGCTTTAGTTTATTTCTATTGTTTTTTTATTGTATATTTGGGCCCTCTGCTATTCATCTTTCATTTAGCATTTTGTTTTGCTGCACAGTTGATACATTATTTCAGCTTCTTCAACAACCATAGAAGTACAAATGCTGCAGAACATATTTACCCCAAGTCAAGCTGGGCTAAACTTTTTAATATATAGGTACCGAAATCTCCAAATCATATTGATGTGCCAAATAAAAAATCTGGTTTTGATTTTAACCAAATATATTTTTTTTTTACATCTCTGTATAAGACCACTAAAGAAAACAATATTTTGGCAAGGTTGCCAAACAAGTGGATGATTTCCCAATATTCCCACTTTGAGTTGAGGGATATCAGGCTGATCTGATCTTTTGGATCTAAGGCCAATAATAACAATGGCAAATGTAGGCTGTCAGGGTAAGAACCACATCAACAAGCCAATGTGGTTCTGTCCTGTGACAGGATTTTTAAACCAGCCCGATTCCTATCCAGACATCAGTTGGGCCCAATATACAGGTCAATAAGCTGCCAACTCGGTCTGGAACTACTGTGTTGGCAGCTTTTATTGGCCCCTGTATGGGTAACTTAGACTGTAAGCTCCTCTGGGGCAGGGACTGATGTGAATACAATCTTTTCAAAGCATCGTGCAAATGTTCAATACATGCATATTAGGATTCAGAATTACTTTAACACTCTTGGCAAGGCGTAATCAAGCCATGAACAGAAAACTTTAGACTTTATTGGTCAATGTTTACCCTGAGTCCAATAGTTTTTTAATGAATATGTAATAGATTTTTTACATTTGCTCCCTTTCTCCTTCCTCTCTACAATCTACAGGTTACAAGCAAGGACATATGAGAAGCTCGGTTTAGCCCCTCCTCTCAGTGTTCCTTGTGACTATAGTACAACAGATAAGGAATAAATTAAACCTGAGAATTAACAACGAACAAGAGTAATGGCTAAAGATTCTGACCAATTTTAATGATTATTAGTGTGTGTGGGGGGGGGGAGAGTATTTGCAGGGAGAGGGTTGCCCCTAACAATCATACCAGAGTATCAAAGTGCACTGTAATGTATTGTTTACTTTTATACCACAAGGTGTAAACACAAAAAGGTGTAGCATTGATACAAATTGGACAATGAAAATAAAAACTTAAAGAGGTTGTTCACCTTCAAACACGCTGTTTTCAGATAGTTCACCAGAAATAACAACCTTTTACCAATTACTTTCTATTTTGTATGTGTTTTTTCTAATATTGAAGTGTAATTTTTCACCTTCTAGAGTAGCTCTGGGAGAGGAGGGTGGGCGATCATGTAAACTGTTCTAAATTGATACATTTCTTATTTTTGTCCCTGCTGATAGTCCCACGGGACCTGCAGGTTGGGCCAACCTCGCACCCCCCTTTCCGACCTTCCAAATGCAAATGCCGACTTCCGGGTTGAACTTTAATAGAGACGCGCCTCTCGCCCGCCCCTTTTGTGACGTCATTGGCGGCACAGGTCTATAAAGGGAACCCGGAAGTCAGGCTCGGGTGGGTCAGGAAAACCCGACCCGCACATCACTACCTGCTGAGCAGAATCCCGGAGTTTCATTTAAGGCAGCTGTTAGAATTGATACAATAGTTACTAATATTCCAGAGATGCTGCTAAAAAATGTATCAACTAAATGTTTCAAAATTGTAACAGTTTAGAATCTGCACCTGAATTACTGAGCTGCCAGACTCAAACACCAGAGACAGGTACATTAACTTTAAACTTCGATTTTGGAAAAACTGTAAAAAATGGAAAGTAATAGAAAAAGGTCTTTATTTCTGGGAACAATCTGAAAACAATTGAACTAAAAAAAGGGCTTGGAAGGCATTTCAAATAAAGGTTGGATGAGGCCCTTGCCCTGTAGAGCTTACAATCTATTAAGATTGGTTTGACTGCAACACAGTTAACTGGGTAGAGAAAAATGTTGTGGAGATATCTTACTGAGGCTGTCAGGGTTGGGACAAATAAGTCCTGTAAGCAAACAGAACATGGAATGTTGACTAGGCAAGTCAAACATGTTAATGTGGAAAAGGAACAAGTATCCAAAAAAAACCCCATTGAAACAGGAGCATACTTATTTGAAGTCAGCCTTTTAAATCTTGTACATGTTCAATTTAGCTGGTTACACAAGGGCAGATATTGCCTAATGTGAATTTCATGCAAAGTGGTTTCTTCAAACACTTATTTATCCCCCTACCATCCCATGATTGCGTTAACAGTGATGCAATCCGCACTCTCATTTTGTTCTGAAACTGCTCGCATTTTTGGGCCAAAGTCTGCTGTGTATATGTGCAGTGGCATGCAGACTGCATTACTGTCACCAAACAGGGTGGTCTGGGGCTGAACAAGTGGTGTCTACACCTGGGGAAAAACAACTCCAAGTGACATTAAACTAAGATGACAGCTTATGAACCCACATTCAAGCTTAAAACAGGGGTCTTCCTGGCTGATACCTAATTTGATATCCAAAAAAAGGTAGTCAAACAGGCACAGATCCACTCATTTCATGACCTTGCCAAAGGAGAGGCTATACCTGTGTATGGGCAGTTGTATTTAGTAAATCAGCACTACAGTTTGTGATTCTCTACAATAACCATTGACAGTAACATACCCTGTAGGCGGTGAGATACAGCGACCCTTTCTTTGTGCCTTTGAATGCTTCTGATTTGTGAGACATATCGCTGAAGGACAGTTCCACATCTTTACACTGTCTGAGAATACTGGAAGAGAAAATGCATGCATATGATCAGTGTTCATCCACTTCACAGAGATGGAGCTTTTACTGGGATTTCACAAGCAACCACTGTTAACAGACAAAAACTCCCCTCCCAATGTGACTCAGTAATCCTGTTATTTCACAGGCTTTTCATGTTGCCCCACCCACCAGCCCCGAGTCACAGCTCTGATGCCCAGTACAAACTGCATGGATCAATGTTGTGTGAGAAGGAAATCCAGACATATAGTACAGCGTCTGTTCTACATGGATCTACCTACAGGCTACATTTACCTTTAGTCGTCATCTAATAACAGTTTTACGGCTGTCAATTGAGTACATTTAACAGGTAATTAAGGGAAATCCTGAAAGCTCTGCCTTCTAATTGAACGTAAACAATAATACTATGTTTATGTAGAAAAGCTATCCCTAGACATAATTAAAGGAACAGTAACACCAAAAAATATAAGTGTTTTAAAGTAATGAAAATATCATGTACTGTTGCCCTGCACTGGTAAAACGGATCTGTTTGCTTCAGAAACACTACTATAGTTTATATAAACAAGCTGCTGGGGAGCAATGGCAGAAATTGAAAAACGGCTATATGGCACAGGTTAACTAATGGATAACAGATAACTCAATTAGACAGACAGAGCTTATTTGCTATCTGCTGTGTAACCTGAGCCTTTTCTCCTTTGAATGGCTGCCCCCATTGCTACACAGCAGCTCTATAGTAGTGTTTCTGAAGCAAACACAGCAGTTTTACCAGTGCAGGGCAACACTGCATTATATTATCATTACTTTAAAACACTTTTGTTTTTTGACGTTACTGTTCCTTTAAAGGATACGGTGTCTTTCTTTCCATTAAATTAGCACTCTAAAGCCCTAAAATTACATATTATTGACACAGATAATAATATCCTCTCGTATTTCTAGATGCACGCCACTTACTTCCCTCTATAAGCTTTTATTTAGCTTATTTCTACTCCACAGTCACCACCCTTCATCATTTTAGGGTCCCCTTAAACTTTAGGAAAACAACATTTTTCAAAAACATGTAGTGAAACTGCTAAACAGGGAGTACTAGGCCCATATAACTCGTGCCATGCCCAGCAGTTGCAGGGTTTGCTTCTATACTTAAAGGAAAAGTAAAAACAATAAATGAAAGTGTTTTAAAGGAATAACAATATAACATACTGTTGTCCTGCATCTGTAAAACTGGTGTATTTGCTTCAGAATCTCTACAATACTTTATTTAAACAAGCTGCTGTGTAGCCAAGGGGGCAGCCATTTAAAGCTGAAAAAGAAGAAAAGGCACATGATACACAGCAGATAACAGACAAGCTCTGTAGTATGCAAAGGGATTCTCCAGAACTTATCGGTTATCTACTCTGTATCCTGTGCTTGAATGGCTGCCCCCATGGCTACACAGCAGCTTGTTTGTATAAACTATAGTAGTGTTTCTGAAGCAAACACACCAGTTTAACTAGTGCAGGGCAACAGTACATTATTTTGTCATTCATTTAAAACAATTTCATTTTTGGTGTTAAGGTTCCTTTAAGCCAGTGTATAAAGCTGGTGATACACGGGCAGTAGTGATGTGCGAGTCGGGCCGACCTCGCACCCCATTTTTCCCCAAATGCCGGCTTCCGGGTTAAACTTTTATGGACTCGCATTCCGCCCCTTTTGGAGGGTCTATAAAAGGAACCTGGAAGTCGGGCTCGGGCAGGTGGGAACATCACTAACAGGCAGCTTTAACCTGTCGATTAGGCCACTTCAGACTGAGTTGGCAGCTTATCTACCTGTGTATGGCCCTTTCAGAAGGCATAGCCAATCAGCCAGATATCTATTAAAGAGACTTAAAAATCCCATCAGAATGAGGACCATATAAGCTCGTTAATGCGGCCCCTTTCCCAATGGCCTACATTGGAATGTTGCAAATCAGTCTATATATTGTGCAAATTAAAAACTTGAATTAATTATTCAAATGTAGTTCCATTTAGCGGACTCCAGTCACAATGGCATTAGATATATGACTCCTCAGGCAACATCTTGCAACCATCAAAAGTTCATATGGATGTGGGCTCCCAAGCAACCATGTTCCTTCTGTGTTCCTGTACATGTCACTCAGCACTCCCCCAATTAGAGGGTTAAATTCCAGAAAAGGGGGGCAGAATGATAATGTCAGGGAAAGGCATGACAGGGAGTGCATGACATCAGGGATGAAAATATAACATTAATGGCAGCACAATGACATAGCAAGGTGGCAATTAGGCAGATTTTTGGTTTTCCAACACTGAAACTGGATAGGCTGTTTAGAACCTGAGACAGCCTTGAAACACCAGCCTATCTGATTCAAAACCAGAAAAGCGGAAAGTCTACCCCCAACTGCCCTCAGCCTCATGCTTTTATATGGTCATATAATTCTTCAGAGGCAGATAATATCCTTATAATACAAAAAGCCATGAATATCCTGTAAATTATATCCTTATAAACGGTGAGTTGTGATGTCATCAGTTATAAACGGTGAGTTGTGATGTAATTTCTGTCACAGGACTCATTGAAACTTGTGTATTATAATAAATAAAGTACCCCCTCTTGTAAATTATAAGGATATTAGAAGATACCTCGGAGTTCCATGATCTGTATAAAAACACTCGCCCTTTGGCCTCGTGTTTTAATATGGTCATGAAACTCCTCGGTAACTTACAATATCCTTATATTTTACAAGAGGGGGTACTTTGCTCACTATATATTATGTGCACTCACTACTACACATAATACAGCACAGTCATAGCACAAACAACATACTGTACATACATTACTACACAAACAGTATATAATTACCAATTCAAAACAAACACACACAGCTCATATTAACACGAACACACTACTACACACACACACACTACTACACACACACACACACACACACTATTACACACACACACAGTACTAACACACAACATAGTATAATACACACACACACTACTACACACACAGTACTAACACACACCATAGTATAATACACACACACAACTACTACACACACACACTACTACACAACATAGTATAATATACACACAACTACTACACACACACACTACTACATACACACACACACACACACACACACACACACACACACACACTACTACACACACAGTACTAACACACAACATAGTATAATACACACACAGAGTATATTCAGAATGTTTTTCCATAATAAACAAGGCAGCATTACAAGGTTTTATAAATAAATACAGAGCACTGACCTCTCCCCGTTGCTGACAATGATCCCGGCCCCCTGAGAGTGGTCCTTATTGAGTGACATCTCGCACTAAAGCCTTCAACTTCTCCCTGCGCACTACTCAGTAATTGCTGGAATGGAGTTGCTTTAGGGAGCTCGTGATGTCACTTCCATGTGATCAAAATGTGGGCGGGAGCAGGGGATGTCACACGGGGAGTGTCTAGCAGTGAGCCTTGCTATGGACCTGTCAGTTTCTCTGTTGCACGTGACTGCTCGGTGGCAGCAGCTGCTGTTGTGCAACCAGAAGTGGGAGGAGGAGGTGAAATGAATGTGATATAGTGGTAGAGTTGTGTTATATGGGGCTGTGTGTGAGGGCTGTCTGCTAGACGACCTGACAGGGATCTGTACTCAAGGGACTGTTGTCGCCTACAGCTGATGCAGCGCAGTATCATCTGTGGGGGGCGGGGCTGTTGCTGGGGGAGAGTAGAGTGCCAGCTGCTCAGGGTGGTTGGGGGTAGGGTTGTCACTTATCTAGTTTTGAACCCAATAGCCTGGTGTTTTAAAGGGGATGTTCCCCTTTGAGTTATGTTTCAGAGGGTGATATTCTGAGACAATTTGCATTTGGTTGTAATTTTTTATTATTTGTGGTTTTTGACTTATTTAGCCTTTTATTCAGCAGCTCTCCAGGTTACAATTTCAGCAGTCTGGTAGCTAGGGTCCAAATTCCCTTAGCAACCATGCATTGATTTGAATAAGAGACTGGAATATGAATAGGAATTGTTTTTAGATGGGGGTCAGTGACCCCCCATGTGAAAGCTGGAAAGAGTCAGAAGAAGAAGTTAAATAATTCAAAATATATCAATAAATAATGAAGACCAAATTGAAAAGTTTCTTAGAAATTGCTATTCTATAAAATACTAAAAGTTAGGCGAACCACCTGTCTGGTTCTAAACATCCTATTCTGTTTTCAGTGTTATGAAACCAGACAAAAAGTTGCCTGATTGCCACCATTTGATGTCATAGTTCTTCTCTTAATGTCCTGTCCCTGATGTCATGGACCCACCACCATGTCATTCCCTGACATCATCATCCTGTGTGGATATGCAGCTCTGATTCTGGGGCTGCTGACACCTGAGGCAACAGCAGCACTAGGCATAGCCAACCGGGTTGTTTTCCCCAGTCCCTGGTCATAGTGGGGGGGGGCACATGTGTATACACAACAGAGATGTGGTGAGGGACAGGTAGCCATGATGTGCGGGCAGTTGGGGGCAAGGGTAGGCAGATAGAAGAGGTACATGCTGGGCTTCCCCCCACCCCCACAACTGTTACACCCTTGGCGCCTGCCTCTTCTGTCCAGGGTAGGACTGGGCTGGAGGGGCGCTGGGGAAAAACCTGGTGGGCCCCAACTCTTTTGGGCCCTGCCGGCCCAGACCTGCTCCCTGCCGTTGCTGCCCCAACCTCGTCTCTGGCCACGGGCACTACAAGCTTCAGCTTCAGAAACAGGTTTTTATGCGCGCGTACTCGCGGGCATGCTGAAGGTGGCTTCGGCCATGGGCCGGTGGGCCCTGGGCCCCCCAGTCCGACCCTGCTTCTGCCTACCCTTAGTTCCAGCCCTGGGCAACAGCCCCAATACTGCCCACTCTCCCGCTCTGTGCTCTTACAATGTTTGCATCAGTGCAGATCAAGGAGCAGTTGCTTCACTAGTTCACTAGCAGAGCCCAATTTTCATCAGATTTTCTTATTGTTTCAGGGAATAAAATTAACTTTTTTTTTGAAGATCTTTGAAAATAAATGTAAGAAAAAAACTGGTTCAGATTATCACTGGCTACATCATATTATAGGGGACCTCCTTCCAAAAATAGCTTTTAGGTAATGAAAGAAAATATAATTATAAGCAATTTTCCTATCTACATTGATTTAAAAAGTTGTTATGGTTATTTTAGAATTGTAATACTAATTGAAAGCAGTATTTGTATCCCTTTCTGTGGGTCTGACTCTTAAAGGAAAACTATACCCCCAAAATGAACACTTAAGCAACAGATAGTTTACATCATATTAAGTGGCATATTAAAGAATCTTTCCAAACTGGTCTATATATTTAAGTAAATCTTGCCCTTTTACATCTCTTGCCTTGAACCACCATTTCGGGATGGTCTGTGTGCTGCCTCAGAGATCACCTGACCAGAAATACTACAACTCTAGGGGGCACATTTACTAAGATCGAGTGAAGGATTAGAATGAAAAATACTTAGAATTTCGAAGTTTTTTTTTGGCTACTTCGACCATCGAATTGGCTACTTCGACCTTCGACTACGACTTCCGATTCAAACTAAAAATCATTCCACGATTCGACCATTCGATAGTCGAAGTACTGTCTCTTTAAAAAAAACTTTGACTACCTACTTTGCCACCTAAAACCTACCGAGCACCAATGTTAGCCTATGGGGAAGGTCCGCATAAGCTTTCTAAGCTTTTTTTGATCGATGGAAAATCCTTCGATCGATGGATTAAAATCCTTCGAATCGTTCGATCGAATGATTTTTCCTTTGATTGAAGAATTTGCGATATTCGAAGTCGAAGGATTTTACTTCGAGGGTTGAATATCGAGGGTTAATAGTAAATGTGCCTCTAACTGTAACAGGAAGAATAAATTATAAAAGAAAAGAGAAAAGTATCCCCTATTTACCAATCACGTTACTTCACTAACACGGTTTCTATAAAACAACTGGATACTTGTGCTAACTAGCGAAACGCGCGTCGGCAGCGTCCTTATATAGACGGTTCATACCATTTTATTGAATTCTTGGGGGTGTTTTAGTGAAATTCTTTTTAAAACGTTTTTTTTCTATTCTGCTCAGAAATTCCTTTACCTAACCTAAATACTGTTTTCTCTATTAAGGGCCAGGGGATCTGTGGTTTTATAGAATAGTTAGTTCTTATACAAGAAAGATAAAATAATATTGAGACCACAGTCCCTGAAACCCTGACTTTCTCAGCTTTATGGGGCCCCTGAGACAGAACAATATCAGAAAGCCTAACGGGACTTCTCCACCTACAATAATTTCCTCTTCTTACTAATCAAGCAATCTGAGCAGATATATGAATTTTCTGGATTAATTGGGATTTTATCAAGCACTATAACACTTTATAATTATTATTGTTTTGGGTTTTTTTGGCACTCGTGCACTTTAGGTGCTAATAAAGATATTAATTATATCACAATATTAGTATATCAGCATCTCATTGATTAATTTCATCCACAATTTTACTTCAATTGTTATTAATTTTAATAGAATGTTCACTTATAGAAAGCACAAGTATCCAGTTGTTTTATAGAAACTGTGTTAGTGAAGTAACGTGATTGGTAAATAGGGGATACTTTTCTCTCTTCTTTTATAATTTATCCTCCAGTACACTGACACACGTCAGAGCCCCTTTTTAATCAATTTATCATATACCAACTGATAGATCTCCTTCTACTAAATTGTAACAGGAAGAAGTGAGGAAGCAAAAGACAGAACCCTCTGTTAATTGGCTCATGTGACCTAACAAGTATGGTTTGTTGATATGTTTGTGTGCACAGTGAATCGTATGATCCCAGGGGGCTGTCCTTATTTTTTAAATGAAAATTTTCTATTTATGATTACCCAATGGCACATACTACTAGAAAAGTATATTATTATGAAAATGGTTTATTTACATGAAGCAGGGTTTTTATGTCTTATGCAATATCTTTTTATAGAGACCTACATTGTTTGGGGGTATAGTTTTCCTTTAAAACACTGTTTGTCTGCTGCATTGTGTCAGGAGGCTTGTGAGTTTACTGAACAGCCAGACAGATAATAGTTTTACACATGCATTTAAAACTACTGACATTTTTACTTGTACATTAGAAGGTGGATTAACATGGCCCTAGTTTTCACTGAGCACAAAACTTTTTAAAAGTTAACATAAATGTCGTTTTAACTTAGAGTATTATCAGTTCTCCAGTAATTCATAGGCAAAAAGACTCCATTTTGTTTGGCAGAGGACATTCAAATTTTAGTGATAACACATTGTTATCAAAAACTGAGTTCTGAATACCAGCCTATCAGAACTTGACGTCTCTCCCTGGCCCAATGACAAAGCCGAACATTTAGCTCCCATTTACTCCAATGAATTGTGGAGAATATTGCCATTTTGCAAATGTTTCAGCAAAGTGAAAAATGTGGCAGTTTTGCACTTCTCAGCGGCACATACCCAAGTTGCGCTAGACCATATAATACACACATGCATGCAATATGTAATAAGTAATTTCAGAAACCTTTGAGCAGCTATAAAATTTTAGTTTTTACATATGATTTTACATATGATCATACATAACATGGTAAGAAAATAAATCCAAGATTTAGTATACAGGATAAATTCAGTTCAGCAATACATTCATTGCCTGACATGATGAGAATTTGGGTAACACTCGTGAGTGAGACAGTAAAGTTGCTAATTTAGATATTTGAGGAATTTGGTAGATGCATTTCTTTAGTGGCAGCATAATAAGAGAGTTTCCATTTTCTTATAAATTTGCTGCTTTATTTACTTGCATAATACCCAACTTTTATGGATGTTTGGTATACAGTCATACATGTGTTGTGAGTTTCATCTTGACCAGTTAGCTAAAGAGGCCGGTACTTGCAAGTCCCCGACATTAGGGATGGGCGATTTTTTTCACCTTGTTTCGCGAAAAAATGACGCTCATAGACTTGTATGGCAGTGTGCGTCCAAAAAATTTCACCGCGCAACAAAATTTTTTTGTTGCCCATAGACTTTAATGGGCGTCTGCGACAATTTGCCAGCGGCGAATTTTAGGCGAAACGAAACGGGTCAAATTCGCCCATCCCTACCCAACAATGAGTTTGATGCCTCTGCCTTACGGTAAGGGAGCACATGGCAGTTTCTCCTCCAGCGTAAAAATGTAAAAAGTCCTGCTCAACATCTGGCTGATTATAACAGAAAATGCCATCCGAGCCATTACCGAGGTAACAGAAGCATTTTTAATGAATGTTAATGGCCTTCTGAGTAGTGATGGGCAAGTTTGTCAAGTTTTGCCAAAAAATTCACAAATTTCCTGTGAAATTCGCAAAATGGCAAAAAATTCACCAAACTAATCGAAGTCAATGGGTGTCAAAATTATTTTGACATGCCTCAATTTTCACGCCTGCGACAATTGTTATACGTGCGCCTATTTTGGCCAAATGCATTAAAGTCAATGGGCATCTGAATAATTTTATCGCATGACAATGTTTATGCGCGCGACTATTCTGCCGCGCGAGCCAATTTTTTTTCTAACGGGCCAGATTTTTCACGGCAGTTTCCGACGGCGAAATGTGGAAATTCGCCCATCACTATTCTGAGTGGTTTGTAGCTAAATGGTCAACATTTTTATTCAACAGGATATCTACTATCTGTAACCTGGAGGAAAGTCCAAAGGTGTGAGCTATTCTCACATGGTGTCACTATAACAATAGTCTATTCAGATATGATTTTCAACATGGTGCTTCATAAGGTGTCAGAAGTATTTAGTTCTGTGCTAGCTTTCTTGCCTTTCGTCTTCTTATGTAAACCCTTCTCCTCACAGGGAATGGGCGATTAGATGGTTGGGTAAGTTTCTCTTGTATCTGTATTAAGTGAGTAACATTCTTTGGTGAAGATATAGGTTTCCTGGGAGCCATGCGTAGTCTCTTTCTGGCAAAAACTCTGTTAATTCCATCAAGGCGTTCATTTAATTCTACCAGGCGTTTTTTTAACAGGTTCACATCTCTCAGGAGGTCATCAAGAGCTTGAGCAAGGGAGCGGATCCTACAGAAACATATAGGTACAGCAAATGCAAAGCAAGAGTGAAGTACATCATGTGTTAGCTACTCATCTCCTAATGTGATCCTTTGCAGTATAATAAACCAATGTGCATTTTTTTATTTTCAAAATGAGAAGACCTTTTCTAAGAATATGTACAGTATCAGTCTTCATTTTTTTTCTTTTTTTAAAGACCTGTCACCTTAAAAAATAATTCCAAATGCTAAATAAATAAACTTTATTAACGCTATATTAAGTTTTCAAATCTTGTTTCCTTTATTCTTTTGGAATTCACAATTGGAGCATAAGGCAGCCTCCATTTTGTGGATACTGTTATCCCACAATCAATTTTATGCAGAGAGAAAAAGTAGTGTAGTTCTGGGGTAGACTGAAAGTTACAGCATATAGCAGACACTGGCACCTGCAAATAAGTGTGGTATCAGGCAAAGCAAACTCTGCTTCACAGTCAGTGAGATCACTTCAGTCTAATAATAGGATCTTTTTGTCAGGACCTGGGGTTTTCCAGATAATGGAAAAAAGATTTAAACTCAATAGAATTGTTTTGCTACCAATGTGGATTCATACATCTGAAGGTGGCCATAGACGTAACAATTACGATCTTTCTTGGAAAAGATCTTTCCAAGAAAGATCGTTCATTTCAATACATTCGTGTAGAGCTGAATCGTCAGATATACAGGTAGAAACAATAGAATTCTACCTGTATCTGACGATTCAGCACTAACAATGGCCGATGTTTGGGGGCCTTTGTAGGCCCCCAATCAAAATATTCCGTCCAGCCCAATCGACCAGCCGACCAATATCCAAGTCTTCTGCCAATATCGTCAATATCGTAATTTACAGTGACCCCCAAACACAACTGCTAGATCACTAAGGAGTGCACAATTGTACTGGCTCAGTAAAAAATGTAGATGCAAAATAAATCTGCCCTTTAGTGTTTTTTACAAACAAGTTATAGCTCTTTACATACCCACTGTAATCTGGGAGGAGCAGTTCTGGCTGGTACATTAGGATGTCTTTTCCAGCACTGAAGATTTCATTTCCCCATTTTTCAAGAAATCCCGTAATGCTGTGAATTCCCACAATATTTACTTTGTTAGCTGAAAAGAGAAGACTGTTGAGTTTAATCAAATGTCTAATGTCACATAGGGGCAGATTTATCAAGGGTCGGATTTGAAAAACGTTATAATTCGAATTCAAAAAGACCAATTGAAATTGAATTTAAGTTTTTTTTGGCTGAATAGGTCCGTTTTTGATCCAATTCGAATCGTATGAATCAAAGTAATAGTGCATTCAAATGGTACGATTCAAAGTTAGCTCAAAATTAGAATTTGCACTTCGACCTTTGATAAATCTGCCCCTTAGGGTTTTTGTTATCGCTACAGACAAAAATACTTTTAAGATGCATTTTTTTGAGTGAGGGGTAACTTGAGGGTACGTAACATATTTCCTTGACCTCTAAGTAACACCACAGAATAAATACGTGGGGCAAGTTTATCGAAATTCAAGTTTGTGAGAAAAAAAACAGCCGCAGAAAAAAAGCTGGCAAAACTAATACAACTTTTTTTCTCAAATGCTAGCTGAAGAAAAAAAGCAATATATTCCTGTGTGAAAAACTTGAATGTTTTCCAAAAACTGTAAGAGAATATTCCCATTCAGTTCTGTACAATGTCACCAGCTTTTAATTTTTGAATATTTACTGGGAACTTTTAATTTTTTCTTTAATAAATTCCAACTATTTGAGGTTTCAGAAAATAATTGCACTTTTTTTTCCACATCCACATTTTTTTTTCCAGTTCAGAAAAAATGACCAACTCGATTTTTTATAAATCAGCCCCTAATGTGTGTTTTCACACAAAATTCTTTATGCGCCATACTTTGTTGAGTGCTCTGACCAGAATCTGTAGGTTCTGGCAAATGCCAGAGGGGTTGCTGTAAGATGCCATAGAAACTAACTATTTAGTGGGCTGGTGGGGGGCTGTGGGCTTATTTTGACTCACAGACCAGACTTGGCTCTGGCCACATGCACAAATGCATGGTTTAGAGGCAATGATTTGAGCACAAAAAATACACATTTCAAACAGTTGTGATTTCAAACAAATGAAAAAGTTTACATTAAAGGGGAGTGTAGGCATAAACACAATAGCACATATTGACACAATTCATAAAGTCAACCCTCAAATTTCTCCCTTTGAAATTCCCCTAAAAAATACCACATTTCGAAATGGTTGCAAACAGCATGTACAAATATTAGAGATGCACCGAATCCAGTTTGAGGTTCGGCCTTTTTCAGAAGAATTCGGTCGAATCCTTGTGCCTGGCCGAACTGAATCCTAATTTGCATATGCAAATTAGGGGTGGGTAGGGAAATCACGTGACTTTTCATCACAAAAGAAGAATTTTTCCACTTTTTCCTGTTCTTAATTTGCATATGTAAATTAGGATTTGGTTCGGTATTTGGCCGAATCTTTCACCAAGGATTCGGGGATTCGGCTGAATCCCAAATAGTGGATTCGGTGTATCCCTAACAAATATGCAACTGAAGGGTTAAAGATGCTGGGATTATTGCCTCATAAATCTGCCAGTGACCCTGAAGAGCTGTTATTGGGGTCACAAATGCATACACAGTCAATTTCTCCTAGCCAGAGGATTGAGTGGAGCAGGTGCTTAAAGCAGGCTTTCCGGGAAGGCTTCCAATAAATAACTGAACATTAATGGGATTTGCTTTTATTAAGTCACAAAGTGAGACTGGGCACTGGTATTGGGTAATTGGGCCTGGCTCTCAGTCTTTGTTTTTTATTCATTCCCCAGGTGTTCAGTTGGGCTGAAGTCAGGGCGCTGTGTTGGCCCAAGACAATTTTATTCTAACTAGCTTTGTACATAGGCACATTATCATACTAAAACACAAAAAGACCTACCCCAAAGTAGAAAGTATTTTACTCTGTAACATTAAAGGGATTCTGTCACTGGAAACATGTCTTTTAATAGCACTACTTCAGCAGAAACCTGTATTGAAATCCATTTCTCAAAACAGCAAACAGATTTATTTTTACATTTAATTTTAAAACGTGACATGGGGCTAGATAGATGTTTTTCGTTTCCCTGGGGCCCTCATCTGAGATGTTTGCCCCTACACCCCAGTATTACAACTAAAAAGGATAATTTTATTGGTTCTTGATAACATTTTTAATTGGTAGAATAAATTATTGCAAAGTACACATTGTAATTTAGTAATAAAGACTACACCAAGCAAATAATGATCGAATTTCTTTAAGGGGTTGTTCACCTTTGGGATAACTTTTAGTATTATGTAGAGAGTAATATTCTGAGACAATTTGCAATTGGTTTTCATATCTTATTTAAGGTTTTTGAATTATTTCGATTTTTATTCAGCAGCTCTTCAATTCGCAGCTAGGTAGGGTCCAAAGTCCCTAGCAACCATCCATTGATTTGAATAAGAGACTGGATTATGAATAGGAGAGCACTCAATAGACAGATGAGTAATAAAAAGTAGCAATAACGATTCATTTGTAGCCTTACAGAGCATTTGTTTATTAGAAGCGACGCCCATTAGAAAGCTGCAAAGAGTCAGAAGAAAAAGGCAAATAACTATAAAACTGTTAAAAAATTAATAATGAAAAACAATTGAAAAGTTGCTTTGACTTGGCCATTATTTAACATGCTAAAAGTTACCTTAAAGGTGAACCAGCCCTTTAAGGTTTCCTTTCACTGGAACAAGGGATCATAAGACAAACAATGAGAAATAACCCCAGACCATTATTCCACCAAACTTTACAGTTGACATTACACATTCAGACAGGTAGCATTCTCCTGACATCTGGCAAACACATACTCATCATATACACTCATATAGTGTAAATCTACAGTGGATAAAAGGGAATAGAGAGCAAGCATACAGAACAGGGCAAAAAATAACTTTTGTGTACATTTTGAATTGCTATCTGACTGTATTGATACAGCAGCATCAATGTTGAATGGAATATAATATGAAGTTCTATGAGCCGTTTACCTCCTTCTCTGTAGTTCCACTTCTCATACTGGTCAACAAATTCTTTATTTGCATGTGGAGTGGTGACCAGTATAAGCAAGGTCAAGGTTGACATGAAAGATGAGTTGTAAACCTTCATGTTGCACCACCCTGTTGTAAGTAAAATAACACATCAAACTTAGTTGAAGAATTGCTTCCCACTTGGTAGATGGAGCAGAAGCTGAAAGACTGGGAAAATAGTTTGCCAGAGAACACTTACCCCTTAACCTGTTTACCACAAAACCAGCCTTTTTCTAGGAGAGTAAAGATCCTAGTCAAGGGCAACAGGACAACACAACATTTGCATAAGTTTGAATTCATTATGCAAAATACCCTTCTTCAATTATAATACAGATACAGTACCTGTTATCCAGAATGCATGGGACCTGGAATTTTCCAGATAAGGGACCTTTCTGTAATCTAGATCTTCATACCTTAAGTCTACTAGAAAATCATTTAAACATTAAATAAACCCAATAGGCTGCTTCCAATAAGGATTAAATATATCTTCATTTAGTTCACGTACAAGCTACTGTTTTATTATTATGGATAAAAAGGGAATAATGTTTAAACATTTAAATTATTTGGATAACATGGAGTCTGGGAGAGACAGTCTCCCAGTAATTTAGAGCATTCTGGATATCGGGTTTCCAGATAATGGATCCTATACCTATTGGCAGTGCTGATTGTATATCAGGTTGTTTTATTTTAAACTAAGGCAGACTTATTTCTGTTTATAATGGCTAGTCATAAAAAATATTTAAAATATTATCAGCATTTTTTTCAGGACAGGTAACCTAAGACAAGCACCATGAGAGGGCACTGCAAGCCTTTATCTTTATGGGGTTTATATGCAATAACAAGTGTGCACATTTTATATTCCAATCACTGGTATTTCAGGCTGACATTGCTCTTATTATATATCAACAAAGAGATATTGCTGCATTTTCATAGGGTTCAAAATGAACACTTTATCCGTTTTCTGTTGCACTGTTTGTTTTTTAACAGTGTTTTTATTTCCAAATCTGCAGTATTTGTCATCTTCAAACATATATGGGTTTTCAAGTATGAAAAGCAGCGGTTTCATAAATATTAGATTCATCAGGGAACGGTAACATACGTAAACATACAACTTATATCTCTATCCAATCCTATTAAGAAGGGCCTTACAGAAAAATAGTGTAGGAGAGTTGCTAATTATCTGTTTACACGGTGAGGTGCACTGTTTTTTATACCAATGGAAAACCTCACTCGGGGCAGTTACTGGCTGCTCATGTGGCTTGGTGGAAGGTGTTGCCATTGGGTGGTAATCCAGTGACAGCGCTGCACGATTCTAAAAACACCTGCCCCTCTAACCAAGTGCCTTTCACTGTTGGTAACTGATAATGCCCTAACTTGTTCACAACTTAAACTATACATAGTGATTTAATGATGTCACTTTATATAGCAAATTCCTCTGTACTTGGACTGGCCCCTTCATTGCTCGTTGTTGTAAACGCCAGAAGAAAAATACATCTGTTCTTTGATAGTTAAGCAACAGGTCAACTCAAGCTTTCACTCGCAGATAAACAGAATTCATGCCAAAGATCTCACTGCTGAGTGTAATGTTGGATATTTGTCAACTACTATGAAATATGGTTATGGTAAGTTAGGCTAAAAGGAGTCAAAAAGGCCTCCAATATAAAGAGCAACTAAACGCAATCTTTCATTTTCTTCCTATATTTCTTTGTATATTTGGGCACAGGGCTTCTTCTTCTTACAACAACCCTTTGCAGCATAGTTTTCAGCACATTTGTTTTGTCTCCATTTATCTTCTAGGTTCAGGGCTGTCATCAGGAGTATACAGGGGGTACTGCAGTGAATAAGAGGCTGAGTGCAGTGAATACAAGCAAAGCCCTATTAGGGCTGTGTGTAGTAAAATGGTGGTTTTGTGTAAAAAATGGGCTGCTGGAAAAGGCAATGAAATCAGTCTGGGGGTTTCTTGTTTGTAAGCAATGGTCTGGCTGCTGGGAAAGGTGGTGAAACCAATCTGGGGGGGTTTCTGTTGGAAAACAATAGGCTGCTAGAGAGGCGGGAAAATCTGTGGGTGGGACTAAGATGGCAAGGGTACTGAATGGTAGTAATCAGAGAGGCATCATTACTTAAACCCTCTCCCTCCCTAAGTTTTTTGTAGGATTAACAACCAGTACAAGTGTTAAAATTGAGAATGATTGTCCTATCTGATGGTCGGCAGGCCCTGGAACTTTGTGGGGGCAACTACTGGGAATCCACCTGCACTGATCCTGCTTTCCGGCCTTGTGAGTAAACCAGGCAAAGCCCATTCTAATGGCAACCACTGAGGTGCTCACTGGCACTGGTTTTGCTTTTGGGTCAAGTACACCTACAGGAGAAGCCCTTAAACGTTTACTATGGTAACTTGTGATGGGCCTGGCCATTTGCAATGGTGCAAAGTGTGTTATCCCTTAAATGAAAATGCAGATCTATTTCGCAATGGTGCAGCAGAAATGCAGACCCCATGTGTTTGGCAGGCCCTGGAACTGTGTGCGGCAACCACAGGGAATCCACCTGGCACTGAATTTTGCTTTCAGACCTTGGGGGTAAACCAGGTGAAGCCCATTTTAATGGCAACCACTGAGGGGCTCACTGGCACTGGTTTTGCTTCCAGGTCAGGGAGTTTCCCTTACAGGAGAAGCCCATACATGTGTATTATGACAACTGAAGGTAGGCCTGCTCATTTGCAATGGTGCTGATTGTGTAATCCTTTAAATGAGAATGATTTGGGGGCCTGCATTTTTTATTGGAAGATAAAAAAAAGATTTTTAATAAATATTACCTCCCCCTTTTTCCAATACTAATTATGTTTAGTGATGGGCGAATTTGTGCCGAAAAATTTGTGAATTTCCCGCAAAATGGCGAAAAATCTGCGAAACGTCGCCCATCACTAATTATGTTGTCTGAGTGGTTATTTAAATTTCTGTCTTAAGGCAGAGACTCACGGACAGATTCAGGGAGATTAGTCGCCCGACAAATGCCATCCCGCTGGCGATTTTCATTCTATCTGGCAGGAAGGCATTTTGGGGAGATTAGTCGCCCAAGAAGAAGAGGAAATTTGTGTCCGGGCGACTAATCTCTCCGAATCTGCCCATTACTGGGGTGGATCACAGGCGTGACCATACATGCAAACAGCATTTTTTAGTATTGGGACCTCATTTCACTTGTTGGCAGGCCCCTCTGCCCAGATGACCAAAAGGCTAAAAATTGGGGGCCCTACTAATTCATAGTACGGGGGTGGGGGGGGGGGCTGTGATTCCTGATGCAGCAGCCCTGTTCAGGTTCTTCTGCTTGCAGCCTATACACTCTGAGCTGAGATATATTTTTTTTTGTTTGCAATTTAAACCAAATGGTATTCTCAGGTTTTCTGCTATATAAAAGCATTGAAAATTTAATTTGCACAGGGCCATAACTTTACTGTTGCTCTGTTTAATAAAGAAATCACACAAGCTCATCTGATCAATTCGTCAGACCACTGAAAGATGAAGTGACACATTTCAAGGTGGACAGTTTCTACCTTTGTGAGGTATATTTATGTGCATATGTATTTCGGGCTGAAGACATTGTGGGAAATTTACTAAAGTGCGAAGTGACTAACGGTCACTGGCGTAATTCCTCAAAAAAAAGTTGAACATTTTTCTTCTAAGTCCCAAAAAACGCTGCCGTCTTTTCCTTTTTACAGGGTGATAGGCTGAAAAAGATCGAAAATTTTTTTTGGGGTACCCTCCTTCCCCCCTACATTTGATAACATATGGCACCTAAACTAAACTGTGGGCACATGTGTAGGGCATTATAACAACTTTATATAATGTTATTAAGGTTCCCTGGCCTTGTGTAGTGTAATGTATTTGCTGCAACATATACGGCCATTCTACTTTAACTGCCAGCCACATGCAAATTAGCCAACGCTAGCGTAACTTCACTGGCGTTCGGTACCCTGTGTGCAACTTCGGATCTTCGTGAATTAGCGTTATCCAGATTTTACGCCTGGCGAAGTGTTGCGATGTGCGCAAAGCCAGCGCTGGCAAAGTTTCACTGGTTAGTGAATTTCCCCCATAATTGGGGGAATGTAATATATTTTGCTAGCACAAGAAAACTGCGACCGTTACCTACCATGTTCGTGTCCTCTTCGACTGATTACAGACCTATTTCATTGCAAAGTTTGCGAACAAATGGCTTTTGCAAACATTTGCAGTGTATGTAATAAAATTTCGCAATCGCAAACCATTTTTTGTGACAAAATATTTAACGAAACTCCAGAGCAGGTGTTACCACTAAACATTTGTTTAGCGATAATACACAATGTAATATTTGCCAGAAAATGATTTTACATTGCGAGCAGTGCTAAACATTCACAAAGACACCATTTTAAAAAACGATTGTGACTTTTAATTACATCCCCCCTTGTATGTCCCTATCTAGTCGTGCAGCAGGGTTGGCAGACACCATCTTGCACCACTTGGGTTACTCTTCTGTACATGCCGCCAGGAGCATTTGCTGTTGAACTCAATCCATTCCTGGCTTCAACTGTGCATGCTTCATGTTTGTACAATTGTATCTTGACCAACCTAGGCTCCTAATACACTTGATAGTACAGTGGTCCATTTTTCAGGACCACTGCATCATGGGACCACTTCTGGAAATCCATTATGGTGAAGGCCATTTCTCAGTGTATTTTAAGCATTTGTTTTAAAATTACTTCCATTATTTTTATTTGTCATAATAAAAAAGAAAAAATCCATATTGGATTGGTGGCAAAGCAATAATAATGTGTTATGTAATAAAAGGCAACTAATCAGTAGGTAATATTTACTGGTCACCTGGTTAAAAGCAAACATCTTATTGGTTGCTATAGGTTACTGCTACTGGGCAAACATAAGTGCCTTTCATTACATATGGTGGATACAGGAATGGGACCTGTAATCCAGGGGCTTTCTGGATAACGGATGTTTCTGAAATTTGGATCTTCCCAATGTGCAGCTTTTTTTAAGGGTGGTATAGTAAATTGGAGCTTGAAAAAAGATCTGTTGTTTCTGAAATGTCGCTATGCTATTGTTGGAATAAAAGCGTTTTTAATACCAAAATTGGAGTGCTACAATTCGTCTATATATTGTAATTTGGATCGTCACAAGGGGCAGCTTTTTTAAGGGTGGAATAGTAAATTGGAATTTTCCAAAAAGATTTTGGTGTCAAAATTCACACATACGAATTTTAACCCCCCAGTTTGAATGTAAAGTAGAATGTGAGATTTATCACATCTCGACCATGGAAAGAGTTCTATATTCGAATATTCGCCACCTAAAACCGTCCGAATTAATTTGCAAGTCAATTTGCAGCGGTCCGTTGAACTATTTGAATATGTTATTTGCCTTCCTGACATTCAAGGTTTTTTTCAGAGCAAAACTCGATTCCTATGATCCGAATATTTAGGTCAGACTGTTCGATAGAATATTAGACCTTCAATTTTTTCTCAAGTAACCTCCCAGTCGAATTGTAAGTATATTCAAATTTATACGAGTAAATTTGACCTTTGATAAATGGGCCTCCCGTCTACTAGAAAATCATGGAAACATTGAATAAACCTAATAGGCTGGTTCTGCTTCCAATAAGGATTAATTATATCTTATTTTGGATCAATTACAAGTTCCTGTTTTATTATTACAGAGAAAAAGGAAATCATTTTGAAAAGTTTGGATTATTTGGATAAAATTGAGTCTATAGGAGATGTCCATTCCGTAATTCGGAGCTTTCTGGATAATGGGTTTCCGGATAATGGATCCCCCACCTGTATAGGTATGGTGATCCAAATTACATACAGACCCCGTATCCAGAAAACCCCAGTTCCAAATCAGTCTGGATAATAGATCCTGTATCAGTTTTGCAAATTATTATTAAAGAAATTAATATATTTCTGCACGCATTTTGTGTTAAACTAGCTGTGCTGGAAAAAATGTTTAATATATAGGAATATGCTCCTTGCTTAATCCTCTCATCCTATCCAAGATATCCATAATGTTATGATGATGATTGCATCCCCTTTCTCATGAGATGTCAGCCTGCTTTCTATCTGTTTTATTGAAGATGACTAGAAAAGAGAAATTTACACGCAAAAACTCTTCTCCAGCTGGAAATTCAGTCCTATCGGGATTTTTGTTTTATTACTGTCTGGGTTGAAGGAAAGTGCCTCATCCAGGGATGTAAACTCTACTGACACCCAGATGTTGTACTATATATCCCAGCATTCTTAGCAATACAACATCTGGGAGTTGTAAATTACATCAACTGGAGGCAACGCTGGTTTCACACATGGTTTGTTCCATTACTAGATCTGGTATGTGAACCTATAAAGAGCATTTAAAACTTTGGAGTATCTCAGAAAGTTTTGGTTCATACCAGTACAGTATTGGCCACACTTCAGAGCTTTGTTTAATTACATTGAATAAGCATCTGTTGGAAGTACACTGTTTCTACAATACAAACCAGTGACGCCACTTCCAAACTCATCCATTCTATCAAACTCCTGAATGTATTTTTTTATTGCTCTGCAGTGTAGCCTTCATTGTGTGTACATCTTCAGAAAATGACCCAATCCTCATGGATATTCTCTAGTTCTCTGTACCAAATATTTTCTTTTCACGCAAGATAAAAACTCATCTTAGGGGTACAAAAACAGTACAGATATGGGACCTGTTATCAATAATGCTGAGGACTTGGGGCTTTCCAGATAAGGGATCTTTCTGTAATTTGGGTCTCAGTATCTTAAATCTAATAAAAAAAAATAATTGAAACATTTATTAAACCCAATAGGATCATTTTGCCTTCAATAAAGATTAATTACTGTATATCTTATCTGGAATGAAGTACAGGTATAGGATCCATTATCCGGAAACCTGTTATCCAGAAAGCTCAGAATTATGGAAAGACCGTTTCCCATTGACTCAATTTTATCCAAATTGTCAAAAATGATTCCCTTTTTCTCTGTAATAATAAAACTGTGCCTTGTACTTAATCCAAACTCAAATATAATTAATTCTTATTAGAAGCAGAACCTGCCCACTGGGTTTATTTAATTTTTACATGATTATCTAGTAGACTTAAGTTATGGAAAGATCCATTATCCAGAAATCCCCAGGTCCCAAACATTCTTGATAAAAGGTCCCATACCAGTACAAGGTACTTTTTTAATATTACAGAAGAAAAGGAAATAATGTTTAAGAACTTTAATTACTTTATTAAAAGTAATCTATGGGAGATGGCCTTCCCGTACTATGGAGATTTCTGGATGACGGATCCCATAACTGTATTTAATAATGTTTAGAATAATGTTAACATTTTTGAAAACAATGTTTTTTTAAATATTTTACCTCCAAGGCACAATGAAAAAATAAATTGCTTTTCAATTCCTTGCTTACTGGGCTTGTGCTTGGGGTATAAACTGATCGAAGCTGCCATATTTGTGTCCTATGGTGAATTATAATGACAAACATGTGGTGGACTTTCAGGCCTGCAATTCTGAGATGAGCAAGATCCCTAGTTATTTATTAAAAAGAGAACCAAATCTTAACAAAGAAGTACAGCAAGCTACAAACACTGCACATTATGTTTTGGGGTTCTGCGCCACACCAACGTGACCATAGCCCTGAAGCAGTAAAGATCTATGCTTCTGAAGACGCCCCAGTAGCTCCCTGTCTTCATTTATATTGATTCAGAGCCCATGTTCTGCTCTGCTGTCACTTAATGAGCTTAGGGACCAACTCACAATATATTGAATGTATATAATATAAATGTCACAATACAAGGCTAATTAATTATTCATTCAGATTCACATTACATGACAGCTCAGAAACCAGCACTATTTGCCTCAGAATTGAATAATCACCCCAGTAGCATCATCTTCTGTGACATTTGAACCATATTTTCTTTGATAATTTGTGAGGATCCATAAGCTTAACTTCTCAACAGCTGCCCAGAACATACTGATCATGTGAGTGTCACTGGCACTCCTGGCAAATCCAAGATGGTGACCCCCTGTGCACAAATTTTAATGCCTGAAACATCATTGCTATAGACATTCTGAACTTTCAGGCTGGTTAGTAAGTTAAGTTTAGAAAACATGGCATTTCTACCTTTTTTTTTTTTTGTTTTAAGGGTTTACAGTAATTCTTTCTTTAATACTGCCAGTCCCAAAATGCTGCAGATATACATTTGATCAGCATGGTGGCTAATTATTGTATATTGCTTCAAATATAAACTACAATTGTATAGCCCTTTAGATATACATAGACAATTGATTCTGCATTCACTGTTTTGAGTCAGCTAAGGAATAATATTATTGGATCTATTTATTGTTTTAGTTGTACTCTAGCTTAGCAAGTCATTGGAATTGGAATTTTAATTCTTATATGCCATATTATTAGGTGATTACCTATCATCGAATAATATTGGGGAATCTTAAATTAAATCAATTATTTGTGAATCTGTGTATATAAGCACAATACCTGATTTGTATATGTGAACATCATAAATGAGTACGAGTGAGTACTCTATTAGTTAGATGCTGCATTAGTGTGTTGTTGGATAGACAGAATGTCAGTTCTGCTCTTTAAACCACCTGCTGGGTCAAGCTGCTTGAATTATTCAGGCAATGACAGCGATACCTCGTTTTTTCCCTTAACAAGGGAAGACTTTCTGTGTTTAAACAAGGAAGCTTTCCATGTGTATAATATCCAGTTCCACTGATAAATGGTTACTTTTAGTTTGTAAATTCCTTTCTTCCAGTTACTGATAGGTAAACAACACATATTCTTAGTTTAATAAGCAGATAGCTAAAATGCATGCCAAGCTTAGACATATTTATATATTGCAAATCGGACAGTTCCAAGTTTGCCAAAGTTGCTGAAAGTCACAGTGCTGCAACATCTGGTGACAGACATTGGCTTTCTCTGTTCTTCCAATATGTCATGTGGCTTAAGTTGTCTTCAAAGAATGGGAAACGATGTTCAATCCATTCAAAGAACTGTAGCAAGCCAAATATTTTGGTAATTGTCTTTTACAAGCATTCCGGTGATTAAATACTCTTTAGCACACAGTTTGCTACTTTAAGACATACTGAAGAACGTAGAATTGGCTAGAAGCCCTAACATACAAAGTTTAATTTATTATAGCTCCTTTAACTTGCCTTCTCCATAATCAAAAAGTCATACGATGCTGAGCTTCAGAGCTTATGACTTTATGACAAGATATTTAGGTTCACATACCATGAAAACACGGAAGGATTATAGCAAGAAGGCTTTAAACCCTATATATCACTGGTGCCCAAAAGGAGCACATATAAATCTTGTCACAACTTGAATAGTTAGCTACATACAGTATAAAGCAGGTCGCTACCAAGTATTTGGGCGACATCTTGCTGTTTGAATCAATGTACTAGTTCCTAAAGCTAAACTATGATAGCAATATGTTATTTTAATGGCAAGCACAAACCTATTACACACATTATAAGTTAAGCTAGACAAGACGCCAACATTACATCACTAGGTTCAATTACCTTAGCCTGTGATTAGCTGCTCCAATAGAATGTGTCCCTGCAGGTTAGCAGCAGTAAATCTGTCCTTGTCCTTTCTCATTCCCTTCAACCCTCTGGTCTGCACATCTGAACTGACTCTCTTGTGAACTATTTCCACCCCCTCCTTTCCCCCTTCCAATATCAGACTCTCTCCAAAGCTTACATCACTCCTTACACATGGACACAGCATGGACAGGGCCCACTGCTTTAATCACTCCCAAATTTTTGCTAATTAATATGTGGAATTGGTCTTTCAGTCCATCTTATGTGCGTAATTTGGGTACATAACAAGACAAGATTACCATCTTCTGAAGCTGATATTCTGTGATAACTAAAGGGACTTCCTACATCAGTTTGGAAGTCAGAATGGAAGAAGAATAAGAAAAAGATAAGCAATACAAACTAAACCCTTAACTTTTTTTGGTTTTGGGTTACCGGGGTCATTGACCTTGACAACCAAAAGCCTTATTAGTACACATTCATCATCTCCCCCTAGAAGACCTACTAAATGAAATAACAGGTAGGGACTTTAAAAGAAAAAGTTCATACTTTCTAAAAAATGTTGTGCATAATTTGCAAAAGTGCAGAATTATTAACATAAAGTGCATATACCGTCTGCTCTATTTTCACCCTTCATCTATAAAGAAAGTTGTGACATCTGGGCAATGGCTTTTTGCCATCAGCCTAAAAATGTATAGTTTTCTTTTATGGGTAAGGCATGGAGCAATCACTTTTTACGAGATTCGCTGAAACCCCTGTTTTATACATATTAGCTGTCTGTGTTTTCAATTTGTCAGTACTGACATAACTAAACTTTATTGTAAATTTGTTGCAGCAGGGCACTCTGGCTCCTGCCTTTTTCGTTCCTTGCACTAATACCAAGTATTATAATCCTTAGGGGCATGTTTACTAACATTGGAGATAAATATCTGGAGAGATTTCTGGAGATGTTGCCCATAGCAACCAATCAGATGTTTGCTTTTGTTTTCTAACTTGGCTGTGGCTGTTTAAATCTAATTGCTGATTGGTTGCCATGGGCAACATCTCCAGAAATCTCTCCAGATATTTATCTCCAATGTTAGTAAACATGCCCCTTAGTGTTATCTATTTGCTCCTTTCCAAAAAGCCGTTTACTAGTATTTGTACTTAATGAATGTCTACACTGCTAAGCAAGGAGGCCTTTTAAAACTAAAGGGCACCAATTATACAAATATTTTTTGCCCATACTGGACATGCAAGTCTAATAGAGCCTGATTGGAGGAAACAATATACTCCAACATTGTTGCTTGCAAGGGTGCATGCATATTTTTGGGATCATCTATGACTAAGTGCTAGGTAAGTATGAAACACAGGCTCCATGTGGGGTTATTTTGACATTTTAATTTGCTGGAATAAAAAAAAAATTGAACAAAAAAGCATGCATATAGAATTTTTTTTTGTTGACAATAATCCACCGGCGTATGTGACATGGCCCTCGCAGGGGTTGTGTTCACAAAATACCATTTTCTTTCAACCTGAACGCAGGAAACATTATTTGTATGATGGTGCCCTTTAAATAGGTTGTTTACATTGTGATGTTCTGAGACAATTTGCAGTTTTGATTTTTTATTATTTGTGTTTTTTTTTAGAGTTATTTAGATTTTTGTTCGGAGCTCTCCAGTTTGCAATGTCAGCAATCCGGTTGCTAGGGTCCAAATTATTCCTAGCAACCATGCACCTTTGAACGAGTGACTGGAATAGGAATAGGAGAGGGCCTGAATAGAAAATGTAGTCGTAAAAAGCAGCAATAAAATTAAATGTGTAGCCTTACTAATCATTTGTTTCTAGATGGGGTCAGTGCCCCCCATTTGAAAGCTGGAAGGCAAATATTTAAAAAAACATTAAAAAAAGTTGGAAAGAATTATAAGAAAGCGGCAAATAATTGAAAAGTTTAGAATTGGGCATTCTATAACATACTAAAAGTTAATTTAAAGGTGAACCACCCTTTTAAGGTAGTCATTTGTTCCCCCCCCCCCCGACTTTATAGCTGAATTCCTGGTTACTAATAAAGTGTTCTTTTCTTTGAAAGTCTGCCAGCATCAGATGCATCTTAATAGTATATTAGATGCCACTGAGTACATATGGAGTATTTAGTGGCACTGCAACAAACTAAACTAATACTAAAAATGTTATTATACACATGCCAACCCTGTCTTTCAGCAGTAAAACGCTTTTCAGCATTACGAGCAGTACTGGTACATGACATCATGTGTGCCGCCCACAAAAAGTTGACTCCGTTAGCCTTGAGGAGCTTAAAATCCAATGCACACATTGTCTCTGGGGAGGTATTATAGGTCCCTTGTTATCACTGAACTAAGACAAGCATAAAAAAATAATCCTCAGCCTGTGCTTACTTAAATGCTTTAACTCACATGAAACCATCTTAAAAATCTATATTCATTGGAACAGATTTGATTTATGGCCTTGCTGGACAGAATTAATAGAGATATCTGTACATGCGTTGGATCCCATGCACTATTCTACCCAGACAAATATCACTATTTGCTTATTTCTGAAAAACAGCATGGAGAGTGCCTTACATTATGGAGGTTTATTTCCTATTATTCAAACAAAAAAAAGTTCAACAAATCATTCAGAATTAATTTTATCTCACTCAATTAATTATAATTATTAATTAATTATAATTTCACACAAGGAACAAGTATAACACAAGCCGAGGCTGTCAGTTGACTTTCTCCTCTTAATATCAATTTTGAAAATATCCTGGAGAAAAATACACTGTTGCATTACAGAGGGAGGCCAAAAGCATGCCTTTGCACCATTTGCGGACTAAAATCCTTATTTCTTATTGTATTCTACATGCTTTCAGTGCTAGAATTGTAGAACTGTAATACATTTCGTAACCTTGAATTTAAATTGATTACAAATCCCTTGGTGTAGATGATTATTGCTTAAAAACTGCTCCAGTGCACTTTCAATTCAGAGTTAAAGGTGGTTTACCTTTAAGTTAACTTGTGGAGGCCTATCAATCAAAATTCATATTTTAGTGTTTTTTTTTAAAACCATGACTTATTTCTAAAACTACAAATGTCATGACATTAATTAAAATATCTGAAGAAAAAAAGTACGAATGGAAAATGATGCTGAACAATGAGCTAAAAAATACAAATACCTTGAATAACCTCTACAAATTTGAGTTTTCCAGACAATTCCTAGCAAAAAAAATCAGAGAGCCTAGTCCAAATTGATTTAAAACGGTCAAATATGATCAGCGCAGCTCCCATTGCCATCTATATAACATTGACAACTTTTACCTGGCAAAGTTTTATATCAAAGGTTTTCATGGTTTTTACACTTAAAGGAGTTGCTTACCTTTGAGATAACTTTTAGTATGATGTAGAGAGTGATTTTCTGAGACAATCTGCAATTGGTTTTCATTATTTATTATTTAAGGTTTTTGAGTTATTTCACTTTTTATTCAGCAGCTCTTCAGTTTGCATTTTAAGCAGTCTTGTAACTAACGTCCAAATTCCCCTGGCAACCAGGCATTGATTTGAATAAGAGACAGGAATATGAATAGCAGAGGCCTGAACAGAAAGATGAGTAATAAAAAGTAACAATAACAATAATTTTGTAGCCTTACGGATCATTTGCTTTTTAGAGGGGGTCAGCGACGCCCATTTGAAAGCTGCAAAGAGTCAGAAGAAGGTAAATAACTATAAAAAATAAATAACGACGACCAATTGAAAAGTTGCTTAGAGTTGGCCATTCAATAACATACTAAAAGTTACCTTAAAAGTGAACCACACCTTAAATAAATCTCAACTTTTTAGAGAGTTTTAAAACATAGGAACACCAACAAATTTTAGAGATTCGTGGAAAAAATGTAAATTTGATTGGGCCCCATAGTATGTTATAGAATAGCTAATTCTAATATATATTCCAGTTGGTAATCATTGTTTATTTTTTATAGTTTGTTAATGATTTGCAGTCTTCTTCTGATTCTTTCCAGCATTCTTTCCAGCCACGGACCCATCTACAAAACAAATGCTCTGTAAGGCTACACATTTACTGTTATTGTTACTGTTATTGTTACTTTTTATTACTCCTCTTTCTATTCAGGCCTCTCCTATTCATATTCCAGTCTCTTATTCAAATCAATGCATGGTTTCTAGGGTTAATTTGGACCCTAGCAACCAGTTTGCTGAAATTGCAAAGTGGAGATCTGCTGAATAAAAGGCTAAATAACTCAAAAACCACAAATAATAAAAATGAAAACCAATTGTAAATTGTCTCAGAATATCCCTCTCCACATCATACTAAGGGGTAAATTTATCAAAGAGTGAAGTTCCGCCACTAGAGTGAAATTCCGCAGCTCACAATTCATTTCTATGGGATTTTGAAAGGCGTATTTATCAATGGGTGAAAGTGAAAGTTCACCCTTTGATAAATAGGCCTTTAAAAATCCCATAGAAATGAATGGAAAGTGGCGAAATTTCACTCTAGTGGCGGAACTTCACTATTAACTTCACTCTTTGATGAATATACCCCTAAAAGTTAACTGAAAGGCGAACAACCCCTTTAATGAAAGGGTAAGTTGGAATTGTCCTTTGTGCCATTACCCTTAAATGCATTATTTTCTGAAAACAGTATCTATTTAAATATGTCAATAGGACCCTCTTCCTTCGGATTTTAGGGTACCGACAAAGGAAGTGATTAAGGAAAGGCAATTATGGTGTATATAGACTGCCCTTTCATCTAAATTCACCTTGAATGGGTGCAGGGCAGTGACAGCCGTTATATAGCTTTTCTGCTGACACCTTAAAAAATTCATATAAATTTCTTTAAAGCTCTTTAAAGAGCTTTCACCTCTCGCCCACCCAATCCAATCTGTAGGCCATTCCAAACGACTTGCATAAGAACGTTTTCTGGTTATACCAGATGGATAAAACCAAAAAACATATGTCATTTGCCCATTGCAGGGCTGCATATATTTGCACATTCTATAATATTATAGGTTAATAATTGTTTTTATCAAGCTAAATAAATGGTACCATCTTTTTATTCTTAAAATAGCCTCTCTTTTACTGCTAAAAGCAAGATAAATAAGGGTCAGGTTACTTTGCTTAGCATGCTACGGAAGATGCGTTATGCCCTATAATAAACAATTGTTCGTAAAGAGAAATTGTTTGCATTAAAACTTCCATATGTTACATTTCCCAGACACTATCGCTACAGAACCATTTTCCTTGGTCTATAAAAATATTTTAAAACATTATTGTGTTTTGAGTGAAAGAGACAAATAGACCTAGCAGAACAGTAATACAGCATGCCGACAGAGGATTGGAATGAAACAAACTATGTGCATCCGGCACAGTCTTTTATGGAACAGCAATAACATGAACTAGAATTGAGGTTTTAATTAGGACTTGTCTTCCTTTTGGCAGAGACTGAACGCCTCTGTAGTTTGCATTAATTAAAGAAATGTGAACATAAAATAAAGAAACAACAAGGGAAATTGTGTATTTACCTCATTTGTACATGCGATGACTACTAAACATGGGATATAGGAACCATTATTGTGAATTGAGGTTTAGGTCATGCAAGTGAATGTGTTACACCGCTAGTAACCTGCTTTCACCCAGAGGGAGGTGGGAGCATTGCTAACAGATTACAGAACTATTTGTGTGGTCCCACCACCTACTGTAATCAATTAAAGGGGAACTACTGTAAAAATTTTAAATATAGTGCAAGTCATATCATCAGTTACTAATTCTATCCCATTTCTGAAGTAATTATGCTACTCTTTATACTATGCCCCTCTCAACAATCTGTCTCTATGATGTATCAGAGCTAACTGTCTTTGAAAGTACCTGACTCCGACACACAGCTGAGTGTGGACAGAAAGATTGCTTGAAAGGGAAAAGTACTGATTAATTTCATTATTTCAGAACAGAATTTTTTAGTTGATTGTATTTAGAAAGTTTTTTTTAATGTATTTCCATAAAACAAATCTTATACTCATTTTCACAACTTCCCCTTAATGTGCTTGTAGAATGTATTTTGTTCCTTCTGGTAAAGCTGTTCGCCATCACCAAAACTGATATCTTTTTGCGCACAAACCAGATTTTTTTTTTTTTAAAGTTTTTTTATTTAATGGTTACATCTTCAACATGCAGACATGAAGGATAATTCTACAATAATATTCAAAGAGCACATTCACATGGATTGAGCGACTTGGGCCGTGTGACCATGGGTTAGCTTCTGATCTCATATATGTAGGTAGTTTTATTAAAGGGATACTGTCATGGGAATTTTTTTTTCCCCCAAAATGAATCAGTTAATAGAGCTGCTCCAGCAGAATTCTGCACTGCAATCCATTTCTCAAAAGAGCAAATAGATTTTTTTATATTCAATTTTGAAATCTGACATGGGGCTAGACATTTTGTCTATTTCCCAGCTGCCCCTGGTCATGTGACTTGTGCCTGCACTTTAGGAGAGAAATGCTTTCTGGCAGGCTGCTGTTTTTCCTTCTCAATGTAACTGAATGTGTCTCAGTGGGATATGGGTTTTTACTATTGAGTGTGGTTCTTAGATCTACCAGGCAGCTGTTATCTTGTGTTAGGGAGCTGTTATCTGGTTACCTTCCCATTGTTCTTTTGTTTGGCTGCTGGGGGGGAAAAGGGAGGGGGGTGATATCACTCTAACTTGCAGTACAGCAGTAAAGAGTGATTGAAGTTTATCAGAGCACAAGTCACATGACTTGGGGCAGCTGGGAAATTGACAATATGTCCAGCCCCATGTCAGATTTCAAAATTGAATATAAAAAAATCTGTTTGCTCTTTTAAGAAATGGATTTTAGTGCAGAATTCTGCTGGGGCAGCACTATTAACCGATTCATTTTAAAAAAAAGTTTTTTCCCATGACAGTATCCCTTTAAGTAGAGTCCAGGTATGTGTTTGTATTAATCACATCATCCCATGTACCCTAAACTTTCTCAAAGTTATCTGGACAGTCTCTACTAATATATGTTTGTTCTCATTCTTCAATAGAAATATGTATTTTGTATATTAACTGTGTATATGGTCACAAATACTTATATACCCTGAGATACATTCATTCTGTGTACTAGGGATATTTTGTATACAGAATGTATTTGGGGCAAACGGCACCCCATACTGTTACACTGACCAGCACAGTCTTATGCTGAACTGAGCTGTAAGAGAGCAGAAGACAAATATTCCTTGACTGGTCAAATAATGAAAAGGCAAGGGACAAAACTAACTAAGCTTTGCAAACTTTGGATTATATAGATCTTAATTAGTAGAGATGACAACTCACGGCCTTCAGCTGTTCACTGGCCAAATAAAGATACTGAGAACAAATACATTTGTAGGTCTGCTAAGCCTTGAATCCCAAGAGTATTATTGTGAATATTATTGTGAGTATTCTTCTCATTGTCATGCCATCAGGACAAAATTGAACCTCCCTTTTCTGTCTGGAGTATATAACATCATTACATACGATACATACAATTGAATATACACTAAAGTCTCAACATCCAATGCAGTGTCCGTGTAACCATTTAAATATGTTTTTGTCATACAGAATAGGAAAATTGTCAGGTGCTCTTATTATTATACGAGCGATTTGCAACATCACAAAAAGTGGTGGTGCATTAGGCAAAAACTGGTACTATGAATTAAAAAAAGCCCTGAGAAAGCCACAATTTGGTGAAACCTCTATAGGCAGAAGTGGTTAGAGCCTCTATAGGCAGAAGTGTAATAGAGCTTCTATTACACAAATAGAGCCACACAGCAATGAACTGAAATCACTTACCGGTACAATAATCTGCATGCAAAAATTATACCTCCAAAATGAATAATTGAGCAACAGATTTTTATTTATGATTACCCAATGGCATATACTATTCAAAAATTATATTATTATGAAAATGGTTTGAAGCAGGGTTTTACATATGAGCTATTTGATTTCTTATTCTAACTGTTTCCAGCTTTCAAATGGGGGTTACTGACCCCATCTAAAAAGGCTCTGTAAGGCTACACAAGTATTGTTATTGCTACTTTTTATTACTCATCTTTCTATTCAGGGCCTCTTCTATTTATATTCCAGTCTCTTATTCAAATCAATGCATGGTTGCTAGGGTAATTTGGACCATAGCAACTGGATTGCTGAAACTGCAAACTGGAGAGCTGGTAAATAAAAAAAAGATAAATAACAGGAATAGCAAAAATTATAAATCATGAAAACCAATTACATATTGCATCAGAATATCACTCTCTATATCACACAAAAAGATAACTCAAAGGTGAACCTCTTCCAACTTCCCTGTCGTATTAAAAGAGTGCCAATAATCATTTTTTGCTCCATTAACCAATCATTGCATCATTAAAGTCGAATCCGTCACTTGCAGGGACAGGCTCATGTACTGTGGCACTGGGATGGATCCAAATGACATTTGCAGTCGTATGTTAATGGCTCAGGATGATGTGATACTTAAAGCCCAGCCAAATATGAATAACTGAGAGCCCATGTGTTTAATTAAAAAAACATGCCTAAATGAGAGCAACAAATTATTGTTTGATTGCATAGCCAACCATTTCTGTTATTTTTGTCTGGCACTTTTATGACAATAAAGTGATATATGTGTTGTAGAGAAGGGAAAACAGGGATCAAGGAGAAGGGAAAAGCTTGTTCTGCTGTTATATAATGACTGGACCAGATGTGGGGTTGGGCAGTAAAGTAATTACACTGGGCCCAGCATTAAAGGGCCCTTGTAGGGTTAATACAAAGTTCAAAGGATATATAATTTTGTATAACAATTGTTAGTAATGTTCATCAGCATCATTCAGCAAATGTTAACTTGCTGTTCTTGGACTGCTATGCTAGTTAGGGTTGCCGCTTCACCCGCTTAATTCCAGCCACATAGTAATCCACATGCAGCATGGCTAGTTACCAATTAACCATTTCCCTGCCAGCCGTTTTGTCCTAGATGCGAACATCTACTGCCAAGCAGTTTTTAGATATTTTGCACTCTTTCACTTTAATGGCCTTTCCTGGGGTGGTCTTTTAGTTTACCCAGGAAAACAATATATTGTTTTTTTCAGGATAACCTAACCTAATTCTACTTCTGTAAAAAAATATAGGCTTCTAAGTGTCAAATAAAATGAAAAAAATCATGTTTCACGAAGAACAATCACATGTATCAGAAACATCATTTATTTTATGTACGAGAACACAGCCGATTTAGAAAGGTCTATGTCTCCTGAACGCGGCAATACCAAATATATATAGTTTTATGGAGATTTCTCACTTGTATAGCTCAAAATCTACAAGCAGTACACAACCAAATTTCCAAAGCAACGCTCCCCAAACGGCATACTTTGTTCTGTCATTTCAGATACTGCAAAATCAACACATTTACATAGTTTTGGGGGGCGGCAAAGGTAGAAAAAAGTACGTTCACCCCAGAAAACCATATATTTTCGGAAAGTACACATTCCCCTGAACCCAAATTGGGTATGCATGTCTTTCTACACCAAAGTACCAAGCTGCAAACCATTCCTAAATTTGGTGATTTTGGCAACATTTCCAAAAATCACCTAAAAATTTCTATTCTGCAGCATCGTATTACCCACATACTTTTAGGTATCAAGAGAAATCACCCCAAATATGAAAGCATAGGGTCCTCTGAACAGTTTGATGCCCAATATGTATAGGTGTACCCAAGCACGTGGCATACAGGGGCCCCAAAAGGAAGACCCCATATGGTCTGTCATTTCAGATACTTCAAAATCAACACATTTACATCATTTTGAGGGGGGCAAATGTAGAAAAAAGTAAGTTCACTCCAGAAAACCATATATTTTCGGAAAGTACACATTGCCACGAATCCAAATTGGGTATGCATGTCTTTCTACGCCAAAGTACCAAGCCACAAACCATTCCTAAATTTGGGGATTTTGGTGACATTTCCAAAAGTCACCTCAAAATTTCTACCCTGCAGCATCGTATTACCCACATACTTTTAGGTATCAAGAGAAATCACCACAAATATGAAAGCCTAGGGTCCTCTGAACAGTTTGATGCCCAATATGTATAGGTGTACTCAAGCACGTGGCATACAGGGGCCCCAAAAAGAAGACCCCCACATGGTCTGTCATTTTAGGTACTGCAAAATCAACACATTTACATTGTTTTGGGGGGGGCAAAAGTAGAAAAAAGTACGTTCACCCCAGAAAACCATATATTTTCAGAAAGTACACATTTCCACGAATCTAAATTGGGTATGCATGTCTTTGTACGACAAAGTACCAAGCCGCAAACCATTCCTAAATTTGGTGGTTTTGGTGACATTTCCAAAAGTCACCTCAACATTTCTACCCTGCAGGATCATATTACCCACATACTTTTAGGTATCAAGAGAAATCACCCCAAATATGAAAGCCTAGGGTCCTCTGAACAGTTTGATTCCCAATATGTATAGGTGTACCCAAGCACGTGGCATACAGGGGCCCTAAAAAGAAAACCCCCATATGGTCTGTCATTTTAGGTACTGCAAAATCAACACATTTACATCTTTTTTGGGGGGGGGGGCAAAAGTAGAAAAAAGTATGTTCACCCCAGAAAACCATATATTTTTGGAAAGTACACATTCCCCTGAATCCAAATTGGGTATGCATGTCTTTGTACTCCAAAGTACCAAGCCGCAAACCATTCCTGAATTTGGTGATTTTGATGACATTTCCAAAATTCACTTCAAAATTTCTACCCTGCAGCATCGTATTACCCACATACTTTTAGGTATCAAGACAAATCACCCCAAATATGAAAGCCTGGGGTCCTCTGAACAGTTTTATGCCAAATATGTATAGGTGTACCCAAGCACGTGGCATATATCGGCCCTAAAATGAAGAAAACCCCCCCCCTTGTATGGTCTGTCATTTCAGGTACTGCAAAATCAACACATTTACATCGTTTTGGGGGGCAAAGGTAGAAAAAAGTAAGTTCACCCCAAAAAAACATATATTTTTGGAAAGTACACATTGCCATGAATCTAAATTGGGTATGCATGTCTTTGTACTACAAAGTACCAAGCCGCAAACCATTCCTAAATTTGGTGGTTTTGGTGAAATTGCCAAAAATGACTTCAAAATTTCTACCCTCCAGCATCGTATTACCCACATACTTTTAGGTATCAAGACAAATCACCCAAAATATGAAAGCCTAGGGTCCTCTGAACAGTTTGATGCCCAATACGTATAGGTGTACCCAAGCACGTGGCATACAGGGGCCCCAAAGGAAGACCCCCATATGGTCTGTCATTTCAGGTACTGCAAAATCAACACATTTACATCGTTTTGGGGGGGGGGGGCAAAAGTAGAAAAAAGTAAGTTCACCCCAGAGAACCATATATTTTCGGAAAGTACACATTGCCACAAATCTAAATTGGGTATGCATGTCTTTGTACTACAAAGTACCAAGCCGCAAACCATTCCTAAATTTGGTTGTTTTGGTGACATTTCTAAAAGTCACCTCAAAATTTCTACCCTGCAGCATCGTATTACCCACATACTTTTAGGTATCAAGAGAAATCACCCCAAATATAAAAGCCTAGGGTCCTCTGAACAGTTTGATACCCAATATGTATAGGTGTACCCAAGCACGTGGCATATAGGAGCCCCAAAAGGAAGACCCCCATATGGTCTGTCATTTCAGGTACTTCAAAATCAACACATATACATAGTTTTGGGGGGGAGCAAAGGTAGAAAAAAGTACATTCACCCCAGAAAACCATATATTTAAGTACACATTCCCCCGAATCCAAATTGGGTATGCATGTCTTTGTACTCCAAAGTACCAAGTCACAAGCCTTTCCTAAATTTGGCAATAAAAGCAACAGTTTTTACATTTTTGAAATTGCCTAAAAATATTGCAATTGGCCGCATTTATCTCACCCAATCGTCTTGCACACAATTGTAAAACACCATAAATATTGATGCCAAGGGTCTACTGAACAGTTTGATGCCCAATATGCATTGATATCCCAAGGCAGCTGGCATGTGCGGACCCCAAATGAAAATAGTGCATATGATTTTTCTCCGCTGCTGATTCGTCTTCTGTGAACATAGACCCTTGACTTCATATTATGTGCCTCAAGACCCTAACAGCAAAGACCCCCCAAATATATATTTTTGGAAAGTACACATTCTGACGAATCCAAAAAAGATAAAGACGTCTTTCTACACCAAAGTACCAAACTGCAAAGCTTTTCTAAACGTAGAGGTTTTTACATTTCCTAAAATTGTTGCAGTTTGCCGCATTTATCGCACACAATGTTTTACGTATAAAGAAAAATCACCCTAAATATGGACGCCAGAGGTCTACTGAATAGTTTGATACCCAATATGCAAAGATTTACCAAAGTATTTGGCGTGTACGAACCCCAAATGAAAAACATGCATATCAATTTTCACGCTAGCCAACTAAGCTGCAGAAAAGAGAGCCCCAACTGTGCGTTATGTGCCGTAAGACCCTAAAACTGTAAAAAGACCCCCAGAAAACTATATATTTTTGGAAAGCATATATTCTGGCGAATCAAACTAAGTAAAATCTATCTTTCTATACCAAAGCACCAAACAGCAAAACAATACTAAAGATACATAAGGAACAATAATGCAGGGATAAAATTGCAATAAAACCACAAAAATAACTTAAATCAATGAAATAACAAAATAATTGATCCAACAGCATAATTAGTGGCCGAAATCGATTATCCAATAGTCACGCTGTCAAAATAACATGTTTTTAGGCAAAACAAATGGTACAATGAATAAGTAAAAAAAAAAAACCACCAGTTTGTGAGTTTTTGTGTATACATATTTGTGCACTAATAAAAGTTGTCTGAGTGTGCAAATACATGTAATTAAGTGTAAATAAGTGTACAAAATCGACCAAGTGTGCTAAAATAAAAAAAAAAAATAAATAAATAAAAAATTCCAATCTTTACTAAAATGTTTGTGTAAGTGTATAAATGTACTGTAGGTATGTGTAAGTGCAGGTAAGTGTGTAAAAAAAGTGCACTTACCGTTTTTGTAGCAGGAGGATCGCTGGAACCGAAGGAGGACTCCTGGCAGCGTGTTAGCAGAGTTAGTGAGTGGGCGGATGGTGCGACGTGGAGCAGGTAAGGAAGTAGCAGCAGGGCTTCCATTGCGCTTTTGTTACTTAAAAAGTCGGATCTGCGACAATTGCCAGCCCCCCAGCCACATTGCCCAGGGGGCTGTCTACCCCTCTGACTCTCTGCAGAGGCGGCAAAAGCCGCCAAAGCAGAGAGAAGGGCTCAGCTGCAGGGGAACGTACAATGTACGTTCTTGGCAGCCTGAGCCCTGAACCGCCAGCACGTACGCCGTACGTGCTTGGCGGTTAAAGGGTTAATGCATGCTGCAGACTGAACAGCTTTATGTGCAGCCATGCACCATGCATCTAAATTAATTGTTAACTAGTCATGGTGGATATTCAATATGTGGCTGGTATTAAATGGGGGAGGTGGCAACCCTAATATAAGTAGGAAGGGGATTCTTTGTATCATTGACAACTTCATGAATTATTAGGCCCCTTTTTTCCAATATGGACCTGGTTTACATTTGGTATAGTGTAGCAGCAATGTGAAAACAGAAAATACAAATTAAATGAATGGGAAATAGAAATTCATCCATTTTATGAAAAAATAAAAACTTTGTATCGTATAGTGAAAAAAATAATAATAGCAATTTTCCATTATGCATGAGTTAAAAATTTCCAACGTTTTCAATTCTTGCAAATATAATTGCTATTGAAAGCAGAGTCCCTCTGTACTTTTCAATTTTCTGCACTGCTTCTTCACAATGTAGCAGAATCCAACTCTCCTTAAACCTTGCAGATTATGTTCTTAAGAAACCTGTGAAAAAGCACACACCACATTATGGGATTAGAGTCTTGGCTACAGGAGAGCTGTCTGCAGTTACATTATTAATTACATATATTAATGTTATATATTAATATTATAAATGTTATTTTATATATATATATATATATATATATTGTGGGGGTTCACTCGCTGGTAGGCTGCAAAAGAGGCGACTTCACACACCAGGAACGGTTTAAGGGCTTCCTGCCCGTGTTTATTTTCCAGTGGCAGCAGAAGTTTCCCCTCGCAGGGGGAAGGTAACCCAAAAACCAGCAGCTTAACAGAAATATCCAGCCTCCTGGCTAACACAAAATAAACACTTTGCTTTCTCTCTTCAAGCTGAGCAATCCCAGCACTTTTTCTCACACACATTCAGCACTGCTGCTCAGCATCAGGTGTACTAAATAGGCCTAGGGCCTCTTGAAAAACCTGGCCTACGGATTTGGGAATCCGCCCCACCCTACTCTTGCGGGTTCCCAGTAAGACCAGTCCCGGATTAGCAATTACAAAAACCTTGCAGAGAGACATAGTGTTTCTCTGCTAACAGCACTTCTGGTCTCACCTCAGCAACAATATCTGAGAATCCGTGGCCCGACATACATCCCATCAATCACTTTTCCCCAGAAAACTGGGGACCTTTTTGTCACCATACCACATATCCCCCCCCTCTGCTCAAGCCCGTAGGGCTGAGCACAGTACGCCACTAATGCATGTACCCTGGAGAGAGCATCTGCATTCCCTTGCATCTTTCCAGGTCTATGTTCTACTGAAAATTTGAAATTTTGAAGGGACAAGAACCATCTGGTGACCCTGGCGTTCTTTTCCCTATTTTGGGCCATCCATTTAAGTGGGGCATGGTCAGTGACAAGTTTGAACTGCCTCCCTAACAGATAGTATCTCAAGCTCTCCAGTGCCCACTTGATGGCCAGGCACTCTCTCTCTACAATGGCATACCTGCGTTCAGCGGGGGTTAGCTTCCTGCTTAGGTATGCTACTGGGTGTTCTTCCCCGTTCACTACTTGTGACAGAACAGCCCCTAACCCAACTTCAGAAGCATCAGTCTGTACAAGAAACTCTTTCTTGAAGTTAGGAGCTATCAGCACAGGGTATCTGCACAGGGATGCCTTCAAGTTTAGAAAGGCTTCCTCTGCCTCTGGGGTCCATGTAACTGTTCCAGCTTTACTCCCTTTTGTGAGGTCAGTAAGCGGGGCTGCTAGGGTGGCAAAATTGGGGACAAACCTCCTGTAATATCCCACTATCCCAAGAAAGGCCCTCACTTGCTTCTTGGATTTGGGCCGGGGCCACTCCTGAATTCCCTCAATTTTGGACACCTGGGGCTTGACTACCCCTCTTCCAATAACATACCCCAAATAGCGGGCCTCTTCTAACCCCATTGCACACTTTTTGGGATTTGCTGTCAGACCCGCCTTCCAGATAGAGTCAAGGACCGCTTGTACCCGGGGCAAATGACTTTCCCAGTCTGGGCTAAAGATAACCACATCGTCCAGGTAAGCTGAAGCATAACCTTGATGTGGTTTGAGAATGCGGTCCATCATTCTCTGGAACGTTGCTGGGGCCCCATGTAAGCCAAACGGTAGGCGTTTATATTGCCACTGCCCCTCAGGAGTGGAAAACGCAGTCTTCTCTTTGGCCCCTTCAGTGAGGGGTACCTGCCAGTACCCCTTGGTAAGGTCTAGGGTGGTAATGTAGCGGGCCTGCCCTAGCCTTTCTATCAATTCGTCAACCCGGGGCATTGGATATGCATCAAACTTGCTGACCTCATTTAACTTTCTGAAGTCATTGCAAAATCGGATGCTACCATCCGGTTTTGGGACAAGGACAATGGGGCTGGACCATTCACTATGGGACTCCTCAATTACATCCAGCTCCAACATCCTTCTAATCTCCTCTGTCACTGCCTGGCGTCGTGCCTCGGGTATCCTATAAGGTTTAACATTGACTTTAACCCCAGGTCCAGTTATAACGTCATGTTTAATAATGTCAGTAAGCCCAGGCTGGTCTGAGAATATTTGTCTATTCCGGATCAGAAACTCTTTCATCTCCTGCTTCTGACTGTTAGTGAGGGTCTCAGCCACTTTTACCTCAGGCACCTGTGGGATTTTTACCTCTACAACTGCAGGACAGGCGGACAGCGATTCCCTATCCTTCCAGGGCTTAATTAAGTTAACATGGTAGAGCTGCTCTTTTTTCCGCTTGTCTGGTTGGGACACCTTATAATTAACGTCCCCTACACGTTCTATAATCTCGTAGGGGCCTTGCCATTTGGCCAGGAACTTACTTTCCACCGTAGGAACCAGGACTAACACCCTGTCCCCAGGATGGAAAGTTCGAACACGAGCCGATCTATTATATATGCGGCTTTGAGCTTGCTGGGCCTGAAGCATATTTTCTCTCACAAAGGGCATTACCTTTGCAAGACGGTCCTGCATGTCTGCAACATGCTCTACCACACTTCTGTGTGGGGTGGCTTCAGACTCCCATGTCTCCTTTGCCACGTCCAACACCCCTCGTGGGTGGTGTCCATACAACAACTCAAAGGGTGAAAACCCTGTAGAGGCCTGTGGGACTTCTCTAATGGCAAACATGAGATATGGAAGTAAACAATCCCAATTCCTCCCATCTTTATCCACCACTTTTTTTAACATCCCCTTAAGGGTCTTGTTAAACCTTTCCACCAACCCGTCAGTTTGGGGATGATAGACAGATGTGCGTAACTGTTTGATTTGGAGAAACCTGCACAATTCCTTCATCACCCTGGACATGAAGGGAGTCCCCTGATCTGTAAGGATCTCTTTTGGAATTCCTGTGCGGGTGAACATGTGGAACAGCTCTCGAGCTATGGTCTTTGAAGAGGTGTTCCTTAAGGGGACAGCCTCTGGATACCGAGTGGCGTAGTCCATGACTACCAAAATATACTGATGCCCCCTAGCAGATTTTATTAGTGGCCCTACCAAGTCCATGGCAATACGATCAAATGGGATTTCGATTACGGGTAAGGGAACTAATGGGCTGCGAAAATGGGGCATTGGGGCCGATTTCTGACACTCGGGGCATGATTCACAATAGTTCTTTACATCTGCATATACCCCCGGCCAAAAGAACCTCTGTAGCATTCGGTCTTTGGTTTTCTCATACGCTAGGTGGCCACCTAGTGGGTGAGAATGGGCCAGATTGAGAACTGTTCTCCTATATGGCTGTGGGACCACTAGCTGTTCCACAATCTCTCCTCGAACCTTATCCACATGGTAAAGCAAGTCATTTTGTACAGCAAGGTGGGGAAATACACATTCTACCCCAGGATTTTCGGGGTTCCCATTTTTAACCTTGACATTTTCCCAAGCTTTAGTGAGTGTCGGGTCCCTTAGCTGGGCAGTTCCGAAGTTATCCCGGGAGACCTCTAGCTCAGGCATGCTAGGTTCCTCAATGGTCTCCGCAGTTACCTCAGATTCGCCAGCTAATACAGCTAAGGGAAACAACTCACTATCTTCCAACCCATCCTCGGTACCACTTACAATAACACCTGACATGGGTGTTTCTGTTTTATCTCCCCCAGACACTCTATTGTCCTTAACAGTTTCTATAGAAGTGTCCAGTTCAATAGGGTGGGGTCTCACCTCACCATGCTCAAAACTTTTCTCAGTCTCTGGAGCTTGCTCCTGGCACAGTTCACGAAATAAGGGAAAGTCTCTGCCCAAAATTACACTGTGCAAGAGTATGGGAGACACTGCCACTTCATGGCACACAGTCCCTGCGGGGGTCACAAAAGTCACTAAGGCTGTGGGGTATTTCTTACAGTCCCCATGTACACACACCACTCCTACTTGACGCTGCGTTAAAGGACAGTCCTTCAGGAGGTGTGTGTTTACCAGTGTGACTAAGCTACCTGTGTCTAATAGTGCATTCACAGTGCGCTTACCAATCTGGACGACACAAGTTGGTACATCAGGATCCGCAACGAGACCTGGTCGAGCGAACAGAGACAACTTCCCCTCCGTTCCACACTCCATGGGTTCTGGATCAGCTGGGCAGTTGGCGGCAATATGTCCCCACTCTCTGCACCTCCAGCACTGGGGAGCTCCTCGGGTCTGGCGGGGGCTGTCTCCACGGGGTCTTCCTCTTGTCGAGTCTAGACCTGGATTACCGGGGTCCTCTGGGCTGAGCTTTTCCACTGTAGCCGACTTCTTGGATCGGTCCACTGCAGGAGTCCTCTTCGAGGTGGGCACCGCCCGCGTAGTGAAGTCCTCAGCGGCAAGGTATCGCTCCACCAGTTCCACCAACTGGTCTGCTGTATTTGGGTCGGCTTGGCTTACCCACCGGCGTAATTCAGGTGGAAGCGCTCTCAGGTATCGGTCCATTGTGACCCTTTCCACTATCTGAGGCGCGGAAAGCAAGTCCGCCTGTAGCCAGCGTTTCACAAGGTTAACGAGATCATACATCTGGGAGCGGGGTGATCCCTTAACCTTAAATTCCCAACTGTGGACCCGCTGTGCCCTCACAGAGGTGGTTACTCCCAGTCTCCGCAGGATTTCAGACTTCAGCTTGTCATAGTCCCTTGCGTCCTCGGAGGAGAGGTCATAAAAAGCTTTCTGGGAATCCCCCACTAGTAGTGGTGCAACAATCATCGCCCATTGCTCCCTCGACCAGGCTTGCTGCTCCGCCGTCCTCTCAAAGGTACAGAGGAAGGCCTCCACATCATCCTGCCCAGTCATTCTCCGCAGGAGGTGGCTGCCTGGGATGGAGCGTGGCACTCCGGGGACTAGGGCAGCATCCCCAGAGACCCTGGCTGTCAGTTGTTTTACCACCTCAACTTGCAGCTGCCGATCTTTCTCTGCAGCCTGCGCCAGTGCAGTGATCTGGGCCTCCAACAGACGATTTGCCTCCTGCTGGGTGGCGTTACACTGCTGCTGTAGCAACTGGCTCTCCTGGTGGGCCTTCTGTAAAGTTGCAGTGCACTGCAGCAAAGCCTTGAGGACATCCTCCATTTCACAACTTTTAAGTGCACTGTCTCTTTAAATCCCACTTATAAGCTATACAGTCCGCACAATACCCACAGGAGACTTACTGTGGTTTGGCAACTTTCGCGTGTGGCAATCGCTGCCCGCATCCGAAACACCAATTGTGGGGGTTCACTCGCTGGTAGGCTGCAAAAGAGGCGACTTCACACACCAGGAACGGTTTAAGGGCTTCCTGCCCGTGTTTATTTTCCAGTGGCAGCAGAAGTTTCCCCTCGCAGGGGGAAGGTAACCCAAAAACCAGCAGCTTAACAGAAATATCCAGCCTCCTGGCTAACACAAAATAAACACTTTGCTTTCTCTCTTCAAGCTGAGCAATCCCAGCACTTTTTCTCACACACATTCAGCACTGCTGCTCAGCATCAGGTGTACTAAATAGGCCTAGGGCCTCTTGAAAAACCTGGCCTACGGATTTGGGAATCCGCCCCACCCTACTCTTGCGGGTTCCCAGTAAGACCAGTCCCGGATTAGCAATTACAAAAACCTTGCAGAGAGACATAGTGTTTCTCTGCTAACAGCACTTCTGGTCTCACCTCAGCAACAATATCTGAGAATCCGTGGCCCGACATACATCCCATCAATCACTTTTCCCCAGAAAACTGGGGACCTTTTTGTCACCATACCACAATATATATATATATATATGTGTTACCTTTTTTATTAATTTATATTGTAAATTAGCTTACACTTACATTTGCTTTCGTTATACAGTATTTTATTTTTTCATTATCTGTATAGAGCTTCACTTTAAAGTAATTGTTACTAATGTACGAATATCCTACTTGCCATAGTTTATATATCTAGGAATACTTATAAGTATTTGTTGACAACACTAAAGTGGTGTGTCTTAGAGTGTCTGAAAAGACAAATAAAACTGTGCGAAGGCCACATTCTGTTGACCCAGCATATACCAAGCAAACTCCTACCAAATTAAAAGTTTTTATTGCAGTCTACACAGGATTATACATTAAGGCAGTGATCCCCAACCAGTAGCTTGTGAGCAACATGTTGCTCCCCAACCCCTTGGATGTTGCTCTCATTGTCCTCAAAGCAGGTGCTTATTTTTGAATTTCAGGCTTGGAAGGGAGTTTTAATTGCATAAAAATGAAGTATAGTGCCAAGTAGAGCCTTTTGTAGGCTGCCAGTCCACATAGGGGCTACCAATACCCAATCACAGCCCTCATTGGCATCCTAAGGGACTTTTTCATGCTTGTGTTGCTTTTTACATTTCAATGTGGCTCACAGGTAAAAAAGGTTGGGGACCCCTGCATTAAGGTATTAGTAATAATCTCCGCAAGATGCTGATATGTACATCTTGGCTTTATACTGTAGTACTGTATACTAGGCATCAAAAGAAAGGAAATGTTGAGACTCCCAGAATTGAGAATGTTAATGGGAACAGGTATTAATCAAAGGAAATAGCAGGTATTGATCAATAGCAATGTAATCTCTCATCTAGCCTAATAGGTCTAGTCTCCCATCTCTCCCCTCTACAGTCTGTATTAAACACTGCTACCAGAATTATCCTCCTCTCATCCAAAAAGGTACAGGCCTCTCCGCTGCTTAGGTCCTTATCATGGCTTCCTATAAAACAAAGAATAACATAAACTCCTCCTCATAACCTTCAAAGCCCTCCATTCCTCTGCAACTAACTAGATCTCATCTCTTGTCTCTCTATATGTTCCTGCCCGAAACCTCCGCTCCTCTCAGAGCAACCGCTTGGTTGTACCCCCCACTACTACTGCTGTTTCCCCTATCAAACCCTTCTCTTGCGACTCCTTACATTTGGAATGCCATTCCTGAATCTCTCAGTAGAGAATCCTCCTTCAATGTTTTTAAAACAAAACTCAAAGACTACCTCTGGGATCACCTGGATAACACTTGAACTGGCACTAATATAACAGTGTAACAAACTGTAACCCACAGCACCTTAATACCCCCTCTGAATTGTGTCTGTATGTTACCCTCCCATTAGACTGTAAGCCCTACGGGGTAGGGTCCTTTAGCCTTTGTTTCCTTGACACTGAGCACTTAATCTGCATTGTAATTATATTTTATATTTATGTGAATTGTATTTTAATAATGCACTTATTGTTACTTTTTATTCCAATGACCCCTTGTTTGTTACTACTAATTTATTGTTTTGTTGTACAGTGCTTTGCCCTCAAGGAGCGCTTTACAAATAAAAATATACATAGGTAACACAAGGTAAAATACCCCATAGTGAAGATGTGACCCTGATGCAGATCTGCTGGAGAAAACTGTAAAACAGAAAAAACTTCTTAGGAATCACGTGAATTAATGGTTTTCTGAAATATTCTTTATATGAATTATTGGTTTTCTCACTCATCCATCTGTATCTTAAAAGTGAGTCTTCCCAAGGTATTTGTAAGGTCTGGATATTTGTATTTGAAAAAGCATGGTAAGAATGTTAGTGTATGACATTAATCTTTAAGGTACATTTAGTTTTGCTTTATACAATGTCTAACGTGGAAGGTGGGGCCCACCAGAAAGTCTGATCTATGGGCCCACCACTCTGGCACACTGCCCTCTCGTTGCCCACCTCATCTACCGTTGCCACCAGTGCAAAGATTACTGCTGCCGATCCCAATGCATTTTGGCCCTCTCATGCTACATAGTATAGCCTACCAATATGCTGGGACCAGTGGGGCTCAACCGAACCTAAATCCAGAGTTTTTTCCCAGTTCCCTAGTAAGCCAGTCTGACCCTGGATTCATGGTATCCACACCTTTCTTATGAGTAGTTTTAACCTTAAAGGAGATGTCAACCCCTTTGGCGCTAAAATCCCTCCCTCCTCCCCCCTGGCCTACCTCCCCCCAGGGCAAATGCCCCTAAGTTGCTACTTACCTGTCTGCGCAGGTCCTGTCCACAGAGTTTCCAGGCACCATCTTCTCCCGTGCGGTCTTCTTCCTGGATTGCCCGGCGTTTGGCGCCGCATGCGCAGTAGGAGCATTTGCCGGTTCAGCTCTACTGCACATGCGCCGAAAGTCACGAAGTTTCAGAAAAAAGAAATTGGAAACTTAGTGACTTTCGGCGCATGCGCAGTAGAGCTGAACTGGCAAATACTCCTACTGCGCATGCGCCGCCAAACGCCGGGCAAGCCAGGAAGAAGACTGCACGGGAGAAGATGGTGCCTGGAAACTCTGTGGACAGGACCTGCTCAGATGGGTAAGTAGCAACTTAGGGGCAATTGCCTGGGGGGGGAGGTAGGCCAGGGGGGAGGGATTTTAGCACCGAAAGGGTTTAGTTCTCCTTTAACAAAAATCCACAAAAATCTCACATGGATCGGTACCTCGCTTAAGAGTTACAATGTGCCGTTGTGATTGGATTAGTGGAAGAGTCTATATGCCGAGAACTTCCCACACCAGTAAGTTGAACTGGAGAAGCTGCTCGGATGAGTAGTGAAACGTCTTCAATAATTACTCAGCAAGTCCAGTTACTGATACCATGACCTGGATGAATGAAAATCTTCATAGTCCTGATGGATCGGTAATTTCTGGTGTTAATGCAGTTGCAGGAATTATGAAAAGCTTTGTCCTAACTACTGCCCTGGCAACAGTAAACAATGTATTTCAATATAAAAAAAAGAGGGTGCATACTGATGAATAGATGAATGAATCTATACATGATCGTGTAAAATCTATCCATAGCCATGTAGTAAATTCACAAAACAAACAAGAGAGAAAGTATATGCTTACATAAATATCCCAATAAACACTGAAACCAAAGTAGGGCTATTCAATGTGGTCTCCCATTGTATGAAAAGAAACATGAGCTGGCATAGGAAACCTAAGAGACACTTGCTGCAATTAAAGTATTATAGGTTTTTTTCTCTAGGTCTAGTCTTGCATTACACTTAGAAGAATGAATATGGCACTTCCAGTGAACTCTGTTCAGTATGTCTCTCTGACTGTATCTTAGCAATGCACCGAAATGCACAAGTAGGCTCTTACACATGCAATAACTAGGGAATAATATTAATAGACCCCCATCTCTGTGAGTACCAAGTGGTTTTAATAGTCACCCTTGCTCTGGTCCCACACTGTTATCCATCACCTAAATCTGATGTTAACATGCTTCCAACCTAAATGTATATATTAACTGAGGTTTACTTCCATTTATTAATTTGATATTACTGTTAAAGGTTAACACTTTTAGTATGTTATAATGTGTCCAACTATAAGCAACTTTTCAATTGGTTCTTTTTATTTTTTTATATTTTTCAAGTTGTTTACCTTATTCTTCTGACTCTTTCCAGCATTCAAATGAGGGTCACTGATCCCATCTAAAAAACAAATGCCATGTACAGCAACATTTTTATTATTTAGCTTTCTCTCCTATTCATATTCCAGTCTCTTATTCAAATCAATGTATGGTTGCTAGGGTAATTTGGACCCAAGCAACTAGATTGCTGAGATTGTAAATTGGAGAGCTGCTGACTAACTCAAAAACCACAAATAATAAAGAATGAAAAGCAGTTGCAAATTGTCTCAGAATGTCACTTTCAACAGCAAACTATAAGTTACGTCAAAGGTGAACATCCCCTTTAATTCATCGTCCCATATTATTGATATTACTTCTGAGTGATTCATTTACACGGCACATACATTGTTGATATATAAATATATTGACCTTTTTTAGAATAGTCTATTTTCCATTTTCTTCTTCTGCTATTTGTCTCTCTTTTGTTTATATTGTTGGTCTATCTGTTTCATTGTGGTTATCTTTAATTATATGTAAATATTAGGGGGCAGATTTATCAAGGGTTGAAGTGAATTCGAGGGAATTTTCTAAGTAAAGAAATTCAAAATTTGTAGTAATTTTTTGGATACTTCGACCATCGAATAGGATACTACGACTTCGAATTTAGTTCAAATTCGATTCAAAGTAAAATCGTTTGAATATTCGACCATTCGATAATCTAAGTCTCTTTAAAAAAAAACTTCGACTTCAATACTTCACCAAGTTAAACCTGCCGAAGTGCTATGTTAGCCTATGGGGACCTTCTACAGCATTTTTCTAACTTTTTTGAAGTCGAAGTAAAATCGTTCGATCAAACGATTTTACTTCAACCGCAGAATACCCAATTTAGATGAAAAAAGTTCAAATTGATATTCAAAGTATTTCAATTCGATGGTCGAATTTCGAAGTATATTTTACTTCGAAATTTGACCCTTGATAAATCTGCCCCTATGTATATTAGGTTTGGTCTGCTATTGTAAAACAGCAGGGGGTTTCATGTCTGGTTACTTCTGCTAATATTTCTCAGGAAATATGCTTTTGCATGCAACAGGTTGATCATTGAATGAATTCCTTTTTTTAACGTAAACGTTCCACAACTGCAGCATTGTCGCTGCTCTATTTGTTTTTGTTCCTATTTATCAGTGGAAGCAATGTACAAATGTAATGTATCAAGATAAAGTTGAAATTTCAGAAGTTTTTCTTTTTTAAATCTTTCCATTTTTTGAACCAATGTCAACTTAAAGGGGTTGTTTACCTTTGAATTAACCTTTAGTATGATGTAGAGAGTGATATTGTGAGACAATTAGTTTTCATTTGTGTTTTTTCAGTTATTTAGCTTTTTATTCAACAGCTCTCTAGATTGCTATTTCAGCAATCTAGATGCTAGGGTCCAAACTACCCTAGCAACCATGTATTGATTTGAATAAGAGACTGAAATATGAATAGGAGAGGGCATGGATAGGGTAATAAAAAGTAGCAATAACTATAAATGTGTAGCCCTACAGATGGGGTCAGTGACCCTATTTCAGAGCTAGACAGAATCAGAAAAAAGGTAACTAATTGAAAAAACTATAAAAAAAAAATGAAGACAAATTGAAAAGCTGCTTAGAAGTGGGCATTCTATAACATACTAACATACAGTTAACTGAAAGGTGAAGCACCCATTCAACATTGAATGTAGAAAACAATAAAACACAAAAACAACATATTTAGTCCATTCTTGTTGGTCTTGTTGGAATGGCAAGTTGGGTCTGGGTATCTGTACACAATATACTCTGACTGGATCTCAGCAATGCACAGAAATGAACAAGTAGGTTCATGCAATAACTAGGGAATACTATTAATAGGCCCCCATCTCTGTGAGTACCAAGTCCAACCCCTTTCAACTTTGAAAGTATTGAACAATAAAACACAAAAACAACATTGTTGGAATCGCTTGTTGGGTCTGGGTATCTGTACACAAGAAAAACTATCAGACAGTCCAGATGCTAAGAGATCATGTGTAATGCTCTTCTTTATGAATTAAAGAGAAATGTGAACGAGGGGCACTGAACCAGAGAAACTTTAATAGTTCAGAGAACTGTATACTCTGTAAATACAATCAGCTATCTAGAGAAAATTATCCCCACTGTTCACAGTTTATTGCAACCTGGCATATATGTCACGTGGAATGCTTTCAATATCCACTGGCTTTTGTCTAATTTGCTGCAGCCAACATCAACTCAGAATGCCAAATACAAGTCTAGAAATAGAGTTAGATGCAGTGACTCACTTCATGAGGGGCCCATCCACTTCTCTTGGAACACTATACAATGGAAAAAATGAAAACATCTTAACACACAAACAGTTTTGATAGGACATAGCAACACACATAAAGAGATCCGCTTTGCCAGGCGCCACATATGGTAATTTAGAGGCAAGGAAGCACATGATTTTAAGTCATCTGATGGAGCACAATAGCATAGAATTCCCTATGCAGTGGAGTGTCAGAGTTAAAGAAACATTTTCAGATGTTAATGTTAGGATTCAATGGAAACCTGGAAGACATTATTTGCTAAATAATGCATAAGGAGGAAAACTAAAGGACAATTAATAACAACAGTAAAGATAAAATACTTCTTATATTTTGTAGTGCTTCTTTATACAGGCATAGGATCTGTTATCCAGAAAGCTCTGAACTAGGTGAAGGTCATCTCCCATTGACTCCATCATAATGAAGTAATTCAAAAAAAATTTTACAATGAAAATTTAGAAATTAAACAGTACCTTGTAATTGGTCTAAACTAAGATATAATTAATCCTTATTGGAGGCAAAACAATTGTATTGGGTTTATTTAATGTTCAAATTTCTTTCAGCAGACTTAAAGGAGAATGAACGGTTAGAACTAAGTAAGCTTTATCAGAAAGGTTTATACAAATACACCAGTAAACCCTCTGTCAAAAGAAACACCACATTTTTTCCTTCTATTGTGTACACATGGGCTTCTGTGTCAGACTTCCTTCTTTCAACTTAAACCTCCAAGGCACGGGCTTGAGCATGCTCAGTTTGCTCTTCCCTCCCGTTCCCCCTCTCTTCTCCCTCCGCCCTCCTCCCCTCAGGGAGAGACTCAGGTAGGAAGTGATGTCACAGCAAACTAATTTGACAGCTGATATCCTAAACAAACAGAGAGAGCTTCTAGAGCAGTTTACTCAGGTATTGCGATGTATTCTACAGAATAAATATAGTATTCTAGCTTGCACTATTGTGGCTAATCTATTGGCAATATATTGCCTGAGTAGCTTCTTCTTTATGTATGGAGATCCAAATTACTGAAAGATCCCCTATCCAGAAAACCTGAGGTCCCAAGCATTCTGCCAATCAATAACACAGCTTTAATTGGTGTAATGTGACATTTTATGCACCTCTTGTATGGCACCAAATTGGCTAACCAAAGGTGCCCAGGACTGTGGGGAGGTGCAGGGAGCAGAAGAAACTCTGGGACTGGCTATGTTGGGGGGGAGATAGGTTAGGGAGGGCTGGTATAAAAGGAGAAATCAATTACCCTCCTCATCTTGTGACTAGGTTTGCCACCTCTTTTTGAAAAAAATACCAGCCTTCCTATATGTATAGATATGTTTTCCCTATTAATAACATTGGGGTCAAGCATAAATTTTACGGGGCAGGCGGTAAAATACTGGCCAGGTGGCAACCCTACTTGTGATGTCATGGGCACCTGGAGAGCTGTGCAGGCTTGACAGCGTGTCTGGTCTCTCATAATGTCAACTGATCATCCCACCCCCCTCGCCCATTGCATTGTTAAAGGACTTGTTTGCATATGTCAAAATTATGTTATCTGTAATACTATTATAAGTGTTTTGTCACAAAATCTGGCGGGTAATTATTTTTGGTCCTTGCCATTTGGGTCTGGTCTTTACATGACATTTTCAATGGTTTTCGATAAAGCTGTGGCCGAACTCCATCCATCTAATGTTATCTAAATCTGCTGCAATGGTAATGGCAAATGTTTTATGACACACAAGTGACTGCCTCCTCACAGTCCACTTCAGGTCCATGTATTTGCATCACATATTTGTAATTAAGAACAATACTGTCAAGCACCCAAGCTGCAACAGGAACACAGCCTGGTAAAAGAGAAACACTTAATTTTTCATAGGTTCCGATCACTGATTTTTAAGCTAGTGGGTTTTTATATAGTATCTTAACAGGATTTTAAAGAACATAATGTTATTCTACTCAGGTTAGAAATTTTTCCTTTATTGTTGCCAATTTACTGCTAAAATCATTATAATCTAAGCCCTTTATATGCCAAGAAAATAAACAGCAATTTTCCTAAATTTGCCTAAGTACCGCAGTATTGGTGAATGCAATGCACAGTTATTTGTGAAAATACAAAAATACTGTTTATATAAATGGCTGATTTAAGCTCAAGGATGAAAAATGTAATACAGTACGACATTTTCCTAGACATTAATTTCAATTTTACACAGGTAGATTATCAATAGCTTTAAATACTTTAAAGTCTTGTGATATGTTTTATTTATGGTTATGCGGTAATGTTATTTACAGTACGGACTTTCATTGGTTGTCCTAGGTTAAACCAGACACATATTCCTTTATGAATAAAAAAACATATATTTTGTGAAACCCTTTTAGATTATTAAAACAAGGTGTTTGCTATCACTGGGGGATGTTTGTACTTAAGTTATTGCACTTCAGACATCAAAGCTATATTTGCAGCTTATCCACAGGTGGTATAAATGTTCTATGGAACAGATGGACTACCAGCAATGATGCATACAAAATGTCTACTTTTATTTCTTAAAGGACAATCAATGTATTTATAGTAAATAAATTATATTGTTTGTTATTAAACAAATTTGTTCATTGAAATTCTTGAAATGTTATAGAACAACTGGTTAAAAGGCTATTAGTTGCACTAACGTTTTGCACCAAAGTTTTATTTGTGCTCCAGAGAAAACACTGAAATTTTTAAATTTAATAACATTAAAATGAAAATTCTTTTACAAATGGTGAGTGCATTGTTTTAATTAACTAAATGAGTTCTGTCATTTACATAGACACTCAATTTCCACTCAGCAGCCTCAAATGCACCATCACCCCCTCTCCTGTGCTTATCTGAAGCCGGTTAAAGCATTTGACTCTGTTGAGTGGGTATACCTCTGGGAAACTCTAAGAATGCTTGGGGTCCGGCAAAACTTCCTGACTTGGGTATAAGCATTATACAATAAGCCTACAGCTCCAATTCTCCCTCTATAACCCTATCTAGAGGTACCCGCCAAGGATGCCCTTTGTCCTCTGGCCTATTTGCTCTAGCTATGGAACCCTTGGCATGTTTAATCCGAACCAATGACGAAGTCCGTGGCTTTGAACTGAGGCGACTTAAGGAAAAAATCTCCCTATTCGCTGATGATACTCTACTATATTTGCATGACCTAGGCCCCTCGCTCCAACGTGCTCTCCAGATAATTAACATCCATACTCTGTATTCAGGCCTTAGGATCAACTGGTCCAAATCTTCCCTGCTGCCCCTTGATCCCTGTGCCTCAGAAGTCCTTGATCCTACTCTTTCAATAACTCAGGTTAATACAATAAAATATCTTGGTATCCACATACATCCTCAACTAGAGAAATACAAAGAGTTAAACATTTAATGTCTCGTTTCCAAAAAAGCAGTAGACGGCTTAAACTCCCACTTTCCTTGATAGGCAGAATAAACCTTTTTTAAAATAAAATTCCTCCCAAGGCAATCACCTATTTGGCTCTCCCCCAACTTTTTCCAACAACTTCGGAACTTGCTCATCAAATTATATTGGTCCTCAGGACCAGCAAGGGTTAAACACAAAGCTTTGACCCCTCCCCTCTCTAAAGGAGGGCTGTCAGCACCAGATATGCAGATATTTTATAGCTTCCCAATTGATACCTCTCAGATGGTGGTTGGAATCCCACCCAGAGGATCCAGTGAATCGGCTGGAGGCTCAATTTGTGGGCTCTTTGGAGGGGTTGAGGAACCTTATTTATATAAAAAAAATTAGCCTCTGATCAACATACCCCATTGATGGGAAATGTAGTTAAGGCGTGGAAGTATGCTAGTGATAGAATGGTGAAAAACAAACAGGGGATATCCCCACATACTCCACTATGGTACAATGCCAACCTTGTGCAACTTCTAACGGTGCCAGACACCAGGATATGTGCACAATATAATGTTAAATATGTAGGAGATGTATATGCGGACAATACCCTACTCACATTCTAGCAATTGAAGGACAAATTTAATCTCCCAAATAAGATGTTGTTCCGATACCTGCAATTAAGACATGCTCTTGCTCAACAATTTCAATCAGACACTACTAATTGAAACATCCTCACTAGAGGAATTGAAAAAAACAAATCAAAAAACCTCTCTCAACAATCTACAACCATCTTTGCGAAGGCAAACAAGCCTCTCATCAGGAACTGTATAATAAGTGGACTACCAACATAACTGATCTTACACCTGAGCAATGGGAAACAATTATTGAGGGCTCCTTACGCCCTTTAATCAGATCACAGGACAGGCTTATACATTGCAAATATTTGCATAGGGCATGCTATACTCCCTACCTCCTGCACAAAATCAATCTGGCGTTTCCTGATCAATGTAACAGATGTAAAAGCTCCCAGGCCGATTTCTATCATATGGTTTGGACAAGTCTCCAAATCCAACTTTTCTGGGCAGAAATGACCATGTACCTTTCCCCATTAATGGCTCTTCTGATTGACTTTCATCCTACAGTTCTCCTTAATTTTCTAACAGATATAGTATTGTCAAAAACAGAAAGAACTCTGCTCATCCTTTTACTCTTTCAGCCAAAGAAAGCTATAACTACTAAGTGGAAAGAGGAGCACCCTCCTACACACAACTTTTGGATAGGCCTAGTTGAACGAACACTTCCCATGCTGGAGCAAATCTACACAGCAACAGGCTGCCCCTCTAAATTTACCAATTCCTAGACACTTTGGATATTACGAAATGAATCATACCCTAACAGAACCCAAAATATTCATGACCAATCTATGGACTGGCTAGAACCTATGGACTAATAAAACATGTTCATGGAACCAAAGCGCTTCAATAGGTTTGTCTGGGGAGGAATAAGGGTGAAATTGGTAAACTGAATAGAAAGTGTTACTTACATGTATGAGCACACGTTTAATAGTATCTAAAATGTGGGTTTGGAAAACAACCTAATAACAGTTTTTCCTACTAAATGGTTGTAACAGATACAGATAAGGCAAATGTGTTAAATCAGTTCTTTTCTTCAGTGTATACAATAGAGGAGTCTGGGTTCACAGGCTCACTTTATAACTGCACGAATGGTTCAGCTCAATCTAGTCAGTGGCTGACTCGGGATATGATTCAAAAAGCTTTAATACAAATTAATGTAAACAAGGCTCCAGGGCCTGATTGCATACACCCCCGGGTTCTAAGAGAGCTTGGTTCAGTTTTAGACCAGCCCTTATTTCTGATTTTCTCAGATTCACTGTCATCTGGTATGGTGCCTATGGATTGGAGAAAAGCTAATGTTATTCCAATATTTAAAAAGGGATTACGATCTCAGTCTGGCAATTATAGGCCAGTAAGCTTGACATCTGTGGTAGGCAAATTATGTGAAGGCTTGTTAAGGGATCACTTTTAAAATTTTGTCCTAATGAATGGCATTATGAGCAACAATCAGCATAGCTTTATGAAGGATAGGTCATGTCAGACAAATTTGATTGCATTTTATGATGTGGTAAGTAAGATTCTGGACAGTGGGGGGGGGCAGTAGATGTGATCTATTTGGATTTTGCCAAAGCGTTTGATACTGTGCCCCACAAACGACTGCTTTCTAAACTAAGGTCTGTTGGGCTTAATGAAGGCTTTGCACGTGGATAGGAAACTGGCTACAGGATCGGGTACAGAGGGTGGTTGTTAATGGGACATTCTCTACTTGGAGTAAGGTTCTTAGTGGGGTCCCCCAGGGCTCAGTTTTGGGTCCACTTTTATTTAACTTGTTCATTAATGACTTAGGGGAGGGTGTTGTAAGTAATGTATCAGTATTTGCAGATGACACAAAATTATCCAGTCCAATTAATTCCATCCAGGATGTGGCATCCTTGCAACATGATCTTGACAAACTGGCAATCTGGGCAGCTAAGTGGCAAATGAGATTCAATGTTGATAAATGTAAAGCCATGCACCTGGGATGTAAAAATATCCAAGCCACTTATACCCTTAATGGGACTGCACTAGGCAAATCCATTATGGAAAAGGACCTTGGAGTGCTTGTAGATGATAAACTTGGCTGTAGCAAGCAATGCCAGTCGGCAGCATCAAGGGCAAATAAGGTCTTGAGCTGTATTAAAAGGGGCATAGAGTCACGGGAGGAGGGGGTCATTCTTCCACTGTATAGAGCACTTGTAAGGCCCCATCTAGAATATGCGGTACAATTTTGGTCTCCATCATGCAAACAGGACATTATTGTATTAGAGAGGGTACAGAGAAGGGCAACTAAGCTGGTAAAAGGTATTGGAAATCTTAGCTATGAGGAAAGACTGGCCAAATTGGGGATGTTCACGCTGGAGAAGAGGCGCTTAAGGGGTGATATGATGACTATGTATAAATCTATAAGGGGATCATATAATAATCTCTCTAATGCTTTATTTACCAGTAGGTCTTTCCAGCTGACACGAGGTCACCCATTCCGATTAGAAGAAAGGAGGTTCCGCCTAAATATTCGGAAGGGGTTTTTTACAGTGAGAGCTGTGAAGATGTGGAATTCTCTCCCTGAATCAGTTGTACAGGCTGATACATTAGATAGCTTTAAGAAGGGGTTGGATAGCTTTTTAGCAAGTAAGGGAATACAGGGTTATGGGAAATAGCTCATAGTCCAAGTTGATCCAGGGACTAGTCCGATTGCCATTTTGGAGTCAGGAAGGAATTTTTCCCCCTCTAAGGCAAATTGGAGAGGCTTCAGATGGGTTTTTTTTGCCTTCCTCTGGATCAACTGGCAGATAGGTAGTTAATAAAAAAATTAAAAAAAAGGTTGAACTCGATGGACGTCTTTTTTCAACCTTACTTACTATGTTACTATGTAAATGAATGCTACTTCATTGTACATTACTCCCCCCCCCACTTCCCCTCATTGTATTTTCCAACTTCTTTCTATTCTTGTCTCTCTTTCCTTTCTCATATGACTACCGCTTCTTATTATTTATTGGTTTTCCCTAAGGGTTTTATGAAAATTTCCTAGCACAATGATCTGTAAACTAAACCTGCAATACAATTGTGTAATATTTGCATGGCTATGTCTGAATTTATAAATAAAAGTTAAAAAAAAAAAAAAGATTGCTCTTATATTTTTTATGTTGCAGTGAACTCTCTGCTTTGTCAAAGTAAAAAGATTTGCAAAAAATTAATTTTCTCAGTATTACAGTATCTTCTGTCCAGTAGATCTTCCCGGTCTTCATTGTATATAATATTTTTTATATTTTATTTGAAGATCCATATAACAAGTTGCTATTTTTATAATGGCTTCCTGGGGTAAGCCCATACAGCTTTTAGATGCAAAGGTGGACAATAAGACCATACTGTAGATATTTTAGAGGAAGAAGAAAGCATTAAATCATGCCACAGATACTGAAGAAAGAGAGTGCAGCAGTCCCAAGTATTAAAGGGGACCTGTCACCCAGACATAAAAACCTGTAAAATTAACGTCCTTTTCAAATTAAACATGAAATCCAAATTTATTTATTTTTTAAAACATCCAGACCTGTAAACTTATTTAAGAATCTCAGCTGTGAATCATATATTGCCTGCCCCTCCTCTATGCCTTATTAGGGGCAGGCAATTACTTTCAATTTCCATTCAGCACTTCCTAGATATCACTGCATGTACATTCCCCCCTCCTTACCATCTAATTATGAAGCCTCCCTCCTTGAAAAAACAAGAAACCACACCTAAGATACCCTTGTTAGCTGTAAAGAGCTTTATCCTTATGATTAAAGCAGAGGTCTGACCACAGTCAGTACTTTACAATTGACAATATTTAAAGAGAAAGAAAAGTACCCCGCTTGATCAATTAAACTAAAGCGGTCACAATATTGGCTATACTTTTACCTTTCACCAATTCAATTCGGATTTAAATAATTATGTGTACACAACCTAATAGGAACCACACTGGTTATCTATTAGGATAGAACAATCACTTGAAAAAGTTAATTAGAGTTATAAAGTGCAGTGCATTACAAGAATTCTACCGGCTAAATGAACCAGTAAATAGTAACCAATCCCACATATGAAACCAAATTTTAAAAAAAGTCCTTACTAGAGTTTTGAATAGTTGTGTAGCAGCATTACTCAAATTGATAGAAGAAAATGATTTAATTAGAACACTAAGAAGGACTTCAAAATTAGTACATAAATAGGGATGGGCAAATTTTTTCGCCTTGTTTCGCCTCAGAAATGACGCCCATAGACATTTATGGCATTGTGCATCAACAAAATTATTTTGATGCCCATAGACTTTAATGGGCGTCGGTGACATCTCGCCGAATTCATGAAATGAGGAAGAAAATGAAAAGATAGAGGGTGGAGTTATCCCAAAACTACTACTTGTAATTTTCTATCCCTGGGACACAACAAAGGTGGAGAAGGCAGAGTAACCGGGACTGTGGTCTCATTGTTTAAACTAAGCCCTAAGCTGTAGAAGGCTAATATAACCTATAAAACCACGGCCTCCTGGGAATTCCGTAAAAGAAGCTAAAAGAAGGTATGAGCCAAGCAGCAGACTGCAATATCACCACCCCACTATAAAAGTTATGCAAGAGAGTTGAATTTAAATAGTAAAAGCCAACTAAAAGATTTTGGGTAAGTAAAATCAGAAAACGCCGACTTTTCTAGTCATAACCTCACCACAGCACATATTAATATACTCAATAAGGGCCTGTCCTTTTCACCCACTTTCCATTTGGATAATTTTGAGACTGTCAAAGATCTCAATTTATTTGCCAGAAAACTGCTTTTTAAAAAAGTATTTTGGGAAAGATAAAATAGATGAAGAAGAGAATTTAACGGATACAGAACTAAGAGCCTTACAAGTTCTGGAGGAATTACTCCAAGAGAATTTAGAGGATATTTTAATTAAAATTAGTGTGATTCCTCCATCATATGAATGGAAAAAGAAACTTAAAAATAAACCATTATTTACTCCTGCATCCAACATATGCCCCAATGTTGGTATCTTTCTTAATCTGGTTATTCGGGATATATACACTTCAACCTCATATCTATGAGAATAATTTATCAAGGGATGAGTGTAAAACAATTAAAGACATTAAAGGCTGGCAAGATATACAAATTAAACCCTCGGATAAGGGTGGGAACATTGTATTATGGCCCAATGAGATGTAACTGAAGGAAGCTGAGAAACAATTATCATCCATTAGCTACAGGGAAATCTTGGGGGACCTACAGAGAATTTCAAACTAAATTATGACAACATGCTAAAGGAAGCCTTCAAGGATAATCTAATATCTAAGAAAGAAAAACAATTTCTAATGGCAGAGAGCCCAAGGGTAGCCACAATCTACTTTCCAAAATTCATAAATATCAGGTAAATCCTCCTGGAAGACCTATTGTGTCATGGAATGGCAACTTTGCAGAAAAAGCCAGTCAATATCTAGACCTTAGAATAAGACCCATGGTTGAAGGCTTGGAATCCTACGCTAGAGATACACTGGATGTCCTATCCCAAATTGAAAAAATGGGAAGTAAGAAATCGATTTATCTCATCACTCTAGATGTAGAATCCCTATATACGTAAATCAAGAATGAATTGGGCTTGGAAACCTTGAGATATTTTCTGACTAAATATTTGGGAGAGGAGGAACAGATGATAGAATTTTTATGCAAATTAATGAGATTTGTGTTGAATTACAACTATTTTACATTTAATAATAAATTCTATCTGCAAACACAAGGAACTGCCATGGGTACATCATTTGCTCCTTCGTATGCAAATTTGTTTTTGGTATATTGGGAAAAAACTGTGGTCAATAATATTATGTCATCATACCGGTCCAAAATCCTGAAATGAATTAGGTATATCGATGATATATTCAGAACAAGATGAGCGAACGAAATCAGATACGTATAGTCCTGCTGTTTCAACACACACCATCCATCATGTGATACGCATTCAATTTGAAAGTAAAGGAAACAGACCAGGAACAGGCAGTACTTTAGTCTGCAAACACCCTTTATTGGTGTATTTTCACTCACCAATAAAACCAATAAAGGGTGTTTGCAGACTAAAGTACTGCCTGTTCCTGGTCTGTTTCCTTTACTTTCAAATTGGATATCGATGATATACTAGTGATATGGGAAGGCACCAAGGAGAAAGCTACAGAATTTGTGACAGAACTAAATGATAATGATCGGAATATTAAGATAACTATGGAGCTCCCCGATAAATCCATCTCTTTCCTGGATCTCCATATTGAAATTACTAATGAGGGAAATTTAGTGACCAAAATTTTCAGAAAAGCAACGGCCACCAATTCCCTATTAAGCATTTCTAGCTTCCATGCACACTCTGTAAAAACATCTGTCCCTACCGCGAAATTCTTAAGACTTAAAGGAAAACTATACCCCCCAAACAATGTAGGTCTCTATTAAAAGATATTGAGTAAAACAGCTCATGTGTAAAACCCTGCTTCATGTAAATGAACCATTATCATAATAATATACTTTTTTAGTAGTATGTGCCATTGGGTAATCATAAATAGAAAATTGCCATTTTAAAAAATAAGTGCTGCCCCCTGAGATCGTAAGATTCACTGGGCACACATACAAACCACATGTAAGGTCACATGAGCCAATTAACAGACAGAGTTCTGCCTTTTGCTTCCTCATTTCTTCCTTTTACAGTTAGTGTTGTAATATTTCTCGTCAGGTGATCTCTGAGGCAGCACAGATAGAGTCACAAAATGGTGGTTCAAGGCAAGAGATGTAAAAGGGCAATATTTATGTAAATATATATTCCAGTTTGGTAAGATTCTTAAATATATCATTCAGTTTGATATAAACTATCTGTTGCTTAAGTATTCATTTTGGGGGTATAGTTTTCCTTTAAACGCAATTGCTCATCTCTGGAATATTTTAAAGAACAGGCCAAGGAACTTAAAACCAGACTTGGACAAAGAGGCTACTCTGGTAAAATAGTGAAAAATGCTTACCAAAGAGCTCTTGTTACTGAAAAAACTGAGTTATTGGTAACAAAAGATAAAACACAAGAACCCAATAACATGGTCAGATTCATAACTAAAAATAACACCAATAGTTAGCAGATACAAATCATTTTAGATAAACATTGGCCAATATTATTGGAAGATAATACCACACAGATGCTAAAAACAAGAATGCAGCAGTGCTGCAGTGCTATTAGAACTGCAGGGAATGAAAACAAAAATGATAAAACTATATCTACCGTTGCTCAACATTTTTAAAAATTACACAGTAATTTGAAATTACTGAATGCAAATTTGGCCATTGGAGAAGGTTGAACTGGGAATCTGGAAAGGAAACCTTGAACAAGCTCTTTCAAAACAAGAAACTGGATCTGGATCTTCAAAATGAACACTGTGTCCCCGAATGGAATAAATTAAAATAATCTATTTAAATCATTTATTTATTACAATTTATAGCAGTCTTTTTTTACAATACGTTTATAAATTTTAATATAACAATAGAAGCTCATGGAGATTAAAACTATTCATGGGGTGTATAAACATATGGAAATATTTAATTTTAATAATAAATGTATAATAACATTTTGGTTTTAAAATAATATATACATAAATGAATAAGAGCAGTTAAAAACTGATCTGCGCCTCAGTGATTGTTAGAAAATGGAAGCTTCCTTAAAAAATCTATAGAGAAATAACTAACAAGGGCTCCTGGGAAGTTCCCTAATTTAAATAGTCAAGGGAGATTAGCATGTTGAGAGATTCCCTCTGTGCGAGATAACACAGCAACGGGACGTAGGAACAATGGCAAAAGGGAAATCTATATGAGACAAGGACACAGTACTATTAGCAAGCTCTCGCGATAGCTTCATATTGAACTGCGGGGCTCGTGTGGGAGAATGACATAGTCTGGCTAGAATTCTAGGGTGACGCACAATGCAGAAGTAATTTAAATCACGCGTCCCGGTCATTACAGGTAGTAGTTTTGGGACAACTTCACCCACTCTTTTCATTTTCCTCATTTCATGAATTCAAGCAGTTTGATTCTAGTTTTTATCCTATGAATTTGTGGTCACTTTAAATCAACTATACCGTATAATCAACTTTCCTAAGTTTATTTATTATTTATTGGCACAGCACTTTCAAGCACTTTAAGGTTTATGAACTAATTTTGAAGTCCTCCTTAGTGTTCTAATTAAAATAATTTTCTTCTATCGATTTGAGTAACGCTGCTACACAACTATTTAAAACTCTAGTAAGGGGACTTTTTTTAAAATGTGGTTTTATATGTGGGATTGGTTACTATTTACTGGTTGATTTAGCTGGTAGAATTCTTGTAATCCACTGCACTGCACTTTATAACTCTAACTTTTTCAAGTGATTGTTCTATCCTAATAGATAACCAGTGCGGTTCCTATCAGGTTGTGTACACATAATTATTTAAATCCAAATTGAATTGGTGATTGAATAAGGTAAAATTATAGTCAATATTGTGACTGCTTTAGTTTAATTGATCAAGCAGGGTACTTTTCTTTCTCTTTGAATGTAGCCTCCCTCCTTGCCATCAAATTATGTAGCCTGTGCATGGGGATTGCCATCAGCTCCTCCATTCTGGCACAGAAATAAGATTTTAAGATAATGCAAGGCTTGTGTCCACAAAATGGCAGCTGCCTGCTTCTATAATTATGAATTACCAGGCTGAAGTAAACAAGATTTAAATAATTTATATAGTATAAGTAAAGTATATTTTGCTTGACTAACATTATAAAATCGGATTTGGAATAATTTCTTAAGGTGACAGGTCCCCTTTAAAGGATAAGGAAAAATTCCTACCTGGTGCCTAAATTTTTTCGACTACTTTACATAGCTTGTAAATTAGAACATTATTATTTTTTATTTTTTTTGGTTTCGTAATAGCACACACAGAGCCGGATTAAGACTAAACAGGTCCCTAGGCAAGGTAGTGCTTCTGGGCCCCCCCACCACCAACGCCTTGAACCACCTAAAGTTATAGTTGTAAAAGAAGCACTGCTATGGTAGCGCATACCTCCTAACATTTTGGAAACAGAAAAAGGTACAAAAAAAAAAAGGATGAGCACGATCAGCGCGTCAACCAAAAAGTGGTGCGTCCAGGAGAAGCGGCATGCTCAGGTTTCCCCACCACCTCCCAGGTATGCTCACACTTTTTTAACCATAGACTAACTAGGGATCCTGCCAGGAACTGCTGAGAGATAGTTTTGGATAGGAAGGGCTACCGTTACAAATATCCATGAATAGATGTAGTCAGTGTAAATAACATTATTCTCATTTAGTGGTAATAGTTGCCTGGCAAAAAGTAGCACACAGCTATCATGTGGAATGTTAAGAATAGACTGCCAAAGTTTGAGAGCATGAGACTAAATTAAATTTTGACCTTCTGGATTCTTATGACCCTCCAGAGCATAGGCAAGTACTGGGGAAAGAACAATGTAAGAAAATGTATTTTCAGTTGATAATATGGAAGTAGGGTGTTCTGAACATGCTGAGCACAATATTGGATTTAGTGACAGCACCATATTCAGACAGAGATCTGAGAGAATACAACCTAGATATCTTGATGGCCACACCCCCTAACTGCCATGTTCATTTTACAAAATTTGGCAGGTTATTAAAGTTTGAACATATTTCTGTTTTTTTTTTTCAGTTATTAATTTTGCACAGTCCCTCTCCCAAAGCCCCTTTACAAATTACTTTGCCCCCAAATCATTTTTTTGTTGTTTTATTTTTCCTCAGTTCTGTCTGCCCCCTCCCTCGCTCCCTGCAACAGTCACACAGCCACTGCCCCACAGCTCATTTTCAATTTTACCCCCAGATCACTTTCAAATGGCTACAGAACAGCCTGGATTGACTGCCCCCTCCTCCCCCTCAGAAGCCAGTCAGAGTCCCATTCCCAGAGATCATTTACAAATTACTTTGCCCCCAAATAATTTTTTTTTGTAGTTTTTTTTCCAGTTCTGTCTGCCCCCCCTCCCTGCCCCAGCAGCCCCTTTTCAATTTTACCCCAAGATCACTTTGAAATGGCTACAGAACAGCCTGGCCTGACTGCCCCCTAATCCTCCTCACAAGTCAAGCCAGTCAGACAGTCCCAGACCAAGTCTTCAAAAATATACTAAAACAATTTTGAAAAAAAATTCAGCCTGCAGCAGCCACTGCACGCACTTGCTGCACAGACTGACGGACCAGACACAGAAAAATAAATAGACCGTAAGGCAAATCACAGAGTTTATATAGTCGCTAACAACACGGTAAAGTTTAGGCGCCAACTGAAACTCTTTCTGCGCACACCCAGGGTTTTATTGCCTTTGGCGATCCTCCCCCCAGTGATGCAATGGCGTCGCGCGCACTGTGACATCAGCGCGCCCGTCGGTCGTGGCGTCACTGTCTGTCACCGCGACGTTAGGTGGCCCGGAACCCGGAAGACTTCTTAGGCAATTTTTTTCCTGGCCGGGCTCCTAGAGCTAGGCTGGCCCTAGGCAAGTACCTAGGGCGCCTATATATTTGTCTTTATTGGTCTGACAAAAGACGTTTAGACAAAGGCTACATCGTGTAACCAGCGGTTTATTGTAGTCTGACACGGACGTATTATTTCTCATTGTTACGCCCCCAATGCGTCTGTCGCGTCACTGATCGTCTAGTCTCGTTGTCGCGAGATGAGACTTATAACATCTACATGAGGAAGCCGGCTGGTGTCAAGGACCTGCACGTTTAGATGGTGTTGTATACAGCGAGCCGGAACTGCGGACTTTAGGAAAGCGGGACTATTGGGCCGTATGGATTAGGCGATTGGTACGTGCTCCCCTCCAGCAACTGCACCAATACTTACAGCTGTGTGTCGCGGATCAGTCACGGGGAGAAAGTGTGTGTCACTTATATGTTAGCTAAATGTGATTGGGCAGCGTGACATGCAGCATGGAACCGAGCTCTACGCCTTAAGTATAAAATTCCCTATTTTTACCAATTTAATTTTTTAATTATAGTTTTTAAATCATTTAATATCATTTTCTTCTCTTCAAATTTCAAATCGGGGTGTCACTGACCCCCTGCATCTAGCAAACGATTCTTTTATGAGGCTAAAATATTAGTTCTACTTTTCATTACTCACCTATTCAAGGAGACATATAGGATGAATGAAAAAAAAACTAATTTTGTAGGCAATTACAAGTAATATATGGTGTTGCTTTTACATGGTGCTAAACATTAATATTATCTTTAAAAATAGCCCCTTTATTGGAGCTCCCTATAGATGTTCTCTGGTCCCTGTCGGAGTGGGCGTGTACTAACGGTCCCTGCCAGAAGCACAGTAGGAGGGAACAGCCAATCACAGCCCTGCAGGCACACAAGCACAGACAGGCTTCAGTTCCCTATCGGGTCCTTCTTGCTGCTGATTGGTTCCTGTCCTATAGTGCAGTGAGCTGCCGCTGGCTGTCCTGCACAGCATGGGAATTCAGGGAGCAGGAACAGAAGGAAGGGACTTGCAGAAATATTCAATAAATCAGCCTGAAACACTAGTTTTTTTAAGCACAATTCTTATATATGTAAATGAGTATAATGCACTGGTACATTCTCATTTTTTTACACAAAATGTCTCCTTTCAGATTCTTTATATATATATATATATATATATATATATATATATATATATATATAGAATAAGAAGGATCAGCACTCACTATATTGATGTGAAGAAAAATTCGCTTTTTATTGTTTACATCATAATGTATGATGTAAACAATAAAAAGCAAATTTTTCTTCACATCAATATAGTGAGTGCTGATCCTTCTTATTCTATATATCCTGAATTTGATCGTGCACCACGAACCATTTAAATGATCAGAGTGCTGGTATTGCGGGACTATATATATATATATATATATATATATATATATATATATATATATATATATATATATATATATATATATATCTATATATACACACTCACATACTCAAAAGGATTATCAAAAAATATTTGTTATCACATCACTGTTCCTCCAATGTTTCAGCCCGCATTGGGCCCTTTATCAATAAAGGCCCCAATGCGGGCCGAAACGTTGGAGGAACAGTGATGTGTTTATATACATGAATTTGGCCAAGCACCAGGGAAGTGAAATTCGATGAGAGAGTGCAGGTACCTTCTTGAAAGGCCTAGGAGTAGGCCGAAACGTCAGCCGCCAATATGATAAATTACATTTTTTAAAAATACTTAAAACCTGTGAGTGTGGTTTCTATGCGATGGACTATATATATATATATATATATATATATATATATATATATATAGTCCATATTTATTTATTTATATATTCTGGTCTCCGTTTAAAGCACTGACTGATTTGCTAGGGTATGTTTAACCTTAGCAACCAGATAGCTGCTGCAATTCCAAACTGCAGAGTTGCTGAACAAAAATCTAATCAAATAAATTATTTAAAAAGAAAGACAAATTGCAAAGTATTTCAGAATAGCACTGTCTACATCTTACTACATTCATTTAAAGGTTAACCACACCTTTAAAAGTCTCCTTAAGAAAGTCAAACTGCAGTTTCCCATGCAAGAAATATATCGGGGGGGAGTCGTAAAGAGAAGGAGAAAAAAAATGGAAATTGTTCAAAAGGAAAGCTATTTGCAAACACCAGTTATATAAGCAGTTTAATAACACAATAATAAGGAAATTGTGTTGGACATTTTTTAGTACAGATATAGCCCTTCAACCAATTGCAAATTGTCTCAATATCACTCTTTATATCATACTAAAAGTTGTCTAAAAGGTCAAAAACAACTTTAAAGGTACTTTTATATTAACTTTTAGTATGTTATAGAGTGGTCAATTCTAAGGAACTTTTATATTTATTTTATATAAATATTTATTTTTTATAGTTTTCTCATTATTTGTCTTTTATTCTGACTCTTTCCAGCTTTCAAATAGGGGTCACTGACCCCATAAAAAAAAACAAATGCTCTTTAAAGCTACAGATTTATTGTTATTGCTACTTTTTATTACTCACCTTTCTATTCAGGCCCACACATATCTATATTTCTGTCTCTTATTCAAATCAGTGAATGGTTGCTAGGTTAAGTTGACCCTAGCAACCATACTGCTTTGTCTGTAGTTATGCCCCTGGTCTTGTGTATTCTAAATAAATGTGAATACAACCTACTGGCAGTAAAAAAAAACTAAGTAGGTTGCAACCACGACATAAATCGTGAGTGGCCTTTTAAGAAAACCAGAGTTTCTCTTTATAAGCCAGTGTATTGTGAGCATTGTACATGTAGCATTAGAGAAATCACCAATCAGTTGTTCCTGGATCTGTTTGGTCAGCAAATAGCTTGTACTGATTGGTCTGGAACAAAGCTGATGTGCGGGAGGTTGAATGATAATGGGAAGAGATCATGGTGCCGTTTTGCTGGTTTGTTTTTTCAGTAGGCCATAAATAATGAACACAGGGTTTATTACAATTGCACTGGCTCTACATGATAAACTATTTTGGAAGTCTAAAGGACATGTTGAGGTTTGGGATGATTTATTGTGTATGGTTTTAAAGGTTTTTCCATATTGTTTTCCTAGACTGTGCTGTTGGCAAAATGTTTGTTCTAGCAGAGATGGTGGATACAGTCCGTACGAATCCTTGGCAATTCGAGAGGAAGTTGAACGACTCCATAGCAGAAGAGCTCAATAAGAAACTAGCAAACAAGGTAGGAACATTAGCAAAACATTTTTACTGTGTTCACAGTACAAGGAGCTCATTTAGGAATAGAGAGGTTCCAGGCTTCTCTTGAATAGGGTTATATGCAGGAGGTCATGTAGCTGGAGACAGTTCATAGTCCTACTTTTAATAAAACCCCTGAAAATACTTACTGGGTGCTCTTTTTCGACAGGCTACTAAATGTGCCCTGTTTGAAGTAACATATAGTAACATGTCTACAACATGTAGTGACCGTGAAGTGGCATTATACACGGGCCTATTTAATAAAGCATTATATGATCAGTGCAGTTTATTAGTTGCAAGGGCCATACGTCAGCTTAATGGTCCTGTAATGCCTGATTCAAATTCTTTAGTAAATATATTTTAAAATGATGTGTGTGTTTTTTATTGCCTATATAATATACTTTTTATTTAAGGTATGTATATGCACATACAAAGGCATCGTCATGCTCTTAATCCACCTGCTTACTCTAAGAGGGAACCTGTTCAACCTCAATTAAAATCCTTAGCATGGCTGCCTGTTAATAAGCAAAGAATAGTCTAAAACATTCTTCTGCTAACATTCAAAGCCCTTCACTACATTTCTTTACCTGTCTCACTGTTCCTTCCTGGCCGTTTCCTCCTTTCCTCTCAGAGTCACCATCTCTTAATTCACACCCACTATTATCTCTCCTCTAAATCCTTTCTATCTCGCTGCTCCTTACCTCTGGAATTCTATCCCTGAATTACTCCATAGGAAACACTCGCTCAGCCTGAAAAAAAACTCAGATTCTACATTTTGCAGGACTAGAACAGTATCTAGTCTAGTCCAGTCCTGGCACTTAAGGGACAATGCCCAAACCTCTGTTCACTGTTTCCCTTCAATTTATGCCTGTATGTTAATTACTCTCATAGATGGTAAACTCTACAGGTCATGGGCACATTTCCTTCTGTGCCCTTACCACATGGCATTTATTGTCTGTTTATTTATTTATTTATTTATTTATTTATTTATTTATTTATTTATTACAATGTTTGTCCTCCCTGTGGGTACTTTTTTTACATTGTTAGATTGTACAACACTGTGTATTATTGTAGCAATATAAATAAAGTTATACACACATGTTCCCATTATGCATGTATTAGTTAACATAGTTTCAAATATAATGTACTTCTGGCAAGAATTTGTAAATATTCACTGATTAGATCCGTTACTACACAAAGATTTCCCTTTGGCACCAAATCTCTGCTTGTACATGCCCAGCTTTACATATAGGCCAAAATAAAAAAAAAAAGACTCTAACTCTGATGTGAATGGTAGATTTAAGTGATAGATAGGATGTCTGTTCATCCTAATATCGGTTCTCTCTTCCACACTATGGGAAACAATTAGAAGATTTGATATACCCAGCTGATCAATACTGTATGAAAATTGATTCTAGTATTTTTCTTGATGCATTCTGTACAAAGTTATTTTGGGTAGTACCCTTTTATGTTGTCAGCTATTAAGGTAGGGGTAGCATGATAGGAAGGATTTTATGCACAAACACATTGTGATGTATTATATACAGCATTTGTGGAACGAAAATATTGCAAACTTTACTTAAAACCTATTAGCCTCCTCTTCCTTCTATTCTCTATAACTCAAAATAAAATGCTGTTTCTTTGTGCTTAGGTTGTATATAACGTGGGTCTCTGCATCTGCCTTTTTGACATTACAAAGCTGGATGATTCTTATATGTTTCCTGGTGATGGAGCATCACATACAAAAGGTAACACTGTTTTACAGTCTAAACTGTAGTCCGTTAGATATAGCTGAGCTAAAGCACCTAGCATTCCACCAATTACCAGTAGCAGTCAATAGGGTGCTGGCTGTTGCAGCTTCCCATTGACTGTCTACATGTAAAATATGAATGTACATATAGGTTAATATTTAGGTGAATTAATTAATTTACCTCTAGGTCATGTTGATCATTTTTCACTGCTAGGTTTGCTTTTTTAAGTGTTACCTGTAGTTCCTAAACCTGACTGTTTTGCCAACCTGACTGTCTCTTTTCAACCTGTCAGTTAGAAGCACAAATATGGCAGCCCCTCCTAGAGGAAGAAGAAAAAGCTTCAGGAAGTACTTTTATTGCAAAATTATAATGCTTGTGCAAAGACAATGTGTATTTGATAACCATTAAATCCAGGTGTTCAAGATCAAAAGATTTAACCATTAACATTGCAACACAAGCCTATGGGTACGGTAATCTTGTCCCACCAACAATTTAATGAAACATAGCACTTATAAAGCAGGATAGGTTTAGTCTATTTTAACCTCTATATAATTTAATGTTTGTTTGATATTCACTTCTATTATGTCCTCAGAATGATTTTATGGAAGATTATAACTCTTATGACAGATTGTTGCATTCAGTTTTCCCCTGGCATCTGGCATTAAAGGAGAAGGAAACCCCCAGGGTGCAAAACCCCTCCCTCCTCCCCCCTGGCCTACCTGTCCCCCTGGGCAAATGCCCCTAACTTGTTACTCACCCCTCTGCGCAGGTCCTGTCCACGGAGTTCACAGTCGCCATCTTCTCCCACGCGCGTCTTCTTCCTGCTCTGACCGGCGTCTTCTGGCGCATGCGCAGTAGGAACAGGTACCGGTACAGCTCTACTGCGCATGCGCCGAATGTCACAAAGTTTTCCGATTTCACTTCGTGACATTCGGCGCATGCGCAGTAGAGCTGTACCGGTAACTGTTCCTACTGCGCATGCGCCACAAGACGCCGGTCAGAGCAGGAAGAAGACGCGCGTGGGAGAAGATGGCAACTGTGAACTCCGTGGACAGGACCTGCGCAGAGGGGTGAGTAACAAGTTAGGGGCATTTGCCCAGGGGGACAGGTAGGCCAGGGGGGAGGAGGGAGGGGTTTAGCGCCCTGGGGGTTTCCTTCTCCTTTAAAGGATGGCGTTGGTTTCTGTTAGACTTGTCTTGTTAGACTTGTCTTGTAAGCTGTTTGAGGGCTGGGGTCCCACTCATGGCAGAAGAAGCACCGAAGCTTGTCTGTGCCACCTGTTAATGACTATAATGCAAATCCTAACACTATGCTCTTCCACAATCACAAAATGTACTGTTTATCATCAAGGGTTGCCTGTCACTCCTGATCAGCAGAATACTCTTAGCAGCTTTTAGTGAGATTGCTAGTAGTTATTTTAAGGTTACTAAATTGCCATTTACCACCCAACAGTTTCCACTGATGTGTGTATGTTGTTTCACCATTTAAATGGAACTGCATCTGGCAGCAGTATCAGAACACTAGCATTTGTAGTTGCATAACCAATAGAGCGACAGCCATGACCAAAGCAAAGACAATGTATTCTCTCTCTTACCAAACAACAAGATTGCATTATATTATTTCCCAATGGGAAGAAAAATTGGTCACAGGTTCATTTAACATTTCAAAGCACTATGTAAAATGCTTTCTGACAGGCGATTGTTTCTCGTACTCAACAAGTCACATGGCTGGGGGCACCTGGGAAAGTGACAATATGTCTAGCCCCATGTCAGATTTTAAAATTAAATATAAAGCAGATCTGTTTACTCTATTGAAAAACGGATTTCAGTGCAGAAGTCTACTGGAGCAGCACTATTCACTATGTATTGAAAAAAACACGTTTTCCCATAAAGAATAATAATACACCATAGGGACTTATGCTTAAGGAGCATTTTAAATGAACAAATTGCATTCCATATCAACCCTATACAATAGCAGAGGCCAATATGATTTCCGGTCCCCATACATAATTACAGTTTTAAGAACTGATATAGATAATGTTAACTTTCAATCACCTTGGGCACCTTAGTCCAATCTCCTCTTTCTTCTTCATGCTCTTTTTATTCAAACTGTTTAGCTTCCAAGTCCTTTCCTGCTATTCTTGCCTGTCCCACCTCCCCCCACCATGCCCAATGAGAACAGTGGGACTTTCTGTAGTAGAATCACATATGCTTCATTTCAAGCCTTGAGAATTTGAACTAATTTTGACGTTTTCAGGTATATATTTTTATGATTTCTTATGATATCCACATGTTTCTGCCTAATTCATTAACCTTTTTTTGTATCCATGCAACTTTCAGTGCAGTTCCGGTATGTCGTGTTTCGTCCTTTCCTGGATGAGATCCTCATGGGGAAGATCAAAGGTTGTAGCCCAGAAGGTGTTCATGGTGAGTATGTGGGATTCTCTGGATCCCTCCATAAAGTAAATCTGTAGACTTTATACCCATATACTTAGCTCAGCACTAGTATGTTGTTAGATATGTATCGATTTATTTCTTCTGGGAACATTCTGATTCTTATTTTGCTTAACGTCATTCCCATGAATCATTTACATTTCCAAACTGGAGAGCTGCTGCACAAAAAGTTAAATAATTCAAAAACTGAAAAAATAATAAATGAAGACCTATTTGCAAATTGTCTTAGTATATCACTGTTTATATTATTATTATTATTATTATCACATTTCTATAGTAACAATACAATAAATGTGTGTGTATTTATACAAATAAAAAATATAAATGTAAAATATATATAATGTGTTTTTAGAATGTTTCATGCTTTTCAGATTGTGTGTTCCTTGGTGTGGGGAACTGATTTTTATAGTGTCTATATCCATTTAATTGAATTAATCTTGAAGTATTTTGTATGATGGACAGATAATAGCATTGTATCTACTGCTTAGATCTTCTTTTGTGGGTAGGAGACCGTGGAAGTATTTGATTCTGCTGGACATCTGTCTTGCTCAGCTCCATAATCTTGCAGATAATAAATGATTCTTCATTTCTCCTCCCAGTTTCTCTAGGCTTCTTTGATGATATTGTTATACCTCCGGAGTCCTTGCAGCAGCCAGCAAAATTGTATCCTTTGTGCTCACAGAGAGTGATGAGAAAGTAGCTGGGAGATTCCGTCAGGCTGTTTAGTGAGTGTGCCCATATGCTGTGAACATTTCTTTGACATTTCTGCTGTCAGTGATGAGGCTGAACAGGTATGGGTGTGGGAGTATGAGACGGAGGAGGGTGCTCATGACCTGTACATGGATGTAGGTGAGAATATCCGATTCCGCGTGGTGGACGAGACCTTCATAGACACATCTCCAACTGGACCCAGCTCAGCAGAAGCCTCCTCATCAACGACTGCAGAGGAAACTCCTCGCAAAGAGGCACCCTACACATTAGTGGTGAGAACTTTAGTCGGGTCTTACACGGGGGAATTCATTTTGTTCAGTGTCACCACTAAGAAATATTACAAATTCACTTGTGACAAAGGGGCATTTGTGATATTCAGAAATGATCTGCCAGTAAGCTTACGGCTGGAGTTATAGAGTGAATGGGAACAGCAATTAATGTATTGTAACCCTTTGATCTTATTTCTCTCTAGGGGTCTATAAGTGAGCCAGGGTTGGGCTTGCTATCGTGGTGGAGCAACAACTGATTCCATGGAGCTGCGTTGCTATACAACATGGTCAGATCCTTATTGCTGGGGCAGGAGTCCATGCCAGTGAGGAATACACAGCATTGGCAATGAAAATGGGAGTATGTTACAGAGACATGTACTTTCTAAGGAAGCAATAGATTTAATATCTTCAATGAGTCTGCACTATATTGTTGAAAAAAAGAGCTTTTGTTATCTATATTGTTTGTCATTTAAATCATACTTTCAGTTGACTTAAATCCCATTTGGATATTGAAAATGGGAACCTCATAGTACAAAGCTACAGCTTTGCTGTCAGGAGAGCTTTAATAACAGCACTCAATTTTTTTTTTTTTCTTCAAAACAAGTAGTTCCACATAATTCTGTTTCTATGGGAGATTGCCTTCCTGTATTTCAGAGCTTTCTGGATAACTGATCCTATACCTGTACTGGTAGTAACCTGCAGTTGGTGAAGCTCCACATGCCTTCTAACACTGGCGCATGGACAAGATCTTGCACAGATTGATGAATTATTGATCAGACTCTACAGTAACTGAATCTGCGTTGCCCAAAGTGACATAAAGGGGAACAATCGCAAAAATGAAAATTGATTTGCTTCATCATACTGAAAGAAGAAACTTTCTAAATACAATAAATTAAAAAATCTGTACCATTTCTGAAATAATCAAGTGTATCTTCAATATTCCTTTCTCAGCATCTGTTTCTCTTCCTTCAGGAGTTGGGTGTCAGATGAATGATCCAATATATCTTATAGGAGGCTCCTTTTGACTAGATTTATTAGAGCTAACTATTGAAAACCACCAGAAATCATCTCTCTCTACATGCAGAATTTGCACAAAAAGGCAGTTATGATTGTTTGTACTAGAATCAATTATTTGAGTGAACTCTAATTTATCTGCTAGGAAAGGGCATCCCCCATAAGAAATATTGAATCATTCATCTGACATCCAACTGCTACATGAAGAGAGGAATAGTGAAGATAAACTGGATTATTACAGAAACAATGCAGAATGTTTGTATTTAAAAAGTTTCTTTGGTATGAGGAAGCTTAAAAAAAAAAAAAATATATATATATTTTTTTTTGCGATAGTTCCACTTTAATGTTGTACATGTATTGGTTTGCCCTGGAAATCCACAGGCCACACTTCTGCAAGTAATCTAACTGGATTAGTCGTGGGCAAGTTTCTCTGATAATCAGTATATGTGGGGCTTGTCATAACTGCATCAGAAAAGATTTCCAAACTTTATTTGTATGGGGTGAAATCTGTTGCTGCAGGAGGAAACAAATTTTATTCGACTATTTCCACTCCCAAAGTTGTGACTTTAATTTGCCTACAACCAGTACCAAGGCCACTTTAAAATGTGTAAAGCAGGTATTTATGCAGGTCCCTCCATGATTTGGGGTTAGGGCAATAATTAAGCATCTTGTAGATAAGGCAGAACCTTTACGTTATCCCACAAGAGGGGTGTAGTATTGCTTTAATGGATTGCATTAAATGCAGTGATTAGAAGCTTTTGGTAGGAGGAAAGTTTGGGATGTCAATACACATTACTTTTTTGGGTGCTATATCAATGAATGTGAAGGTTTTTTTTTTTTGCGTATGAAGACAAGAAGTGATGAAAAATTAAACTTTCAGATCTAGAAAAATGGTTAAAAAGAAATCCTGGTGTTTAAAAAAAAAAAAGAAAAGAAAATGATTAAGGTTAACTTTCCCTTTAATGACTATTTACAAAAGAAAACAGGATTGAAGGGCCCTGAATATACATTTTTAAGCACCTGTTAACAAGAATGCTTGGGCCCTCCGGCTTTTCTGTAATTTGGAGCTCCACACCTTAAAGGGATAGTGTCACGGGAAAAAAAAAAATTCAGTTAATAGTGCTGCTCCAGCAGAATTCTGCACTGAAATCCATTTCTCAAAAGAGCGAACATTTTTTTTATATTCAATTTTGAAATCTGACATGGGGCTAGACGTATTGTCAATTTCCCAGCTGCCCCAAGTCATGTGACTTGTGCTCTGATAAACTTCAATCACTCTTTACTGCAAGTTGGAGTGATATCACCCCCCTCCCTTTCTACCCCCCCCAGCAGCCAAACAAAATAAAAATGGGAAGGTAACCAGATAGCAGCTCCCTAACACAAGATAACAGCTGCCTGGTAGATCTAATAACAGCACTCAATAGTAAAAACCCATGTCCCACTAGACACATTCAGTTACATTGAGAAGGAAAAACAGCAGCCTGCCAGAAAGCATTTCTCTCCTAAGGGCTAGTCCACACGGGGAGATAGCGATGCGTTTGCGGCGACAAAGCGCCGCGACAGTCGCCGCAGGCGACAGTTTTGTATGGGCGCCTATGTAAAAACGCCTGTGCTAACCACACGAGGCGATGCGCTTTTCAACAGTCGCCTGAAAATGCCTCGCCAGGCTCGTGTGGTTAGCACAGGCGTTTACATAGGCGCCCATACAAAACTGTCGCCTGCGCCGGTCGCGGCGCTTTGTCGCCGCGACTGCAAACGCGTCGCTATCTCCCCGTGTGGAATAGCCCTAAAGTGCAGGCACAAGTCACATGACCAGGGGCAGCTGGGAAATTAACAAAATGTCTAGCCCCCATGACAGATTTCAAAATTGTATTTGACTAGATTTCAAAATTGAATATAAAAAAATCTTTTTGCTCTTTTGAGAAATGGATTTCAGTGCAGAATTCTGCTGGAGTAGCACTATTAACTGGTGTGTTTTGAAAAAAACATGTTTTCCGATGACAGTATCCCTTTAAAACCAGTGAATGTAAAATGGATGAGGGTGCTATGCTAACTTTTTCAATGTACGTTTATTTTTTTTTTTTCATTCCAAGATATTAAGGGATACATGTACTGTTAAAATGAATGAATTTACTGCTCCACCTGCTGGTCATTTTCCATCCAGTCTGACCACAAAGTAGTCAAGGAAGTTGTCAGGAGATGGAACGAGGCTGCTCTGATGTTCTTTTGCTTTTTAAAAATTAGAAGCCTTGCTCAAATCTTTCCTAACCAGAAGATCGCAGTACATGTATCCTTTAATATCTTGGAATGAACAAAAAATAATGTACATTGCAAAAGTGGTTAGAATAGCACCCTCATCAATTTTACTTTGTCAACTAAAATCTAACCTAACAGGAGTGTTTTGCCTCCAATAGGATTATTTATATCTTAGTGGATTAAGTACAATGTACTGTTACTGGCAAAAAAAGGAAATTTAAAAATCTGATTAAAAATGATGTAGTCTATGGGAGATGGCCTTCCTATATCTGTACCTCTAAACTTAGAATTAAAGGAGGAAAGCCCAGAGGCATTAGGATGTAAATGAAGTCACACAGTACAATGTACTCTGATCACATTCTTTTTATTTTGATATCAGCTCAGAAATAAAATATATAATTTCTTTTACACAGCGTTAGTTTATTTTAATATCTTCCCAAAGATGGAAAGCATCACTGTTACCAGACGAACCCCCTCACATCTACAGAACATTGCAATAAATACAAAAAAATGAAATTGGGCACAATGTAAGAAGTGCGAGTTACTGGATTGTTTAGTTTTAAGAGAAGTCAATTGACATTTGCTAATTCTGCAGTAAAAAAAAACAGCCGGTGACATCCAGTGTGATGTAAGTGCTCTAGTCAAAGATGATTGGTACGTGGCTGCTTCTGCCCATGAATAAGGTAACAATGAAAAGCAGTGAAGAGACGACCGGCTCCCTCATTTCTGAAGTTCTTTCATGCGGTTGAGAGCGCTGCCAGCTTGGAACCACTCAATCTGGGTCTCGTTAAAGGTGTGATTAAGGAGGATGGTTTCTTGGCTGCCATTTTGATGTGTGATGATGCACTTTACTGGCTAGATGTCATTAAAATAAATAAATAAATACAAGTTTCAACAGAAGATGGCAAGGCATTGGGTCTATATAAAGAGTTACTGTATGGAAACATCTAAGTGATGCAAGTTTTTTTATTCTTAGGACTATGAAGATTTTTATTCATCCTGGTCATGGTATATATAGTATAAGTAATTCTAAAACAACTCGACTTGCAGAGTAATCATTGAAGATTGAACTAAAGAAGCAGCTTGGATGAGTAGTGAAACGTCTTCAATTACTCAAGCAAGTCCAGTTTTATCATGTTTAACTGTCCTATCGGGGATTCTCCAGAAAGGAGTTCTTTAAAAGGTTGCAGCTGGATTTTCTCTGCTCAATTATGTTAAAGGGATACTGTCATGGGAAAACACATCAGTTAATTGTGCTGCTGCAGCAGACTTCTGCACTGGAATCCATTTTTCCAAATAGCAAACAGATTTTTTTTATATTGAATTTTGAAATCTGACATGGGGCTAGACATATTGTCAGTTTCCCAGCTGCCCCAATCATGTGACTTGTGCTCTGATAAATTTCAGCCACTCTTTACTGCAAGTTGGAGTGATATCACCCCCCCCCCCCAGCAGCCTAACAAAAGAACTATGGGAAGGTAACGAGATAGCAGCTCCCTAACCCAAGGTAACAGCACAAGTCACATGCCTGGGGCAGCTGGAAAACTGACAATATGTCTAGCCCCATGTCAGATTTCAAAATTCAATATAAAAAAAAAAATCTGTTTACTCTTTTGAGAATTGATTTCAGTGCAGAAGTCTGCTGGAGTAGCACTATTAACTGGTGCATTTAGAAAAAAACATGCTTTCCCATGACAGTATCCCTTTAAGTGCTATGCAGCTATAAACAGTAAGCACCATTAGCAAGATTATATATACTCAAGCACACAAACATTTTAGCTCTGTAACAGCAGCTGTTGAAACTTCAAAAAGAAGATTTCGGTTACCTTTCCAGGTGCCAAATCTTTGAGCCCAGCAAGTGTGATCTTGTCCTCTGGATGAATTCTATCATAGTCAGCTGGGTCTGAGAAGGTTAAAGGCAGAAGTCCCTGCTTCTTCAGATTGGTTTCTAAAAAAGGGGGGGGGGGGGAAGAATTACCTCACTATGAAAAATAAATTAAAAAAAAAAAAAAAACAATACACAGTGTAGGACCATCAGAGATGGACTGGATATCTAAAAACGAAATGATTGTGCTGTACAGATAAGAGAATTCCCGCAAAAAGAAAACACCACTGTTACAAATTAACCAATGACATCCTTCTGTTGAAAGACTGATTGGTGTTCTAAACTTTCTGGGTCTGAACAATACCCTTTTCTATAAACGCAAATGACTGAAGCACCAAGTTACACAAGCAGAATACAAAAGAGGTTATGCACAAACCGTTCTGTTTCACCCTCTCTGCTTGTCTGCAGCAGTGAAAGAAAACATACTGGTTTTATATGAACTGAGAGCTGAACTCTAGTTCCCTTCCAAGGTAGCACCAATCCTGGAAATCACAAAAACATGAAGAGCAGTGCTTCTAATAATTATGTAACTCACCATGAATTCTGGCAAAACTTTTTGTAATAATCGCTCTGCCTCCTAAGTGCCGTGGTTCTAGGGCTGCATGCTCTCTGCTGGACCCTTCACCGTAGTTCTCATCACCAATCACCACCCACTTAATGCCATGTGCCTACAAGAATTAAAAGGAGAATTCCAGTTGTTTGTATTGAATACATTGGCGAGAATTTTTCCTCTTGCCACCCAGCCCCCACCTTTCACACGGTAGTAGAACTGTGTGATTTATATGTAGAAGTCATCAGGTTTGTATAAACTGTTCTACTAGAGCAGGGCAAGGGACATGTAATCATTTATGTATTCTTCCACACCTGCTTCCTTTTTTGTTACCAAGATAATATTGAAATTTGTATAGAACGTATATTAGCATTAGCTAATTTAGCCCTGGCGTGCTGTTGCAGCATACACACCAGTTCATAATCTCGTACCTTGTAGTAGCGTGCGGTGTCTGGGACAGATCCATATTCCTGGTTAACACAGTTCTTTGCAGAGTTTGCCTTGTTGTTCTCTATGTTGATGGCACCAATAAGGAGGTTGTTGGAAATGTTGTCCAAGTGTCCTCTAAATTTTAACCAAGGTCCAGCTGCAGAGATGTGGTCAGTTGTACATTTCCCTTTTACCTACAAAACCATTTAATAGATGTAAAGAAGTGGAAGATGTGAGATGTGGTTTTAGGTTTTGACTGTACAAGCTAGGAGGTATTCATTTGTACAACCTCCTAATGGATCATGTAAGGTCATTTTTCTCTTTTAGGGACAGGCAATCTTCAGCAAATTTTATGTTGATTGGATGCAGCAATTTGTAGCTCCTAAACATTTAGGGGCAGATTTAACAAAGTTCAAAGTGAAAAAAATTCTAATGTTGAGCTAATTTTTGTGTAGTCCCAAATTCGATTTGAATTTGAAAGAAATTCAAAAATTCAAATATCGAAATTTATCATGTACTGTCTTTACCATTCGCCATCGAAAACCTGCCAAATTGCTGTTTTAGCCTATGGGGGACCTCCTAGAATCTATTTGGAGTCAACTTAAAAAAAACAAAAAAAAAAAAAAAAAAAAAAAGACCTTTTTTGGAAAAACTTAGAATCTAATTTGATTGAATGCTCAGTTACTTCAATTCGTACAATTTGCATTTGATCGAAAACAGACCTATTCACCCAAAAAAAAAAAAAACCTTCAAAAAACTCCCATTACTTTGAAATTCGATACTTGATAAATATGCCCTTTAGAATGCTGAATATTGCCCAACATTTTCCTGCGTTTTATGCATGGCTATTAAACAAACAAGATGCTTTGCAGTCACATTTGACACTCCAAAGCTTTATTGTACACGATAATGTGAAAATTCAATAAAGAGAAAGTTAAAAAAAAAAAAAAAAAAAAAGATGCTTTGCAGTCACACGGTAACCTGTAAATAGTAGAATTACCTTAATGAGAATCTGCATGTTCTCTAGATCTTTCCCATCCCATTTATCAAAAGGTTCCAAGAGTTGCAAGCGCTGGCTTGTTGGGCTGACCTCTACTTGTAGGCTGTTCCCATCTTTAGGTGGGTGCTGATAAGTGTCCTGGCCAGGGTCAAAGCTCTGCAGAAAGACATGGAACTCAATGCTTAGCTTATGTATGAGAACAATGAAAAACAATTATAATCAGAAAATGCTGACTGTGTAAAAGATCCATGTTTTTAAACAAAATACTTGCTGTGTAATTCAGTACCTCCAATTTAGATGGAAGGAACTAATTATGTGCAGCCTCAGGTCTGGACTGGGGAGTCAAAATAGGCCTTGGCTTTCAAAGTACATAGAGACCCAAACACCCCCACCAGCTCAATAAACAGAGACTGTCTATGGAATCTTACATAAGCCCCTCTATCATTTGCCAGAACCCACAGATTGCCAGTCTAAGCCTGTTCAGCAGAACAGGATTTGTGAAAACTCCCAACTATTGGTGATTTTGTAAAATCCTGGCAAATATCTTTACAGTACATGCCTTTAAAAAACAGATATTTATATTGATAAACTGTTCCATATTACATGCAACGTAAAATAAGTTATTATTCTGGACAAAGGAAGGGGAGAGAGAGATAAGAAGTATAAAAAAAACATTACAGATTTAGGGAGCTCATCTGCATCTGGAGGCTGCAACTTGAATTTCTTCCCATCTGCACCAGTCAGGAAGTCTCTCTCTGGATCAAATTTTAAAGTTCCAGCAATTGACAAAGCTGTGACTATCTGCAAAAGTAGAAAAAATGTCAGCGAAGCTCCAACAGATAGAAGTGGTGTAATACTGCAGGGACAGAGCAGGAAATACTGAAAATGCTGGAACTGGCTAGAGCAGTTACAACAGGAGAGAAGGGGAAAAATACATCACAAGCACTATGCCACAATTATGCAGGGTTTTAAATTAAGCTTAGTACTTTCCACTGCTCCCAAATGCCACACATCCCACCCCATACCTTAAGTGGAACACTGCCACTTTGTATTTTATTTACTCGAATACCACCCTATCCTAATTCTGTGTTCAGACTTTACATGAAAAGTGAGTGGACATCACAGAACATTATGCATTATCACCTTTCTACTCTCCCCTCAACATCTTCCTCGTAGTCAGGCTACAGCTCTGGCACGTGGCATTGCTGAAGTTAACGGTCAGAACTTTGTGCTTCAGGAGCAGAAATAACCCTTTCATAAGCAGCGTTCATGCAGTTATTTTTGGACAAGGACAACGTAAAAAAATCTTATAATCATAGGCTCACGTTCTGCTTTAAGAACTAGCGGCTGTTATAGGAGTGCAAGAACAGTGAAAACATTGCAGTCAAAGCAAAGCATTACAAACCTCTGGGGATGTTACAAACGCGTGAGTTTCAGGGTTAGCATCGTTTCTTCCTGTGAAATTCCGGTTATAGGATGTTACAATGGTGTTCTTCTCTCCTTTCTTAATGTCCTTCCTAAAATGCAGATTGTACACATTTGTTAGGCATTAAAAACGCTCTGTAACATAGTAACAATTACATTACCGTTACATTAGTCATATCCAAAACAATTTTGCACATACCTATCCCACTGCCCAATGCAAGGTCCACAGGCATTTGCAAGCACCACACCTCCCACATCACGCAAGACTGCAGCCTATCAAACGAAAGAAAAAACAACTCAGAGGACAACAGCACAGCAAGTGTCCTCAGTATAAAGTGCAGGTGCGCAAAACATTGCTTGGTCTTTGGCACAAATAAACACTTTCTTCACCAATTCAGAGTGCTGCTGCGCAATTGCTACAGTATGCAGTTACTACACTGCTTAGGAAAATTAACTCTTAAGTGGGCACACCCGTGTGGTGGTTTGTACAATGCTTCATCTGCAATAAATGCACTTCATGTATCAAACATACAATATTTCTTTAAAGAGGCGGTATACACCTATATACAGACACCCTTTTGTTTAAAATGAGCAAAATAAACTTGACAATGTATTCTGCTTATTCTTTTGTTTGAAAAACATGCAAAGATATTCAGCATTAATATGATAAAGCACTAGTGTCTCTCTTTGAAATCAAGAGTTAGCTGTGTATGAGGAAAAAAAAAAGTTGATGCATCGTTGAGGGGGGCAGGTGGCAGAAAATGTAAAGTTATGGTGCCTATTTATCAAAGACAATGGTGCAAAACAAAAGAAAAAAAAGGGGGGTGCACTAAATGCAGGAGTCAGTTTGGGATTCAGCCAAGATACTAAAATGCTATAACTATCAACACACAGGATTTTATATATTAATGCCAGGAGTTTAGATGGTGATGCATGGTTACTTCACAAGCTTTTTTTGTACTCCTTGAGAGAGATGTACACATCTCTCTATATAGCTTAAGGCAACAAGCATTCCTTGGTGTCACTCATCTGCAAACACAGTAGGTAAATAGTCTACTTTAGAGCAATACTACTACCTGAATCCAAATAAATATAAACACACACACAAATAAAAGAGCATTAGACAAACTATATAATGGAAAGTATACACAGAAGGCTTGACATGCAAATCACACAGGCAGCACTTACATAGCCGTCTCTCTCTATGGTGGCCCGGATCTGTTCAGAACCTGGAGTGATCGTAAACTGCGACTTGCACTTCAATCCATGGTCCAGAGCTTGTCTGGCAACAGCAGCTGCCCTCCCCATATCTTCATAGCTAGAGTTTGTACAGCTGCCAATCAGACCTGTGCATGAAAGAAATGAAAGTCTGCACACGCATTTGTTTGCTTAACTGTGAAGTATCTACATACCACTTGAGGGAGTCAATGCTGAAGTTCATTGTTTCAATATAGGAGGGGGTTATCTTCTTTGGTACTTTTCATATGATATAGAGCTACATGTCTAACTTCAGTCACTAGCCTACACCATCTTACAGTAGCAATATACAGTGTGGGTTATCTGACTGCCACCCTCCCAAAAAAAAAAAAAAAAAAAAACAACTCTGCGGCTACAGATGGCCAACTGCTACTACTATATAAATATAATTCTGTTTGCCAAGAACACGTTTACAAAATGATACACTAGTGAATTCTCTGTACAACCTACCAACTCGGATATCCAATGGCCAGCCTTTCTGCTCTGCCACAGCCCCGACCTCGGACACAGGATTGGCCAAGTCTGGTGTGAATGGACCATTGATGTGTGGCTTGAGCTAAGAGAGAAGTTTTAAATATGCAAAATGTACCTCAGATAAATAGCTTAAAGTAATCAAGAGAGAATACAATACCTGCATACATTACACTAGAAAAATAAGCATTTATATCTAACAGTGTGTCATTCAGGTAAGAATATATTTCTGTACCACACCAATACTATGTTCTTCTGTACAATCCCAATAACATGTGAACTTCCATAATAAAATAGCATTTTGTTCAGTTATGCCCATACCATAACAATATGCAAATGGCTGATCAAAAAAGGACTTTCATATCAAAACTGAAAACTGGAGGAATGTCTAGTTTATTCATTCCATAACTACAATGGCGCTCCCGCGGTGACATCTGCTTACCTCATCAAGGTTGATTTCAATTAGCTGATCATATTCACAACCCTCATCAGGTACCAAATTGCTCTTAAACTCATCTGCTAATGATGCAATCTCTAGAGAAACAAAAAAGTAAAGGTAAATGGCAGTGTGTATTAGACAGGATAATAGAAGTCAGAATGGCTCGTTTCACGGGATATCCGTATCTGGCAAAGACGTTAATCAAGTTAACGAGTCTACATACCTGATCGCCCAGTTTTGTCCAGATACTTTTTCATACGGTGGTTGTAAGGAAAAACAGATGTTGTGGCTCCAATCTCTGCTCCCATATTGCAGATGGTGGCCATTCCTGTACAGGAAATAGAGTCAACACCAGGCCCATGATATTCTACAATGGCTCCTGTGCCCCCTTTTACTGTCAGGATGCCGGCCACCTTTAGAATTACATCTTTAGGAGAGGTCCAGCCAGACAACTGCCCTGTCAGCTTAACACCAATGACCTAAGACAAAACAATAAGCAGTGAGGAATTTCACATTTTATTATCTTTTGCCAGTACTTTTACTATTAAAAGGTTTACGATTTAGGGAGAAATAAAATTACCAAATAAAGAAAGGTATATTTGGTAGGATTCATTTCTTACATTGGGACACTTGAGCTCCCAAGGAATGCCAGCCATAACATCCACAGCATCAGCACCACCCACACCAATGCAGATTCCACCCAAGCCTCCACCATTTGGAGTGTGGGAATCTGTTCCAATCAGGAGTACTCCAGGGAACGCATAGTTTTCCAAGATGATCTAGCAGAGAGAGAGAGATAAAAGATTTTTTTTATGCTTTTCACATACATATCTAGACAAAGACAAGATCGGCAAAAATACAGATAATCCAAAAAGGCCTAATTTAGCCTGACCTCTCCACAGATACAACTCTAACCAGCTACACTTTCCTGGATCTCGCTTAGTTACCCCAAAGCGGTCGTAGCATGAGATCACTTAGTATCTAAAACGCTCACTCACACCCTGAATCCTATCTGTGGGTCCATGGACATCCTATGTCCCTGTACTACAGGTCTCAGAGATACCAGACAGCTGAAAGTTTCCATTCTGAGTGCAATTAGACTCATTACACAATACGCAAGGTGGAAGGATTATCACTGAAACCAATATCATATTTTAGAACTCACTCTCCATATACAATGGGAGCATGCAGTTCTGAGTTTATGCAACACAACTCATTATACTGGACTTTCCATGACTAGAAAGACTTTTAGTGAATGAGTAAGGATTCACTGATTAATATTGCTATATTCAATAAGAATTCCAAAGTTCAGGCTGTTAAGGGCTACTAAACTTATTACACTCACATTTCAAATTAATAATGTAGAAGTTATTTTACAAAGTACCCTAGGCTGTAAACATTTTAGGCACACTTAATTAATTTAACATCCACAATTACAGGTAGTGAAAGCTCCACTAGAGGAGTTTGTCTGTGGAGCATAGCAACACATCTAGGACGAGCATCTGGATTCCTGTAGTTCCAAGACAGAACTAAAGCGGTGTTTTACATCCCTGGCCTAGGGACCAACAATTTCATCCCATTGCTCAATGTGTGAGAAAGCTGTGGGTTATTTATGAAAATACTTCATTGAGCACTGATCTCCTTCGCCCGAGTTGGCAAAACATATTTGAAATTGCAGACAGTATAAACATGATATAATCCAAAGTAGCTTCTGGGTAGATACGGACGGGGGGGGGGAAAAAGGAAAAAAAAAAAAGGAGAACCTGCTACTGGCCATAAGGTAACCTTGAGTTACAATACTAACAATGAGGAGGAGTCACACTAATTTTTACATTACATTTTATTTTCCTCCAAAGAGTTGAAAGAATGAATTAAGGTTTTTTCAGAGTCAAAAATACCTCATGTCTTTATACACTAGTACCTAGCTTTCAAATACAATGTAGCTCATCAACATTTTTTCTTCCTGGATGCACACTGCGTCTGGCAAAGAGCAGTTAAATGTGTGATATATACCTGATGGATGATTCCAGATCCTGGTTTCCAAAAACCAACTCCATACTTGGCTGCAGCAGTTGCCAAAAAGTTGTATACCTCCTGGTTGATATCCTACAGAGAAAAAACAAAATCAAGGAAAAAACATTTGAGACTGACAGACATCCAAACTTTAGGCTATTATATGTGATGCTATTGTAAAGAAGTCTTGTGTAGGTTGCAGAATTCAGGAGGAATGGTAGGGAAACAACATTGTAGTTGGACATGACCCATAACTATACTAATCTACTACAGAGGAATTAATCATAGGGTCAATGACTTATAACACAATTGGTGCGGTCACCCAAGCAAATAAAATCAGTGTACTAAACAATCTGTATCGCTACCTATTGATTTCAATGGCAATTTTGTAGACCCATGGGTGCTAGATGTTACAATCAGCAGTATGTTTTAAGAAACAAAATTGCTATTAATAATTAATAAGGTAGGATTCCAAGTATTTTGGCACCTGCAGAGCTATTAAGCACCCTTGGCAACAAAACACTTGCAATTACACTGTCATATCTCTTAAAGGAGAATTCAACTCTAAACTTGAAAAAAAAAAAACCCTACCCTACATAGACCCCCTCCCTCCTCACCCCAGCTTAAGTGTTACCCTGGGCTATTGCAGTATAAGGCAAAGCACGCCTGCACACCCTGGCCCGCCTTGATAGCTGTTGCTAGGTGCTCAGTCCTTGGGGGATACGGCTCTCCCTATGAGTATAGGATTCTCCAAATGAAGTACTGGCACACAAATAGCGTTGCCAAGGGGTAGAACCCCTACGTGTTTATTGAGTCAAACAAAAGGTTCACAACATTTCGGGGGCTGGCCCCTTAGTCAGGTGACCCTCGGGCTATTGCCCCCAACGTTTTACTTACCCCTTGGTGCAGATTCAGGCATTGGAGTTCACGGGTGCCATCTTCTTCTGTCGGAAATCTTCGGAATGAGATGAGCATGTCGGCGCAATTGCCGAAGTGCCGGTCTCATTCCAAAGATAGTGGCTTAAGATATCGCCCGTTAACTCTGATGCCTGAATCTGCACGAGGGGTAAGTAAAACGTTGGGGGCAATACAACAAACATACTTTCAAACGGCAGGGGGGGGGGGACTGTAGAGCAGCCGGCGACTGTGTAGAGATTTGCATCCACAGACCCAGTGCAGTCTGTATATTCGGATTGTTAATATAGCTGTATCGGCTTCTATGGCAGATATTTGACTTGTGCCATTTTGATCATTTATGACGAACCCTAAGCTTAACCTCCCAACTGAAGCCCAGACCACACTGAGCATGTGCATGGTCTTGGTCTTGCAAAGATGTTTAACAAAGTTACAAGATAGTGATCCCCCAATGGCAAACTTTGAAAACATAAATCATTTATTTAATTAGGCTTCTGGTGCAGTAAGTTCATGTATAGTATACAAAACACAGCATTTCTAGCATTATTCTATTTTAGAATTTAGTTCCCCTTTAAGAGTTCAAAATATGTCATTGTTGTCAGCAAAACACCAAGCAACATTAGCCTACAGCTGACCGTACATGAATAAGTTGCTTGCAAAGTGACTGGATACCTGGCTGGCTTAGCATGGTGTAATCCAATCTTCTGACCCTGGAGCAAATAATTAAATAGGGAGCTAGGTCAACCTGAAAAGAATGGATTGCATTTCTTGACCAATGAGTCGTCAGCCACGGTGATTTTTTTAAACTAGTCAAATACAGATCAGGAAACCCATTTTCTGCCACCATACAAACTCCAAAACTTTGTTTAGCCGCATTGTTTTCAAGTATGGGACAGGATGCTAGAACTATAGTAAATATAGGAGAATACAAATGGGCTTCTCAGAGCTCAGGCCTCTCAGACAACATGGCATAACTAACCATCCTTAGAACAGAGACAGGCATATTTGGCACTTGGAAGATATCCAGCATACCTCGGTTAGGGGAGACCATGCTTTTGGCATTTGTAGTTCTGCCACATATTACCTTAGCTCTTTTAAGATCTTTCTCTCCCCCAAGCTGCGCCTCAATCAAGTGGTCGCAGTGGATAGTGGAAGGAACAGCAACTCTGGCCAATCCGCTGCTAATGAACTGAAGCATGGCCATCTGGGCAGTCGCATCTTGCATAGCCACTCTGTCTGGCCGCAAGCGGAGGTAGGTCTTCCCACGTACTATTTCTTGAGATACTGGATCATCAATATGACCATATACTATCTTTTCAGACAAAGTTAGGGGGCGGTCCAAACTATGAATGGAAAAGGAAAGAATAAGTCCAGGAACATAATTCCCTAAAACATTACTGTCCAACTTCTGTGGTACAGAGGGCCAGAATTTCTGACCTACGTGGTGGAGGGCTGATAATGGAAGCCAGTGTTGACTACTCCCTCTGTTTAAACCACACCCATGTTAGCACAAGTACTAGTAACATCAAAAAATGAAATTGTTTTAAAGTAATAAAAATATAATGCAGTGTTGCCCTGCACTAGTAAAACTGCTGTGTTTGCTTCAGAAACACTACTATTGTTTATATAAATAAGCTCCTGTGTAGCAATGAGGGCAGCTTTCCAAAAGGAGAAAAAGCTCAGGTTACACAGCATATAACATTATGTTCTACAGAGCTTATCTGCTATCTGTTATCCACCATTTAGCCTGTGCAATATAGCCTTTTTTCAATTTCTGCCATTGCAACACAGCAGCTTGTTTATATGAACTATAATAGTGTTTCTGATGCAAACAGATCAGTTTTACCAATGCAGGGCAACAGCACATGATATTTACATTACTTTAAAACACTCTTTTTTGGTGTTACTGTAAGTCTATGTCCACATTAAGGGGGTAGCACACCAAAAAAAAAACCAAAATACATATGGTTGGTGCTCACTGCAGGGAGATCACTCATGTGAAACACGTTTATTACATCATATTAAGACATACCATTAAATCCATATGCCTCCTCCCCTATGGATAACAACACCCCAAGCACATGATTAAAACACCTTAGGGGCCCCTAACAATTTCCAAATTCTAACAAACCCCCACCAGGTTCACCTCCCACAGACAGAGTATGGCACACAGATAAGGAGCATAGGGTAAGCAGAGTGTGGCGCACACATGGAACAGGCAGAGTATGGCACACACAGGGAGCATAGGGCAGGCAGAATACAGCAAAAGACAGGGAAACCTATTAGGACCACTAAGATGAACAGTTTATGCTATGCTACATACAGTGACACAATGCTGGAGCCCCTCCAGCAGTTTGTATGAAGTGTCACAGGTGTACAATGCAGGGCCAGTTAATCTCCGTACTTATACCGAATAAAGTTTACCCATGGTAAGCAGTCACAGCAAGCAGACTTTAATGTGGGGGGGGGGCGAGTTGAGGTTGCCCAGATGCTTTCCTTCATATTTTTAGAAGCCCAGCTTAAAGGTCAGTCAAGGGGACATTGGAGGCAACTTCTGCTGACCTAGATATACTTGATACTGTAGCTTTGTTATATGCTGGGGGGGGGGGGGCAGACCGAATGTTAGACCTCAAAGGAGGCTTTAAACCAGTCAGAAAACCTCACTGTAGAATTGAGAATAACAGTAGGAATACATAGGCAGAACTTAGCATTAAGCATTTAGAAAGGTAAATACTTACTGGTTAAGAGGGAAAAAAAAATCCATTTAAGCATAGCAAGGTAACAGTGGCAGAGTACTTACCGCTTGCGTACTATGTTAATGTTTTTGTCCAGCTTCTCATAGTTGACATACTCATTGGCCTCAAAGTGGCTCATAGCCACCTTGGCCCTCTGGCACAGGACGGATGAAACGTGGTATCTGCGGGCTCCATGGCCTAGCACTTGCTGCAGAAAAGAAATCATACGTTGAAATGGGTTTGATGCATATACAGGCATGTTGCCACTGTTCTTGTAGAAGCAGACAGTTGGCTTTAAAAAGCCAGGTTATGTGCACTACAAACTGGTTACACACAGACCAAAATAGCAAATCCACTCACGCTCAAACCATGTTTAAATGGCTCATTGCCACTGCCCAACGATCGCCAGGAAGGACTACACTAAAAATGAACTACCACCTTTTAAACTGAACCCAAATTCCTATATTTTAACATAGCACTGCATAGTTCTTGCGGTTTTAGAAAAAAAAATAATATTGAATAATTCTTATAGCAGCAAGTTACAGGTGAGAGAATTCATCTGAATGAAGACCTTTTTCACAAGATTTTTTTCTTAAAAGCACCATTGGCAAGTGTGGGGACAAAGGAGCCAGAATAGAGATAATCAAGCATTAGGCTTCATTTACTCAGACCTGCAGCAAAACTCTCTGTAGTAGAGGACCTCAATGGGAATGTGTAATCCAGAGGAGATTTTTCTTAAGCACTCACATGCTCAGTGGGCTCTGAGCAGCTGTTGAGAAGCTAAACTTCTGTGGATATGCAACTTCAGACTGTCCCAAACTGCTTTGCAGGGAAAAAAAAAATCATACTTTCAAACAGCTTGAGGGTGCCCCCCCCACCTTACTTCCCAGAACTCAAGCAGCTTTGTTTGTTTCCCTGTAGAGCAGCCAGCAACTGTGTAGAGATTTGTATCCGCAGACCCAGTGCAGTCTGCATATTCTTGTTATTAATCAGTCTAGCTGTATCGGCTTTTATGGCAGATATTTGACTTGTGCCGTTTTGATAATTTATGACGAACTCCAAGCTTAACCTCCCAACTGAAGCCCAGACCACACTGAGCATGTGCATGGTCTTGCAAAGATATTTAAAGTTACAAGATGATGACCCCCTGCAGTCAACAGTTTACAGACCTGACACATTTGTACCTCTGTTTATAGAAGATTTGACAAACTATTCCTATAACGACAGCATGATTCTGTGAAAGATTTTAGGGATTTAGGGGACCCTCTACTCTATAAAGAAAAATTCTATCAGCATAACCAGTTAGCTGACTGAATAAAGTTCCTCCTTTATGATTTTTTTTTTTTTAAATTATTTGCCTTCTGATTTTTTCCAACTTTCAAATGGGGGTCACTGAACCCAATTAAAAAACAAATGCACTGTAAAGCTACGCATTTATTGTTATTGCTACTTTTTATTACTCATCTTTCATTTCAGGCTCTCTCCTATTCATACCGCAGTCTCATTTAAATCAATGCATGGTTACTAGGGTAATTTGAAGCCTAGCAACCAGACTACTAAAACTGCAAACTGGAGAGCTGCTGAAAAAAAGCTAAATAACTTGAAAAACACAAATGATAAAAAATGAAAATCAATTGCAAATTGTCTCAGAATATCACGTTCTACATCATACTAAAAGTTCATTTAGGGGCGAGCCCTTTTAATGTAAAAGTGGGATGTTAGCATTAAGCGTAGATAATGAATTCTATGTAAATTAGATGAATCAAAGTATTTTAAAAATGGACATTTTAGTGAAATTAGTCACCGAGAATAAATTATAGTTAATATATTAATTGAGAATACAATTACTGAAGAACACAAAGATCTTAAACTAAAGTATGCTTTTATGTTTATCTTAATAATATGAGTTATAGAAATTTATATATTTATATATTTAAATACTGCCTCTAAGTAGAGATACAGGTGTATCAATTGATGGATTGTATAGGAAGTAGATGTGGATCAATTGATGGATTATACATAGAAGCAGACTATGTCGATACATTTGCAGCCTTTTTGTGAACTGCATTCCTGAAAGGGATAATTGTTTTTGAAGGAAGTACGTCATTGAGGATGCGAGCCTTCAGTGCGTTTTAAATAAAGTTTATTGTACTGTGAAATTATGCATGTGTGTGATATCACATGAAACGTCAGGAAATGTGTTTGTGAAATACAGCATTTTTCATTCCACCTCTGCCTTTGAGTCTGTGAACCACGAGACTAATAATATTCCAATTATATTCCAGACAGCAGCAGTTAAGTGATAAACATACCTGTGTTATCATGCCCTGATTTTGGACACCACCCTTTTGGGAACTGCATTTGCTCTTAACTTCACAAGCAGTCTAACTGTAAACACGGCACCTAGGCTTTTAGTTGCAGTCTCCTACCAACAAATATGATTCAGGTCTTGAGCCACATGAAGTGGCAAGAATGTTGGGAGAACCATTAATCAGTTGCTCTCTTTAGCAATGATTTTGGCAGCAAGCCTACTTTGCATGCTCCGAGAGGACATTATCAAAACCTACTAAATATTAACTCTTAAGTTACGAGTTGGATTAAGATCAACACAACAAAAAAAGGGGGGGGAAGGAGTTATTTTAATGGCTCCATTTGTAGAATAAAGATGCAGGAGGTTTAATTACTATAATGGGAGACAATATAACACAATGTAGAAAAAATACATTGCCATGTGCGGTGTATAAGCAATTAGCAGAAACAGTCAAGCAGCGCCAGAGTAAAGCTGGCCATAAACGCAAAGAAATGGATTGTACGAATTGAGGATTCGTACGATTTTCGGACCGTGGGTGGAGAGTCTCGACATTTTTCATCCGGCGGAGATCGGTCGTTTGGTCGATCGCACAGTTTAAAAGATTTGTCGGCTGCCGATAATATCTCTGCGTGTATTGCCGATTGTACGATTTTCATTGGGAGACTGTCACTAGCTTTGTCGGACATAACTTTCGTACAATTGCTGTCAGGGGCAGAACAACGGATGATCTGTTCTTTTGTACTTTATTTGATCAAAATGGTTAGTGGCAGGTCAGGAGATGGGGAAGTCCGATCGGATCTCTGCGTCTGTGGCCAGCTTTAAAGAGGTTAAAGGAGACTGGCAACATCAAACTGTGGTCACCAGCAAAGCAACAGACTCCATAGACTTTCTTTGTTCCAGCCTTTTTTACATTATAACAAGAGAATCACACACTTCTGGTCAAGTCAGCCATAGGACTGACCTTGAAAACTAGATACAGCTGCCGACTATGCCTTGCATTTAAGCGCATGATTAGAAACCAAAACGACAAGTTATTTTTGTCTACGCATTTGAACCTATATAAAATCTTTTGCAGTTACAATTTTAAAGACTCTTCGATAAGGATCAGTATTGTCAAAGTAACACTAGGGGGGTTATTTATTAAAGCTCGAGTTGTATTTTTCCCGGTTAGTTTCAATAAAAACTTTCGGAATTAGAAAAATTAATTTTTTTTCGAGATTTCTCATGGCCCGAAGCTGCAAAAAGCCAGAATCCGAAAAAAAAAATCCAGCCAAAACCTGTTAAGGTCATGTAGAAGTCAATGGCAGAAGTCCCTGGAACCAGTTCAAGATGTTTTTAGCATTCATGATTTTCAGTGGTTTGTGCTTGAAAACTTGAATCAGGTATTCAAGCTTTTTTCCTGCCGATTACATTCAACCGAGTTTTTTTACATTCAGGTTTTTTCATAAATAAGCAAACATTCGAGTTGTGAGTTTATTGGAGGTAGAAAAAAAAAAACACAAAACTCGACCTTTGATAACTCCCATAATGTTAGTCTGCACTTATAAAATCAAGCTTTATTCTGTAAGTGAAAAAAATGGTTGCTGGGTTTAGTGAGATAGGCAGATGTTCAAGTGGAGAGCTAAACCAAAGAACTTCAAAAGCAACAAAGATGAATAGTTACAGTAAACAAAATATGGCACGGGCAATGGGGTTCTAAATTGAAGGCAACCTTTCATGCAAGGCACAAGCAGTAAAATGTGCAGCATGCAGAAGAAATTATCTTGAATCAGAATGAAACTGTTATGTGGTTAGTCACTGCAGATTAGAAGGCAATATTTAACTAATATAAAAGGACTGAAGTAAAGTGGGTTGATACCAATTACACCATTACCTGCCTGTGCCACTGCTTCTGTCCCGATTAGAAGCCAAATATCTGTAGTTTCTGTGAGAGTTGTGGACAAATCAGGCTCAAAACCGCAGATACTTTGCTGCAAGGTTTAATAAACCTTGCAGCAAAGTATCTGCGGTTTTGAGCCTGATTTGTCCACAACTCTCACAGAAACTACTAATATAAAAGGACATAGCTGCTTTTAGAAGCATTTAAGAATTCAGTAAGCTATATGGCCCAATGGACTATTCTCCTGCAGTCTTAAAAATCTATGAATATCTGCTCCCTAAATTGCTTGCTAAGCTAAGAACTTGCTAGGAAAAATTCCAGGCTGTATTTTGAAGGTGACATTTGTGTAAAGCCATGAAGAACAAGGCACAGAAGCACACATTAAAGGTGGCCATAGAGTTTAAGTTTTTTGATAAATATTTTGGTTATCATAGATCCTGAATGGACTGTTTAAATGTCTGATTTGTCCTTCAACAAAAATGACTATTTCAAGTGATATTGTATAGTTGAAGCCAGGCAACTGTGGGTAGCTGCCTGCTTGGTCTGCAAACAATTGGACAAAGGATAAAATTTCACTATGAACAATGAAAATTATCTAACCTGAACGATTGATTGATTTATTTTCTGATTGATTTATTTTCTGACTAATGTTGGACGAAAATTTTTTAGAAGAACGATAGTCGGTGCACATTAACCTGGCGATAATTTGATCAGATTGCATGAAAATTGGTCGGAAAACGTCTGTGGTCACCTTAAGTCATTGACAAATATTACATTTGTCATCTGCTCCCTCATTATTTCATGACATTTGGCATGATTAAAAGTAAAATACATTATTTAAAGGGGTGGTTCACCTTCAAACAACTAGTTGTTTTCAGATAGATCACCAGAAATAAATACTTTTTCCAATGACTTTCTATTTCTATGTGTGACTGTTTTTCTAATATTGAAGTGTCGAGTGTATTTTTTTCACCTTCTGAAGCATCGACCCTGTAAACTTTTCTAAATGGATCCATTTAGTTGATACATTTTTGTTATTTGTGTCCATGCTGAGCAGAATCTCTGGGTTTCATTACAGGCAACTGTTAGAATTGATACAATAGTTGCTAATACTCCAGAGATGCTGCTGAGAAATGTATCAACTAAATGTTGCAAAATTGTAACAGTTCAGAGTCTGCACCTGAATTACTGAGCTGCCAGACTCAAACACCAGACACAGGGACATTCAACTTTAAACTTAGATTTTGGAAAAACAGTAAAAAAATAAATAATTGAAAGTAATTGGAAAAAGTCTTTATTTCTGGGGAACAATCTAAAAACAACTGAATTGAAAAAAGTGTTTGGAAGGTGAGCAACCCCTTTAACCCCACTACATGTCACTATCATAAGGGCTCATTTTCGAAGATGATTAATTCACAAAAGACTTGGTAAGTGCAACTGATCACACAATGCTGTAGTGCATGGAAATCTAAGCATGTTCACACTTGACAAGTAGAATTGAATTAGCAATGCCTGTTCATATATTTCAAGGCTCTCCCATGTGGAACATTGGAACTTTTGTAAATAAACCATTTTTTTTGTTTGAGCAAGCTACTGTGAGTGATAGATTATATATATATATATATATATATATATATATATATATATATATATATATATATATATATATATATATATATATATATTATATAGTATAAAGATGTAGATATCCATGATTCTGAAGCACTTGTCCAGTCCAGGCCTGGTGTGTACACTCTGTACATCAGTCCCTGCCCAACGGAGCTTACAATCTAGGCCTCGTGTCCACTCTGTAAATCGGTCCCTACCCAATGGAGCTTACAATCTAGGCCTGGTGTGTACACTCTGTACATAAGTCCCTGCCCAGCTTAGCTTACAATCTAGGCCTGGTGTGTACACTCTGTACATCAGTCCCTGCCCAACGGAGCTTACAATCTAAAGTTCCCAACAGATTCACATATAGAAAGGTTAGTTTTATCAGGTGTCCGTTAACCTGCTTATATTTTTTCTCAGTTTTGGATAGTGTAAGGCAGCAAGAGTAGCCAGAGGAATCCCACACAAACTCTTAGCACAGAGGGCCCTAGCTGGGATGTCACCATTGCACTAGTCTTATGGCAATTTTGACTACTAATAGATAGTTTCACAGGTTGTTGCTGGGGCACAGGAGTATAGAAAAAAAGCATGACACCATGAGGACAAAATATAATTACGGTCATCTAGTCTCAGCCGCCAGCATGGCTAGCAATCTAGTACAATGTGCTACTAAAATATAAAGTGACTACTTATAACTTTGTGGTTTACAAATACTTTACTAAACCTATATGCTTCTCTATCCGTATCCCAATTGCAGTAAGGTGTAACAATAACACGTGCTTCCCTGTTCCATAAATGTGCATGCATTTGCTGGATTTCTCTGTGGAGGGGACAAGGTAAGGTTACCAGTGCCCGAGAAGGTCACCTCGCTCTGTTGTCACCTTGGGGTCACCTTGAAGCTAAACTTGCCATAAACCCCCATCCTTTAGCATACAGTCAAAAACAAGGCACATTTAGCATTAAACACGCGAAAGGAATGACAGTCGCCGGTTACCACGGTAACAGCAGTCAGGTCACCTGTCAGGGACAACCCAACCTCATGGCGCCGTACAACTACGCGCAGTAGCCGCAAACCATTTTACAAAACAAAAAGCCAAATTCGTGCCTGTGGCTTCTTAAGAACCTACGGACTGCGTCAGGTTTCTCGTTTCGGGTTCACTGATTTATTTCTACTTACCTGAAGCCGGCTAGCAAGCAGACAGTAGGACGCCATTTTGTTCACTGACAAAGATGAACCCACATGATCGTGACGTCACGCCACAGCGCTTTATCGAGTAGTGAAGGGGCGTGGTTTAATAGAAAATGGGTGTGTTCAGCAAGATCCTGCAGTGATTTGCTGCTGAATGTACGTGGAATTGCGTTGGATTCGTGATGACGCGTGTGCGCGGCATAGTAATGTCCAGTGCACAAAATAGGCAGGTTATGTTAGGTGTTGGCAGTAAATATGTTAGACCCTCAGGGAAATGTTTCCATCTATCTGACAGGATATTCGGAAGGCTATAGAGACGATTGAGTGTAACAGATGCTATGGGGCCAGTGGGGCTGTTGTCCTTTAAACCTGGTTGCTAATATGTAAATCATTTCTCTTGTAGCCAAGGAGGCAGCCATGCAGGTGCTTGTAAGATACTGGGGCTCATTTATCAACACTGGGCAAATTTGCCCATGGGCAGTAACCCATAGCAGCCAATCAGATTGCTGCATTCATTGTTATACTTACAGCTGGCTTTAAAAGTTACCTGGAACCAACATGGAAGCCTTAACTAACAGTCCCATGGATTTGGTCAGGGTTATCATTTAGGATCATAGGCTCCTAATGGAAAGGCCCTCTCTGGGGGACCCAATTATTAACCAATTGGTCTCCTGGTCCCCTCTGTCAACAAGAAGATGGGATGCCAATAAAACAACCTGATCCACCCAGCCATTCATGTTATGTTAAAATCCCACAAAAAAATCATTTTAACCTTTTGGCCCGTCTGCCATGGATCCCCTGACTGCAGTACCCCCAATGGCAACCCTGGGTTTGGTATGCAGTCTGTGATTCTGCAAGGGGTATTTCCACCGTTAGGTTAACTTTTAATAAGTTATTATAGCAATGTCAATTGGTCTTAAACGGAAAGAAAATGAATACGGCTAATATTCTGAGATATTAGCAATTTAAGACAGCTTTAGAATGGTAATAGCCAGCTTTTGTCTTAGCTCTTTTGAAATGTAGAGTGTCAATAACCCTGCAATAAGTAAAATTCCTAATTTAGCTATACTGCATGGATCAATCATGGGCAGCAGCAAGGGATCACTAGGAAAGCTCTAAAAAGGACTCTTGAAGATGTATACAAACATATGCATGAGCATATTTTTTTACTAAAATGCCATTTTATAACCCTAGTTGAACAGTCTGTACCTCAACAGCATAGTCTGTGTTTATATGTACCACGTGAATTAACTACCCCAATGGAATCCCTCTAAAGAATACTGCCAGTAAATTTTCTTATTTATAGATACTAAAGATGTAGATCTGTTATTTTGTTTCATATGGAACCACTTCATCTGTTGCTTACCATTCATATTGCTATAATTATGAGTAATAATAACAAACTAATAAGATTAAAAACTGTAAGCTCTTCAGGGCAGGGAACATATTCCTGCAGGCTACTTAAACTCATTCCACTTGTATTTTTTTTCCACAAATGTTTTTATTTGTTTTTCCAGAATACAAGTAAAATGAATCATAACAAAATCATAACCAATAAAGTAAATAAGATAACAATATTATTGTCAAGGGTAGAACAAAGTAGTAGAAGGCAGGAATGATAATTAGCATTCTACACTGTTGCCAAGTGATTCCACTTGTATTTATAATAATTGAACCCCTGTTTGTATTTACACATGCATATAAATGTGGTGCTATTAAAATATATTAACACAATACAGTACAATAACATGATATCAGGTTATCTAAGATACCTATAGATTATTTATTTTGGCTAGCCTGTGAAAAAAATACTGCAAACTAAAAAAACAAATAACTTTCATTTGCTACATCTCCTGGTACAAGGTATATATTGTAAAACTTATATATTGGTGAAAAAAATTGTGTATTGTGTAAAAAAATAGTGTTTCCAAAGCTGATATCATGAGGGATTTCCATTGCTGACATAAACAACACCACTGGGTCTACCACCCAGAATGGGACTGGTGTATCAGAGACCGAAAAAGATTTTAGAAAGATTACACAGTCATATAAGCACTTTTTATAACGGGATGCTCTTTATCTCAGGTGTTACAGCTTTGGAAATGGATGGGGTTTGTTTATACAGAACTCCTGTCTTTGAACAAATTACCCTGTTTTTAGGGGGAGAGAGTTTTCTATTAGTGCTATATAACTAAAAAAAAAGAACAGCAGAATATATTTTAATCAAGTGCTCTTATTGTATAATTATATAACAATACTGCTTTTAGCTGTACTGTCCCTTTAAAGGATACAGAACCATGGAGTCTATTAAACGTAAAGCTCACATATAATGGAACGCTTGTGAACCGGATATCCTGTCTAAAATCGCGTCTAAAACACGTCACACAAGGAAGTGAACGCTTAACATTAGCCAATTAGATCCCAGAAGCCAAGTTTACTAGGCGTTACAGCAACCACTTAAACCAATTGGACAAGGAAGTGACGTAAAACTCTATAGGCGAGAAAGAGGTTTGGAACACAGAACTGTAATGAACGCGCGGTTGACGAAGGGAAGAGTTTAAACAGACATGGCGAAGCATCATCCAGATCTGATTTTTTGCAGAAAACAGGCCGGTGTGGGTAAGTAGCGCTAGGAGATTTCCTCTATATAATGGTGCGAGACTGGGAAAAGTGTCCCTTTTGACACACGTATGCATTCTAGCTTTGTACAGTTCCACTGATAACCTTCCTGAGGTTGTGGGCTTCCCTGCACAGTCAGGCTGGATAAATTGTTACTTCCATTAATGGGGGATTCCTATTATATTTGTTGTTTCTGATTGTAGTTCATGAGCTTTTAATTAATGTATCTGATCCCTCCATGACTGAGTATTCATGATGCATAGTTCATATTTTAGTGTTCCTCAATGCATTGTAATATTTCTATTAAAATGCCTGCAACACTTCAGATGTATGTTGATTTAAACATATTTTCAACATGCATTTCTTTATTCTATTCTGAATAGTAGGCAGACATATAACTAAAAAGAAACATATTGAGTTGTGACTGCTGAAATGTATGCCCACTCATGGCTTCAGCTAGGTAAAATAATACCAAATTGCTTTGCTCAAGTGTTTTGGTGAAAGGAAATCCATTCCCTAACCCAGGGGTGCCCAAACTTTTTGCAACGAGGGCCAGATTTGGTGAGGTGAAAATGTGTGGGGGGCCAACCATTCAGCCCAACATTCTTTGCACCTTTAACATTAAATTACAGGAATCGAGTAATCGTAGCAGAAATATTAGGGCACTGTACTGCTGCCTGTGTGCTGAAGGTGTTGGCAATAGACACATCCTGGAACGTAGTGATGCCATACTTCTTTAGTTACTGTACTGGCACGTCTGTACATCTATTGACACCTTCAGCCCTAAAGAAGTATGTGAGAGCAGGGCGTCACTACGTGCCAGTATGTGTCTATTGCTAACACCTTCAGCACACAGGCAGCAGTATAGAACAAGTGGCAAATCATTTCACTAATGTGCCCAAATATTACCGATACGGCTACGTGATTCCTAATTGCACTGTTCTGGCGGGCCGCATTATTATTAATTTCGTGATGGAGGCTGAGGGCTGGTGTAAATTTGAAAACGGGCCGCAATTGGCCCCCGGGCCTGACTTTGGACATGCCTGCCCTAACCTAAGGCCTCACTGCCAACACATGTATAAATGCATAAGGCCAGACTTGTATTTCTCATAACCTTGTCTTCTTTTTATAAATCTACCTTATGCCGTATGTATATGCAGATAATATATATATATATATATATATATATATATATATATATATAATACACAAAAGCCATGAATATCCTGTAAATTATACCATTATGAACAATGAGTTCTGATGTCATCAGTTATAATATTTTACTTCAGATTTTACGGTGTTGTTGACATTTATACTATGTGTATGGCATAGAAACTGCTGTTTTATATATACACACTCTTAAATCTATATATTTTTCTGTTGCAGCCATTGGAAGACTCTGTGAAAAATGTGAGTATATATCATCCTTTAAAATAAAGTTTGTGTATTCCAAATATGGCCTTTTAGATTATCTTTGCACAACTGATCATTTTGCCAGAAACTTGATTTGTAAAGGAACAGTTCAGTGTAAAAATAAAAACTGGGTAAATAGGCTGTGCAAAATAAAAATGTTTCCAATATAGTTACTTGGTCAAAAATGTAATGTATAAAGGCTGGAGTGAAGGGATGTCTAATAGAACAGAACCCAACTTCCTGATCTTCAGCTCTCTAACTCTGATCCTTACATGCAGGTCAGACTCAAAAGCAAACAGTTATGACCCATTTGCCCCCCCCCCAAGTCACTGATTGGTTAATACCTGGTAACCATTCAGTGGAAATTAAGAGAGCTGCAAAGCAGGAAGTAGTGCTCTGGCTATTATGTTCAACATCCAGTCACTCCAGACTTTATACATTACTTTTTTGGCTAACTATATTAAAAACATTTTTAATTTTGCACTGCCTATCTATTTACCCTTGTTTTTTTTATTCTGAACAATTCCTCTACGTTTTGCGGCAAGCTATTATATTCTGCTGTGTCAAAAGATTGCTTACAAAGCCATCTGTACCTTTAGCAGGTCCACTACATCACAACATTTAGAAAGTGTAGTGTAAAAAATACTGGTCAGGAGTATAATTAAAACAAAATAGGTCAGATTCCTTTTTAAATGAAAACTATATCCCCAAAATGAATACTTGCACAACAGTTTATATAACATTAAGTGGCATATTAAAGAATCTTACTGAACTGGTCTATATAAGTAAATCTTGCCCTTTTACATCTCTTGCCTTGAGCCACCTTTTTGTGATGGTCTGTGTGCTGCCTCTGAGATCATCTGACCAGAAATACTACTGTAACAGGAAGAAGTGTGGAAGCAAAATAACTTTCTGTTAATTAGCTCATGTGACCTAACAAGTATGGTTTGTTTGGTATGTTTGTGTGCACCATGAATCATATGATCCCAGGGGGCGGCCCTTATTTTTTAAAATGGCAATTTTCTATTTATGTTTACCCAATGGCACATACTACTATAAATGTATGTTATTATGAAAATGGCTTATTTACATGAAGCAGGGTTTACACATGAGCTGTTTTATACAATATTTTTTTTTTATATAGACCTGCATTGTTCTGGGGTATAGCTCTCCTTTAAAGCAATTTTGGGAGACTGAAGCGGCACATGGTTTTACAATCAGCGATTCACATTATTGCCAGTGAGAGCTTTTACAGGGGATTAGTTACCTACAGAAACACAGATGTATCACTGGCGATTAATCTCCTGGTTTGCCATTGCCCTTAGGGTGCAAATGAAGACTCTAGTCTGGGCCAAAATTCCCAGGGGGGAGGGATGTTTACATTTGACCCATGGCCCTCCAGTAAGGATAGCCCTGTCTTTATTGATTTGTGTCTTTTTAATCTTGCCATCTTCTGTCAGGTTCAATTGATTCATTGGCTTGCCTGGACTGATGGCATGCACTATAGGCTAGCATAGGCAATAATCCATGTGTAATAGAATATAATCAAGCTTTTTTCTTTACTGTACATGGATGTGATCAACTGCAAGGGATTCCTGGGACATAACACAAGATGGCAGCGCAGAGTGAAATAGTACTTTGAGCCAGTGCACTTTTCAGCAAACATATTTAAATTTTCTTTAATTCTGCAGGTGATGGCAAGTGTGTAATTTGTGACTCCTACGTGCGCCCATGCACCCTTGTGCGTATATGTGATGAATGTAACTACGGTTCTTACCAAGGGCGCTGTGTGATCTGCGGAGGGCCAGGGGTTTCAGATGCTTATTACTGCAAAGAATGCACCATTCAGGAGAAAGATGTAAGTAAAGGACCACTACGATGTCTGCCTACGCTGCTGGGAGTAAGGCTTCAAATATTATACTTTAACAAACTAGCTACACAGATATTTGCATTTAAAGGGCATATTCACCTTTATCAGAAAACAGGTTTGTCCATGTCAATAATATTTGTTTCATTACAAAAATATCTACCACAATAGATAAGATAGCTGTGAATAGACCTTTAGCTTTCCTCTGTCTGCCCAAGCCAGGGAGTTGCCAACCTCCTTGTTGTGTAATCCTACCTGTCCTATCTGTCTCTGATGCACATACCTCTTTAATTTGCATTTCCCAGCCCCTTTTGACTAAATCATGTCCGCCAATCCTGCCGCTAAGCCATAAGGGAACTGGAAAAAGATGGCATACACACTACCAGTTGTTGCCCGTAGCTCCCTGTGATGTTACTGTGTCCGGTTCCTAAGCAGGTTGTGGGGTGAGGCTTTATGGATGACAGAGAGGAGAGCCCATAAGATCCATGCAACACTACTTCTCTATGTAGATATATTGAAGATTATCAATTTTCATTAAACCACATTGGGCAAATGAACTTGTAAATGTGTGCATCCCCTTGAATGTACACTGCAAGGAAGCTACACAATCATTTTTCTAGTAATCATGTAACATATGAAGGATGCAATGTGACATTTGGAATGGGAGAGGAAATACTAAGGAAGTAAATTCCACTTCTTGTTGTCCTGAGAATACTGCTAAGTCCCAAAAAGTATATTTGATCGTTATGATCTAGAATTCTAGATTGAAACTACCTTCAGCTGTTGGGGTCTGTATTTCTCAATATTCAGTGCCGTTGGCGTTTTACATGGTTATTCTCCATCTTTTCATGAATCTTCTATTGTTGACATTTTTATTATTGTTTTTTTGGGGTTTTTTTGTAACCCCATCACACACTATATTCCAATTCTATTGTTTAAAGGTGATGGTATATTTTTAACTTTCCTGTTCGAAAAAGTTGGTCAGTTCATAGGTTTCCTATTGAATGATTGGTGCAGGTGTGTAATTCACTATTGGATGGTCTCTTCCCATATTTGAATTTAATTTACAAAAATTAATAAGACTTTATTAGGATATGCATAAATCTAACATGTTTTGTGCCTGAAGCAGGCACTTACTCATAGACTGTGAGCCTATGAACTGTTACAATTTGCTACAGGCTAGCATAGCCAATCATCCTTGTGTAATAGAATATAATCAAGCTTTAAAAAAAAAAAAAAAGTAGGGATGCAACGAATCCACTATTTTGGATTCAGGCCGAATCCTTTGTGAAAGATTCAGCCGAATACCAAATCCTAATTTGCAATAGGAGTGGGAAGGGGAAACCATTTTGCTTCCTGGTTTTGTGACAAAAAGTCACTCAATTTCCCTCCACACCTCTAGTTTGCATACGCAAATTAAGATTCGGGTTCGGCTGAATCCAAATCGTGCTTAAAAAGGCCAAATCCTGGATTCGGTGCATCCCTACAAAAAAGTATGTATTTCTGGTGAACAATCTGAAAACAACATAACTGATGAGTTTGGAAGGTGAACAACTCCTTTAACTTTGTGTTTATAATTTTGTCTAACTGTTAATTCCTTTTCTACATGTATTTTGCAGAGAGATGGTTGTCCTAAAATTGTAAATTTAGGCAGCTCCAAAACAGATCTCTTTTACGAACGGAAGAAGTATGGATTCAAGAAGAGGTGATCCTGCCCTTGAGTTTGCTGTGTGATCTTATCTAATTTGTGAACCTGATTTTGTAATGAAAAAATCATTAAAATGTCTGTTTTACAACAATGCATCTTCACTTCATTTCTGCCTTTATTTTATAAGTTAAATAGAACATTTTGAGAACCGTTTTCAGGTTTAAGGTGCTACCTCTCCGTGGCCCAAATTGAAGACCAGATGGTATGAAAATTTTCTAGATACCTCCTATTAGAATTTTTTTTAAAACCAAGGAGAAGGGAACCCTTTGTAATAAGTCCCCTTTTTAGCCAATCTTTTTTTTTTTTCCCCCCCACAGCTCCAACTGTATCTTTGGCTTGCAATTACGGCACAGATCAGCACCCAGGGATAGGGCGAATGACAACAAAAATATAGTACAATAAAGTTGATTACAAGTAAAAAATCAGATACTTATTAATGTGGCATATACCGCACACATAGTGAATAGGTATTTAAAAAAGCACTTTTAAATACCTACCAGCACCCTTTCCCGGTGCAGATGGTAACTTGCTATAAGTAAATTCTTAAAGGGATCCTGTCATCATTTGTTTTTAGTAGTTTAGTAGTTAATAGTGCTACTCCACCAGAATTCTGCACTGAAATCCATTTCTCAAAAGAGCAAGCAGATTAACTGATTCATTTTGAAATGAATACTGTCCCATGACCGTATCACTTTAAAACCGCATATTGTGTCTCGGGAAGCTTTACATTTTCTCTATGAAAGCATATTAAGAAGCAGGGGAAGCCCCTATAGTGTAACTCTTTCTATTCTAAAAGTATTGTCCTTGCATAAAAACCACTTTGGTCATTGATTGTAATAAGGTTAAATCGTCACCCAGTTCCCAGACAGTCCTTCACTGTAGAGGTAACTTTTGAGGGTATGGAGTCTTGCCTACATCTCTCCTCCTTGTGTTCCACTGCACTCTGTACCGGATGTGACATTTGCCTGAAATGTTCTGTTGTTACTAGCTTTCTCAGACGCATCCTTCTTGTCCCTGCTTCCTTCTGCCACACTGTTTTAAATACACAGAAGTCTGATTCACTATGTGTGTGGTATATGGCACATTAATAAGTAGCTGATTTGAAACACGCAGGTGTGACTTGTAATCAACCTTATCGTCCCACAGCTGTATTACCTGAAATAGCAGGATGAGCAGCTACAATGTAACCTATATTACCTGTGCTCAACTTGAAGTCTGGTTCCTGAGAGCTAAAGCCATTTTAAAAATGTTTTTAATTTTTAAGTGTTTTCAAGATTGCTACCACTAAAGTTGCTTTTCTCTGATTCTGAGGTTCCCCATGCTCTCCCCAATTCGCTAAATGTCTGAAAATAAAACTATAAAGTAAGGTCATGCACAGTAGATTTTCATGTCCCTTCTTCCTATTGGAATTTCATGTTGCTGGTCTTATGCTTATGGGGAAGCTGGAGAGAAATGCAACTAAAGAATAGCCAGCGTTAAAGGGATATTAGATTTAATATTAAAAACATCAGGCTGATTAATACAGAAGAAACCCCATATCGGAGAGGTTCTTTATTTGAAAATTGGTACAAGCAAAGCCCCATACTTTACTGCATTGCTTGCTACGCTAACATGGTATGGCTTCATATTTATTGGTCATGGAATATATGTGTCTAGCTCTAGACCCTAGACTCTAGGGTTAGGAAGTTTAGCCAGCAATCCTATCCCTAGCCCTTCTATAAAAGCCACAGGTTTGATTTGGCCTATGTACAGACTTGTTAGAAACTAAAGTCATATGCAACTGAGTTGATTATTAATCCATCCTGCACCATGTGGGTCGAAGCGTCTACAGGCAAAGATTTATTTTGTTTGATTTAACTTATAATTTCCAGTGCTAGCTTGAAATGTAAAGGGGGGGGGTGTGCATGATTATAAAATAGAACCCGCATTTTTAGCGGACTACAAAAAAATGGTGTAAAATCAGGGAAATTTATAACGCATAATATATACATATTTTTTTAAGTAATTTTGCCATTGGTGATGTTCATTCCACAATGCGGGCAACCTCTACTCCACCTGGTAGTGGGTTTTTTTCATTATTGTGGTGGTGTATGACATGAGCCTGAGTGAAAAGCCGTTTGGTTGGCCATTTCCAATGTATTTGGGACTTTGTGAGATGTGGCTGGTTTCTGTTAGCAGATTCAATATGTATGGATTTTTGCAAGTATTGTGTCCAATTATAGGGGTTCTGCTTCGGCTTTTGTGAAGAGTTCATTCCATGTAACACTAAAGTGAAATCCTATAAGAAATGCTCAATAAAACACATTTTTACTAGACGTAAACTGTTGCCTCTTTAAATATGCTTGCTGGAATCCTAGAGAATATGGAAGGAGATGCCCAACACCTAAATGTTTCTGATACCTTTATTTTGTTTATGAGCGATGCCATTGGAAAGAAGGGGGTTAAATAATTAATCTGTCAGCTCTTGTGTGCACTGTGAAATGAGACACCCTTCAAATAGCTAGAAATATGAGAGCAGTACTTGGTTGTCCTTGAGATAAGACAGCCAGCAGCTGATCCTTCTCCTTGAGAAACAATACACCTGCCACATACACATACTGCTATACAATTCTCCAAGGTAGCTGCCAAGAAATATGTTGACACACAAAAGAATTTAATTTCCTTCACATCTCTCAACATATATTTTTCAATTCAGACATACTTTATTATAACTGCTATTAACGATTGGCATAAGGGCATTAGCAACGCCCTTTCATGAGATGAAATCTATGTCTTTTTAAACTAGCAACAAAATGAGACCGCATTGTACCTGGTTTTGTAGGTAACCAAGTTCATTATTAGTTAACTTATATCTGAAACATGGTATGTGGTTTGTTAGCATTGCTTCTGAGCATGGACCTGCTAACCAATTGTGCCAACATGCCACTACTAATAGCATAAATAACTCCTTATTTTAAAGAGCCTCGTGTGTTGCATGGAACTATTTGTACTCCAACAAGTTTATGGGATTCTTTTCATCACCCCAAAATCACCCCAAACTCGAATCCTTCTGGTTCACATGACTATACCGTGAATACCTTGTCTCCTTTTTCAACCCTTTTCAAAGGCTTGTCGCTGGACAGGAGAGGGGACTGGATTGTGATAACATGCACCTACCCGATTGTCATTGGCAAAAAGTGAGGCACGAATGGGGTGCTGAAATTTGTTTTCCATTTTAATTAGAATTAAACTTGCATTGTGTAAGCCTTTGTGCCCAAGAAGATGTAATTGGTGATGCCAATGAAGAATAAGTAAACCTTGAAAATAAGTGAATGTAAAATTGGTGAGTGTGCTATTCTAAGCATGTTTGCAATGTACTGTACATTCATTATTTCTTTTAATTCCAAGATATTAAGGGATACATGTACTGTTAATATAAATGCATTTTGTTACAACAGCACCACCATTCTGACCACCAAGTAGTCAAGGAGGTTGCCAGGAGAAACAAAGAGGCTGCTCTGATGTTCTTCTGCTTAAAATAATAGAAACCTTTCTCAAATCTTTCCTAAGCAGAAAAACATCAGAGAAGCCTCTTTCTTTCTCCTGACAACTTCCTTGACTTCTTGGTGGTCAGACTGGTTAGAAACTGACCAGCAAGTGGCACTGTTGTAACAAAATTAATTCATATTAACAGTACACCTATCCTTTAATATCTTGGAATGAACGGAAAAAATAACTTGGGGCCGATTCACTAAATTCGGGTGAAGGGTTAGAATAAAAAAAACTTCGAATTTCGAAGTTTTTTTTGGGTACTTCGACCATCGAATTGGTTAAATTCGTTCGAATTCGTTCAAAGTCGAACGAAATCGAACGATTCAAAGTAAAAATCGTTCGACTATTCGACCATTCGATAGTCGAAGTACTTGCCCTTTAAAAAAAACTTCGACCCCCTACTTCGGCAGATAAAACCTACCGAAGTCAATGTTAGCCTATGGGGAAGGTCCCCATAGGCTTGCTAAGCTTTTTTTGATCGAAGGATTTTCCTTCGATCGTTTGATTAAAATCGTTCGAATCGAACGATTTCATCTTTCGATCGAACGAAAAATCCTTCGATCGATCGAACGAACGATTAGCGCTAAATCCTTCGACTTCGATATTCGAAGTCGAAGGATTTCAATTCGAGGGTCGAATTTCGAAGTACTTTTAACTTCGAAATTCGACCCTTAATGAATCTGCCCCCTAATGTACACTGCAAAAAGGTGCTTAGAATAGTACCCTCATCAATTTTACATTAACTTGTTTTAAAGGTTTACTTATCCTTTAATTGCACCATTATCTGTGCCAGCATAGGTGTCGCTGTGCTGTAAAGTATAACTTGCTACAACTCATATTCTCATATTGTCCCAAAGATGAATTGCTAATGCACTGTTTCTTTGTTCCTTTTATAGTACACAGTCAAAAATATGGTTCTAGAAGACTAGTTGTATCATTCTCTTCTTTGGAGAACAGACCACTTGGTTACTGTTGCTGACCACAATAGGATTTTAATCAGTATATTAAAGATTTATATTATGATATATTGTGTTTGCTTTTAGGCATGGCAGACAATTTCTATTTTGGACAGCACTTGCTGACACTTCTGCATTGAGGATGATCATCTGGTCTCCAAATTGACAGCATAAGGCTTTTATCCTATTACAAGAAAGGTTGTGTGCATCCAGATATAAAAAAAATGCCAGCCAAAAATAAACAACTTCAGAGAGCAGTATATCTTATGCCACTCTAGCAGGCAGCAATCTGCAAATACAGTTAGCTAAGAAAATTATGTCTGAAAACATATATATATATATATATATATATATATATATGTATATATATATGTATATATATATATATATGTATATATATATATATGCATATGTATGTATATATATATATATGCATATGTATATATATATATATATATATATATGCATATCTATATATATATATGCATATGTATATATGCATATGTATATATATATATATGCATATATATATATATATATATGCATATATAAATGCATATGTATATATGCATATATATATATATATATATATATATATATGCATATATATATATATATATATGCATATATATATATATATATATATATATATATATGCATATATATATATGCATATATATATATATATATATATGCATATATATATATATATGCATATATATATATATATGCATATATATATATATATGCATATATATATATATATATGCATATATATATATGCATATATATATATATATATATATATATATATGCATATATATATATATATGCATATATATATATATATATATATATGCATATATATATATATATGCATATATATATATGCACATATATATATGCATATATATATATATATGCATATATATATATATGCATATATATGCATATATATATATATATATATGCATATATATATATGCATATATATATATGCACATATATATATATATATATGCACATATATATATATATATATATGCATATATATATATATATATGCATATATATATATATATGCATATATATATATATATATGCATATATATATATATATATGCATATATATATATATATATGCATATATATATATATATATATGCATATATATATATATATATATGCATATGCATATATATATATATATATATATATGCATATATATATATGCATATGTATATATGCATATATATATGCATATATATATATATATATATATATATATACACATATGTATATACATCCTGATGACGGTCCCTTGAGGTACCGAAACGCGTTGATGTTTGCAGATCCAGTAAAAAGTTTTTTCAAGAAAAACATGCCGTGAGTGCTTCCTTCATTTTTTGGATTGTATGCTTTACCTGGCTAGCACCCGGCCTCAGTGACTATTGGTGAAGGTGAGTGCCGGCTTCTCATGCTTTTATATATATATATATATATATATATATATATATATATATTTATTTTTTTTTTTATTATTATTATTATCCTCTGGTGCTTGGTACAATGGCTGCCATTGCATATTGCAGAGGCACTCAAAGTCTATTGAAGTCTATTGAAAGCTCAGCACAACACGTGGAAATGCAACTGCTAATAACACAATCAGTGCTATAATATGCTCTCTGCTGCCTTCATTGTTTAAAAGGTTGTTGAACACTGACCTCAGCAACCTCCCAAAGACTGAATATAGGTACTAAACAAAATCATTCGAATATCAGAAGCCAGGGCCAGTTTTACCAATTGTAGAGCCCAAATTAAACCATTTTTAATAGGGCCCATAGAAGTGTTGTTGTCTGGCACAGGGTTCCAGGCCTGGGTGGGCAAATAGTGCCCTCTTTTCCTTTTCTCCAAGTGACTGGTGCCAATCAGGGTTCGGGGTGGGCTGGGCCAATCTGGGTTGGGGTGACTAGGCAGATGGGGAATGAACAGTATCGGATTGGGACACCAGGGGCCCATCCAGTACTATTATAATTCCTTTCTTCACTTTATTCTTCTAGTCTCTTTTCCTTACATGCTATTTATTAGTCTATTTAGTCTCTTTGTTCTCATAGAAATAGGTAATGGCCATGAAATATGACAAATGTTTTGAAGCAGGAGGGCCCGCTGACTAGGGTTGGGCGAATTTGACCCATTTCTCTTTGCCAAAAATTCTCCTCCAGCGAAATGTCACCGACGCCCAAATGTTTTTGATGCACGCCGTCATACAAGTCTATGGGTGTCATTTTCACGGTGGACAAGGCGAAAAAATTCGCCCAACCCTACCGCTGACACCTGGGCCCACCAGGAGTTTTCCTGGTATCTCTGTGGGCCAGTCCAATACTGGCAAGGAAGTAAAAGCTCCTGGCTCCTTACCCAAGCTGTCATAGTGCAGGGCCCATAGGGCCCAATCAGTCTAAGGCCGGCCTCATCAGTAGCTCAAACACTGGTAGCTGTGCTTTAAGCTTCTTTTTATATGTTTAAGTTGTTAGTTGTTCATTGCCATCTACTATGTGTCATCCACCCATGTTAAATATTGTATTTACATTTAAATACATTTAAAAAATGTATTTGCAGCAATAGCCCTTTTTTATGGCTCATAGCAGGCATGGAGTTTTCCACTAGTCAATGACAAGGGGCACGGACAGGTTCGACATTTTATTTTTGTAGATGGAAAATACTATGTGTGCCTGAACCTAGATAAGAAAGGATTTTATCCTACAGCTGTGGAGAGAGCCATTAATGTCATTTAGAGCTCTGTTTATCAGCACTTAAGTGCAAAAAACAACTGTATTTTTAACTTGTTATCTGTAATCTGCTATGTAAATATGGCTCTACAGCTCTGCTGGAACTTGAATGGCATCTCACATGGCTACTTTGTAGCTTATTTATATAAACAATACTATAGCTCCTGAAGTAAACACAAAATTGTTTCATGTAACAGTGCAAGGGAACATTACATTCTATTTAGACATAATATGTAAGTACTTCATTTATTACTTAATTTATGGTTGTTTTTGGCCTATAATGGGGGGGATATATATGCCTGTAAATATACATTTTTGCCAGCAGGTGTCACATGTGAATAATAAGCTCTGTTTTGTCAGATGCCACTAAAGCACACTGAAATGGCACCCACAAGCTTATATGTGGACATATGCATATTTGTTTACAGTATTTATATTTGTTTACAGTATTTAAAAGTATGTTATCATCCTGTATTCATTTCATGTTTCTGGATTACATAGGGTGAGTAATTTAATTTATATATTTATTTAATTAACTGAATCAGTTAGAAACAGTGTAAAAAGAATCCTCACTTGAGCGTCACTCACCTTTATCCTCCTTGCTGTTCCACTTGCCTAATTAATATTTAAGCTCAGTTATGTTTTTCACATCCTTGTTTTAGACTAGAGGGACTAAACTTTAATTTGAAGCAGCGAATGTGGTTCTTTACATTGAGGGCATACCCTGCCAGATGATGTTGTGATGGTCGATTCTATTTATTCCTTTAATAGACAAGGAAAGTCCATTTCACTGGGAGTGGTAAGATATTAGGTACCCTCCAGTGAAATACATGTTTCCCCAGGCTAGTGCTCCTGTTCAGATAGAACTGCACCGACTCATGGAAAAAGATTTGTTGAGCCAACATTTTAATTACATTTTTCCCAGCAACCCAAGCACAGATTGTTATTTGCACATGTGCAATCGAGTATAACAGGAAAATTTACACTTTGTACTAATCTAATTTGCTGTTCCAAAGCTCAAGTACGGTGCCGTTTTCTCAGAAAAGGAGAAACTGCCCAATGACAAACTTAACATTCTGTTTCACTTGGGGTGCCTAATATTATGGAACTCCCTCATGAAATAGGCTTTGCTTGTCCTTTAAGAGTGGCTTGAATGACTTCTCGGCCAACCACAATATGCAAAGTTATAATAATCTCAAGATCTACAGTTAGTTCAGTATATGCATTTGTATGTATATATAAACAGTATATAGTGAATAATGTACCCCCTCTTGTAAAATATAAGGATATTATAAGTTACCAAGGAGTTTCATGACCATATAAAAACATGAGGCCGAAGGACGAGTGTTTTTTATACAGGTCATGGAACTCCAAGGTAACTTCTAATATCCTCATATTTTACAACTGGGGGTACTTTATTTATTATAATACACAAGTTTCAGTGGAAAAAAAATATATTAAATATATATATATATATATATATATATATATATATATAATTTTGTAATTTTTCAACCCCATTGAATGATGTAACTATAATAGTATGCTATGATTACTTTATTAAATCACACAGCAGCCAATAGCACCTGTTTCTCTTTCCTATTTGACATAGTGCTACTACATACAGTGGTGCACTTCCTGTACAAAGCTGACAGTGACAGAGGAAGGTTCAAGATACTAGGCCTTGAAATTCTTCACGCCCACGAAGAAAAAAAAACTACAATTCCCATCGGCCACCACCTCGTGTTTTTTTTCCTTAGGCCATTTACGTAGTTTGACGCACCACACACCTCTCCTTCCTATTGGTAAAAGCATCGAGCCAATCGTCTGTTTACGATGTACTCCGCTCGTCCAATGAGATTGCTGTTGCTAGCAAACTATTTTATTTTTAGCTCTCGCCTCTTCTGACCAGAACGGCATATTTGCTACTAGACGTTCCTGTGGAATCAGTCCGCTCACTACTAAAAGAACAAGTAGTCCCTGTGATGTCAATAGTAACCCTAAGCCTTCCGTGTTTAGACGAAATCTTTAAGCCGAAGCGTTAAATTAAATGTTGTCAGAGTGTCCTCCAAACGTCCTGCCGTTTCGTACTCCCAACACATACATATTATTTTTACGTATTCGACTATATTTAAAGATATTGTTTGAATCGCAGTATTATCGCCATATTATTATTAATGGAACGAAGTATCCTACACCCGCTGACGCATATTAATTACATGCGAGCAATACATCCATAAGATATCTGTAGCTTTCAGAAATTAATAAAAGGTAGGGATAGTTTTACCACAGGGAAACTCTAAATTAACTAATGGCTATTGCGTACAATATAATACACAGTTGCCAACAGGGACATTTATTTACTGGGACGAATTGTCCCCTGAGAGAATTGTTCTAAATGGGGCAAATATGACTTGCATAATAGTGGTGTTTATGGCAAGCATCATGCCCTCTGTTTCAATAATTTTAGGTTATAGGACAGCAGATACTTGGAATATGACTTCTGGTCATATGATCACTGACATTTTCCTCTGATGATGTCATAGATGCATATATATATATATATATATATATATATATATATATATATATATATAAATATATATATATATATATATATATATTACACAAAAGCCAAGAATATCTTGTAAATTATAACCTAAGAAATGGTGACTAGTGATGTCATTAGTTATAAACGGTGAGTAGTGATGTCATTTTTGTCACATGACTTTCTAAAACTCGTGTATTATAATAAATAAAGTACCCCCTATTGTAAAATATAAAGATATTAGAAGTAACCTTGGAGCTCCGTGACCTGTATAAAAGCACTCAGCTTTTGGCCTCGTGTTTTTACATGCAACTCCTCGAAGGCTTATAATGTCCTTATATTTTACAATAGGGGGTACTTTATTGCACCCGGGCAGTTAACTACATATTACTCACTATTGTAAAATATAAGGATATTATAAGTTACTGAGGAGTTTCATGACCATATAAAAGCACAAGACTGAAGGCCAGGTCATGTAACTCCTGATATTTTGCAACAGGGGGTTCTTTATTTCAGGGCCAGGCCAGCCGGGTGCCCCAGGCACATTTTATTGTAGCTGGTCTACATTTTTTATAGTCTTTTAATTATTTGCCTTTTTTTTTTATTTTTTTTTTCAACTTACTAATGAACAGTTATTGCTGCTTTTTATTACTCATCTTTCTATTCAGATCCTCTCCTATACACTTTCCAGTTTCTTATTCATATCAATGCATGGTTATGCTTTCTAGGGTGATTTGGACCCTAGCAACCAGATGACTACGTGTAGAGACTTTATTTTCATCTACTGTGAAATAAAGACTTTTTTTAATCTTACGCTGCGTCTGAGAAGTTGCTGGAGTGCGTGCCTATGGCGGAGTTTCCTAGAAACCAGATTGCTTAAACTGCAAACTGGAGAGCTGCTGAATAAAACGCTTAATGACTCGAAAACCATAAAATAATAAAAAATGAAAAATTGCAGATTGTCTCAGAATATCCCTCTCTACATCATACTAAAAGTTAACTCAAAGTTGAACAACTCCTATAATAGTGACATGGTATATTACAGCAGCCCTTTTGGCTAGGTTGATCCCAATGTTAATAGTAGGGAAAAAAGATAAATATCAATATATTTATCTTTTTTTTCCGATTAATAACATTGGGCCGGCTTTTTATTCCAGAAAAGGTGCCGACCCTACTTCTGGCACTTGCAGGAATCCACCATACATTGCCAGTTTGGGCCTGATGTATAGTATTGATCGATATAGTATTTAACTGTCGTTGAGTCACTCACATATACAGATCTCCCCATTTTCTTTTCATTTGCAGATTCCTATATATAGAACAGACCCAACATTCTGATTCACATATAATCCACCGGGGTAATGAAATATATATTTTTATTCTGGGATTTACTAGGAATAAACTTTATGTATCCACTGTAAAATAATATGGAAGCCTTTACTTGGCAGCAACATAGGCCCGAGATAGATGTAACCTGCCCTGCATACTTATTTAAAAATCGTGATAGAAATCTCTTCTGAGTAAGGCACTACCTCACAAACGATGGTGGTTTGTATAAACATCATATTTCTCATAGCCTATCACAATATTTCCAAACGGGTAGGCACGGCAGCAGACGGGTTAATGCAGCCGGGAATAAGTCCCGGCTCTCATCGTCTCACAGAGCATCAGCAGCCTGGGTGTGTAAGTGCGGGATCCTTCCGCAGGGTTGCTAAGGGTGAAACTTTTCCCCTGACTTCCCTCACTTTGGGCCAGGAGGAGGGAGGCTGCTGGATCCCTACGGGCTCCGTGACCCCCAAGTAAATCACCCTGAAAAGAAGGGGGACGCCAGAAGAAAACTAAACAAGCGATATCCTAAACGTATTCTGCACCTCCTCCTGCTGCCCCAAAGCACAGCCATCACCAGGATTCTGAAACCCAACTACCGACCAAGTAAGGATTCTAGGCTGAATGTCTGTTCTATTGCTGTTTGCGATTTTGTGGGGGTCTTTCAGAGACCTGGAGTTTGGGGTGGGGGGAGACTGAAAGTTGTCCTTGTTTTTCTCGAGGGGCCCCCGGATACAGGTAAATCTATTCGATACAGTTCGGCGAATTGGGGCGGCCAGTGTGTGCGTTCCCTTTAAATGGTCTTGTTTTTGTGGTTGTGTCAGAGAGCCGGGCGGGCGGGCACACCTGGTCTTCTCTTTTTTTTTTTTTTATTTACATACAGGACTGGCCATTGAGGAGAAAAAGACCCCCAGCTAAAAGGCACCATTTGCTCGGCTTTATTCTACAGCAGGTAACTGTATTAAAGCCAGTCCCCATTAGCAAACAGAAGCTTTATCATTGCCCATTAGCAAAATGTCACTAATTTACTTCCTTTTCTTTTGCCTGGTAAACTGGCAGTAGATCTTATGTGGGGGGAAGGTCACCTGATCACTGAGAAGCCTTGGGGACAGCATATGCTACAGAGCTGCATGGCAATCAGGGGATTTAAGATGTTGGCAGAACTTTGGGAATCAGGGGATTTAAGATGTTGGCAGAACTTTGGGTCCTGATCATCAATTTCCATGAATTATGGGAGAACATTGACATTTCATTTCAGGGAGGCAAAAACAAAGGGTGACCAGGCCCTGTTTGTATTTCAGCAACTGGGATATATATATATATATATATATATATATATATATATATATATATATATATATATATATAATCAAAACAGGGGGGTTGTGGGAGCACTCTAAAGGCTTTAAAGTATATATATATAAGTATAGTAAATGCTATTGCATATGTACCCAAAACAGGGGTTATTTTGTTACAAAGTTATGATCATAAAATTGATAAGCCACCATACCACGTCAAGGTAAACCCCGAATGGCGGTCCCTAACTTATTTTATATTTTATGTGCATTTTAGCATTACCTGTAATCAATGTCCATTGAACGCTGTTTTTTCACTGAGGCCCATAATTGTTCTAAGTCATTATTGTCGGCAGTTTTTGGGGGGTTTTGTAGCTTGGTCAATAGGTGACCGTTTATGGATACCCTGGCTCCCTTGTATTTTTTACAAATTTCTTGCAGTATAATCAGAGTTAAGGAGAGGAGGTTTATGTATTATTAATCATTTGTTTATGCATTTGGCATCCAATCGGCACATGCAGTTTAATGTCATTGTGACATTAATCTGACATGTCGGTCAAACAGAGATATGTGCTCTAATATAACTCTATGCAGTTGTTGGAAGTTATACAGAATTTTATTCGCTATGGTTTGCACCTATTATGGAGTCGGCTATAAACAACAATCTTAATCCCAGGGCTAAAATGTAATATGGCTGCTGACAGTGAAACAGCTGGTGTATCCCTCCCCCTAGCTGGCTCTCATTCTGTTGCTTGTAGAGGCCTACGCAGTTACTCTTGGTAAATCCTCATCCCGACATTTCCTAATCTCTCTCCTGCTGTTTGTTTTCCCTCTTACAGAACTGAGAGCTTTCTAACTTTCTGTCAAGGCACCCTTGTTGCAACACATTTAATTTCCTCAGTCGGGTGTTTTAGTTGCTCAATTCAAGATCACCTCACGCTTGTCACTCTGGTTTATACTTAAACTATCCAGTCTAGAGTGAGGGCGTGAGGGCGTGGATTAAGCTACTGTATTACAACTCCCCTTAGCGAAATTCATCTGAAAATCCCATTTTACAGCAATTGTAGTTTGGTCTTTCTAGGTCTTGCCGCGCAATATGTTGGTGCTCTAAAAATACATGTTAATAATAAAACATGGATCAGCATAGTCTGTCACTATCCTGCACCTCTGTTTAGCCTATGGATATCCATCTTGCAGCCCGCTGTTGTTTGCTTGGGCAGCTGCTGTCCCTATGGATTTTGTTGACCGAATACCTGTCGGAAGTTTCCAAGAGTTGTAGTTCAACAGGGTCTGGAAATGTGTGGATTAGTCTAACATTGTATTAAACTGGAATCCCCAGTTCTGCTCTGAATGCAGAGACCCCAGTAGTAAATAACTCAACTGGGCCAGAGATAAGGAAGAGATGAGGAGACTGGGGCTGCCATATCCGTGAGGAGATGCCTACATCCGAGATATACAGCCGGACAGCTGTTGAACCAAGCATTCCCCAATCAGCCTTCAACTATCGATGGGTTGTCACAGAGCTGCAATTCAACAGCATCTGCAAGGCCTGTAGATTGTACATTGCTGATGTCTATTCAGTAGAACCCCCATCTTACGTTTTTCAGGGAACCAGAAAAAAAATGGTGTAAAATCAGGGAAATGTATTATGCATAATATATAGGTGGGACCACAAAACAACAATGTAAAATGAGAGAAAACTTATAATCAGGGAATGTAAAATTGAGGTTTCAATGTATACTGAAAATAAATACTTTATACTGAGTATGAAATAGTTAATGTAACAGTAATGCACTTTTATGTACCTCACACCTTCCCCACCAAGGTGCAGGGTGCTCAGGACAATCTTTCTAATCTGGCCCATAAACTGGACAAATTGCATTAGTAGATCCCTAATTAATGAAAATATTTGTATTCCACAAGCTGGATTGTGTGCACTCCTGTACATACCGCAAGTGTGTATAGACAACATAATGATTGATGCCGTTTGGCTGCCGTGTATATTTTAGCATGCAAAAAAACAAGTTTGTGGCGTTGTTATTTTTCCCATATATAATTCATGAGTGCTGTAGGGCCTGTGTATGTTACGTTAACCACTGTACATTTTTGTGTCTCTTCTGAACTACATGGTCTGATGAAGGGGAACATAAATGTGGTCCATGAAATGGAGAATGTAGATGACAAGGTTGTTGGCCTCCTCCCTATAACCTTGTTTAATATGTAAACAGGCATATAATGTCCGCTGCCGTAGCCCTTTAAACGTGGAAAGCAGCCAAGCAGTTTAGGTAGATTTGTCCTCTGTCCCATCACCGAACACGCCTTGCATAACTCCCTTCTGATTATTATTTTGTTCTGTCGCCAGCATATTGCACGGACTGTGTAAATGTTCAAAGGACACAAGCCTCTTAACTGCACTATAAAATGGATCCAGCTCTTGTTCTCTGAGGAATATGCAGAATCACCACAAAGTGTTGCGCTTGGTGTCGTTCTGGAATATAAAATTCAGGGTATGATTGTGGTGTTGTGTTCAGAGAATAATTCCCCAATAAGGGATTTCCATGATTTGCCATTGATACAGTGTATATTAATAGAGGCTCAGCATATTGTGAATCACTGTGTAAGGGCAGTGAAGGACAAGAAACATAATGAGATTAGGGACAGCAAGGACCCAGCTTCCGATGGCTGACATACATGTACGAGCTGTTTTGCTGCTGTCAGACAGAAATCAATCTCCATTCTTTCTGTGAAATGATGTTTATAAAATGCAGACAACATTGCTTTATGGGCTGCCCATTTAATTGACGGGGTAATTGCTTGACTCCAAGAATCAACATTATGGACCCAGCGTGCCATAAAGTTTCACATAATCGCAACAATTCTGTATTAATTCAGAGGTGTTCTCTAGCCCCTTGCACAACTACCACTATACTTGGACTCCTTGAGTGTAACTTGCTGCTTATTCATTTAGTGAACGTATATTTATATAGTGCATTCCATGAATAGTCGAAAGGGCACCACACCCTGTAAGGATCTTGCACAACTTTAATCTCCTATAATCTTCATTGGGAGTTTTCTCACGTTTGAGAGCTATATGGACTGAATTTAAAATCTGGTATGTCCAGCTCTAAACCCACCGTCCAGTTCTTCCTATAAACGATCTGCATGAGCCTCAGCTTATACTTTTTTCAGTTTACTGTAACCCATATCGCACATATGCAGTATGTATCTAATACCTACTACAGGTATGGGACCTTTTATTCAGAATGCTCGGGACCTGGGGTTTTCTGGATAACAGATCTTTCCACAATTTGGGTCTTCATACCTGTGTACTAAAAAATCATTTAAACATTAAAGGACCAGTAACATAAATTTTTTTTTTAAAAAAAAAATGTAATTTGTATAGAATGAAAAAAAAATCACAATGACAAATTAAACGTTTAAATCGCTAAGTCTTGATTAAGAAATAACTTACCGAAACTCCGCTTGTGCTCCTCTTCAGAAAAGGTGATCCATCGTGCGGCACTAGATTTCTCCTCCCTGCTTTCCTTATAGGAGATAGCCAGGGAGGAGAAATCAAGCGTCGCATGATGGATCATCTCCATGTTGTCTTTTCTGAATAGTTATTTCTTAATACAGACTTAGTGATTTAAGTTTAATTTGTCTTTGTGTTTTTTTTTTTTTTTATCTATACTAAAATAATTTTTTTTTTTTTTTTTTTTTTTTAAATTTGTTACTGATCCATTAAATGAACTAATTACGCTGATTTTGCCTCTAATAGGGATTAATTATATCTTAGTTTGTATCAAATACAAGGTTCTGTATTATTATTATTATTATTATTATTATTATTATTACAGAGAAAAAGGAAATACTTTTTGATCTTTCTGTAATTTGGATTTCCATACCTTATTAAGTCTACTAGAAAATAATTTCAGCATTAAATAAACCCCATAGATTGGTTTTTCTTCCAATAAGGATTAATTATATTTTAATTTGGATCAAGTACAAGGTTCTGTTTTATTATTTCAGAGAAATACATTTTAAAAAATGTTAATTATCTCGATAAAATGGAGTCTATGGGAAATGTCCTTTTCAGAGCTTTCTGTATAACAGTTTTCCGGATCCCATACCTGTATATGGAAAAATTTGGACAGCATTAAATTAAATATGGCCACGGCTGGTATCTGAGAAGTGAATGACGGCCGTCGTGGTTATGGAATGTACAGCCTCATAAGAAACCTTAAACCTTTGAAGCCGGTGTCCTCATTTATTGAGTGGGCAAATACAATAATAGTCAATGTGTGATTATCCTAGATTATTTTAGTCCAGTATGCACTGACCTGTAGCGGTCATCACTTCATGCAGGTGTAGCTTTGCTCATAGCCTCTGTTCTACTCATGGCTTGCTTGAGCCTATCTGCATTGATAGAGATATCAGTGTAAATGTAAAGAGAAACACAATTTGTGTATGCCATATGTGCTTACACTCTCTGAGCCTATCTCTACCTTTGATTAATAGGGTGAGATTGTTAGCCTGCACCTTTCTGTTATGCACCCTCAAATAATGCTTACTTATCCTATGCAGTTAGTTTCTAGAGAATGGTGTTTTATAGTAATGCAAACACTGAATCACATTGGGCACCACCTAGCATTGCCCAATGAGTCCAGAATGATCTGCAACTTGCATATTTTCTTAAATTTACACTTAAGGGATCATGTGGCATTTTTTTAAAAGCCTTTTTGTGACTCCGTCCATGTATCCTTGTTTTGACAGGTGACAATTTAAAGCCACACCAAAGAGGAAGCAGTAATAGTGGGGGGGTTTATAAAGAACCTTCATAGCAGAGTTGTTAAATGCTGCACATTTAATACTATTTTTCATTGTATTGTGAATAGCCACCCTATTAAGTACTGCATTCTAAAGAAAGAAGGATGAGATTGGCCTATCCTAGATAGCAAGCAGCTCCGGAGATTAGTCACCCCAGCAACAGATCGCCTCTTCTTTGGGACGACAATCTCCCCGAACTACCTTCCCGCCAGCTATAATGAAAAATCGTCAGTTGCCTCACGAGGAAACTTCGGATGACTTTGGCGCCCCGAAGAAGAGAAGATTTGTTGCCGGGCGACTAATCTCCCCGAATCTGCCCGTGTGCCCTTACCCTAAAAACCAATGCTTCTAAGTAACTAGCATTAAGTTGTGGGTCTATCCAAGAATCATTGTATTGAGAGCCAAATGTTAAAGCTTTGAGGATGTCATTGATTTTTTTTTTCTTTCTGTGGTCATATTTGGTGTGATAACCAGAGTTTGCTCAGCCACAGCATTTTCTATAAAGCGCATACAGAGCTGTGGGTGGGGTTCTGCGTTTTGATAATGTTATTTCTGTGGTGGCCAGTGGGTTGTGAATGTGGGTCTACACCAGTAGAGTCTCTGCTATAAGAGGATTGCATCAACAGAAAAGAATGCAGTGCGATTAAAAACTTGTAATCTATGAAAATATTGTGTAGCCTCCTAGGGTGGCTCAAAGCAGTAGTCCCACTTAAACTCTTGCAAACCTTACATTTTATAATTGTATGCATAAAATTAAGTAAGATGCTTGCAGGTTTCAGTAGCCGTAGAAATGTACTTGATTTCATTTGCTTATCATGAAACCTGAGTAGCTTTTTATTTACTACCCACTGTATTAAAGGGGTGGTTCACTTTTAAAGTAACTTTTATGATGTTATGCAATGACCAATTCTGAGCAACTTTTCAATTGGTTTTCATTATTTATTGTTTATAGTTATTTGTCTTTTTCTTCTGATTTGTTTGCAGCTTTCAAATGGGCATCACTGCCCCTTCTAAAAAAACAAATGCTCTGTAAGGCTACAAATGTATTGTTATTGCTATTTTTTATTACTGATCCTTCTATTCGGACTCTCTCCTATTCATATTCCAGTCTCTTATTCAAATCAATGCATGGTTGCTAGGGTAATTTGGGCCCTAGTTACCGGACTGATTAAATTGCAAATTGAAGAGCTGCTGAATAAAAAGCTAAATAACTCAAAAACCTTCAATAATAAAAAATGAAAACAAATTGCAAATTCTCAGTATAGCACTCTCTACATCAGGGATCCCCAACCTTTAGAACCCGTAAGCAATATTCAGAAGTAAAAGGAGTTGGGGAGCAACACAAGCATGAAAAATGTTCTTAAGTTGTCTCAAAGGTGAACAACCCCTTTAATGAAGAAGCTTTTCTAGAAATTCCAATTGTAGTAGTGAGGTGTCGGCCCCTATTTTTTTGCATTTGTTTCACAATGGCTTCCCTGCTATTTGTGGCTTTATGCTTCTTTCATTTCCCAGTTAAATATACTGAACACCTAAAATGGGTTCCTCCATGCTGGATATATCTAGATGTCAATAAGGAGTCTTCTGGAATTTCACACTACCCTCCAAAATTCCTAAAGAAATCTACTTTGCTTCCAAATAGTTTCACTGCAGCTGTTTCACAAAGCAACTAGACCGCACAGTAAAAACAATGAAATCACTGTATTTTGTGTTCTAGACTTTTTCTGCCAGATATTGTACTTTTTCACTGTAGCCAAGTATGGCTTGTTCAGTCACCTGAGTAACTTTTAGGGGGTTATTTATCAAGCTCCGAATTTATCTCCGTATTTCTAAGATAAAAATCCGAGCAACTCCAAGCTTTAAGATGCAGAGTTTTCATACCATTGGACATTAATAAATAAGGTCCGAAAAATCCACAAAAAATTACATGTAGTAAGAGAGAGGCCAGTCCAACCCTGCTCCTAAATGTATATTCTTATATTACTGATTTTGTAAGTAGAACCTTCTAACTTTTGGTTTGTGTTATATTATTATTCCTTACACTGGTATTCTTATACCATGGCTGTTGTTTGTGATAATTGTATGTTTGCTTTATTTTCTAGAGAATATGCATCTGGAGATTAAAGTTGCCCTGAATTTCATTATTTCCTACTTGTATAATAAACTTCCGAGAAGAAGAGCTGATCTGTTTGGAGAGGAATTAGAAAGGCTTTTAAAGGGCAAATATGAAGGGCACTGGTACCCAGAGAAACCACTGAAAGGTTCTGGGTATCGCTGTGTTCACATTGGAGAGACTGTTGATCCAGTTGTGGAGCAAGCAGCTCGAAGGAGTGGATTAGATATAGAGGATGTACGCACAAATGTTCCAGAAGAATTGAGCGTTTGGATTGACCCATTTGAAGTGTCTTATCAGATTGGAGAAAAGGGATCAGTGAAAGTGTTGTACCTTGAAGATGTGGAGAATAGCACTGAGCTGGACAAAGAAATAAAGAGTAGTTTCAACCCCGAGGCACAAGCATTCATCCCGATCACTAACCAGGAGACCTCTTTGTCTAATTCTCCTTCTCCATCATTTGGTCAGTCCCCAAGCCCAACATTCATTCCCCGGGCCACCCAGCCAATGACCTTCACAACAGCAACCTTTGCAGCCACCAAATTTGGCTCAACTAAGATGAAGAAAGGAGGTCAGCGCATGGCACGTTCCCCAACTAATAACCTGGTGAAGCATAAAGGTCTCTCTCTGTCGATGCATTCGTTAAACTTTAGCCCAGCCCAGGGGGCTCCATCTCAGCTGTCTCCCAATGCCAAGGAGTTTGTTTTTGGTGGTGCTCCTGGGCTCTTTTATGATGGCGACAACCAGAACCTTCCAAGCCCAGGTCAATTTGCCACTCCCTTTACCAGTGGGAGCAGCCTTTTTGCTGAGAAATCTCCTTTTGTTGAAGGATTAAACTTCAACCTTCCTTACTCAAGCCAACCTTTCCAACCTGTTGTCCTGGCTAATTAAGGTCATTGAAGAATTTACATTTGTTTTTTAAACAATTTAAAAAATACAAGAAAAAAATTGAAAAATACAAATATCTACTGGGAGACAAACCCTTGGGTTGCTTTGCTACTGAACACTTGTGAAGTCTACATCTTATTACAAAAAGACGCAGAAGAAGATAAAGGTATTAACATGACTATCAAGTCAAATATCGTTCCCAGTTGTGTACGACCCCCCCCCCCCATCCAGTGCCCGAAAACAAAACTTTTTAAAGGAACTCATTCCAGTTCTGAGCAGTCATATCTGCAGGATGGTGCCTGTAACTTTGCTACATTAGTAGATGAGTATAGCAACTGGTACAATATTACACAGCTTGGAACAACTTCACAGCCTTGCAGGATCCAGTTGAGTCATACTTGAAGAACATTTCCCCTCAGCAGTAGTTTCTTTACTGGTGAACCTGAACCCCTCTCCAGGATTTTTTTTTTTTTTTTTAATGAAACACCCTGTTATGCTGCCTGACTTTGTCACAGTAACCCATTATTTTCTTCCACTGGTCTTTTCAATCACGTGTACCATATGTGAAGTCTACAGTCCAACATAACACACCCAACCCCCACTTAACCATGTTCTTTGTGCACATCACCTTTTCTCACCCTTTTTATTTTCCTACCCATTTAATAGTTGGTGCTGGAATTTATTTTCACTCTTACACAGCCTTTCTTTATTACTGTTTTTGACAACATACAACTTAAACAAAAAAATCTATATACAGCACCAGAGGAGAAGCTTTCATTCTGAGAGCATTACTCAAATATGCAAACGGGGATACAGTTTTAGTTTTTATGTTTACAATATTTTGGAATTATTTCATTTAGCCCAAAATAATCCAAATCAAAACAAACAAAATTCAGTGACTATTGTGTGGTCACTTGGAAGCCAGATATTTAACAAAGCAAAGAAACTTTTGATCTCCGATAGTACAAAACAATCTACATTTCACATAGAAAGTTTATTTTTTTATAGAAAAGGTAACGTACAAGTGTTGTGTATATACTAATTAAAATGTCTGAACCCCTAATGTGCATTTTAGAGTGGCACAGATTTTTAGCATGCAGGTTAGACTGTATGAGGGTCTGCATGCAAAGGACAAGTTAGTCTTACAGGTATTCAGCTGGTTGCTGTATATATATTATTTTTTTAAATACAGAAACACTCTTTGTCTAATAGCGTGACTGTTTTCAGTAAGACTTTGGAAGAATTTTGGAATCCCAATTACCAGCACTTTTCAAGTTGGGTTTAAAAGTGGAAATATCCATTGTTCTGCATGGCAGTATTAAAATGGCCATCTTTTCTCAGTTGACGACATTACTGGAATGATGACGATGTGAACATTGCGAGACTGCTTTCCCCATCTCTATTCCTGCCACAGCGAAGGCATATTTATGTGAAACATTAGATTCAAGTTAAAAAGGTCCACCAGGGCCAAAGCGATGGCATCAGAAAAGATAATATATTGTTTTATATAATAACTATATTTTTTAAAGTTTGTAAATCCATTTTTAATTTATTTTTTTTTCTAAGAAATGATTTTTGAATAAGCCTTGCAAGGATCAATAATCTAATTATATATCTTAAAAAAAATACAAAAAAATACAAAAAAAAAATGTTTAAAAAGAAAATGTTCTCAATGTAGCCTCTTCTTGGACGTGAATAATTTGTAAACTCCAGCTTTTAGGGTCTGTAAGTGGATTCTGTTTGAAGTTACAGGCAGATGTCCATATTGGATTTCAAAATATTTTTTTTTTCTCCCCAACACTCAAACAAGAATACTAAAATGTATTGAATGAACACTGTATTTCAGAAACTGTGACCTTGCTGTATATTTTGGCTGCAGAACTCGTGTACTATGTCGGCATAACTGAGGTTTATTTCTTTTGTGAATTACTCTTTTTCATGGAAGCATTAAGCCCTCAGTCAATACTGAAGTTGAGCATTGCATTGGTTGCAATTTTCAGGTACCTTCAATACCTTTCAAGCTGATCAAAATTGATGCCCTAAACCAGTAGAAAAATAATAAATTACTTTTGGTTCTGCCAATCTCCCTATAGCTGCTGCAGATATTTGTAACTAGATCTATGTTGTTGCAGAACAAACCTCAGGTTATGCTAGAGGGTAAACAATGAAAATCGTATTAAGTGGAATATGGAGTAGAAACCTTTTAATCAATTTATTGGGACTAACCATTGTCCTTTTCACACCAAGAAACTTGTAGCCTATACTTCTAAATATTGAAATAATATTGTATGTAGATTAATTGTGCACAATGGCTAACATTTTAACGAGAGTCAAGATTCTTAGAACTTGCAGCCAGTAAGCAGATTCCCATCTCGTATACATGGATAAGTTGCCCTTTTTAGCTTTGAAAGGCCAATGCTACTGTAATAAACCCCTAATATTGGTTGTAAGCATGTGAATTCTGAAAGCCAATATGGTCCTCTTCCAGTTTCTGAAATAGCCGTATGATTTTATGAAATAAATAGAAATTATATCTGTATCAATATATCATAGCCCATATTTAACACAAAAGCATTTGTGAAAAACAAATCTATAAAAATCATAGGGTTTGCTCAACTACAGGTTTAATTTGGAATTTCACTTAATCCCATGAATTTAAAACATGGTGTCAACCTTTTAGTTTTTCTTTTAATTTGTCTTAGAAAGTAGAAAATTTTTTTCCCCTTTGCAGCAATTTAATCCATAAGGTCTTCAGGAATTAACTAATAGGAATTAAAATTACTATTATAAACTATTAGGGCAGTGACAAAACGCTAAGTTTTGGGAAGATCAGTCGCCCATTGACAAATCTCCTCTTCTTCGGGCAACTAATCTCCCCGAACTGAATTCTCACCGGCTAGAATATAAATCGATGGCGGGATGGTACTCGAAACTCTTAATTTTCTGAAGTTGCCTCATGAGGAAACTTTGGGCGTCTTCAGAAAACGAAGCGTTCCAAGTGCCATCCTGCCGACGATTTACATTCTAGCCAGCAGGAAGGCGAGCTAAGTTGCCCGGAGAAGAGGAGATTTGTTGCTGGGTGACTAAATCTCCCAGAATCTTACAGTGTGTCACTGCCCTTAATAGTAAGTCTCTTAAATTCTGTTGGTTCTTCCTTCGCTGTTGAATAGAAACCATCCCTTCCCAATCTTTTATATAAAGAGTGGTAAACTCCCTCTTTGATATTGTCATTGTAACTTGGGCCCTGAAGCAAAGAACTACACTGGTTATGATCCATAGCCATCAAGCAAGCTATTAGTCTGCACAGGATCTTTGGAAGGGTTGCGTTTTAGGGGAAGATATTAAAAAAGCTAGTTCATGTAACTGAACAAGTAAAACAATACCATGCGGATGATGATAATCATTTCCTTGACAGAGACTCTCATCTGATTCTCGAAGGGTTAAACCACAAGTCTTCGGTATCTGTGTTTTGGGGTGATCAGTACTTCACAAGTGTGAAACTACTTCAAGTTGCTACACTGCATTTTTTTTTCTCTTGCAACCCATAGATGTAATAGAAAAAAAAAAGAAACACTAGTGTCTGTTTTTGTTTTTATTTGCATTTGTAATAAAAGAATAAAGAGCGAAAGTAAAATATATAAAATTTGCTACATTTGTAAAATGTGAGAGGAATATATTCTAAATATATATTTCTAACATGCATTTAAGCTAAACTTCAGTTCAGGTTTTTTTTTGTAAGAAAAATAGGAACGTTATTAAGAAGAGAACTTAAAATATTTTTTCATAAAAAAAAAATTTGTAAAACTGAAAAAAAAAAGCAGAAATATAAACTCCAGAAAACTGCCTATCTTTCTCCATATGGATACAGTGTCTAATCTTGTACAGAACTGAAGATATAATCTTTATATTAAATAAAATATTGAATTGTAAATGTTACACTATAACAGGTTTTTGTTTTACCTTTTGGCTTAACGCAGGACAATTGGTATGGGAGGGATAATTTTTAGTTTATTTTCTGAAAAAAGATCATAAGATGACTTGATTCTTTTTCCTTGTATAATTTTTTTGGAACATTGTGCAATATTCGATGGCCTAATGGAGTGTTAAGTTTCAGATGTACAGTTTATATTGTTCCAAAGTTTTTTAAGTTTGTATTAAAAGCATGATATTGAACTTACTTTGTCTCCTTTTCTTTGTACCATAAATTTTACTTGGGATGTGTGTGTGTGTTTTTTTATTTTTTTTATTGTACTGACTGTGGGACATTTTAAATCTTTTTTTTTTTTATAGAAAAGAAAGTCTGTGCCACTGTTCCCCTTGCGGCTGAATGGTAACATATCCCACCAACAATGTTAAAGCCTAAAGCCTTTAGTTGAAAGCATTCCCAAAAGAGCAGAGGTGTTCTTGCAGCAAAGAGAGGACCAACATCATATTAATACCCTTGGTTTGGAATGAGATGTTGGACAGGGAGGTACTTTTGGTCCAGCAGAATTCTGCACTGAAATCCATTTCTTAAAAGAGCAAACAGATGTTTTTATATTAAATTTTGAAATCTGACATGGGGCTAGACATATTGTCAATTTCCCAGCTGCCCCAAGTCATGTGACTTGTGCTCTGATAAACTTCAATCACTCTTTACTGCTGTACTGCAAGTTGGAGTGATATCACCCCCCTCCCTTTTTCCCCCCAGCAGCCAAACAAAAGAACAATGGGAAGGTAACCAGATAGCAGTTCCCTAACACAAGATAACAGCTGCCTGGTAGATCTAAGAACAGCACTCAATAGTAAAAACCCATGTCCCACTGAGACACATTCAGTTACATTGAGAAGGAAAAACAGCAGCCTGCCAGAAAGCATTTCTCTCCTGAAGTGCAGGCACAAGTCACATGACTTGGGGCAGCTGGGAAATTGACAAAATGTCTAGCCCCATGTCAGATTTTAAAATTAAATATAAAAAAATCTGTTTGCTCTTTTGAGAAATGGATTTCAGCGCAGAATTCTGCTGGAACAGCACTATTAACTGATTCATTTTGAAAAAAAAATTCCCATGACAGTATCCCTTTAAGTAGGAGAAATAACAGCCTGCCAGAAAGTAGTTGCAGCCTAAAGTGCTGGCACAAGTCACATGACTGGGGAAGCTGGGAAACTCTTTTGAGAGATGGATTTCAGTGCAGATTTCTGCTGGAGCAGCACTATTAACTGATGCGTTTTGAAAAAAACATGTTTTCCCATGACAGTATCCATTTAAAGTTTTTATACCTCGAATGGTATCATATTTAAGAAAAAACTTGAATGGGAAAAACCCTATTCTTTGTTTGAGTCCTGAAAACTGAAAACTAAAAATAAATAGAGTTTTCCGCTGGAAAAAAACAGAATCGCTCTAATCGTTTGAATTTTCGGGCAAAACACTACAAAAAAAAAAAACTCGAACATCATGCAGGTTGTTTACATCTACAAATGGTTCAAGGGACCTTTATCATTGACTCCTACATGACCTTGACAGGTTTTAGATGGTATATTTTCGGATTAGAGTTTTCCATGGTGGGAGTATAATACTGTAAATCTTGAAAAATGTTAGTTTTTTTTAACCTGAAAATAACATTTTGACCAAAAATACGTTTCTTTCATTTTAAACTTGCTTCAACTCTTTTAAAATACTTTTTGGCTGAATGATTGTTATGTTTTATTCTTTTTACCAAGCAGTAATGGTATAAGTAGTCCTTGTGAACAAAGACGTCGGATATCTAATGAAGATGGAATATAAAGCAAATAAAGTTCTGTCTTTCATAAGAAAGGGCATTTACTCAAGGGATGAAAACATAATTATGCCTCTGTATAGGTCCCTGGTGAGGCCTCATCTGGAGTATGCAGTGCAGTTTTGGACTCCAGTCCTTAAAGAGGGATATATATGAGCTGGAGAGAGTGCAGAGACGTGCAACTAAATTGGTTAGGGGGATGGAAGACTTAAATTATGAGGGTGGACTGTCATGGCTGGGGTTGTTTTCTCGGAAAAAAAGGCACTTGCGAGGGGACATGATTAGAGGACATTATAGACAATCCGCTTTTTATCCCCAAAGAGAGTATCACCGTACCAGAGGCCACTCCTTCAGACTAGAAGAAAAGAACTTTCATTTAAACAGTGAAGGTGGTTCTTCACAGTGAGGTTGTGATGGCTGATTCTGTTAATGCCTTTAGGGCAGAGACACGCTGCGATTCGGGGAAATTAGCCGCCCGGCGACAAATTTCTTCGGGGGCAACTAATCTCCCCGAACTGCCTCCCCTGCCTTCCCGTCGGCTAGAATGTAAATCGCCTGGCGGGATGGCACTCTGAGCTCTTTGTTTTCCGAAGTTGCCTCACGAGGAAGAGGAGATTTGTCGCTGGGCTACTAATCTCCCCGAATCGCAGCATGTGTCTCTTCCCTTAAGAGTGGCTTGGATGATTTCTTGTACAGACATAGAGGTATATTTATCAAAGAGTGAAGTTAGAGATCACTACAGTCCACTAGAGTGAAATTCCGCCACTCTCCATTCATTTCTATGGGATTTTTATCAATGGGTGAAAGTTCATCGTTTGATATATACGCCTTTCAAAATCCCATAGAAATGAATGGAGAGTGGCGGAATTTCACTCTAGTGGACTGTAGTGATCTCTAACTTCACTTGATATTGATCAATATAATATCAAAGGCTATGTGATACTAAACTCTATAGTTAATATAGATATGGGTACTATATATAATTTATGTGAAGGTATGGAGGGGTGTGTATATGAATGCTGGGTTTCATTTGGAGGGGTTGAGCTTTTTAGATTGTAAGGTCTACAAGGCACGGATTTCTTTATATTGTTTATTATTATAATTTTGTCTTCTCTATGTGTACTTTTTTATATTGTAAAATTGTACAGTGCCGCGTATCCTAGTATGACTTAAATAAAGTTATACATAAATACATATTTAAATACCTACGTGAAAGTCATGCTTTTAATTTTTGCTCTTCTCCATGAGAGGACTGCCTAGATCAATAATACCACATGCTAATACTGAGTCACAACAGAGATTAAAGCATACAATGAAGCAGCAGTACAACAGGGATACACAGATGTACTATGAACTCTCACACCCCCCCCCAAATTTGACGTCATACTTAAATAGTGCTGAAAAAGCAGTAAAAGGTTAGCACGTGCTAGAGTTAAAAATGAAGATCTCCAGCAAACTTCCAGGGCATAATATATCTTTGTGCCCAAGCTGTAATGCCAGTTAGAGATTTTAATAAATTTGGTGAATAAAAATGCTCTGTATTCATCAACTTTGCTCTGCTCCACTATGTAAAGGCTTGAGGTTTCGGCCATGAAGACAAAGTCACGACTCCAGTTTCTGTTGAATTTTGATTACGTTTGGCTAATTCATGAAAAATGTGTGTTTGTTGTTTACTTTGGATTAGTCTTGTAGTTTGTCGATGTTTCTTTATGTTGTGTAAGAGATGGTGAAGTTTTGAGTCAACCCAAGCTTAGCTTGGGCAATATGTGTTGCCCGTTGGTGCTGGGCCTACCAAAATTGGGAAGGAAGTTCAGGGTCAAATTTAATGAATGCCTGTTCAGGAATCTTTTATACAAGTGCTCTGGGTAGCACTGCAATTGCTGGATGTCTGCATTTTATTAGACTGTGTGGAGCTGTTATTTTTGGTTTGGTGCTGATTAATGGAGTCTTATCCCTAGGGACCAGAACCACTGTCTAGACAAGCAAATAAAAGACAAGGAGCGTAGTGAGTGGCAGCTGTGCCTAACAAACATAGGAATGGATAAGGAAAGGCTTATTGCAGCAAGGTGCAATTTAGTTCATTAAAGGGGATGTAAAGGCAAAATAATAAAATCCCATTTTTACATTCTTTAATAAAAAATAAATCTATCTCCAATATACTTTAATTTAAAAATGTGTACTGTTTTTATAAGAAACCTACCTGTTTTAATTGCAGTTAGGAAACCTCAGACGGTCCCTAACTGCTCTGCAGGGAAACGATCATACTTTCAAACGACAGGGGGGAACCCCCCACCTTACTTCCCAGAACTTGAGCAGCTTTGTTTGTTTCCCCGTAACAACTGTGTAGATTTATAGTCAAATCAGTAAAGGTGCCACATTTGCACTGAATCTCCTTTTGAAGCGTCGGGTGCACAGCTGTGTTCCTCTCTGCCAAGGAATACATCCACAGTAAAACAATATATCCAGCAGCACTCCAATATGTGATTCAATTGTTTATTCGTGCGCTTTGCTATTGGCACGAATAAACAATTGAATCACATATCGGAGTGCTGCTGGATTTATTGTTTTTAACTGTGTAAATTTATATCCACAGACCCAGTGCAGTCTGTATATTCTGATTATTAATCAGTCTTGCTGTATCGGCTTCTATGGCAGATATTATTTGACCTGTGCTGTTTTGATCATTTATGACGATCCCTAAGCTTAACCTCCCAACTTTAGCCCAGGCCACACTGAGCATGTGCATAGTCTTGGTATTGCAAAGATGTTTAACACAGTTACAAGATGACAGCCCCCTGTGCAAACTTTGAAAGCATAAATCATTTGTTTAATTAGGCCTATTGTGCAGTAAGTTCATGTTTATATTTAGTATACAAAATACAGCATTTCTAACATTATTCTATTTTAGACTTTAGTTGCCCTTTAAAGGACATGTAAACCCCACACATACAAAAATGTAATTAGTGAACGTCTTTGAAATATTTAGGTACCTGCCACTCTGATTGTTAAAATGTTAACAGTAAGGCTGCAGCATCCCCTGAATCACTCTGCTCCCTCCCTCAGGAGTTTACTTTGGCTGTTGACTTATGAGCATGCTCTTGTTTGAAATATTTTATTTGGTTTTCACTGTAAACAGTAAAAATCAAAATGACAGCAAATAAAATTCAGTTGCGATTAGTACAATGACATGTTATTCAAAAAATAATATATAACTTTCAATGACGAAAAATATAAAAGAAACTAACAAAAAACTAACGAACACTAACTAAACCAGTAGAAGCAAAGATAATCCAAAAAAAAAGCATGCTCAGTTCTTCTGAGCTCATATTACTAAACACACCCTCCAGTCTAACAGCCAATGATAAGACAGCATTGCTGGTTCCCATAGAAACTAGCTGTCTGGTCCTATTTTTTTCTCCTAACCACCTCTCCTGAGCTCAGCTTAACCATTACACTGCTCAACCCCAGCAGAGCTTTTTATCAAAGTCTGCTGTGCCCATGTAAACCTGCACATGTCACTGATGATGTGTCAGAGGGAAAATGGCCGCCGGGTGAAAGCCACTATTTGTTTTAGGAAAATGTGATGCGCTGGCAAATGGAGGGGTTATATGCAGTACAAATGATGTGGCTTGTGTGGGGAAGATATGCCCAACTTATATACATGGTAGGAAAATGTAGGCTTTACATGTCCTTTAAATGTAAAAAAAAAAAAAAATCTTTAACTTTCAGCCAGCCAACTGTTATGCCCAACAGTGGAGTCACACCAGGCCCTCTGTTTCATTGATATTGATGCTGCTGCCACTTGCTATGGAAAACTTTAAGTCTAAACTAACAATACAGGAAACAGTGTACTTAATTGCTAAAGGAATTGGATGCATATGCTGCCCAACGCCAGTGGAGTTCTGGGTAATGAGCATTGTGTTTTACAATACCCCCAGCTGAAGTTTTACAACTTTTATAAAACCTCAGACATTTATCACAAGCAGTAACTAGTGTTTGCCAGTTAGATCTTAGAACTAGTGTTTGCCAGTTAGATCTTAGAACTAGTGTTTGCCAGTTCTCAAGAAACAACCTCCTCCGATGAAATATATTGGGGTATAGTGGTCCTCCTATGTAATTTGTTCTGTGGGCAAAAGCCCTACTGGATTAATTATAAAAAAAAGTGTGGGAGATCAGATACTGCAAGGTACAAGCTCTGAGATGATTTTCATAAGAAAGATAATATTAGCAAACATTTGCAATTTTGGGTTTGAAGTAGAAAGAAACAATTCATCGATCTGGTTTTATCAGAATGTGTAAATGGATTTCTGGGGTGAATGTGCCTTTTGTGCCTATTCCCGTGTATAAAACGCAGCAAATGTTTTGCTTTTGCAATTAAAGTGATAGCCATGAGAGTTTTTATGCTTTGCTTTTATTTTGGGGGTCTTTAACATGCGAAGGGGTAAAAAATCACCGGCACAACGTGGGTATTTCTAGCTGGGAGTACCTGTGCTCGTTTATTGCTTATGCAATGTTTCGGGGCGTACCCCCTTTGTCACTTTAGCATTTTATTATGTATTTGAACTACACACAAGGTTCACTCCTGGAAGGACACATGTTGAAACAAAAATTATCTGATTGATACTGCACTGGACACAAACTTCTTTTTTTAGCATTTTGATCCTAACTGATGGACATATTAAACTTTTTTAAAATTTTTTTTTTTGCCTTTTTGGACTATCTATTACGTAATTGTGGCCTTTTTTTCCACTATTCAAGTAATCACATTCACTAATTACTGTTTGGTTGGTAACCTTTTAAATGTTATGTTCACTAATATTCATCATCATCATTTATTTATATAGCGCTGTCAAGATACGCAGAGCTTTACTGCAGTTATAGCAAACAGGGAATAAATGGTGGATAACAGACAAGGATTACAGAATACAATAGGGTTTACAAACGAAAAGGTTAGGGTACAATTGAGACATTAGGATTGTATAAACACTTTGTCATTTTTGATCCAGCAATGATTAATTAAGGTACATCGAATAGGCCTCTTTAAACAGATGGGTCTTTAGGGAGCGCTTGAAAGTTTGGAAGGAAGGAGAAAGTCTGACAGCTTGTGGCAGAGAGTTCCAGAGAAAAGCAGAAGCCCGAGAGAAGTCTTGTAGACGAGAATGGGCAGAAGTGACCAGAGGAGAAGTGAGGCGAAGATCAGAAGCAGAGCGTAGGTTTCATGAAGGAGTGTATTTGGAGTTTCATTATTAAGGGCCTTGAATGTGAGTGTAAGTAATTTGAATTTGATTCTAGAAGAGATTGGGAGCCAGTGAAGGGACATACATATGGGAGCAGCTGATGTTGAGCGGCGAGCTAGATGAATGAGTCTAGCGGCCGCGTTTAGAATAGATTGGAGTTGTGAAAGGTGACTTGTTGGAATACCTGTGAGGAATAAGTTGCAGTAATCAAGGTGGGAGATGATGAGAGACTGAATCGGTATGCTTGACAAAGGGGTTACGCCCCGAAACGTTGCATCCGCAATAAATGAGCAAGGGTTCTCCCTGCTAGAAATACCCACATTGTGCTGGTGATTCTTTACCCCTTCACATTGAATTTGAGGTTGCCAACACCTCTTTCATCGAGCACCGGGGATTCGTAAGGACAGGACGGCCAGGGTGTGCGAGGGTAGTTCCCTTTTTTTTCCATTGGTCTTTAACATGCCACATACTTTAATTTTTAAATTAAACATGAAACCCAATTTTTTTTTTATTTTAACATCTATACCTGTTGTAAATGTTTTTAAAGTCTCAGCTGCCAATCATATATTGCCTGTCCCTCCTATATGCCTTAGGCATAAAATGGCGCCTGTCTACTTGCTGTTATTGTGAAATCCAAGAATCAATACAACAAGTTTTAAATACTTTTTTTATAGTGCAAGTGATCTTTATTTTGCTTGTCTAACATCATAAAATAGAATTTGGAATGATTTCTTAAGAACTCTTTCTTAAAGCTGCTATCTGTTTTTTTGTAGTAGAAGGACATATTTATCCCATTTTTGATTAATCAGAATGTGAACTTTCCATAATATGTGGTCTCCTGGCAGGTCCGGACTGAGAATTAAAACAGGCCCTGGCCCAATCAGCCCACTAAATACTGATTTTCTATGGCACCTTATAGCAGCCCCTCTGGCATTTGGCAGATCCCATAGATTGCCAGTCCGGGCCTGTCTCCTGGGATAAAGTACGGTTATTTCAAGAGTGGTACTTTGAAAATTTGATAGTGTACTGCTGAGAATTTATCTGTAAAAGTCAGAAATCTCCATAAAGCTATAGATATTTGGTATTACTTGGGTTTTTCAAAACCAGTTGTAATTTCCTATATGGAATAAAATGAAGGCATGTTAGAAAAAAATATATTCAGTTTTGGATATATTGATTTTATATAGAATGGGTTGTTTTAAAAATACTGAAGGGCAAGTGTCTTAAAGGGACATTATGTTTTCACTGTTTTTTGTCTTCATGCTGTTTAGGGTTACTGTTATTCATTTACCTTCTTTAAAGGGGACCTGTCTCCCTAAGAAATAATTCCAAATTCTTTTCCATCATGTTAGTAAACTTTACACTGCATTTATTATTTACATTTTCTTTCCTTCAGTCTTGGAATTACACAATCACAGAGAAATTGTGCATCACCCCAAAATCTTGTGTATGCCCCAGAATGTCCATGCACAGTGTCCTACATAATTATAGAGCCTGAGGAGGGAAGGGGAAATGTGAGGAGAGCAGTGACATGTAGGAATTGCTGAATGGAAAGTGAAAGTAATTGAATGCAGAGGCAGGCAGATAATATTTGATTGACAGCTCAGATATCTAAACACTTTTACACAGGTATAGATATCTTAATGAAAAAAAAATTGTGTTCCATGTTTAATTTGCAAATGACTTTCATTATGCAGCTTTTTATGTGTAGATGACAGGTCTGCTTTAAATCCAATCCATAAAAATATGAATATTTTGTTAACATTACGTTTTCTCTGCTGGTGTATCTATTGTGATGCGCTGCCTTCCACTCCATGTCTGCAACCCAAAATACCCACAGAGAGCAGGGCACACAAAATAAAAAAGTGTCTTACTACAGGTATAGGATCCGTTATCTGGAAACCTGTTATCCTGTCAGTACAGCGGCTCACATTCACATTTTCTCCTCTGACCTATTCTTTTAGTGTCAGGCTGGAAATGGGCAGCATTGGGAAGTTAATATTTCAAAACCTATCCAAAATAATGACAGCCAGCTGGAAATTTTAGAATACATTGTTCTGTAGCATATTGATGGTTGATCCATGTATGCAATATAATTATGTATTAACTTCACCTTTAATGTAGCTTTTAACTGAACATTTGCATCCATGACAAAATGCAGGGTTTCTCCATTAAAGGTGGGGGTTTATTGGAACAGATTTGGGCTGCCCATTTGAACACACAACTAAACAACATTTGTTTTTACTGCGGCGGCTGATTTCACCCACTGTCATCCTTCCTTCCTTCCTACCCAGAAGCACTGAACAGGTCCAGCAATTACACTGCTTGAATGAGAGCATTACAAGGGCATTCATGTGTATGGCTTCTTTGTGCTCCAGTATTCTGATGGTTACTATACTGTAAGCATTTCTCATTGGCAGTTTCAGTCACAGAACAAATTCATTGGTGTCAGAGAGCAGTGTAAGTGCAGCACATTATATTCTACCCATTTCTGTCCTTAGATAAGAATATGCACTGTGGTATCTCTGCAATTACAGAAAAATAGGGAGCGTTTATAAGGGCTTATTTACTAATATAGGTGCAAAGTGGCACCTGTGCAGTTGCTGATAGCATCCAATTTTTTTTTTTTAATTTGATTTTTGAAAATGAAATTACATAGCTGTGGGTGCAGGCTTCTGAAGTATCCCTGGCTTTACTCCTTCACCAGCTCTTGCTCTCCTATCTTTGGAGGTTGTGCACATTCTACTGGGGATATATTCAGCACTGGCCGATATCCAGCAATCCAACGTATTTCCTTTAGCCTTCTCCCTCTCAAACTCACCCTAGTGTTTACTATACAAACACCCACTAAGGATGATCAGGAGGAATGCATAGGGCATATGGAAGCACAGCCACTAAAGGAGGCAAAAATAAAAATCCCAGACAGCTTGAGGAGATGTAAAATAGCCTAGCTCAATTGTTTTTGCTAATTAGTAAAGTTTACATATGGTTTTATTATATATATATATATATATATATATATATATATATATATATATATATAGAAGTGTTCATAAATTCCGGATGCACACAAGGATTTTCAGAAAAGTAAAAGCTTAACTTTTATTTAATATATAATTAAAAGAAAACAGGCCAACGTTTCGGTCCACATATTGGACCTTTATCAAGACATTGTTTTCAGATTAAAAACACAATAAATAGGTAAAAGCAGATTGGTAAATATATATATATAAATCCAGAGGTGAAGGAATTCAAAGGAAAAATTGCAACAATACCATGAGGGTTTAATGTAATCCTACGTTTCGGATCCTTCTTGGAACCTTCGTCAGGGAAAGAAAACAATAGGATTACAATAAACCCTCATGGTTTCACTCTATTGTATTGTTGCAATTTTTCCTGTGAATTCCGTCACCTCTGGATTTACTTTATTGGTTATATTTAGACTGGCACCCAGGTAATCATATATCTCATGGTGTGTGCTCCACGAATGGACTATATATATATATATATATATATATATTAGTTATGTGCTGGTTGACCCAAGACACACAGCGACCTACAGATTGACCACCGGTTGGGTAGCTTTGGGTTGAAAGTTCGCCAACTGTTGCAGGTTAGGGTTGGGTGCGGGTCAGACTGGGGACGTACACTTCTCCACTGCTTCCGAAGATTCCCTGTCTTGGAACCAGAGGCACACACAGAATTAGCGTACAGACATCGTTGGACTGGAGGGTCCGAGGTCCACCAGGGCTTGCAATACAGGGGCCCGATGTATTATTAGTGATATCACCCCCCTCGCTTTTTCCCCCCAGCAGCCAAACAAAAGAACAAGAGGAAGGTAACCAGATAACAGCTCCCTAACACAAGATAACAGCTGCCTGGTAGATCTAATAACAACACTCAATAGTAAAAACCCATGTCTCACTGAGGCACATTCAGTTACATTGAGAAGGAAAAACAGCAGCCTGCCAGAAAGCATTTCTCTCCTAAAGTGCAGGCACAAGTCACATGACCAGGGGCAGCTGGGAAATTGACAAAATGTCTAGCCCCATGTCAGATTTCAAAATTGAATATAAAAAAATCTGTTTGCTCTTTTGAGAAATGGATTTCAGTGCAGAATTTGGCTGGAATAGCACTCACTATTAACTGATTCATTTTGAAAAAACATGTTTTCTGATGACAGGATCCCTTTAAGTACATTAAGTTGAACTATGCAGTAGCAGTACTTGTAATGAGTTAATTTCTTTGGGATAGGGATACCATACTGTATTGTCATGACTCAAGCAAATTACTTTTCAAAGTTGAAGTTCTGGGCTTTTTCCTGGATTATTAGGTTGGTTGTCAGTAAGGAGCTGGGCTTCCAATTTCAAGCTACCGATAATAAATCATACAGATTTCCTTCTGCAGACGCCATATTGGCTTCTAATTATGAGCATGTGAAATGTGCAAGTAAACAAACGTCAGCGTGTGTAAAAGTGGTTCTACCTTGTAGTTGTTCTGTGGCTCAAATTGTTCACTAGATTTTCTCTCACCTCTCACAGAGCTTATCAACATATCAAAAAGAACAGAGAAAGATGGAGCGGTAGAGCGGGAAGTAATCAGTCAAAGCAACAGAAAAATATAGAAAAGTGGCTGGGAATTCAATTAAGGAAACCAAAAGCATTGTTTGTCTGTGTAAGTAGTAGAGTAGAGCAGACCTACAAAACCAGGACCTTGGCTAAACCAGTGATTTGCAATCTATGTCTCTTATTAGCCAAGATAGGCCGTTATCCTTGCAGCCTTTTCATTCCAGCTGTTTAATTAGCATTTTTCTTCTGTGTTCTTCCTTTTGCCTTAAACCACCTGCATGCCTTCTTTTTGTTCATCTTCTCTTCCTCACTTTCTTTTCCCTTTCATTCCAGAGCGCACCCCCTCCCCTCTCTCTCTCTTTCTCCCATCTGATCCTATCTTCCAATTTTAGCATGACCTTCTTAATCTTCTGCAGAGAAACCAAAGCTCTCCTGCCCTAGTTTCTCTGCCTAGCAATTAACCCCTTGAGTGCACAGGGGATGGAAATACCTAGCTAAGCAAAAAGATTATAATAGCATTATTCTTATGTGCCTCTCCCAGCTGTACCTAGGGCTTGTGTGTGCAGCAAGCAAGCTGTTGCTCATCTAAAGGTTTTTTTGCTATTGATTGGGAAGTTATTAAGCGGAGGAGGAGTAGCACATTTTTTGGGGGACAGACTATCAATTAGAGTCAAAATATGGGAAGAGGTGGCCCTGGAAATGCAGAAAACTACTGGGCCCCCATCAAAGAGATATCCTACCATCAACCCTCCTGCTATTCTTAAACTAAAGCTCCCAGTAGCCATCTGTAGGTGGAAGATGTAGCTTGACAAGCGGAAGAGCTATAGGTTTGAGATCCATGATGTATATACTGTCCTTTGTGATTTTATATATTTTATCACCCCCCCCCCCGATACTAGAACATCCCTGTCCCCCCCTGGGGTTCCATCACTATATATGATTGCCCATGGTTTTCCAGTTCCTCAGGACAGGTTCAATGTGTGCATGCATAGAAACATAAAGTTCTGTCCGAGAAGCTTTGTGCACCCGTGCAGTGAACATTCGGTGGCCTTAAATGCATCTTGTCCATTGATGTTACTTCCGGTGATGCCACTAGAAATTTTAGAAATGTTTCCCCAGATTTGATGTCTCTGCATGAGGTCCAAGGCAAATGCCCTCTTGGCTCTACCTGAAAGCAGTATCGCTACATCTGTGAAGTCTGCAGTATATGACGCACCATATTTGCTTCCAGGTGCACTATCTGGATTTCTGGCGCACCCTTAGGGGTCTATGCATTAGAAGCGACAAGAGGCAGTAGATTTATAGCTACGCTCGGTGTATTTTTGCAGTATTCGAGTCAGCAACTTTTTCAGAAGCCTTAAGTACTTGAAAGTCTGCAGTGTAATTATACATCCTACCTTTACTTAGTGTGTCTCATAGGGCATAAGAGCCAAAGAGAGGATGTTTTACTGGGTATTAATGTGACATGCCAATCAAGGCACCATAAAATACAATATGTTTTAGTGGCACTGGTTGTGCCACCCTACCTGGACCATACAGCCCTGTGTATATAAGTGGTGCTATATACAGATAATAAACTATAAGTACTGTGCAATCAGTCCTGCTGTATTTATTGTATAAATGAATTACTTCAAATGATAAAGAACACAGAAAAGATATACAGCAAGGACAGACTCTGATACAAATAAACAATTTTAAGAGCAAATGCAGCGTATGTGCAATCTCAGTCCCAGGGGACAATTGTACTAAAGAAATGGCAAGTGGATTGTGTGTGTGTGTAAAGCCTGTAGACGTGTGCAATGTGTCCTATAGATACACTGCTTGGTAACAGAGCCACCTTGATTCACAAAAAACATAAAATCAAAAACTCGCCTTCTGTGACGCTGGCATCATTAAAGGGCCCACAGCAGTGAATGGGTGAGGCATCAGCTTCTTAGAGGGAGATTAGGGGAGAGACCTATTATGTCATGGATCCTCCAGCATCTCATAATAAGCAGGGCCCTCTTATATGGGCAAACTCATGCCCAACCTGGACCTGCTAAACCACTACCCAAAGCCTGCTACCCAACCATACCTGGAAAGATATAACTTTTTTTGTGATTTCACTGTGGACCAGAAGTGATGTCACTCCAGAGGTGGGGGGAAAATTATCTTTTCCTCAGAAGGGTTGAGGGAATTAGTGGCACTTTACCAGGGTATCCAGGAAGACCACCTGCAGCATAAAAATCCAACCCTTTGTGGTTATTCCTCTGTTACCCATGGATACCCTACCCAATGCCGGGCTCTAGCTTATGTTATTATAATAACCCAATGATTAGTGGAGGTAGTTTGGTACAGGTATGGGACCTGTTCAGGTCCGTACTGAAAATTAAAATAGGCCCTGGCATTTCAGGAACACAGAGGCCCAAACAGCCCCCACCAGCCCACTAAATACTGACTTTCTATAGGACCTTATAGCAGCCTCTCTGGCATTTGCCAGAACCCACAGATTGCCAGTCCGGGCCTGGACCTGTTACCCACAATATTTGGGACCTGGGGCTTGCCGGATAATTGATCTTTCTGCAATTTGGATCTTCATACCTTAAGTCTAGTATGAAATTATGCCAACATTAAATAAACCCAATAGGCTGGTTTCGCCTCCAATAAGGATTAATTATATTTGGAGCAAGTACAAGGGATTGTATTATTATAACAGAGACAAAGGAAATTATTTTTAAAAGTTTGGATTATTTGGATAAAATGGAGTCTATGGGAGACGGCCTTTCTGTAATTCAGAGCTTTCTGGATAACGGGTTTCCGGATAATGGATCCCATACCTTTAGCATGCTTGCAGATTGCAAACTCTTTACCTTTTGTATGGATTATTGGCTGTATAATTTGTATAATTGTATAATTTGTATGTTCGGTGTATTCTCCCACATATTGGATCATGTTGGTTCTTTATACAGTAAATAGGAATTAATAATGTGTTGCACAGACAGTATTGATTTAGGAGACTATTAGAGCCTTCAGGGATTTATCCTTTAGTGGGCAGGGTGAGAGTTATGGTACAGCACAAGGGTCACAGGTTACTTTGTTGATGTAAATTTAGAAATATCAATCATTCATTGTCTAATGCCTTATTATGTAATTTTACTGAGGACATTATTGAAGGCAAGATGTCCTCTCTGAGGCTGGGTGCCCAGGGAAATGCCCTCTCTGTGCTGGAAGTGAATAAAGTCCTTTATTTATCTCTCTCTGTACTATTGGTTACATCTTGTTCTGACTCGAGTACAGCGATGTGGAATATGGGCTGCCCTGTTCATACACTGCAATGGGAGGTGTCTGCCTGGTTCCTGGTGGGACATAGAACGCTTGATCTCACATCAGCCTGACGCATATTAATATATGAAAAGGCTAAATATTACTGGACGGAATATATGGATGGTGTCCATGACATTCTGAGCATGGAGAGGGTGCTGAGCAGTGATTGGTCAGGAGATGGGGGAGTGGAGGGCAGGGGTTAAATATCTGATTACACTGCTTCTTGCTCAGGACTGGAGTACAGTTTAATGTCAGGGAAAACAGAAAAACAATTCAGCCATTTAAACAGAGGGCCTCTCGTATTCGTTTATGTAAACATCTAAGCACACACAAGCAGAGCTGCAGAGCAGGTATCGGCCCCGAGGTGGAAAAATAATCTCAGGCTTTCACACCAACACTGCTAATGTCACCAAGGGATCTAGGGGAAAGGCCAAAGCATTGGTGCCCATCCACATTTTCACCCACAAACCATCCCACTGTAGTAACTTTAGTAACACACCAATAATTAAACGTTTCTTATCAAGGAGCACTGATCAATGCAGGGATGGCTTCCAATCATTTTTGCCCAGAAGCAGGGAAGCCATCAGGGCGGTACAGGACAGGTGGCACAACTTGGAGATGGAGTCCCATCATTTTTTGGGTCAGTATATCACAGGGACATGCTGACCCCAGAGAACAGATTGGGTTTCTGATGACAGTCCAGTCTACACATAAACTGTTAGTAAAAGGGTAGGTCTAGATATAGTAGTAAGGGAAAAATATCATTGACTGTCCTCCCTCACATTTATAGTGCTTTGTAGGCAACTGTCAGAACATTGATGGTAGGCAACAGACCATTGCTATTTTTATCTCATCAGGGCAGTTGAATAAATCCCACAGACCCTAATGGAAATAAAAATCAGTCCAAGAGCTGAGTTCATAATAGTACTAATGGAATATGAGAGCATTCCTTGCTTATCAGAGGGACAGGCCGTCACTTGGGGAACAGAGATAGAGCAAGAGAGTTTGGGAATGATACCTTGTACCCGCAAAGCAGCAGGAACTGAAGTTGGGCCCAATATTTCTTCAGTGTTTAGTTTTAGATTTTTTAAAAGGGAAATTATACCCCTCAAACAATGTAGGTCTCCATAAAAATATATTGCATAAAACAGCTCATATGTAAAACCCTGCTTCATGTAAATAAACTATTTTCATAATAATATACTTTTCTAGCAGTATGTGCCATTGGGTAATCATAAATAGAAAATTGCCATTTTAAAAAATAAAGGCCACCCTCTAGGATCGTATGATTCACGGTGCACACAAACAAACCAACAAACTATACTTGTTAGGTCACATGAGCCAATTAACAGACAGATTTCTGTCTTTTGCTTCCTCACTTCTTCCTGTTACAGTTAGAGTTGTAGTATTTTTGGTCAGATGATCTCTGAGGCAGCACACAGACCATCACAAAATGGTGGTTCAAGGCAAGAGAAAAGGGCAATATTTACTTAAATATATATTCCAGTTTGATAAGATTCTTTAATATGACACTTAATTTGATATAAACTATCTGTTGCTCAAGTATTCGTGTGGCTGTTGGCACATGGGAACATTTTCTCTGCCTTATTTCAGACATTTCAGCATGAAACCACCTGCATCTGCTCCTGCCACCTCCCATTTACATGAGTGGAAATGCCTAACAATGACAGTCCCAATGCTCTTCAGCCTGAAAATTCTTACTAGAGAACCCTCTGGCTGAATAATCACCAGTGCTATCTTCGTCAATCAAGCATTTATCATTTTGAAGGGGACGGGAGATTTTGGGTGATTCTACATTGTCTCAATTATGCTGGTAGAGGAAATGCCCTATCTGCCATCTCTTATCTTCCTCCCAAATTTTGCTTAAATGTGCTTAGTGTGTAGTGAGTCCAGCCTGAAGGCTGCAGGGCTCAACGCTGCCATCAGTTAAGGGTGGCCCAGACCACATTTTTATCCAATACGGGGACCTTAAAACCCAAAACATCACATAATTATTGGTGTATATCTGCCATCTGATTTTCAAAATCCAAAAACCAAAAACGCCTACATGTATTATTTTGATTCTTGCTCTTTTCATGAACCAATGAAAGGAGAGATGAGATAACACTTGGGAAAACTGAGAGTGGGCTACATAAGTAAGAAACAGCCAACCCGTAACCACCTAAAGTATCTTATGTTATTACCAAATATATTATGTCCTTTGTATTGTATCTATGTTTCCATCATATGGAGGCCCCAGTCTCAAATAGCTATAGCAGTGGGCTAGTGATAGTAGTGATAACTGCCCAGTGTTTTCAAGCACCGAGAATATCAAATAAAAAGGCACACACCCTTAAAGTTAATTACAAGGGGCTCAATTAATAGATAATCAAAATATTTATTATTTGTGCCCCTGAGGAAGACCACTATGGTCGAAACGCGTTGGGCTCACCAATTGTTTTTGTAATTTGTGTAACCCCCCCTTTTTTTTTCTTCAAGTTGCAAGTTTATTGTGCATTGACATAGCTTAATAAGGAAATGTCACAGCGAATAAATTAATAGTTAAAGGAAATAGATTTTTGAAAAGAGAATAATGGAATAAGAGAAACTTGTACATGGAATATACAGAGAACAAAAACCTGGTAAATGTTGATTTATCGGATATTCAACTTTTGCTAAGGGGAAAATCTCAACCAAAGACAAAATTCAAAGTTCTTGAAAGTTGCCTTGAAACATCACTCCTGTGGTTCTTGGGTAGAATGCCAAGGGTCCCAAATTTGCACACATTTGATACTGGTTTCTGGTGTAAATGCCACCATTCTCTCCATGCTCTCTCTGACTTTTTATTGCGAAATGAGATGTATATTTGGCGTTACAGGTTGCTTCCAAGTTTGTGCAATCAGCGTGGCTGCTGAGTTGAAGATATGGAATAATAGTTGTTTGTTGTTGAGGCCAACTGTATGTTCTGGATATATTTGGAGAAGAGCTATTTGGGGCTGGCATGGAAGAATACATCCTAAACGTTGTTGAATCAAATCAAATATTTTTGACCAAAAAGGTTGAATTATAGGGCATAACCACCACATGTGTAAGAGAGACCCAATATGTCCACATTGTCTCCAACATTGCGAGGGGTATTGAGGAGATTAATGGTTGCCAAACGTTTTGGGGTAACATACCACCTATGGGTGATTTTGGTATGTGTTTCTAGATGATTGGTGCAAGCAGTGGCTCCTTTAGGTGCTGAGAGGATTTGTTGCCATTGAACTGGGGAGAAATGGAGTTGGAGGTCGTTCTCCCACTTTTGCATATATGGGAGTTTAAAATCCTCCGGAATTTGTAATTGTTGTTTATAACATTCTGAGATGATAGCTTTACTATTCCATGCCTAGCGTTCCATATCTGTATTATATTGGGTTTTAAGTTCACTTGAGGCCTCGGTTTTCAAAAGGTGGACTATTTGAAGATAAGTATAACGTTGAGAATGTGGTAGGTCAAATCTAACCCCCCTTTTTTTGATGTAATAAACATTTTTCTATTTTTGTAAACTGTTTCTTGGATTTTTATTAAGCACTGAGGACATTTTAAAAGCAGATCCATATCGTGAGATATACCTCAACCAGCCCAAAAATAAGGGCTAGGGATTTGAAATTGCCCTTGTTCTGATTGGACTGAAGAAGAAGCCGTGTCATTCGGAGCATCAAAATGGAGCGTGTGTATATGTGATGTCCTTCTGTCACTGCTTGTCACGGAGCGCCTGTCAGAACAATCCATGTATGTTCTGTCCTCCAAGGGTGATTTCTCTGTGCAAATGTCTCTTTGCGTCATCCCGAGTGTGTGTTTCCCTCACACTGCCATTATGTAAGAGCAGTTAAATATAGATTAGTTGTGAGTGAAAGCAGATGGCGTCAGGGGGTTGGGTAACCTCTCGCAGGGGATGTGAGCGTGAAGGGAGAGTGACAGGTTAATCCCTTTTCTACAGCTGTCTCTTTCTCCCCTCTCACTAAGTACACACTGACCCTTACTATGTGGAGGTGTACATACAAAGGAGTGTTAATTCACACAAGTACACTGAATGGCTACTGTTAAAGGGCCTCACTTTATATTCAGTTTAATTTCCAATATTGGAGAGAATCATCCAGTCATGTACAGACAGAGGGCGATGTTTGTGTTTGCTATAGGTCCACTATAATATCCCAGAAAATATGGAATACTAAATGCAGCAGCAATTTATTAATATCAAATATGCCCCTGAACACCCAACAGGATAAATGTAGTCTCAGTTTAAAAAAAAAAAAAAAATATATATATATATATATATATATATATATATATATATATATATACAGTATATCCTAGAACATGGCAAGACAAATACATTGCCACTTTTATATATATAATGCCCCCAGAACATATGGCAGTATAAATATAGTGGCACTTTCATGTATTATAACCCCAGAACACACAGCAGGATAAATACAGTGCCAGTTTCATGAATAATCCTTCCATCCTGTTTGTTGTTTAACCTCTCCAATATAGGTGCAAATTCACTAACCTCCGAAAATTCGCCAGCGGCGGCTTCGCTCACATTGCAACACTTCGCCAGGCGAAAATTTGCTACAACAACGCTAATTCATTAAAATGCAAAGTTGCGTCCAGGGTGCTGAACGATGGTGAATTTTCACTAGCTTTAATTTTGCAAGCAAAGCGAAGTTGCGCTAGCGTTGGCTAATTTGCATATAGCGGGAAGTTAATTTTAAATGGGCGTATATGTTGCAGGAAATACATTACACTACACAAGCCCAGGGAACCTTAACAAAAGAAAATAAAGTTGTTATATTGCCCTACACATGAGCCCAGTGTATAGTTTATGTGCCATATGTAAGGAAATGTAGGGGGGAAGCCGGGTACCCTAAAAAAATTACGCTCTTTTGTAGCCTATCACCCTGAAAAACTGAAAAGTCGCCAGCATTGTTTGAGGAAGTCCTATCTACTCTATTGCACTTCGCCTGGTCTGAGGTAGTGAAGGCAAGTCTGGCGCAAGAGGTAACGTTCAGTAAAATTCGCATCTTAGTGAATTTGCTTAGTTACGTCCATTCGCCAGAGTGAACAATCGCTTGGCGTTAGAGTGCGAAGTAGTGCTAGAGTCTATCTCCTTTGCTAGCGAATTTATTCCAGCGCCCGTTAGTAAATCGGTTTAGTACCGAAATTACGTAACGCTGACGAATTTTCGCCAGCTTTAGTCACTTCGCCCTTTAGTGAATTTGCCCCATATACTGTAGGGCAACTATATCCCTGAACACTGCAGGTCTCTATAAAAATATATGGCACAAGATAGCCCACTGCTTCATCTAAAGAAAGCATTTTCATATAAACGTGTTTCTAGTAGTTTCTGCCATTGGATAATCCTAAATAGAAAAGTGCCATTTTATGTGCTAAGATTTGCCCCTGTGGGTCATATGATTTACTGTGTTTACACATAATTCAAGGGCACGCATGCTCTTACTGATATGTCTCTTCCCAATTCACATAAGGCACAACCTAGTGTGTGGCCCAATGTGCCCAGTTGATGTACTCGGACTATTAGGGTCAAATTTCCTAAAGTTCTCATTTGTTTTGTGTGAATTCAGGGGAAAGAAGAGCTAATTCAAACCTATATTTTTAATATTATCAATCGAATGCATCTCAAAAATGTGAATGAAAAGCCTTGACAACGAAGCCCAGGTGAGGTGTGTTTTCACAATTTAAGTTTTCCCTCATTTTACATTGTTGTTTTGTGGTCCCACCTATATATTTTGCATAATACATTTCCCTGATTTTACATTTTCCTGGATTTTACACCATTTTGTTCTGGTCTCCTGAAAAAAACGTAAAATAGGGTTCTAATGTATTTTTTTTTCTTAACAGACCAAATAAATGGAAAACTATGACTATTCTTGGATAAATTTTTTGTTTCCTCAACTCAAGTTCTTCTGATTTAGATTTTGAAAAAAAATCAAAATCAGCCGCTCCAAATTCATAATGCGAGTATTGGAAGGAGGTGGACAATGGCACAGGGATGCACCGAATCCACTATTTCAGATTGGGCAGAACCCCGAAATCCTCTGCGAAAGATTTGGCCGAATATAGAATTGAATCCTAATTTGCATTTGCAAATTAGGGGTGGGAAGCGGAAATCATTTTTTACTTCCTTGTTTTTTGACAAAAAGTCACAAGATTTTCCTCCACGCCCCTAATTTGCATATGGATTCGGATTCGGCCGAATCCTGCTGAAAAAGGCTGAATCCTGGCTTAATCCCAAACTGAATCCTGGATTCCCTACAATGGCATAACTATAGAGGAAGCCGGTCATTGGGGGAGCCTGGGGAAAAGGGGGGCCCAGACCTTGGGTTCTGCTTCCTCTATAGCTTGGGGTGAGCTTCCACCTGCAATGGCACATATGCGCTTGAACAGACGGGAGGGGAGAGCCGGGAAGCTGCTCCCTGCAGTCGTTGCCCCTTTAAATATTTTTTGTGGAGGGGCCCGGAGTTGTTGCGCCACTGGACGTGGAAGAGTGAATTCACATCACAGGAGTCTTGTGCCAAACAAACTACAAGCTTCTCAAGGGAAGTGATGTGAAATATTAACACTTCTCTCTATAATATGTTGGAGATATTTTAAAGGGATAGTTCACTTTAAAATTAACTTTTAGTATGATGTAGAGAGCGATATTCTGAGACCATTTGCAATTGGTTTTCCTATTTAATTATTTGTGGTTTTTGAGCTACTTAGCGTTTTATCCAGCAGTTCTCTAATTTGCAGTATCAGCAATCAGCAAAACTGTCCTGTTTTTCAGGGGACAGCTCAGCCCACAGTCCCAGATTGTTAGTGAAATGTCCCGACTTTCTCTTTAATCTCCTGCACTGAACAGCCAGAAAAAGATACATGGTTTCTAACTTAATTAGCTTTTGGCAGAAAGCCCAGTATAGATACTTAGATACTTTTGTAACAATTTAAGATGAGCAAAGGAACAATCGAAACAATTTATGTTAATCAGGTCTGGAAACTTAAGGGGCAATTCACCTTCATTACCAAAACTGTAATAACACAGAAATGTGTTTCATAACCTGCCAAATTCTGTAAAATGGACATGCTAATCGGGGGTGTGGCTATAAAATGGATGTGGTCAAAAAATGTCTCTTTTTGTATTTTCAAAATGTTGCGAGGTATGTAATGGATGTATTAGTGCTTACTGGCTGTTTGCTTTGCTTCTATATCAGTTCTATATCTCCAGAACTGGGTGGCCCTGCGGAATATGTCGGCAAGTGACAAAGACCCTCACAAGAGGGCTAACTAGCCTCTCACATCCTCTCCAGCTCCGTCTCTGATGAAGTGTCACAATCCTCCCTCTTCTCATCCTCTCTCCTGATTTAGCCACATTTCTTTGCACGTCATCAATATCTCAGGCACTAGGTCATTTTCTCCAGATGAAGCTGCTGTAACTGAGCAATCGGCCATGAAATGAAGCTGGGCCACCAGGGAAAACCTTTCTAAAGTTACTACGCCGCGTGGTATAATTAACCACTTGACTAACAATATGGCTGCAGACCTTTGCAAAAAGACCTACATGGTTTTAATTTGATAAACATTCTGTCACTGAGGGGGGGGGGGGGGCATGATGTTTTATTTTAGTGAGCAGCTGGGTGACAATCTAGATATGATGAGCCAGATAAACACACAGTAAATATCAGCATGAAAAGCTTTAGGGGGAATATGGATAGCAAAAACCCATAGATACTTGGGGGGAACCTTTTTCAGCTGCTGCTTTATATGTAACTCTTCATCTCAGCTGGGCTATCTCTGAGCCGTACTAACTGGAGTCCCTACGGTTTGGTGGGTCTCACTAGGGGAAGTATCCCACATTACAAACACAGAGCTGCTCTCACTCACTCACTCTCTATAACACTCCTAGAGTATTTTAAAATAGAAGCTACTACAGGTATGGGACCTGTTATCCAGAATGCTCGGGACCTGGGGTTTTCCGTATAATGGATCTTTTCGTAATTTGGATCTTGATACCTTAAGTCTAATAGAAAATCATGTAAACATTAAGGGGGTTATTTATCAAAGTCCAAATTTATCTCAATATTTTCTGCTACAAAATCCGCTCATGTTTTTTACCAATATTTATTATTACATTTTCCCGAAAAAATTTTTGCTGGGAAAAAAAATCAGATTGTCAGATTTTTTCAGATTTTTCATCCGATTTTCACAATTTGTTTTGGATTTTTCACCCGAAAACTCACATTTTTGCCCAAAAACTTCGGGGTATTGCATGAAAACCCAGAGCACATCAAAAAATCATTGGGACTTCTCCCATTGACTTATATGCAACCTCGACAAGTCTGAGATGCCGGATTTTCTGATTCAGACTTTTGCATCCTCAGGGTTTAATAAATTACAAAAATTATTATTCTTAAAGGGGTTGTTCACCTTTGAGTTAACTTTAGTATGCTGGAGAGAGAGAATGAGATTCTGAGACAATGTGCAATTGGTTTTAATTTTTTAATTATTTGTGGTTTTTGAGTTATTTAGCTTTTTATTCAGCAGCTCTCCAGTATGCAGTTTCCGCAATCTGGTTGCTAGGGTTCAAAGTACCCTAGCAACCATGTATTGATTTGAATTAGAGACTGGGATATGAATAGGAGAGGCCTGAGCAGAAAGATGAGTAATAAATAGTAGCAATAACAATACATGTTTAGCCTTACAGAGCGTTTGTTTTTTTAGAAGGGGTTTGTGACCCCCATTTAGAAGCTTGAAATAATCAGATGAAAAAGGCAAATAATTAAAAAACTATAGAAAATAAATAATGAAGACCAACTGGAAAGTTGCTTAGAATGTTATTCTATAACACACAAAAAGTTAACTTGAAGGTGAACCACCCCTTTAATTATATTCAATAATAGTCTTCCCCTTTCTTTTCCACAGTTAATATAATAATGAGTTACAATGAGCCATGTGACACAAATGACATCACTAAACACTGATGTTAATTGATGACATCACTAAGCACCATTCATATAGTGAATAAAGTACCCCCTCTTGTAAATTATAAGGATATTATAAGTTAGCCAGGAGTTTCATAACTTCTAATATCCTCATATTTTGCAACAGGGGGTACTTTATTATAATACACAAGTTTCAGTGAGTCATGTGACAGAAATGACATCAGAACTCAGCGTTTATAACTGATGACATCAGAACTCACTATTTATATGGATATAATTTACAGGATATTCATGGCTTGTGTATTATACATATTAGTATATAGTACACATTAGTATATTTGTTATTGTCCTAGTTTCCAGTAATTTTAAAATAAATGTGTGGGGGGGTGACTGTAAGTTCCATTGCCAACATACAGGCTGAAAAGGAAAACAAAAAGTGTCAGTCAATCAATCCCCAAATGCAAGGGAGGAAAAAACATTGGCGGCCATGTGTGAGGGAGCAGTGACCCAACGCAGATCCCAGGGAAAGGTAATGTGAGAACGAAATAAACAGATCAGAGCTCTGCCGCTACATTATTGTCTTAACATTGATCCTATTGCCTTTTTTAGAGTCAGTATGGAACGTTCCCTGTCTGACAATTATGGCACCTGCAGGATTCACTCATGTACTATGTGACTGTGTAACAATGTGTGCTGCTACCAGCATATTGCATTCATATTGCATTCAGCCTGTTCTTCAGTTACCTATTGGTTGTTTGTACTTGGTGTGTACTTCTCAGCTTTGTGTATAGTCACAACCCCCATATTTGGTTAAAGTATTGAGTCAAATATGTAACAGGACACGGTCTCTCTCGTCGTCATTGCAGAGAATGCCATGTGCAGAACAACTCCAGCCACCAGCTGTCCCTGTTTTGGAAGCACAGTCCACAATTGTGGACCCCAAATATTGGAAATTCTACAATAGTGTCTGCTTAGCACTGATAATGTCTAATGTCTTAAAAAGAGAACTAAAGATTAAAGGACCAGTAACATCAATTTTTTTTTATTAAAAAACCACAAAGACATATTAAACTTTTAAATCGCTAAATCTTTATTAAGAAAAAAGTTACCGAAACTCTGCTTGCAGAAAAGGCAACATGGTGATGATCCATTGTGCGGTGCTCGATTTCTCCTCCCTGCTTTCCTTATAGGAGATAGCCAGGGAGGAGAAATCGAGTGCCGCATGATTTATAAGTTTAATATGTCTTTGTGGGTTTTTTCCCGTTCTACACTAACAAATTCTTTAATAAAAAAAATTGATGTTACCGATCCTTTAACAAAGAAGTAGGCTAAAAAAGCTACACATTGGGACTCATTTATCAACACCGGGGAAATTTGCACAGGGGCAGTTACCTATAGCAACCAATCAGTGCTTAGCTTTTTAATGGCAGCTGCAAGTAGAACAATGAAAGCAGTAATGTGATTGGTTACCATTGGTTATAGCCCATGGGCAAATTTGCCTGGTGTTGATAAATGACCCCCATTATGTTTTAGGATTCTGTACCAGCCCAAGGCTACCACAGCCCTTTAGCAGTGAACCTGTAATAAATGGACCTCCCAGTATAGTTTCTATAAATTTGGCCACATTCAGTGGTGTAAATACTGAGGAGGCGTGCAGGATTGGACTGGGGGGCTTGGGGCTCCAGGGCCCCCCCTGCCGCTCCAGCGCGCTTCGTTTGTGCATATGCATGCAGTGCCGGGTATGTGCGTCTGTGCGCACGTGCAAAATTTATATTTTACCGCGACCCCTGACACAGAGAGGTCGCGCCACTGAGAAGAGGATCTGGGCCGGCGGGGCCCACAAGAGCCTGGGGCCCACCGGGTTTTTCCCCGATGTCCCGTCGGCCCAGTCCAACACTGGACATGTGGGATCCAGATTACAATGCTGAGTATAGGCGATGGGATGAGGATCGCATGACCATAACATTCCCATAAAAGTAACTGCTGTAATTTTCAATTGATAGGAAACAGCAAAACAAGAGATAAACTAGCAGAGAAACACCAACAGACTCAATATCAATGGGCCAATACAACAGGTCTCCCTGATTGATATCTGACCAAAATATAGATCAGGCAGGTTTAATTTTTCTTTGTGATCGAGGTCCTTATCAGCTAGTTGATGCGATCCTCATCCCGTCTGCGCCTATACTCAGCATTGTAATCTGACGATCGGACTAACCTAATATCTCCCTGCCTTTGGTGGGCATATCGGGTTAAGATCCACTCCTTTGGCGACCTTGCCAAACAGGCAGATCTTATAGTGTGTGACCAACATAATGGCATTATCTGTTAGCCGCTATTTAGCCTGTGCCATATAGACTTTTTTCAATTTCCGCCATTGCAACACAGCAGCTGGTTTATATGAACTATAGTAGTGTTTCTGAAGCAAACACATCAGTTTTACCAGTGCAGGCAACACTGCGTTATATTTCCATTACTTTTAACACTTTCATTATTTGCTGTTCCTTTAACATGATAATCACAGCAAACCTTCAGAACATTTCAGTTCCCCTTACAGAGCTGAGTCAAAGCTGAACTAGGATTTGGGAAAGCAGTAAGGTGCCCTAAGGAAAGCTTGGCAGCGCCATCTAATGTTGGAAATGAAAAACAAAACTGGACCTGACAGCAAGAAAATAACTGAAATTTATGATTCAGAATATTGATTACTGTCTCATAATAAACTGTCCTTTTCTGTTTGAGAAATAAGTTCAACCACCTAGTTATTATTTCTGCCCCATGACCCAACATCACATACTTTGGCAGAAAATTCCTCTTGAAGGGGTAATGTATGAAACATGAAAGAACCAAGAACAAATGGAAGAATCGTTTCCTGAACTGTGCACAACACTGAGACAAAATAAACTATCCATGTTATCTGTAGACATTTATATGTATTTAGGAAAGAAGGGGTTAAAGTGATACTGACACTTTTTCAAAATATTAATGTACATTAAAGTTACCTACAGGTCATGTTGATCGTTTTTTGCAGATATTTCTGCTTTCGTAAGTACAGGTATGGGACCTGTTATTCAGAATGCTCGGGACTTGTGGTTTTCCGGATAACGGATCTTTTCATAATTTGGCTCTTCATACCTTAAGTCTACTAGAAAATCATGTAAACATTAAATAAACCCAATAGGCTGGTTTTTGCTTCCAATAAGGATTAATTATATCTTAGTTGGGATCAAGTACAAGCTGCTGTTTTATTATTACTGAGAAAAAGGAAATAATTTTTTAAAAATTTAGATCATTTGGATAAAACGGAGTCTACGGGAGACAGCCTTTCTGTAATTCGGAGCTTTCTGGATTACGGGTTTCCCGATAACGGATCCCATACCTGTACCTGACTGTTTTGCCAACCAGACTGTCCCTTCTGTCATTTAGAGATTCTAATGCTAACTGATCACTGCTGCACAAATATGGCAGCCCCCTCAAAATTTTAAATATCATTCAAAGACAATATTATGACAGATATTAAAAAAAAGGTTATTTTCTGGTGTCAGTATCTCTTTAAGCCTTCTGCTGTGTTTGACTGTTTCCCATACAGTGCAATTGCCTTATATAGGAGGCTGCTCTGTGTTATTGTCAGCAGGCAAGTAACACAGCCCTATCCAGGTGTAGGCACGCCCTGTGAGTGGTTTTAATTGGTGCAGGGATGTCAGGTGGTTTCCTATTAGCACTATATAAGGTGTATAGTAGGGGGGGATGACGTGAGCTCTCTTGCATTTCCAACATTAAAGGGGTGGTTAACTTTTATTACATTATATAATTGTCAATTCCAAGCAACTTTTTGGTTTGCGTTCTTCTGACGCTTTGCAGCTTTCATACGGGAGTCGCTGACCCCATCTAAAAACACAAATGCTCTGTAAAGCTACACAGTTATTGTTATTGCTGCTTTTGATGAATCATCTTTCTCTTCAGGTCCTCTCCTATTCTTATCTTAGTTTCATATGCACGTCAATGCATGGTTGCTAGGGTAATTTGGAGCCTAGCAACCAGAGAAATGCAATTTGAAACTGGAGAGCTGCTTAATAAAAAGCTAAATAAGCGAAAAACCACAAATAATAATAAAATGAAAAGCAATTGCAAATTGTCTCAGAATATCACTCTCTACATCATCCTAACAGTTAACTCACCGCAGTTTGTTTTTTCAGGGGGCCCGGCAGATCGGGGGTCTGGGCCAGCAGGGACACACCAGGTGCCAACTGAAAGCTAGAGGTCCAGTTGAAATATCTCCAGTTCTGTTGCATCTCCTCCACAACTATTCTTTGGGAATTCACAAATGAAACTGAGTTTTTACTTAAGACCCGGGTAACTGCTCGGCCTCCGAACAGATGATCCAGTAGTTTGTAAAGGGGTGTCTGGCTATCAGACATGGTCAGAGAGAATGACACAATTGTTTTATGGGTTTAAAGGAGAATTAAACCCTAAAAATGAATATAGTTAAAAATGCCATATTTTATATACTGAACTTATTGCTCCAGCCTAAAGTTTCATCATATCAATAGCAGCAATGATCCAGGACTTCAAACTTGTCACATGGGGTCACCATCTTGGAAAGTGTCTGTGACACTCACATGCTCAGTGGGCTCTGAGCAGCTGCTGAGAAGCTAAGCTTAGGGGTCGTCACTAATTATCCAGCAGAAAATGAGGTTGGTCTGTAATATAAGCTGATGCTACAGGGCTGATTATTAAATTCTGATGCTAATTGTACTGGTTTCTGTGCTGCCATGTAGTAATTATCTGTATTAATTACTAATCAGCCTTATATGGTGACATTTCTGTTCTGTATATACAGTATATTGTGAGTGGGTCCCTAAGCTCAGTAAGTGACAGCAGCACAGAGCATGTGCAGTGAATCAGAAAAGAAGATGGGGAGCTACTGGGGCATCTTTGGAGACACAGATCTTTGCTGCTAAAGGGATGTGGTTGTCTTGGGCTGGTACAGAAGCACAAAACATAATGTACAAAATTTCTAGCTACTTCTTTAGTTAAGCTTTAGTTCTGCTTTAACGTGTTGTTTTTTAGCACAGCGGCACATGATAGTTACAAGATCAACTTGGCAATGAAATAGGATTTACTGAGCTGCACTTTCAGCGACTGTTCCTGCTGCACCCGGAATATTCTCATTCTTTTAGAAATGAAATGATGGGCCAATAGGAGGCAAGGGCACGGCTCAATAACAGGAAAACAACATGAGGAAATGAAATGTGTTTTTACAGTGAGGAATAGGATGAGCATTGTGATCTATCGCTGCAGTCTCATCAAAGGCTACATCTTACACGGAGGATTGGGGGGAAGAAAACACGTGAGAGTTTCACTCCCAATGATGTTGCTGCAACACTATATAACTTTTAGAAATAAAGATGTGCAGGGCCCATGTTCATGGTTGTGCACCTAAACACATGAGCTGATTTATATATTGTTGTACCCATGAGCATTCATACAGTCTCTGCCTTTTAGCACAGGCCTTAACTCGTCTCCTTTTTACATATAACAAGCTTCATTTTTCTGTATTGGAGTGTACATTGAACTCGCAAAACCACATTTATTTACAAAATGCGTATAAACCTGTACATTTAAAGAGCCAGTAGTTTGGCAAGGCCCTGGCCCCAAGCATGGGTGGCAAATTCATGCTCATCCAATCACATAATAAGGACTGAATCAATGCTCTGAATTAGTCCTGTGCCCCTGGGTTTTTAAAAACTGCCCAATAGATACAGATGAAGCCACTTTGGTTTGTGTGTTCAACACAGAATAACTGAACTCATTTAACTCATCCCATTTAACACAGAAAATGGTCACAGCATTGTATCAAATTAAAGAGTGAACAATGGTAGTATTGTATAGTTCTTGGAAAGGTTCAATGCATTTAATGAGTTTATATGACTTGACTAGATAACAAGGTTTCTTCCGTTTATCTCGAGTCACGACACATTTAACACATGAATCCAAGTGGCTTCACCTGTATCTAGGGTTGCCACCTTCTTTTTAACAAAAAATTTACCGGCCAGTGGCGGGGCGGTAACTAAATGGGCGGAGCCACAGGTCATGCCGCAAAAGGGGGCTGGGCCACATCGCGAGAGGAGCAAAAGACGAAGATAAGGTACGTTTCCCCCGCAGGGCCAAGGGCTTTTGTAAAGGGTATTACAAATTACCAGCAGCTACATTGGCGGTAAATTTGTAATACTGGCCCCCGACAGGTGTTTTACCGGCTAGGCCAGTAAAATACCTGCCGGGTGGCAACCCTACCAGTATCTGGCCAAAAAAAATCTGCATATTGGTTGGGCAGCCCCAATACATGGGCCAATGAGCTGGCGAATAGTCCAGAGGGGCAACTTTTTTTGTCGCACTGCATATGGCAACACTTACTGAAAGGGGGTTGTTGGTATATACCATGGCTAATTTAAGAATAAACATAGTGCTAATATGATCTGATCCTTATTGTTTTGAACACACAAATGATTGGTTGAGATGTGCGGATTGACCCGAAACTAAGGGTGACCTGCAGGTTAACCACTGGTTGGTCAGACTGGAGGATAGTGATATGTGGGCCAGACTGATGGTCACTGGTCAGGTGGGTTTCAGCCGATCTCACTGCGCGGTTTGGTGACTGCCAGCTTATGACTTCCAGTATTATAGGCGCGTACCTGCCCCGGCCATTTTGTGATGTCGTTGGAGGGAGGGTAAGTCTATAAATGGAGGGTGGAAGGCAGCTGCTGGTTCACATTGACTTTTCAACCCACACATCCCTACTGGAGAAGTACAGTGCTCGACTGCTCCCATAGATTCTGTGTTAGCAATAGAGGCACACACAACAATAGCATACACAGCGAGAAGACGCGGGTATGGGTTGGGCTTGTGTACTGTGGGTTGAGTTTTTCCTGACCTGCACATCAGTAATCCCTGGCCTTTCACGTATGATCAGAAATCTGCAGTCACCATCCCAAGGTAAATGCTGTACAGTGAATCTAGTTCCCTCTGCTCAGATTCATGGGCTCATACAATACAACGTTCCCCATGGAAATGTACAATAATAGTAATAAAAACGATGCCGAGATCTGGGCTGCCTCGCATACTTCTGGGCTTCTCCTTGTCAGGTCACTTAATGACAGAACATACAAGGCAATTTGGGAATAGGAACCTTGGTTAAAGGGAAGCGGACTGCTGCTTTACTGTTTCAATGGTACATAAAGACAGAACAAGCAAAAAAATTTAAAACAACTTAAAATATTTCTTTCATTTTTATTTTACTGGGGGGAGGGGTTCACTTTTAACTTAACTTTAAGTATATTATAGTATGGCCAATTCTAGGTAAATTTTCAATTGGTCTTCATTTGACACTTTCCAGCTTTCAAATGGGGGGGGGGGACACTGACCCCATCTAAAAACCAAATGCTCTGTAAGGCTACAAATGTATTATTATTGCTACTTTTTATTACTCATCTTTCTATTCAGGCCTCTCCTATTCATTTTTCAGTCTCTCTTTCAAAACAATGCATGGTTACTAGGGTAATTTGGACCATAGCAACCTGGTTGCTGACTGGAGAGCTGCTGAATAAAAAGCTAAATAACACATACACCACAAATAATAAAACATGGAAATCACATCATTCTAAAAGTTAACTCAAAGGTGAAAAACTCCTTTAAGCTGATCCCCATCCTGAAAGGAAGGGCTGTTGTGAAATGTAATGGCTGCCAGAATACCGAGGATGAATGGGCCCTAAAGTCCTACAAACAAAAGGCAGAGTATCTGTTAAAGGACCCCACTTTGGCCTACAGTCCCACTCTGTCTCTTTGGGGACCTGGCCAAATGAGTGGATCTAGCAATTTAAGGGGGAGTTTATATATTAGGAGTTTATTATATACAGGTACATATTTTTTATTTGTGATGGAAGAATATTTGCTGTTGGCAGACTAATAACACAGCTTCATGAGGAGGAGGAGGAGGGTGAGGATCTCTTCCCATCTGGCCTCAGTATGAGCTCCTATATGTTAAGTTCCATAAAAGAAACAGAATGAACAGATGAAAGGCATGTGTGGGTGAAGGCAGCAGAGGAAGAGGAGATAAAGGAGCTGCCCTGTGCCCTTACTCTCTGCATGATGAGAAAGAAGCAGCAGGTTGCAGATAAGCAAGGCAAGGCTCCCTTGTGAGTGGCTGGAGCTGATACTGCTGATGGAGCGCTACTTATCAGAGCCTGCAGCCTGCACTGGTCTCATACAAAGTGTTCAGAAAGAACAGGGGAACAAATGTGTGTGTGTGTGTGTGTGAGATGAGAGGCATGGGAATGGCTAACCAATGTAAACACACTGATGAGCGGACTGTACATTTGCTTGGTTAGCAAGTCACCCATTTTCTCTAGTCATTTTCTAGACACTCTAAGGGCAATAGCAGCCAGGCCTGCATGAAAATCCTGCTCCCCACAGGCAATGAAAAGCCTGAACGTCTGGACTGGATCAGAACAGACAATTTCAAGTTTATTCAGCTCTTTGTGTTTATTGGTATAAAGCTTTAGCGAGTGTGCCAGCTGGGGATCCTCCTCTGACCTGAATCTGCTCTTGGAATTGGCAAGGGTTGTTGTTGTTGGTATAAAACTAATAAAGTTTTGTGCCTGTATTGGATAGAGCAATAGTTTAGCCTCCCTCAGGCCTCACTAACAACAACATTTGTATACAGGTATAGGATCTGTTAACCAGAAACCCATTGTCCAGAAAGCTCCGAATAACAGGAAGGCCATCTCCGATAGACTCCATTTTAATCAAATCAGATTCTTACAAACGTTAAGATTTTCTTTTTCTCTGTGATAATAAAACAGTACCTTGTTCATAACCCAAACTAAGACAAGATGAATCCTTATTGGAAGACAAACAATCCTATTGAATTTATTTAATGTTTAAATTAATTTTAAGGAAACGTAATGTATGGCGATCCAAATTATAGATCTCCACTACTACAGGGTTGTTGTGGCTTTGGCCTTGTACAGAAGCCCAAATCAACATAAAATTATAGATCAGTGCCACAGGCTATGGAAAGAAAATAAATAACAGAAGAGCACAATATTGTTAATATTCAGTGCAGCCACCAGGGTGTTGCAACACAAATCTGTGTGTGTCTTGAACTATACAAACTATAGGTACAGATTTTCCTATGTCTTGTAAAGTGCTATAGTGATTTTTACAAAGTGCTATCTCCAAAATAAAATTATAATAAGTAAAACAAGGTGCGTATAGTGCTTTCTTCAAAAGGTAGAATGGATTAAAGCAAGGTGCAGAAGCCCATATATTTGTGCTTTAACGCTTATTTTCAAAACGCTCTATTTATTTAAAGGAGTAGGAAAGGTTTAATCACTGGGGGTGCCAAATGTTATGCCCAATGATTGCATCACTTACCGGATACCTCAGGCCTTTGCTGGTATTAGCAGAAAGCTGAACCGTCCTGGGCTACTTCTCAGCGAGCACCATAGAGTGATCCTCTTCTGCCACCTCAATGGCCCCTGACTGACGCATGCGCAGTAAAGTGAAAAGCAGGCTTGTTAAAGTTCATCTTTTCACTCTACTGGGCAGTAGCACCATGTGAAGGAAGAAGCAGGAAGAGCATTGCTTTGAAGTAATCACCGAAAAATACCCTGGGCCACTTCTAGTTTTCAGAGACATTCAGAAGCATTGGCCTGGGGTATCAGGACAGTAGATATACTCACTGGGGTTGCCTCACATTTGCCAGCTCCCACTCATTGAATCATTTCTTCTCCTTTAAGAAAAAAAAGATCAATTGAACCAACAGCTATAACATTTCTGTACACTTGTAAATTGCATTGTAATTTGTGGATAGCAGAATCAAAAGCTTTACATCAAACTTCCAAGCAGATTGGGTTCTGCATGGATTTGTAGATTAACCCCAAATCTTGATTAGTCTGTGGTGTCTAAATCTGCTTCCACTTGTGCTATCGGATACTTAAAAGACTGATGGTCTTCGACTTTTCCAAGGGTTTTAGGTCCGTTTCAGCAGGATAGATTTAGTCTATGTGCCTATGATGATTTGTACACCCAATACAGCCAATCCCATTTAAGATTGAACCACAATCTTTCCCAAATCCATATAGGACCAGCGTTGCCCAAAAGCATTAGAAGTACCTACAGCTAGGGACTGCAGCAAAAAACTCATATGAAGCACCTAGGGGCAAATTCGTAGTTGCGCCAGGCGTAACGTCGCCGCACTTCGCCAGGCGTAGTTTCGCCAGCACTTCGCAAATTCACTAAAATCCGAAGTTGCGCTCAGGGGTAGCGTAAGTTTGCGAAGTTGCACTAGCGTTGATTCGCTAAATGAAGCGAAGGCTAATTTGCATATGGCGCCAAATTCAAATTTCAATGGAGGAATACGTATCAGCACTACAAATGCCTAGAAAACCTTCAAAACATCAAATAAAAATTTTATTTTGCCCTACACATGTGCCCACTGTCTAGGTAAGTTGCCATGAGTCAGGAAATGTAGGGGGGAAGGAGGGGAGCCCCAAAAAAAATTTCAATCTTTTTCAGCCTATCACCCATAATGTAGAAAACACGCCAGCGTTTTTTGGGACTTAGAAAAATTTTTGACATTTTTTGAAGCAATCCCTATCTACTCTATTGCGCTTCGCCTGGTCTGAGGTGGCGAAGGAAGTCTAGCGTAAAAGGTAGCGTTCAGTACACTGTTAGTGAATTTGCGTAGTTACGTCCATAGCGAAACTTCGCCAGGCGTAAGGGTGCGAAGTAACACTAGCGAATCTACGCCAGCGTTCGTTAGTGAATTTGCGCAGTAATGAAAATGCCAAACGCTAGCGAAGTAACGCTAGCGTTTGGCGCTTAGTGAATTTGCCCCCTAGGGTGACACAAGCTAGAGTTAGATGTAAGATTTAAGGCTAGATGTAAGATTCTGAAAGTAAAGTTTAAGGTTATTTGGGATTTCCACCACAAGAGAAGGAAGCAGCTGTAGTCCTATAGTGGAGATATACAAATGATGATGGATGGATGATGGATTACAAATGAAACATAGAAGTGTTGGCACTTTTAAGAAGGAAAACATACAGTAAGATACATCAATAAGATGCAGCAGAATAAAATGTGTTTGATAATTCCCCCGCGATTATCCAGTTAACTGGCCTAATCTAGTCTATGGGCTGTAACTTTCTATATAGTCAGCAGATAAGATCACATCACATAGATGTAAAGCCCTGTTAAATGTACCGGATACAAAATGACATCCGTAAATGATTCACAGTGCACTTATAAGAGCATCGGATTTGGCCAGTAGTATTTGCATTGTGACTTTATCTTAATTATTTACCTGCAGCCAATCTGTTCTCAGATATCATGCTTTTTGTCATAGGGCAGGCAGAGTATGGCACACACAGGGAGCATAGGGAAGGCTGGGTATGGCACACACAGGGAGCATACAGAAGGCAGAAAACAGCAGGGTACAGGGAAACTTATCAGGACCACTCTAAGATGAACAGTTCATGTTGTGCTACATACAGTGACACAATGCTGCTGCGTCTCCAGTAGTTTGTTTGAGATGTGAACAGATGAACAATTTGGACACTTTCAGTCTGGGTCTGAGGGTTGAACAGTACAGGGCTTTAGGGGTGTGAACAATAGAAGTGTTACAGATGTGAACAATACGAATGTGAATTTGGGGTGTAAATAATGCAGGGGCCAGTTAAGATCAGTACTGATACCTTTTAAAGCTTACACAAGGTAAGCAGTTACAGCAGGCAGACTTTCATATTGGGGGCCACACAAGGGGGGGGGGGTTGCCAGTTGGACAGCACTGCCCTAAGGTGTCAAGGGCAGGGCTGCTATCAGTGGGACACAGGGGGTCATGTTGTACTGGGCCTAAAGGTGTACCCGGCTGTGCTGCACTTTTTCAAAATAGCCAAGCCACCCTTGACAGTGCCAAAGCTGTGCCATAGTCCTGAACCGCCCCCAAGAGCCGAAGTCCCAAAGAGCCGAAGTTGAAGTCTCGAAGCCACAAGTTCAGTTCAACTGAACACCAATGTGTTTTTTTTTTAAATTTTATTAAACCCCTGGCCACCAATGTATTATTTTAATACTCTATAGGCCCCTGCCACCAATGTTTTTTAAAAAAATATTCTCTGGGGCCCAAATGTTTCTTTTTAAACTTGTAAGGGGGGGGGGGCTGGTCACCAATTATTTTTCTAACCTGTAGGAGGACCCTGACCACCAATTATTTTTTTTAAAAAAAAAACAAACTTTTTTTTTTAACTTATAAGGGGGTCTGACCATCAATGGATTCTTATAACTTGTGCGGGGGGGGGTTTACAGTTTTTAGTGCTGATATCGATGTGGTTTTTTCACTGTTGTGTGTGGTGGGGCTGGTGTGGGGCCCGAAAATCTCAGTGATTTCTTATGGCGGCCCAGGTGTCATGGGATCCAGTCATGCAGATCAGAGACTCAAGCAAAAGGACATTCGAGATTAACACAATAACTTTTTTTTTTTCCAAATAAAAAAAAAAAGTCAGTTTACTTTTTTTTCTGTTTCTTTAATAAAACCATGATCCGCTCTTTGAAATGTTACCTCAGTTTTGGTTGACATCAACAACGGGAACCTTATCCTTGTGCTGTTACACACAACACATACACAGATATGGAACCCATGAATACCGCAGATTAAAAAACATGAAACAGGGTATCTGAACTTCTGAAGATTCTACATTAATTTAAGAAAAACATTTTTCAGGAGTAAAAAATAAAACTTTTACCTGTGGGGGTGGTACAGGGTAGGTAGGCAACAAGTGTACTTACCCATCCCCAAAATTAAAAATAATTTGCCAATTGATTTATAAACAGGATTTCGCCAGAATCATAAAATTGATCTGCCATCATTTAAAATAAAACAAAAAGCTTGACTACCTGCTGAATGGAGCGCAGCTGTGTTACCGTATAGGTGGTTTCGATTGCTCTGGGTCCAGGGCTGACTGGAACAATTCTGCAGGGGAGGCGCTTTGTGGCATTTAAAATCATTAAGACCATTCATAACCAGATAAGATGAAAACACTAAGTAACTGGCTGATGGTCACAACAACTTTGAAACAGGGATGAACAAATGGCAAAGCAGCAGGTACAAAAAGGACTGATGGTTTGAAGAACATGGGAGTGTGTTGCTTCTCTCCACTTTGTTGTAGTGAGGCATGTACAGCTTATCATAAAGGGTGGGGGTTAAGTGAAGTTCAGCATCCCCCCGTGGGCGCCGTACATGCCCCCTGAGATTTCACTTTATGTCTCTGGCCTCCGCGACGTCTTCCACCACCTCCGGTCTTAGGCTGTCAGAAAGAAAAGGTATGAGTATTAGAGAACACTTACTTTGTAGAAAACAGAACGGTATCTTATAGGTCTACGATAGAATGGATTCATAATACTACAAGGAAACCACAGTCAGTTCAGCAAGGCATAAGCAGTTCCATTAGAAGAAGAATAAACACACTTGTACCTCATACACAGAGACAACTGTTTTCTTATTTTGGTTCTGTACATTACCACAACGAATTTTACATGAAACAACTCAGATGCAGTTGAACTGCAGACTTTCAGCTTTAATTCAGTGGCATGAACAAAAACGATTGCATAAAATGTGAGGAACTAACGCTTTTTTTAACACAATCACTTCATTTCAGGGGCTCAAAAGTAATTGGACAAGTGACTCAAAGGCTATTTCATGGGCAGGTGTGGGCAATTCCTTTGTTATATCATTATCAATGAAGCAGATAAAAGCCCTGGAGTTGATTTGAGGGGGGGGGGGTGTTTGTATGGGGAGGATTTTGTTGTGAACTGACAACATGTGGTCAAAGGAGCTCTCCATGCAGGTGAAATAAGCCATCTTTAAGCTGCAAAAACAGAAAAAAAATTCCGAGAATATTAGGAGTGGCAAACATCCTGAGAAAGAAAGAAAGAAAAAAAGAAAGAAAGAAAGAAAGAAAGAAAGAAAGAAAGAGAAAGAAAGAGAAAGAAAGAGAAAGAAAGCACTGGTGAACTCAGCAACTCAAAAAGTCCTAGACGTCCACGGAAGACAACAGTGGTGGATGATCACAGAAACAATTCCATGGTGAAGAGAAACCCCTTCAAAACAGCCAAACAAGTGAACAACACTCTCCAGGTGGTAGGTGTATCCATAAAGAGAAGACTGCATGAAAGTAAAGGGTGCACTGCAAGGTAAAGAAAATACCATAAGCAGAAAAGAAAATGGGATTTTCGATGCAGCCTACCCCTTGTTTTAGGCCTACAGAGGGGTCATTAGTAAGCCAACTTGTTCAAGTGCAGCAGAGTGTCTGCTAGTCTATGGGCACCCTCCACCTGCGAGAATACTGGAGTAGTAACAAACAACCAAACAAGTCCTAATCATCTTAGAAAAATGCTATGATGACCAAAGGTACTATAGCTTCAAGTTGGGAATATTAACATGTTCCCCAATATTACATTCTTTTTAGATTTCTTTCCCTATGCCATAAGCAGCAAGACTACCATATAGCAAGAGCAGAAGAGGCTGACTGTGGCTCCTGATAATAAAAATACTATACTAGAAACAGACACTTACTTAAAGCTGGTTAAGATTTTCTTAGGATCTGCTATTTAAAAATGTAACACAATTCTCATTGCTAGCGTTTTCTCTTTCAGTACTCTCTCTCTCTCTCTCTCTCAATAACATGGCAAACCGTGCAAATTAGACATTTTGATTTCTCTGTTCACCTGTGCATGCAGAGAGCCAACTCCTGCAGTTACCCCAATGGCAGCAGCTGAAGGAGAAGCCTCCTCTGTTACTGGTACACCCGGGCTCTGTTCATCCTTCTTCCCATATGGACTATTTTTCGTGGACTGCATCTTCACTTGTAGCGGCTTGGAGTTCATGGGCAGGTTGTTTGTACTTTGTAACAACTGATAATGAGAGACAGAATCAATAGATTTGCGTTTAGCTCATATTTTGGTACCTTCAGTATACTACGAGAAAAATATCAATCTGCATAACAGGGAAACAAGCTTGCCTGCTGCTTACAAAGCACTTTAAACTATTCTGCTGTGCAATGATATCTTTCTAGTAGAACAGCAACCAAGTATTCTTGTTACTTTTACTTACAGGCATTTCAAGCAGCAGTGGGGTTACCATTCAGGTAAAAGCTATTTGTGTTAGGGGACAGTAGCTTTCATCCTGGGAGTAAAAGAATCCCTGCTATAAAGCAAGGCAGGCATCTGTTTGCCAGAGATGAAATAGCAGTAGTAGAACTTGGGGCAGGAAGAAATTTTCTGATCACTTGAACAGAAAACATGTATATAAGTGGAATACTCATATTTACAGTAGCAATGTTGCAAGTAGGGTGTGCCGGGCCCCCTGCAAAAAAAACCTTCAGAGGGGACTGGCGCACTCCTATCCCCATCCTCCCGCCCTCTTCCTATACCGCTTATGTGCTGTCCTGACTCCACCCACACCCCAGGCTTGCGTCCCCTTCCTTGCCGGTAAAAGAGTGGCTGGGAAAGTGGGGGTTTTCTTATTAGCTACAGAAGAAGCAGAAGCCACAGTCCATGCCCCCTGCAACTGCGGGATCTGCTTCCTCTATAGTTACTCCACTGTACAGTACAATTTCCTAAGTAATAACAAATACAATTCCAGACATAAGTACAAGGATTGCTTCTGTTAACTACCCTTACCTTGGTTATTGTTCCCACTGCTTTGGTACGACCCTCCCTGAATACAAGCCTCTGGTCAATGTGCAAGTATTCAGGGGTTTTGATAAAGCGGAAGTGTACTGTGGCCTTGTCCCCGGTCCGCAGGCAGTCACGGCTCATGCTCAGGATAGTAGCAGTCTGCCGAATGCTGCCACAGTGTACTAGAAAAGAGCAATATAAATGACAGATAAGATAATTCAGTTTAAATCTAAGGGGGAAAAAATCTGCCAAACTGCAGTAAAGCATGCACTGAAACAGTGCACCACTTTGCTTGTTGGCAGAGCCATGTTCTTCCTATGCCTGGGGTCTCTGCTGAAAGCCTGGGCTGTGCACATATGCAATACATGTGCACAGCAGAGACTAGCATGTTGCCCAGTAGAACAGTACCATGGACAGAAGAAGAGGAGTACCAGCCCAGGGTTTGAAGTGATTACAATCACTTGGGGGTGCCTAACGAATTGGTATCTCCCAGCGAATAGCCTTTCATTCTCTTTTAATCATTCATCTCTTTCTCATTCTGCTCTAAAATCTTGGTCAAGATAAATCAAAGCACACCCTACATAACATGTGACCCTTACAACTCACTGGCTCAAGACTTGCTTTCAAACCAAGCCTTCAATATTTTAAGCTGTTTCTGAGCCAAGAGAGCCAGAGACTTCTCTTATATAAAGCAAGGTACAGTAGGATGTGTATCGCAAGTGACTCACACAACAGCAAAAATACTGCATTTGTGGGCACCCTAAAGCTGGCCATAGATGCAAAGATCCGATCGTACGAATCATCGTACGATCGTACTTCCCCATCTCCCGACCTGCCACTAACCATTCAGATCAAAGTCTTACCAGTCAGATTAGTTAAAGAACAGATCAGCAATGTTCTGCCCCTGACAGCAATCGTACGATATCTATGTCCAACCAAAGCTAGTGACAGTCTCCCACTGAAAATCGTATGATCGGCAAAACACGCAGAGATATTATCGGCAGCCGACAGAAATTTTCTAACCTGTCCGATCGACCAAACGACCGATCTCCGCCGGACGAAAAGGTGTCGGGACTCTCCTCACACGGTCCGAAAATCGTACGAATCCTCGATTCGTACGATCGGATCTTTGCGTCTATGGCCAGCTTACATTATGACCCTGTGTATATAAATTGAGTTCTCTTATGTACAGTATATTCTCTTTATTAACACAAATACAATTTCAAGAAAAACAAATGCATGGATGGCTTCTCTAAAACAATCCTTAAATGGGTCATTGTTCCAACTGTTTTGGTATGGCCCTGCCTGAATACAAGTCACTGCTGAATGTGCAACAGAATGTTCTTGATCCCCAACTACACCAAATTCAAACTGGACAAAGTGATAGAGGTAATATTATATACTAGTGTCCTAGTTAACTACAACAAAAGAGTACCTCAATCTTTAATGTTAACTAATACACTATGCAAAATGTACTTTTTTTATTTTTTATATTGATTTTTAAAAAAAAAAAAAAAAAATTAATTTATAGCATGGGGCAAGATACTATACTATCTTCAAAGCACAAGCCCCAATGTTTCTCCCAAGTAAAATTGTATTAAGAGATTTTTTTTATATATACATTTTTAGAGTAATCTGCCCCACTCTCAATGAGGTGCCCACTAATTACCCATTGCTTGATAGCGAGGGCTGATAGTGGTTGGGTGGTGAAGGACCAAGATCTCTGCTTCAAACTCCCAAGATGCTTGAGGATTAAGGCGCGGGGAAACCATCACCATGCCTTTTCTGATGGAGGAGCGTTTAATCTGGAAAGAGAGCAAAACACAATAGAGTCAACGCACAGAAATATCCAACCTTAAAATATGGTATTCATAACAAACGGAGTCATTTATTTACATATTAAATGCACAAAATTCCATAGTGGTCACGCTGCTTTACCTTCTTTAGTGCAAAAGATGCAGTCTGGCCCCCTCGCACCTCTTTAACTGGCATGCGCTTGCGGTGGATGGACTTCACTGCAATGGAAGTAAAGTTGCCTAATGGATCTGGCCCCAGTAGCAACAGGTCATTTAATTTAATCAGCCCCCTCAAAGTTGTGCCTGACACAACAGTGCCAACACCCTGAAAATACAAGATATTGAATTGCAACTTGTGTAAAAGGTATTTGACTGCAGACACAGGATTTTACAGATCAAGCAGCTTTGGTTAGAAAGCAACATTGATTTTCATTCTTACAGGTACGGAGTAGGTATCGTCTATCTGAAATTCTGCAGGCTCCTCCTCCCGAGAGCTACTGCGAGGCGACAACAGGTTCAGAAACATTTTCAAGAGATCCAAGTGCTCTCCTGTAACATTCGAGATCTGGAAAATTGGACACATCCTGTGGAAAGGAAATGGAAGCATAGTTCAAACATAGACAAAGCGCTCAGGAAAAACAAGTAAAAAGGATGGAAGATGCCGGAGTGACCATGAACAGTGAGGGTGGCACCAACCTCTCAGAGCTAAAATTTGAAGCAGTTACAATCACATCATCCTTGTTCTGCACCAACACTGGGATTTTCCTACAGCCAGGAGACTTCAGTAGCCTCTGCAGCAACTTCAATGTTTCTATAGTGGAAGAAGCAGACAGATTATGGGGGTACATTTATCAAAAGTATGATTAAATGAAAAAATTGTCCTCCAAGAACATGTTAATGAGCTAAAAACATGTTAAAGATTTAAAATACTAAAAGGTAGGGGTAGAAATGATTAGACTATTGATTGGTTTCTTTGCTTCAGTTTTATTCTATAATAACACTATTAAGTATCATCACAGATCTGAATATAATTTAGATTTCTGGGAATCCCCGCATGGGATGAAAATTACACATGCAGTTGCCGCAGTGCTGAACTGATCAATGATGATCACATTATATCTATTTTGGGACTATAAGCAGATTATTTTTCTATACCCACAAAACACAGAGACAGGAAAATGTAAGAAGTTTAGAAATAGAATATACAGTACTGCATATTAAAGGTGTTGTTCACCTTTGAGATAACTTTTAGTATGATGTAGAGAGTGATATGCTGAGACTATTTGCAATTCATTTTTTATTATTTGTGGTTTTTGAGATATTCAGCTTTTTATTCAGCAGCTCTCAATTTGCATTTTAAGCAATTTGATAGCTAGGGTGCAAATTACCCTAGCAACCATACATTGATTTGAATAAGGGACAGTAATATGAATAGGAGAGGGTCTGAATAGAAATATGAGTAAAAAAAGTAGCAATAACAATACATTTGTAGCCTTATAGAGCATTTGATTTTTAGGGTAGAACTAACGGGCGTTTTGAATCCAATACCTTCCGTTCTGTCGCGAGGAAGGCGTCACGTCAGATACACCGAATCTAAGGTAAGTAATAGGAATGTTGGACATTGTCACAGCGTGCATCCGACATAACATGACAATGTCCGACATTTCTATTACTTACCTTAGATTCGGCACATCCAAAATGACGCATGCACTTCCTCGCGTTGGAACAGAAGTTATTGGATTCAAAATGTCTGTGTAGTTCTACGCTTACGGGTCAGTGACTCCCATTTGAAAGCTGCAAAGAGTCAGAAAAAAAATGGCAAATAATTAAAAAACTATAAAAAGTAAATAATGAAAACCCATGGAAAAGTTGCTCAGAATTGGCCATTCTATAACATACTAAAAGTTACTTTAAAGGTGAATCACCCCGATAACAGAGGCCGTTGCCTGAGAACTAGTAACTTATAGCAACTAATAAGCATTTTCTTGTGCTTATTAGTTTTGTAGTGCAAATAATGACAGTACAGTGAACACCTGATTTTGATGCTACTGGTTACTTACGCTTGACCAGGCTTGATCAGTATCCCATATATATGATCACAGAGCTCACCCCCTAGAGATTAATTTTGTATCAAACAAATCCCCTTGGGTTTAAGGATAAGATGGGCGAAGAATAGCACTGGGGATACAATACATCAAAGATAGTAAATGTTCTAAATCTAAAGAGGTATTGAAGGAGAATGAAAAGTAGTATCACTAGGGGATGCCAAGTTGTTAGGCACCTCCCATTGATTCTAGTCCCTTACTTCCTAGCCTGGGCCAGCGCTCCTTTCTCATGTGACTGGCTCGTGGGCACATATGCTCCTCAGTGTAGCCATTAGGAAGAATTTTTTTCCACACAGACAGACTAGATAATAGCCAACTAATACGGCTAATTCTGCATTAAGGAATTGAGGGTGAATGGTTATGCATTCAAAACCTATGTTTACTCTTACAACTACAGTCAACTACTAAAGTCAGAGACTTACAGGCTTTTATCATGAGTATATGAAGGATGTGTCACCTTACATAAATCTCTATTACTGTACACTAAGCATATGGCAAGGGTAAAATGCACAAAGGGCTACATGACCGATAGAAAATGTTCCACAACTGCATACAAATTAATAAATCTCAGAGGAGGATTCTAAGCAAGCTAATTCTCACCTTGTAATATGTTTGCCGGACACATATCTATCTTGGTCACCACTACAAAGACTGGGACATTAAGCGCCAGTGCCAGGCCAAGGTGTTCTTTGGTCATGCCAACAATACCAGCATTACTGCCAACCTGTGGGTAAGGGAAAAGATATCAGGCAGAAAAAAATGGTTTCTACTTTTCTACATTCATGGCAAAGGGTAGCATTTTTTATATGCTGGTGTCATAAATTCTTAACCACTTACAAGTGTAGGCTAATAACATTCACATACTGACACAATTAAGGGGAGTGTTGATATTTACACCCGTTAAGTAAGTCCTAGCAAGCAATTAATGATTAACATTTTGACTTGTTGCCATGATTTACTGCCCAGGTTCAAATTTGTCAAAAGTTGTATAAAATGACATGTGTCACTGTTTTTCCATTTTATCCTACTGCAATTATTCTTGGTATCAGTCAAGATTCATATTTACAGAATAATGTAAAAGGATCAGCTCCACAAAATACTCTAGAAACCTATACAAATGATTTCAGTCAGGCTGCTTAAATGTGCAGGAGATCAGAATGTTGTAATGAGCAGTCACAGGGTATGTAAAGCATACACTCCACAGGGCAGCTATCCAAAAAACAGAACCAGTTTCCACTTCACAGATGTGCTGCACTATCTATACCCAGATTTATTCTCGGTTGAAAACAGCCCTTGCATCTGTATCGCCTGCAAGCACTGCACATTCAAAGGTTTCTTCATGGACACATATGAACTAGTGTGCCCTAAACCTGCTGCCTCCCAAGGAAGACATGTTGGAAACTTCCACATGCTGTTTTTGACCAAAAATGAGCTTTATGTATTTTGCAGTAGGATGGTTGCTGCTATAAGTGGCTAAAATCCACAAGTTGAAAACCCTATGGTTAGCCTTAAGGTATGTACTAAAACGGTTTTGTTTTTTTAAGTGGGTACCAACTTGTGCATATGTGCCTGCAAGTTTGCAATATATGAATACAGTGAGGGGAAAATATCTGTTTTTTCTGTTAATGTGGGTAACTTATGTTTGACTATCACTACTGTGAATAATTACATACATTTCCATATATAAAATACACCACACAGTGAGCTGCGTGCGAAGAGATATATCCATGGCAAGTTCTGCAGTAGATCTTAGATAATGGCAGCTTTCTGGCTGAGATCATAACTGTAATAAGTATTGTTAAACCCCTACTGTTTGAGGGCTGGGGTCTAAATAGCCAGGCCATCAAATAACTTGCTGCCTTGCTCAGGCAACAATCACCCAAGACCTACTACATGGCAACCTTGCTGCAGGCATTTTCCAGGTGATTGATGTAAGCTGTAACCATGCTATTGTCGAAATAGATCTTCAGGGAGCCCAAGGATGAGGTCCATGTACGTGGTAATACATACTCCTTGTAAACAGAGGAGTGCCATCACTAGGGCCAGGAACTTCGCAAACACCCAGTGAACAGTAACAAAGCCAAATAGTAGAGCAACAAACTCTGGAAAACTTCCACTCTGGAAAAAGAACTGAATGCTGGTGCATCCTGTGCATGGGAATGTGAAGATGGGGGGCCTTTGATATCCATACAAAAAAAGAAACTCCTGGGGTTCCATTGCTGCTGTGACTGGAGTGGATGGATTTGATCTGTAACCTTAAATGCCCAACACAGCAACTGAGCTGCTTGCTATCTAAGATAGGCCAATCTCATCTTTCTTTCTTTAGAATGCAAAACAGGGCTGAATACAGTAGCTGTCCTGCCTCTCTTCCATCCTGGGGACAGAGACATAACTCCTGCCTGCAGCAAGGAGGAAATTGATTTACAGAAGGCTGCTCTGAGAGAGAGACTGATTGGACGAGGTAGGGACATAACGAAATGATCATTGGCTGACCTGTTCATATCTATGTATATGTTTATTTGTATAGCATGAAAAAAGTGGGGTTAATTCAGTGGATGGTTTATTCAGCAGCTCTTCATTTTGTGATGTCAGCAATCTGGTTGCTAGGGTCCAAATTACTGCAGTAACCATTAGGCTTGGGCGAATTTGACCCGTATTGATTTGAATAAGACACTGGAATATAAATGGGACCCGAACAGAAAGATGAGTAATAAAAGTAGCAATAACAATACATGTGTAGCCTTACAGAGCATGTTGTTAGATGGGGTTATTGACCCCCATTTGAAAGCTGGAAAGAGTCAAAAGAACAAGGCAAATAATAAAAAAAACTATAAACAAAAACAAATAAGGACCAATTGAAGTGTTGCTTCGAATTGGCCATTCTAGAAAATACTAAAAGTATAAAACCACCCCTTTAAAGGAATAGTTCAGTGTGAAAATAAAAACTGTGTAAATAGATAGGCTGTGCAAAATAAAAAATGTTTCTAATATAGTTAGTTAGCCACAAATTTAATATATAAAGGCTGGACTAAACAGATGTCTAATAAAACAGCCAGAATCCAACTTCCTGCTTTTCAGTTCTATAACTCTGAGTTAGTCAGCGACTTGAAGGGGGGCCACATGGTACATTTCTGTTCAGTGAGTTTGTAATTGACCCTCAGCATTCAGCTCAGATTCAAAAGCAACAGATATGACCCATGTGGCCCCCCCTCAAGTCTCTGATTGGTTACTGCCTGGTAACCAGGGCAACCAGCCAGTGTAAACCAAGAGAGCTGATAAGTAGTGCTCTGACTGACATGTTATACATCAAATCACTCCAGCCTTTATACATTACATTTTTGGCTAACTAACTATATTAGAAACATGTTTTATTTTGCACAGCCTATCTATTTACCCAGTTTTTATTTTTACACTGAACAATTCCTTTAAAGGAGAATTCAACCCATTTAAAAAAAACCCAGTCAGTTTACAGAGGACCACGAAGATGGATGTTTGAAAATCCGCGGACAGAATCTGTGACGAGGGGTAAGTATAAAGTATGGGGCATTTCTCTGGGGGGCAAGTATAAAGTATGGGGCATTTCTCTGGGGGGCAAGTATAAAGTATGGGGCATTTCTCTGGGGGGCAGTTAGCCTGGGGGGAGGAGGGAGGTCTACCTGGGGTGGGTGGTACTCAGTTTTTTACAAATGGGTTGAATTCTCCTTTAAGACAGAGAATAAAAATATTTGTTTCCTGCGAATAAATAATTTTATGAATAAAATATAGCTATATTGACATGACTAGAGTCACAAGGCTGGCTACAAAAACCTTTGGTTGAAATGACTCGGTCGTATGATAAATGGCTTCTACATATAGATCCTGCCTCACGCTTAGCCTCACCATAAGCATGCAGAAATCAGGGAGATGTCCTGTCATCCCAAAAACAGTTGTCTTCAAGTACTTCTCATGTCCAGCCAGGTCAATGAATGTTATTATTTTAGAGGACTTCTCACAGATCTTTGTCCACTCCAGGCTTCCTCCATGGTTGTCTGGCTTATTGACCACCTCTCCATGGCTGTCAAACCCTAGGATGTCATTACCAACACTGCTGGTGCGGCCAGACTCAATCTCATGCTTGTGACGGAAAAGCTTTTGCCTTGCAAAACCACGTCCGTTGTCCAGTTCCCCGTGAGTCAGTACCCCCAGAAGTGTACTCTTTCCAGCATCCACATTGCCAACAACTGCAACTCTGCAGGAAACATAGAAGGAGACGTTAAGGAATTCATAAACCTGTTTATACTTTAAACAATATTAAAAAAAATGTAAATAGTTTATAATCTGGAAGAGCTAAAACAGATAATCATACACTCTATGGGGCAGATTTCGAAATTAAAATTTTTATGGTCAAAACTCTCAAATTCGAATTTGTGAATTATCCAAACTCAATTCGAGTTTTAATTTGAATTTTGAGATTTTTTTGAGACACTCGATTCGACACGGAGCTGTATTTTCCTAACATAGAGCTATATACTCCTAACATAGAGCTGTACACTCCTAACATAGTGCTGTATAGCAGTCATTGTACCAATTTCCTCTGCTAGAGACTCTACATAGAGCTGTATACTCCTAACATAGAGCTGTATACTCCTAACATAGTGCGCTATACTCCTAGCATAGTGTTCTATACTCCTAACATAGTGCGCTATACTCCTAGCATAGTGTTCTATACTCCTAACATAGTGCGCTATACTCCTAGCATAGTGCTCTATACTCCTAGCATAGTGCTCTATACTCCTAGCATAGTGCTCTATACTCCTAGCATAGTGCTCTATACTCCTAGCATAGTGCTCTATACTCCTAGCATAGTGCTCTATACTCCTAGCATAGTGCTCTATACTCCTAGCATAGTGCTCTATACTCCTAGCATAGTGCTCTATACTCCTAGCATAGTGCTCTATACTCCTAGCATAGTGCTCTATAGCAGTCATTGTACCAATTTACTCTGCTAGGGATTCTACATAGAGCTGTATACTCCTAACATTGTGCTGTATACTCCTAACATAGTGCTCTATACTCCTAACACAGAGTTGTATAAGCCTAACGTGGTGCTCTATACTCCTAACATGGTGCTCTATACTCCTAACATAGTGCTCTATACTCCTAACACAGTATTGTATAAGCCTAACATGGTGCTCTATACTCCTAACATAGTGCTCTATACTCCTAACACAGAGTTGTATAAGCCTAACATAGTCCTCTATACTCCTAACATAGAGCTGTATACTCCTAACATAGGAGCTGTTCACCTTTGAATTAACTTTTAGTATGATGCAGGGAGTGATATTTTGAGGCAAATAACAATTGGTTTTCAGCAGCTCTCTAGTTTGCAATTTCAACAATCTGGTAACTAGGGTTTAAATTACCCTAGCAATCATGTATTGATTTGAATGAGAGACTAGAATATGAATGGGAGATGGACTGAATATAAAGATGATATTTATCAAGGGTTGAATTTCAAATTGAAAAAGACCAACCAAAATTAAGTCGAAGTTTTTTTTTTTTGGTCGAATAGGTCAGTTTTCAGCAGAATTCGAATTGTTCGAATCGAAGGATTCGATTCAAAGTTTTTCCCAAAAAAAACCTTTGATTTTTCAAAGTCCACCAATTGACTCCAAATGGGTTCTAGGAGGTCTCCCATAAGCTAAAAACAGCAATTCGGCAGGTTTTAGATGGTGAATGGTCGAATTCTTAAAGAGACAGTACATGATAAATTTCGATATTAACATTTTTTCAAATTTGAATCGAATTTGGACTATTCCCTAGTCGAAGAACACTAAAAATAGCTCGAAATTCGAATTTTTTTCATTCGAAAATTCACCTCGACCTTTGATAAATCTGCCCCTAAATGTGTAGCCTTACAGAGAATTTCTATTTTACATGGAGTCAGTGACCTCTGTTTGAAAGCTGGAAAAAGTCAGGAGAAAAAGGCAAATAATTAAAAAGCCATAAAAAAAAGAAATAATGAAAACCAATTGAAAAGTTTGCTTAGAATTGGGAATTCTATAACATACTAAAAGTTAATTTCAAGGTGAACCACCCCTTTAATGACTGGCTTAAAAGCAATACACTGCACAGACAAACTTAACGGTACCAAAGGATGCTGGGATAGCGGATTAGTTCAAGTATTCATTTTTGTAAATCTGAGCATACAGTAGAGAAGAAAGGTACATGTTACACATACAGTATAATTGTATGGAGCAGATCAGGGCACAGCACAATATAAAGCAGTTTAATTATGAAAAGGGAATAAGAAATAATGTCTCACCTTACTTCCAAGAAGTCATTATCTCCCACGCTCTTGCGCACCAGGTAATCTCGTACTTTGCCACCAGCTTCCTGATGCTCCCGCAGCAAAATCATGTCAGCCATGATCTGTTCCGCCATACTAGTAACAGTGGCCACTGATGCTTCCATATCAGCCTCGTTAAGTCCATATTCTGTACCATCTAATAAAAGGACAATGAAAAGGAGGTTTCTTTATTATTCATACATGGGGTGGAACCAGAGGAAAAACACACTTGAAAGCCATACCAACAGGACTATTGATGAAAAGTCTGAACAAAAACATTATAAATAACTCAAAATGGATATAAAAATCAGTTGCTTTTTATTTTCTCTAGTAGGAGATTGTCTCTATTGTCATGATTAACTGAAATGCTAAGAATTAATTTCTGTTCTAGATGCAATATAACCGTTTCAAAAACATTAGTTGTACTTCTGAAGGCATGCGACAGTTGGCAGCTTATTTGGCAGTATATGAGCCCCCACCAACCCCAACCGATATCTGGCCGAAAATCGGGCATATGTCGATTGATTGAACAGCTTTAAAAATCCCATCGGTTTGAGGACCACATTGGTTCATTGATGCGGATTAGTCAAATATCGCCAACTCAAGGTGGGCATATCAGGGTAAGATTCATTCATCTCGCAACCTCTCCAAACGAGTGTATCTGCCCATGTATGGCCACCTTAAAGGAACAGTAACACCAAAAAATAAAATAATTTTAAAGTAATTAAAGTTACGTAGTTAAGAAAAGTTCCCATTGTATTCTACAAAGCTTGTCTGTTATCTACTATGTAAACTTGAGCTTTTTCTAATTTTTCAGTTTTGAATGGCTGCCCCCATAACTACACAGCAGCCTATTTATATAAGCTATAGTTGTATTTCTGAAGCAAACAAAACATTCTTACCAGTGCAGGGAAACAGTACATTATAAGTTAATTACTTCATTTTTCTGGTGTTATTGTTCCTTTAAGTCAGTGCAGACTCATACAGCCTGACAAGCTTTGTAATTTTACACTATGGAGGCATGTGCAAGGCCTCTCTGTCAGTCACATACACAACCTAAAGCAATAAGGGGCATGTTTACTAACATTGGAGATAAATATCTGGAGAGATTTTTGGAGATGTTGCCCATAGCAACCAATCAGATCTTTGCTTTTGTTTTCTAAAGGTGGCCATACACGGGCCGATAAAAGCTGCCGACAGACCGTGTCGGCAGCTTATTGGCCCGTGTATGGGGCCCCCCGACGGGCTTCACCGATCGAGATCTGGCCGAAAGTCGGCCAGATCTCGATCGGATGGGACAGAAAATCCCGTCGGATCGCGGCCGCATCTATTCGTTGATGCGGTCCCGCGATCCGACCGCCCGTTAAGGCCTCGTTAGGATCCGATCGTTGGGCCCTAGGGCCCACGATCGGATCGGCCCGATATTGCCCACCTCAAGGTGGGCATATCGGAGGGAGATCCGCTCGTTTGGCGACATCGCCAAACGAGCGGATCTATCAGTGTATGGCCACCTTAACTTGGCTGTGGCTGTTTAAATCTAATTGCTGATTGGTTGCCATGGGCAACATCTCCAGAAATCTCTCCAGATATTTATCTCCAATGTTAGTAAACATGCCCCTAAGTGATTGGTGCAGGACTGTATAAGGGGCAGACTAATTGGAATTGACCATTTACAGGCAGAACCAAGGTATAATTTATATATCTGGTTAGTACTTGAAACCTCTTTATTTCACAAATAAAAACATTCATAGAGGGGAAAAAAGCAGTTTTTGGGAACATCGGGACTACATGTAAAAACAGGGAAAACAATACTTAAAATGCACCCACTGAAATGCATTATAAATTGGTTGGACCACAAATAAAAAAAAATGTAAAATGCGGGAAAACTTAGTTAGGGTTCTTAAAAATCGAGGTTTCACTTTAATTGCACCCTTAACTGCAACCGATTTGATTCTGATACTAATACCATTAGTGACACAAAGCACATTACATAGGCTAATCTGTGTCCATGCAGTTGCAGCAGACACTACTTGCTATCACTATGGAATTATTAATTTGCAGTAAAATCATTGCACCTGAATTTTGCATCTTGTAAATCTGCCCTATGGTCAGATATGACAGAACGTGGCTTGAGATTTGAGGAAAATATAAAATGTTCCAAATATATTCACATAGAATCATTTTATTCTGTTTTAATAATGTTAATAAGGGTTTGAATGTCATACCAGATCCTTGCCCAATAACGTAGATGGTCTCCCCCCGGCCCTCATCCATTCGGTCGCGCAATTGATGCAGTAGGCTGTCATATTGCTCTGCGCTAGGGCTTACCAGAACAAGCTGTAAAAAAAAAGAAGGAAGATTAAAAATCATCTCACAGAATTCAGAAAAAAAACACTAATAGTCAGCATTTTTTAAATCTAGCATACCGGTAAGTAAAGCCAGGCTTCTGTGCACCAGCTGGTGAGCTAAAATCCAGCACCCTACAACTGTAATCCCCCAGGTCAGCCATATCTCTAAATAACAGCAACTTCCCAGTCTTGTCTCTTTCAACTGTCCCCATTCTGCACTAAATAATGCAGCAGCAAACTAAGCAATGCTTTGGAAACCAAAACAAAAAGACACACCAGCAGCTTAGGTAAAACAAAAAGACCTGCAAAGCCACCAAATTTCCCACTGACCCCAGCATTCCGGGATATTCTAGAAATGCACAGACATCGATTACCGAACAGTTTGCATTTCGCTATATGTTCGTGGGCCTGAAACAATGGGTAACTATGGAAACATAGTTTGGGGGAATATAAATAGCATTACTGGTGTGCTTTGTGGCCATTCTTTCCATGTAGGGGCCCAAATATGCTAGAAAGGTATGGGATCTCTTATCTGGAATGCTGGGAAACAATTTGGCCAGCCAAGATCTAGGTTAAATCATCCTAAATCATTTACGAAAATTGCCAAAGGGGGATATAGGTATGGGATCGGTTACCTGGAAACCCGTTATCCAGAAAGTAATCTCCCATAGATTTATTTTATCCAAATTTTTAAAAAATATTTCCCTTTTCTCTTGTACTTGATCCAAACTAAAATATAAATAATCCTTATTGGAAGCAAAACAGGCCTATTGGGTTTATTTAATGTTTACATGATTTTCTAGTAGACTTATATTATGAAGATCCAAATTGCGGACAGATCCGTTAAAGACCCAGATCCCAAGCATTCTGGATAACAGGTCCCATACCTGTACTGCTGAATCATTGGACAAATGTAGAATTCTATTGTTTCTACCTGTATATCGGACAATTCATCTCTTAAAGGACCAGTAACATCAAACAATTAAATTGTTTTAAAGTAATAAAAATATAATGCAGTGTTGCCCTGCACTAATAAAACTGCAGTGTTTGCTTCAGAAACACTACTATTGTTTATATAAATAAGCTGCTGTGTAGCAATGGGGCAGCCATTCAAAGGAGAAAAGGCTCGTTACACAGCTCTGTAGAACATAATGCTATCCGTTATCCATTATTTCTCCTGTGCCATATAGTCGTTTTTCAATTTCCGACCATTGCTACTCAGCAGCTTGTTTATATGAACTATAGTAGTGTTTCTGAAGCAAACAGATCAGTTTTACCAGTGCAGGGCAACACTACAAGATATTTTCATTACTTTAAAACAATTTCAGTTTTTGGTGTTACTGTTCCTTTAATGATTGTAATGAAAACAAACAATCATTCCTGTGACCAATAGATGCAGGAAATATGGTAATTGTTGAGTGTATGGCCACCTTAACGATCAGATGTAAGGCCCCTGCAGACTTTTCAGACAAGGTCAGAATCCACAGTCCAACGTGGTCCTCATTCGATTTACGAACCTTCCTGGACCACTATCCGAACAAACCCACATTAAGCGGCAGATTTATGAAGGGTTGAATTCAAAAATTCTAATTTTTTTTATGGTAAAAACTGTCAAATTCAACTAGGGAGTTATCCAAACTTGATTAGAGTTTTTAAAAAAAATTCAAATTTGATATTTGAGATATCATATTTGGCCATTTTAGAATTTGAATTCAACTATTTGTCACATAAAACCTGCTGAATAGCTGTTTAAGTCAATGGGAGAGGTCCAGGGATCAATTTGGAGATGTTTGCAGCCTTCCTGACATTCCTCGAATCAAGTTTGATTGATTTGAATCTAATTTGATTCCAGCTTTCGGGTCGTTTAAATTCGAAACTCACATGAATTCGAAATTCGACCCTTGATAAATGTGCGTCTAGATGTTGTGTACATCATTATTCTGGTCCCATACATTGGTCTAGGTTGGCAACTCAGAAAGTATTTTACTTTTAACCTCTCAGTCTTCTGCAAGCCATTTTCAGCAGGATTCGGATCCGGCCGAATCCCAATTTGCTTATGCAAATTAGGGGCGAGGAGGGAAATTCCGTGCCTTTTTGTTACAAAACACGGAAGCAAAAAATGTTTTCCCCTTCCAACCCCCTAATTTGCATATGCAAATTAGGATTCCGTTCGGTATTCGGCCGAATCTTTCACAAAGGATTCGGAGGTTTGGCAAAATCCAAAAAAGTGGATTTGGTGCATCCCTAATTTTTATAGAGACCATTCAGATTTTATTGAAATATCGTTATATGGGGTCTTCCAGAAAGCCGTAAGCCAGCCATACACAGAAAGTTCTGCTTGCTGAGTGAGGTTGCTTTGTCCCATTTGGCTACCCAGGTGAAGGGCCAAGTCAGACTGATCGCCTGGTTTGGGCCACCATAGAAGTTGACCAAATCAGTAGCAAATGAAGGCCTCTCCTGACAGGAATTGCACAATATGGGTCAGAGAGGCTGTGGTTTTGACCCAGTAAGGAGGCTGAAAAACTGTCAACTTTTTCTGGAGTGTCCGAGCTGTCTAGTTAAAGTAGACATTTAGGATAAATAGAAAAACCCTAATTTTGTAGGCAATTATATATATATATATATATATGTAATATATGGTGTTGCTTTTACATGGTGCTAAAAATTAACATTATCTTTAAAAAATAGCCCCTTTATTACAGTTTCCTATAGATGTTCTCTGGTCCCTGTCCATATTTCAAATGGGCGTTCCCTAACAATCCCTGACAGAAGCACAGTAGGTGGGGGGCAGCCAATCACAGCCCTGCAGTCACCCAAGCACTGACAGGCGTCAGTTCCCTATCAGGTCCTGCTAGTTGCGGATTGGTTCTTGATCTACAGTACAGTGAGCTGAGTGCCGCCGTCTCCCCTGCACAGCCTGGGAATTCAGGGAGCAGAAAGTGGAAGAGAAGGGAGGGATTATTAGGGTTTTTGCAGAAATATTCAAAAAATCAGCCTGAAACGCTACTTTTTTAAGCACAATTATTCTATATCTAAAGGAGTATAACGCATTGGTACGTTCTTATTTTTTACACAAAATGTCTCCTTTAAAGTTGGCCAGTGTGGGAAAAGCTTTAGGATAATATCACATGCAGCATTTTCTCAAGTGGAGAGAAAAAGGCAATATGCATCCTGCTCGGCAGCACCTCATCCGTGTCAGTGCTCACATAGAGTGCATTTTCAGGCAGATATCTACTCTGTGTGAGTAATTATAGGCAGATTCCGTGCCTGTCTGTGTTTACTAAACAGGGTGTGGATTGGAGTGAATTTGTGGTTTCCCCTCTATAGTAGAAAAGGCTTCATGTAACATTTGCCTTAAAATAAAATGAATTGTCTGAGAAAGAGCCCATAAACAATCGTATAGGAGGCAGGTGACATATGACCTTTGTTAACAAAAGCCAAGGCAAGCCAGCTTCAGAACAAAAGGCATTTCAGGTCTCTGTCAAACAAAAGGCCAAAAGCATTTGACACTAGTATCTCAGTGTGTATGGCCAATGTCACACGTGGGGTTTCCTGATGAAGCAGATCAACTGGATGACAAACTACCCTGACTGACGCTCACAGCCCCTATCCACTTCAATGGCGCAGGTGTGAGAAAGTTTCAACCTGAAAAGCTTTTTTTTTTTATAAAGTGCAAGTAAAAGACCATATATTCATTTTCACAGGTGACATATTCAATGTCTCACTTAAAGGAGAACTAAAGCCTAACTTAAAAAGTAGCTAGAAATGTTGTACATTATGTTTTGTGCTTCTGTACCAGCCCAAGGCAACCACAGCCCTTTAGCATTAAAGATCTGTGTCTCCAAAGATGCCCCAGTAGCTCCACATCTTCTTTTCTGCTGATTTACTGCACATGCTCTGTGCTGCTGTCACTTACTGAGCTTAGGGACACACTCACAATATACAGTACACATAGAATAGAAATGTCACAATATAAGGCCGATTAGTAATTAATACATGGCAGCACAGAAACCAGTGCAACTAGCATCAGAATTTAATAATCAGCCCTGTAGCATCAGCTTACAGTATATTACAGACCAACCTCATTTTCTGATGATTCATTTGTGACAAACCCTAAGCTTAGCTTCTCAACAGCTGCTCAGAGCCCACTGAGCATGTGAGTGTCACAGACATTTTCCAAGATGGTGACCCCCTGTGACAAGTTTGAAGTCCTGGATCATTGCTGCTATTGAGAGGCAGAAACTTTAAGCTTGTGCAACAAGTTCAGTATATAAAATATGTTTTTTTTTTTAGCCATTTATTTTTAGGGTTTAATTCTCCTTTAAGAACATGCTGCAATGCTCATTCCACTCATTAGCAGCAATTCTGCCATTCACTCTGCTGGATGCCCAAGGATGCTAGAGTCTAAGGTTGCATAATATACATTAAAATAATTGGGATTGGCCTATATAATGTCACTGTACAGAACCTGCTTGTACTCAGCACTACCTGCAATACAGAATCTGCTAGAAAACTGACCTATCGGGGGGAAAAAAACACCAGCTGCATTAAAAAAAAATCTCATGCTTATTGGCTTTTATAATAATTCATATTTACTATAATTGTGTAAATATCATAGTGGTTATGCACAGAATTCTTCATTTATTTAGACAACAGAATCCCTTCAGCCTACACACAGGACATTCTCTTCCCATCTGAAGTAGGAAACAACAAGGGGCAGTGGGGAGGTGTTTAATCACTGCAAACACTGAATTGTTATAGAAGAATACGGAATAAATCTATTTTGGGCAACTTCGCAATATGCTGGTTTAACCACCATTGATTTCAGTTATTTCCATTAGAGACGCATTTTAAGGTACTAAAGTGGTTATATTAAACAAAGCCTATCTGTTCTTAGCTGTGTAAACATGTGCCCTATTAACATATGTCGTCTTAAAGGCTCAAACAATGTGTTACGTTTAGGGTTGGGGCAGACTCGGGAGATTTTGTCGCCTGGCGACTAATCGCCTCGCCTGCGGGGCGACAATCTCCCGAAACTGCCTTCCGAAGAAGAATCGCCTGCGCTAATGCAGAAATCAAAGAGCCACGAGTGCATTAGCACAGGTGATTCTTCATTCAAGCAGGCGGAAGGCTGATGGAAGATTGTCGCCCCACAGAAGAGGCGATTGGTCGCCAGGCAACTAGATCTCCCTGAATCTGCCCGTCTGCCACAACCCTTAAAGTGGACCTGTCACCTACACACAAAAAACTGCATAATGGAAGTTCTTTCCAAATTAATTATGGAACCCCAAACATTTTTTCCATTAAAACATCCATACCGGTTATAAAGGTGTTTAAATATCTGTCAATCAAATATTACCTGCCCCGCCTCTATGCCCGTGGCATAGAGGAGGGGCAGTCAATTACTTTCACTTTCCATTCAGCACTTCCTACATGTCACTGCTCTCCTCACATTCCCCCTTCCCTCCTCAGACTCTATAATTGTGTAGGGCACTGCACATGGACATTAGGTCCCTCATTCTGGTGCATACACAAGATTTTGGGGTGATACACAATTTCCCTTCATAACAGTGTCCACAAAATGGCAGCCGCCTGCTTGCTGTGATTGTATAATTCCAAAACAGAAGGAAACAAATACAGTGTAAGTAAAGTTTATTTCGCTCAACTAACATGATAGAAAAGAATTTGAAATTATTTCTTAGGGTGACAGGTCCCCTTTAAACACATAAATCATTTTTGACATGTATGAGATCTATTATCTGGAACCTGTTATCTAAAAAACGCAGAATTACAGAAAGGCTGTCCCCTCATTTAAAACATTCTTTTTTTAATAATAAAACAGTAGCTTGTACTTGATCCAAACTAAGATATAATGAATCTTTATTGGAGGCAAAAGCAGCTTATTGGGTTTATTTAATGTTTTAATGATTTTCTAGTATTATACAAAGCATATATATCTGTTATTAGCCGTGTAAACATGTGCCCTATTACCATATCTCAGTTTGAAAGGCTCAAACAATGTGTTACATTTAAACACATAAATCATTTTTGACATGTATGGGATCTGTTATCCGGAACCCGTTATCTTGAAAACTCAGAATTATGGAAAGTCCGCCTCTCATTTAAAAAACTGTTTACTTTTCCTCTGTGATAATAAAATAGTAGCTTGAACTTGATCCAAACTAAGCTATCATGAATTCTTAATGAAGCAGACTATTGGGTTTATTTAATGTTACATGATTTCCTAGTATTTTACAAAGCCTATCTGTTCTTAGCTGTAATATTAACATATCTCAGCTTGAAAGGCTCCCCCCATGGTGACACAGCAGCTAATTTCTATAAACTAAACTGAAGCCTCTGAAGCAAACACACAGTTTGTACCAATGAAGGGTAAAGGGTTAAGCGCCGGCCACATAGAGGGTTGGCTCCGCTTCTCTCCATTTGTATTTGATTCTGCAGATCTGTAATGCTGCACTCAGATGGAAGCTATGTCTATCGTAACAGTTAAACAGTGCTGCTGAACAGAGTGGAACTGCTTCTCTCTGCCTGCATTTTGTAAGCAAGCAGAGAGAAGTGGAGGCCAAAGCTCTGTGTGAGCAGGGGCTTAGGCTAGTATCAGATAAGGTTGAGAAAATGTCAATATGCCCATGATGTGCCCTGGCACAGTTGAGTTGCTTCATCTTTGATATGTATGGGATCCATTATACGGAAACCCGTTATACAGAAAGCTCAGATTTAAAGAAAGGCCGTCTCCCATAGACTCCATGTTATCCAAATTTGTTTTTTCTCTGTAATAATAAAACAGTACATTGAACTTAATCCAAACTAAGATATAATTAATCCTTATTGGAAGAAAAACCAGCCAATTGGGTTTATTTAATGTTTACATGATTTTTTAGTAGACTTACGGCATGAAGATCCAAATTACAGAAAGATCCATTATCCGGAAAACCCCAGGTCCCGTATATCTGTATTACAAATATTGGATCTGTTACCCAGAAAACATACCTAGGAAGCTCCAAATTACAAACTTGAAAGCTAGAAAGAGTCAGGAGAATAAGGCAAATAATTCATAAACTATAAAAAATAAATAATGAAGACCAATTGAAAAGTTACTTAGAATTGTCCATTCTACACTATAGTAAAGTTAAAAGTTAACCTGAAGGTGAACCACCCCTTTAATGTTTAGATTATTTTTTCATATTGAGATCCAAATTACGGAAAGATCCCTCATCTGGGAAACATCACACAAAGTTACAAAAAAAGATATTGATGGTCAGGGCCCCCTTAGAAGTTAAAAAAAAAACTGTGGCGCCAGGGCCCCCAATAAAAGTTTTTTTAAAAAAAACGTTGGTGCCAGGGCCCACCTTACAAGTTAAAAAAAATTGGGGGCCCCAGAGAATATTTTTTTTTTAAAAAAGACATTGGTGGCCAGGGGATTAACAAAAAAACAACACATCGGTGTTCATTAGAATTGAACTTGTGGCTTTAGGACTTCAACTTCACCTCTTTTCGTAACTTAGGGTCTTTTCGTCGCTTCAGGACTTCAATTTCTGGCTGTTTTCGTGACTTCAGGAGAGGGTTTGGCGCTGTCAAGGGGAGCCCGGCTATTTTTAAAAGTGCAGCACAGCCGGCCCCCGTTCAGGCCCGGGCCCGGGCCCGGTACAGTAGTACCCCTGTGCCCCCCTGATGGCGGTCCTGTATACTAGTTCTTACTGATTGCCGTTTGCAAACATGTGGAATGAACAGAACAGACAGCAGATTCCCTCACTAGTAATATTAGTGCTGTACAGATTATTACAGACAGATTTCATCAGCTACAGGGCTTATCCAGTAGAGAGAAACTGTGAACTCTGCAGGAATGCGTCACATTGTTGTACATCACACACAGACACATGTATCTGATATATACACATTGCCTTACCCACAACATGCTTCCTGCTTAAAGGACCAGTAACATCAAAAACATTTTTTTTTAAAAATTCGTTAGTATACCATGAAAAAAAAACCCACCAAAGACTAATTAAACTTTAAAATCGCACAGCCTTTATTAAGAAAAAAAACTTACAGAAACTCCGCTTGCATGACTCAGAAAAGGTGATCCAGTGTGCGGCGATCAATATCTCTTCCCTGCCTTCCTTATAGGAGATAGCCAGGGAGGAGAAATCAAGTGCTGCACTATGGATTGTCGCCGTTTCTAAAAAGGAGTGCAAACAGAGTTTCGGTAAGTTATTTCTTAATAAAGGCTGTGTGATTTTAAAGTTTAATTAGTCTTGGTGGGGGGTTTTTTCGTGGTAGACAAATTTTTTTTAATGTTACTGGTCCTTTAAGCATCGGGCTGTGAGCTGTAACCTGTTCCTTACAAGCAGGACCGCCATCAGAAATGACAGGGCCCCATACGACAACATTTCCTGGGCCCCCTGGGCTGCGCCCACCACAAGCCCCACCTACAGGTCCGTCCTCCCCACCCCACAGGTCCGCCCCCCAGCACACAACAAAAAAAATATTCGTGGCAAGGGTTCCCACATGTTAATAAAAAATAAAGGTATTGGCGGTCAGGGCTCCCTCCACAAAATTGGTGGCCAGGGCCTCTTAAACGTCCATGCCTTCCTGAAGTCAGTAGCTCTCAGAAAGATGAGGGGCCCGGCTAATCAAGTAAGTGTGGTGTGGCTGGGGCCCCCCTTACCCTCAGGGCCCCCTACAACTCTCCCCCCTGTCCCCCCCTGATGGCTGCCCTGCTTACAAGAGCAAGATGCGACCCCCTTGCTGGTGCAGCTGGATTATATAGATTTCATAACTGGAAAGAACTTGGCGTGAATGTTTTAAAAAATGATCATGGGGAGGGAAACACACACACACAGAGTCAAAAATAGAGACATGAGGATGATAATAAAAAAATGCAGTCTCTTGTGTCCTACCATCTGGCAGGGTCATGTCAGGGGACAGGTCAATAGTGAGGCCAGTTTGGCTTCCAACATATAATCCCACTTTCCTGGTACAGTCAGGAAATCCATATCTCCAATTTAATAAAAAATAAGCAGTGCCAAACCCCCGACTCCTTAACATCAGAGGCTCATTTACTAATATATTGACTAAGCTGCACCAGGGCAGTGACCCACAGCGAATCAATTATCTGCTTTCCTCTCTTAACTGGTAGAAGGCTGAAAGGTTCTTGTTGATTGGTTGCTGTGGGCAACAGAACTAGGCCACTTTACAAGCTGTCAGTGAATGAGCCCGAGGGACTACAAATACAAACAACACTACAGAAATAGTAGATCTGGCTGGCACACTGTAATGTCTTTGTGCTGATCCAGCTGTTGGACTTCAATAGAAAACGAAGACACAGAGAGGATTCTGGGAGATGTAGTTCAGCAACAGCTGGAAAGTTACTGACAAACTTTTAGACCAGACAAGTGCATTCGATGCGGAACTACAACTCCCAGAATGCCAAATACGTATTGCTGTTAGTCGTAGTTCCGTAACAAAGGCCTAGCGTTGGTATAAAATAGGCTCTAGTGAAGTACCTGCACCGGTATATGTCAGAGACATGGGCCGCACATCACTGGCTTCTCTTAGTGACACGTTCACTCACGCTGGCTTAGCTGTCAGTCTACTGACCCCCCTCCCCCTCAGTATCAAATGTCGCTTACTTTGCTAGTCACATCAATCTCGGCTTCTCCGTTCCTCAGAGGCTCCCCATCCAGACTACAATCTGAATCCTCTCCGTCGGGCTCCGGAGAGAACATAGAAGCCGGGACTGGAGACTCGCTCGGATTCTGCTCCGGCTGAGGTGACGCTGGGGAAGCCATCTTGAATGTGCTATCTACCTTCCCGCAGTTCATTAACATGATCTGCCTAGCAACCACGCCCTACTCGCAGCGTCTGCGTTTCTACTGGCTATCGATTACAGCAAGCTACAGTATGGGGTCCAAAAGTGCACGCCTACTTTGTAAAACCAGCCACTTGTCTCCTTTCTCTCCCACCCCACTTTGACTGAGGCCACGCCCCTCGTTGTGTAGCATAAATAACGCTTCACGCGGTTTTTATTAGAGTGGAACTTCAAATTAAAATTTGTGGAGTTTGCTTTGTTGAAATTCAGACTAGATGTGGGCTAGAGAGTTGTTCTCATATTTATCTGCGTTTTTGGACTGCGTTTCTGTTGCCATTTAAACTGTAAACAGGTTACTAGGAACTATGTTAACCAGTGTGCCAGGTTATTAGTTATGTAAAATGCATCAGTGTTGTGTGAGAATTAGCCAGTTGCTTTCGCAAGCCTGGAGCCAGGGTTGCCACCTGGCTGGTAAAAATGATGCTTGATGCCAATGTTATTCATAGGAAAAAATGGCAAGAATATAGGAAGGCCGGTATTTTTTTCAGAAAAGGTGGAAACCCCAGCCACAGACTGTCAATCTGTAGGTTATGGCAAATGCCAAAGGGGCTGCTGTAAGATGCCATAGAAAGTCACTATTTAGTGGGCTGGTGAGGAGCTGATTGGGCCTCTCTGTATTGATTGGGCCTATTTTTGACTCCTAGTCCAGACCTAGTGGAGCCCCGAAATATGGGAGAGAATGTCATTCTAACACTTGAAGAAAACAATAAATGACAACGTGATTCATGAATGTTAATGAATGTCTCCAAGTTGTGTTACAGACACATTTCATCAGCCACGGGAGGCATGCAATAAACAAGCAACAAGTATATAAGGAAGTTCTGATCTATGCAGATAAGTAGCACACCCTCTTACCTCATACACACCAATCTATCCAACTGATAGAGGCCCTTGTGCTATAGAATAGTAATAAGCAACTGCTTTGAGGGGTTTGCCTCTTTAGGGATAAATTATAGGGGAGCAGACCCTGTGACTGGGGAGCCAAAGGGATAATGGCCCAGTGAGTGCTAATCAGTTTCAGTCAAGGGTGTTTTGAGGCCTGTGACATATAAGGCAGAGACACACACTGCTATTTTGGGAGATTAGTCACCCAGCGACAAACTGCCTTCCCGCCGGCTAGAATTTAAAGTGGCAGCGGAATGACATTCGGAACGCTTCATTTTCCAAAGTTGCCTCACGAGGAAACTTTGGGCGACTGTGAGTTCCATCCCGCCGGCGATTAACATTCTAGCCAGCAGGAAGGCAGTTTTGGGAGATTAGTCTCCCGAATAAGAAACGATTTGTCGCTGGGCAGCGTGTGTCTCTGCCCTAAGGCAGCAGATGTCCCAAATGGCACAAAAAAAAACAGAATTCAGGTTCTTGAACAGTGGCATAACTATAGATGCCCACACCCCAAGGTCTGCTTCCTCTAAAGTCGTATATCCCCTCCCCAGTAGTTCTTCTGTCTGAGAGGTGGAAGGGTGCCAGGAGCAGGTAGCTGAGCTGGTAGGGGGAACAGGTCAGGGGTGACTGTATGTTCTAGGCACTTCTGAAGATTATTTTACAGGAAGGGAGCACAATTTAGTAATGTATGCCATTACTCTTAAAGTTACTTTTTGCCTTCCCTGGTAACTTGCCAAACTATAGGCTAAGAAGTCGAGACTGCTATTCAAAATAGACGCTGGCATTTCAAGTACACAGAGGCCCAAACAAATCCTCACCAACCCACTAAATGGTCAATGTTATGCCCTTTTGTCATTTAACAGAATCCACAGATTTCCAGTCTGGACCTGAACATTTTAGAGCCTTTTTCCACAATGTGATATAGACATGATGTCAAGGGACAGTCATTGATGTATTGGGGCAGAGTGACATTGGAATCAGGGCTATGATGTCACATAGTTGCAAGTGGGTGTTTTCTGTCCCACTGTAATACCGAAATATGCAATAAAGGCATTTTATTTTTAAAGGAATAACCATGGTGCTGTTCCAGCTTCAATTCTCTCTTTGTCTCCATTTCACAACTCTGTAACCTGGACAAGATGTTTTGAACCAAACAGCCCCTGGAAAAACAGACAGGTGAAAACCCCATGTTTACAGTAGAGTTGGAGTGTCAGAAACAAATGTCTGAAGATTACAAACAGAGTTTACTGTACCAGGAATCCAGGACAGTATAATTCAGGCAGGCTGAACATCCAACACATTGTTGCAAAAAGAAATAAATAAAAAACCACTAGCCCTGAGAAAAAGTGTTACTATTACTTACATGTAAATTCACCACCTGTCCAGTTCAAAACTGCCTGTCCAGATTTCAGAAGTCTGAACCATACCATAAGAATAATTAAAAAAAAAAAAGATGTAAACATTAAATAAACCCAATAAGAGTGTTTTGCCACAAAAATGAATTTATGCAGCTTAGTTACTATTACTTACATGGTACTGTTTTATTATAACAAAATAAATTATTAAAAAAAAATTACAGTGGCCTCCTGGCTAGTTTGCCAAGATTATGAGACAGAAAGATAACATTTTAGAAGACTGTTGCATAGTACCAAACTTGCTTTGCAAGGCAGAGTCAACAGCCGCACAGGGTGCCCAACATCGTTGTTACTAACCACTTTCAAACCCTTACCTTAAAGTGATACTGAAACCAAAAATTACTTTTTAAAATATGAATGTACATTAAAATTAACCTATAGGTCAGGCTGATTGTTTTTTGCTGCAAGGTTTGTTTTTGTAAGTAATTGTTAGTTGAAGTTCTTAATGCTGAGAGGTTTGTTTTTGTAAGTAATTGTTAGTTGAAGTTCCTAAACCAGACTGTTTTGCCAACCTGACTGTCCCATCTCAACCTGTCAGTTAGAGTTTCTAATGCTAACAGACTCCTGCTGCACAAATATGGCAGCTCCCTTATAGGCGATCACAGGGAGTCAGATACTGTAGGTAATGTAAGAGCATTGGGCAAACATACCTCCCAACTGACCGGTTTTGAGAGGGACAGTCCCGCTTTTGACAGCTCAACCCGCAATTCCTGCTTTTGTACTGGAAAGTCCAGATTTCTCTGCACTGAACAGCCAAAAAAGATATAATGTTTTTAACCTAATTGGGTCTTGACAGAGAGCCCAGAATAGATACTTAAGATATATTTGTAACAGTTTTGTCCCTTGGGAGAAGCTAGACTCCAAGCTTTAAAGGCAATTCACCTTCATTAGTAAAACTGTAATAAAACATAGAAACTACAGGAAATGTGTTCAGACTTTCATAACCTGGCAAATTTTGTAAAATGGGCATGGTAATTAGGGGGTGTGGCCGCAAAAACGGGCTTGATCAAAAACATTTTTCTCCTCCTTTCCATATCCAGAATGTTGGGAGGTATCATCATCATCATTTATTTATATAGCACCGACAAGATACGCAGTGCTTTACCTTAGTAACAGGGAATAAATGGTGGATAACAAATAAGGGTTACACAGTACAATAGGATTAGAGGGCCCTACAAATTAGAGTTTACAAACTAAAAGTGAGGGTACAATTGAGACAGGATTTTAGAAATCATTTTTTGATTTATGATTCAGCAATGATTGATTAATTAAGGTACATTGAATAAGCTTCTTTAAACAGGTGGGTCTTTAAGGAGCGCTTGAAAGTCTGGAAAGAAGGAGAAGGTCTGACAGCTCGAGGCAGAGAGTTCCAGAGAAAAGCAGAAGACCGAGAGAAGTCTTGTAGACGAGAATGGGCAGAAGTGATGAGAGGAGAAGCGAGGCGAAGATCAGAAGCAGAGCAAAGGTTGCATGAAGGAGTGTATTTGGAGATCAGAGATTAAATATAGGGAGGGGCTTCATTATTAAGGTCCTTGAATGTGAGTGTTAGTAATTTGAATTTGATTCTAGAGGAGACTGGGAGCCAGTGAAGGGACATGCATATGGGAGCAGCTGATGTTGAGCGGTGAGATAGATGAATGAGTCTAGCAGCCGCATTTAGAACAGATTGGAGTTGTGAAAGGTGACTTGTTGGAATACCTGCAAGGCGTAGGTTGCATTAATCAAGTCGGGAGATAAGAGACCGAATCAGTGTTTTAGTTGATTCTGAACTGAGATATGGTCGTATTCGGGCAATGTTGCCCAGTTGAATACGACAAGATTTTGTAAGTGTTTGAATGTGTGGTCAAAAAGACAGACGTGAATTTAGGATAATTCCTAGGCATTGTGCCTGTGTGATGGAATGAAAGGTGGTGTTGTTTACTGTGAGTGATAACTGAGGGACAGGGGAAAATATGGGCAAATACTTATTACTATTTGTAATGCATTACTATATGAATGCAAAATTATAAGAAGCATGCAAAGTTCATTTTATGGTGTCAGTATCTCTATAACCACTATTCCATTGCAAAGTTTTTTGCTTTACTGCTCCAGGAAGAAAGAGCGCCATCTGTTAACAATGAACGGCTTATTCATCAGGATGTGTGCCAAGATGATGTGCACCAGCAATTACCCATAACAACCAAAAGCAAGAAAAGACAACATCTGATTGGGTACTATGGTAAATACACTGCTCCAGTTTTAGCCTATATGTTTGCAAAACAAAAACAGTCAAGAGCCACACAGAGAGTCGCAGATCCAGCTCTCAAAAAGCTTCAATAAGATTCGTGAGCGCAGCAACACTTTAAACCAATGGGTGCTCGAGTTGCAAACGAGATTTGGAACGCATGTGACGTCATACGCCCCTCCAATCAGAGAATGGAGCAGGAATACGGACAGGAGCGCTTTAATGTTGGGGTCGGTGACGTCACGGGGTGGTGAGAAATACAGGACGGTTGGTAATGACGTTTAGTGCTGGTCCCGTGACGTAAACTGTGGGGCTCTGAAGAAGCGGCGGTGGGTGAGTGATTCGTGTTTGAAAGTACTCGTTGCCGAGCCTCAAGCCAGACGCTGGGGAATACAAAAGCCCTTCTCCTTCCCATGCAGCCTCTCTGAGACATGGCCACTTCGCTGCACTTGCCTACCAGCTCGTTAGTGCTGCCACCGTCCAGCTGTTGTTCAACTACAACTCTCTTACCCTCTGTCTCTTTTTTTTTTCCATCGGTTCTGGGACTGCGAGTTGTAGCCGATTGACGGCTAGAAGGCTGCACAATGGCTCTGTGTACAACAACTACAGTTCCTGCTCCTGGAATGAATCCTCTTGCTGTTTCTCTATTGTAACTCTCCTTATCAACCTTATCAAAGGAATGTATTGGATAGGAGCAGATTTTAAACCTCATAACTCTGCATATCAGTTTTTCTGTGCACATGAGATACAAGGACTGCTGTTTATTAAGTGTATTCCATTACTAATCACATATAACCAAATTGACTAGCTGCTCCCAGGCTTGTGTAAACTGCTGGACCAAAGGATTGGTACATTTTCCCATTCGCATATGTGTACATATTGCAAGTGTTCTAACTGGACACAGGGCCTGAACCGCCAATTCATCATAAAAGTTGCCACATGTTCGTATGCCACGTAGTTCAAAGGGGTGGTTCACCTTTCAGATAACTTTTCTGAGTCCACTTGCAATTCGTTTTAATTTTTTCTTATTTAAGGTTTTTAGTTATTTGGATTTTTATTCAGCGGCTCTTCAATTTGCATTTTAAGCAATCTGGTTGCTAGGGTCCAAATTCCCCTAGCAACCATGCATTGATGTGAATAAGAGATTGGAATATGAATAGCAGAGGCCTGAATAGAAAGATGAGGAATAAAAAGTAGCAATGACAATTCATGTGTAGCCTTACAGAGCATTTGCTCTTTAGAAGGGGTCAGCGACGCCCATTTGAAAGCTGCAAAGAGTCAGAAGAAAAAGGCAAATAACTACAAAACTATAAAAAATAATGAAAACCAATTGAAAAGTTGCTTAGAGTTGGCCATTCTATAACATAATATGTTACCTTAAAGGTGAACCATCCCTTTAACATTAAAGATTCATTTACAGCTCAAATTAATAATATGCTGGTTCCCTTAAAGGAGAAGGAAACCCCCAGGGCGCAAAACCCCTCCCCCCCTCCCCTATGTTGCCCCCCCCCTCCTCCCCCCTGGCCTACCTGTCCCCCTGGGCAAATGCCCCTAACTTGTTACTCACCCCTCTGCGCAGGTCCTGTCCTTGGAGTTCACAGTCACCATCTTCTTCCACGCGCGTCTTCTTCCTGCGATGACCGGCGATTTCTGGCGCATGCGCAGTAGGAACAGTTACCGGTACGGCTCTACTGCGCATGCGCCGAATGTCACGAAGTTTTCCGATTTCACTTCGTGACATTCGGCGCATGCGCAGTAGAGCCGTACCGGTAACTGTTCCTACTGCGCATGCGCCAGAAAACGCCGGTCATCGAAGGAAGAAGACGCGCGTGGAAGAAGATGGTGACTGTGAACTCCATGGACAGGACCTGCGCAGAGGGGTGAGTAACAAGTTAGGGGCATTTGCCCAGGGGGACAGGTAGGCCAGGGGGGAGGAGGGAGGGGGGGCAACATAGGGGAGGGGGGGAGGGGTTTTGCGCCCTGGGGGTTTCCTTCTCCTTTAACCATTATAAACTGTATTAGTTTTTGCCATTACACACTCTGTTATATAATAGAGTCAAAGTGTATAGTTGCTGCTGGGTAACCATGGGGACAGCCCAGGTCCAGACTGGGATTCAAAATAAGCCCTGGCATTTAAAGGAGAACTAAAGCCTAACTAAAGAAGTAGGGTAGAAAAGTTGTACATTATGTTTGGGGCTTCTGTACCAGCCCACGGCAACCACAGCCCTTTAGCAGTAAAGATCTGTGTCTCCAAAATGCCCCAGTAGCTCCCCATCTTCTTTTCTGCTGATTCACTGCACTACACTGTCACTTACTCAGCTTAGGGACCCACTCACAATATACAGTACACATAGAATAGAAATGTCACAATATTAGGCTGATTATACAGATAATTACTACATGGCAGCACAGAAACCAGTGCAACTAGCGTGAGAATCTAATAATCAGCCTTGTAGCATCAGCTTATTAAGAGACAAACCTCATTTTCTGCTTTATAATTTGTGACGACCCCTATGCTTAGCTTCGCAAAAGCTGCCCAGAGCCCACTGAGCATGTGAGTGTCACAGCACAGACACTTTCCAAGTTGGTGACCCCCCTGCAACAAGTTTGAAGTCCTGGATCATTGTTGCTAATGCTATTGACAAGTTGAAACTTTAGGCTGGTGCAATAAGTGCAGTATATACCGTAATATACTGAATTTCTAGCCATATTTATTTTTAGGGTTTACTTCTCCTTTAAAGTACACAGAAGCCCAAACAGCCCCCCACCAGGTGCCCACTAAACAGGGACTGTCTATGGCAACTTAAAGCAGCCCATCTGGCAATTGCCAGAACCCACAAATTGCCAGACTAGGCCTGGGGCAGCCAATCTAGTACAGACAGGGAAACTGAGCAAGTCAAATGTATATGGACTGTTTGCAAAGCTTTTCCTTTGGGAAGGCTAAATTCCTGTAGTCTCCTGCCATACGTGTTTATTTTTAATTAAAGAGACGCAGCAGCATATTGTCTACCCTCTATCAGTTGTTTTATAATCCCTGTGATTCCTATTAACACTTATGTATAATTTCCTTGTTAAATCAATATTTTTATCATCCTGCTTTTCAGTATGTTAACTAATGCCTTGCAAGTTTTGCACTGGGGATCCCCTTGTACTCTCCATCCTCCTTACTGCAGCCTAACTTAAATCACTGCTGATGTTGCCTGAACACTATTACTGCAACTGTAAAGCATTACATTTAGCAATTCAAATGTCATAAGTAAACCCACCAAATCAACAAAGTAGTTCATACACTTCTCTCCAGGGCTTGTTTCCAATCTTGGGTTCACCTTTTTCACTACCATATGATGGTATAACCACTATGAAAAAATTGATAAAAGTTTGCATATTCTGGAATTTGCATTGAATGGGCGACATTCTGTAGCCTGTAGCAAATTGGGTTCTGTTTCTATGTGTAGTTGTCTTGTTTTTCTGTGTACAGCCTCAGCCCTATGACAGTAATGATCCAGGCGTTCAATGGTGTCAGCAGGAGCTCCCCATCATGAATCTAGTTGGAGTTTGGAGTGCCAGTGGCACTTCACATGCTCCGTGTGCTCTGGGCAGCTGTTAAAGGAGAAGGAAAGGTTAAAACTAAGTAAGCTTTATCAAGAAAGGTCTATATAAATACACCAGTATACAAAGTAATGCTGCTCTGAGTCCTCTATCAAAAGAAACACAGCTTTTCTTTCCCTTTATTGTGTATACATGGGATTCTGTATCAGACCTGTTTTCAGCTTAAACCTCCAGGGCTAGGCTTTGGGCATGCTCAGTTTGCTCCTCTCTCCTTCTCCCTTTCTTCCCTTCACTCCTCTCCTCCCTGCTGTAATCTGAGCCCAGAGTGAGCAGGGACAGACTTGGGCCGGAAGTGATGTCACAGCAAGCTAATATGGCAGCTTCTATCCTAAACAAACAGAGAGCTGTTTACTCGGGTATGGTAAAGCATTCTGCAAAATAAATATAGTGTTCTAGCTTGCACTATTGTGGCTCATCTATTGGCAATAAACTGCTTCTGTGGCTTTCCTTCTCTTTTAAGAAGTTACATTTAGGGTTTGGTGGAAGCCACCAAACAGAAAATGAGGTTCTACTCTCATAGACATTAATGCTGCAGGCTGGATATTGCATTTTGATGCAGAATACCCTGATTTCTAATCTGTCATGTAACATTGGCCTAGGGTTACTAAAATACAAGCATCCCGATCACAGAAGGAATAAAAAGGGAATCGTCTGGTCATTTCACCTTTCAGTTCACCCCCTGTATGATGAAGTTAAGGTGTAAAACACGTGTTGCTTCCTTCCCCTTCCACAGCGAATCAATAGTGTCCTGCACAGTAGTACTGCACAGTAATCCCAGCTTGGTTGACTTTGGTCTTTTTTTCAACTCAGCTAAACTAAATGTAATATGCCAGTCCTGGTTTAGAATCACTGCTATTACAAAATTAAACTGAATTTACTCTCTTCCACAGGTTACATAGTCATATTTTTATTTAGAGGTCTTCATCATCAGAACTTTACTCATCACTGAGGAATGGAGGAAAAAGAAAGATGCGGTTGAGCGTTTTCTGCCTTCTGATTCAATCTCGGAACTAAACCTATCCACTTATTATGAGTTCCTGTTTTTGAGAAAAATTCTGGACCACCCTTGCTGTATTACCACAAACCTACTTGCCTTTGTTCTAGAGGACTTGACATGGGATATGAGTGCAAAATATCCTACTAGGGACGTTACTTCCAAGATTTGCAGTCCTCTTTAGCTTTCCTATAGCTCATCACTGAGACTACACAATGAGCTGTGTTCCATGGAAAGGGGACAAGGCAAAATCTGGATTGGAGCCTCAAGAACCTCTTCCTTCACAAATCTACCATGAGAAACAGCGTCGGGAACTCTGTGCCCTGCATGCCTTGAACAATGTCTTCCAGGATGCTGGAGCATTCACTCGGGAAACTCTACAGGAGATATTTCAAAGGTGTGGAATTTAGGTTCTTTTTCAGGGTCCTCAGAGATGCAGGATTTATTGTGGCCACGTTATAATTTAGATATACTTGATTCAAAGATTTAAGAGTAAAATATTAAAATCTTGCTTACTTTTCTAATTGAAATGTTGTAATTGACAATGCAGTTTTCTGCACTATATGTATGTAAAATACACGAGTCATGAATATCCTGTAAATTATATCCTTATAAACGGTGCTTAGTGATGTCATCGGTTATAATTGGAGCTGAGAGATGTCATTTCTGTCACATGACTCACTGAAATGTGTGTATTATAATACATAAAGTACCTGTACCCCTGTTGCAAAATATCAGGATATTAGAAGTCACCTCAGAGTTACATGACATATATAAAAACACTCAGCCTTCATGCTTTTATATGGTTATGGAACTCCTTGGTAACTTAATATTTAAAAATGGTAATTTATTATATATGGTAATATATTAAAATAGTAATATTCTTATATTTTACAAGAGGGGGTACTTTATTCACTGTATAAAGCACAGTATGCAGAAGCATTAAAACCCCTGCTTAATATTCTGCGGAAGTAGGGTCATGGTAAAAAGGAATAACTACCAGTTTCTTTAGTTTCAATAGAAGAATGTAATCTCAATAAAGGGGACATAGACCCAATAGTAAACCTAAAGCAAACAAGCTGAAACTGTCAGCATTTTTGCAGTTAGTCCCTGGGAATTTTATTGCTGTACTGAAAGGCCTAGGTGATTGCCAACTCTGACATGGACTCTGTTTTGTCACTTACTACAGAAAATCCAATTTAGCAATATCAAATTGCTAATATCATGAGCTTATTAGAAAAAGAAAATGTGAATTGGAAAACTGCTCAGAAGAACACTTTGAGCAGCGTGCCTGATTTCTTTAGGCTTATGCCCCCTCTGATAAGGCACCAACCTAAGTCATTCTTGTGGCTGATTTGGCTGGTCTTTTTCATGTTAGGTGACTTTTTGTCTGCCCACACTTAATAGCAGTGGTTTCTTTTTTTTAAATTCAGGGTCACATGCAGCATTCAAGAAAGTTTGTGACAAAAAGATATAGAACAGTAGTGATTATGTGCAAAGCAGAATGTGCACAACAGAAACTAGGGTCACCCAGGGAATTCTACAATCACCTCCTTTAAATTTCCATATTTCAGAAATGTTTTCACATTTCAAACAGTGATTTGTATCGTCCTGTCATATACAAAATACTGTATAACTACACTCTCTACTTTGAGGCTTGATGGAATAGTCCGCTTTCCTTTGCTTCAAACAAACGAACCATATGCATTTTAGCAGTACACAGTAATTCTGGCATCATGGTTGATTTGACATGGATTTATTTGGTATTTATTGTAATTCTTTTGCAGTCAAGTACTATTCTGTACTATTCTGGTAATGCCACACGGGGTCATTTTGTCACTTAGGAAAAATTCTGTTCCCAGCCGTCACCAAAATGCCTGAGAATAACTTTTTACTGCAGCAAATGAGAATTAAGTCCTCTTTTATTTTTCACTAAGTGGCCCAATTTATACCCCAGCTTGGGTGAAGAGATCCATTGGTCAAAGCTTCCCAAATTTAGTCCCTAAAAGGTTGACATCTCTGTCTCTGGTATTATGAGAATTTACAAGTTTGTAACGAAGTAATAAAGCTGGCCATAGACGCAACGATCCGATCGTACATTTTTCGTCCGTCGGAGATTGGTCGTTTGGTCGATCGGACAGGTTAGAAAATTTCTGTCGCCTGCCGATAATATCTCTGCGTGTATTGCCGATCGTACGATTTTCAGAGGGAGACTGTCACTAGTGTTGTCAGACATAAGTATCGTACGATTGCTGTCAGGGGCAGAACATTGGGTGATCTTCTCTTATTTGATCGGAATGGTAAGACTTTGATCTGAATGGTTAGTGGCCAGGGATGGGTGAATTTTTTCGCCTCGTTTCGATGAAAAAATGACGCCCATAGACTTGTATGGCGGCGCGTGTCAAAACAGTTTCGCCGCGCGACAAAATTTTTTTGACGCCCGTAGACTTTAATGGGCGTCTGCGACATTTTGCCGGCGGCGAATTTTTGGCGAAGCGAAACGGGTCAAATTCGCCCATCCCTATTAGTGGCAGGTCGGGAGATGGGAAAGTACGAACGTACGTTGATTCGTACGATCGGATCTTTGCGTCTGTGGCCAGCTTAAGACCCAGTGTTCACACATAGCTGCAAAACATACAGTGTACAATTATGGAAACTATTTATATGTGGGCTTGCTATCCAGAAGTCTCTTAATTAATGGCGGGGTTTCTTCCCAAGCCACTAAAACCTCCAGTATGCATGATGGTGAGTAACTCTGTACAGCCACAGTGTAATGGAGGGAATCATCAGGCCAAACTTTAAAGTTGATTTGTATTTGTCGACTTGTATATTAAAGGGATTCTGTCATGGTGTAATTTTTGTTCTCTAAATTACACTGTTTACAGTGCAAATAATTCACTCTACCATATAAAATTTAATTCCCAGTCCAACAAGTGTATTTTTTTAGTTGTAATATTGGTGTTTAGGCAGCCATCTCAGGTCATTTTGCCTGGTCATGTGCTTTCAGAAAGAGCCAGCGCTGCACTATGGAACTACTTTCCAACGAGCTATTGTTTCTCCTACTCACCGTAACGGAATGGTGTTGCAGTAAGACATGGGTTTTTACTATTGAGTGTTGTTCTTATATGTACCAGGGAGCTATGTGGTGTGGCTATGTGGTTACCTTCCCATTGTTCTGCTGATGGGTACAACTTGCAGTGCAGCAGTAAAGAGTGGCTGAAGTTCAGAGCACAAGTCACATGACCGGGGCACATGGGAAACTGACAATATGTCCAGCCCCATGTCAGATTTCAAAATTAAATGGAAAAAAAAACAGTTTGCTCTTTTGAACAATGGATTTGATTGCAGAATTCTGCTGGAGCAGCACTATTCACTGATACATTTTGAGAAAAAAAACATGTTTTCCCATGACAGTGTGGTTAGGAGCAGAAAGCCATTAGGGAGGTTGCCGCAAAAAATATCAATATGGTCTCTTTGTCTAAATATGCTAAATATGATAGAGCCTTTATCATGTCAGCTATATATTTTTCGCTATATGTGCTTTAGTCCTAACTCAGTGTTTCTTAACCTTTATTTTATTCTTGGTTGATTAAGTTGGAAGATTTGAAGTTACTGATTGGAACCAGCCTTTTGTGCTAATCAGAATAGGTTAAAGGTTCAGATCATTAAAACACTTACAGTTGAAATAATAAGAACAGCAATAGAATGCATAAAAGTACCTGTATAAGAAATAAGGTTTTTGCATCCAATTTAATAACAATACCTGCCTCCTACTTCACAGGTTGTCCCCCAACACTTTGGTGACGCCTCACAAGAAGAATATGTTGGGAAATGGGAACTATGATGTTAATGTTATTATGGCAGCACTTCAGACCAAGGGATATGAAGCTGTATGGTGGGACAAAAGGAGGTATGATTATTGCATTATACGAGGTATAGATTTAAGCTTTGTGCACATGGTAATAATAATAATAATAATAATGGCCCAAGAACAACTTTCCCTATACCTATGACCGTTATTTGCAGTGCTTCCTGATTCTGAATATGCTTGTTTCTTTGACCTGCTAATTGAACAGAAATGATTTTATTGGACACTTCAGTTCTTTTACACTCAATAATCGAATAGCTTTCCCATGTACAGGAGCACTGCTATCAGAGATGCCATTTTTATGACACATCCATTCTGCATCAATTTTAAATCACCCAGGCATCACAGGCCTCTTTAAAACACACCTACCAAATTTACACTTAGGGGCAGATTTATCAAGGGTCGAATTCCGAAGTGAAAAAACTTAGAAATTCGACCATCGAATAGGTGTAGTACGATAGCCGAAGTCGAAAGTTTTTTCCTTAACATTAAAATTGTTCGATCGCAAGATGAAATCCTTTGAACCGTTTGATTTGTACGATTTTACAAAAAAACCTTTGATTTCTCAAAACTTAGCCAACGGCTCATATGGGTTATAGGAGGCTCCCCCATAAGCTAAACAGCAATTCGAAAGGTTTAAGATGTTTTTTTTAAAGAGACAGTACTTTGATTTTCGAATGGTCGAATTTGTGAAGTATTTTCAATTCAAATCAAATTTTGGCCTATTCGATGGTTGAAGTACCCAAAAATTACTTTGAAATTCGAAGTTTTTGAATTCGAAAATTCACTTAGACCCTTAGTAAATTGGCCCCTTAATATATGGCATCCCTTGTCTGAAAACCTGATATCCAGAAAGCTCCAAATTACAGAAAGCATGTCTCCCACAGAGTCCATTTTAATAAGATGATTACAGTTTTTTAAATGATTACCTTCTATCTGTAGCAGCATAACAGTATTTTGTATTTGATTGTAACTGAGCTACATAAATCTGTGACAAAACAAATCCTATTGGATTCATGTTGTGTTAAAAATATTTTTTTTAGCGGATTTAAGCTCTACTAGCGCCAGCCTCTGTTTAATTTAACAGAATGGTATTAAACAAATAATAAAATAAATTCTTCGTCTCTAGGGATGTCAATTTGATCTCGCTCTCTAATGTTACTGGGTTTATTATGAACCTTCCATCAAGTCTGTCTTGGGGTCCCCTTAAGCTTCCACTCAAAAGGCAGCACTGGATATGTGTACGTGAGGTAGGAGGTAACTACTACAACTTGGACTCCAAACTGAAGAGGCCAGAGTGGATTGGGAGTGAAGATGATCTAAGGTACAACTGCATTTTGTCTCCTGTTGTGAACACTGTGTAATGTCTCCAGAGATGGAGTAGTAGGCACCCCAGCATTAAAAGATCAGCTTGTAATTGTGGCTATTTATGTGTAGCCTATGCATACATCTGAGCATGGATGGACACACACTAAATATGTACAGCAGCTTTCATGTGTATCATTTGTTTATCAATATCAAGCGACACTTCTGTATGAAACATAGTTAAGTGCCAGTATTCCTAGAGCCAGAAGTCCCCCTAAAGCAACCCAGGCTGACCGGTACTTACCTGAGCATCACTCCAATCACAGTCCTTCCATAGGCTGGCATGCTGTTTTTTTTTCATTTATCATTTTCCTATGGAAAAATTCCACCACATCCAACATGACGTAGAGAAAACAACGTAGCTCCCTCTGCTGTCTGTTCCCTTTGGGGCATGTGGGTACAGTTGGGCTGGGGTGGCTTTGGGGCATTTTTGTCTATCCAGATTTTCATTCCATAACTCTTTAGTAATACTGCCACTTTCCTATATTTCATAGGAAATTAGAGAATTCACACCACAAATGAAAATGGCCAAAAACATATGCCAGATAAAATACAAAAAGTATAGATTATCCCGGGCTATCAATTTGCATAATATGCTTTTGCCGCTAGATCATTGTATGACACTGAGGGGGTTATTACTGAACCATTAAAAACCATGACCAAACTCCCATGCCCTATTTTAGCTTATTTATTAAGAAAAAAAAAACTAGATTTAATCGAATCGCAGAAAAACTCAATAAAATCGAGCGAAAAACAGTGTCACTTGAATTTTTTGTGCTTTTTGCCAAATTGCTTAGATTTCTTTGGGCTTTTTTCCCTGAATCGCTAGATTTGTTTTGATTTCTTTGCCCAAAAAAGTCAGATTTTCAAGCTAAACCCAGCGCAGACCATGAAAACTTCAAATTGAGACATGTGCCTCTCCTATTAACTTATACAGAACCTCAACAGGTCTGAGATGGTGGATTTTCGGATTTGGACTTTTTGTGGCATCGGGGTATCATAAATCTCGAAAAATTCAAGGTTTTTTTTTTTCACTTTAAAAATTCTAATTTTTTAGTGGAAAAAAAAAACTTTAATTTTTTGAGATTTTAACATTTGGATTTTAATGAATAACCCCCTGAATGTTCAGTGAACATGCGGGCGTAGCCTATAGTGTTCATAAGTCACATCTGTGTTTAACTCAGGGCCGGGCCGAACCAGCCGGGCTCTACAGGCAACCCCACTGGCTGCATCGCCCCCTCCGCCGTGCGCATGCGCACTCGAACCTGAGCACACGCATGCGTACTCGAACCTCAGGCGCGCATGCGCACTGACCGGATACTTCACCCCTCACGGAAGCATGAATGCGCGCAAATGAGCACAACGAGAAGAACTGCAGACCGGACAGGGATAGGCAGCAGTGAAAGGTACGTGCCTGGCGCCCCTCAAGCTTTGCGCCCTAGGCACGTGCCTACTCTGCCTACCCCTAGTTCCGGCCCTGGTTTAACTCAAAGGAGACCGTTTATGTTACTGCCATCTTGCTATAGCAATGTCACCCTTCTAGTGGGCAGTTCCTCTAGTCATTATAACTGTGCTGTGCAACTAATGCAATATTTAATTGATGGAGTGATACATGATTTCATTTTTTTTTTTTTTTGCTACACAGGAAATTTTTAAGATATCACTTAAGAGGCAAAAACTGTGAGCTGCTTTTAGTGGTACCGGAGGAGGTTGAAGTTCATCAGCGCTGGAGGACTGATCTATAATCAACCAAACCATGAACTTTTTTTTCTTTATCTTTTTTTTTTTTTTTTAGTTTGTTTTCCATTCACTACGATGATTTAAATGGTATTGACAATCTCTGTATCTCCCCACCTTTCTCTTTTGGAAAAATGTCAGGTGAAGTAGATAAAAACTTTGTTTTTGTTCTGGTGGTGCAATATGGAGGAGCAGACTGGCTAATTCCTAAATGTGTTTATAAGGTGCTTCATCTCAGCATGATATCAAGAAGCAGCACAAGAATGGAGACCTGAAGGTTATGCAGCAGTGCTGTGCAACGTTTTGCATGTAGCTGGCTGATTATTTGTTGCACCATGTTTGTTGAGGTCCAGATTATACTAAATTGATGTTACACAAAGAAGTCTGAGGAACCCTTGACTGGAGGGCCATAAAAATCCATTGGAGGGCCACCTTTGGCCCTCCAGTTGAACAGCCCTATTATACAGGGATGGAATCGAAGATGACTGTGGATGGAGATTTAGAAATGGGCAGACTGGTGCTGCAGTGGGAATATTTGCTTGACAAAACTAGACGTTTATTTCATGCTAATGGAGTCTGTCCCGTCAGAGATGATATCTGTTACCCAGTGAGGTCAAAACAACTTTTCATGCATTAAAACACAAAAATCCTGATTTAAATCAAACTGAGCCATCATTTTATATGTAAGACTTCATCCAAAATCCTCAGTCCTTAAAATGCTGTCATTGTGAGACAAACTATAGCCATACAACTATACAAAAAATAGAAATTTTATAAATTGCACCCTCTTTTTCAGAAAAGCTATGGCAAAAGCAGCTCTATATTCAGAGGAGATGTATAATAACCCTGGAAATTGTATATTGTGCGTTTATTTTCCCTTTAGAACTAAGTTTTCTAATGAGTAAGATCTGCATCTATGGAAGCAAAGAGTAATCTGCTAGAGGCTGCCTTATCGATGGAGGATCTGACCTCTACTCTTGCAGCTGTGATTCAGAAAAGCCACTTATTTGCTCTCCAACTGCACTAATAGGGCACTCATTTGTTTTGGATCCCTGCAGATGCCTTTAATTGCTACATATGCTTTGCCAGAGGCAAACCAGGAGGTTTTCATTATTTCTATCAATGGGGGAACTTAACTTGTTAAAGGAAAACTATACCCCCCAAACAATGTAGGTCTCTATAAAAAGATATTGCATAAAACAGCTCATATGTAAAACGCTGCTTCATGTAAATAAACCATTTTCATAATAATATACTTTTCTAGTAGTATGTGCCATTGGGTAATCATAAATAGAAAATTGCCATTTTAAAAAATAAGGGCCGCCCCCTGGGATCGTAGGATTCACTGTTCTCACAAACATACCAACAAACCATACATGTTAGGTCACATGAGCCAATTAACAGACAGAGTTGGGTCTTTTGCTTCCTCACTTCTTCCTGTTACAGTTAGAGTTGAAGTATTTCTGGTCAGGTGATCTCTGAGACAGCACACAGACCATCACGAAATGGTGGCTCAAGGCAAGAGATGTAAAAGGGCAATATTTGCTTAAATATATATTCCAGTTTGGTAAGATTCTTTAATATGCCACTTAATATTATATCAACTATCTGTTGCTTAAGTGTTCATTTTGGGGGTATAGTTTTCCTTTAAGATTAGGGGTGCAGTTTACTGAGCTCACAGACCATTGATTGCATTTATAGATAGATGTCACATTGCTGCATTTGTGTTCTAGAACTGCTTCGCTAGGGCCAATAACAGATGGCTGTCAATGAAGTTATGCAGGCCTTAGCTAGAGCAAAGCAGTATGGCAGCCATACTGATGTGTCTATAGCAGAGTCTGTGTTCTATTTATAAAAGTGCTTATAAGAGAAAATAAATAGAACGTATGCACTCAATGCCAGCATCAGAAACCTATTGGGGGGGGGTTATAAAAATTGGATCCGCTCTAGTCCTGGATAGCAGCCCGGTTAATCTACTTATAAAGAGAATATATTGCCCTCCATATCATTGGGTTCAGTCCAGTTTGCACTGTGGAAACTGAATTGCATTGTTCCTTCTAGAAACAATACTTTCTGTGTCTGTAGTAATAGTAAAGTTCACCAAATGACCAGCAGTAACATTGGGACTGTGTGATAATGCAATGCACCTTGGTCTTGGCTAAACTACCTTTTGGAGAACATGTGCTTTTGCTCACAGCATTCTGATTCACACAACCTTTCCAACCTATCCTGAGATTTGTGCCTCACTATCACAAGAGTCATGTTGCGTTTGTTTTCATCTTGAAAATGGTAATTTATATTGCATGTTACAAAGCAGAATGTTTGATACAAACTAAATATATAAGAACCACGGTGAACGGCCTTTCACACAGCAGCATGGTTTCCCTTGGCTTTGCCGACTTTGTTAAAGGCACAGGTTGTGTAGGTGTTTTGTTACATTTTTTTACGGAATAATCTGCCCCCTATTGCAGAATATAAGAATATCAAATGGCTTTCCATGACCATATGAAGGCACAAGCCCCAGGCCAAGCACCTTTATGGTGGTCATGGAACTCTGATGTGACTTTGCATATTTCCAGGGGATGTGCCATTTTTTTTTTTTTTTATAATACACAAGTTTTGGTTATTTATGTGGCAAAAGTGACATCACTGAATATAAGGATTATGAGGATTTCTATTACTGGATATTTATAGCTCTTGTGTATTATATGTGATGTAATCACAGGCCTTTGTACCAGAAATTGATCAGATGAGGATCAGATATGTAGCCCTGGGTTTAAGCCCTGATTGCAAGTTTTTAAGGCTTACTTATGTCCTTCATTATTCCTGGCTGCTGTTCATGAAACTGCATGCTGTGTTGCCTCCTTGTTATCAATGAAGGTGCAGTCTTCTCATTTCTGATCATTTCTCGTAGGGTTGGTTTGCTTAAGTGCTGTTCTACTCATTCGTCTAATACATGCCTGTGTCAGTTTCTTTCCTTCCTCGCTGTACTCAATTTTTCTTTTCAGTCCAGTAAGGATATAATGACAGGGCACAGCTAGTCTGTTACAGCCAAGGGGTATAAGTATGGGTTGGGGATATGGTTATATGCAATCACTTCTGTAAGGTTTAATGTTGTTGTTTGCAATTGTATTTAGTGTTTAATGTTCCTGTTACCCTGCATAACCAGCCTTACATACCAATGCTGAATGCTGATTTTGGCTTTTGTTTATGCTTACTAAGCAGGAGTAAGCTGAGTATCTTTATCAAAATATTCCTGTTGAGCAGCCTGGGACAGCTGTTTCTTCCATGCAGTTAAGTGTCATGACCACACGGTTTGTCTTACTTGTGCTTTGTATCAATACTACAGTTATACACTCCCCGATCCAAAATGTGGCTGTGCCACCCAGCCATAAAAACCTTCTATCCATAAAGGTTTGTGTGAACGGAGTCTAAAAGAATTTGTGGAAATGTATCCCCACCCAGCACTGTCACAAATGAGATGCAGAAACAAGAGAAGCATAAGATGAAATAAATGCTATTTTTTGTGCTATTTGTTTACAGAGAAAATGTATTTTGTTATCCAAATAATAAATAAAGCAAGAGTATCAAAACACCTCTGTGACCTTTATTCTAAGATATTGCAGAGTAAGAATGCAAGTACTGAAGGTATTTAGTTTCACCTTGTTTTATACTTTCCCTTTGTATCAATTAGTGTAAACAGTACAGGAATGTATACTTAAAGGAGAACTAAAGCCTAGAAATGAATATTGTTCGTAAATAATGTGTTTTATATGCTAAACCATGGCCAGAACTAGGGGTGGACAGAAGAGGCATGTGTCAAGGGTGCAGTAGTTGGGGCTCTAGGCACTTACCTGTACTGCCTTCCTACCATGAGTTCTTTCCACCAGTGGTTTTTGTTTTAACTTGTTTGCAGGGGGAGGGGGCTAGCCTCTAATGGATTTTTTTTAACTTGGGGGGAGCCTGGATCCTGATTTTATTTTTGTTTTATTACTTGTGTAGTGGACACTGGCTACCAATGGTTATTTTTTGGCTAAGGGATAAAATAAAAAGGCTCTTATTTGTACATCAGAAATGCAGACAAATTCTAGATTTAAAGGAGAAACAAACCCCTTATTAAAAAAAAACCCCTACCTACCTATTTTACCGGCTGCTGGGGGACGGGGCCTCAAATGGGCGGGGTGCGACATCAACAGGGGCGGGGCCATGCAACAGAGACCCGCGGACGCTAGAAGAGGCAAAAGAAAAGGTAAATTGCAGGGGATTGGGGCAGGCCGAGGGCTCCTTTTGATCGTATTACAAATTTACTGGCAGCTACATTGCCGGTAAATTTGTAATACTGGCCCCGGCCTTGGCAGGTATTTTACCGGCTAGGCTGGTAAAACACCGGCCTGATGGCAACCCTACCCCCACCCCACACAGACCTCCCTCCCTCTTCCCCTGCAGCCTAGCTGCTACCCCAGGCAAATGCCCCTTACTTTTTACTTACCCTTCAGTGCAGATTCAGGGATCAGAGTTCACGGCAGCCATCTTCCGGGTCTTCGGTAGGGTTGGTTTGCTTAAGTGCTGTTCTACTCATTCGTCTAATACATGCCTGTGTCAGTTTCTTTCCTTCCTCGCTGTACTCAATTTTTCTTTTCAGTCCAGTAAGGATATAATGACAGGGCACAGCTAGTCTGTTACAGCCAAGGGGTATAAGTATGGGTTGGGGATATGGTTATATGCAATCACTTCTGTAAGGTTTAATGTTGTTGTTTGCAATTGTATTTAGTGTTTAATGTTCCTGTTACCCTGCATAACCAGCCTTACATACCAATGCTGAATGCTGATTTTGGCTTTTGTTTATGCTTACTAAGCAGGAGTAAGCTGAGTATCTTTATCAAAATATTCCTGTTGAGCAGCCTGGGACAGCTGTTTCTGCCATGCAGTTAAGTGTCATGACCACACGGTTTGTCTTACTTGTGCTTTGTATCAATACTACAGTTATACACTCCCCGATCCAAAATGTGGCTGTGCCACCCAGCCATAAAAACCTTCTATCCATAAAGGTTTGTGTGAACGGAGTCTAAAAGAATTTGTGGAAATGTATCCCCACCCAGCACTGTCACAAATGAGATGCAGAAACAAGAGAAGCATAAGATGAAATAAATGCTATTTTTTGTGCTATTTGTTTACAGAGAAAATGTATTTTGTTATCCAAATAATAAATAAAGCAAGAGTATCAAAACACCTCTGTGACCTTTATTCTAAGATATTGCAGAGTAAGAATGCAAGTACTGAAGGTATTTAGTTTCACCTTGTTTTATACTTTCCCTTTGTATCAATTAGTGTAAACAGTACAGGAATGTATACTTAAAGGAGAACTAAAGCCTAGAAATGAATATTGTTCGTAAATAATGTGTTTTATATGCTAAACCATGGCCAGAACTAGGGGTGGACAGAAGAGGCATGTGTCAAGGGTGCAGTAGTTGGGGCTCTAGGCACTTACCTGTACTGCCTTCCTACCATGAGTTCTTTCCACCAGTGGTTTTTGTTTTAACTTGTTTGCAGGGGGAGGGGGCTAGCCTCTAATGGATTTTTTTTAACTTGGGGGGAGCCTGGATCCTGATTTTATTTTTGTTTTATTACTTGTGTAGTGGACACTGGCTACCAATGGTTATTTTTTGGCTAAGGGATAAAATAAAAAGGCTCTTATTTGTACATCAGAAATGCAGACAAATTCTAGATTTAAAGGAGAAACAAACCCCTTATTAAAAAAAAAACCCCTACCTACCTATTTTACCGGCTGCTGGGGGACGGGGCCTCAAATGGGCGGGGTGCGACATCAACAGGGGCGGGGCCATGCAACAGAGACCCGCGGACGCTAGAAGAGGCAAAAGAAAAGGTAAATTGCAGGGGATTGGGGCAGGCCGAGGGCTCCTTTTGATCGTATTACAAATTTACTGGCAGCTACATTGCCGGTAAATTTGTAATACTGGCCCCGGCCTTGGCAGGTATTTTACCGGCTAGGCTGGTAAAACACCGGCCTGATGGCAACCCTACCCCCACCCCACACAGACCTCCCTCCCTCTTCCCCTGCAGCCTAGCTGCTACCCCAGGCAAATGCCCCTTACTTTTTACTTACCCTTCAGTGCAGATTCAGGGATCAGAGTTCACGGCAGCCATCTTCCGGGTCTTCGGTAATCTTAAAATAAGAACGGCGGAATGCTGCATGCGCATGCCCCAAAATGGACGACAGCTGCGCATGCCCGAAATGGACGGAAATTGACACAAAGACCCGGAAGATGGCTGCTGTGAACTTCGATCCCTGAATCTTCACCGAGGGGTAAGTAAAAAGTTAGGGGTATTTGCCCAGGGTAGCAGCTAGGCTGGGGGGAGGAGGTCTATGTGGGGTAGGGTTTTTGTTAACAAGGGGTTTGTTTCTCCTTTAAGTTAGTGTAGGTACCTGCTTAAAGAGTCTACCTTGACATGGTGGCAGGCTTAATAATCCTTTGGCCAAAAGTTACTGTTTAGCATTCATGTTTGTCAATGTCTTTTTTTTTATGATCCTTAGAGCCTGCCATAAAATCTTGTAACAATTCATATTTTCCCTTGGATGTCAATTTTGCCCGCCCCCCCCCCCTTACTTATGTTAGGAATGTCTTAATTCTTCGCTAATCTAAATCGGTGTTTGCATGTGAGGCTATACTGTAAGCCAAGTTCAGTTACAATTAGTAAGTTACAGAATGTCTCATCTTTTTTTTTTTTCTTGAAAGACAAAGTACAACTTGTTCCAATGTATGTCCCAGTGTAAAATAGAAGAGTATTCGTTAAACATATAGATTACATGCAAATACCGAGTAACGTAGGAGGTAAATAAGACCCTGCTCATTAGAGCCATGGGGCAGGTGATTTCAACGACGGGCACCTAATATCTTTTCCTTTAAGAAATGGTCGCTTTTAGAGTATTTGGGTGCACAGCTTGGGCTCTCCTGCTCTGTTCTGCCTTCCCTTTGCTCCGTGTGTGCCTTACTCTGCCCACTCTATGTCCCTGTGTGTGCCATACTCTGTCTGCTCTATGCTCCCTTTGTGTGTCATACTTTGCCTGCACCATGCGCCCTGTCATTTAAAGTGGGTGTGGTTTAAAAACAGGGTGTGGTCAACACTGGCCCTCCACCGTGTAGGCCAGAAAAATTCCGGCCCTCTGTATCACAGAAGTTGGTCAGCACTGGGATAGAACAAACTAAATAATCATATAATTCTCTAGCTGGCCAAAAAAGGATGATCAAAAAAGCAAATTCCACTGTACAATAAATGGAATAGTGAAATAAGGGAACTAAAAAAGCCTAGCATAATAATGCCCTCTTAAAATACCAGAAAAAGCCTAATCTTGAACAAAAAAGGGAGACTATTTCATTAAAGGATATGTAAAACCCCCTCCCACAAAAATGTAATCAGTGAACAAACTCTTTGAAATCTTTAGATACCTGCCCCTCTCGTTGTTAAAAGATTAACAGTAAGGCTGCAGCATCCCCTTAATCACTTAGAAAACCTTCTCCTCCTCTAACCCACTCTGCCCCCTCCCTGAAGAATTTGCTTTGGCTGTTTGCTCATGACAATGCTCAGTTCTTCTCAGTTCAGATTTATAAACACACCCTCCAGTCTAATAGCCAATGAAGAGATAGCATTGCTGGTTCCCATAGAAACTAGCGGTCTGATCCTATTTTTTTTCTCATAACCGCCTCTCCTGATTAACTATTACTGTGCTCAACCCCAGCAGAACTTATCAAAGTGTAAACCTGCATTCTGCATTGCATGAACTTTCCAGTATACATGTCCTGTCTGCAGATGTCAATGTTACTGGTGATGTGTCAGAGGAAATATGGCTGCTGGGTGAAAGCTGCTATTTGTTTTAGGAAAATGTAATGGCACTGGCAAATGGAAGGGGTATATGCAGTACAAATGATGTGGCATGTGTGGGGAAGATATGCCCAATTTAGATACATGGTATCTGAGAAGATAAATGGTGTGTTACAATTCATTTGAATGTCGCCTAAAGCTATTATGCCAATTAGAAAATGTACTGAACAATTTATTATTTGGAAGAGGAGGTCATTGGACATATCACAGACAGTTTACATTCAATCTTTTTTTTTTAATTTGTGGGGAAAAAAGAAGAGAAATAAAAACAGAGGCATATAAACCAGTTCCACAAAATCACCAGGCGTTAAAAGTCCTGCAGACATAGGATGTCTGTAAACAGCATAGTATTGACAGTGAACTCATTTACAAACTAAAGTCTTCCCTCTCCATAGTGTGTGTGCAGTCAATGTTGTCAGGCTGACTCCATGCTGCAGTAAATGGGTATTTAACACTGGAGGCAAGTATTGGGGACCTTATCCACTGGTGTATTCCCAGAGATCAAGTTGCACTTCTTCCTAAATGAGACATATGCACCCTCAGCATACGGCATACTAATTTGCATATGCAAGTTCGGATTTTACCGAATCCTGGCCAAATCCCGAACTGAATCCTGGATTCGGTGCATCCCTAATCCATAGTGTGCCTTCCAAAGAGATACATCAAACAGCCCTTGCTCCAGGTTATGTAACCAACTCCTTTAAAGGACAACTCTAAAAGTTAATATGGCCAAAAATGCCATATTTTATATAGTAAACTTATTGCACCAGCCTAAAGTTTCAGCTTCTGAAAAGCAACAATGATCCAGGACTTCAAACTTGTCACAGGGGGTCACCATCTTGGAATGTGTCTGTGACACTCACATGCTCAGTGGTCTCTGAGCAGCTGTTGAGAAGCTAAGCTTAGGGGTTGTTTCAAATTATCAAGCAGAAAATGTGGTTGGCCTGTATTATAAGATGATGCTACAGGGCAGATTATTAAAGTCTGATGCTAATTGCATTGGTTTCTGTGCTGCCATGTAGTAATTATCTGTATTAAGTACTAAGCCTTATACTATGACATTTATATTCTGTGTACTGTATATTGTGAGTCCCTAAGCTCAGTAAGTGACAGCAGCACAGAGCATGTGCCGTGAATCAGCAGAAAAGAAGATGGGAAGCTACTGGGGCATCTTTGGAGACACAGATCTTTACTGCTAAAGGGCTGTGGTTGCCTTGGGCTGGTATAGAAGGCCAAAACATAATGTACAACATTTCTAGCTAATTCTTTAGTTAAGCTTTACTTCTCCTTTAAAAAGATATGGGCCACTCCAAAACCCCTTTGTGGAATGCTGTCCTGTAGCACAGTACAGTGGCAGAAGCAGCTGCAATGTGAGGATTACATATAGGCTGTTTGTAGGTTCCATGGAGCACAAAGAAAAGTTTACACATACCATGTAAGAGGAAAGAAACAATTTTATTTAACAGCCACTTGTCTGAGGCTTGTCTGCATGTTATCCACAATGGAAGTGTGGCCATCTAATCGGTATTATCCTTTGCACCCCCAGAGTCACAACATTTGTTACAGAGAGAGAGCAGCTCACAACGTTCCAGTACAAACTTCTTACTTATCAATGCAGAAAATCATGGATGATTCTGACCCTATTCATTTTGAAAGAGCAAGTTCACAGATGAGATGAATTTCATGCACAGCACTCAAGGAGGTTGATGATGGCCATGGAGACTGGTCTTCCATGTTTTCTCTAACCATCAAAATAATCAAACATATAAAAAAAAAGTAAAGAAAATTTTCAAATGACTAAGGTGCTTGTGTCCTACACTTTTCCTGGAAGTGGAGGAAGAGGACCGGACATTCCAGTAGAAGGACCTAAGAGTATCTGTGCAGAAAGGAAAGAAGCTTTAATACATTAAACATCAACTCTAAAACGCTTATTACCTTCTCATAGATCTCCAGACACATTACGAACTACAAGGTGTAAATTATACTTTGGAAATACTATTAAATATTTTTGTATTCTGCCAGAATCTCATAGTCAGACATAAATTTCACAAATTATTATTGCTGCTATTTTTGAGCTGATATCGTATCCTTTGCACTCAAATGCACCCTACAGCTGGAAGCAATCACTGATTGGTTGACATGGGTTACTGCCCATATGCAAATGTTTCCAGTTTTTAGAAAATGAGAGGTTTTGGGCATTTCTTCAATGTGAAAAAACTGCCTCAAGAAAATGACTTTATGAAAAAGCCTGTTGAACCAACGCATTAGCTCTTGCTGACAGTATGGGGCCATGGAACATACCTTGGGCATATGTTTTGTCTCGTCAATACACTGAGCTTAGGTATGTTTTCAATAATAAACCCTTGTTACACATGCAAGAACAAAAAATGCAGCTTGTTCTTAAGGGTAGGACTACACGGACGTTTTCAGAACGATCCGACGCGCTGCGGCAAATCACATGCAACGGAATAAGGTAGGAGATAGAAATGTCAGATGAAGTCGTAGCGTTGATCCGAGGCGACAGACGCAGCTGCGACTTAATCTGACAATGCATTCACTTACCTTATTTCTTTCGCATGTGATTTGTCACAGGACTTTTGTTGCAGCGCGGCGGATTGCGCCGAAAACGTCCGTGTAGTCCTACCCTTAGTTGCTTCCTCCCATTACTACTATTATCCATTATTATTATTATTTGTTACTCTTATTGTCTATACTAGTTAAGCACCAGGACACTAAAGATTATTTTAGCCATGAATAAAAAACAAAAGCATAATAATCGGAATGCTTTTCACTGCTAAGAACATTAGAATACTTGCAAAAACACCCAATGCAATCAAAGACTGGATAAGAACAGCAACACCAGCTGGGAGCATTGCAGCAAAACGTCTGATGTTGCAACTGAAGTTACTTTTGAAAAAAGTGTTTAGCCAAAAACAGAAATTGGAAGAACTGGACAGGTTATGGTTCTTCTACCAAAGAAGCCACCCCCACCTTTGAGGATAATGGCAGATGGGGGCTGAAATCAGCAAAATACACAGGCGGAAAATCAGCCCTTACACAGGCATTGGTCTTCTCTTCTGCAAGCGCCTAGGAACGATGGGTCGGCTCAGGTGCAAGCAGAAGAAGAGGCTAATTCCCACGTAGGGGCTAATTTCAGCACCGTCTGTCAGCCTAAACCTGTATGTATTATATTATTAGAAATGCTAAGATTAGATTGATAAGAAGCAGGTAGGTCACTGCTCTCGCTCACCTGTCTTTGCTGTAGCTGTTGTTGCTGCTCCATTTGCAGTTTCTCTGTTTCAAACACTACTGGCAAAACCAGGATCATAAATGAAGTCATTCCTATCCACAATGCAGAACGGGAAAAGCTGCAAAGGAGAGTGCGAAACCATCATGCTATATCCCGCTAGGTGTGACTGCTGAAATATATATACTAGCACACATCTAGAAAAATCTACGGTTGTGTAGTGCTTTAACACAGCAAATCTACAAATTGACTCTCTTTATGTACTATAATCGTTACACAGCCTTTGCATTGTATGGTGTTACTGGCCTTTTAAAGATTTGAGAGATCTCTTTAAATACTGTATGTGTATGTGCTACTGCCTTGCAAAATATTGCACAAAGTACAACATCACATGCAGCCAGTGTGATCTGCCACCTACCTGTACAACTTCTTGCTAGCACCAACGGAGAAGTTGAGCGATACACCGGCCACAGTTCTGAGACTTTCAGGGAACATTTCTGTCAGTCCCCAGAGCCTCTCTGATAAAGTCTCCTCCAGCTAATTGAGAGAACAAAAAAAGTCATCAGTGCAGGTAATGAAGCAGTACTTTGCACTATACCCCACTAAGAAAGCAGCGTTTGGTTCTGGACAGAGGTGCAGAAACTGAAATATTTCAATATCTCTGGTGTTCCTTAGGAATCCATGCTGGGTCCTATTCTTTTCAATAAAGTTATACATGAGAAAGTGATATCCAAGTAATCTGCAGATGACACAAAGATCTGCAACAGAGTTGATACTAGTGAGGCGTGAGTTGACAAAAAGTTGGCCTGTGTCCAACCCTACCAGCCCAACCCGCAATGATTACCAAATAAATAAATCAGCAACAGAAGTAGGAGGAATGGGAGTGCACTGCAGGTGAGGCAGCCTGTGGATGGAGTTTAGCCCACCTGCGACCTGCTGCAAGCTCTGGGCACAACCCCTCCGATCTGTGGACAAACCCTTGGGTTTCAATCTTGCCCTCTCAACACTAGTTGATATATATATATATATATATATATATATATATATATATATATAATACTGCTTTATATTGATATGATGATGCTTTATATTGATTTTAATTATGTTATTTTCATTTATTTATGTTATTAATGATAGACCTACTCCAAGCAAGTTTATATCTGCTTTTTCCTCATTTCATTTGTAAGGGTTTAATCTCCCTGTTCCAGCCAGTATGTAAAAATGCTGCCTGGCTCTCAGAACATGGATCAAGGCAACCAAAAAAAAAAGAAAATCAATGAGTTTGAGGTTTTCATTTTAGTGCTTATTTTTCTTTTCCAGTGCTGTGCTAACTCTCTTCCATTTCAATTTGCTAACTCTCTTCCATTTCAATTTGCTAACTATCTTCCATTTCAATTTCCAGACTGCTCCCTGGTTGCTAGGGTAAGTAAACCCCTAGCAACTACACACAACTATAAATTTGTAGCTTGAGAGCTGCAGAAAAAAATCATTTAAATAGAAAAAAAAAACACACCAAATATAATGAAGACCAACTGCAAACTAAGGGAAGGGGCACACATGCCGATTCGGGGAGATTTAGTCGCCTGGCGACTAATCGTCTCTTCTGCGGGGCACAATCTCCCCGAACTGTCTGGACTATATAGGGGCTATACAAGATTATACGGGGGCTATAAAAGGACTATACAGGTGCTATACATGACTATACAGGTGCTATACAAGATTATACAGGGGCTATACAAGATTATACAGGGGCTATACAAGATTATACGGGGGCTATAAAAGGACTATACAGGTGCTATACAGGAGCTATACAGGGACTATACAGTGGCAGGATGCACCAGTTTGAACACAAATAATAGAAGCGCTAGAGCAGAGAATCACCTCTTCGTTAAACTCATCTTCCTCCTCAATGCTGGGGCTTCTCGCTGCTCCCTGCAAAGTCTCTAGCGGCAGATCAGAAGGAGAGGACATGACTAGTTCAGCGTGCGAGAACACACAGGGGTCAGGCTGCCGGAAGTACGTCACCAGAAGCAGCCGGCGAACTACCATAGAGTTGGAGGCCGAGATTAGAGCGTAAACATTTTGTCAGTGTATAAATTTATTTTGCAGGTGTCTCGGAAATATCTGCGGTGTGTCATTCCACCAGTCTCCTTGACATCATGTCTCACTCCATTGTTTTATACTTCCATCATATCTATTACCTTCCAACTGTTCCGCCAAAAACAGTCCTGATTTTGACAGCTCAACACGAGGTCCCGGTTATTTGCTGAAAAGTCCCGACTTTGTGTTTGATCTCCTGCACTGAACAGCCAGAATAAAGATATAGAGTTTGCGACTTAATTGGGTTTTGACAAAGAGCCGAGAATAACCACCAGGTGCACTTACATACTTTTGTAACAATTTAAGGTGAACAAATAAGTCATTGTAACAATTTAAGATAAGCAGGTCCCCTGGGGCAATTAACCTGCAGCTTAAAGGGAAATTTCACATTCATCAGCAAAACTGTAATAACTGATAAAAAACATAGCAATTCAGACTTTCATAACCTGCCAAAGTTTGTTAAATGGACATGGTGATGAGGGCGAGTGGCCACAAAAACGTTCCAGTTTTCCCTGCTTTATATTCCAACCCTGTATATAATTCCAAATGTTTTCCCTGCTTTCTATTCCAATTTTCCATATCATTCCAAGAGTTTCCCTGCTTTATATTTCAATTCTGTTTATCATTCCAAGCGTTTTCCCTGCTTTATATTCCAATCCTGTATATAATTCCAAGCATTTTCCCTGCTTTATATTTCACTTCTGTATATGATTCCAAATGTTTTCCCTGCTTACTATTCCTATCCTCCATATCATTCCAAGAGTTTTCCCTGCTTTATATTTCAATTCTGTTTATAACCCCAAGCATTTTCCTTGCTTTATATTCCAATTCTGTTTATCATTCCAAGCGTTTCCCCTGCTTTATATTCCAATCCTGTATATAATTCCAAGTGTTTTCCCTGCTTTATATTTCACTTCTGTATATGATTCCAAGCATTTTCCCTGCTTTATATTCCAATCCTGTATATAATTCCAAATGTTTTCCCTGCTTTCTATTCCAATTTTCCATATCACTCCCAAGAGTTTTCCCTGCTTTATATTTCAATTCTGTTTATAACCCCAAGCATTTTCCTTGCTTTATATTCCAATTCTGTTTATCATTCCAAGCGTTTCCCCTGCTTTATATTCCAATCCTGTATATAATTCCAAGCATTTTCCCTGCTTTATATTCCAATCCTGTATATAATTCCAAATGTTTTCCCTGCTTTCTATTCCAATTTTCCATATCACTCCAAGAGTTTCCCTGCTTTATATTTCAATTCTGTTTATCATTCCAAGCGTTTTCCCTGCTTTATATTCCAATCCTGTATATAATTCCAAGCATTTTCCCTGCTTTATATTTCACTTCTGTATATGATTCCAAATGTTTTCCCTGCTTACTATTCCTATCCTCCAGATCATTCCAAGAGTTTTCCCTGCTTTATATTTCAATTCTGTTTATCATTCCAAGCGTTTTCCCTGCTTTATATTCCAATCCCGTATATAATTCCAAGCATTTTCCCTGCTTTATATTTCACTTCTGTATATGATTCCAAATGTTTTCCCTGCTTACTATTCCTATCCTCCATATCATTCCAAGAGTTTTCCCTGCTTTATATTTCAATTCTGTTTATAACCCCAAGCATTTTCCTTGCTTTATATTCCAATCCTGTATATAATTCCAAGTGTTTTCCCTGCTTTATATTTCACTTCTGTATATGATTCCAAGCATTTTCCCTGCTTTATATTCCAATCCTGTATATAATTCCAAATGTTTTCCCTGCTTTCTATTCCAATTTTCCATATCACTCCAAGAGTTTTCCCTGCTTTATATTTCAATTCTGTTTATAACCCCAAGCATTTTCCTTGCTTTATATTCCAATTCTGTTTATCATTCCAAGCGTTTCCCCTGCTTTATATTCCAATCCTGTATATAATTCCAAGCATTTTCCCTGCTTTATATTCCAATCCTGTATATAATTCCAAATGTTTTCCCTGCTTTCTATTCCAATTTTCCATATCACTCCAAGAGTTTCCCTGCTTTATATTTCAATTCTGTTTATCATTCCAAGCGTTTTCCCTGCTTTATATTCCAATCCTGTATATAATTCCAAGCATTTTCCCTGCTTTATATTTCACTTCTGTATATGATTCCAAATGTTTTCCCTGCTTACTATTCCTATCCTCCAGATCATTCCAAGAGTTTTCCCTGCTTTATATTTCAATTCTGTTTATCATTCCAAGCGTTTTCCCTGCTTTATATTCCAATCCCGTATATAATTCCAAGCATTTTCCCTGCTTTATATTTCACTTCTGTATATGATTCCAAATGTTTTCCCTGCTTACTATTCCTATCCTCCATATCATTCCAAGAGTTTTCCCTGCTTTATATTTCAATTCTGTTTATAACCCCAAGCATTTTCCTTGCTTTATATTCCAATCCTGTATATAATTCCAAGTGTTTTCCCTGCTTTATATTCCGTTTCTGTATATAATTCCAAATGTTTTCCCTGCTTTATATTCCAATCCTGTATATAATTCCAAATGTTTTCCCTGCTTTATATTCCAATCCTGTATATAATTCCAAATGTTTTCCCTGCTTTCTATTCCAATCCTCCATATCATTCCAAGCGTTTTCCCTGCTTTATATTCCAATCCTGTATATCATTCCAAGCGTTTTACCTGCTTTATATTCCAATCCTGTATATAATTCCAAATGTTTTCCCTGCTTTCTATTCCAATCCTCCATATCATTCCAAGCATTATCCCTGCTTTATATTCCAATCCTGTATATAATTCCAAGCATTTTCCCTGCTTTATATTCCACTCCTTTATATAATTCCAAATGTTTAACCTGCTTTCTATTCCAATCCTCCATATCATTCCAAGAGTTTTCCCTGCTTTATATTTCAATTCTGTATATAATTCCAAGCGTTTTCCCTGCTTTATATTCCAATCCTGTATATAATTCCAAGCATTTTCCCTGCTTTATATTTCACTTCTGTATATGATTCCAAATGTTTTCCCTGCTTACTATTCCAATTTTCCATATCATTCCAAGAGTTTCCCTGCTTTATATTTCAATTCTGTTTATCATTCCAAGCGTTTCCCCTGCTTTATATTCCAATCCTGTATATAATTCCAAGCATTTTCCCTGCTTTATATTCCAATCCTGTATATAATTCCAAATGTTTTCCCTGCTTTCTATTCCAATTTTCCATATCACTCCAAGAGTTTCCCTGCTTTATATTTCAATTCTGTTTATCATTCCAAGCGTTTTCCCTGCTTTATATTCCAATCCTGTATATAATTCCAAGCATTTTCCCTGCTTTATATTTCACTTCTGTATATGATTCCAACTGTTTTCCCTGCTTACTATTCCTATCCTCCATATCATTCCAAGAGTTTTCCCTGCTTTATATTTCAATTCTGTTTATAACCCCAAGCATTTTCCTTGCTTTATATTCCAATTCTGTTTATCATTCCAAGCGTTTCCCCTGCTTTATATTCCAATCCTGTATATAATTCCAAGTGTTTTCCCTGCTTTATATTTCACTTCTGTATATGATTCCAAGCATTTTCCCTGCTTTATATTCCAATCCTGTATATAATTCCAAATGTTTTCCCTGCTTTCTATTCCAATTTTCCATATCACTCCCAAGAGTTTTCCCTGCTTTATATTTCAATTCTGTTTATAACCCCAAGCATTTTCCTTGCTTTATATTCCAATTCTGTTTATCATTCCAAGCGTTTCCCCTGCTTTATATTCCAATCCTGTATATAATTCCAAGCATTTTCCCTGCTTTATATTCCAATCCTGTATATAATTCCAAATGTTTTCCCTGCTTTCTATTCCAATTTTCCATATCACTCCAAGAGTTTCCCTGCTTTATATTTCAATTCTGTTTATCATTCCAAGCGTTTTCCCTGCTTTATATTCCAATCCTGTATATAATTCCAAGCATTTTCCCTGCTTTATATTTCACTTCTGTATATGATTCCAAATGTTTTCCCTGCTTACTATTCCTATCCTCCAGATCATTCCAAGAGTTTTCCCTGCTTTATATTTCAATTCTGTTTATCATTCCAAGCGTTTTCCCTGCTTTATATTCCAATCCCGTATATAATTCCAAGCATTTTCCCTGCTTTATATTTCACTTCTGTATATGATTCCAAATGTTTTCCCTGCTTACTATTCCTATCCTCCATATCATTCCAAGAGTTTTCCCTGCTTTATATTTCAATTCTGTTTATAACCCCAAGCATTTTCCTTGCTTTATATTCCAATCCTGTATATAATTCCAAGTGTTTTCCCTGCTTTATATTCCGTTTCTGTATATAATTCCAAATGTTTTCCCTGCTTTATATTCCAATCCTGTATATAATTCCAAATGTTTTCCCTGCTTTATATTCCAATCCTGTATATAATTCCAAATGTTTTCCCTGCTTTCTATTCCAATCCTCCATATCATTCCAAGCGTTTTCCCTGCTTTATATTCCAATCCTGTATATCATTCCAAGCGTTTTACCTGCTTTATATTCCAATCCTGTATATAATTCCAAATGTTTTCCCTGCTTTCTATTCCAATCCTCCATATCATTCCAAGCATTATCCCTGCTTTATATTCCAATCCTGTATATAATTCCAAGCATTTTCCCTGCTTTATATTCCACTCCTTTATATAATTCCAAATGTTTAACCTGCTTTCTATTCCAATCCTCCATATCATTCCAAGAGTTTTCCCTGCTTTATATTTCAATTCTGTATATAATTCCAAGCGTTTTCCCTGCTTTATATTCCAATCCTGTATATAATTCCAAGCGTTTTCCCCGCTTTCTATTCCAATCCTGTATATAATTCCAAGCGTTTTCCCCGCTTTTTATTCCAAATTTACATTTCATTCCAAGTTTTCCCTGCTTTATATTTCAATTCTGTTTATCAACCCAAGCATTTTCCCTGCTTCATATTCCTAACCTGTATATAATTCCAAGCATTTTCCCTGCTTTATATTCCAATCCTGTATATAATTCCAAGCATTTTCCCTGCTTTATATTTCACTTCTGTATATGATTCCAAATGTTTTCCCTGCTTACTATTCCTATCCTCCATATCATTCCAAGAGTTTTCCCTGCTTTATATTTCAATTCTGTTTATAACCCCAAGCGTTTTCCTTGCTTTATATTCCAATCCTGTATATAATTCCAAGTGTTTTCCCTGCTTTATATTCCATTTCTGTATATAATTCCAAATGTTTTCCCTGCTTTCTATTCCAATCCTCCATATCATTCCAAGCGTTTTTCCTGCTTTATATTCCAATCCTGTATATCATTCCAAGCGTTTTACCTGCTTTATATTCCAATCCTGTTTATAATTCCAAATGTTTTCCCTGCTTTCTATTCCAATCCTCCATATCATTCCAAGCATTTTCCCTGCTTTATATTCCAATCCTGTATATAATTCCAAGCATTTTCCCTGCTTTATATTCCAATCCTGTATATAATTCCAAGCATTTTCCCTGCTTTATATTCCACTCCTTTATATAATTCCAAATGTTTAACCTGCTTTCTATTCCAATCCTCCATATCATTCCAAGAGTTTTCCCTGCTTTATATTTCAATTCTGTATATAATTCCAAGCGTTTTCCCTGCTTTATATTCCAATCCTGTGTATAATTCCAAGCGTTTTCCCTGCTTTATATTCCATTCCTGTATATAATTCCAAATGTTTTCCCTGCTTTCTATTCCAAATTTACATTTCATTCCAAGTTTTCCCTGCTTTATATTTCAATTCTGTTTATCAACCCAAGCGTTTTCCCTGCTTTATATTCCAATCCTGTATATAATTCCAAGCATTTTCCCTGCTTTATATTTCAATTCTGTTTATCAACCCAAGCATTTTCCCTGCTTCATATTCCAAACCTGTATATAATTCCAAGCATTTTCCCTGCTTTATATTCCAATCTTGTATATAATTCCAAGCATTTTCCCTGCTTTATATTCCAATCCTGTATAATTCCAAATGTTTTCCCTGCTTTCTATTCCAATCCTCCATATCATTCCAAGAGTTTTCCCTGCTTTCTATTTCAATTCTGTTTATCATTCCAAGCGTTTTCCCTGCTTTATATTCCAATCCTGTATATAATTCCAAGTGTTTTCCCTGCTTTATATTCCAATCCTGTATATAATTCCAAGCATTTTCCCTGCTTTATATTTCACTTCTGTATATGATTCCAAATGTTTTCCCTGCTTTCTATTCCACTCCTGTATATAATTCCAAATGTTTTCCCTGCTTACTATTCCTATCCTCCATTCCAATTTTCCATATCATTCCAAGAGTTTTCCCTGCTTTATATTTCAATTCTGTTTATCAACCCAAGGGGTTTCCCTGCTTTATATTCCAATCCTGTATATAATTGCAAGCATTTTCCCTGCTTTATATTCCAACCCTGTATATAATTCCAAGCATTTTCCCTGCTTTATATTCCAATCCTGTATATAATTCCAAGCATTTTCCCTGCTTTATATTCCACTCCTTTATATAATTCCAAATGTTTAACCTGCTTTCTATTCCAATCCTCCATATCATTCCAAGAGTTTTCCCTGCTTTATATTTCAATTCTGTATATAATTCCAAGCATTTTCCCTGCTTTATATTCCAATCCTGTATATAATTCCAAGCGTTTTCCCTGCTTTATATTCCAATCCTGTATATAATTCCAAATGTTTTCCCTGCTTTCTATTCCAAATTTACATTTCATTCCAAGTTTTCCCTGCTTTATATTTCAATTCTGTTTATCAACCCAAGCGTTTTCCCTGCTTTATATTCCAATCCTGTATATAATTCCAAGCATTTTCCCTGCTTTATATTTCAATTCTGTTTATCAACCCAAGCGTTTTCCCTGCTTCATATTCCAAACCTGTATATAATTCCAAGCATTTTCCCTGCTTTATATTCCAATCCTGTATAATTCCTAATGTTTTCCCTGCTTTCTATTCCAATCCTCCATATCATTCCAAGAGTTTTCCCTGCTTTCTATTTCAATTCTGTTTATCATTCCAAGCGTTTTCCCTGCTTTATATTCCAATCCTGTATATAATTCCAAGTGTTTTCCCTGCTTTATATTCCAATCCTGTATATAATTCCAAGCATTTTCCCTGCTTTATATTTCACTTCTGTATATGATTCCAAATGTTTTCCCTGCTTTCTATTCCACTCCTGTATATAATTCCAAATGTTTTCCCTGCTTACTATTCCTATCCTCCATTCCAATTTTCCATATCATTCCAAGAGTTTTCCCTGCTTTATATTTCAATTCTGTTTATCAACCCAAGGGGTTTCCCTGCTTTATATTCCAATCCTGTATATAATTCCAAGCATTATCCCTGCTTTATATTCCAACCCTGTATATAATTCCAAGCATTTTCCCTGCTTTCTATTCCACTCCTGTATATAATTCCAAATGTTTTCCCTGCTTTCTATTCCAATTTTCCATATCATTCCAAGAGTTTTCCCTGCTTTATATTTCAAATCTTTTTATCACTCCAAGCGTTTTCCCTACTTTATATTCCATTCCTGTATATAATTCCAAGCGTTTCCCCTGCTTTCTTTTCCACTCCTATATATAATTTCAAATGTTTTCCCTGCTTTCTATTCTAATTTTCGATATCATTCCAAGAGTTTCCCTGCTTTATATTTCAATTCTGTTTATCAACCCAACCATTTTCCCTACTTTATATTCCAATCCTGTATATAATTCCAAGCGTTTTCCCTGCTTTATATTCCACTCCTTTATATAATTCCAAATGTTTAACCTGCTTTCTATTCCAATCCACCATATCATTCCAAGAGTTTTCCCTGCTTTATATTTCAATTCTATATATAATTCCAAGCATTTTCCCTGCTTTATATTCCAATCCTGTATATAATTCCAAGCGTTTTCCCTGCTTTATATTCCAATCCTGTATATAATTCCAAGCGTTTTCCCTGCTTTATATTCCAATCCTGTATATAATTCCAAATGTTTTCCCTGCTTTCTATTCCAAATTTACATTTCATTCCAAGTTTTCCCTGCTTTATATTTCAATTCTGTTTATCAACCCAAGCGTTTTCCCTGCTTTATATTCCAATCCTGTATATAATTCCAAGCATTTTCCCTTCTTTATATTTCAATTCTGTTTATCAACCCAAGCGTTTTCCCTGCTTCATATTCCAAACCTGTATATAATTCCAAGCGTTTTCCCTGCTTTATATTCCAATCCTGTATATAATTCCAAGCATTTTCCCTGCTTTATATTTCAATTCTGTTTATCAACCCAAGCGTTTTCCCTGCTTCATATTCCAAACCTGTATATAATTCCAAGCATTTTCCCTGCTTTATATTCCAATCCTGTATAATTCCTAATGTTTTCCCTGCTTTCTATTCCAATCCTCCATATCATTCCAAGAGTTTTCCCTGCTTTCTATTTCAATTCTGTTTATCATTCCAAGCGTTTTCCCTGCTTTATATTCCAATCCTGTATATAATTCCAAGTGTTTTCCCTGCTTTATATTCCAATCCTGTATATAATTCCAAGCATTTTCCCTGCTTTATATTTCACTTCTGTATATGATTCCAAATGTTTTCCCTGCTTTCTATTCCACTCCTGTATATAATTCCAAATGTTTTCCCTGCTTACTATTCCTATCCTCCATTCCAATTTTCCATATCATTCCAAGAGTTTTCCCTGCTTTATATTTCAATTCTGTTTATCAACCCAAGGGTTTTCCCTGCTTTATATTCCAATCCTGTATATAATTCCAAGCATTATCCCTGCTTTATATTCCAACCCTGTATATAATTCCAAGCATTTTCCCTGCTTTCTATTCCACTCCTGTATATAATTCCAAATGTTTTCCCTGCTTTCTATTCCAATTTTCCATATCATTCCAAGAGTTTTCCCTGCTTTATATTTCAAATCTTTTTATCACTCCAAGCGTTTTCCCTACTTTATATTCCATTCCTGTATATAATTCCAAGCATTTCCCCTGCTTTCTTTTCCACTCCTATATATAATTTCAAATGTTTTCCCTGCTTTCTATTCTAATTTTCGATATCATTCCAAGAGTTTCCCTGCTTTATATTTCAATTCTGTTTATCAACCCAACCATTTTCCCTACTTTATATTCCAATCCTGTATATAATTCCAAGCATTTTCCCTGCTATGCCAATCCTCCATATCATTTCAAGAGTTTTCCACTGCTGTAAATAATTCCAAATGTTTTCCCTGCTTTCTATTCCAATTTTCCATATCATTCCAAGAGTTTTGCCTGCTTTATATTTCAATTCTGTTCATAATTCCAAGTGTTTTCCCTGCTTTATATTCCAATCCTGTATATAATTCCAAATGTTTTCCCTGCTTTCTATTCCAATCCTCCATATCATTCCAAGTGTTTTCCCTGCTTTATATTCCAATCCTGTATATAATTCCAAGCATTTTCCCTGCTTTATACTCCACTCCTGTATATAATTCCAAATGTTTTCCCTGCTTTATATTCCAAATGCTAAAGCATTTGATACAGTGCCACACAAAAGGTTACTGGTTTGAATGTTGGCCTGGAACATAGTATTTGTACCTGGATAGAGAACTGGCTTAAAGATAGACTACAAAGAGTGGTGGTAAATGGAACATTTTCTAATTGGACCAGTGTTGTTAGTGGAGTACCGCAGGGCTCTGTACTAGGTCCCTTGCTTTTCAACTTGTTTATTAATGACCTGGAGGTGGGCCTTGAAAGTACTGTTTCTATTTTTGCAGATGATACTAAATTGTGCAGAACTATAGGTTCCATGCAGGATGCTGCCACTTTGCAAAGTGATTTGTCTAAACTGGAAAACTGGGCAACAAACTGGAAAATGAGGTTCAATGTTGATAAATGCAGGTTATGCACTTTGGCAAAAATAATATAAATGCAAGTTATACACTAAATGGCAGTGTGTTGGGAGTTTCCTTAAATGAGAAGGATCTAGGGGTTTTTGTAGATAACACGTCTAATTCTGGGCAGTGTCATTCTGTGGCTACTAAAAAAGGGCATTAACTCAAGTGATGAAAACATAATTATGCCTCTTTATAGGTCCCTGGTAAGGCCTCATCTGGAGTATGCAGTGCAGTTTTGGACTCCAGTCCTTAAGAGGGATATAAATGAGCTGGAGAGAGTGCAGAGACTATGGGGCCGATTCACTGAATTCGAGTGAAGGGTTCGAATTGAAAAAAATTCGAATTTCGAAGTTTTTTTGGGCTACTTCGACCTTCGACTACGACCTTCGACTTCGTTCGACTATTCGACCATTCGATAGTCGAAGTACTGTCCCTTTAAGAAAAACTTCGACCCCCTACTTCGTCAGCTAAAAGCTACCGAAGTCAATGTTAGCCTATGGGGAAGGTCCCCATAGGCTTGCCTTTGATTTTTTGATCGAAGGATTTTCCTTCGATCGTTGGATTAAAATCCTTCGAATCGTTCAATTCGAAGGATTTAATCGTTCGATCGAACGAAAAATCCTTTGATCGATCGATCGCAGGATTTGCGCAAAATCGTTCGACTTCGATATTCGAAGTCGAACGATTTTAGTTCCCAGTCGAATATCGAGGGTTAATTAACCCTCGATATTCGACCCTTCGTGAATCGGCCCCTAAGTGCAACTAAACTGGAAAAAAGGCGCTTGTGAGGGGACATGATTACACTTTACAAGTACATTAGAGGACATTATAGACAAATGGCAGGGGACCTTTTTACCCATAAAGAGGATCACCGTACCAGAGGCCACCCCTTTAGACTAGAAGAAAAGAACTTTCATTTGAAGCAACGTAGGGGGTTCTTCACAGTCAGGACAGTGAGGTTGTGGAATGCACTGCCGGGTGATGTTGTGATGGCTGATTCAGTTAATGCCTTTAAGAATGGCTTGGATGATTTTTTGGACAGACATAATATCAAAGGCTATTGTGATACTAAGCTCTATAGTTAATATAGGTATGGGTATATAGAATTTAATTAAAAGTAGGGAGGGGTGTGTGTATGGATGCTGGGTTTTCATTTGGAGGGGTTGAACTTGATGGACTTTGTCTTTTTTCAACCCAATTTAACTATGTAACTATATAATTCCAAGCGTTTTCCCTGCTTTATATTCCAATCCTGTATATAATTCCAAGCATTTTCCCTGCTTTATATTCCCTGCTTTATATTCCAATCCTGTTTATAATTCCAAGCGTTTTCCCTGCTGTATATTCTAGTCCTGTATATAATTCCAAGCGTTTTCCTTATTTTATATTCCAATCCTGTAAATCATTCCCAGCGTTTTCCCTGCTTTATATTCCAATTCTTTATATCATTGCAAGTGTTTTCCCTGCTTTATATTCCAATCCTCTATATCATTCCAAGCATTTTCCCTGCTGTACATTCCTATCCTGTATATAATTCCAAGCATTTTCCCTGCTTTATATTCCACTCCTGTATATCATTCCAAGCGTTTCAGTGCTGTATATTCCACTCCTGTATATCATTCCAAGCGTTTTCCCTGCTGTACATTCCTATCCTGTATATAATTCCAAGCATTTTCCCTGCTTTATATTCCACTCCTGTATATCATTCCAAGCGTTTCAGTGCTGTATATTCCACTCCTGTATATCAATCCTGTATATCATTTCATGCATTTTCACTGCTGTAAATTCCTTTCCTGTGTATAATTCCAAGTGTTTTCCCTGCTGTATTTTTCCATCCTGTATGTCATTCAAAGTGTTTTCCCTGCTTTATATTCCCATCCTGTATATAATTCCAGTTGGTTCTATTGCTTCATATTCCATAATTCCATTTTCCTTTATATAGTTCCCACCCCAATTCTTCACAGAAAATGCACCATATTTTCACATAGGCATACTTCCCTACATTTGAAAAATAGAAAGAGTGACAAAATGATCTGGCGTGTGTAGGACGGTAACATTTTTGACTACGCCTGTTTTGTGGCCACACACCCTAAATACTACATTCATTTTACAATATTTGGCGGGCTATGGAAAATCTGAACACATTTCAGGGGTTTTAGGGTCAGGTTTTATGTGTTATTACAGTTTTCATAATGAAGGTGAATTGACATTTAAAGGAGAATTCAACCCCCTAATTTGCATCCCCTCTCCCCCTACCCAAAATAGACCCCCCCTCCCTCCTGGCCTACCTGGCACCCTGGGCAAATGCCCCCAACTTTCTACTTACACCTCCTTGCAGGTCCTGTCCAACGGAGTTCACAGCAGCCATCTTGTCTCCTTCGGTCTTCTTTCTGTAGTGATCGACATTTTCGGGCGCATGCACAGTAGCTCTGCAAATGAAGATTCCTAGGGCCCAGGGTGCCAGGTAAGCCAGGGGGGAGGGGGGCCAGGGGGATGCAAATTAGGGGGTTGAATTCTCCTTTATGTTGCAAGTCACAGTTTCCCCAAGAGACCTGCTGATCTTAAAGGAGAACTAAACCCCCCTAGTAAGAAAAGCTGCCCTTAACTGCCTGCCGTCACCCCTCTTCATCCCCACACTGTGCATTAGTCAATAAGGAGCCCCTGAAAAATAGTGCAGCAGAGTTCCCCGGCACCATCTTCTGCCCACTTGTATTCTTTTGGGTTTCACTGCCCATACTAAGCCTGTGGGAGCATGCAAAGTTGAAGCCAATTCCTAACTAGGCCCAACTGCGTATGCTCCCATAGGCTTCGTATTGACGAAGAGACCCAAAGAATGTAAGCTGTCAGAAGATGGTGCCAGGGAACTCTGCTAATCTGCATTTTAGGGTCAGGTTTTTTTCAGGTGCTCTTTTTGACTAATGCACAGTGTGGGGAGGCGATGGCAGTCAGTTAAGGGGGCTTTAGTTATTGAGGGGGTTTAGTTCTCTATTAAATAGTTACAATTGTATGTGCTTATCTTAAATTGTTACAAATGTAACAATTTTGTAACAACAAAACTAAGTGCAGCTGTCAAGTATTTTGAGGTTTCTGCCAAGAGCCTCTTATTTCATTATATTTCAGAAACTTTGTATCATTGTAATCCTCTGCCCCAGCCGCAATCACCCGCACATATCTAAACAAAAGGACACTTACAGTATCTTATCTAGTGTTCAGTATGGTTTAATATGAAACATCATGGAATAACTCAATACATTTACACAACACAAGTACTAGTAATAATTAAGCTGTTCACACCACTGTTAAATGGGGAAAACTGATCTGAAAGCATCCCATCACACTCACAAAGAAAGGCTCTGAAAGAAATGAAGCCGTTTCCACTACAGTCCATGAACTTACCAATGGGTTAATTGGCTTCAGATTAAAGAGACCCTTGTGTGTTTATATTTGTGTACAGGTATGGGATCTGTTATCCGGAAACCAGTTATACAGAAAGCTCAGAATTACGGGAACGCTGTCTTCCATACACTCCATTTTATACAAATACGTGTAATTCAAATTTTTAAAAATAATTTCTTTTCTCTGTAATAATAAAACAATACCTTGTACTTGACCCAAACTAAGATATATTTAGTCCTTATTGGAAGCAAAACCAGCCCATTGGGTTTATTTACTGTTTACATGATTCTCTAGTAGACCTAAAGGAGAATTCAACCCGTAATAAAAACTTTTTTTTGCTCCTGTGCGTGTTGTGCAGCAACCTGGGAACCAAATGGGTTACTACATGCACTTGTACAATACACTTGTACTTACATTACATAAAGCTGGTTTGTGAGCATCATCATATATACAACACTGTCATTGTTTTATGAAATACACCATGACACAAAACAATATTTCAGCCCTGGTGTAGTAAGAAGTGGAATTCATAGAATATTGGCTGTTGTATGTGCAGAAACATACACCACATGTAGATTTTGTGTAACTTTCTATAGGGCAGTAACTTTATGGTGATTAAAATTGTGCAAACTGTCATTCTGTTTTGAGTCCCCATGATCTTCCACAGGTGAGCTTTATATACTGCACATTAAGTGGCTTCATATAAAGCTAGCCACAGTGTGTGTGTAATATGAACAGGAACTGGTGTGAATGATGTATTATTTCTGTACCATCCTGTGGAATATGTCCTTGTTCTATAAATAAAGGGATTATAAAAATAATAAAAGGCTCTATTAGTAAAAAAAAGAAAGTCTTTCCATTTAATGCTGGATTGCTCAATCATATGTCCATTTGAATTCCTTTTCTGTGACACAAGATCCATTAGAAGACTTTTCTTCTTACATGGGCTGCAACTTTTATCTTCCACTAGACAGTCTTCTGGTAATAAAAAGCTTATCTATTTTCCGGGACAATCTTTACAAAAAATGAAGCTTCGCGATTAAAGAAGTTACGTGAGTTTTTTTGGTCAGTGTGATCAATCAGATCAGATGGTGAATCATTGCCACTTGCTTGCTCAATATGGCAGATAGTCCACCTCTAACAATAAACTCATTTCCTCCTGCCACTCAGATTTTTCATTTCCTCCAATTCTTTTTCCTTCAAGTGGGTGTCTGCTGCTGCTTCTGAGAGCTGTGTCAGAATAAGTAATGGCTGTCAAGACTTCAGGTTCAAAATTATTACTGTACACCCATTAACATAAGAGCCCTAGTTATAATAATCATGCAAATACCACATCACAGTCTCACACTGAGTATAATAGACTTAAAGGGGTGGTTCCCACATTGAATGTGTTATAGAATGGCTAATTATAAGCAACTTTTCAATTGGCCTTTATTTTCAATTGTTTTTAAATTATTTGCTTCTTCTTCTAACTCTTTCCAGCTTTCAGACAGGGGGTCACTAAATGTGAAAGGGACTTAATTCTATGGTCTGCTTGCCTACAGCCTATAAGGGAAGAGTTGGCATGTTTTTCTCAGCCTGCCAACACCTGTCCAATCCTTTGTGAAGCAGTTAACTCCTCACTGAATCCTACTGCAACACATACTGTATGTGCATAATGGGACAATTAAAATCTTCCATATGGCTCTGCTCCCTCTTTATTAAGCAGAACATTTCAGGCACTGAAGAGCATTACAGATCAGACTGCTTGAAAATATTCAAGGGGATGTACTGTCAAAAATTAAACTCCCCCATTGCCCTTGCGGAACCGATATGAGCCTTTTTCTAATTGCAATAAATTATTTTTTATCAGCGGTTTTCATTTGCGATTCAGTTTAAAGTTGAGAACAATCCGTTCCCCCACATATCTGCTCTTTCAACTGCAAGCAAAACCTTCAGGACCCATGGCCGTCTCTGCTGATTGATCCACCCATCTCTTCTGCTGTTCCCGCCCGCCTACCAATGAAAAATGAGTAGCCAGTCAAGCAACAGTGGGAGTGATGGTGACGTTCTGCAAACAAGACTGGCTACTCATTCTTCATTGGTAGGCGGTGGGAGCAGCAGAAAAGATGGGCGGGTCGAACAGTGAAGACGGCCACTGGCCGTGAAGGTTTTGCTCACAGCTGAAAGAGCAGGTATGTGGGGGAATGGATTGTGCTCAACTTAAAACTGAAGTGCAAATGAAAAATGCTGATAAAAAATAATGGATTGCAATTAGAAAAAATCTTATATCGGTTCCCCAAGGGCAAAGGGGGATTTTAATTTTTGACAATACATCCCCTTTAATAGGATTATAAATATTATGTATTAGTGTAATTCACTATTATTATCTCTAATCTCCCCCTTAATGTATCAGTGTAATCCACTGTGATGGTCTCTAATCTGCCCCCTAATATTGTTTTTGGAGAGTTAAAGGGGAAAACTTCAGAATCATTAGAAAGAAAAAAAAAAAAAAAAACAGGGTATAATCTATTTTTTTACCATATCCAGTAAGAGATCCACTTTGACACGCAGCAAGTTGTTTTCTTCTTCAAGCTGCTGGTTTCTCTTGCGCAGCCTTTGGACCTCTCTCTGTGATCCAGTCCCCCCTGACTCTGCAATAATGGAGGGAAGAGCTATTACTATGGTAACTATGACCTTCACTTTTACTGATATAAAAGGAACGGGATTGGGCATGGCCTCTTGTACATAGTGTGGAAATTTACAAGAAAACTAAACAGTCAGCTGAAAAGTCACTAACATCAACTAAAATATTAATTGGCTGCAACGGTACTTTTACTTAAATTGGACAGACCTCACTGTGTAGACAGGGGTGTATTTAGGTCTTGTGCTGGACCTCATTTCGTCCATAGCTTTCACCCCCCCAAAAAAAAAAAAATTGCTGGTTTACCACCAAGTATTCAGCCTTGGGATAGAGGGATTTTTATTTAAAATAGTTTTTTAAACGTACCTACTAAAGCTGCCACCCCGGGTTTAGGCCTGCAGGTACTTATATTGTAAATACTGACCTGCATGTAGGCAATGCTTATTTGTTGCACTTAAGTCACAAAATGTTGTGAGCACTAGTGCATGGTAAATGTTACAGAGTGCCTAAGAAAGATTGTGTTGTGCTACGAAAATGTAGACATTTTCTGTGCACAGTTTGTAAAATTTCCCAGATGGTGCCCTTAGTTCCTACATAGTATCCACTGTCAGCCCAGACACATACAGGAGTCAACTAGGACTGGATTAGGCTGCTAAGAGGAGAAGGAGGAATTCACCTAGAGGATAAGTGATCAGCCTTTTGATGTGGACACTTATGATAGACCCTGGTTTGATTCCCTGTGGCAACTCCTTGTGACCCTGGACATACAGTATCATATAATCTACTGGTGTCCCAGCATATTTAGTGCACCTAAAATCCAAATGGCAAATCCAAATCCAACTCATATGCAAACTGGAAGCCCCTTGAACTTAACAATAAAAGCAAAAGTGCAAATTACCAGTCATCCACTGCCCATTTTCAAATTTCAAGCTTTGACCTGCAATGTTGATACTCGGGGAACCATAATCTAAACCCAGTTCTACCTCTTTAGTTGTCCGGTCCAGCTAGGAAAAAAACCCACAAATTACTTAGATACTTCAAAGTATTATTGTCTACATATTAATTATATGGTTTTATTCTTGTTGGAATGTGCATTGTATTAATGTGAATCATGAAGACCATCTTTAGCTGCAAACTACTCTCTTTGGCTCATGATAAAGGTGACATTTTTGCACAGGCAGAGAAAAGTACAAAGCCCAGCATGCTACTCTAGAACCTAATTTAGCATATCCTTGGCTGATTGTGCAGGAGGGCTGAGAATTTTAGAGTTAAATCTCCTTCCATCTCTACTCATTCGTTCAGATCCAAGTTAAAAATGGAAGGAAGGGTTTAACCAGCTTTGCCAGATTTATAAGAAGGCAGAGGGTTTTTCAGAATATTCTGCATCTTTGGATGCTGGATACAAGGTCCAAATATTGTGCCTGAAAAGTGTGAGGGTACATAAAAATACAGTGTTATTTATTAGAACTACAGAGATGCAGATTTACAAATGTAACTTTTTATTTTTAAAAATGACTTCTATGTGCATCTACATGTGTTAAGATGTGCATTTGAAATTATAAAAGAAGTGGCTACCAGTGTAACCTAGTTTCTACTGTGTATTTACTGCAGAAGCTACCACAATTAGTGTAGGACATACTGCATGCAAGTTAGACAGGGAGGCCGATTTCCTTGGTGGTACTTTCTTTGGGCTGAATGTGCTCCCGAAGAGGGGCATCTTGCCTGAAAAAAAAGTTGAGTCCAGGATTAATTCCCTACGGAAAAAAGAAAAGTCAACAAGTTACTCAAAAATAATAGTCTTTTTCATCACATTATCTCCTTTTAGAAAATGCCGAGCTGCACAGAATCAGTGGCCCCTTTCATAAATTTTACATGCAGTATATAAGTTTGGCTTATATAGATAGAATGTGCTCATATCAAAAACAACAGTATAGTTTCCATTGAAAAAATATTGAGACAATACAATAATGTCTCTGCTACCTCTTCAACAAGTGGATCATTCCACAAGGACACAACAGAATCCCTTGAAGTTAGAAAAAAAGGAGATATCACACATTTGTAGATTTCTCACCCCAATTTGTTTGTAATGGCAGATATATTAGGTATATCAAAGTGCTTTTTTAGCGAGTGAGAAAATAGAAGGGAACTGGTATTAAAATTAATAAAATAATGACGATCCAGGGACTGGAGGCATTTCTCACCTATCCCTGTACCAAACAGACATTACAAAGGTTCTCTGAGTCTTTGTTTAACCTCTACAGATACTATGTAAATATAGGGTAAGGGCAAAATGCAAACAAAACATACAATCCACTGTTTTTATGCAATTTGAACCTTGCCATAATAAGTTGCCATAGGTTTCTTGAAATACTGTCTGCATGAGCATTAAGGGGCACATTCTCGGTGTTCTTGCCATTTTGCTTTTTTGTCCAGAGACAAAGTAAATGACCTTCATATTTTCCTTGGCAATAGCAGTGAATCATCAGTGTAATAATTATTGTGCACAGCAACAACTTGCATCAGTATTTTCATACAATAGTTTATCTTGCTTCTGACATGCTCTATAAGCAAACAAGAAAAAAAACTCTACTATGTATAATTTATGTGTGGCCCTTAAACCTACTCACAGGAGCATAAGGAGATTAACAAAAACACTATTGGATAGTAGTTGATTGCCCAGCTACAGAGGATCAGCGCCATCAACATTATTCTACCATCTGTTCCTGCTGCTGTTGCATAAAATGCCTCCCTATGGGGGTTTAGTCTAATATAACACCTGTAGAGGCAAACAACCAGAGGAATTACTTCCACAAAATCGAATGATACAATTTCAGTGACATTAATGCAGAGGATCACTGCTGGTCCCTTCCGGCTGATGACAATAGGGAATATTGCTGAAAGCCCATGTTGTTTACTGGTACAAACAGCAGTTGTGGAGTTTCTACTTCAGTGCAAAGTGGCCAGTGATGATGCCATATTTTGCTACTACTAAATAGAAGATGTTAGTGAACAACTGCCCTCGAGGTGCTTATCCACTGTGTAGCTTCAACCCGAGTGCCACATTAGTTTGGTAGATATCCAGTGGATAGCAAATAAAAACAAGTTCAGGAAAGTAGAGAATAGCAAACCGGAGAACATTCAGTTGGTCCCATCAGCTGTACAGGAAAGAAGCAACTAGTAACAGAATCATTTCTGCTATAAGGAGGATTAAAGATACAATTTGAATCTTAAAGGAGACATATTGTGTAAAAAAAAAAAAAAAATAAGACTGTACCAGTGCATTATACTCATTTAGATATAGAGGAATTGTGCTTAAAAAAAGTAGTGTTTCAGGCTGATTTATTGAATATGTCTGCAAAAACCCTACTAGTCCCTTCCTTCTGTTCCTGCTCCCTGAATTCCCATGCTGTGCAGGACAGCCAGCAGCAGCTCACTGCACTGTAGGACAGGAACCAATCAGCAGCTAGCAGGACCTGATAGGGAACTGAAGCCTGTCTGTGATTGGGTGACTGCAGGGCTGTGATTGGCTGTTCCCTCCTACTGTGATTCTGGCAGGGACCGTTAGGACACGCCCACTCCTCATTTGAAACGCAGACACGAACCAGAGAACATCTATAGGGAGCTCCAATAAAGGGGCTATTTATAAAGATAATATTAATGTTTAGCACCATGTAAAAGCAACACCATATATTAATTGTAATTGCCTACAAAATTAGTTTTTTTTTTCATGGATCCTATAGGTCTCGTTTAATGACTGGCTCCTAACATTACAGGAAATAAGGAATGTGCAGTATAAGCAAACTTGCACCACTTGATGAACTTCAACTCCCATGATGATGGGCAAGTAGCACATATTACAGCGGCAATGAGACAACTCCCTGTTAAGTTAGCACATACGTTTCTAGTTGCCCAACTATAGATAACTAAACGTTAACAGTAGAAAAAAAATAATATTATTTAAATGAACTACATACGTTTTTTCAAGCGTTGGACACCCCTGCAGAGTAATCTGGTGGTACATTCCTGCTTTACTCAAATTAAAGCACAATTGTTTACCTATTCACTTGGCCTGTACCACCGGTGGCTTCTTCCCTTTGGAATAAATAATAATAAATAACTGCTTCAAAGTTAGAAAAATAAACCCACTTTTTACCTGCAATCTGCTGTGAGGACGCTCTACTCCTATGCCTACTCCCTTGCAACGGTTTAACGGGCATGCGCGCGTCACCCTAGCAACGGCTTGCTGTTCAACCCACCGCTGCGTGGGATTATGGGTAGACGCGGCGGAAAGGCGTATGAAAGGGGGAGCAACTTTAGTTTTTTCGCCTTTTTCATACTTTAGCATTTGTATTACGTCTTTGCTTACAGCGCTGCATAGTGAGAAAAATACTGGAGACATTCTAATTCGTTTTTGAAGAGTTTTGTTCACTGCTGAGCAATTTGTACAGATGGTCTGGCCCGTATTTGTTGCTATGGAGACAGAGACACTGTTGTACGTTCTTAAAGGGCCAGAATCTGAATTCAGATAATCCCACGGAGCAAAGGTAATCATTTACGACAGACAGAATTTAATCAGCATAAATCACGTTTTATACAACCGTGTTACACGGATAAGCAGCATTATACACTCTTACTATGAACAAGGGTCATGCTGGCTGGGTACCCTAGGGCTCAATGAATCAAGGGCCCAGAAGATCTATTTGTAGGCAGACAGAAGATGTACATACCTAGTGCCCCCTAACATTGCACCCAGGGTTGTCAGGTCTATTTTTCAAAACCAGCCAAAGTCAGCTAAAACTAGCCAAGAAAGTAGGGTTGCCACCTGGCTGGTATTTTACCGGCCTTTCCAGTAAAAAAATGATGGTTGATCCCAATGTTATTAATAGGGAAAAAAGATAAATATATAGGAAGGCTGGTAGTTTTTTCCAGAAAAGGTGGCAACCCTAGCCAAGAGGCACTTCAAAACTAGACCAAAAATAGCACAATATGTGCAGTGAAAAAAAAGTCTAAAAAAAATAGATGAATATGAAAATACGCATTTTTCAAATAGTCACTGATTTGCAAATTTTTCCATGAAGCAAAATGGGACAGATTCTCCCTTCACCAGGGGGGGCGATAAGTCCCTAATACATATACCATTTCAATAAATATTGGTAAAACAGCTCAACCTCTAGCCATTTTTGGTGGCCAGCAGATTTTTGACCCAAAATTGCCTGAAATTGAGGAAAGTCACTGGAAAATGCAAAAAAGTTTCAGTGGCAGGAGACTGGCATACAGAGCCCAAAATATGGTAACTCCCAACTTCTACACAAGTCAGTCCCATCGCATGCTGGGTATTGTAGTCTTACATTGAACTTGCCAGTAGGCAAATTGTTTAACAAAAACTACATTACCCAACATGCATTGGATGACACAGGCTGGGTACATTAGGGCAAGATAAAAATTTGGCTGGTTTCCAAAGTACAAACCAGCCAAAGGCCCTAAAAGTAGCCCAAATCCGTACCTTGGCTAGTTTGCACTTTCAAAACCCGCCTGGGCTTTAAATTAGTAGCACAATTTGGCTGGAAACCCGCCAACCTGGCAACCCTGATTGCACCCCAGGCATGTACCTCTTCTGCCTACCTCTACTTCAGGCCCTGGAAAAAAATTTAATACAGGGAGGGCAAGCATTATAATAAATACAATACATAGTATAAATATACAGAAATTAAGTACTATGTGGTCCGACAGGACTTCACGAAAAACCTAATCCCCACCTGCTTCCCTGTTGTCGTCACCCCTCCTCTGCCAGGAGGGGATGGTAACATAGTTTGCAGTGCATTTGCAATGTGAACAATTTTGTCTTTGCAAACCCTTTGCTCCTCATGCGACATTAGGATAGCAATTACAAGTTTTATAGTCTGAGATAGTGCACAGTGTATGTAAAAAAAACTTCTTAATGAAAAAGTTGTTACATTTGCTCCAAAGGGTTACACTACCTTCAAGCAGGTCTTAGAGTGGTGCCAGATGAGGCTACTGAGGGATATTAGTTGCCCAGCGACAAATCGATTCTTCTTCGGGCAACTAGTCTTCTCTAAATGCCATCCCACCAGCTATTATTATTAACATGTATTTATATAGCGCCAACATATTGCGTAGCACTGTAAACATACATCACATGTAAACCTTCCCTTGATCCCAGCTCTCCCACTAACTATCGACCGGTCTCCCTTCTTCCATTTGCGTCCAAATTACTAGAAAGGCTTTTTTACAAACGCCTGATCCAGCATCTCACTCACAACTCCCTCCTCGACCCCTTGCAATCTGGCTTCCGCCCATCACACTCGACTGAAACTGCACTCACCAAAGTAACCAATGATCTTCTATTGGCAAAGTCTAAAGGTCATTATTCCATTCTAATCCTTCTAGATCTCTCTGCAGCCTTTGACACAGTTGACCACACACTCCTCCTTGACATTCTACACTCAGCTGGCATTCGGGACACTGCTCTTTCATGGTTTACATCTTATCTGTCTGACCGTTCCTTTAAAGTTTCCTTCTCTAACGCTACTTCCACTACTTTCCCACTCTCTGTTGGAGTTCCTCAAGGCTCTGTTCTTGGCCCCCTGCTGTTCTCGCTCTATACAACTTCACTAGGAAAACTCATTCAGTCATTTGGACTTCAGTATCACCTTTATGCTGATGACACCCAACTCTACTTGTCTACTCCTGATCTTTCTAATTCTGTCCTTTCCCAAATCACAGACTGTCTCTCTGCTGTCTCCTCCTGGATGTCACAGCGCCATCTGAAACTGAACCTTTCTAAAACAGAACTCATCATATTTCCTCCAAGATCTTCCCCTGTCCCTCAGATATCACTCACAGTAAACAACGCTACCTTTCATTCCACCACACAGGCACGCTGCCTAGGAGTTATCTTAGACTCTCATCTGTCTTTTTCACCACACATTCAAACACTTGCAAAATCTTGCCGTATTCAACTGCGCAACATTGCTCGAATACGACCCTATCTCAGTTCAGAATCAACTAAAACACTGATTCAGTCTCTCATCATCTCCCGCCTTGATTACTGCAACTTACTCCTCACAGGTTTTCCAACAAGTCACCTTTCACAACTCCAATCTGTTCTAAACGCGGCCGCTAGACTCATTCATCTAGCTCGCCACTCAACATCAGCTGCTCCCATATGTATGTCCCTTCACTGGCTTCCAATCTCTTCTAGAATCAAATTCAAATTACTTACACTCACATTCAAGGCCCTTAATAATGAAACCCCTCCCTATATTTCATCTCTAATTGCCAAATACACTCCTTCACGAAACCTACGCTCTGCTTCTGATCTTCGCCTCACTTCTCCTCTGATCACTTCTGCCCATTCTCGTCTACAAGACTTCTCTCGGGCTTCTGCTTTTCTCTGGAACTCTCTGCCACAAGCTGTCAGACTTTCTACTTCCTTCCAAACTTGCAAGCGCTCCTTAAAGACCCATCTGTTTAAAGAGGCCTATTCGATGTATCTTAATCAATCATTGCTGTATCAAAAATGACAAATTGTTTATACAATCCTAATGTCTCAATTGTACCCTAACCTTTTAGTTTGTAAACCCTATTGTACTCTGTAATCCTTGTCTGTTATCCACCATTTATTCCCTGTTTGCTATAACTGCAGTAAAGCACTGCGTATCTTGACAGCGCTATATAAATAAATGATGATAATGATGATAATTGCCTGTCTAAGACACAGGGCTAGACCTTACTAGCAACTTGAAGTTGACTTCTGTTTGTGGGTTAAACATATATATTTTGATCTTCTAGGGGGTTGATACATGACAATCTGTAAACGTAGCCTCTTTACAAAGAATAAAACCTATTTAAGTCTGCAAAAATAGTCTGCAACAAATCTCTAGCTACAATGTAAATAGCTGACGGCACTGATGGCACTCGGAAAGCTTTGTTTTCTGAAGTCGCCCAAAGTTGCCGCATGTTGCCTCACGAGCCAGCCAGCAATTTACAGTCTATCATTTAGAGGGAAGGCATGTAGGGTGATTAGTTGCCTGTAGAAGAGGCGATTTGCCGCTGGGCGACTAATCTCCTCCAGTAGCCTCGTCTGCCACCACCCTTACAAGTTTGCAATGCACATTTTCCCAATGTCATAAAAGCCTAATGAATAATATTACATTGCAACATGCAAATGTTTTTTATTACATTTCTCCCACAGTAGTTGGGCAGTCTCTTCCCTGTAGAGCTTACAATCTAAGTAAGTTGACGCAGGTTATACAACAAGGTACAGGATCTGCACAAAACAGGCAGACAATGGGGAACATAAAGCTACTGTCAGCTCAGGCTCAATTTTACGATGTTCAACCTGCAACCCTACAGCTATAATACAACTAAATCCCTGTGCACTGTCTGACTTTAATATCACTAATGATTCACATCAATCCCTGCCCCAACGTATTAACAAATGCTATGATCTTTTTTTATTGCACATGGTGTCTTGAAAAATGCAAGCGCTCATATATTTATTCTTTATTTTCTATAAATAACATTGGCATAAAGATTTATATTAATGGGCAGGAATTAAAATAATGGTACAGGTATGGAGCCTGTTATCCAGATTGCTCAGGAGTTTTTTTGGATAAGGAGTCTTTCAATTATTTGGATTACCATATATTAAGTCTATTAAAAATCATTTAAAAATCAAATAAACCCAATAGGATTGTTTTGCCTCCAATAAGGATTAACACATATTTTAGATGGGCTCAAGTACAAGCTACTGTTTTATTATTACAGAGAAAAAGTAAATTATTACTCATTTAATTAAAATGGAGTCTGTTGGAGATGGTATTCCCATATTTCAGAGCTTTCTGGATAATGGGTTTACTGATAACAAATACCTATACCCTTAAATAAGGCATTTTGCTTGTTCTGACATTTTATTTGCTCTGTTTGTTTTAGTTTTCTATCATTTGGTGAGAAGATGGACTGGATAAATCGTCATAGTTATTCCATGGCTCCATATGAGGAAGATCTTCCAAAGGAATATTTGAATCTAGATCGAAATAAAGAGAGTGCATTGAAGGAAATAGAGTCCTCAGCCTGTATCCTTGAGTTCACATGAAATATAAATTTTATATGAAACAAGCATTACAACTACATTGATCCGACTGTCGGATCCCGACAGTCGGATCAATGTAGTTGTAACATGCGATTTCTCGCTTCCGTTTTCAGTAAACCATCCGACACGTCCCATGCGTTTAGTCGCATCAAAACGCATCATCGAGTCCTGCCCTTAGGAACAAAATGCACAGAATCAGGAAAAAAATTATCACAGTGCCATGCCATCATGTTTCTTACCTTTTCGTCCCTCAGCAGGTGCCTAGTAAGATACATAAGTTTGCGGTGAGGCACTGTGTACTTATTCCGTGGACCAATGCATTATTTTCCTAAAAGGAGCAGCTCCTAATTTTTAGGAGCAGCCTATTAATTAAGCATTATAAGCATATTATAGTATTCATATTCCAGTTTTCTATGTAATTGTCACCTTAACTTGGCTGCCCAAGCTTTTCTGATTGGCTCTATAGAAAGTGTAAACCAAAAGATTGCTCATCTGGATATGGAGACGATTAAACGTGACTGTGAGGATTCTGATTTATATGTAAGTTTGATATTGGTGTTATATACATGATTATCCTGGTACAGTGTACAAATAAATCTAGCATGTTTGGTAGCGTACTTCAGTGACATTACAGGCGCTAGAGAGAGTTCATCTTCAATTTTAAGATAATTTGCAAGTAGTCTTCATTGGAACAGGAGGGGTGGGGCGGCATCTGCACCTACCTGTAAACTGTTAAAGGTAGCAAGCAAACTAGAAAAAAAGTATATGTGCAATATTATGGCTTTAAGTAAAGTAACCAGTGTTTGGTAAATGACTAGCATACAGTAATTATCCCAATATTAGTTTCACAAACAAGCCGGAATTTTTAGTAGTCAGTTGTAGTGGTTCCCTGGACGCTCTGTCCCTGGCCTCCTCTTTGTATTAACAATGTATATCCAGGGTTTGGGAATCACACACTATAGGCAGAATAACTGCAAGTTACATTTTTATTATTGTCCACATGACATGTTTCGGGCACCAAGGCCCTTTCTCAAGTGTCAAGTTCAAGTGTAGCATACAGTAATTATCAATGTGGCAACCTGCAGGTATATATGTTTGATTATGTCATATAAGTGATTACATTTCAGCAGGAGAACAGAGGCTTATCCTTACTAGTCCAAGATACACAAGGAAGGGCATTGAAAGCAGAGCAGATTCAGCAAAAGCAAAGCGTAATAAGTAAGTATTCCATTGTATGTCTTTTTGATGAGTATATTGATATATGACTATTTTTTCCACTGCCAGCAAATCATAATGTTTTATGTTAGAAGATGAAAAAAGATAAAACTGAAATATTTGACACCTACTGTCCCTGAATTACAACAATTTTTCATACAGCCATCATTAGTTGCAGTCCAGGGCCTTGTTGGTGGTGCAGTAGCTTTACTTCACTGTCTTACAGGAATTATAGTGGACTGAGTGGTAAATGTAGGTTACTGCACTACAGCAATTTTGCATCTTGCTTAGCTGATGACATCAGTGGGGTGTTGTTTATATGTCTGCTATTTATTTAAGTGTTTATATACAACTGATTACCTTTCACTTGGCTTTCTCTCCTGATTTTCAGAAAGTAAACAAAAAGTGTTAGACAAATTCACTCACAGATATGAGCACCCATTGACTAATACACAGTCGGACCAGCACCAAGAAATGCAAGATATTGGGAATAAAGTAAGAATAGTGTTCGATATTTTAGTACACACACTATGCAAAATAACTAATACAACCCTATGATTATGCAAGTGAAGTCACACTGGTATAATTACCCTTTGAAAAGTTCTTTAGGTATCTTTAACCCCTGCTTCCTTCCAAAGCATAATCCAGCAATTCAAAAAGTATGGGGAAAGAATACCATTAGACACAATCTATTGCTGCACAGGTGCCTTTATTCACCATCACAAGACATGGTATGAGCTAATAGCTCTTTTTCAAGTGTATACTTTTTGAACCCTATGATTATCCTATGATTAAGTGTTGTGAGAACACAAAACGCGTAAGGCTAGGGCCACACTAGGCGATAGTGCCGCAATTTGACTCGCGGCGACTTTTCGCCGCGACTTTTAATCCGCAATCGCTGGGGAAACTTTTGCGCTGGCGTCTATGGGGAATCGCGAAAAATCGCCAGCGTAAAAACACACGCGGCGATCTTTTTTCTACTGTCGCTCGAAATTGCCTCGCTAGGCGATTTCGAGCGACAATAGAAAAAAGATCGCCGCGTGTGTTTTTACGCCGCGATTCCCCATAGACGCCAGCGCAAAAGTTTCCCCAGCGATTGCGGATTAAAAGTCGCGGCGAAAAGTTGCCGCGAGTCAAATCGCGGCGCTATCGCCTAGTGTGGCCTTAGCCTAAGGCTGTAACTTATGTTTGTACTTCAATAAATACAGTGAAACCTCAATTTTACATCCCCTGATTTTAAGTTTCCCCTCATTTTACATTGTTGTTTTGTGGTCCCACCTATATATTAGGCATAATTAATTTCCCTGATTTTACAATTTTTTTTCTGGTCCCCTGAAAAACGTAAAATGGGGTATCTACTGTACGTGAATTTTAACTTATCTGCTTAGAGGACTGCTCTTTGAGTGACTGCTCTACAAACAACTAATACAACCCCTGAACTTCCTCAGCCATGTTTAGTTATAAAAAGACTTCCCCTGATCCACCTGAAATGCTGCCCACTTTATGATCTGGAGGTATACAAAATATTGTGTGGCAGAAACAACTAGAAGTTCAGGTTGAAAAGGAAGGAACAAGTCCATCAATGCTAACTTATTTCCATTTTAGATTTTTATTGAAGGTTAAACTTTTTGTACAAATTTAAACCTGCCTAACACTAGCTGATCCAAAAGAAGGCAAAAACCCCATTTCCAATTTGCCTCTGAGGACACCAAGAGGGCAATTAGACCAGTCCCTGGATTAGCTTTGTATTAGTGATGTATAGAATTTATAGACTTCTTTTGTGACATCGGGGCGGGCGTGGGTCTATAAAAAGAGGGCAGGAGCGGGCCCGGGCCAGGTGTGGTTTGGGAGGGGGCGGGTTAGGGTCGGGTGTGGCTCGAGAAATTCTCGACCCGCACATCACTACTTTGTACTAAGCGTTATCTAACTATGGTTTTCCTTTATAGAATTTAGACAGAGCACATTTCTACATTATTTTAATTATTAACATTAATTGCAGGTGTGCTTCACTATAAATGTCTGACAGTGTAACAAATGTCTAACTTTCCTGTGACTCTCCTGCCTCTAGAAGCTGAAGTCAAAACCCAGACTGATAGAGCTGTATCAGTTTTCTGGACTTTCAGATGCAGGTCCCACCCCACTTCCTTATGGAATTGTTCTGGATACCATTATTGACAGGGTGGTTTCAGCCCATGAGAGCACAGGTGGCAAGGTATGGCAGCTGAGAATTATAATATGCACTAATATTATTCTACACTCTGAACTTGTAGAACAACCATAATAGCAAATCTTTTGCTAAATCTGCCTCCAGTTGTTGGTTGTTTCGACATTCTTCTACCCTACATCTTTCTCAGCGAAATCTACTTCTTACTGATATGGCACATAACATGGCAATTACATCTGAGTTGTTATTTCAATGTCCATTGTACCAGTATTTTCTAAATAAATATACCCCAAAGAGTACAATATCATATTAAAGGAAAGTCACAACCACTTGGGGTGCTAAAAGTTAGGCACCCCCCAGTGATTGTATTTACTTACCTGATACCCCAGGCCTGTGCTCCTGTTAGCGGAAAACTGCACTGGTCCGGGGTTCTTCATAGTGAGAAAACTTTTAACCAGCATGCATTTTTTTTGGTTCTCGAATACCAAACAGCAGCATGAAGGCAGCATATTAGTTAACATAATTAGTGATGGGCGAATTTGCGGCGAATTTGCTTGATTCGCCGCCAGCGAATAAATTCGCAAAATGCCAGCGAATAAATTCGCAAAATGCCAGCGAATATTCGTGGCAAGAATTTGGCGGCGTCAATTTTTTTTTCCAAAAAACAGACGCCGGCGTAAAAAAAACGGACGCCGGCGTCAAATAAACAGGCGACGGCGTCAAACGGGCGCCGGTGTCAAAAACGAGACGCCATCGCCGTTTCGCAAATTTTTCGCAGTTTCACGAATTTCGTGCGAAATTCGCCAATTTTTCGGTGAAGCAAAACTGCGCAAATTCGCCCATCACTAAACACAATAGCATATATAATGCATACACCTGTAATAAGGAATATGTGTTTTTTCCTTTATGATATATAATACTTATAATAAAAAATGCATAGTAACACCTTTTTTTTGCTTTATGGTAAAATGGTGAAAACACGTCATATTTGGGCTAAAAATGTTTAAGTTTAATCTCCTCTGTGCACATTTTTAGATCTGCTCACCAAAAGAAGTGTGCCGGAATCTTAGTTCACTTGTAGCAAAGGAGATTATATTGGGTTGCTTTTGGTGGATTTACCTACACAAGTATAAGGTATACTCTAATAATCTGAAATCTTTCTCTTTATGACTCTAAGTCCGGAAACAAAGAAAAGTGCAACTTGCATGTTTGTGTTGAAACCTATGCAGCCCTATATTGGTTATATTTAAGAGAGTCAGTAAATAACACTGTCTGTACCATCTTCATCTTGCTGCGTGTTGCCAGTAGAAATGCAGCAGAGCTCAGATCCAAGTGTTACCTAGTATTATAGAAGTGACAGTGTTGGCACTGCAGATCCTTTGGTAGGTGAAAGTCATCTGCCATTTAAGTCAGAGCATGAAAACTTACCTCTGTGATCCTCTGCTGTGGCCCTCCTCCTCCAAACCACCTACATATATATTCAACACCCCAGAGACCCTCCCTCAGTGGGGCTCATTTATCAACACTGGGCAAATTTGCCCATGGCCAGTTACCCATAGCAACCAATCAGTGAATAGCTTTTTAAAGCCAGCTGCAAGTAGAACAATGAATGCAGCAATTTGATTGGTTGCGATGGGTTACTGCCCATGGGCAAATTTGCCCAGTGTTGATAAATGAGCCCCAATGTGAGCTGATATGACTTGATATTCTGATTAATGTGAGACCTGGCATAAGCATGATTTTGCTGTTCTATGCATTATTTTAACTATAGCATGATGACAGTTGTATTTTTATATACAGGTATGGGATCCGTTATCCATAAACCCGTTATCCAGAAAGCTCCAAATTACAGAAAGCCCATCTCCCATAGACTTCATTTTATCCAGATAATCCAAATTTATAAAAATAATTTGCTTTTTCTCTGTAATAATAAAACAGTACCTTGTGCTTGATCCTAATTAAGATATACTTAATCCCTATTGGAGGCAAAACCAAACTATTGGGTTTATTTAATGCTTAATTGAATTTCTAGTAGACTTAAGGTATGAAGATCCAAATTACAGAACAATCCCTTATATGAGCATTCTGGATAACAGTTCCTATACCTGTATTACCGTATAAAATGTTGCATGAAAATTAGGTGCTTGAAACTAAAATGTCTAAAACCCACTGTACCGCAGGGTTTACTTGATGAGAAAGTAATACATATCCGGAAGTAGTCAACACTCATCAGTGTTCCCTCTAATTTTTGTAGACTGCACATGCAAGTTAAAGTATTACACAGTCTAGTGGCGGGGGTTCTGTGAACTCAACAATTGTTTCAGCTGGTGTCATAACTTTTTTTACACATAAACAAATGGCTCCTTTTTTTAATAAACCATAGCAAATGAACATGAAGAATAATCATGGTCTATATCTTGTAGCCAGACACTGAGAATCAGAAACAGTTGTTTGACCGTGTCGCTGAGAATTATATCAAACTTCTTGGAATTACCTTTGACCAGCATCATGGGGAGGCCTTCCTTAAGGTTAGTCCCTTGGTCATTAGTATTGGAAATGTTGTACATGTAATAGTATAAAAATTGCTGGTATATGAGTGTAGGGAAGATTTATCAAATATCAAACTAGGGAATCATAAAGGATTCCTAGCTGTTCAATATTTAAATTTTTTATTAAAACTTAAAAACACAATCACACATTGTAACTCATGTGCTGAACTGCACAAATGTAGATACCAATAGCAACCAAACAGCAGTTTTTATTTGTCTGTTGAATGGAAATTTTCTTTTAGTTAATTAGGTCTTGTAACTAACACAAATTGAGTGTGATTTACAAACCTCCATAACCAGCAAAAACAAAATGTATATTTCGTACCTCAGTTCTAGCTGTAAATTTGACCGTGGTATTAGAACAGTGCAGAGAAGCATCAGGAGATGATTCTAGCATCAGTGAATTAAAGGAACAGTAACATTAAAATATGAACATATTTTAAAGTAATTATAATATAATATAATGTATGGTTGTCCTACACTTGATAGGTTATGCCACATGGGGGCAGAAATAGGGCAAAAATCAGCTCCTACATGGGTATAAGCTCCCTTTGCTGCCTGCACCCGGAACCCTTGTGCCGGAACAGGTGTAAGCACATGCGGATGATTTCGGCAAAGAAATGTAAGAGTTTGAATTCTCACACCGAAAACAGCCATGTGTGCCTTTACCTGAGCTGATAGTTCAGACAACAGTTCAGAGTGCAGGCAGTAGAGGAGGCTGATGCACTCATACTGGCTGATTTTAGGCATGTGTATTACAGCAGGCCAATTTCAGCCCCAGTGTGGCACGAGCCTAACTGGTGTGTTAGAAACACTACTATAGATTATATAACTTAGCTGCTGTGTAGAATTGGGGGTAGCCATTAAAAGGAGAAAAGGCTCAGGTTACACAGTAGATAAGCTCTGTATACTGTAATAGTGTTCTAAAGTGCTTTTCTGTTACCTGCTAATTAACATGTGCCATTTAGCCCTATTTCAACTTTCTCCATGACAACACAGCAGCTTTTTAGATAAATTATAGTAGGGTTTCTGAAGAAAACAGATCAGTTTTACCAGTGCAGGGCAATAGTACATTATGGGGGTTATTTATCAAAGGTCGAGTTTGTGAGGTTTTTTTATACCTTGAATAAACTCACAACTCAAATGTTTTCTAATTTATGAAAAAACTCGAATGTAAAAAACTAGAATCAGTGAATTCGGAAAGAGGGACAAAGAGGGTTCGCGGCACTGAGAAGCGGATCTGGGCTCGTCCGACACTGCCAGTGAGCACCACGGAGCGCTACTTCTTCTTTCTTCTCGTGGCTGCGCATGCGCATTAGCATGAAAAGCTGAACTTTAACTAAAAAGTTGGCTTTTTCATTCTACTGCGCATGCGTCTGCCCAGGGAAATTTGAAGAAAGAAGAAGCCAGAAGCGCTCAGTGGTGCTCACTGGAATAACCCCAGGCCGGTGCAGTTTTCTGCTGAAAGGAGAACCGGCTCGGGGTTTCAGGTAAGTAACTACATTCACTTGGTTGTGCCGAACAGTTGGCACCTCCAAGTTGTAAATGACTTTCCTTCCTTCCTTTAAAGCATGTCTATTTTGTGTGTTTCAGATTGGCCTGCACATCACTAATTAAAATACTGTATGTCTCCTCTAATGCATTTAGAAGAATTCAGAAGTAAACCTCCATGTTTTCAATACTTCTACTATGTAATTTATGCTATATACATGAGAAGTATAGTTTCCCGCATACTCAGCCACAGTGACTTAAATATAGACAGGGCATTTTAGCTTAAGCTTTAATTTCCATGCACATACTGCAGCTTGTAGGTATTTCAGAACACACAGCCTTTCTTGGAGAGGACATGCAAAAGAATTTGTATTCTGGGGTTAAAGCTGCATTTTTTGGGTCAGAGGCAATTTCTGGCATGATGGCATATTATATTTGATTACAGGTCTTCCCATCAGTGTTGAGTCAGGCAATATACAGCAGCTTCTGCTTCTCCTTTCCTCAGTCCTTGTACCGGTTCCAGTCAGATGACTTTAGAACACAGCTATGTAACCTTCTCTGGCAGTGGATTGGAGGTCAGTGCTACCATCAGCTGCCCAGCAGTATCAGTTATACACATGAAGTAACTTTAAGTATGTTATAAATGGATATATTGTGAGCAACCTTCTAACCCCTTCATTTCTGTCCTTTTCTGACCTGCAACATGAAATTGTGGCACCCTGGTAGTCGGGTCACATTTAATGTTAAATTTCAATTGTATCATTATTGTTAATGATTATATTTCTGTTTAGGCTCTCTACTATTCATCTTCCATTCTTACTTCCTAACTGCTGCATGGCTGCTAGGGCAATTAAGCCTCGGCAACTGGTGAGCTGCTAGAATTCTAAGCCTGACAAGTACAAAACAAAAAAAGTAAATAATAAAAACAATACAAAAATACAAAATGAATATCTCTACATATATATATATATATATATATATATATATATATATATATATAACAAAAAAGTCCAGACCAATTCAAGGTAAAGAAAAATTGTATTTTACCAGTATACAGGTAGTCATGCAAAAATGCAACGTTTCGGAGCTCCCGCCCCTTTTTCAAGCATTATCTCTCATAATGACATCATATCCTATTTAACCTGTCCCATACCTTAGACACACCTACTTCTTACATGGTATTAATTGTTTAACATACACAAATAGTAGTACAATAGTTTCACTCAAATTGTATTATATCAATATTACATATTACATATGTCTCACATAATTTCAGTCATTATGCACAGTGTGTCCAATTCTCATAGTTTCATACTGTCTTATTCATAAACCATTTAAATAAATGCATAAAGGTCATACTCTCTATTAAGTCCTTTTGGATGCAGCGTCTGTAATGTGTGGATCCAAAATTTCTCTTTCTTTTGGCCAATTTAAAGTTGGCGAGACATAACGCTGCATCCCTCAGATTTCTTGTACTGGAGTCTGTTGCCCCCCCACGACGGGGGGGCAACATACTCCTTCAACTCCAAAAGAAAGAGAAATTTTGGGACAGGTTAAATAGGATATGATATCATTAAGAGAGATAATGCTTGACAAAGGGGCGGGAGCTCCGAAACGTTGCATGTTTGCATGACTACCTGTATACTGGTAAAATACAATTTTTCTTTACCTTGAATTGGTCTGGACTTTTTTGTTATATATATGATTTGTCCATGAAAATGGACTAAGTCACGGACGGGTTAAGTGCTCCACTCTACTTTTGTACAAATATATATATAATATGTCATACTGAAAGCTAATTTACCCCTTTAAATGATCTAGTTTGGATATACACTGTGTTATTTTAAAATTTAACAATAGGCAGTGTTTGATCTCCCATTTTCAACCTTTTTCCTTTCTGTGTTTTGCCTCTACTTCTGGTTGCCAATTTCTTTTCTTTATTGTTCTTTCAGAAAATATAAAAACCATGAAAATTGGTTTTCGTTGACAAGCTTTGAATTGATGTGGACTGCTTGTTAACTATTGTTTATTGTTTCAGGCATATGTCCCAGTCCAGGATGCTACAACACATGGGACTTTCATATTCTGGAGCCAAAGAATGACATGGTTCATGGGAAGGAAAAGCAGAAGCAAGGTACGTTACAAAATGAATAGAATTAACAATACATTTCTTGAATCTGCTAGTGTAGTACATGCATCTGAAATGAAATTCCCATCCTGATCAACTGAAATTACCACATATAAAAATAAACATGTAGAAATTCCAATTGCTCCAGATGGGAAGGTATTTTCAGTCTCATTATTAGCCATGGTAGAGGCAATTTCCCACAAAGCAAACCAGTACAAACATATGCAAACACTCTTCTGCAGACAATTTCTGATTCTGAAATTCTCCTTTTCTGCTGTATAGTGTTGCATGCACAAGTAGCACATTATAAATAAGAATATTTATATATACATGTGTATAGTCAGAGCGAGGGAGCTTTTACTAGGGCTTTGCATCTACAATTTTCTCTGTGATAAACCACCCTTGTAAGCTCCACCTTTTGTTACCCCAAATGTGAGAAAGGCACAAAGTTTGCTTGGGTGCAGCAACCCAGAGGTTTGTTTTTAAACAGCTAAATGCTACCTGACTATAAGTAATGAGACATCTAGTCCACTTTGCACCTTTTATTACATTATACAAAAACCAACAGGGGGCTTTGTTTATACAGAGGGCTTTTCATAAACTGCTAATTTGTTTTGATTTTGCATATATTAATTGGAAAGTAAAATGTGACTTTACTTTCAATGTCAAATTTTGTGCTGGTTTCTGCAAGAAATACTATAAATCATACATCAAAATATAAAAGTATGTTCATTACAAGCCCTCTTCATTCAACAATGCTAAAACATGTATTTTGGCCCTTTAAAGGAGAACTAAAGCCTAACTAAAGAAGTAGGTAGACATGTTGTACATTATGTTTTGTGATGTATCAGCCCAAGGCAACCACAGCCCTTTAACAGTAAAAATCTGTGTCCAAAGATGCCACAGTAGCTCCCCATCTTCTTTTCTGCTAATTATTTACTGCACATACTCTGTGCTGCTGTCACTTACTGAGCTTAGGGACCAACTCACAATATACAGTAGCATCAGCTTTTATTACAGACAAACCTCATTTTCTGTGACTACCCCTAAGCTTTGACACTGCACATGCTCTGTGCTGCTGTCACTTACTGAGCTTAGGGACCAACTCACAATATACAGTAGCATCATCTTATATTACAGACAAACCTCATTTTCTGTTATGACCCCTAAGCTAAGCTTCTCAACAGCTGCTCAGAGCCCACTGAGCATGTGAGTGTCACAGACATTTTCCAAGATGGTGACCCCCTGTGACAAGTTTGAAGTCCTGGATCATTGCTGCTATTGAGGAGCTGAAACTTTAGGCTGGTGCAATAAGTTCAGTATATAAAATTATTTTTACTACGCACCCTAATAAGTGCTGTGGTTAGGGAGAGGCAGGAGGTAGTGTCAAAAGTTTTAACTATTGTTAGAGCGCCAATACCATACATTTTTACTTTTCTATTTGTGTTTAGCTACTGAAAATATTAGGTAACGTGTATAATTGTATTATAATTGTATTATAATTCTACATTGACTTTATTACTTCTCCTTCTGTCAAAATGATAATCCCCTTATAAAAAAACAGCCAAGGGTGTGACCTGGCAAAGTGGCTGGAAATGGCAAAGACCAAGTAGCTACAGGAACACAAGTCTGTGTTGGTTGAAACCAAGGCAAAATAGCTTCTGTGTGGCACATTTATTTATAGCCTAACATCCACATCTCAAGCTTTTATTGCACTACAACATCCAGTCACTTATTGTATTGGAAATTGTAATAATGCTATGATAGTTTTAGCCCTATAATTGTAGCATTTCAGTGTGCTTATGTCAATATGATCTCATAGAGAAGTCAGTTAACGATGGATGCACAAAAAAGTAACTGCAGGTATGTATAGTCCTATGTTAGGGCCCTAATTTGATGACAACTCTTCTTTATTTATTTACATAGAGCATCCATGGTACAACAGCACTCAGCTTGTCCAGGGTTTCCCTTAAATACTGATGCAAAAGGATATTTTTGCACTGTAATTGCATTGCATTGGGAACTGTATTTTCACCACATCTGGAGGGCAGTAGTTTTATAATGGAAATTGTAATATACAGTGACCCAGTAGTTTTACGTTTACAGAAACCCGGTACTCTTTAATAACTCTGAAAGTAATTAAAGCTATTTACCAAGATTAATAGTTTCTTGGGCAAATGATTTATTGGCACATAATGAACATGATATAAAGGAGTGCACTACTAAATATCTAGAGATGAACTTGCACAGCTTAAGCCTAAATTACAATGATATACAGTATATTGGTGCTGCGCCACTCCTGATTAGCAGACTTGAACATTAGTGTGTTTGATTGGAATGCAGGTAGAGTTTAAGTGGATCAGAGCATGTCTGGCTGTGGTCTGGTGTGTAATCAGGGTTTTGGGTAAAGGGGTGGTAACCACATTCAAGCCCTGTGGCTGCATGGGCTCAAAGAACATTTGTTCACCACAGAAGAAAGAAAAGTCTACATGGAGGTCTGTCTGCAGGTGTTCAGTGAAAATATTGGCTTTACAGGAGGAGTGGGTAAGCAATCAAGAATTGGCAAGTTTTGGAGATTTCACACTGACACTGCTTCTAAATGAATCCTGCTGTACTTTCAGGTATTAGGAATGGAGAAGGGGAAGCTCAGGAAAGATTTGTAAAGATTACCACATCAAGGAGACAGCCAGCAACCAAAGAAGTAAGTTAGAACATGTGGGGCATGATAGTAATACACATGTTATGTAGTGTATTCACAACCAACATTTATGGGGTGAGCATTTAAGAGTAAAGAATGGGGTACAGACAATAAATGCAAACAATATAATTACCTGCATGTACTGTGCCATCTAAGCCATTTAGATTTTAGATATGTCCACAAGATGGCAGTACAAGGAAGTCATTAGAACAGGAGCACCATTACTTTACTAATGCAAGGTCTACTTTTAAAGATTATGTCCCATTATGATCTACATCCATAAAAGCATTGTTAGAATTCTGTTCCCTGGAAAATATGACTTCAATATTAATTTATGGGAAAATGAATATTTCTTTATGTAACAAACAACTATTTCTTATGTAACCTTACAAATATCTGAATAAAAGGAATGAAACAGGAGGGTGATTTAGACAAGCTGTCTTGTGACAGTGTCTTGAGATCTACTGATCACCAGCTAAAGGTCTACTGGTAGATCCCGATCTACCTTTTAGACACCCCTGCATTGGAAGTAGCGTAAACCGGATGTAAACAGTTGCATTAGTGTAAAATTTATTATGAGAAAAATCTAAATTTCAACAATTCCAATTACAAAAAACTGGGGGAATTACAATATACAGTATGTTTATTCCAAGCTTTTCTACATCAAAAAGAGACACTCTCTGGCACTCAGATGCCAAAACTAAGATTGAAAACTACATGGGTGAGGGATGTTTTTCGAACAATTCTGTTTAAAGCTAGGCATAATTAGTGTTGTTATACATGAATAAAGGTAATAATAGTAATACCCAAAAACTGGATATATTTGTATTGTTTTATTAGTTCTTCCTGTCTCTTTGTTATCTATCTTTGTTATCTAACTCAGTCTCATCCTGCCTGCTGCGGGCCAGCTTTCACACACAAACTCTTCAATTTGAGTGGGCACAGCCCCCTGGTTCAGTATTACTTGCAGGAACATCACAACAAGCCCCGAGCTGGACTAAACATACTAGTACATCGAACTGAGATAAAAAATCAAGTTCTGTATCTTTTTAAATAACAAGAAATAAGGATGCAAGCAGGGTAGGACTGGGCAGGAGGGATACCAGAAAATAATCTGATGGTGGCCCCGTCGGGTAAAAGTAAAATTACCTGGGGGGGAGGTGGCAGGGGCGGTTGCAGTTTTGGAGCATGGAGGACTCAAATGGAGTGGGGACCTCAGGTCTGTTGGGGCCCTATGATAGCAGCCCTGGTGGGCCCTGAACCCCCAGTGATTTGAATGAAAACCATTTTTCCTACTTTGGGAATAAAGGGACAATTTTAAAGGAGTAACTCACATTTATGTTAACTTTCCGTATGTCATAGAAAGTTCAATTTAGACTTAAGAACCTTGGTCTCCATTTCTTTTAGCAATTTTCAATTTTTTTGCCTTCCTATTCTGCCTTTTTCCAGGATTCTGATGACCAGTAGCTAAAAGACTATTTCCCTGTCAGGCTTCATTGTTATTGTTACTTTGTATTACTTATCTTTTTATTCAGACCTTCTATTCACCTTCCAGTCTCTGATTTAAACCACTGCCTGGCAGCTAGAGTAATTTAGATCTAGTGACTAAAATTCCAAAATGGAGAGCTTCTGAACAAAATTTAAATAATTCCACAATCATAAAAAAATAAAGACCAATTGCAAATTGTTATCATTGTGTACATTATACAAAATGGCACATGTACGTCTGCAAGTGCTATGGACAAAGTACAATTTCAATTACCAAAATAGGTGCTAATTTTCACCCATATTGACAGGGGCGATCCTGGTAATTTTGCGCCTGAGACGACCTTCCTTTTGCTGCCCCCACCCCTCTCCACGACACTCACCTCTTCAGTGCCCAAGGGGGTCAGGGGCGGTCCACATTGCACCGGAGGGGTCGGGTGGTCTACGTTGCTAGTGCAGAGAACGCGATTGTGCTCTCTGCACTAGAAGAGCCAAATTTCTGGGTTGAAAAGCGGAAATTTGGCTCTTAGTTACCAGGAGAGCAATTGTTGCTGCCCCTGGCAAACGGGGGCACTGCCGCCTGAGGCGAGTGCCTCAACTCACCTCATTGGTGGAGCGCCCCTGCATATTGATACATCGCACGCAAGTTAAATAGTAAGTGAAAAAAAAACATATTTGCCTTACTAAAGATGGACTATACAATGAGTTCCTTAACCTCTGTTACAATCAAGATCTTCCATGACCTATGCGGAGCTCATCAAACAGGGATTTCAGCGCCTCCATAAGCAGGAAATTGAAGTGAACAACAAATTCAGGAAGATGTGGAAGGAGAGCTTGGAATTTGATAGGAGCTTACAAAATGCCAAGAGAGAATCTCTCAAGTAAGTGATACCTGCAGTGAGAAAAATAAAGATTTCCTGAATATTTTATAATTCTTTTCTCAATAACATTTTTTTGTGTCAGTAGATATCACAGTCTTGAAATCATGTGTGAGACCAGTAGATAAACATATATTTTAGACAACTGTTTCTATCAATCTGCAGTTATGAATAATGCACTGAATCCAGGATTTGGCCTTATTCAGCAGGATTCCAAATACAAAGGGCCTGGCCAAACGGAATCCAAATCCTTAAAATCATGTGATGTCTTGTCACACAAATAAGAAAATTATGTTTTTTTCCCACATACTGTGCACTCTGTTCTTTTTAAGCCTTTCTTGTCCTAATTTGTACATGCTTTCTTAAGGCAGCTCATTCTACGTGGGCTACAGGTAATAGAGGGAAGACCACAAAGTCCTGGGCCTAGAACAGCAAGAATTTAGGGGTGGCATGTTGCCCAGGCGCATTCTAATTTTGTCTGAAACACTGACCCCAGTGCTCCAGCAAGTGTGTTTACAAGGATAGTTGGGTGGGCGCTAGGACCCTCTGGCCTAGGGTTGGCCAAATTAGAAATCCGGGCCTGATTACCAGGGAAAAAATAACAGTATTTGTCTCCTTGAAATACGAGTACAGTACAGGTTGAAATCAGTTTGCCTTGCATGCTTGCTGTTAAATCTATTCCTTGAGCATTTTTGTGAGGCCACACTCCCACAATCTTCAAAGTGATTTAATAACATGTTTTCCTATAGGGAAGAGAAGCAGATTTTGTCTCACAAAGCTGAAATGAAGAGGATTAGCCAGCAAATATTTTCTGACACCAAAGTAAGTAACTTGTTATCCTATTAGATCCTCCACTGTGCTAGCAATTTATTTGTTTGTTTGGCCATTGCTGGAAGAGAAATTAAATATAAATATAAGAAGGGTCATTTACAAACACAGTGCACAATTTTCAGGAACAAATTACTAGGTTTTTTTTACCAACAATGCAGCGTTTTTTCCTAGAATCCCTGAATAATTGCAGCCTGACACAACTATTTCTTGCAATCAAAGCAAATGTATTAGAAAGTGCATTGTAAAGCTGATGTTACGTTTCTATCCCATTAGGGACCTTTTTGAAGGCAACCATGCCTGTGTTCCAATCACATACATAACCTCTAACTGAACCAATCAGTGAAAAGTGACATCATCAACATGTATAATTATCATTTATAACATCTTTAACCATGTTAAAGTGACTAGTGCTTATTGAGACATACCATGGTTAAAGATGTTATAAATGATAATTATACGTTGATTATGTCACTTTAGACTTTCACTGGTTCACTCAGAGTATATGTACAGTATGTGATTGGAACACAGGCATGGTTGCCTTGAGAAAGGTCCCTGATGGGATCGTAACGTCATGTCGGCTTTACATGCACTTTCTAATACATTCACTTTGATTGCAAGAAATCCTGGTGTTGCTGGTCTTTTTTTTACTATATCTGGAACTATCTTACCATGCACCTAGTGCAGTGCTGCCCTATCCAAAATATATATATATATATATAGGGTGCAATTCACAGCTAACATATTAGTAGGGATTATGTCACTTTTGGTGAGCAGTGTTAAAGTAGCATTAGCATGTTATTCTTTTGGTGCAAGTTGGCTGAAACTATTGATTTAGCTCTGGGAACCCTGGAATTAGCACCACATTCAGGGTAATGGTAGCTGGTTCCCCAGCATCAGTAGCTTCATTCAAGCATAATTCAGAAGAGGAAGAATAGACAATAGTGCTTAGCACAACAATATGGAAAAGTATTCTGTACCTTAAATAACAGGTGTGACCACATTGCACTACATGTGGAAAGGAACCTTAATATTTCCTAGATTAAGGAATTAATTAATTTATAAATTTCCCAGTATTTATATAATGCTGACACTTTTTTGTAGCAAGAGTGTACATCATTCACTTAATCCCTGTTCTCGTGGAGTTTACAATCAAAGGTCCCTAATGAATTTTATCAGGAGTCAATTAAGCTTTCTGTATGTTTATGGATTGTGGAAAGAAACACAGGGAGAATTTACAAACTCATTGCAGATAGTACCCAGGCTGGATTTGAATCCATGACCCCAGCACCGAATCTGCTATCTGCTGAGCCTCTGTGATGTCCTAGCAGTGGTGTAATTTTTGTAGGGTTGCATTACATCCAGGATTTGGTTCAGAATTCAGCTGAATCCTAGCACTTCTTGCAGGATTTCAGCTGAAACAAGAACAAACAATTAAAGGCATGTGACTTGAAAGATGGAATTCAGTACATGACACAGCCCTCATTTTTTTATGTGTATTTGTTAGAATGTGAAGATTTTAGCATATTGTACATGCAGAAGTCTAAAAATGATTGCTTGGGAAATAAAGGAAAGATGATTTACGGTGCTGTGAAAGTTCTCTGGGCTGGTGATTTTTTTTTTTAAACAGAACTTGTTTGAATCCACTGGTGTACCTAACTTATTGGCACCTCCCAATTGAATTTGGATTTTCTTGTCCTTTAATTGTTAGGGATGTAATTGCTTTCTGAACATTATGCAAGTCGTTAAAGGGATACTGTCATGGAAAAACATTTTTTTTTCAAAATGAATCAGTTAATAGTGCTGCTCCAGTAGAATTCTGCACTGAAATCCATTTCTCAAAAGAGCAAACAGATTTTTTTATATTCAATTTTGAAATCTGACATGGGGCTAGACATATTGTCAATTTCCCAGCTGCCCCAAGTCATGTGACTTATGCTCTGATAAACTTCAATCACTCTTTACTGCTGTACTGCAAGTTGGAGTGATATCACCCCTTCCCTTTTCCTCCCCAGCAGCCAAACAAAAGAACAATGGGAAGGTAACCAGATAGCAGCTCCCTAACACAAGATAACAGCTGCCTGGTAGATCAAAGAACAACACTCAATAGTAAAAACCCATGTCCCACTGAGACACATTCAGTTACATTGAGAAGGAAAAACAGCAGCCTACCAAAAAGTATTTCTCTCCTAAAGTGCAGGCACAAGTCACATGACCAGGGGCAGCTGAGAAATTGACAAAATGTCTAGCTCCATGTCAGATTTCAAAATTGAATATAAAAAAATCTGTTTGCTCTTTTGAGAAATTGATTTCAGTGCAGAATTATGCTGGAGCAGCACTATTAACTGATTCATTTTGAAAAAAATTTTTTTTTCCCATGACAGTATCCCTTTAAAATAAAATCTACAGGGCAGGTGAAATGTACACATAAAGTAAAAGTGCCAATATACTGTACATTCAAAAGTTGTATAATATATTAGTCATATATTTATGTAACCTAAATATTTATCATTGTTACAAGTCGAATTTGCAAATCTGTTATATATACTTTTCAATACTGTACAATCGTCTTTAATAAGAACTTTTTTCTTTCAGTCTTCAGCTGGCCATGAAGAGAAGATAAAGCCATAATTTCATACTGCATGTAACACAGATTATATTTTAATTTTATTTTATAAATGTTCAGTAAAGCTTTGGGATACAAGACTGGCCAAATAAGTAATAGTGTTCATTCATATGAAACGTAGCAATAAAACTGATTTTCATCAGAAGATCACATTTCATATATAGGCTACAAAAACCCCATGATTAGTGTTGGTGGCCCAACTGACTTCGGATGGAAAAATTATAGTCAAAAATGGTAGGATGCTTGCTTCAGTTTACCAAGCAAATAATTTCAATGTAAGTCATGAGTGTTCCTAAAGTGGCAGTCCCTGTGGGCCCCAGACTCCTTAGTCCAACACTGTTTGTATATAAAACCCGTTTATGGTCTAGTGCTAAACATATTACAAATACCTAGATATTATGAAAAAATGGCTTATCCAAACTGGCCAAGGTCCACTTTTAAAAACAATTCTTCTCAAACAGATGAAGATGTATAGTGTGCACTGCTGAGTGAGGAATCTGTTTCAAGTCCTAATATTTAAATGAGTGAAAATGGTTTATGAAACCTATATAGACAAACTATTAGGTAAACGTTCAGTGTGTTCTATTGTAGATTGTTGTTCTCCAATTATTAGAAAAAAATTAAAAGGCTTTAGGTTAATGAAACATGTTTGAATGGTCACAATATTTTGATTTGGGAAAGTCAGCCAAAAGTAAACAAAATAGCAGCTTTCAATCTTACAGCCTCTATTTTGTTCATTGGCTGAATTAATGGATGTTTGCAGTATACCAACAATTGCAAAGAAAACATATAGTTGCTATCAAAACATGTTTTTTATTTCCAGTGATTGACAAATATTGGTAAGAAGAAAAACAAATAGTGTTTTCAAAATAGCAAAGATCAGCCATTATATTTATGAGGGAATGGACAATTTAATAGCCCTGGGCATTCAGCAAAATATTGCATATATAGTTTCATGGATATTTTAACTGACAAAATTATTAAATTTTAAAATAATTTAAACTGCTAAAATAAATGCTGCTGTTCTAAAAAAGAATGCTTGGATGGAATAATAAAGGAAGTATTACATGTAGGCATAATCACAGCTGACAGACATCCTAGCATTACAAAATTGCCAAAAGAGGAATACACCATTTTTTATTTCCAGTGATTGACAAATACTGGGAAGAAGAGAAACAAATAGCGTTTTCAAAATAGCAAAAATCAGCCATTATGTTTATCAGGGGGTGGACAAATTGATAGCCCTGGGCATTCAGCAAAATATTGTGTATAGGGGGGCGTGGTCTGATGGCGCACTGAGTGAGACGTGTTTTGTGGAGCTCTGACACACTGCTATCCTAAGCTCTTACTAGACCTGCTATTCCTCGCCCAAATGAGGAGAAATCAAAAAGCACCGACTGTTAGTAACACCCCAAAGATCCCTGCCTCTAAACGGAACCGGGACATCGAGGAATTCTTTGAGAAACCCCATGAAGAGGCGGAGAGGTCCGGTGACTCCAATATGGCGGATGACGAAGATCAGCGCTCCGTGAGTGATACGCAGCTACTAACCCCGGACACCCCTGCTCTCCAGACACTCTTGGCTGCTCTACCCAACAAAGCGGATTTGGCTCAGCTCTTGTCGGACATACAGTCATCGATAAAACAAGAGGTAACTGGCCTGCAGACAGAGCTGACTAAAATGGCGGGCAAACTTATGGCTGTGGAAACGGCCCAGTCGGGCCTACTTGACAAGACCGACCAGTTATCTGCAAGAGCCACTAACCAAGAGCGGCAGATTTATATGCTAAAAAGGGCGACGGAAGATTTAGAAAATCGCAACAGGCGCTGCAACATCAGAATCAGAGGGCTTTCTGAAAAGGCTGATCTCCCAGAAGCCCGCCAATCTGTCGAAGGCCTTTTCCGACAACTACTAGGCCTGGGCGCGGAGGAACCACTTCTAATCGAAAGGTTCCACAGAGTGATGTTTGGGAGGCAGGGGAAACCTAGGGATCTGCTATGCTGCATGCATCGTTTTGCCCGAAAAGAGGAAATCCTACGCAGAGCTAGGGAATCGGGAGATCTGATCATTGATGGCGACAAGATTGAGCTCTATCAGGATCTGGCTCACTCTACGATTCTACAACGCAGATTTCTGAAAGAGATAATAGATGTCCTTCGATCCCGAAAAGTTGTTTACCGTTGGGCTTTTCCGTTTGCCTTGGCGGCCAGACACAATGGCACTTGGATATACCTCCGGGAACCCGCTGACGCAAGCCGCTTCTGCTCTGCCCTGGATATCGCATCTCCGGACCTCTCCGCCTGGGCCCACTACGTTTACGGTTCTGAGGATTTCGTACCTGATGGCTGAACGGAACGTGCCAGCTTCCAATATCGCTTACTTACCTGAATCTGAAGTGACCTGCATCAGGTACCATGTGATCCCTATGGCTGACAATCTACGGTAATCCTGTAGTGCTCAGATGGCTTCTGAGCGTGACGTATCTAGTTTTTGTTTTGTTTTTACTTGGTTTTACCTTTGGGGAATAGTCCCCTTTGACTTATATGCCTCTACTATCTACTATTATCACCGCTTCACAGCTGTTACTGGGGCAACATTTCCAGGGCATGTCTATGCTCGGCACGCCAGGACATTTCCATACGCTGATCCCCTCGTGATGGGCTCATTGCCTGAATTTTTTTAGATATGCATAGCCTGCTTGACATCCGTTAGTGATATTTTGGATCCTTATATGTGTAACGTTACATCTCTACTCCCCCGGGGTTTTTTTTTTTTTTTTTTTTTTATTTATGCCGGGTTGGAGCCCCTGTTTGGGGTGCAGAACACTTTGATCATTCATGTGCGTGAGTTTATAATGACCGCCGTTGAAGTACTCTGTTTATTTACTCATACTTATATTTCGCAGGTTGTATCATTGAGCAGTCTCCCTATGTCTGCGTCTGTGAGTGCAGATTATATGCAATGCTACTGTGCAGCTATGTTCTGTATATATCTGTTATGCATACTAGGGATGGTAGTGATATGGGGCTTTCTCCTTTTTTTAATTTTTTTTTTTTTTTTTTTTTTACTATCACTATGTTTAGTTTCTCGGGCATATATCAGGCTACTATGAGGTGCTTGGCCCAGGTTAGCAGTTAGACTCTCCAGTCTCTATGGTTTGCATAAAACTCCTAAAGTGTTTATGATCTCAATGTTTACTGTTAATTGTGTTGGAGCAACACGCTCGGTTAGCTCCTAGACCCTCCCCTCTTTTACGCTCCACGGTCATCCCTACTACTCGGGGGTAACAGTTCGTAGTATCCCCGTTAGTAAGAGCGTACTACCCTTTTGGGGAGACGAATTCTTTCCTCTTCTCCCTTATACATTTTCTTGACCCTCTTTCCATCTTCTTCCCCCTTCCTTTATCTCCCTACTTTCCTGTACACACTCTCTAGCCAACCCCTCTAGCCCCTCTTCCTATCCTTTGGTCTTACTCTTACTCTCTTCCCTTCCTCCCCTCCTTCTCCCTTCCTTTCTCCCCCCATTTTTTTTTTTTTTTTTTCTTCTTTCTTTGTTCCCTTCCTTTGTTTCCTTATTTCTCTTTCCCCTCCTCTCTCTTCTTTACTCACTTCTTCCTTGGTCTACCCCTAGTATATTGCCATAATGCAGTCACGACAACAGCAAGTAGCGTCACGAGGTACTTCTCAGGTAAAAGTGGTCAGCATAAATGCAAACGGTCTCAATTCTCCCAAAAAACGTATTCTACTCAGTGCAGAACTGCGAAGGCTAAAGACTCAGGTAGCTTTTATTCAAGAAACCCACTTCAAAGTGGACTCGGCCCCCCGCTGGTCCAACAAATATTTTCCAGAGATATATAGTAGTGTTCCCCAACAGAATAAAACTAAGGGGGTGGCTATCCTCTTTGGCAGGAACTTCCATTTTAAGGTTCTCTCCACCAAAAAGGATCCCAATGGAAGGTTTGTTTTTGTGAAGGGTACCCTAGGTACTCAGAAAATCACCTTTGCCAATGTTTACTTGCCTAACGATCATCAAGACGTAGCGTTTCACAATATCTCAGAAGCTCTCCTGAGCTTCATGGACGGCCTCTTAATCTTGGGTGGGGATCTGAATGTTCCTCTCGCTCCTCTCATAGATTGTTCCACATGCACATCCAGCGTTCCGGTGAGTGTCTCTCGTAATATAGTTAAAGAACTACACCGCCTGCAGGTAGTTGATGCATGGCGTCTTGTCCAACCTACAGGAAAGGACTATACTTTCTATTCCGCCAGACATAACCTCTATACTAGAATTGACTATCTGTTCCTGTCCCACCACCATCTTGGTGCTTTGGGTGATGCTGAAATTTACACGCGCACATGGTCCGACCATGCTCCTGTGTCTGTGACGGTGTCTCTGTCTACGGATTTCTCTAGAGATGGCACTTGGAGGGTGAACGAATCTGGGCTAAAAGACAAGGCGTTTCTAGACGAACTTAGGGTAGCCCTCCAAAATTATTTTGTGGAAAATGTGACTGATGATGTTAACCCTCTTACGGTCTGGGAAGCACATAAATGCTGCATTAGGGGTATTCTTATTCAAATGGGCTCTAGGAGGAAGCAGGCACATAAGGCTAAACATGAGAAGTTGTTACTTGCTATCCGGCAATTGGAGACTACCCATATGAGTACCTCCGATGCAGCCACTCTGGCGAAATTAGTAGAATTACGCACAGACCTGACACACCATCATGACCTCTTCATAGAGAAAGTCATAACGAGAATGAGGCATCGATTTTACGAGCATGGGGACAAATGCGGTAGATTACTTGCTCGTCTCTTGCGTTCACAGGTCACCAGGAATTACATCCATAGCATTCAACCCAAGACAGGGGGTGCTTTACACCACAGCCCCCTTATAGCTCAGGAATTCCATAGGTATTATTCCGCTCTCTATCAGCTCGAATCCCCCACAGTAGTGGACGGCATCCCTCACACTGATGCTATCGACACTTTTCTTAACTCTGTTGCTCTCCCTAGCTTGAATTCAGATCAGCAATCAGCTCTTGACGCAGACATTACGGCTGATGAAGTTTCCCAAGCAATTAAAGCCTCACCGACGGGCAAAAGCCCGGGACCGGATGGTTACACTGTGAGTTATTATAAGGCATGCTCAGATCTCCTTATCCCCCAGCTGACTAAAGCGTTTAACGCTCTGCAGTCGGATGCCCATCTCTCCCACACTTCCCTAGAGGCACACATCTCACTGTTATTGAAAACTAATAAAAACCCAGTGGACCCTGGCAGTTATAGGCCTATCTCCCTGATAAATGTCGATGTCAAGCTCCTAGCAAAGATAGTCGCTTCCAGAATACAAAAAGTACTAAACCCATTAATCGGTCTTGACCAAACTGGCTTTATCCCTGGTAGAGAATCAAGAGACAATACTAATAAAGTAATTAATATACTTCATTACGCAAAGCGGACCAACACACCCCTCATGCTCCTGTCCACTGATGCCGAAAAGGCCTTTGATAGGGTTAACTGGACATACATGTTTAGGTGCCTCACAAAATTTGGATTGGGTGAACGTATTAGTAAATGGATACAATCTCTGTATGATGGACCCGTAGCCAGAGTTAGAGTCAATGGGGTGCTTTCCGAGTACATACACATCAAGAATGGCACTAGGCAGGGATGCCCTCTTTCCCCTACTCTATTCGCCCTCGCGCTGGAACCTCTTCTGGTGCATGTTAGGTCTCACTTAGATATTTCTGGTGTTGCGGTTAGGGGCATACAACAGAAGATTGCAGCTTACGCTGATGACCTGCTTTTCTTCATAACTAATCCTATTATATCAATCCCCAATTTGAATAATCTACTAGATACGTATAGCCAATTAAGCAATTTTAAGATAAACTTCTCCAAGTCAGTTGCACTAAATATCTCTATCCACCCACAAACGATTCAGGGACTCTCTCAGAATTTCCCGTATAGCTGGGCGCACCGACAGATCACGTATTTAGGTATTACGATTACAAAAGACTATGAGGATTGGGTGGAAATCAATTGTAAGAAACTACACAACACGTTAGCCAAAGATTTTCGAGCCTGGTCTAAGCAGCCTTTGTCATGGGTGGGTCGAATAAATGTCGTTAAGATGAATGTCATGCCCCGTTTGCTCTATCTGTTTCAATGTGTTCCGCTCCTCTATCCTGCCAACTGGTTGAAGACCTTTCAATCCTCTATTGTTAAATTTATATGGAATAACAAATCCCCTAGAATCAAATCTGTTCTCCTATACAGGAAAAAAATTGATGGCGGTCTGGCCCTCCCGGACTGTACACGCTATCTTAGAGCATCGATACTTAACAGGATACTTGATTGGTCTTACCATGTGGACTATAAGGGATGGGTTGAAATCGAACAACAATCCTCGGGTACACACCTTCTGCACTTACCTTGGATTGATAAGCTACATCGGAGGATATTGTACCCTTCACACCCGTTACTTAAAAACACCCTGAAGATTTGGGATCTGGTAAAATGTAACTCTAGTATCACATCTTTCCCTTCGCCCCTCATGCCGATCACGAACAATCCGGCGTTCCCAGCAGCACTTAGGCCCAAAGCATTTCACGAGTGGTTAGTGGATGGCCATCTACAATTTATACATGTGATGGAGAAAGGGCAGCTCGCTAGCTTGGAGCTTCTTAGGCAAGTCAGACCTAATGAGTCCCTCCAAGATTATAAATATTGTCAGATTAAACACTTCTTTGCCTATCTGGGAGGTGACAAAGTGCTTGGGAGACCACTAACCCCATTTGAAAAATTATGCATTCTGGAGATCCCTCCGTCACATACGATATCGCTTATTTATGACTTGTTGGGGCCGGTGTTGGCAAGAAAGCAACTACCATTTATTAAGGCATGGGAAAGAGACCTGGGCTTAGATATCCCTGAAGATTTGCATAAACGAGGCATAGCTAATCTGATGTTCAGTTCTAGATGTTGCAAAATTCAAGAGCTAAATTATAAGATTTTATGTAGGTGGTATTACACACCGGTCAAATTGAACCGCATTTACCCCGCTGTTAGTCATTTGTGTTGGAGGTGTAAAGTTAATGTCAGCTCTCTTTTACACATTTTCTGGGAATGCCCCGACCTTGCTGAATATTGGGCCACGATCCTACGTCTTTGCTCTACTATCTTAGGGAGGCAGTTGCCCAACTCCCCTGCTCATATACTACTATTTTGGGAGCTAGAGAGTGTGGATGGTCCCTCAGATGTATCTTTAGAGCGACATCTGCTAAATGCTGCCAAGGTACTCATCCCCAGACTGTGGAAATCCACCGTCCCTCCTTCTGTTAAGGATTGGGCCGTGAAAGTCAATGAAATTGCCAAATTCGAGGAGCTATCCACTTTCTCTAGTAAGCAACACTTACAATATAGGGATGTATGGTTGAGATGGTTGATATTCAGGGAAACAGATGACTATGCGCTACTCTTTACGTCCTGAGAAGGGTGACTCTGAGGTATCCTTAGGCCTGCCCGTCACCCCTGTACTAGGCCCTCCCCAGGCTGGGGGGCTTTGTCATTTACTCTTAAATGCATGTAACTGGCGATATCTCTAGCGGGTGTACTTTGCTGTATTGTTCTGTAATGAAGTATTGCAATTTTATACCTCTGTACTGCATGATATGATATTGTAGGCCTAGACCTTTCCCCCTTCCCCCCTTCCTTTCTTTTTTCTGTACCCCCCCCACACTTTTGAAAATCAATAAAAACATATTTCAAAAAAAAAAAAAAAAAATATTGTGTATATAGTTGTGTATATAGGGCTGTGATGCCCTAAAGAACTAATAAAGGCTTTTTAAATAAGAAGAAAATCCTGTGGTGCTGTTCTAACTAATGTTCCTCCTATAGTTTCATAGCTATTTTAACTGACAAAATGATTGGTTTTAAAATATTTCAAACTGCTAAAAAAAATTCTGCTGTTCTAAAAAAAAGAAGGTTTTCAAGAATGCTTGGATGGAATATTAAAGGAAGGGTTAAATGTAGGCATAATTACAGCTGACAGACATTCTGGCATTACAAAATTGCTAAGAGAGGAATACACCAATACTGGCCATCAATATGATATTTGCCATTATACCAATAGCAAAAAAAATGGCAGGAATTAATATAGTAATCTGCATTCACCCAATTTCTAATTATTTTTGGTAGTCGGCAAAAAAATTGCAATCCAGATTATTCAAAGTAGACATTTGTCTTACATCACAAAAAAAAAGACTCCTGGATTGAAAATGAATATTGTATAAAAATGAAAATGAAATCTTTTGCATGTGACCATCCTCTTATGATGAAAGAGGAAACAGAAACACATACATTGATTAAAATAAACAATCCTGCATATAAACAGGTAATAAAAATAATCACCAATCGACAATTATGGCAAGATCTTAATCTAAATCATTTTTGTATACAGGGAAGGTGGAAGTATACAACAGCATGTCATTAAAATCCAGACCCCCCCCCCAAAAAAAAATTACTTTGGCATTGATGTCATGCATGCACGCAAATGTCTAGCTGCAAAAAATCATTCAGCAATTGGGAGTATATTGGGGCCAACAGAGTACAAGTGGAATCTGATACAGGCAAGGATTAAGGGTCAAAACAAGAGAAAGTCACAAAAGTACACCAAGATTAATGTTTGGAACTTGATAAGCAAATAGTCCCACAGGAAATGTAAAAATGAAGTACAGAGGCGTAACTAGTTATTAATGGGCCCCACAGCAAATTGTTTTTCAGGACCCCAAAATGTGTAGCAGTTTACCAGTTTTACCAATATTTATTGAACTTATATACCCTATACCTCCTGGGCCCCCTGCAGCCACAGGGTCTGCTTCCTCTTTGGTTATGCCCTGATGAAGTGTCAAAACAGATACAGCATCAGAACACATCCAGTGCAGCATTAGGATGTATGCATGTATTACATCTATTTTTACATCACTTTCTTAGATATTTACGTCACTACTATTCATTCATTCATTACAGTAATAAGCAAACTGTATGTTCAGCAAAAGTCTATTAAACTCATGTTGAACAAGAAGGTATGCTGTTGTCCATTTAAACGAACAGTTATACCATGAAACATGAAAGTGTATAAAAGTAACTAAAATAAACAATCGCGCACACAAACACACAACTTTTACCAGTGCAGAGCAAAAGTGCATTTTATTTTATTTACTTTAATAAAATTGGTGTTACTAGTCAAAATGCTCGAGATCAAAAAGTGCTAATGTGGACAGTTTGTGGGGGGGGTTAATTTAAAATGGATTGGTTCATTCTTATAATATGAATTTTTTACATGTCTTTTTAATAAATCCTTTTTATAAATACTGCAATTTGCTTACTGCTGCACTTTAACCATGCACAAGCTTTTCAAGCACAGGTTGCTTTAGTTCATGACAGATAAAACAAGTGAGTGTTGCTTATTGTTATGTTTATATAATAATAGGAATATAGTTGAACTGCACCCTTTTATTCTGTATTACGGTGTGTACTTTTCCCCTTGTCACTTTCCTGGTATTAAAATATTACATTTATATTGCAGCCAGTCTAAACGTATAGGCATATATGCTATGTGAGAGAAGTGCAAAGAATACAAAACTATGCAGCTTGCAGTAACTTTACCCTCTCTGAAGGAAAAGTTTACTAATATAATAGAGCCCTTTAACATATAAGGATGGAGCAACATCATGGGCTCCCTACCATGTATGGCTTAATGATCCATGACATGGGGGAATTCCAGAACTGGATGCTTTGTACACGTTCCTTGCACTTTGCTTGTAATAAATGAAGGTGGTTATGTTTAACAGAAGTCATGTTACTGCTGAATAGTGGAATATTTAAGGAATCATCAGCTAGTAAATAACAATATCCTTTGGCAAACCCTGGGTTAATTGTTCCTGGAAATAATGATTACATTTTACTATTGTTAACAACACCCAAAAATCCTTGAAGTGTGTTATGAGCTTCTGAGGAAGTGGCCGGTAGCCACGAAACATGTAAAGCAGGCAGCCTACAATATGTTCTGGGCATGCCTTCACCATTTTTAATGATTCTTCAATAAATTTATATTTTTTAACGGATGAATAATCGGCTCCTTTGGTGCTCCATGTTTCTTGTGCTCTATATGGAACTTGGCTCCGTGGGATCGCAGTGTTTGTGCAGCACGCTGAAGCAGAACTCTGACCGGTAAGTGCTCCCACGTTTATTCATTGCTAGTGTGTTATGTGCCCCAGGTATGTTCCCCCTGCCCCTATTGATAGTTTTTGCATGTTTTCCTGAGGTGAGATACAATTTGACAGCAGTTTATAAATAAGAGAAAGTGGTGAGCCAATCCTCAAATTTATTGAAGTTAATATCATCTTAAACTACCCAGTCAAAATATTGATTTTGTAGTGCACTGCTCTCTAGCTACAGGGACTAGAAGTCTGCTCACATGACATAGTTCATTTGCTGAAGTCCCGCCTCTTCTTTCTTGGCGGGAAACATATTTGTAAGCTCCTTAGTCAGGACTGGATCTGTGTGGAACAGGAGAGTGGCAGCCCTGTCATATATCTATCTTTACTGGGTGGTAGCAGTTACAATTACAGAGGTTAATGAAAGCTCAGCTGTTGTATACTTTGTTGTTTTATGACAAAACTGCTCCATGTTTTCATTGTAGAAATTGCCATTGTGATGTGTAATTTGACAGCAGTACATTAGTGACTGTGAATCACTTTTCCACCAGAGATTTTTATGCAGATTTTTTCCTGATCATATGATTGATTTTAAGACAAAGTCACACATGATATTGGATATTCATTAACTATGTAATTGCTGGAGCAACCTGATAAATCATCAACATTTGCTCTGTGTGCTATTGCCCTCAGAAAGCATTGAGTGAGTTCCTGTGATCCTTTGTTTGGGGCCCCAGAATCTCCAGCTGGTAATGTTTGGATGGGCTGAGTTATTATAATTTAATAAAGACCACCACCACCAGGGAAACCCATGGTCCTGTTTCTGACAGCTGATGTCAAAACAGTTCTATTTATTGTTTACTTTTTTTTTTGTAAATTCAAATAGTCTTCCAAATTACGCAAAGATACAAAAAATCCAAGGTCCCAAGCTTTCTGGAAAATAAAGTCTATAACTGTAGTTTTTATAAAAAATGTTATAACAAAGTTCTGTTGTGAAAAGAAAATTATTTCATTAATAAACACTGGGCAAATTTGCTTCTGGGTAGTAAACCAAAGCATGTTTGCTTTTATAATTCTTCCTGAAAAAGCTAATCTCTTATTGTTTGGTAAACTTGAATATAATTGAACCACATGTGCCCTGTAAAAGGCAGCTAAATGCCTCATTAATGTATTGCACACACTGTAACTGACTAGAAGATGTAAATTGATTCAGAATGGAGAGAGGTAAAAGGGGTTGTTCGCCTTTAAAATAACTTTTTAGTATTGTGTTGTAGAGATTGATAATTTTATTTTTTTGTGGGTTTTTGAGTTTTGTAGCTTTAAATTCAGCAGCTCTCCAGTTTTACAATCTGGTTGCTAGGGCCAAAGGTCCCTAGCAACCATGCATTGATTTGAATTAGAGACTGGAATATGAATAGGAGAGTGCCTGAATAGAAAAATGAGTAATAAAAAGTAGCAATAACAATACATGTGTAGCCTTACAGAGCATTTGTTTTTTAGATGGGGTCAGTGATCCCCATTTAAAAACTGGGAAGAGCCTGAAGAAGGCAAACATTCAAAACTATAAAAAAGAAAAAATGAAGTCCAATTGAAAGGTTGCTTAGAATTAGCCATTCTATAACATACAAAAGTTAATGTAAAGGTGAACCACCTCTTTAACCTCTGTCCATTCTGAATCAGTTTACATCTTGTCATCTGATTGGTACTTAATGTTGCATTTTTGCAAAACTCTGGGACATCAATGATTACTACAGATGCATACGCAAATATGTAGAGTTGTACATATTTCTATAGTCATACATTCTGCAAATGCCAGGAGAACAGCACTACATCCACTCAGCACACATGTGCATATACCCTAGAACACGACGCAAACTACATTTCTAATGCATTTATATTAGTCTAGTCTATTCATAGTACAGGTATGGGACCTGTTATCCAGAATGCCCATGTGAGATGGGGTTATCCAGATAACAGATCTTTCCATAATTTGAATCTTCATACTTTAAGTCTACTGGAAGATTAGGCTGGTTTTGCTTCCAATAAGGATTAATTATATCTCAGTTTAAATCAAGTAGAAGATACTGTTTTATTAATAGAGAGAAAAAGGGAATAATTTAAAAAAAAAATTGGATTATTTGGATAAAATGGAGTCTATGGAAGCCAGCCTTTCTGTAATTCCAGCTTTCTGAATAACGGATAATGAATCCCATACCTGTACTAAAATGTCTACTTATACTGTGCAATGCTTGGAACATGTTTTTTTCTTTAGGTGACAAAAACAGTCTTTGCTTTTCATGAAATCAATGGAGGATCAGGTTGTTGAAGAAGAAGTAGGATTTCATGATGAGGTACAGTGAATAAAATGGCTAAGCTAAATTAAGGTGGCCATACACAGAGAGATCTGCTCATTTGGTGATGTTGACAAACAAGCAGATCTCTCCCCGATATGCCCACCTTGAGGTGGGCGATATGGGACTGATCCGTAAGTGGAAGGCAGGATCCCGAGGTTCTGCAGTTCACTCCCTTTGCCGGTATATGACCTGTTCTCCCTCAGATCGACCAAAAATGCAAACAACCTTTTCTTCAAATGAAGATATACCAGCGCTAAAAAGCTCAGGGTAGACACAAAAAGAAATGCAAACACGATATAGTGTAGTAGTTTTGAATTATATGCGATATATAACCCTCTGTGCGATAGCTATATGATGTGGTTTTGGGGTCTTCCACCAAGGGGTTAAAAAGCCTTTCTTCCGTGCTTTTTATAAATAGTATGACCACCTCCTGTGTGGGGCAGTGGGTACTTACAGACGTTTATAATTATCACCAGCATGTAATTAAATCCCTTGTCCTATTCTTGGTAAGTGTGTGGGGCAATGGGTACTTACAGACGTTTATAATTATCATCAGCATGTAATAAAATCCTTTGTCCCACTCTTGGTAAGCTCCAGGTTTCTAAAAAGCATATGCTAAAATCGTGTAAAAACTTCTTTAATAAATTTAAATAGATAAAAACATAGATTGCACTCACATGTGTGTGCTTAATATAAGCATAAAAAGCAGTTTGCATTGGGGTTCTCAAGTCCTGCGGTCCATTGTAAGATGTTACACTTTGCCTGGCGTTTGTTGGTAAGACACGCTGATCCTGGTCCCCCTCTGATGACGTCACTGCTCAGCCGACGCGTTTCGTCTATTGCGACTTTCTCAAGGCTTGTAGTTTCTTAGTGCGCATATGCGCCTTTTTAAGACGGACCTTAACCATGGATGCGCATGCGCACCTCTTCTTCATTTGGAACGCACGCGTCTCCATGGCAACCCGCCTTTCTACATTACACGATAGTGGCATATGCTATTGGGGAGAAATTGTAATGAATTTTCTTAGCGATCTAATAGGAAAAGCAGTAGTTAGGCATATCCTTTAGTGTCATTAGTTTGGCTTGTGTGTGGTATTACAGTCTATGGTTGCCATGGAGATGGTATAACTCAGCGCCTTCAGTCGAGGTTAACATGAGCAACCATGGTCCAACTGGATTTCTTGTATATACATATTTTGAAAAAATATATTCATTATTACAACATTCCACATCTTGCCTAATTCCAATAATTACATCCCTGGTTGTGTATATGATTCGGCCTTAGGCTACTGTTATTGTGTATATTTGTTATTTTTTCTATAGGAATGCTCTTAAGTTTATATCTATATTTAGGCCTTTTGGTACAAAAGTTTCCAACATATGTATCCATTTGCTTTCACATTGTAAGGTTTTTCTCACTAAATTCCCTGGATATGGATACATATGTTGGAAACTTTTGTACCAAAAGGCCTAAATATAGATATAAACTTAAGAGCATTCCTATAGAAAAAAATAACAAATATACACAATAACAGTAGCCTAAGGCCGAATCATATACACAACCAGGGATGTAATTATTGGAATTAGGCAAGATGTGGAATGTTGTAATAATGAATATATTTTTTCAAAATATGTATATACAAGAAATCCAGTTGGACCATGGTTGCTCATGTTAACCTCGACTGAAGGCGCTGAGTTATACCATCTCCATGGCAACCATAGACTGTAATACCACACACAAGCCAAACTAATGACACTAAAGGATATGCCTAACTACTGCTTTTCCTATTAGATCGCTAAGAAAATTCATTACAATTTCTCCCCAATAGCATATGCCACTATCGTGTAATGTAGAAAGGCGGGTTGCCATGGAGACGCGTGCGTTCCAAATGAAGAAGAGGTGCGCATGCGCATCCATGGTTAAGGTCCGTCTTAAAAAGGCGCATATGCGCACTAAGAAACTACAAGCCTTGAGAAAGTCGCAATAGACGAAACGCATCGGCTGAGCAGTGACGTCATCAGAGGGGGACCAGGATCAGCGTGTCTTACCAACAAACGCCAGGCAAAGTGTAACATCTTACAATGGACCGCAGGACTTGAGAACCCCAATGCAAACTGCTTTTTATGCTTATATTAAGCACACACATGTGAGTGCAATCTATGTTTTTATCTTTTTAAATTTATTAAAGAAGTTTTTACACGATTTTAGCATATGCTTTTTAGAAACCTGGAGCTTACCAAGAGTGGGACAAAGGATTTTATTACATGCTGATGATAATTATAAACGTCTGTAAGTACCCATTGCCCCACACACTTACCAAGAATAGGACAAGGGATTTAATTACATGCTGGTGATAATTATAAACGTCTGTAAGTACCCACTGCCCCACACAGGAGGTGGTCATACTATTTATAAAAAGCACGGAAGAAAGGCTTTTTAACCCCTTGGTGGAAGACCCCAAAACCACATCATATAGCTATCGCACAGAGGGTTATATATCGCATATAATTCAAAACTACTACACTATATCGTGTTTGCATTTCTTTTTGTGTCTACCCTGAGCTTTTTAGCGCTGGTATATCTTCATTTGAAGAAAAGGTTGTTTGCAGATATGGGACTGATCCGATCATGGGCCCTAGGGCCAAAACGATCGGATCATAATGCAGGAATACACGGGATCCAACGGGATTTTTAGTCTCAGCCAGATATTGATCAGTGAAGCCCATCGGAGGGCTACTGACAGCTTTTATCGGCCCGTGTATGGCCAGCTTTATATAATCTTAAAGGGCCAAAATGATAACAAATATGCATTTTGTTTGACATTCTATTTTTTATGTTTACAAATCTTTTTAACCAGTAGTCCTGATTACCTCCATTTCTGCTGTTTGATGGTGTTTTGTGCATATGGGGAAAGTTTGAGGGGCATTTTCCTAACCACCTTAATGTTAACTTGATGGGAGGCATCGGGGGGGGGGGGTGATTTTGGACACTGAAAAAATATATAAAAATAAATACATGAAATTAATATAATATGACCCCCCCCCCCTCTTACCTGATTTGAGTATGCCAATTCTGGGCACATGCAGTTATTAAGTATGAGAGGTATCTCTCCCCCCCCCCCGCCCCATCAGCTACTAGATTTAGTCACAATTGTCTGGTAGTAGGTTGGGCATTTAAGAAAAAAACTGCTTTTGTTTTTTTTATATACAGTATATGTAGGCACCTGATTATTGCCCTTGAAGCTGCCACTCTAAGCACAGGCCTTTGGGTGCTTAACTAGAATATATGACCCTAATTGCAGAATAGCTTTAAAGGTGAGTTTTACCTTTAAAGGCCACCCCTTCAAACTCATGGCAGCTGATTCCGCTGAGGAAAAACCCCCACACCCACATGTCAGGTAGTTAAATCTTATCACAAGATAAGCTTCTGTCTGTTGAAGAGTAATAATAATAATATTTATGCCATGATGCTTCCACCTTCACAATGTTTTAGAAATCCTTTTCACTGTCCCAATTCACTGGGGGGAAGGGTGGTCTTGTCCTTTAAATTAACTCTTGCCATATTATAGAAGGGCATTTTATAAGCAACATTTCCATTGGTCTGCCATTGCAATATGATAGTTAATGGCACTGCCAAGTAAAAGTTCAGATTTATTATTCCTTTCATAATAGGTTATGCCATTTTAAGTACACACAGGTTCAATATAAAGCACAGGTTTATGCCATCTTATACAAGCCATGTTCGAGAACTAGCCAGCTATGCATTGTAGAAAAGGAAAAAAGCATATATCTCGGAGGGGGAACCACTTTTAATACAAGGGAGCTGTACTGATTGACATATAAAACTGCCAAGAGAGTGCAGCTTCAGTGCTTGTAGAATAATAAAACACATTGGCGTTTTCTCTGCCAATGTCAAAACAACAGAAGAGTAATTATGTGGATACGCTAACAATTTGGCATGTAAAATTATTATTGCCAGAATTAACCCAGAGACTTACTTTTCCCATAGTAAACTTTAATTGACATAGGTTAGGTGTATAGTAGTGATGTGTGGGTCGAGAATTTCTCGACCTGCACCCGACCCTAACCCGTCGGCTCCCTACACGCACCCCCGACCCGGGCCCGCTGCTCCCCTTTATTTATAGACCCGCGCCCGCAGTAACGTCACAAAAGGGGTGAGTCAGGCTCAAGTCTATAAATTCCGGCGCCGGAAGCTGGCAGCACTTTGTATCCAGGGGTCAGCCCGAACCCGCCCGACCCGCAGGTAAACCCACGGGTTCCGCGGGTCGCGCATCACTAGTGTATAGGTTTACCACTGGTTCAGAAACTGAAAATATTGTTAGTCATTCTGCTTTACAGAAAAAAAAGTATAATTTGTATTTAACAAATCTTTCCTAATGATAATAGGTAATCAATAAGATGAAGATAAAGAACAGAAAATCTCTTGGTCAAAGTATGGTACTTCAGCTTCTAATTAATTTGTCTTTATTTCTGTTTCAGGAGTCATTTTTCCATGATATTGAAATGTTACAGAAGCAAGGAATTGTATGTATATGCTGTGTATTTTATTTTTAGTTTCAAAAGGGGTTAATGTTGAATGTCTGTTGAAAAGTTGAAGCTAATTGAAAGCAATTGATGTTTTCAGAGCACAAGATATCTTATCGGAGACTCATTTTTTTAGCAGATGTATTAGAGCTCACTCAAATAATCAGACTCCCAATTCCTGCATGACTGGCCCACTGGGAAACCAGGAAAACTCCGGGTGGGCCCAGGTGTCAGTTGGTCCTCTTGCTCTTAAACATTTGGTCTATTTCATGGCCATTCCCTATTTCTTTAAGGGGCTTAGAAATGAAAGAATATAATATAGTATTGTAGAGATAAAAGACTAGGAGAATAAAGAGGTTGAGTGAAGAAAGGTGGAATAATAGTTTGGAAAGTGGGCCCATGGTCTAAGGCAGTGCTGTCCAACTTCTGTGATAACGAGGGCCAGAATTCTTCTGGCCTACATGGTGGAGGGCCTATAATGGAAGCCAGTATTAGCCACTCGCTGTTTTTAAACCACACCCACTATAAACCACACCCATGTTACCACAAAACCATGTCCACATTATTTGTGGAAGCACACCAAAAAACCAAATGGTCGGTGCTCACTGCAGGGATATAACTCATCACACATATGTGAAAAAGGTTAAGTCATACCCTTAATTCCATATGCCTCATCTTCCCCTGTGGATAAAACAGCAAACCAAGCACATGATTAAACACCTTAGGAGCCCTTAAAAATAATTTTTAAATGCTAACAAACCCCCACAAATACCAGACTTATGTTCCACAGGCAGAACAGGGCACACACAGGCAGAGTATGGCACACACAGGGAGCATAGGGCAGGCAGAGTATGACACACACAGGGAGCATAGGGCAAGCAGTGTATGGCACACACAGGCAGAGTATAGCACACGCAAGTACCATTGGGCAGGCAGAACAGAGCAGGAGACAGGAAAACCTGTCAGGACCACTCTAAGATGTACTACATACAGTGACACAGTGCTGGTGTTCCTCCAGCAGTTTGTATGAGTTGTATGGGCAGTTTCAGTCTGGGTCACAGGTGTGAAAAATACAGGGCTTTAGGGTGTGAAAAAAAGAGGTGTCACAAGTGTGAACAATGCAGGGGGGATTACATGTGTGAACAATACAGAGGATTACAGTCTGAATTTCAGGTTTAAACAATGCAGGGGTCAGTTAATCTCTGTAGTGATACCCATTATATTTTACACATGGTAACAGACACAGCAGGCAGACTTTCATGTGGGGGGCCACATAAGGGGGATCACAGGCCAGCCGTGGTCTAAGGTTTACTGGTGGGCCCCTGGCATCTCAGTCCGACACTGATGATATTGCTTTTACTGGGGAGTTGCTAGACATCAACTATTAAATGCGCTTTTTTATTCAACAGAATGTGGCAGACATAAAGAAGCTGAAGTCTGTAGGAATCTGCACAATCAAAGGAATACAAATGACCACCAGAAAGGCCTTGTGCAACATTAAGGGACTTTCTGAAGCAAAAGTGGAAAAAATAAAAGAGGCAGCAAATAAAGTAATTGTAAGTTTCAAAGAATCACACATCAGCCTATTTGACATTATTCTATGAATGGACGTGATCAATTTGTGCCTTCTAAAAAGGAAATTATATGGAAAGTTTCCTGCTCATCTAGCATTAAACAGCACACATTATTTATACCAATTTACATCCAAATTTACAATTATAATAAGATGTCAGTTGTTTATTTAAGGCCAGCAGAGGGATATTTACCATAAAGGCACTCAAGGACCTATACCTAGGGCCAGGGCCGGAAGTAGGGGTAGGCAGAGTAGGCACGTGCCTAGGGCGCAAAGCTGGGGGGGGGCCTTCTCTGCTTCTCCCACCCCCTAGTCCGGTCCCCGCTTGCAGATAAATCAGGTGTGTGTGTGCTTTTTAGCACATGCGCATTGGTCTTTTCGGCTTCTTATTTTTGAGCATACCTGCGTTGGCTTTTCGCGCATGCGCACATTCAGTTTCTTGTCGCATGCGAGCATCCGGTATTTCTGCGCATGCGCACTTTCGGTATTTATGCGCATGCGCGTCTGTGGGCGTTATGCCGGGCCAGGCAGCCTAGGGCGCCTGCCCGGGTTGGCCCGGCGCTGCCTAGAGCAGCATCTTTAAAGGGGGTGGTAATTGGGTGCCTGTATGGTAAAAAAACATTTTCATTAAAGAACCCCACTTCCCCTGCTGCTGACGTCACACACATGTGCAGATGGGCGCTCACAGGTCCGATGCCTAGGGCAACACCAGACCTAAATACTCTACTAATATCTAGCTAATTTCTTCCAAAATTCTATAATGTCATTCGCTGGCATGCACACACAGTCTGTCAATTATAAATCCAGAATGCACCGAATCCACTATTTTGGATTTAGCCGAACCCCCGAATCCTTCACAAAAGATTCGGCCGGAAAAATGTACTTCCTTGTCACGCTATTTCCCTCCTCGCCCCTAATTTGCATATGTAAATTAGGATTCGGTTCGGCCAAGAGGAAGGATTCGGCTGAAAAAGGCCAAATCCCGAACCCGAATCCTGGATTCTGTGCATCCCTAGATAAAATTATATAAGTAATATTAAGTTACATAGCTCATTTATTAGGACAAGTAACTGGCAAAAAAATATGCATAAGCATGAACTATAAATAGAGCCTTTTGCCAGTGTTGATTTCAAATATCTTAATGAATGCACAATAGAAGGGTATACAATTTGTTGCTAAATCCTTGGAGAGGGTAAAATTTGTCTAGCCTTTTGGAGCAATGTAAAAGAGGTACAGCTGCAATCTATCTTTTCACATTTTAAAGTTGTTATCAGATAGTTCACCTAAAATAAAGACTTTTTTAAATTTCTATTTTTGACTATTTTTCTAATATTGAAGTTTAATGTTTCATTTTCACCTTTGTCTGTATTTCTGAAGCAGCTGCTTCAGCTCTGGGTGGGTGTCACCAACTCTGTAAACTGTTCTAAATTGATACAATAGTTGATGCATTTCTTATCTTTGGCCCTAAGGAGCATAATCCCCGAGTTTCATTGAAGGCAGCTAATGCAATTGTTGCTAATATTTCACAGATGCGGCTGAGAAATGTATCAATTACTGTAGCAGATTGTAACAGCATCTGCACCTGGATTACTGAACTGTCAGAATGATGAAACTAGTGATGTGCGGGTCGGGTTTTCCCCGACCCACACCTGACCCTAAAACCTGCCCTCCCTCCACCCGCGCCGCCCGCCTGTGACTTCTGGGTTCCTTTTATAGACCCATGCCGACCTGCCCCATGTTGACATCACAAAAAGCTTCGGGGCTATAAGGCACGAGTCTATAAAAAACAGGAAGCCAGAAGTGGGAAGCCGGCAGACCCGCAGTCCAAGGTAGCGGGCAGGGAGAAGAGCTCAACCCGGACCCGCATGCCACCCACACCCAGAGGTGCCAGGTCAGCGCGAACCTGCCCGATTTGCGGGTAAACCCGCAGGTATTGGGCCAGCCCGCACATAACTAACAGGAACATTGAACTTTAAACTTCAATGGTGATAAATACAAAACTGAAAGTCTTTATTTCTTGTGAACAATATAAGAGCAATAAAGATGATGCTATGATAACATCGTTCATACGCCAGGTTCCAAAAAATAAATTAAGTGACAAAACAGGCGTTTGTAACAAAGAAATTTTTCTGCACCCAAAAGCAAAAACTTAAAAAAACGTCCGTTAGTGATTAGTAAACTCGTGCAGGGTTTCCTTTATGGTTGCTTGAACAATTTCAGGTCAGACAATACCACCTCCCATTTGTTTTCTAGCCACTCCATAACAGCATGAGAGTGCAGTTACAATAATAAACCAGAATGTGTAATTGGTTACTATGAGTTTCAGTACGGACTGGCCATATACTTTGGTATATGTTCGACTTCCATAAAATATGGAAGACATATTTCTCTGTTAACTATTTATCTACACTCTCCCTAAGATGCAACTACTGTGCCGCTCCACATACACTGCCATAATGGCCATCAAACATTGTCTTCCTCCTAATATACCTTCCTGCAAGAAGCTTTATTGATTACACACAAGAAGTAAACACATTCAAGCTTAAGCCCCAGAAACCAAAAATGGAAATCTGTCTGAATTGAATTCATGAAGACCAGTTGTTAATGCCAGTGCTCACACTACTTGATCATACTAATGAAATTACCCAATTTATCATTCTGTTAAATAGTTCAGTTATTTATACAGTAAGTCAAGAGTAAATGCAAATGGTGGTCAAGTTGTCAGTGATTATTCAGGAAAAATAAAGTTGCCTCAGCATGAAATCAAGTCACATTTATTAACTTCTTTGATTTACACTACTGAAAACTTAATATTTGTGTCATGCATTACTAGTATTAAAACAGATTTGAAATATGTTTATAGATTCTGTCTACAAATAAAGTTTTTATGCACATTAAAATCGTAAAATCATATGATATGCCTCCATTCTTTAGGAACCAGGTTTTCTCACTGCTTTTGAATACAGTGCAAAAAGAAAGATGGTGTTCCACATATCAACTGGAAGCCAGGAATTTGAGTAAGTCTCTTTTATAGATTAATGTTGAGTAAAGTTAGCCATACTTAGTAACATCCGTTCCTTTTGGACAGCAGTTATACAGTTGATTGCTGAATAAACTGTTTACTGTGTATGGTCAGTTTTATTACTACAAAGATGGTTTCTCCTTAATATTTTCTTGAACTTGCTGATTTTATTGTGTAACATTCAACCTAAAAAATCCTTTTTGCTTCTCCAGCAAATTACTAGGAGGAGGCATAGAAAGCATGGCAATAACAGAAACATTTGGAGGTAATTGCTATTTTTTTAAATATCAATTTTAACAAAAATGTTAATGTTATTTGCTTGTAGATCTGAAGTTTTAAAAATTGGCTAATACTTGTGTCATGGTGTTTTCTCCCCTCCTCAGAATTTAGAACTGGAAAAACACAGATTTCACATACATTGTGTGGTATGTATAGACATATGATTTAAAAATGTATTTTCTTCAAATGTGTAGTGTTGTTACCAGTTGTAAATGATACATAAATATTTCACATACCATTTGTCAAGAACAGTATAAAATACAGATGCTACTAATTTGTAAAATTTTGTTAGTATTTTTAGCTGATAGTTTCCTTTACACATATATACAGCTTAAGCATAATTATTGGTTATTATTTATTTAAATTTGCTTATGTCTGGCAAACACTATCTGTAGATCCGTAATCAGCCAATACCATATAGTAATTCAATTATATGATTTATAATAAAAGGGATATGGAAGGACAAGGAGCTGGAAATGAGCACTAAGGGCTGTACTGTAATGTTTTGTATCCAAAGAGTATGAGTTTTTCTTTGGATTGATTTTTTTCTATGTGAGCTACCAAATGCTTGCATATAAACTGCACAGTTCTATTGAAAATAATCTGCCTGCCTGCTGCCATTTACTGAATTTATGGCCATGTGTGACCTGTACAGTTTTTAAGTCTATAAGTCATCCACTACTCACTTAGGATCTCTAACTTCACTTAAAATATGTACAATGTATTTGATTAATTTTTCTATTCTATCCTTTGGAATATCACTGAAATATTCACATATTGATATTAGGTTATTTCATTATTTAATATGTTACATATGCATTAACAGACACTTTAACAAATACTTGAATCTTATGTGTGTCTTCTTATTCACAGTTACATCTCAACTACCTGGACCAAATGGATATACAGGAGGGAAAGTGATCTTCATTGATACAGAAAATACATTGCATCCTTCTAGTATTATATAAAAACTATATGTCATGTTTGCACGGCACTTTTAATGGGTTCAAGCAGCCCACGGAGGTAATTACTGCCACCATGCTGCAATTATGAACTAGTGCAAGGAGCGAATTTAGGCTTAACATATTGATTGTGTCAATATGCACAGCATATGTGAGCCTTTATTTGGGGCTGCAGTTATAAATGAACCCTTGTGTCTCAAAGAGTGTCCTAGACAGCAAGCCAGTGGCTAGCTTCACTGCTATCAACTAGATCTTTTTATCAATTGGCTTGTATATGTATCAACTGGCTTGCACAATTAAATCCCCCCAACTTGCTGCTACTCTCCATTTTTGAGAAAGTTATTAAAACCTTTTAGCAATTGTGAATGCTAACATTTACCCATTGATAAATATGCTTCTAAAAATCCCATAGGAATGAATACTGACTGGTTACCCTGGTGACCAAGCAGTAACCAATAAGTGACTTGAGGATCTGACCTGCATGCTAAGGATCAATTGCAAACTCACTGAACAGTTACAGACTAGCACAGAGATAGAGAGCTGAAAAGCAGGAAGTAGTGTTCTGGCTATTATGTTAGACATCCAATTACTCCAGCCTTTATACATTACATTTTTGGCAAACTAACTATATTAGAAACATTTTTTATTTTGCACAGCCTATCTATTTATCCAGGTTTTATTTTTACACTGAACTGTTCCTTTAAGGAACCATGCCTAATAGATCCCCGTATATCTGATAAACCCCCAGGTCTCGAGCATTCTGTATATACAATGCACTGTAAATGTCTATGATTTGACCTGTAAAGTAAAATCTGACTGAAAACGTTGTTTGGCCGAATGAATGGAAAAAAATTCCATTAATGAAGTGCTATTGCTTTCTTAACCTTATATGAAGCCGCCCGGATCGGCTGCGTGACATAGCTGATCGATTTAGTGTAGACCATGATGCAGTTTTGGACAATGTCTTATATGCCCGGGCATACACTAGTAAGTATAAATCTGTTAAAATTAATTTTTTTGGGACCTACCAAAAGCAGCACAAAAATAATTTTCTGTAAAAAAAAAATAATATATCAAGATATAATACACAAGAGCCATAATTATCCTGTAAATGATATCCTTATAAACGGTGACTATGATTAATCAGTTATAAACGATAAGTAGTGATGTCATTTTTGTCACGACTCCTAAAATGTGTGAATTATAATAAATAAAGTACCCCATTTACCCCTAAAGTACCACTATACAGCACTATATATAGTGAATAAAGTACCCCCTATTGCAAAATATGAGAATATTAGAAGTAATGACCTGTATAAAAGCACTCGGCCTTCGGCTTTGTTCTTTTATATGGTCACGGAACTCCTTGTGACTTATAATATCCTTATATTTTACAATAGGGGTACTTTATTCATTATATATAGTGCTGTATAGTCAGGTAAGCAAGCCTAAATTCATGAAAAGCTCTGTAAAGCACAACATATTACCAGCATACCAAGATGTAAATGAATAGGAAAAAACACTTAAGTTACTAAAATATGATTTTATCCTATTGTTTAAAAAAAAAAAGCTTGACCAACTCCCATCCCTGATTTGCTTTATTTATTAATAAAATAACTCAAATGAATCGGATCAGTAAAAATCTTGATAGAATCAAGCAAAAAACTGAATTGTACGATTTTTTAAGACTTTTGTCTAAAATTTTTTTCGTGTTTTTTCCCAAAAACTACTAATTTATTGAATTATCAGGCTAAACCCAGCGCAGACCACAATATTTACAAATTGAAATAGGGACATCTCCCATGGACTTATACATGACCTCAACAGGTCTGAGATGGTGGATTTTCAGATGGGTATAGTAAATCTCAAAAAATCTGAGGGTTTTTTTCTCATGAAAAAAGCCCAATCAGATAAATTTGAGGTTTAGTAAATAACCCTCTATATGTCATTCACATAAATCCCTGCTACTAAGGTCTATCACATTCACAAGCAGTCGGGCATGCCTGTATGTTTTTGGAGTGTGGGAGGAAACTGGAGTACCCTTACTCTTTAACGTCTAATCATGTTAACATAAAACGTGTTTCACAGTCACAAACAAAGCTTTTAGACAGTGTATGTGGCAAAGCTCTCTACAGTGAGAGTCAATGGGATTTTACTGCCTCTGTCAAAATGTCCCATGACCCTGACCTCTGGCCAGTTACACAAACTTATTGTTTGTCTGCCTCCTGCCCCGACCACTGTCCGTTAGGTAAAGGGCACAATGGGCATATGGTCTGCTTCTCTTCTCCTTCTTTTGAACACAGGCCGAGAGAAGTAGATCTGCTTCCAGTCGCTTTTGTGTGGTATAGGCCTGAGTGTAGCTGTACTGCACAGATATCGGTGTGAAAATGCACACTTTTGCATTTTACAGTATATTCGTATTAGTGGATATCTGTATTTTTTACTATTGTTTGAATTACAATTAACTTGTATATAATTCCAGGTGAGCACCAGATGGAACTCTTAGATTACGTAGCAGCTAAATTTCATGAAGAGCCTGGCATTTTTAAGCTTTTGGTAAATATTACTCTGAAAAATCTGAGTATATCTGCAACTTCAAAGAATATGAGTAATATAGGGCAAGAAGTATTCCCTGTTAACACTCATTGTGTAAACTGTCATTCATTGGACACGTATATTAGAAGCACCATGGAGCGATCCTCTTCCAGCATCTTCTTTCTTCAAATTTCCCGGGGCAAACGCATGTGCAGTTTAACAAAATAGTCAACTTTTTTGGCTTTTCGTTCTACTGCACATGCGCAGCCGCACGAAGGAAAGAGCAAGACGGAAGAGGATCACTCTGTGGTGCTCACTGGTATAACCCCGGGCTGGTGCAGTTTTCTGCTGATAAGAGCACTGACCCGGGGTTTCAGGTAAGTATATACAATCACTTGGGGGTGCCTAACATTTGGTACCCCCAAGTGTACAAATTCTTTCCTTCTCATTGAATGTGTCTCAGTGGGACCTGGATTTTACTATTGAGTGCTGTTCTTATATCTACCAAGGAGCTGTTAAATTGTTTCAGGGAGCTGATATTAAGTTACCTTCCCATCGTTCTGTTGTTAGGCTGCTGGGGGGAAAGGGAGAGGGGGTGATATCACTCCAACTTGCAGTACAGCAGTAAAGAGTGACTGAAGTTTATCAGAGCACAAGTCACATGGCTGGGGGCAGCTGGGAAACTGACAATATGTCTAGCCCCATGTCAGATTTCAAAATTTTGAGCAGCACTATTAACTGAAGTGTTTGAAAAAAAATGTTTTCCCATGACAGCATGCCATAAAATTCTCCTTAGATCATTGATTCCATCATGGCTCTATTCAGAGTAGATTTCAGTGGTCGAGGAGAGTTGGCTGAACGGCAGCAGAAACTAGCTCAGATGCTGTCCAGGCTTCAGAAAATCTCTGAAGGTAAGTTTAAAATAAAGTGAATATTCAAAAGTGAACTGTAATATAACCATGTATAAACAGAAGATTCCTCGTGGTCTGCCACCTTTGTTCATGTACAACTCCCTTTCTAGCTGTCCCACCTGGTGGATTGTGGATTGATTCAGCTAACCTGCTGTCTGTAGCATAATTCTCCTCTTTGTACTTTAAAGGGCAAGGAAACCCCAAAATAAAAATATGCCTAATAAAAGAAAACACAATTCTAAGCAACTTTCCAACATGTATTTATAACATTTTCAGTTATTTGTAAAAACAATTGCTATTGAAAGCAGCATTTGCTTAACTCCTCGTTGTTGCTTTTTAAACAATGCTGCAAAAGTCTTCCCCAGCAAAGACAGGTCTGTTAATCAGCTGCCTTGTCTTACATTTTATCAACAGTCTGAGCCACCAGTGCAAAGCATAGAAAGGGGCAGACAAACACTGCTTTCAGTAGCAATACATGTAGAAAGAACTTAAAAACTATAGAAAATGTGCAATGAATGTATATTGCAAAGTTGCTTGAGATTGTGTTTTCTTTTATGAGGCAAATTTTGTGGGGGTTGTCTTGGCCATTAAACTCAAATTTGGCCACTTATCTTAATTATCACGTATGAAATATTGCAGCATTGCAACCACTAGGTTGACAACATGTGCAGTGTCAAGATAACTAAGGCAGGGATCATCGTTATTCAGCTGTAGTTCTAGCATGAGCTAGCTCAGTTCTTGAAATGTAAGGTTATCCTCAACAGGTATAACTTGTATTCTGTATTCTTAATATGTACTGAATATTTACAGTTGTGCTCAAGACTTTTATTCTTGATTTTAATGTTGATCTCCTTGCCCTGCTGCTTTTAAAATGATTAATACGTTTGTGAGCCCAGTGCTTGTTAGGGTAGGACTACACAAATGTTTTTGGTGCGATCCGACGAGCTGCGACAAAACGCATGCAACAAATTGCATGCAACAGAAATAAGGTAAGTGAACGCATTGTCGGATGAAGTTGCAGCTTTGATCCGACGTGACACGACTGACGGATGCAGACGCTGCATGCTGCGTCTGCATCTGATAGTTGTGTTGTGTCGGATCAACGAGTCCGACATTTCTATCTCTTACCTTATTTCTGTCTCATGCGATTTGTCACAGCACGTTGGATCAGGCCAAAAACGTGCGTGTAGTCCTACCCTTAAGTTCATGGTCAGGGACGGACTGGGGGGCCCGGGGCCCACTTGGCTGCTGTTGCAAGGCCCCCCTTTCGTGTCCACTGCTGAGCCCCCCCCCGCAACACCGCAAATGTGCGCAATTTGTATTTGCTGCAACCTGCCAGATAAAGGGAGGTCCCGGCAGGGAGATGTGACAGGGATATTCGGCAGGGAGCGGCCGTCAGGGGGCCCATCGGGTTTTTTCCTGGTGCCCCTCCGGTTCTGTCTTGATATTTGCAGAGGAGCTAGATCTTTCTGACCATTAAAACAGTTAAAAACACACAGTGCCACATTCAGAATCGCAAAAGGAATGGATAGCACACCTAATTTGAAAAAGCAAAATTAATTTATTATACAAAAGAAAAAAATCTAACAAAAAATGATTTACAAAACAAAACCATAATGAGCCCTAATTGATTCCTTTTGCAGTTATATATTATATGGAGACCCTTATGGGGAGTCACCTTTGGACTAGCACCCTGTAGTCTACTAATAGGGTGTGCGCCTTCTCTTCACATTTTGCCACATTCAGAATCAGCTGAAAGCACTTGTGCCATTAGTCATTACTAGTGATCCTCAGGGCCCAGGGACTTTCTTCCATGAGGCAAGGTGAGAATCTTGCGGGGGTGCCCAGTGTTGTTTCGCCATTGTCCCTATGTATTTTTTCTAGGTCCTAACAGTTTTGCTTGTTTTTTTTAAATTACAGAATATAATGTAGCTGTATTTGTCACAAATCAAATGACTGCTGACCCTGGAGCAACCATGACGTAAGCACCATCAACAAATCATTTATCACAGTTCCAAACAACAAAAAACAAGAAAAAATGTCATGCTTTGAATATTATGACAAGTGAAAAATCATATGTATCCCCTTACTATATAGTTGAAGCAAGTTGATATGTACAGTAAATCTGTAAAACTGCATTATTTGAAGTATTTGTACATTGTGCACACTTATGGTGCAAGGTGTAACATGTCACAAGGCAGCCCTTCTACTTAACACATGTTTAGGAGCATAAGACGTATTAACTGTGTGAGCCTGTAAGTTCAAAAAAAGAAAATAAACAGTACCATGTTTTTTTTTACATTTTGTGCCTTCCCCCTCCTCCAAGGAGTTGCACTATTTGAAGATCCCCCTGTCTGACTAATGTATAAATACTTTTATTGTCATGTATGTGAATAAGGCTTGCTTGAACTCCCAAACACTCTACTGAAGGCAATCTAGGGGTTTAAAATCATGAACTGAGCACGTAAAGAGGAATTATATGTCTTTCTATTTTACGTGATCTTGCAGTATAGTGCAGTAAGGACCTGGGAAAGTGAAAAATTGGCTCCACTGCTCTCAGCCTGGGGTTTTTTTTGAAGTCTGAGAGAAGCGGATCCGCGGATGTGTCCTCAGCCTAAGAGGAACTAATGCACAGAACCACAGCAACCATTTGCAGGTACAATTAACTGTTCATTTGTATGAAATCAAACATTTGATACCACAGGTCCTGAGCATTCTGGAGAACAGGTCCCATGAAATAATACCCAGTAATTAGAATTTACTGTTGTCACTGTATCATCAGTCAAAGGCTTCACAAAGGCCTGACAAACCTCAGTTCAAATTTCAGTGTAAATATCTTTATATAGATCTCTGTAATGTAATTAACATTTTTCTTGTTAGATTCCAGGCTGACCCTAAAAAACCAATAGGGGGTCATATTCTGGCCCACGCTTCTACCACAAGAATAAGTTTAAGGAAAGGAAGAGGCGAGTTGCGTATAGCTAAAATCTATGACAGGTAATTGCATTATATTAATATGCCTAATAAGTTTTGTTAGAGAGCAGTTGAAGATGAATTATAGGATCTCCCTCTGCTGTTATTTACCCACAGCCACAAATGTTCCCAGTAAAGAATGCTGCATGTTGGAGAAGAGACCCTAAGAAGATGCAAATAGGCAGCAGATGGCACTGAAGAACTCAGTTGCTCTGCATTTTAGGCTCAGGTTTTCAAATTGGGCGCCTTTCTGAGTAATAAATTGTGTGGGGAGGGAGAGGTGAGGGGGCTGATGTAATGCAGATTACATATTTTTAGTTTTTGAGTTATTAAGATTTTTATTCAGTAGCTCTCCAGCTTGCAATTTAAGCAATCTGGTAGCTAGGGTCCAAATTACCCTAGCAACCATGCATTGATTTGAGTAAGAGACTGAAATATGAATAGGAGTGGGACAAAATAGAAATATGAGTAATAAAAATTAGCGATAGCAATCCATTTTTAGCCTTTGAGCTTTGCTTTAAAGAAGGGGTCAGCGATGCCCATTTGAAAGCTGCAAAGAGTCAGAAGAAAAACGCAAATAACTATAAAACTATAACAAAATAAATAATGAAAACCAATTGAAAAGTTGCTTAGAATTGGCTATTCTATGATATTCTAACAGTTACCTTAAAGCTGATCCACCCCTTTAAGTGGGGCTGTTGTTCATAGGGGGGTTTAGTTCTCCTTTAATGGTATGGCAAATCTGTCCGAACTTCAGAGGGATGTTGGCAGCTCTGCAGATATAGCCTCCCCATGTTAATTGTTTTTGGTTCTATTTGAATTCACACCCAATAGGAGGTGTATTAAGAATTGGCTTCTATAGTATATGATTTTTGCCCTTTGTGTTTGGTCACTACATTTTTTTGCATTACTTTCTGCAAAAAGTTTGTATATGCTTGGTTTGCTCCAGCTTTTACCCATACTCCAAAAACAACAGGAGCGTTAATTTCTTTCATAATAAAACTGGCCACTGTGTGTGCAAGTGATAGGTACTGTGAGTTCCACTGCAGTAAGATCTGATATGAATGATATATATTGTCTATAAAGAATTGCAGAATGTATTAGCTCTGTATGAATAATTAAGCTAAAGTAAATATTTCCTTTTTAGTCCCGAAATGCCAGAAAATGAAGCTACGTTTGCCATTACGTCTGGGGGTATTAATGATGCCAAGGAATAATCATTGCTATCACCACTGAAGAAACACAGAGACGTCTTGTCATATTGTCAAATATTCTGTTCTACAACCTGCAAGATAAAACTTTGCAATATAATATAGATATTTCATAATGTTCTGCTTTTTTGTTTTCCTGTTGTATGTTAAAGCTTGTTAGAAACATGGTTCATTTTAAATGGATAACGCATGCCTGAATGAGCATGACCCCCTTTACCAAGCATACTATGCTTGATAAAGGGGGTCACCCGAAACGTTGCATGCTGCAATACACTTAATAAATTAGCAAGGTTTATCCTGCTAGTATCACCTGTGTGCCAGTGAATTTTCTTGGACATGTTGAAAGTAGGGTAGCCGATTCCTCCATTGCTGTGCACCAGGTATCACTGTTCGAGAAGGCCAGGGTGTGCGAGTGCAACTTGATTACTTTCCTGTATTAACATGACCCCACTGGGTTTCAGTTGCAGATGTATTCTAAATGTTGCTTTTAATAAAAATAAAAATGTTTTGTGTTGCACTAACACAACACAATGGTGGAATTGAAACTACTTTCAGTTTACATTGAAACCCACCGACCTGGCTCTTCAGAGCAATTGTGGGAGGAGGAGAAACTATGTAGTCACATCTTTCATCCCTGGTAAACTGCTCCTTATCTTTAACCCTGAGACACATGTAGAAATTAGGGGGTGATAGAGGCTTATTATAAACAGTGCAGAAGGGAGGGCAAAATGAAGGTGTTTTTCCTCCCCCGGTGAATCACTTGAAATCCATTAGGTAGAGGCACTAGCTATTTATCAAGCAGTAAAGCCAGTCTCTCCCACTCACTACTAGGGTTGCCACCTTTTTAAAAATTCTTTACCGGCTGGTGGGGGGCGGGGACACAAAGGGGCGGGCTATGACATCAAAATGGTCGGGCCTGACGTCTAAAAATAACCAAAAGAAAAGCTAGGTTCAAGGGGATTGGGAGCAGACCGAGGGCTCTTTTTAATCGTATTACAAATTTACCAGCTGCTACATTGCCGGTAAATTTGTAATATCGGCCCCGGCCTTGGCAGGTATTTTACCAGCTAGGCCAGTAAAATACCGGCCAGGTGGCAACCCTAGTTGCCAGGCCTGGACTGGCAATCTGTAGGTTCTGGCAAATGTCAGAGGGGCTGCTATAAGGTGCCATAGAAAGTCACTATTTAGTGGGCTGACAGGGGCTGTTTGGGCCTCTGTGTGGGTGGATTGGGCTTCTATCTACCTGAAATGCCAGGTCCCATTTTAATTCTCAGTCCAGACCTGAGGGTTGCCAATACCTGCCTTCCTATATAATTATCTGTTTTTCACTATTAATAACATTGGGATAAACCATAAGGCCAGTAAAATAGCGGTCAGGTGGCAACCCTACGTCACTACTAGACTGATATTCAAAATAGGCCCTTGTATGCAGACTCAAAATAACGACTGTCTAGGGCAACTCACAGCCAGAATACACATTGTTATACTATTCCAATTTGCAATAGTATCCCAGCCATAAAGCACGACTGAATTGCTGTTTATGAGAAGGGGCAATAATAATACAATTACACTTCCCTACACGAGTACCAAAGTAATTATAACTCGACAAGCGAAGCACACAGACACAAAACACTTTCCTAATGTTTATTCAAGAAAAAGAACAAACGGAAGACCCTTATTTGCATTCAAATTGCCGACAGCTACAGTACGTGTTCAGGCGTCCAGTATCGTTCACTTGTTTATCTACAAAATGGGCGTCTGTTCACACGAAATACCAATAATAAACATGGCCTCAACAAGTCTATCAGCCACGCCTTCGATGTCTGTGATTGGACAGTTGAGATGTCACGCCTTGCCATCGCACCATTTTCCAAAACACCAGGGTAGGTCACGTCACATGGGGGCTGGTCGCTATTCTTTAAAATCTGTACGCAAGTGAGAGAAAAAAATCAATTCTAAGGACCCGCTCTTACGCTTGTACTGCGTAAAGTCTCCATTTCAAGATTACTTAGCAGAGCGGAAAAGAACCCGGACGCCATTTTGCGCGGTGGTCGGTTTCTGAGCAGAGCAGCAGTCGGCTTTGGAAATTGGTCAAACAGAGTTGCATCGCCCAAGATTTTTAAGGCTGAGCGGTCGCCCAGTGTATTTGTCGTTATACAAAGAATTACAAAATGAGGGGAAGTTTCATGGATCGCGACCGAGGCGGGTGAGGGTGTTATTTCGATGCGAGCATTATTTTTTACGTTTAGGCACGAAACCTGCTCTTGAGTGTAGTATAAAACCTATAGGGGTTGGTCAGCACTTCCGGCAACAAGCGGAATGGCGCAGGTCTCTTAAATAGACTCGGGTTTGTTTATACGGTGACTTATTGTTTTCTCCATTTGTGACGTGACCGGTGGTAGAGCGACACAAACGCTGCTACTAACTTGTGTCTGCTGCAACAGCTGTCTCGTATAATCACTGGGGGTTAAGTAGAGAGCGGTTAAAGGGCTTGATCACCTTCACATTAAATATTGATAATTGACATTTGCAATTGGTTTTCATTTTTTATTATTTGTGGGTGTTGAGCTATTTGGCTTTTTATTCAGCAGCTCTCCTGTTTTCAATTTCAGCAATCTGGTTGCTAGGATCCACATTAACCTAGCAACCATGCATTGATTTAAATAAGAGGCTGGAATAGGAGAGGACATGGACAGAAATATGTGTACTAAAAAGTAGCAATAACAATAAATGTGTAGTCTTACAGAGGGGGGTCCCCAACTGAAAGCTGGAAAGAGTCAGCAAATCATATTAAAAGAAAAAAGTAAAGGCCAGTTGAAAAGTTGTTCAGAATTAGCCATTCTATAACATACTAAAAGCGAGCCTAAAGAAGAACCGCTCCTTTAAAGGAACCGCAACACCAAAAAGTAGTGTTTTAAAGTAATGAAAATATCAAGTACTGTTGCCCTGCACTGGTAAAACTGATTGGTTTGCTTCAGAAACACTACTATAGTTCATATAAACAAGCTGCTGTTTTGCAATGGCGGTAATTGAAAAAGGCTATATGGCACAGGTTAAATAGTGGATAACACTGTTCTACAGAGCTTATCTGTTGTGTAGCCTGAGCCTTTTCTCCTTTGAATGGCTGCCCCCATTGCTACACAGCAGCTTATTTATTATATAAACAATAGTAGTCTTTCTGAAGCTAACACATCAGTTCTACTAGTGCAGAGCAACACTGCATTATATTTTTATTACTATAAAACAATTTCATTCTTTGATGTTACTGGTCCTTTAAACTTTTTGGACATCCATTTCCTGCAGCACTGAGTCCGCCATTACGTGGAAATAGTGGCTTATTTATAGAGTTCTATACATAGACTTGCATTCCTCCTGGTTCTCCCCACATGTAAAAACATGATAAAACTGACCCTTCTGAGGTGAATATTATTTTATAATCTCTGTAAAATACTGTGGGAAAGTATAAATAACGGGTAATCCCCCAACTCTTCCACAGAGCTCTTTAAAGGGGTTGTTCACCTTTCAGTTAACTTTTAGTATGATGTAGAGTTTGATATTCTGACACAATTTGCAATTGGTTTTTATTTGTGGTTTTTGAGTTATTTAGCAGCTCTCCAGTTTGCAATTTCAGCAATCTGGTTGCTAGGGTCAAAATTTCCCTGGCAACCATGGACTGATTTGAATAAGAGAAGCCTGAATAGAAATATGTAGTAAAAAGTTGCAATAACAACAAAATTGTAGCATTACAGAGCATTTGCTTTTTAGACGGGGTCAGTGACCCTCATTTGAAAACTGCAGAGTCCGAAAAAGGCAAATCTTTAAAAAAAAAAAAATACTAGATACTAAATACAAGAAGTTAACTTAAAGGTGAACCACACCTTTATCAGTACTGTAATAGGACATAATTAGGCCCCCCCCTCACAAAAAGTTCTTCCTACCAGTAACCTGCACAACCAGCCCCTCAACTGCTTACATATCACACTTGGAACTGTGGCTGGAGTCTGCTCTATGGTAGTTGCTCAATTGCAAATAGATATGGAAGATGCACAAGAGCATTTTTTCTTATCTGTGTTTCAATCCTTTGTAGACCAGTGTCAGACCAAGTGTCCTCTCTGAAACACCATTTTGTTTCCCACTGAAGCTGTTAACTTTCTGTCTCTAGTAATGAATGATTATTAATAATGTATATACAAAACGAGTGCTAAAAATATTCACCTTAATGAATATACTTTTGTGATTTTTTTTTTTTTGTTTTTTTGGATGACTAGTGGTGCTGGTATGTCTCGCTTTCCAAAATTTGGAAACCCTGGAGAGCGGCTCCGGAAGAAGCGCTGGGATCTAAACGAGCTGCCAAAGTTTGAAAAGAATTTCTATACAGAGCACCCTGAAGTGGCCCGCATGACTCAGGTTAGTTTAGATAAGGCATAACTATGACTATAAATATGCTTGAGAACCTTGAGTCTTTTATACCATAGTGTCTCCACAGCTTGTTCATATTTACTTTACTGACACCAGAAATTAAGCTCTTTTTTACATCTATCATAATATTGCTTTGAAAGCAACTGCTAATTTTTCCATAAAGTATTTGCACAATGCTTTTACATTACCTGTCTGATGCCCCATGTTCCTGTATAAGGGGGGCTGCCATATTTGTGCAGCAGGAGTCTGTTCGCATTAGAAACTTTAACTGACAGGCTGAGATGGGACAGTCAGGTTGGCAAAACAGTCTGGTTTAGAAACTTCAACTAACACATTACTTACAAAAACAAACCTCTTGGCAAAAAACGATCAACATGACCTATAGGTAACTTTTAATATACATTCATATTTTAAAAAATAGTTTTTGAGTGTCAGTATCACTCTAATAGGAAAAGTGCTCCTTCTATCCGATACCGGTTTTCTCTTCGTAATGCGAACTAAAAAATAATTTTCCTGCAATTGTTCTCTAGCATGATGTGGAGGAGCTCCGTAGGAAGAAAGAAATTACCATCCGTGGTGTGAACTGCCCTAAACCTTTATATGCCTTCCATCAAGCCAATTTCCCACGTAAGTTACCAGTGGTTTTTAAACGGCAAGTCAAGCCCAAAATAAAAATTTGCTTAATAAAAGAAAACCTGATTCTAAGCAACTTTCCAATATATATTTCTTAAAAATGTCAGTGCTTTTTAAAGTTATTTGTAAAAACGTTTGCTATTAAAAGCAGCATTTACTTAATTCCTGGTTTGTTACTTTTTAAATAATGTTGCAAATTTCTTAGTTCCCCAGCAAAGACAGGTCTGTTAATCAGCTGCCTAATTAGAACATAGAACTCCGGAGAACCAAGATAGTAGTACAGTGATTCTTTTTATTCAAACACTGCACGACCTGTTTCGAGCCAACTATCTCTTCCTCAGGTGCTTATACAAATGCTGTGGGTAACCCAAACCCTTTAAAAACCATCAAAAACAAACATGTCCATTCCCATATGGCTAGACATTCAGTTACATTGTAACAAATTTTACCTGCGGAATACTGCCATCTTGTGGCCTACTCCGAAATTACACCATGGATACAATACTAATATACATGTCAATAGTCATGAAATACAACATTGTGGTTGCAGGCAGTCTCCTACCTTCAAGTAAAAACTTCCCTGCAGTGTCGTTACAAAACTGTAAGGGCAAGAGATTTATTGTATTATTTTACAAAAAACATTTATAACTCAACGCATCATTTAATCCCAATGGTTCCAGTGTGTTCAAAGCATCTATCCATTTCACCTCACGCTGCCTACACTGTATCACTGTATCAACAGTCTGCCATTATAACAGAGAATAGAAAGGATAAACACTGCTTTTAACAGCAATACATATACAAATAAATTCAAAACCATAGAAAATGTGTAATGAATGTATACTGCAAAGTTGCATAGAATAATCTTTTATTAGGCAAATTTTTATTTTGGGGTTGACTTGCCCTTTTAATATTAATATTTGCAATTTTTTTTCCGGAAACATTAATTCTGTAAATATTCTAAACTATAGAGTATGTGCTTGACGTTCTTCTGGACCAGCGATTTAAGGAGCCCACACCAATCCAGTGCCAAGGATTTCCCCTTGCTTTGAGCGGCCGTGATATGGTGGGCATTGCCCAAACTGGATCTGGCAAGACACTTGCGGTACTTAAAAGTTTTATTTGCTAAGTCTATTATCCTATCACCATGGGACAAAAGGGACAAAGCTTGTCTATGTGCAGTAATCATAGTAATTGTTTTTATTAAATAGGTGACCAGTAAATGCTACTTTGCTTAAGCAATGGATAGTTTATATCATATTAAAGGGATCCTGTCAACGGAAAACATGTTTTTTTCAAAATGCATCAGTTAATAGTGCTACTCCAGCAGAATTCTGCACTAAAATCCATTTCTCAAAAGAGCAAACAGATAGGAGAGAAATGCTTTCTGGTGGGCTGCTGTTTTTCCTTCTCAGTGTAACTGAATGTGTCTCAGTGAGACATGGGTTTTTAGATCTACCAGGGAGCTGTTATCTTGTGTTAGGGAGCTGCTAATTGGTTACCTTACCATTGTTCTTTTGTTTGGCTGCTGGGGGGAAAAGGGAGGGGTTGATATGACTCCAACTTGCAGTAAAGAGTGATTGAAGTTTATCAGAGCACAAGTCACATGACTTGAGGCAGCTGGGGAAATTGACAGTATGTCTAGCCCCATGTCGGATTTCAAAATTGAATATAAAAAAATCTGTTTGCTCTTTTGAGAATGACAGTATCCCTTTAAGTGACATATTAAAGAATTTTACAAAACTTGAATACATATGTAAGTAAATATTGCCCTTTTACATCTCTTGCCTTAAACCACCATTTTGTGATTGTCTACAACTCTAACTGTAACAGGAAGAAGTGTAGAAGCAAAAGACAAAACTGTAAATTTGCTCATGTGACCTACCATGTATGGTTTGTTTGTTTGTGTGTACAGTGAAACCTACAATCCCGGGGGCCCTTATTTTTTTAAAATGGCACTTTTCTATTTATGATTATCCAATGGCACATACTACTAAAAAAGTATATTATTATGTAAATGGTTTACATATGCACTGTATTATGCAATATCTTTTTATAGATTGTTCAGTATAGTTTTCCTTTAAACAAAAAAAAAGCCTGGAAACCTCTGCCCTGTAATATAAACCTCTACTTTATTTCTTGCAAATTCTTCCCATTAGTGGTTCAATAGAACCTGTAGTGCTATACAAAAAATACCTGTTTATTTTGTGTTCTGTTGACCTATTGTGTGCAGAATTTTGCTTATTACAGCGGAATACATATAGTGGCATAGATGTGGGGTATCTTTTTGTACAGACTTTCTTGTAATGTGGTTTTAATGCAAGTTGATGGAGATTTTAAGGGGGCTTGTAGCCAAACATCCAAACAGACAATAGCAACTTGGCTAAAACTTGTTTGGGACATTTTTAGAAGAAAAAAATGCAAACTTTGAAGTGTAAAGAAATCTGTGGAATTTTCATCTCTTCTTACTGGCCGTTTAAGAGGCACAGAGCCCTGACTGTGAGCAGAACTATACATACAAAATGTGCCATGTAACATACAGATGATAAATCTGCATGCTAACTGATGTACACCTGCATAAGCTAACGTTTGCTGCTTTGTGTGTGCTCTAGGCCAAAGACTACAATTTAATATTTTGTTTCTTTTATTTAAAGTATCTGCTGCCTGCTATGGTTCATATTAACCACCAGCCGTACCTAGAGCGAGGAGACGGGCCAATTGTAAGTGTGCTGAAACCCCAATGTAATTTGTGATTGCAAACCAAACAGAAAGGTTGTGACATTAATTTTGGAAGGATTAAAAATAGATTACTGGTATTTTTTAAGAGGCGAGTAAAGTCAGTTACGCAGTGCCCTTCCCTTCTGCTAATTGCAGACCTAACAGGTTCTTGCACTGATCAACCTTGTGACCTTGCCCTCAGTCCAAACAGTTGTTTTTTTTTTTGTTTTTTTTTTTTTATGAGGCAGTCAAGGATTTTGTGGGCAATCTGGTTTCACAGCATTTCTTTTCAATAAGCTGGCTGTATACTCCCTTGCCAAACTAGAGTTCAGTGAATATGACTTGTTTATTATTGTTTTATTATGAAGCCATGACTTTTTTTGCTATTTGCGAGGTTTACAATTCGTTTACCAGTGTACTGATCATCCCCTGCGTAATGGACTAGAGAAGCAGTGTCCCTCTTTGACGTGTTTAGCTCTAGATATGACAAATCATATTTTCTGGTGATAAAACCTGTAGATTAAATTATGTTCAGCACAATCCCTGTTCTTTGAACAGTACTTCACTTTTAAAACCGGTGTTTCTCCTGTAGAATCTGCAGTGATTGCCTTATCAAACAACGACTTGTCAAAGGTGTTTTGTTTAACCTGATGATTCAATACTGAACTGTGCAGAGTAGCAGTCAAATATCACGTTGTGCTGTTGACAGTCAGATCATCTTATAGGCCTGGAGTACTGTGTGTCTGTCCTTCAGCCTATAGAACTACTGCCCCTAGCCCAGCACTACTGAAAACTCTTGTTCTGCAAAATTTAATATATTTTCCTTTATGATAGGACATATTGGAATTGATTTCAGTGATTGTAGCTGCTCTTACACAGATTAATAGGCAGTGTTTTTTGTTAATTTGCTTCAAGTTTTGTACCATGTAGTTGACAAGTACACTGTACATTTCCCATCACATTAACTGTACGCATCAGTAGCAATAATTATTCTTAAATTTTTCATTTCCAGTGCCTTGTTTTGGCTCCAACCAGAGAGCTTGCTCAGCAAGTACAACAAGTGGCTGATGACTATGGAAAGACATCTCGCTTAAAAAGTACCTGTATCTATGGTGGGGCTCCTAAAGGACCACAAATACGAGATCTGGAGAGAGGTAAAAAAAATGCTGTGTTCATAGTTTGAGAGAATGTGTCCTCAAAAAGCAAAAAACTTAAATTCTTGCTTTTTTGTATTTTCTTTTAAAGGGGTGGAAATTTGCATTGCCACTCCAGGCAGGCTGATTGACTTCCTTGAGGCAGGAAAAACCAACCTTAGACGTTGCACGTACCTTGTGTTAGATGAAGCTGACAGAATGCTTGACATGGGTTTTGAGCCACAGATCCGCAAAATAGTTGACCAAATCAGGGTAAGAATTGGCATCTGAGTTGTCTTGACAGAAAATATATATTTTATTGTAGCATGTTCCTGTCCTAAGTCCTGTAGGGGGGAGGGGGGTCTTTGTTATTTTAACCACATATAAAACACTTTGCTTATCATCTGTTCACAGCCTGATAGACAAACACTCATGTGGAGTGCTACTTGGCCAAAAGAGGTGCGCCAGCTAGCTGAGGACTTCTTGAGGGACTATTCACAGATAAATATAGGAAATTTGGAACTTTCCGCCAACCACAACATTCTCCAGATTGTAGATGTGTGCCAGGAAAGTGAGAAAGATCACAAGTAAGTGCAGTGATTTTTTATTGAATGTTCTGTCATGGTACTTTTGGCGCATTGGACTCTGGTTCATTGGCTTCTATGAAGTTAACCCTTGCATGTGTTGTGTGAATTTGGTAGGGTACTTAGATTTTATGTTTGAAAGCACTGCATAAACTCTTGGTGATAAATAACAATATACGCATAATGCAGGTATGGGATCCCTTATTGAGAAACCTGTTATCCAAAAAAAGCTCCAGCTTATAGGAAGGCCATCTCCCATAGAGACCATTTCAAGCAAATGTAATATTAAATATGATTCCCTTTTTGCAATAGCTCCCTTATCCAGATCATATGCCTGTATTCGTTACTTTAAAACACTTCTTTTCATATGAAAGTAATGATAAATGGACATTATTTGTTTAGTGCTTATTTCTTCATTATTTTTTTGGGATATAGGCTTATCCAGTTGATGGAAGAAATAATGGCAGAGAAAGAGAATAAAACCATTATCTTTGTGGAAACAAAGCGTCGTTGTGATGAACTAACCCGTAGAATGAGGCGTGATGGGTAAGGGAAAGCATTTCAGTGCTAGAAAACTTTTTTTTTTTTTAGCATAATGTATCTTTACACTAAAATTATATTTTTCCACAGCTGGCCTGCGATGTGCATCCATGGTGACAAAAGCCAACAAGAGCGTGACTGGGTTCTATGTGGTAAGATTTTTTTTTTTGATACCCATATATAAGGGACAACATTCCCCTTACTTAACATGAGTCCAATGAATCTTTACAGCTTTCATAGAACATACTTTTTGCCTATTGTTATAATTCAGAAAAAAGCTGGTTTTATTTCATAAGTAAAACAGGGCAAAAATATGCTGATGCTGCTTTCAGTTTCTTGCAGTAATTGTAGACCAAGAATGAAGTTGGCAGTTTGGCACGCAGATTAAAAAAAAAAAAAAACCCTACATTGTGACAATGCTGAAGAGTCTGTGGTTCTGAGTTAATCCTTGATTTGCAATTCCATGTAATAACTGGCAGTACCCAGCACACAAGATCAAAGATGCAGAACACTAATGCTTAAAGGGGTTGTTCACCTTTAAATTAACTTTTAGTATGACGTAGAGAGTGATATTTTAAGACAATTTGCAATTGGTTTCATTTTATTATTTGTGGCTGTTGAGTTTAGCTTTTTATTCAGCAGCTCTCCAGTCTGCAATTTCAGCCAGTCACAGCGATTCTCGTGGCCCAGAAGGTCATGGTACTCCGATCTGTCTTTGGAACCTCCAATAACACTTCCTTCGTCTCCTCAGCTATTATGTCAAGGACGAGTTTTTCTCCACAACCCTCAGCTCTTTGCCTTAATGGGATGGCCCTTGAGGCGGCAGTACTGAGACAGAAAGGGTTTTCAGAAGACGTCATACAAACTATGATCAAAGCGCGAAAACCGGTCATTTCCAAGGTTTACCAGAGTGTGGGAAATGTACTGCTCCTGTTGTAGCTCAGAGGAGGTTCCATTTGGGGAATTCAGACTTCCGTGCATTTTAAAGTTCCTTCAAGCAGGGCTAGATGAAGGCCTCGGCTCCCTAAAAGCTCAAGTTTCGGCTCTATCCATCCTTTTCCAGCAGAGGATAGCTCTAGAAGAAGATGTTAGGACATTCCTTTAGGGCGTAGCTTGCGTCTCGCCTCCGTTCAGACACCCAATACCACCATGGGACCTGGGTTTAGTATTGACTGCTCTTCTAGATCCTCCATTCGAACCACTCGGCGATGTGGGGTTGGAAATACTCATATGTAAGACAGCATTCCTAGTGGCGATCTCGTCAGCCAGACAAGTGTCGGAGCTGGGGGCACTATCCTGTGCAGAACCGTTCCTGATTTTCCACAAAGAAAAGGCAGTGCTTTGCACTGTCCCAAGGTGGTATCTGCCTTCCACATCAACTCAGAGATCATTCTGTAACAAACCAGCCAATGACAAGGAAGCAAAGCTGCATCGCTTGGATGTGGTCAGAGCTCTCAAGTCCTACGTCTCCCGCACAAGGGCCATCCGGAAGACAGACTCTCTCTTCATTGTACCTTCAGGGGCTCGAAAAGGCCTTACGGCCTCCAAAACCACCATTGAACATTGTTTTAAAGAGACAGTGAGACGATCCTACCTAGCGCGGAAGAGGACACCTCCCATTAAACTTAGAGCTCACTCCACCAGAGCCCTCGGAAACTCTTGGGCTTACAGAAATTCTGCTTCGGCTGAGCAAGTGTGTAGGGCAGCAACATGGTCCTCCCTATATACATTCACAAAATTTTTTTCAATTCAATACCTACATGTCTGCAGATGCAGCCTTCGGAAGGAAGGTTCTCCGGGCAGTAGTTTCCTAAACTGTCAGAGTTCACCCTCCCTACTGTGCGGGTGCTTTGGTACGTCCCCACGGTCCCTGTGCCCCCCTAGACGTGAGAGAAAAGTAACTTTATGTACTTGCGTTTAAATTCTTTTCTCTCCAGTCGTAAGGGGGACCCAGGGCTTTCCCCCCTGAACTCTTGTTCTTATGTTTTCTCTGTGTGAGAGTTTGTTCTGCAGTTACGTTCATGTTTTTTGGTTCTTGGTTACAAAATGACGCCCGCTGGGCATGATAGGGGTTAAAGGGAGAGTGGGAGGGCTGTCAGCTCTGATGTTCATCAGTGTCCTCCTCCTGATGGACGGGACCCTTTACCCCACGGTCCCTGTTGTCCCCCTTACGACTGGAGAGAAAAGAATTTAACGGTAAGTACATGAATTTAATTTTCGCCTTGGGCAAAAAACTTTCCTTGTCTCACAGAGGACGTGGATCTGCTTTATTTTGAGGAAGGAACGTACTCCCCCCCCCCCCCCGTAGCCTGTAACATTGTTTTCCAGTTCCTCACCTTTGAAAGGTAACGAAGTTAAGGACTTTTTTCAACTCGGGTGTCCAATTCTATAGCCATAGTGTTCTACGAGCTGCCACTGACAGGACTGAAGTGCGGGCAGTGATTTACGTGGTGTCTAGGGTGGCATCACACAAGTAGGCTGAAGCCTCCACGATGGATTGTACTGACATGACCTCCGATCTGGGTACTCCTTCTTGTATGTCCTTCATCAGGGATTCAGACCATGCCTGTATGACTCTGACTACCCAGACGGAGGCTAATGCTGGACGAAGAGTCGAGCCAGCAGATGAATACATTGCTTTTAGAAAACCTTCAAGTCGTCTGTCAGATGGGTCCTTGAAGGCTGCGGCATCTGTGGATTTAGACAGTCTCTACACTGGAGCATCAAATGTAGGAGCCATCCACCACTTGGACCTTAATTCCTTGGAAATGGGATAGGACTTCTATCTGAGTGGCCTGAATTCCACTCGTCTTGCATGATGTTGAGCAATTGTTCATTAGATGGGAAGCATATTGTAGATTTGTGTGTCCTCTTAAACTTCCGTGCATTTTAAAGCTTGCGGTTGAGGACTGTTCTGACATTTGCGTGATCTTTAGGACCTCTGTCACTCCATTGATAATATTGTCAATGTCATGTTAAACATCTCTACCCTTGTCCTCCTCCTCCTTTTCGTCTTCTGCTCCTGAGGAAAAATCGGAGTGGGAATTTTCTCCTCCCGCTGATGATGCATCAGAAGGCGTATGACCGCCATGTCACTCCTGGGGCTGAGTGGTCTCTTGCGTTTTCCAGTAGACCTTTGTCCCAGTTTGGCCAGGGCTCTGCCAAAATTGTCCACAATGGCCGGGAGGCTCTGCAGTGAAGCCAGGGATTGCGACAGCTGGACTGCCCAAAGGGGGAGCTGGTGGATCTGTCAAGGTGCCCACCACGCCATCTTGAGATGTGCTCTCCTGAGAAGGATTCCCAGACAGAAGTGTTGTGGGGGGTTTGGATTAGGTGCAGGACCTTGTGCTTTGGAGCAAGATCTGCAGATTGGGTCACCCTGGCCCCCTGGAATTTTTGAATTGCAGTTTTTGCATGTGAAATAAGTCACCTGCGCTGCTGTTGTGGGTGCTCTCCCCCCTGCCCTGGGCAAAAGTCCCCTTGACTTACCTTCTGCCATGTGCTGCAGTGGCTAAGGTACCACCTGCTGGAGGATTGATGGCTGAATGGGGGTGCCTGTTGAATTTCTTTCCTTGGTTGGGTTCAGGAAACTAGCAGGGAGTGTGAGTAATGCATACTGTGAAACTAGGAGACTAGAAGGCGTATGAGATTGATAGGGTAATGGGGGGGGGTCTGCCTGAGGAGTACCTGTGTTCCCTTTGTGGCACGGAGTGGTGGAAATGGCGCCCGGAACTCAGGCACCGCCTCCTGGCTTTGCAACGAAAAGCAAAATGGCGCCTGGAGCGCATCTCATCGATGCGTTCCATTCATGTGTGAAGAATCTGGAACGGTTGTGAAGGGCCCCGTCTGCTATCCAGAGGCAACAAATGCATCTCCTCCTGTGCCAAACGGTAAGGGCTGGAGCCGAAACAGAGGGAGGAATCGCATATTGGGAGGGGGGGCAGGGTCGATGCACAGTCCAGTAAGGGGCCTTGGCTCTTGAGGTGGGGAGAGCAACCTGGGCATGCGTGAGAATAAACCGTCCACCTGGGTTATACTCAAGATTGTTGCCCACCGGTGAGACTTTCTGTGGCCCGATTAGTGTGATGCAGGAATGTCCAGTCGGTCAGTATAGCCTGAAATGGCTAGGGAAGTGACCCTGGTGGCAGATCCCCCGAGGGAGGATCACCCTGAAGGGTACAGATATCCCATCTTCTGTCCAGGTTTCTTCTTGTCTCAGGGGGATAAGGGTTGTCTGTCCTCCTAGTAAGCAGGACACTTAAAAATTGAGTGATTATGGCAGTGTGGGGTTAACCATGAGTCCCGGACACGCCCCCTCTAATTTAGTTGTAAGTGTCCTGCCTCCTAGAGGTTGGAGCTTAACACAGAGTCCATGTGTCCCCCTAAGATGACCGAGAACCACCCTTTAAACTTACTCCGTTGATGCAGTTATGTTGAAAAGTGATGCAAACGGGTGTCTACTGCTCCTTTTAGGCAAAATCTGATCATTGATATCATGGTACAGATTTTTAGAATTTTTATTTGCAAATTATTAGTGAAGCTTCAATTTTACATCCCCTGATTTAAAATTTTCCCTCACTTTACTTTACATTTTTTTTTGTGGTCCCACCTATATATTATTCACAATACATTTCCCTGATTTTACATGATTTTATTCTGGTCCCTTGAAAATGTAAAATGGGGGTTCTATTGTAATTGGTTTTTACTTGCATTTTATTAGATTTATTAGTGGACCAAGATTAAATGGGACTGTTCTGTTTTAGCTGACTGTAAATATATAAATCTTAACTTTTAATAGTGATGTGTGAAAATGTGCTCTCTTAAAGGAAAGGAAACGGTTATATTCTTGTATTTTGTTTTCTGTCACTGATTATTTCATTTTTTTCTTTGCAGAGTTCCGTACTGGGAAGGCACCTATCCTTATTGCAACAGATGTTGCTTCCCGGGGTCTAGGTTTGTATTTTCAGGGTTTTTTATTTTTACCCTTCATTCCCCCCCCCCCACACACACATCTTTATAATTTAAGCATTAATATATTTAAGCAGTATTTTCCAGTTTGCTGTTTATTGGAATATCCTCATTATATACACTGCATGCAAATTGATGCTAAGTTAAATATATTAAAACTACACAGTATATCGGTACCTTTTATAGGAAGCACTAACCAGATTTTTCAAAGCACAAATCTGTCCTGTCTGGTTTGTGCCTCCTACTAAAAGTATACATGAATGTTCTGCTCCCCATATTGATGGTTCAGGCCTCCCACCCCTATCCTGGTGAGTTTCGATATTAATTGATTTGTTATTTGTGCATTTTGGTATGTTACACATCACTCATTTTATTGGTTGTATTTTCTTTTTCTCCTAGTATGGTGCTTTTATTTTTTCTTGTTTATACTTAAAACAATATTAATTTGTGCTGATCTGTATCCTTTACTTTATGCCCAAAATCCACTGATGCAAACCATGCATTTCTCAAGGCAGGCAGAGTACCACAGTCTGTTTCTTGTTACTCCGTTCCTCCTTCATCTGTGTTTTTGTGTGGTGGGAGGATGTGAAACTGTTTGGCTTTAGTTTGCCGTTATGCCTGTGAATTGGAGGGTTCACACTATAATCATGCACAATTCTCCTATTTAAACTTGCCACAAATTTATTGGTCTCCTTCTCCCCAATGGAAAGGTGGTTCACTTGTAGGAAATGGTCTTTTTTTTAATTTATTTTTTAGGCACACTATCTTCTGAATGTAGATAATAATTTTAGTGCTCTGAAAATGTCTTTTGGCTATTTGTTGCTCTTAAGAATTGCATGGCTACCTGTTCTTTAGCTGTTAGGTAGCGGCCAGGTAAGTTCCAGTTAAGCATGAGTCTTCACTGTAGGCAACTTAATTTCATATTTTTAATTAAAAATTTGATATTAAAACTTATTTTTTTTTGTTTTGTTTTTGACAGAAGCTGCAGATCTCTCTCAGTACAGGGCCAGGGGCCCATCGAAAAAACAGGGGGATGAACGCTGGAAGCTGCCCCCCTAAAGGGCACTGGCTTCTTACACTCCTCCCTCGCAAAGGTCTTGTACTGAAGAGGCAATTTTTGGGTCTGCAACTCCGAGCCCCCTAAGTTACTCACTCCAATTGGTGGTGCACAATGCAGTAATTCCACCCTGAGCACTGATTTGGCTACTTCTACGTCCCATTTGCCTGATGATTCAGTGTCATGTTCTTGCCCAGCTTTATTGAATAGACGGACCACCTTTCTAGAAGGGAGATCACGCAGATACTTCCCACTATGCCATCTGCTGGGCAACTGTGGGGAAGTCTTTTGGCTGTCAAAGCAGAAGAATAGCCCTTCTGCCCTTCATCAGACCTTTTGTGGCTACTTCCTAAACTGTTTAAAACTTTAGTTCCTCCTTTCTCCCTGCGCATGCAGGATGTGGCAGTGTGCGGGACTTCCCATTCTGTCATGGAGATCTTAAGCAAGTGAGCACCATTTTTCCGGCCATTCCCTTTAACATGCTAAACTAACGGAGAGCGCAAAAACCTAATTTGTTCATCCGATTTGTTTAAAAGTTACTCTTCCCTCCTAAATAGGGAGACTATACTGGTGGATACAGCTTTGTTCTCCCCCCCCCCCTTTTTTCACTTTTTAAATTAATATTGTACTTTAAATTAACCAAACCTGCAGTTCTTGTTAGTGACCTTTCTGTAATAAGAAACAGACGTTTGTTCACACTTCCCTTTTGTTAAAACCTGATTATCGGCTTTGCCCAGTCCCCTTTCAAAAGTTGCAATAACTGTATTGATGGCAGATGGTGAGTGTTGGAGGATGGGGGTCTCTCTTCACCCACTGACAGGTTCACAAACTTGGACTTGGGAGAAGGGCTCCCCCACAGAAGTATCTCGCTCAGCCAGTGCACGTGTTGGGACCTCTTGCTGCGCCTGGACCGTTGATGCATGCTCCCTGCTCCGGTGGCCCCTTATCCAAGGATGAAGGGCGGTGACACCGCCATGAGCCATAAAGACGGGATTGGCGACTGCTGTTTCCCTACCTCACAGAGGGAGTGTGCATCGGTCCGGACACCAGCTCTCCTGAGGAAGAATCCCACTAAGTTTAATTTTATTTATGGTTTTTAGGGCTGGTAATTGGTATATAATGGTTTTCGTTTATAGTTTTAAGATTTCATCTGATTCAGTGTCAATCACTGACTCCTACATCTGATGTGTGCAGTTAGGGCATCTGTTACAATTTACAAAACAACTGTCAGTCATCTTTTCATCACCAATGTTTTCTAAAATAGTGACGTGTAAATAGTATTATGCACCTACGCACATATAAAGCCATGATCCAGCTGAAATTATCAGTATTCTGATTTCTAAATGAAGACGTAAAATAAGAATCAAGATAAGGGCAGTTTAGGATTTTAGCACATCAATCGCAGGGTAAGGTGTTTGCCTAGACATTTAAAGGTTTAGTAACTGAAGTGTAGTAGAAATCAGAAATAGTTTGAGGCAAGATTTGTATACATTTACTAATTTTAATCTTTGTCACTTTTCCTGACGTGTGTATTTCCTACACGTCTATTTCCTGCTCGATTTTTAGACGTGGAGGATATCAAGTTCGTCATTAATTATGACTACCCAAACAGCTCTGAGGACTACGTACATCGCATTGGCCGTACCGCCCGTAGTACTAACAAAGGCACAGCTTACACCTTCTTCACACCCGGTAACCTCAAACAAGCCAGAGAACTGGTTAAAGTTCTAGAAGAAGCAAATCAAACCATCAACCCTAAACTAATGCAGCTGGTGGACCATGGTCGTGGTGGTGGTGGAGGTAGGTCACTGTCCTGAGGTTTGTGTACAGTATATTGTCATGGTTGGATGTGAATCTGTACCATTGGATACATGTAAAAATGTTTTGCTTACTAAAGTTAATTAAAAGGTACCCTTCACTTTGAGTAGCAGAGAAAGACAAGGATGGCTGGTTAGTAGGATAGTACAGAGCTCTGGCTTGTCTAAGGTCAGAGGCAGGTAATAATCAAAAGTTTAAATTCTGCTCGGATTCCTATAGTAAAGAGCTCCAGCCTGTCTAAGGACAGAGTATATTGCATGCTGAGGGAATTATATTAAGCAACAGAGACTGTCCAACAATTATGGGCATGTATTGCCTGCTTAAAGCAGTTTGGCCTATTTTGACTTTAATGTTGGACTATTTGTGTATATATGTCCGTTCAGGCGTGAGTTTAACAATCCTGTGATCCTATTGGCTGACAGGTGAGCAGCTCTGAAGATTTAATTTTCTGTTTAACCATGTTGGCAGATAAGGTAAACTAGTCATAGCCCGTTTTCACTACTTGCAGTTCCAGTGGTTTGGCCTCTTTGATTTCAACAGAGGTGGCTTGTATGGTTTCAGAATGACTTGCATACTATGGATGCTCAGCCAATGTGTGTATGATCACCTTTAGTCACCCATTCATTTGTTGGAATTTTCAATAAAGAAGACACATCTATGTGCACCCCTCTCAGAACCTGTGCTCTGTATGGGTGCTTCTTCTGTTTCTCTATGTAGCCACTCTCCATGTTGTACTGGAGAAATATTTGTCATTAAATCATATATGTAATCAACTGTTCTTAATCTCTGTAGGTGGCCGATCCAGATATCGTACCATTGGCACAAATAACAATCCGAATATGATGTACCAGGAAGAATGCAACAGACGAATGGGCGGTAAAGATGGAGGCAGGCGTGATGGGAGGAACAATAACCGAGATGGTGGTATTTCTAACAATCCAACCGGGCGAGATCAGAACCGGCCAAATTACAGCTACGGTGGTCAGGGTTCCAATTTCCAACCCAACCAATACAACTATGGACAGGGTTCCTTCACAGGAGGGGTAGCTAATAGTTATGGCACATCAGCATATGGTCAAGCACCACAGCCTCTGATGTCCCAGCAGTTTGCCCCCCCCAGTTCTTCTGGCCTATTGAACTATATGAACCAGGCAGCCAGTTATCAGTATCCGCCTCCACCACCACCACCTCCTCCACCCACACGTAAATGAGTAATTCAATTTTAGCCTGTGTTACCAGTTGTTGTAATATGTAAGATACATTTCCCTCCATAAGCTTTATTTTGTTGCATTTGGTTTTCCATTTATCCTGTTCACGGCAGCATTTGGGAATTAGAATTCTCCAGTCTCTGCTGTGTTCTTTAAAGCCAGTGAGCTCAGGATTCTATGTGCTTTGTTCTGGCAGTGACCTTAAGATGACTTGATGTATTTGCAGGATGTTATTTCTTTTTTTTATTTTCGGTTTTGTTTTGCCAGAAAGTTTGAAAACCTACTGTGACTGTTTTTTTTTTTTTTTTCTTTTGCTTATTCCAGGTAGGTAAAATTCCAGATTGTCTAGCATCATTCCTCCCTTATTTCCCCATCAACAAAACCTTTTTCCTGTATGTAGAATCCCCCTGATGGGTGATTAATCATCCTTTCTTCTGAGGGGCATGCATAGTGTAAAGTCACGCCCAAACACATTGTGCCCCTTACTAATAGACACTTATTTGTGTTGTCCTTTTGTGACAAAAATAAAGGTAGGTTCTTTTAACAAGCATTAATACATTTGTTCACATTAGTCAGATTTATGCTTCATGGCAGGTTTTGTGCCGCTTCATCTCATTGTTCTTACGCCTTCTGTGTTTTGAGTTATATTTACATTTTTCTTAGGTGTACTGTTTGTTTGCCAATGACAGACCTTCAAATAATGTTACCGTAGTAGTTTGCGGATTGTTTATAATATCTTTAAAATCAATTTCTCTAAATTGTCATGAGTATCCTCTGACACCGTTTTGTAGATAATAAATTTTTTTAGAAAAATAAAAAAAACTTCAGTGTTTACCATTGTGTTATTATTAAAGCATTTCTTTTATCTCGCTATAATATTTAAGGTATGACCCTAATACTCTGGCAACTCTATTCTTACCAATGTCAAACTTTCTGAAAGTGTCCTACGAAAAGATGGAAACTGCCAAACGTGTAATGAAAAATGTTAGTACTTTTTCCCGTGGTCATGTTCTCAAAACAAAATTATAGTCACTGAAATATAGTCAATGATGCTAGGAGCTTTTGTTTTTTCATATTCAATCCTCTCTGCTGAAACCATTTTAGAGGGAGGAAGGACACAGAGATAAAATAGCTACTTAAAGTTCATATAGTATCAGTTTCACTTTAAGTTAAAATCGTTTAAAGGGAACTGTCACATAAATTTAAATTTTATATGCACTTGATCCTGTGGAATTAAGGAACGTTCTAAATTTAATCAAATAATTAAGAAACATTTCAGATATAATAAATCTTAAGTGTTTTGAATGCAATCAAATATATTATAGCTCTAATACATTGTTTATTCAAAGCGAGCACAGAGCAGTTTAAACCAATAAACACTGGGACTCGTTTATGAATAATGTAGAAATCCAATATACTGCAGCACACTGTAATTTGTGTAAAAGGCTTGAGAAAGGGTCCTGCGAGGCCCGAAACGTTGCGACCTGTCTGCTTATATCTGAGCCAATAAAGTACACTTCTGAATTTTACACAAATTACAGTGTGCTGCAGTATATTGGATTTCTACAATTGATTGCTTGATCCGTGGCAGGTGTGATCGAATACTGCTAGAAGCACCTGATCCGAAAGGATATATTGCCTGAGGTGAGCACTCCATCTTTGTGTCGTTTGTGAATAATGGGCATCACAACATGAAGCTTATATTAAGCTTTAAATTTTTGTGATTGTTCCTTTAAGCAGTTGGTCTGCCTGGAAGTGTGCAACTCTGTATATGTAACTGGATTTTCCAGCCTCCCTTCCCTGGCACCTAGATATCTACTAAAAACCCGATTCTCCGAATGTTCTAGTTTTAGAAAATGCTTAAATGATATTAGCAGTCATATCTGACAAGATAAAGGGATACTTTAATGGAAATGTTTTTTTTCAGAATACATCAGTTAATAGTGCTGCTCCAGCAGAATTCTGCACTGAAATCCTTTTCTCAAAAGAGCAAAGCTAGACATATTGTCAGTTTCCCAGCTGGCCCCAGTCATGTGCTCTGATAAACATCAGTTACTCTTTACTGCAGAGATATCACCCCTCCCTTCCCCCCCCCCCAGCAGCCTAACAGAACAATGGGAAGGTAACCAGATAGCAACTCCATAACACAAGAAAACAGTTTCCTGGTAGATTTAAGAACAACACTCAATAGTAAAATCCAGGTCCCACTGAGACACATTCAGTTACACTGAGTAGGAGAAACAGCCTGTGAGAAAGTAATTCCTGGCTCATTCTGAAAGCACATGACCAGGCAAAATGACTGAGGTGGCTGCCTATACACCAATATTACAACTAAAAAATACATTTGATGGTTCAGGGATGACATTTTATATGGTAGAGTGAATTATCAGTGCAGTGTAAACAGTGTAATTTACTAATAAAAACGACACCATAAAAATCATGACAGAATCCCTTAAAGTACCATACTCCAGTTTCAGCTGGCTTCACAATCCAGAAGACTGTAGAGATTCTGAGTAGGAAAAGTGTGGCTCTCTCAGGTTGCCTAGATACATGGGGAAACTGGTTGAAAGTCTGAGAATAAAAAAAAGGATCAGTTAAATATGGCAGCTAAAGACATCTGAATTGTTGAAGAGTAGTGAAGCAGAATTCAGAAACTGAAAAGTGTTGAATAGTGGCTCCACGAAAAATATCACAACCTCTGACACAAGAAAAGTGCTTTTGGGGGTTGTTGATTAGACATGTCTACCAAGAGGCACGGTTTCATGATTTTGGTTGGTTGTATTGTCTGATTTTTAGTAGACTTCTTGACCACCTGGTCTAGCAAATACCGGGTCTGAGTGTTTTATCATCCTACCAACTGAGGACCCAATCACACTGCAAGCTGGGTAATTTGAGGAGCCAAAAAAGTTTGAGACAAGCATGGCCAACTGATTAAAGCCAGAAACCAAACCCTATACTGAAAACATACTTTCTCTGAATCCCAAAAAGCAGCTTGGACTTGGTCACCAATGTGGAAATCAATTAAAATTCCAGTAGCTGATATTGAAGCCCTGTTTAAATTTTTGTTTTTTCTTTTTGGTTCCTGCAACTTGAGCACGCCTCTTAAACATTGCCTATATTGTGGTAAGCGAAGACATTCACTGATCCTTATGTGTCACATTATGTTAAATCTGATATAAAAGGCTTAAAGGACACCTTCTGTTACCGGGCAAAGTTAATAAATGTTCAATAAGGACAATTGGCGGGGCCCTCCATCAGACCTTTCATCTGCTAGAACTTCTGCAGTCCTCTACATTAGACTGGCCTGTTTTGTTTTGCCAGTCTTATGTTCAAGTTGGCCAGTATGAATATATTGATATATAAGGACAAACAATCCCTGTTTTGTTTAAAGGGGAGGAAATGTTTGGGAGCTTCATGAACAAAATGTCATTCATATATTGATAGTGGGTGGGAGCAGAGTCTTGTTTATATTGAAGTGCACCTGCTTGATGGTAGTACTGCTACACATTGGTGATGTTAGACCCATCAATAAGATCTTTTCCCATGATGCACAGGTACCATCAGCAGCCCTGCATCTTGACTTGTTTAAAGGGCATGTAAAGGCAAAACAATAAAATCCCATTTTTACTTTAGCTAACTGCTGGGCAGAGAAACAATCATACTTATGAACAGCAGGGGGAGCCCCCACCTTACTTCCCAGCCATGCGGAACTCCAGCAGCTTTGTTTGTTTGCCTGTAGAGCAGTCGGCGACTGTTGGATTGGATTTTATTTTTGCCCTTACATCCCCTTTAATGTTTCCAGCTGCAGGGACAAAGATCATGGAGCCAGATTTAAACAGATAAACTGGGATTCTATTTGGAGGATTATTTTGCTGCAGCAACTGGTTCTGCAGAGTTGGAGAAACTTTGTATTTAACAATACAAAAACTATAAAATCCACATTAGATTACATGACAACACAGGACCCAGTGCAGTCTGTATAGTCTGATTATTAATCAGTCTTGCTGTATCGGCATCTGGCAGATATTATTTGACTTGTGCTGTTTTGATCATTTATGACGAACCCTAAGCAGCCCAGACCACACTGAGCATGTGCACAGTCTTGGTCTTGCAAATATATTTAACAAACGTACAAGATAGAGACCCCCTGTGGCCAACTGTGAAAGCATAAATCATTTGTTTGATAAGGCTTGTGGTGCAGTAAGTTTATGTTTAGTATACAAAATACAGCATTTCTAGCCTTTTTCTATTTTAGACTTTACTTCCCCTTTAACTCTTCCCAAGGCTAACGCTCTAATACGATGTTGCTGTTCAGAGGCATTGCTTTGATTATGGACTGTTTGGTATAAAATATAGTTATAACTAAAGTGTAAGAATCCATCACTTCATAGTGGAACAAGGGGAGGCTGTGGTTCTGTTACTCTGTGAGCCTAAGGGGTGTGCCAAATTGGTTCCTGCACGCAGAGACCGACAATCATGGTTTCCATTCAATCTGTGGAATCGGATATGTCTGTAATATATATTTATATCTGGAAGTTCAGATAATGTTCATGCACCTTTTCTATACAATCCCAACTGAATGGATCATGCCAGGAAGGGAGGTTATGTTTTCCCTAAAATAAAGCTTTCAAAAGCTTTTTTTTTATAAATCAAAGTGACATGGGCACAGTAAATCCATTTCAGTGTTAATTACACACAATAATTCAATAAAGACCATTTCACACAGTGTCATTCCAATAAAATAACAAGGGAACAGAATGCATCTGAGAATTGAAACATTTTATTTATCATTTACAATACATTTCTAGAACTCAAGCCCTACAAGAAGGAAGAGAAGCCGGCCATGGCACAATTATGGGCATCCCTGTAGAAAGGCCCTATAACCACTGCAGTGCCACACATTGGTAAATACAGTAGGATGATCTCTATATGGGAGCATTAGAACAATTCAGCTCTCCCTATTTTATTTGCCAGTTATAACCAATTCTTAGCGGTCATTCTGTTGTTGGATCTGGGTAATAGTTCCCAGCCTTGCCTGCTAAAAAGCCAAAAAGTCATAGCGGGTTGCCATTGCCATTTATGCAGCCTTGGGCTGAAGGACAGTTTGCCCCTGTTTCATTTACAACAGAAAGTGCAGGTGGGATTGTAGATATCCTATAATCAATTCTCTAGGCTGAAGTCATTTTTTCCAGCTGAAATATCCTGTGTATGGAAGGACACTTGCACACATAACTAACAGTCCCAAGTCAGCAAACACCAACTACTATTTCTTATTAAATATCATGGAGTAGATTACTCCTCCCCAGAATAAGCTGCACATAAAATATCAAGATCTGATGGTAGAAGTCCACTGCGTGGCACTAACCCATACACCAGAAAGAGGCTCTAGTAAGAATCTGTACAAGCTGGTAACGAATACTCTTGAGTGGTATTTAAATACAAAGCACGAATACTGCACACACACACACACACACACATATATATATATATATATATCCTAATACATTTTGGCATTAGCCTAAAACATGATTGCTGTCCTTGTGGTGCTGGGGGTCCAGGGAAAATGCCCTCTCTACACTGTCCTTAACTTTGCCCTTGAAATTGCTGCAGATGTGAGACTGAATATAATTTCCTAATGACATACACAGGCATTACAATTACATCCTTGCTGAAAACACAAAAGAACACACCTATTTGCTTCTAAAAACAGAATTCCATGGGCATCCACCCTACGGCCCTCCAGCTGCTGAAAAGTGCTGTGGATGGAAGTTGAGCATGAGTTGGATTCCTTCGTCTGGATGTAGCTGCAGTGATCACTATCCAGTGCTATTGCCTATTTTCTATTTTTATGATGCCAGTGTGGAACACCCAATTAGAACTTCATGTACGGAACTTCAGCTTAGCTGGGTATTTAATACTGTGACAACATGTAATACTGCCTGGGGGGAGGTCAGTCCATTGCATTAAATTATCAGTGCATAAACTCAGGCAGTTAAGTGCAAATTAAGAAACAACAACAAATATATATATATACCAGTACAACCAGACCACAGCGTTTGAAACACATCTTCCTAAAACTAATATAGTCATGTGACATTTCTTATTAACAGAGATTATTTTATACTTCTACCAGACTAGAGCGAGAGCGCCAGGGGCCCATATCTGGGAGGAGGACATACATCAGGGATATGCAGCCTGCAACCCTCCAGCTGGACTTCTGTTTAACTGAAGTACAATAACAGCTGGAGGACTGCACTTTGCATGTACCTGACATATATAATAAAAATATCTAAGAATTGTTCCAAATATAATTCCTTTTATGCTGGGGGCCACAGCACCTGGTCTCTTTTTACTACTCTATAACCAGTTCTGCCGCCAACTGTATCTGGTCAACTGGAGAATGAAAGCAACGAGACATCAATAGCCAAAGGCTGCAATTACAAGCATTAAATGTTCATTCAGGCCTGTCAATTCTATGCATAGCAGGCAGCACTGATAACATAAGATGGAAGTGATAAGAAGAGAAACATCCCATTTGTACAAACACTGTCCCTGCACATTACATTGTTCTATTATTAAATAATTATTCTCAGTGGCATAACATTTTCCTATGGACATGTTTGTATGGGACACCTTCCTCTCTGGCTCCTAGAAAAGTTTCCTACATAGTTACACGCTTGTCTCCAATCCAGTTCCTTGGAATTGCTTAGAAATACTTTGCTTATTACTTAACTTGCTTTATGTAGCAAAATAACTTTGTTTTGTAAGATTTCAAAATGCATTCAAAGCTTATTAGAGGCTAAAGCACAAAGATCTCCTTCTGATGTTTATCTGGTGAAGCATGGCAATAGGTCCCAGGAATCTATGTTGGAGAAAGCAGAATATGGCTGGACTCAGACTAGATCCACATAGGAGAAGCCTGTAATAATGGGCAGGGAGTGGGGGCTCTGTGATACACAGAGTGTAACTCCTGCATGTTGCTGCAGTTGTCCTGTTGAAGGCTGGCACTGAACAATCCTCTACTCCTCTGTCTCCCCATGAACACGGAAACGGTAAATACAGGTGTATTCCGGATGGCCCCAGTTGCTCTGAATCCTCAGTTCCACCAGCTGATACGTGGATATGTCTCCTCTCTTGGAAAGAAAAAAATAATGGTTATATTTATAGACCTATAACACTGCTGGGACACTAGCCAGAAGAGGTCTTTCCTAGTATGTATGGAGTATGAAAGTGTTACTTGACTATAGATTTTTAATGTAATCCAATACACTATTTCAGTACGGTAAGTATGTTGTGTGGACTGACCCTGTCTACAGCCCCACTCCAACTGCAATGTCCTCTACCTTCCATGGGCTCTATAAGTAATGGCAGCATGTGCGATGGGTTGGTTTTGGGTTGGGTGATGGTTGGCTTTGGGTTGGGAGTTTTGGGTTGGGAGAGGGTTGGTTTTGGATTGAGGATGGTTGGGAGAGGTTTGGTTTGGATTGAGGATGGTTGGGAGAGGGTTGGTTTGAATTGAGGATGGTTGGGAAAGGGTTGGTTTGGATTGAGGATGGTTGGGAGAGGGTTGCTTTTGGGTTGGGAGATGGTGGGTTAGGCATGACTAACATGCATGCTTTTCTGTATGTATCCTTCTTTGAATGTGTAGGAGAAATTAAATGGATACCTGTATGGAAAAGGTCTGTATTGGTTCTCCATACTGGTTATAGGTGAAATTTCCCAACAGAAGTCCTTCTTTCTGTGACTCTTCCTCTAAAGCCTGCAAAAGGAAAGCACATCACCATGTTTACCTTAAGATCTAGACTATCTTTAGTGCTACCAATCACCCACCTTTACAGTAAGCATCACATAAAAGGTAGAATTCATGTAGAGACCTCTCCCACCCCTGTTTCACACTAATTTGTCCCTAAATCTTTCCTTACCAACTAATAAAAAGCAGTAGCACAGCTGGGTTGAAGGACAACATCTCGCCCTGCTCAATATTCTCTTGCAAGTGAAAGGTGATACTGATTTGAACTTGGCTATAACTGTGCATGCTCTGTGTCTGCAATTGCTTGAGGGAAGATTCAGCAGCACAAGATGGCGCCCTTCAACTACACTACACAGCTTTTGATCAACTGGTTAAGGAAATTAGTTAGATGGGGGGGTACAAATTGCCAAGGTTTGGTCAGGGGGGCTCTCCAGAAATACTACCTTTGATATGAGGCCTATGTTCTCATTCAATTAACCAATGGTTCATTCCTTCCTTTGTATACATATCATACATTCTTTCTGTCTGATTTCCATATCTGTCTCTCAGAGTCATTTTGGTTGCTATGATCATAGAGCCATAGCTAGAGAGTGTTACTTTAGATAGCTGCTGCTGATTCAGACTGTATAACTGTGACAGCTGGCTGCTGCTGCTGCTATATCGATCTAAACATAGCAATCAACTAGAATATCAGGAGACTTTTTTAAACAGTAATATAGCGGGTTCTGCTGGAATCTAAATCCCACACACCCATGAGTTCCTCCCTGCGCCTCTGCTGAATTGCCATTTAAATGCCTCATACCTGTCTAAGATAAACCCATGGAGGACAGCGGTTTTGAATATCACTTATATTTCTGTTACCCTCTACTGTTTATTTCTGGCATTCAACCAACCCCGGGTACTAAGGTAAGTAGGCATCTAGCAACCACTTAACAGTTAATATTCCAACCTATAAAAAACCCAAATCCCCCAAAGATTGAGAACTGGAATACTGAATGAAGTATATTTACATCACATAACTGTCAGGAAATAAGGGTTTCTCTGTCAGAAGCTGACTAGGGTTAAAATGGCAACAGCCGGATACAACATTAATATTCTTAATCTATTAAAGGTGTTGTTTTTATTTAACTTTTATTATGAATAGGAGAGTGATATTCGGAGACAATTTGCAACTGGTTTTCATTTTTTTTATTATTTGTGTTTTTTGAGTTATTTAGCTTTTTATTAAGCAGCTCTCAAGTTTGCAATTTCAGCAATATGGTTACTTGGGTCCAAATTGCACTAGCAACCATGCATTGATTTGAATGAGAGACTGGAATATGAATAGGAGAGGCCTGAATAGAAAGATGAGTAATAAAAAGTAGCAATAACAATACATTTGAAGCCTTACAGAGCATATGTTTTTAGATGGGGTCAGTGACCCCAATTTGAAAGTTGGAAGGAGTCAGAAGAAGAAGGCATTAATAATAATTCATAAACTATAAAAGAAAAAATGAAACAAACCACCTCTTTAAGTTGGTGTACTCTTGCAACAACACAACAGCATTACGGGATCAGACAGAAAAATACACTGATTTCTGTACACCCTGTACTAGTGATGTGTGGGCCGACCCAATACCCGCGGGTCGGGCAGGTTCGGGCCAACCTCGCACGCTCCTTTACTGCTCTCCCCGCCCGTGACCTTCCAAATGACGGATTTCGACTTCCGCATTGAGTTTTTATAGATACGCCTCTCTTGCCCGCCCCTTTTATGACGTCATTGGCGGGACGGGTCGGCGCAGGTCTATTAAAGGAAACCCGGAAGTCGGGCTCGGGCAGGCATGGGTGGTGGGAGGGCGGGTGGCGGGCCGGGAAAAGCCAGACCCGCACATCACTACTCTGTACCAATTTCCCTACACAGCATGCTCTTATATGCACACTGGGTGCTTGCTCTCACCAGGTTCATTGGGGAAGAGGACACTTGGTTAATATACAGTAGCTGCTGAAAGTATACAGTCTGACAACAGCTCTGAGATAGAGGCATTCAATGTAATATTATCATTGAGTGGTTTTGTTATATTAGTCAAACCACTCTTGTTAAAGGGATACTGTCATGGGAAAAATTATTTTTTTTTTTATAATCTCTTTATTTTACATTTTTCAACTGAACATGTGAAAGAAAACATTCATATAACATGTTATCAATAATCAAATTATATAAAAAATAAATAAATAAATAAATAAAACAATAAAAACAAAAATAAACAACAAAACAAAAAAAAAAAAAAAAAAAAAAAAAGGAAGGGGTAGGCATTTGTAAGCATAACTACAGACAGGCTAACCGTTGTCATTTGAAATGTACAACATTTATAGTAAGCATTCTTTATGTACATAAAAAGACTTCCGTTTCCCAAAATGTATCCCAATGAGGTCAAGTATGCAATTAAAAAGACCAGAATCAAATCTTAGGTGGAATTATTCTTTTTATAGGTCTCCCAAGGCTCCCATATTAATTTGTGGGTTTCCCTAGCATCCGAAACCAATGCCGCAAGATACGTCAATGAGTATATATGATCAATTCGGTTCGTCACTGGTGTCATTTGGAGTGTAGAAGCCAGCCAATTCAAGGCTATATTCTATCTCGTTGCTGCTAATAACTGTGACAGTAGCTTATTTTGTAGTTTATCTAGTTTCTTAGAGGGTAAGCAAAATAATGCATTGTCAAAATCTGGCTGGGAAAAATTATTTTTATTATAATGAATCAGTTAATAGTGCTGCTCCAGCAGAATTCTGCACTGAAATACATTTATCAAAAGAGCAAACAGATTTTTTTATATTCAATTTTTAAATCTGACATGAGGCTAGACATATTGTCAATTTCCCAGCAGCCCCAAGTCATGTGACTTGTGCTCTGATAAACTTCAATCACTCTTTACTGCTGTACTGCAAGTTGGAGTGATATCACCCCCTCCCTTTCCCCCCCAGCAGCCAAACAAAAGAACAATGGGAAGGTAACCAGATAGCAATTCTCTAACACAAGATAGCAGCTGCCTGGTAGATCTAAGAACAACACTTAATAGTAAAAACCCATGGCTCACTGAGACACATTCAGTTACATTGAGAAGGAGAAACAGCAGCCTGCCAGAAAGCATTTCTCTCAAGTCACATGACCTGGGGCAGCTGGGAAATTGACAAAATGTCTAGCCCAATGTCAGATTTCAAAATTGAATATAAAAAAATGTGTTTGTTCTTTTGAGAAATGGATTTCAGTGCAGAATTCTGCTGGAGTAGCACTATTAACTGATGTGTTTTGAAAACAACATATTTTCCGATGACAGGATCCCTTTAATATTAGCATTACACAAGTTTTCAAGTAACTATAATGTATAACTCACATAGACAGAGAAGTCCTTGGGTGCACTAGAAATGGTCGCCTTAGGTGACAAGGAGCGAGGGATGTGGTCAATAGTCACTGCTGTTGGGCGGATACGGCTGGACAGGCGAATAACTGCGTAACCTTGAGACCCTCGGAAAGCCCAGCAATTCCCTGGGTTCAAATCCGGCTGAAAAAGAAAATCATGATTATGCTATTATGGTAGAACCCCCATTATATGTTTTTTAATGGAGAAATCCAGTAACATGTGCGATAAGGGGATGTATATGGAAAATGTCAAACTTTATTGGAAACCAGCCCTTTACCTGAAGAATGACTCGTGGAGACTGGGACTGATACCAAAGGGGGACACCAAACAGACTGAGAAGAGCTGTCTTAGTCTCAAAGGTTTCAGAACATCTTGTGTTTATGACACTGGCTCCTGCAGCAAAAATAATGTGAATTTCAGATGGTACTTCATTAGGCTACACTGATAGACAGGTTTAAACACAACTAACCTGAAGATTCCAGAGCATAATCCACCAACCCAATCCGGTCCTCACTGTATCTTTGGATTGCACGATTAACAATGTCATGGACCTCCTAAACATTAGAAGGCAAGTGATAACAAGGGTAAAGGTATACTGACTTTTAAAAGCAGAGAGAACAAAGTAGAACAGGTATGGGACGGATTATCCAGAATGTTTCGGACCTGGGGTTTTCCAGATAACAGATCTTTTTGTAATTTGGATCTGTGATACAAACGTGACATGGCAGGCCATGTATGAATGTGAGTGTGATCAAGTGTATCCAATATGGCTCCTTAGTTGTTATATGGATGTATTAGCATTAGTTGGAGACAAGGGAACAGCAGGAGTTGAGTTAATTAACTTGTAAACATATAAACATGGCCATTCTCATGGTCACAGTTCTGGGCGTGTAGCCATCTATTACTTTGTTATTATTTCAATATAATAATTCCTTTTTGTATCTCATGCACATGGTTATTGTCATTGTCGTGGTCATTCTCATGGTCATCGTTCTGGGCGTGTAGCCATCTATTACTTTGTTATTATGTTAATATAAAAAGGAACTCAGCGGAGGGGGCTTCGGGACTTCATCTACTAGCATATATGTTGTGTAGAATCTTGCCCGATTGATCTGGCTTTCAGTGTGTGTGTTTTTTTTCTATCCGTGCATGTGATAAGTCTGCCAAGGAAAGCTCGGCAAGACAGGATCTTCATACCGGCTACTAGAAAATCTTGTAAACATGAAATAAACCCAATAGGCTGGTTTTGCTTCTAATAAGTATTAATTATATCTTAATGTTTTATTATTACAGAGAGAAATGAAATAATTTTTAAACATTTGGATTATTTGGATAAAATGGGGTCTATGGCAGATGCATAATTCAGAGCTTTTTGGATAACGGGTTTCCAAATAATGGATCCCATACCTGTAGTATAAATGAGGTATATATACTAAGCTGGAAAAAAAATACTATGGTAAAATACTGTACCTCTCTGGTTATCCCAGATAGTCCTCCTGCCTGCAACTCCCTGTCTACAGAGGTGTGAGCATGAGCTGCCCATGCATTCCTTTCTGTTGCTATTCCAGCCAAAATCTTCCTCTCTAGCTCTACCAAGTGTCTTTGGAGCTCATCCCGATGCAGAAAGAGCTCAGAAAGAGGCCCAGTTCTCTTATCCTCTGCTTCCATTTGAGTTTGGAACCATTTTGGAAAGAGTAATTCTACCTGCAAAAGGAAAGAGGATAAGGGAAATCATAATCATAACCAATATTGGATATCATCAAGTAAGCAAACATAGAATGACGCTATATAGTATTTTTGTTAATCAGAAAAAAATTCAACTTTAGGGGTTCAATTTACAAGACTATTGAAATACTATCATATACCCAGTAAGGTAGAGTTTGCCTAAAGATTGAGCTTTCTGGGAAAGAAGTGACCTATTTTGCTTATGACACGAGTCTCAGCACAGTACCAGACTGGTCCATCGGAATATCAGGAAAACTCCAGATTGGGCCCTCCTACTAACCCAACCATTTGCCTGGAGGAGAAATAGACTAAAGGATGGATAATAGTGTGTAATGAAAAGCAATTAAAAAGAAACAAAAAAGTGAAACTGAAGAGAAATAGTAAAATCGTTTGGAGAGTGGGCTTTCAGTTCTTTTGGTGGGCTCCTGGCACTTCAGTAAGACACTGTCTCAGCAGAAATCTCAAAGGTTAGAAAACAAAGCAGATCAAACATAGACAAGTATGCCAAACAAGGACTAGAAGAAAGAGCTCCGTATAGTTTAGGTGTAGGTCAAGCTAAGAAGAAAGCTTGGGGTCGAAGGGAACCAATAACAAAAGGTGGTTAATAAGTGAGCATGGAGGAAATCAGAAGCCAGAAACAATAGTACAGCACAAGAACTTTAATTAACTTACTCCATCTTTTACACCCTGTATTTGCTTTGGGAAAGCTTCCACTTTCTGTGACAAATCCCCTTGAGTTTTTTTTATGGCTTTCAGTTGTTCTTCTATCCCCAGAAGGTCACCACTTAGCTTTCCCTCTACCTCCATGAGGTTCTTGTTCAAGTCATCTGTGGCTGAACTGTAATGAAGAATAAAAGATGGAGCCTCAGTGTGACGTGCTCTGCTACTGTGCCAGTGACTCATGGATCTATGCATGGACCCCTATTATCTATGCTCCCTGCATATGGACAGAATCTATTCCTTTTCATTTCAATGATCTTCAGCTTTTAAAACATTAAACAGGAAGGACTTTACCTTTTCATATCTGTCTTGAGCTGTAAAATATCTGCTTCCACATCCTACAAGAACAAAGAAATAGCACTTAGAGCTCATCTGTCCCACAGATGTATGTAGCTTCTCTTTATCTGCCTTCTCAGCATTTGACTTTGAGTGAAATCAATTCTGTTTTTAACATCTGTAGTGTTTTTATACACAAGCTTTAAAGAGAAACTCCAACTAAAAACAATTTCCACACAATGACAAAAACTGCAACCCTAATGCACAGTCCAATATACATTTACAATTAATTTTCAGTGGTTTTATAAGTGTAATTGCAATTGAAAGCAGCATTTATTTATCCATTTGTGTCCATTTCCATAACATCTATCCATATGAGTAGACCAAGTACTTTCCTATTCAAAGCCCCATCTTACCTTGAACATATTATGCATTTTCTGTACAACCTCCTGAATGTTTCCTTGTTGTTCTTCTTTAAGGTTCCTTAAGTCATTCTATTATTTGGGAGAAAATTGGATTCCATTAACAAAAATCTTCTATTGCCATAATAAAATCTGGGTATTTTAATCTTTCCATACCTTGGTCTTTTTGGCCCCTTGCTGCAAGATACCCTCCACCAATGCAGCTTCCCTATCACTGGACAGGTCTGCAAAAATCTGCACAACTTCTTCCCGACTAATACCAGCGTCTGTTGGAACCTCTGCTTCCCTGGGTTTTGCCATGTTCTGTTGTTGGAGCAAGGTCAGTCCTTTCTCCAGACTGTGGAACTTTCTCTCCAGTGTCTCCATACGAGAGATAAACTCTGCCTGCTTTGCAAAACAATAAAACAATTGGAACCCCGTACATACAATAAAGGCACATACCAGCCTAAGGATAATTGCGATGTTGTCCACATTAGCTTCAGAGGCCTGACAGGTCTCCTATTTGATTGCTATAAACTATGATAGATTGAAGAGAACAGTGTATGTATCTAGTGGTACCATGTTTTTGTCTTTGTTGTAAAAGGGCTTTCTTCTATTGGAACTTTGGGGGAAGTGGGAACCTCTAAGAATAGAAATTCCAGGATATGTTAGGAGGATATATATGCTAGGAAAACCTGTATACTGTACATATATATATTTACCATGTAAGCCAAAAAGCACAGACACATGGCATCATCGGCTTTAAGGTAAGGGCTGCAGGAAATAATTTATATTGGGGCAATCCTGGCCCCTTAGCTGTCTGAGGCAACTTTCTGCTGCTGCCCCCCCCATGCGCTCACCTTTTAGCACCGGAGGGGGTTGAGGGGGAAGATCCACAATGTCGGTGGAGGGGTCCAGGACACCAGCACAGAGAGTGCAACTGTGTTCTCTGTGCTAGAAGAGCTGAATTTCCGGTTCAAAATCGACTGAAATTTACCAGGCATTTTTGCCGCCACTGGTAACTAGTGGGGTGCTACTACCTGATGCAAGTTTCTACACTCTCCTCATTGGTGCAGCCCACTGTATATATACTTTATCATAGTTTAATGACCAGGTACTCTCAAGTACTATTTTCTATGGTAGAAAGAAATCTCACATAATTAAAGGCAAACATGAATAACCAGCATTGGGACTAATGATGCATAGGTGTATCTGATTCCCCTGTCACCTGTGGGTAAGGGAATGCAAAAAAGTCAACCATCCCATGAGTGCAAAACATTTTACAAGTAGATTCAGAACAAAGGCAAAATTATTGCTTAATAAGAATAGACTTGCTCATCCTTGAGAAGCTTTTTTCAACAATGAAGTCTGCCAGCGCATGGAAACAGCACACCAGGCCAGGACTCATCCAGTTAATATAAATCTGACCATCTGAAAGAAACATCTTAGAAACATTCTCTATATTGCATGAGTGACCGTGAGATAGAAAGGGGGCTCATTTATTAACTAGGGATGCACTGAATCCATTATTCGGTTCGGAATTCGGCCTTTTTCAGCAGGATTCGGCCGAATCCTTCTGCCTGGCCGAACCCGGATTTGCATATGCAAATTAGGGGCAGGAGGAAGATAGTGTGACTTTTTGTCATGAAACAAGGAAGTAAAAAATGTTGCCCCTTCCCACACCTTATTTGCATATGCAAATTAGGATTTGGTTCGGTATTAGGCCTAATCCAAAATAGTGAATTCAGAGCATCCCTATTATCAACACTGGGCAATACCTAGACAGATACCCGTAGCAACCAGTCAATCTGTGACCTGCTATTTTCAGCCAAATGTTGTTAGAACAATGAAAACAAAAATTTGATTGGTTATCTTTGGTTGACGTTGCATGGTTGCTTTAGTCAATTTTATGATCATAACTTTGTAACTTAACCCCACTGTTTTGTAAAGGCACTTACACAGATACTAAATTACTAGTGGAACAGGACCAAGGAATGTGCACTGATCAAACCACTCTCTGTTTTATGTCATGGGTTACCGCCCAGGTACAAAGTTACCCAGTGTGAAAAATGTGTCCTGTATTTAATATATGACTGTTGTGTTATGCTTTAGTTAGAGGTGCAATAAAAGGATCATTTGCTGTTAACAAACCTCAGAAAAAAAAGATTGTGCTTGTGATCTTGTTTGCTCTGGTTTCAGTGGGAAGCTCTCTTCTGTGGGTGTGTGCTTTGCAGAAAATAATGATGTAGGGATGATAGTCAAACCGCCGAGCCCATAGGGATAGTAATGCCATAATCCTGGGAGATAACATAGAAAGAATACGGACACACAATACAGAAATGATGACAGTTAAATTGAGTATTATGGACAAAACAGTGGGTGACATATTCTGCTGAGAAAATGTGGAGGAATTCCTATATTCAAGCTGACTTCCCCGTTATAAATTTCTTCTGTGCTGCTGATACTACTCACATAAGCTTACTAGCTCTTAACCACATATACTGTAAAACAGTAAAGAGTCAGACAATAAATACCAGGTGTTAGTCATAGGAAAGCCCTCCTCATCCACCCATTTAAACTGAAAAACAGGGAGCTACATTTTTGGCCCTTTCCATTCTGGGTCTTTTGTTTGCTTGTCCTGGTACTGCAAGACCACAAACTTGCATAGTTACATAGTTAAGTTGGGTTGAAAAAAGAGCAAAGTCCATCAAGTTCAACCCCTCCAAATGAAACCCAGTGCCCATATATATCCTCACATCCACCCCTCCACACACTCTCATAAACTATATATACCAGTGATCCATATATGAAAATGCAAATACAAAATACTGTGCTTGTGCAGTTACAATCTATGATAATTCAGTGCTGGCATCGCCAGTTTTTAATCAGCGCAGACACAACTAGTTATATATGAGTGCAGTTACAGCCAATCATAATTAATGGGGTGGTTCACCTTTAAGTTAACTTTTAGTATTTTATACAATGGCTAATTCTAAGCAACCTTTCAATTGGCCTTTATGTTTTTCTACTTTTTAGTTTTTTTTAAAATTATTTTCCTTCTTCTTCCGACTCTTTCCAGCTTTCAAATGGGGGTCACTGACCCCATCTAAAAACAAATGCTCTGCAAGGCTACACATTTATTGGTATTGCGACTCTTTATTACACACCTTTCTATTCAGGCCCTCTCCTATTCCAGTCTCTTGTTCAAATCAATGCATAATCGCTAGGGTAATTTGGACCCTAGCAAACAGATTACTAAAACTGTACACTGGAGAGCTAAATAACTCAAAAACCACAACTAATGAAAACCAACTGCAAATTGTCTCAGACTATCACTTTCTACATCATACTAAAAGTTAATTTAAAGGTGAACAACCACTATAAGTGCAGGCATAGTCCGTTATAAATCAGTGCAGCTATAGCCAGTCAATGTAATCACGTGTATGTTTAAATCAGCAGAATTCCCACGCCTGATGGGATTTATACATCTCAGGTACCTTTAAATAAATACACTCCAAGGGGCCCATTTACTTAGTTCGAGTGAAAGAATAGAATAAAAAAAAACTTCGAAATTCGAATGTTTTTTTTTGGCTACTTCGACCATCGAATTGGCTACTTCGACCTTCGACTACAACTTCGAATCGAACGATTCGAACTAAAAATCGTTCGAATATTCGACCATTCCATAGTCGAAGTACTGTCTCTTTAAAAAAAACTTTGACCCCCTACTTCGCCACCTAAAACTTACCGAGGTGCAATGTTAGCCTATGGGGAAGGTCGCCATAGGCTTTCTAACAATTTTTAGGTTGAAGAAAAATCGTTCGATCGATGGATTAAAATCCTTTGAATCGAACGATTCGAAGGATTTAATCGTTTCGTTCTATCAAACTATTTGCGGTAAATCCTTCGACTTCGATATTCGAAGTCGAATGATTTACATTCAGCAGTCGAATATCGAGGGTTAATTAACCCTCGATATTCGACCATATGTAAATCTGCACCCAAGAGTTGTAAAACTACAGCTCCCAAGAGCCCCTACAACCAAGGTATTTTGGAAATGACAGAAGCTGGATATTACAGTAGCTTGTAAGCACACAACTAAAGATCCTGGCTATTTTTATTATGCCCTCCCTTTTATATGTTGGTGTATTTATTTAAGTCTGAGGCTCATAGATTGTGCCAATGCACCAGAGTTCAAGGAAAAACAAACAGGCCAGTGTCTATCACCCTCCTGGTAAATACTCTCTGTATGTACCTCATAGTAAAATTTCTACCTTTTTTTAATTTCTCCCAATGACCTGCCTAATAGTATCAATGACAAAAATACATGTAGAACGGGTGCAGATGTAGACCATTTGTCTATGGCACTTACCTGTGCAAACCAGAGCTAATAAGAGCAGAAGGAGCAGGATAGCCATGGCTTTCTTGAGGACACTATAATGCCTGTAGATACACAGATAATGTAAATTAATCCCCAGCAGGTGCCACTTGTGGAGCAACCAAAAAACTCCACTGGTCTCATGTAAGATTGTTGCGTTTTTTTTGTATAAACAGAGTAGAATTACTACCCACGGTCTGTGTCACATACTTGAGAAACCATTATATACAGTAGAACCACCATTTTACATTTTTTCAGGGGGCTAGAAAAATGGTGTAAAATCTGGGAAAATGTAAAATCAGGGAACTATTGGTGGGACCACATAAAACCAGTGTAAAGTGCAGGAAAACTTCAAATCAAGGAGTGTAAAATTTACTTTTCACTGTATATGAGATCATAACAAGCTTCTTATCTAGTGACATTTGTAGTGTTGGGCATTTACTGAACAGTTCCCAGTAGTCTCTGACGCAAAATGCTGAAAGTGGCTTTTAACAAAAGCTGTTCCCTAGCCATGGTAACCAATGTATGTCCAGGAATAGTGAATAGGGTCCATTAAATTGGGGAGGGAAGGAAGAATGTCACATTTCAAGGGGCTGATTTAATAAGAGCAGTAAGCATTCTGCTTTCATTTTATAACATTTATCAGTCTGATTAAATGAATTGCTGATTTAATACAATCACTGGTGCAATTTAGCACCTATTTTAGTGAATCAGCCCCTGAACAGCAACATAACCGGTATTCAAAGACCAGAGTTTCAAATTCTTCTCTCACTCTTGTGATCTGTGTTAGCTGTTGCTGGCATAATTAAAGGGGTGCATCACCTTTAAGTTAAAGGGTAACTCCACAAAAACATAACTTAAGTTTTTAGAAAAGTAATTATAATTTCAAGCAACTTTGCAATATACATCAAATAAAAAATATGCAGACTTTTCGTGATTTTTAATGGTTTCTGACAGTTCCCTAAGCCTAGCCCCCTGCTCTCTTGCTGACCCGTCTGACAACTTTGCTGAGCTGGCTGACTACTGTTACTTTGTATCAACAGCCATCTGTCCTCAGCCTGCATCCTCCAAATCCCACAATTCCCTGCACACATGATTTCAATAAGGAAAGGAACATCACAGAGCAATGCATTGTGGGTTATGTAGTTCCTGCATGTTGTCTGTAAGCTGTGGAGAAGTTGTTACAATTTGTAACATCAGTACTTAGTCCCTCATTCCCTGCCAGGATTTCAAATGATGCAGAAAGAGAAGAACTGTTAACCAGCTGGATTTCAGCATAGAAAATGGCATTTATTCATACTTTTTGAAGAAACAGGTAACTGTGATGGGTATATTAGGGGGTTTCTGTGTTATGTGGGCCTCTATCAAATTTTGGTTTGGAAGCTGGAGTTCCCCTTTGGCTTTTAGTATGTCATAGAATAGCTAATCCTAAACACATTTTAAACTGTCCTTTGTTTTTTATTTTTTTTATAGTTTCTGAATTATTTGCATTCACCTTTGGACTGTTTCCAGCTTTAAATGAGGGTCACTGACCCCATCTAAAAACAAATGTTTCTTAAGATTATAGTTACTTTTTATTACTCATCTTTCTAGTCAGGCCTCTTCTATTCATAGTCCAGTCTCTTTTTAAAATCAATGCATGGTTGCTAGTTAATTTGCACCCTAGCAACCAGATTGTTGAATTTGAAAACTGCAAAACTGCTGAATAAAAAGCCAAATAACTCAAAAACCACAAATAATAAAAAATGAATATCACTCTCTGCATCATACTAAAAGTTAATTCAAAGGTGAAAAACCCCTTTACGAGCTAATGCTTTGCTAATCTCATTTTCACTGAACTGGTGTGTCCTATAAATTCACACATAGAGTAAATCGCAGTTATATAATGCTGTACAAGAGCAGCCCTTGGTTATACAGAGCTGACCTTTGTGTATAAGAAAGGCTCCTCGTGACTCTGAAATAGTTTTTTTTCATTATACCTTTTTAAAATAATGATTTTCTATACACTGACTCTATACAGAACCACACAGATACCTCTTTATTTACATAACAGGAAATACTGACAATAACACAGGAAGTGAAGCAATGTGGAGCATTTAGCAACACTGTAGTGTGGTTTTACCATGTGACCACCTGTGTATCGATGCAACAGAATGAAAGCAGTTTATGCTTGTCTCAAAGCAGGATTTGTAACTTCATCCCTGTGGAACACATATAAAACCCACATGCTGCAGGGTCCATTACTATTCAGGTCAGGTTTATGTTGCATGGACTGTCTCCTGCATTCAGTGAAGCAGAATACAAGCAGAATACAAGCAGTATGCTCATTTTAAAGCAGGATTTGTAACCTCACTCCCACGGACACCATGTAAAACCCACATGCTGCAGGGTCCATTACTATTCAGGTCAGGACATGATCACAGCAAAGTTAAAATTGCAAAACAAAAGAAAATTGTCAGAAACTGCCAATCTTTTTTACAGTTCCTTCACTGAAAAATCAAATCAAAATAAAATGTACATCAGTGGCAGCAGCATAGAAATGGCAATGCTTTGGAAGAAAAACACAAGCAATGAATGTAGTGGAATATTGTTGATATTCAGTACAAATATTAAGTTCTGCAACATAATTCATTGTGTATCGCTGCAAGTCTATGCAGGGATTTTCTGTGTTTCTGTGTCATGTACACTCTCACTGCACCCCTGCTCTACACCAGTCAGTTAACTACCAGCACTCACAGGTTAACTACTGTAAGCACACATACTTTCTGCTAACAGATGGTGGTTAATTAGCATTCAAATACTAGTTGCTATGCACAAACTCACAAACAGGTTAGCTGTAGTTACACACATACACAATGACCTAACAGCTTAAGGGCTCTTACACATGGGCGTTTTTTCCTGTGCTCCCCTGCGTTGGGCTATCGTCCGTTCAGCCGCAGGGGAGCGCAGGAGTAGACGCACTGAATTACTGTGAAGGGGGCTGTACTCACACAGATGCATGTAGCGACAAACGCAGGTGGGACACAGCATGTTGCATTTTACCTGCGTACGCATACATGCGTCTGTGTGAGTATGGCCCCCTTCACAATAATTGAGTGCGTCTACTCCTGCTCAGGAAAAAACACCCGTGTGTAAGAGCCCTAAGGCAAACCTTCAGACAAATTTTATTTATTTATATACCAAACTGTGGAATAATATCAAAAGACATAAAATTACGACTTGTCAGCTAAACTGACCTCTGTCCTGATTTATAATAATAGTGATAGCTCCTAATCCGTGCCCGGTGTTGTGATATACAGTACATGTAATATTGTGATTCCTCATAACTTTCTGATTCTTTTGATATCAAATATAATATCTGTCACATGAACATATACCCAGCAACACACTACTACTAAACCCAATGTGGAAGGCCTGTACAACAGACGCCAATGGAAAGAACTCTTTGGGGGGAATTCACAAAAGTGTCGGGAACGAAAAAATGTCGTAGAAAGTGTCGTAGCAACAGCCGACAAATTCACAGAGCATTTCTCCGCCAATTTTCCAACATGTGCGACACCTTTGAATTAGTATCATTAAAAGTGGGCGTGGTTTTTTCGGCACCACTTTTCCCAACATTTTTATGAATTACTCGTAACTCATTTTTTTTACCGACAATTTTTCAGACACTTTAGGCTCTCCAAAATGAAAATGTCAGAAAAATTGTCGTTTAAAAAGTGTTGGTAAATGTCGTTTGTACGATGAAAAGATATACGACATTTTAGAAAATTGTCAGACTTACGAGACATTCAGAGATGGTAACATCTGCCTTTGTGAATTTGCCGTTCATACGACATTTTACAAATTTGTTGACCGCCACTTCTGGGTTACTTTTTTTACTGAATTCCCCCCTTTGTGTACATCAAGAATTGGATGGTTGTGTAATTGTACAGAATACTGGTTGGCCATAATTTCATATTTGTTGAGGAATACACAATCTCTTTGATTGTTCAGTGGAGTCTATAGGGGTATATTTATCATAGAGTGAAGTTAGAATTCGCCACAGTCCTCTAGATTGAAATTCTGCCACTCTCCATTCATTTCAATGGGATTTTTAAAAGAGTATTTATCAATGGGTGAAAGTGAAAGTTCATCCTTTGGTAAATATGTCTTTTAAAATCCCATAGAAATAAATGGAGAGTGCCGTACAAGTAACCAGGGGTGGAAAAAAAGCCTCTTGTGGTAAGTTTAAGAGCTCAACCAAGTTGAAACTTAACTTTGAATAAACTTGGTTAAAAAGAGAAAAAAATATTTAGTAACCCAATTAAGAATAGAGATAAATCCTGATTGGGGGCATACAGGAGGAATCAGAATACTGAAGATACACTTTGTTCATATTCCTTCCCTGTCCCTCCAACTTCTTACAATTATAACAGATACTTGATCGAGCCTGTCCTACTCTTGTGACAACTTTCACTCCGTATCAATGTGTAACAATTAGTTTGAGACACAGTAGAGAGCACTGGGAAAATTCTGCTTATCTAGGCTTCCAAAAACAAATGACATTTGCCTCTCCCTTCCTAGGAGAAAAACACTGAATGTTTAATGTGCCCCTATGAACATGATTCCCACCCCATATAGAACCAACAAAAATTCGCCACTCCACAGAGAAATTATTCAAACTGAATAAAAGCCCACATATTTCCCCTAAATTTTCCCTTCTTCCCTTATTCTATTTTTTCCTTTCCATATTCTTTATTGCTGCAAGATCAATTATTTATACTACACTATCTTTCTGTGTAAATATCTGCAGCAGAATAAGGATGATATAGTGAATAAAGTACCCCCTCTTGTAAATTATAAGGATATTATAAGTTACCGAGGAGTTTTATGACCATATAAAAACACGAGGCCGAAGGCCGAGTGTTTTTATACAGGTCATGGAACTCCGAGGTAACTTCTAATATCCTCATATTTTGCAACAGGGGGTACTTTATTTATTATAATACATACATTTCAGTGAGTCATGTGACAGAAATGACATCAAAACTCACCGTTTATAACGGATGACATCAGAACTCACCATTTATAAGGATATAATTTACAGGATATTCATGGCTTTTATGTATTATAATCATATTATACATCATTCATTCCTGCACCAGTAGAGATTACAAATCTAAGGCCATAAATGGCCAGTGGGATCACCTGACTATAGCTGGGAAGTAGCTCCCACCCTTCCCAGCTATAGTCAGGTGATCCCACTGGTGTCTAATAAAAGGGCAGCCAAGTTTGGGAGTTTTACTTTGAAAGCAGCAAGTAAGTTTGTAAAATGTATAATTAAGCAATAGAATTCTTAATGAATCAGATGAAAATTAAGCGTAGGACTGGCCAGATATGGGATGACTTTGACGTAGTTTGCCAGCTTAATTATATTGCAATATATGGACAAACAATCCCTGTTTTTTTTAAAGGGTAAGGCATTTTTCAGTAGCAGTATGCACAAAATGTCTCTGTCTTAAATATATTGATAATGGGTTGAGTGCAGAGGAATCTTGTATTTTTCCATATATATATATATATATATATGTTCATTTTACTGTTAAGCATTTATACATTTATGCCATGATCACTGACCTGGTTAAGATAAAGACATCCAGGAGTGAAGCGGAGGTGGTAAGACGGTACCACGTGGTACCAAGCCACCAGTACAGGAGACTAAACACGTGCCCTGTGCCATGAAGAAGAGAAAGAGAATGAGTGAATGAAAGATGACAACAAAGTGGCAGAAAACAGATAAATTATGAGAAACATAGACAAATGTGAGGATATTCATGAAGGACATAAACTAAAAAAAATGTTCCTTAAGTACAAACATTTACACATATAATTCCTATTAAGCTTCTGGTTGATCCAAACTCAGAAAGTCCAGTTGATTTAGATGTAATGCTAGTAAATACTGTATCCAGAGTAAGGAGAACAAAAACAACAATCGGACCAAACACTGGATCAATGCTGAACACATGATACTCACAGGAGCCTTTTAAAGGGGTTGTTCACCTTTAAATAAACTTTTAGTATGATTTAGAGAGTGATGTTGTGAGACAATTATTTTTGTTTTTTTTTTAGTTATTTTGCTTTTTATTCAGCAGCTCTCCAGTTTGCAATTTCAGCAATCCGGTTGCTAGGGTCCATCTAACCCAAAGCAACCATGCACTGATTTGAATAAAAGACTGGAATATGAATAAGAGAGGCCTGAATAGAAAGATAAGTAATAAAAATTAGCAATAACAATACATTTGTAGCCTTACAGTGCATTTGTTTTTACATGGGGTCAGTGACCTCCATTTGAAAGATGGAAAGAGTCAGAAGAAAAGGGCAAAAACATTAAAAAACTATATAACAAATAAATAATGAAAAGTTGCTTAGAATTAGCAATTCTATTATATATTAAAAGTTGACTTAAAAGTGAACAACCCCATTACTAGCTGTACTGCGCTGGAGGGAAGCAGCCACTGTCACAGCCACTCAAAAATCCAAAGGGGCAGAGATGGCAGTATGCAGAGAGATATATATGTCTGGATATTCAATTAACCTCTGGAGCAGTACAGCAGTTTTGAGGGAGAGCTGCTATGCAGAAAGCCCAGTATAAGCACAAGAATACAGGTAATTATTTTGAAAATACTACATGAATCATGTGGTTTGCACTCCACTGCCTTTTTTTTTATAATACTGTTTGGTGTGTAATAATACCTGCGGACTGCAACAACTGTTGTTTTGATATGTTTTCATAATCTCAGGGCGACGCTTAGCTCCCAAGGTTAAACAGCAATTGACATAAATAAGGTATATCGTCAACTGTTGCTAAACTACAGCCATTACACCCAGAATAAAACCAAACCATTATAAATAAACTTGTATGCTCATATTAAATATTTAGGGATAAATTCTGTTTCCTGGGGAGAGTATTAGATTGCCTCTTCTTATATGGCGTACCTGGGAAGTAGAACAGGAGCACGGGCAGCTTTGCAACACTCTTGGCCATGCTTTTCCAGCGGGAAACACGTGTAACATCTTCACAGGACCCAGGCCGGCCTGCAAACAACACAACAGTTTACTGCGGGAGTGAAAGTAAGAGAAAGTACATATATCTACGTAAAACAAAAGACCGCTGCAATGGCACAGCCATTGCTTTCCTTCACATGGTGCAGATCTGCAGTTACATCCCTTTTCCAATGCCTATATTATATATAAAGTATACATAGACCACACACACATTACTACCACTGAGTAACAGAGATCTCACAAACAAATGCTCAAAGTGCCCCATTCTCTAAAATCAATAAGGAGCAAATAAATGTGCAATAAATAAATATATTGCAGCATTTCCCTCAGGAATTCTAGTCTAATTACACCCTGTGAAACCTGCGGCAAAGTTAGCATCTTATAATTCAGGCACAGAATTACGCACTGGGAGCATTGCATACTATATCACCCCTAGTCAAAATGGCATGTTGCAGGAGCAAGCTTTTCAGGTTCAAAATTCCACTACACAATGGAGCAATGCGCAGGTGGAGCCCTGCATTTGGAGCCTGTAAAGTACATCTGCCCATCTGCGTCTTCCACCGCTGCCTCATATATATATATATATATATATATATATATATATATATATATATATATATATCTATATATATATATATATAGTTGTAACATGTGCATCGGTGCAAGGTCATTTTATTGCAGCCTCTATATATTTGTATATTGTCCTATTTATAAAATATATGGACTGGACGTCAAAGCAAAATGTATATACAGTATCAGCCACATATAAAAACTCTTAGGAGGAGCAATGCCAAACCTGTATTATCTTCCTCAGAGGAATAGCCTGAAGATGACGTAGACTTGTCGTAAGAGGGTTGTGTTTCCGTAACACTGTTTTTGCTCTGGTATGACCTCTCCAAGCCAACACGTGAGCTCACTAAGTTGTCTCCTGGTGATGATATCAAAACCCATTTCAATTCACATACACATTAGCAGTCATTCAAGAAGGCCAGATTTTTAAAAAAAAGGGTGAAAGATTAACCCAAGTCAACAATTTTCCGGTTCACATGTTTTCCATTCTGTTGAGATGAATGATTTCTCTGTTCTGAAGTGCTAAAGTAAAGATTTCATTCCACAAATAGAGATTGTTTCATTATTAAACAGACCCTAGGATGTCCATTGTATTCTGTGTATGATGTCCTTAAGGGCAGTGGCACAGAGCCACATCAAAGGCATACCAGTTCCAATATATACTGCATGTCTTCATTTGGATTTATTTTCAATTAATTACCTTAAGGTGGCCATAAACGGAGAGATCCGCTCGTTTGGCGATGTCGCCAAACGAGCGGATCTCTCCCCGATATGCCCACCTTGAGGTGGGCAATATCGGGCTGATCCAATCGTGGATCCTAGGGCCCAACGATCGGATCCTAACAAATGGTAACGGGCGGTCGGATCGCGGGACCGCATCAACGAAGAGATGCGGCTGCATTCCGACGGGATTTTTAGTCCCATCCGATCGAGATCTGCCCGACTTTTGGCCAGATCTCGATCGGGGAAGCCCGTCGGGGGGCCCCATACATGGGCCAATAAGCTGCCGACTCGGTCTGTCGGCAGCTTTTATCGGCCAGTGTATAGCCACCTTTACTTTCAGTTAGAAAGAAATTATAGTAACTCTCTGGCACAGGAACCTCTCTCATTGGGTAGTCCAGCCAAGAGCACTTATATTTTATATATAGACCAGGGAATACAGTCTGTACAATCTTGTAATGCAGAAAGGATGACAGCCCTGTGTTCAAGCTGGAAGATCACTAAGAACCTGCCTTGTCACTCATTTGCAACCAGGTGCAACATATCACTTCCTAGCTGTCACCGGCTGCTTGATAACCTCCAGTGAGAAGGGGACAACACAGGGAATATTGATCTCCTATAACAGGGTACCAGTGAGGGGATCGAAATTGAGTATCAAATGTTGAAAACAGTAATAACAACATGTAAATGCAGACCTTGAAGGGGTGGTTCACCTTTAAGTTAACTTTTAGTATATTATAGAATGGCCTTCCATTGGTCCTCATTATTTATTTTGTATAGTTTTTGAATTATTTTCCTTCGCCTTTGGACTCTTTCCAGCTTTCAAATGGGGGTCACTGACCCCATATAAAAACAAATGCTCTGTAACGCTACAAATTTATTGTTATTGCTACTTTTTATTACTCATCTTTCTATTCAAGCCTCTCCTATTCATATTCTAGTCTCTTATTCAAATCAATGCATGGTTGCTAGGATAATTTGGACCCCAGCAACCAGATTGCTGAAACTACAAACTGGAGAGCTGCTGAATAAAAAGCTAAATAACTAAAAAACAACAAATAATGAAAAACAATTTCAAATAGCAGAAAATCTCTCTACTTTATACTAAGGGGGTTATTTACTAAACTCTGAATGCAAAAATCATGAAAACTTCGTGATTTTTTTTATAAAATTGGACATTTAAAAAATCACGAATTTTTTTTGGAATTTATTAAACCCTGAGGATGGAAAAGTCTGAATCAGAAAATCAGGCATCTCAGACCTGTCAAGGTTGCATATAAATCAATGGGAGAAGTCCCAATGATTTTTTGATGTGAGCTGGGTTTCGTGCAATACCCCGAAGTTTTCGGGCAAAAAGCATAAGAAATCTGAATTGGATTAAAAATTCAGAAAAAATTAGGGATGCACCGAATCCACTATTTTGGCTTCGGCCAAACCCCCGAATCCTTCACGATAGATTCGGCGAATACCGAACCGAATCCGAACCCTAATCTGCAAATGCAAATTAGGGGTGGGGAGGGGAAAACATTTTTTACTTCCTTGTTTTGTGACAAAAAGTCACACGATTTTCCTCCCACCCCTAATTTGCATATGCAAATAAGGATTCGGATTCAGTTCAGCCAGATCCGAATCCTGCTGAAAAAGGCCGAATCCCGAACTGAATCCTGGATTCGGTGCATTCCTAAAAAAAATCATGAAAATCTGATTATTTTTTTTTCTGCAAAGAAAATTTTCAGGAAAATGTAATAATAAATAGGCATAAAAAACCCGAGTGGATTTGATCAGTTTGCAGCAATAAATATTGAGATCAATTTGGACATTGATATATAACCCCAAATAACTCAAAGGTGAACATCCCCTTAAACATGGAACAATGATTTAAATTCCTTGTCTCACCCCAGTAGGAGGCATCATAGTCTGTCTCTGGTAGCTCTGAAGACTGTCCCAGTTTTTCTCTGGTAATGTTGGTGCTTGTCTCACTGTAGTGCGAGTGATGAGTGGGTTGGCGAGGGGTCGGTGCATTTTTTAGGGTAGTCACTTTTCTCCTCAGGCTCCTGCAATAGACACACACAGTTAGGTGATTGTTATGGTTATACAAGCTCTTACAGCCATTTCTCCTGCAAGAAAAGCAAAGTTTAGCTGTAAAAATTAAATACTATCCCCCCCTAAAAAACACAAAGCTACATAAATAGCTGTCTTAAAATTTCTGATCAGTAATGTATGTTAGGAATCAATAGGAGGCTTCCTGGCCATTATGGTAATGATGGAGGCTTTCCTTATTAGCATGTTCTCCTCTTGACTTCCCATGTTCTGCCCCATTTATATGAGTTTCCTTTGGCTACTCTTATTTCCTACAAAAGATGCTGCTAGTTTAAATGGCTACTGATGACATTGGTCTTGTGTGTGGCTGTACTCATGGCATATAACTTGCACTATAAGCTCCACTAGGCCAAGCACCCACATGCATCAATAAGAGTCTGAGTCTCTGAAAGCATTGTGGTATATAAATTAGGCATGATAAGGCTGGGACAGGTGAGAACATTTCATTCCATGCTTAAGCACTGTTTCTAAGTCTTTAAAGTGCCCACATGGCTCAGCTATGCAGAAGCCAGATAAGTGAGGGTCGGCAGTGGCATTTGCCAAGGGAAGTGTTTCCCTATTGATTCTTGGAGTTCTTCACCAATTGTAAAAAGTCCAGCACATTAATTGTAGGCGTATGCTATAGATCCCTTAATGTAAGTGACGAGGTGGGGCAAAGCTCCTGATGCAAATAGAAAAGGCTGCTAGTTAAAGTAATGATAATGGGGGATTTTAATTACCCAGATATTGACTGGAGCAACAGTACTGCCAGATCAGTTAATGGGATCAAGTTTATAAACTTGTTGCATGACAATTTTATGGCACAGGTTGTTGAGGAGCCTATCAGAAAAAATGCTATTCTTGATTTAGTGATCTCAAATGACCCAGAATTTATAGCAAATGTGCAAGTCATTGAACCCCTGGGTAATAGTAACCATAATGTTAATCATTTAATGTCTGATGCAAAAAACAAATATATCCTGGGGCAACAAAAACCATGAATTTTGGAAAAGCTAATTTTAGTGCCTTGAGGGCTGCCCTACAGAGCATTGATTGGGGCATTACGTTTTCAGCTAAAAACACAGAACAGAAATGATTGTCATCTAAAATGATATTAAATCATTACTGTTCTCAATTTATTCCCTTAAGGAATAAATGTAGAAGCTCTAAGAATCATCCTATGTGGCTTAAGTAAAGAAGTTGATATGAAAGAAGAGAAAGGCATTTAAAAACTACAAATCTGTTGGGAAAGAAGCTGCATTTAATGAATATAAACACTTTAATAAATGTTGTAGATCAGCAATCCGGAAGGCAAAGAAAGGAAATGAAGAGTTAATTGTGGTGGAGGTGAAAACTAACCCTACATTTTTTTAAAATATATTAATAGTAAAAGGATGCAGGTTGAGAGTGTTGCTCCATTAAATAATGGTACCAGTATGGTTGTAACAGATACAGAAAAGGCAAATGTGCTAAATCAGTTTTTTCATCAGTGTATACAATAGAGGAGTCTGAGTTCCCAGGCTCACTTTATAGCTGCACTAATGGCTTAGCTCAATCTAGTTAGTGGCTGACTCAGGATATGATTCATAAAGCTTTAATAAAAATTAATGTAAACAAGGCTTCAGGGCCTGATGGCATACACCCCCGGGTTCTAAGAGAGCTTAGTTCAGTTTTAGACCAGCCCCTATTTCTGATTTTCTCAGATTCACTGTCATCTGGTATGGTTCCTATGGATTGGAGAAAAGCTGATGTTATTCCAATATTTAAAAAGGGATTACTATCTCAGTCTGCCAATTATAGGCCAGTAAGATTGACATCTGTGGTGGGCAAATTATTTGAAGGCTTGTTAAGTGATCACATTCAAAATGTTGTCCTAGTCAATGGCATTATGAGCAGCAATCAGCATGGCTTTATGAAGGATAGGTCATGTCAGACAAATTTGATTGCTTTTTATGATGAGGTAAGTAAGATCCTGGACAGTGGGGGGGGGGGGTAGTAGATGTGATCTATTTGGATTTTGCCAAAGCATTTGATACAGTGCCCCACAAACGACTGCTTTCTAAACTAAGGTCTGTTGGGCTTAATGAAGTCGTTTGCACGTGGATAGGAAACTGGCTACAGGATCGGGTACAGAGGGTGGTTGTTAATGGTACATTCTCTACTTGGAGTAAGGTTCTTAGTGGAGTCCCCCAGGGCTCAGTATTGGGTCCACTTTTATTTAACTTGTTCATTAATGACTTAGGGGAGGGTATTGTAAGTAATGTATCAGTGTTTGCAGATGACACAAAATTATCCAGCCCAATTAATTCCATCCAGGATGTGGCATCCTTGCAACATGATCTTGACAAACTGGCAATCTGGGCAGCTAAGTGGCAAATGAGATTCAATGTTGATAAATGTAAAGTCATGCACCTGGGATGTAAAAATATCCAAGCCACTTATACCCTTAATGGGACTGCACTAGGCAAATCCATTATGGAAAAGTACCTTGGAGTCCTTGTAGATGATAAACTTGGCTGTAGCAACAATGCCAGTCAGCAGCATCAAGGGCAAATAAGGTCTTGAGCTGTATTAAAAGGGGCATAGAGTCACGGGAGGAGAGGGTCATTCTTCCACTGTATAGAGCACTCGTAAGGCCCCATCTAGAATATGCTGTACAGTTTTGGTCTCCATCACTCAAACAGGACATTATTGTATTATAGAGGGTACAGAGAAGGGCAACTAAGCTGGTGAAAGGTATTGAAAATCTTAGCTATGAGGAAAGACTGGCCAAATTGGGGATGTTCACACTGGAGAAGAGGCGCTTAAGGAGTGATGTGATAACTGTGTATAAATATATAAGGGGATCATATAATAATCTCGCTAATGCTTTATTTACCAGTAGGTCTTTCCAGCTGACACCCATTCCAATTAAAAGAAAAGAAGTTCCACCTAAATATTCAGAAGGGGTTTTTTTTACAGTGAGAGCTGTGAAGATGTGGAATTCTCTCCCTGAATCAGTTGTTCAGGCTGATACATTAGATAGCTTTAAGAAGGGGTTGGATGGCTTTTTAGCAAGTGAGGGAATACAGGGTTGTGGGAGATAGCTCATAGTCCAAGTTGATCCAGGGACTGGTCCGATTGGCATTTTGGAGTCAGGAAGGAATTTTTCCCCATCTAAGGCAAATTGGAGAGGCTTCAGATGGTTTTTTTTGCCTTCCTCTGGATCAACTAGCAGTTAGGCAGATAAAAAAAACAAAAAACTAAAAGGTTGAACTTGATGGACATGTGTTTTTTTTCAACCTAACTTACTATGATACTATGTTGCTAGTTTCATGGGAAATGTCATGACTTGCTGTATAGCACTGGACTATGGAGATTGCTGGTAGACTGGCACCTTGCATTTATAGAACTAGCTGATACTAGCTACACCACATAGAGTCATGCTGGGCACCTAGGGCCCCAGTCTATTACTTATATCTATATATCATATTTAGAGTTAACTATAAACTGATAATGTGGTTTTACTCTTTTAGAGTTAGGAAAGTATGTCGGTAGCCTGCCAAGTGGAAAAAGATGCCTGTACAGAGTTAAGATGGCAGTCCCAGTAGGCATGTTACTTACCACTGCATCGTCTTTACAGGAAGGAGGATTCTATAATGATGAGAGTACAGCTTTTGTCCTGCTTTTCTAAATCATGTAGATGACTAGGGGCTAGAAAGCACTGGTGGATCAGGAGTGCAGTGTATAGGGATATGAAGGGTGTAGTGTTGCTCATCATGGGTGTGTCACATTTGGAGTTAGGAGGATGTGTAATGGTGAATCATTAAAAGTACTGGTGAAAAGCGAGTCGTTAAAGAGAGTGTGTTCTGGTGAATGAAAGATTGTGTGAATGGGAGCATCATTGTGGGTGTCAGAATGTATATTAGGGTCCGAGTTGTGGGGCCTTATCTTCAGGCATTCCAAAAAAAGTTGGGGCCACATGTGGAAAATTTTTTTTTGATTCAACAACAGCTGGAGGACCATAGGTTGGACAGAACTAATGTATATCCTAAAGTATCTAGCAACTGTTATAATATATTATGAGTCATTTTAATAAAGCCTCAGTTAGGGGAGTTAGGGTCAGCATTGTATTCGTGGGCCTATTGTAGCCTTTTTTGCACTTTGCACACTGCCTCCTGCTTGTAAATAACCCCTAATACCTTGTGTATTAATCAACACTTTTTTTCTGTGCTGATAGGTGCTAAAGATAATTCCCTTTCTGACAAAACCTGAACAAAATACTAATTTAAAACATGCTGAAGGGCAGCAAAGTTTCCAGCTCTAACATTCCTCTACAGTTATAAGAGAGGAGGGGTTCAGGGGCCAGGAACTGTCAGCCAACCCGAGTGGTTCTTATGGTTTTCAGCAGAAATCTATACATAAACAGCACATAGCCAAACATCTGAAATCTGGACTATGTCACATCAGTGTTTATTGGAGACATCCATCTGCAAGCTGCATCTGCTTCATTAGCAAACAGTGACGGGACACTAGAAGAGTTTGTGTATAAATGCACGTTCTGAGTATGATGAATGAATGGAGGAACCAGTAACATTTTAGAATGAGGTGAAATAAAAGATACCACAAAGACCTGCATTTTAAAGGAGGCAAAACCAAAAATGAAGGGGATTTGTGTGCCATGGCCACACTCAACAAACCCCTGAGTTCCAATAGGGCTGGACATTTGCTGTTAAGAAGAAAGTTATTTTAGTAATAGAGAATTGTTTTGCTTTCACACTTGCCAACTTCCTTCTAATCAGCCGATTTAGTTTAACTAGTGATACTGAGCTCTGTATAAACAACCCCCTATCATTGTTGTTACTGTTTTGGCTTACAGATAAGTAGTAGACATTATGCAGAGAGATAATCTATGTTTAGGTAATCTACCAAGAAGTTAGAAACATGAACCAGGATGGTATCATGTGACTCATGCTATACACGCACATTATTGACTGTGTATCATTATCATTAGTGCTTGTGTTCCAAGGAGAGATTATGACGGCTCTGGATAAACAAAATGTCCTTTATCTCAATATTTGTATGCTGATTATTTGGGACAGCAATGTCAGGAAGTAGTTCTGCAATGTACATTACAGCGCACATCAGTTTAGATAGGATTTGGGGGTAAAAGCATTTATTGGTGGAAATTCCAGTTTAGGGTCTGGCAAAGGTTGTTGTTAAATTAGTAAGATAAGTTGCTGGTGCTTTGATGTGGGAGGAACGTGTATGTGCAGGGGAGCATGCTAGTCAGTAGAGACAACACAACTTCCTGTGTGAATGCAGTTTCCTCTCCACACACCACAGGATATTAGTAAGCGATCAGCACAACGCTTGTATCTCACAGACAGCAGATTAGACACCACTCCAGGTATATAGTGAATAAAGTACCCCCTCTTGTAAAATATAAGGATATTATAAGTTACTGAGGAGTTTCATGACCATATAAAAACATGAGGCCCAAGGCCGAGTGTTTTTATACAGGTCATGGAACTCTGAGTTAACTTCTAATATCCTCATTTTTTGCAACTGGGTGTACTTTATTTATTATAATACACAAGTTTCAGTAAATCATGTGACAGAAATGACATCAGAACTCACCTTTTATAACTGGTGACATCAGAACTCACCATTTATAAGGATATAATTTACAAGATAATCATGGCTTTTGTGTATTATAGAAGTATTAATGCCATTTTGCATTTGTATAATTCATGTACAATTCACACAGCACTTTCAAGAGGTCCATGCGCTGAGCAGCTTGTACTGTGCCAGTGGCACCTTTAACAAGGGCATGAGGCACAGAGCACAACACTCTCCTGCACAAAGAAAGTAAAAATACCCACCTTGCACAGGCAGAATGCATAAAGTCTGATGCAGCTTGTACCCACAGCATGGGACATGAATACAGATCAATATGGACCACCCACCTATCTATGTGTCAAATGCTGTAGGGTGCACAAATAATGAGGTTGCAAGGTGCATTGGGGCACAAAAATGTAGGTGTGAAAGAGGGGGCTGAAGGTGTGCACTGTGCCCCCTTCAGAATTTTTTTGTGGGTGGTTCAGTTTAGTTACACCACTGCAAGAACCTATGGGGTTTCAATGGTGCTGAGCCTGTCTGCTATCTGTCTACCCCAAAATCACAAAATATGATTGTATTACAAAAATTTAACATAATTTTCCCATGCAACACTGGGTACCTCATCTAATTATATATTTCCACATCAATATACAACTGTGATTAGATATTACATAAAGATGGTGGAATCAATCAAATCACTCTATATAAATAACAAAAGTCTGTTTCTATTCTCTGCACTTCCGGTATTGACAATGAAGCAGAAACCAGCTGATTAACAGACCCGAATAAGAACTGACTTATGCTACATTCACAACCAGAAAACACTACTACGCAAATACATTTACAATAACCATATATATATATAATACACAAAAGCCATGAATATCCTGTAAATTATATCCTTATAAACGGTGAGTAGTGATGTCATCAGTTATAAACGGTGAGTAGTGATGTCATTTCTGTCACATGACTCACTAAAATTTGTGTATTATAATAAATAAAGTACCCCCAGTTGTAAAATATGAGGATATTAGAAGTTACCTCGGAGTTCCATGACCTGTATAAAAACACTCGGCCTTCGGCCTCGTGTTTTTATATGGTCATGAAACTCCTCGGTAACTAATAATATCCTTATATTTTACAAAAGGGGGTACTTTATTCACTATATATTTCTATGAATGTATATCAGAATGTTGCTCAGAATTATAATTGTAAGTTCTTTTGGGCAGAGTCCTCTTTGCCTTTTGTATCGGTTACTGGTCAATATGTATGTAATTCTCTATGTTCCCTGTATAAACCAATTTATTGCACAGCGCTGTGGAATATGTTGGTGCTCTAAAAATACATGTTACTAATAATTAGGTAAAAACTATTTTGGGTGGAGATTCCCTATAAAGCCTTACCTTGTAGGGCCTTCTTTGTATAAGGAGTGACTCTCCATACTGCTGGTGCTGATCCGATCATCCTCTTGTTCCAGTGTCCCAAGTCGTTTACTCCGCCGAGACATGTTCTTCTGCCTATAGAATTAGGTGATCACAAGGAGCTGTGTTCAGCACAACAGTTCATAGCATACTACTCATTACATTGCAGTCCATGGAAACTCTCCACTGGTTGAATAGAGGAAGTAGGATTAATATACTGTTACCCACTGGAGTAACAGATGTTTGGGAGTAATAAGAAAAGGGAAAATTACACCAGATTTTGCTCTAGGGCCTGGGGGCACTCCCCACTACTTATGAACTTTTAGTTGCTACCCAAGTCAGCATCCTGGAATAAAGGATTCATACAGGACTTTATAAAGTGATACCCCAGCAATCTACTGAATGGGCCAGAATCCATACACTCGCCAGCTCAATACTCAAACACGGGAAGAGGATAAAATCACGTTTCTTCTTAAAATCATTAAAGGGGTGGTTCACCTTTAAGTTAACCTTTAGTATGTAATAGAATGGCTAATTCTAAGAAACTTTTGATTTTCAATTGTTCATCATGATTACATTTTTTTTATAGTTTGTGAATTATTTGCCTTTTTCTTCTGACTCTTTCCAGCTTTCAAATGGAGGGGGGTCGCTGACCCCATCTAAAAAGCAAATGCTCTGTAAGGCTACTCATCTAGGGGCACATTCACTTAGTTCGAGTGAAGGAACTAAGTTCCTTCTACTTCGACCATCGAATTGGCTACTTCGTCCTTCGACTACGACTTCGAATCGAACTATTCGAACTAAAAATCGTTCGAATATTTGACCATTCGATAGTCAAAGTACTGTCTCTTTAAAAAAAACTTTGACCCCCTACTTCGCCACCTAAAACCTACCGAGGTGCAATGTTGGTCCCCAGGCTTTCTAAGTATTTTTTGGTCCAAGAAAAATCGTTCGATCGATGGATTAAAATCCTTCGAAACGAACGATTGGAAGGATTTAATCGTTTGATCAAACGATTTTTCGTTCAATCTAACTATTTGCGGTAATCCTTCGACTTCGATATTCGAAGCCGAAGGATTTACATTCAGCAGTCGAATTTCGAGGGTTAATTAACCCTCAATATTCGACCATATGTAAATCTGCCCCCTATTTTTATTGCAACTTTTTATTAATCATTTTTCTATTCAAGCCCTGTCCTATTCATGTTCCAGCTCTCCATGGAGAACTGCTGCATAAAAAGCTAAATAACTCAAAAACCACAAATAATAAAAAATGAAAACCAATTGCAAATTGTCTCAGAATATCCCTCTCTACATCATCCTAAAAGTTAACTCAAAGGTGAACAATCCCTTTAAAATCAGAGATGCCTAATGATTTTCATCCACAAGGGACAAGTCATAGGCAGGGCAGCCATCAGGGGGGGACAGGGGGGAGAGTTGTAGGGGGCCCCGAGGGTAAGGGGGGCCCAGCCACGCCGCACTTTCTTGATTAGTCGGGCCCCCCTGCTTTCTGAGAGCTGCTGACTTCGGGAAGGCAGGGCGGGAGCACAAGGGGAGGTATCTTCTGTCCATTACTTCTCCTTATTGGTCACTGAGTTTAAGTCCCGGTTGAGCTGCTCAGGGATTGGATAGCTGAGGTTTGCACTTCTCCTCCAGCTCATCCAATCACCATGCAGCTTTACCAGGACTTGAAATTCTAATAAGGGAAGAAAATGCTGTCACTGGAAGAAAATGCAGCCACTTGTGCTCCCCTCCTCCCTTCTGTAGTTGGCAGCTCACTGACAGACGGTGGGCCACACTAATGAAATAAGTGTAACATGGCAGGGCCCCCCTAAAGGTAACCCTTTGTGGTCCCTGTTGTGTTGTGGGGCCCTGGGCACCAATTTTTTTTTAAACATATGGGGGGGGAAGTTTTTTTACATGGATGTTTAAGGGGGGCCCTGGCCACCAATTTTCTTATAACATGGGGGGGCCCTGGCCACCAATATTTTTTCCCGTGTGGGGTCCTAGCCACCAATATTTTTTAATGGGGGGCCCTGACCACAAATGTTTTGTTAATGGGGGGGTCCCTGACCACAAATGTTTTTTTCAATGGGGGGCCCTGACCACCAATATTTTTTTATCAACATGTGGTAACCATAGGCATCAATGTTTTTTTTTTTTTTTGTGTGTGGTGGGGGTGGACCTGTAGGTGGGGCTTGTGGTTGGTGCAGCCCAGGGGGCCCAGGAAATGTTTTTGTATGGGGCCCTGCGATTTCTGATGGCGGCCCTGGTCATAGGTTAAACAATTTATCACAATTCAACAGAAATGGTGACTTGAAAACCTCCTCATTAAAGCAGACAAATTCAATAACCAAAAACAAGTGAACAAAGAGTACAGCACACAAGGGCAAAAATAAAAAGATAATGTGCATTCCTGTAGTGTCTAAATCCACTGGTGGCAAACCACCATGTTGCAAGACTTAAAAATCTAACACAGCATAGTCAATGTACCCAGCTACATGGAACCTTCACTAATTCTATATAATGATACAGATATGGCATCCGTTATCTGGAAACCCATTATCCAGAAAGCTCAGAATTATGGAAACCACCATGTTGCAAGACTTTAAAATCTAACACAGCATAGTCAATGTACCCAGCTACATGGAACATTCCCTAATTCTATATAATGATACAGAAATGGCATCAGTTATCCGGAAACCCATTATCCAGAAAGCTCAGAATTATGGAAAAGCCGCCTCTCATAGACTTATATTTAAAAACAACTTCCTTTTTCTCTCTAATAATTAAACAGCACTTGTGCCAAACTAAGATATAATTAATCCATATTGGAGGCAAAACCATCCTATTGGGTTTATTTAACGTTTACATGATTTTCTACTAGACTTAGGGAATGAAGATCCAAATTACAGGAAGATCCCTTATCCTGAAATCCACAGGTCCCGAGCATTCTGGATAACAGGTTCCATACCTGTTTACACTTTACCACCATACTTAGTGCCTACCATAACTATTGAACAGTCATCCTGAAAAAAAAAAAGCAGATGAAGCCTACATACTGTATTCTGCATGTATCACATCTAGTCAAATAAACTACATACAGGTTATTGCAATGAATGCAGCATTTAATTACAAATTCCTTTGTCAATGGGCAGAACATTATTTAAGAAAGCCACTGTTTATATGAATATCAGAATTATGACAGGTACATAATAAGGGCTAAGTGAAACAAGCAGCAGCCAATAAATATAAGGAACTCTTGTCCCAGGCACCCATATTCACTCTAACTTATTCACAGTTCCCTCTTTATTTCACTGTAATCCCCTAAGGATTTGTATGGACCCAGCTAAGCTCAAGTGCTCATAGACTGCATGCTATTTTATCAGCAAGTTTTACAGAAACCAGGAACACCAAACGTCTTATCTGCCCGTGTAATAGGCAGCACGTGGGGGAATTGCATTTACAGATACAGAGAGTCCCAGAAGCCGTGCAAGTTTTTATGTCCAGGGACCTGAGTCTGCACAGGATTTATGTATATAGAAATCAGCCTTTACTTATTTGGGCCTATTGCTTGCCATTGGAGACAGCGCTACACCCCTCTCTAGATCCCTATTGTTAGGGGCACACAGGCAGAGAATGGCAGGGTCAAGAAACATTCCCTCTACAGTTTTTGAGACATTGCTTCTTTGTCATGGTTATATATCTATTTTACAAACATACATGTTACAATGGAGGGAACATTACATTGCATTTACACAAGCCTTCATCTGAAGCACACACAAAGGATTGCAAGCCACATTCCTCCGAGCTTTTGTTGTATATATGGATTTTATTTGTACAGTATGAACATCTAATGGTACCAGCAATACCCCACCCTCCATTCAGTTATATTTACCTGGTTCTGAATATTATAATATATAGAAGGAGTCTCCCTTCTCAGACTTGCTGTGTCAGTTTTCTTAACCAAATGTTCGTCGATCCCTAATGTATTAAAGTCTTCAGAGTTTCTCCCCGGCTGAAAAAGGAAATAGATCAAATCGTTCTAAAGGAAGACAAATTGCTGCTATGCAAATAAACCGCCGTGACAAATGGGAGGAGGCACAGGATGAGGGTGCATGGACAATTTTTGCAGGTTCTATAAAGAAAAAAGAAAACACAATTTAGAAGGAATTCTTCCCCCCGAAAAACTTCAAAATAAATAGTGAGGGGAGGATGAGACTCACCTCTATTGTGACAAAAAGGTGAAAATTGGGTGTAGAAAGTGAAAATAGGGGAGCAATGAGCGGCTTCAGGACCGTGGGTTTCAGTGGTAAAGACAAAGCAGATGAAGAAGCAATGTTAAGTAGCAAGGCAAGGGTTATAGGAACAATGCAGAAGGCTGGCCGGCTTTGGGACTCACATTAAAAAGTAAACACAGCGTGAAACCCACAGTGAGAAGAGGAAGAGAAAAAGTGCGGTGAGTGATGTTGGCAGGGTGTTCTCTGTGCTCTCCTGGTGCGGCTGCAGATGACAGTGACACAAACACACACTGGCCTGTCAACTTAGGATGCAGCTGTCAGCATGAGATTCAAAGCCCTCTAGTGATTGGCCTGTCCAGCTGGCAGTCAGGATAGAGGAAGGCAGCTGATTGGGGGGTTTGAATAGAAGGGAGACATGCAGACTTTAGGCCCTGTCTCTACAGGAAAAGGCTGTGCTTGGCTGAATGTTGCATTAACCCTTGCAGTGCCAGAGTGCATAGCCTGCCTGGGCTGTTACAGGAGCTAAAGTTGCTGCTGTTCCACTATCACTTTAATATTGTTGTTGCCAATGTTTCCAATTTACTATGGGTTTTAGTAGTGTAGCTTGTTTCATCCCTCACGCTGCTGCCCCCGCCCTCCTCCCCTCTTTGTTTGGGTATTTTTCTGCCTGGTTAGTCCCCCTCCCTCCCTCAGTCTGCCAAGTCATTCGTATATTCTGCCACCTCTATACTTGTCTCTCTGTTACTTCTATACTACTGGCACAATGTGTTCTGCCTGTTCATGATCCTGTTGTACCCATATCATTCCCACAAAGAACACCTAAATCTAGCGCCTGCAACTTGCTCATTGTTCTCCCCATGCGTTGTTCTTCTCCCATGTGTTATTCTTCATGTCTTGCTTTCATCTCTTCGCTCCAGTCGTTCTTATTCTGCCAGATGACAAAATGTATATAAGATGCCAGAAAGGCTCCAATAAAACACGTGATGCTCTGTATGTGGCAATTAGATGCCGATTTGTGTGCAGCAAAATAATGAATTATCATATATATTATGAGTCTATTTAATTGTGTTTTTTTTTTGTATCTTGCAGTTGCTATGGTGTTTTAGGGCTATAGCACACCTTAAGATTAGTCGACTAGAGGAGATTTATGGAAGGTGACTAATCTCTGTGTGCCAGTACCATAAACCCTACTACCTCTGCTGTGTTTAACAGTGTCACTCGTGTTATGTTTCTCCCCTCTACAAAGCGTAACATCTTTCCAGATCAGTGTTTTTACCACCACTTAGAAGTCTTAGTCTTTCTAATCAATATCAAAGTCTATTGAGAGGGGCTCTCAAACCAACAATATTCCTCAGACATGGAGAGAGCCCATACATAAAGCACTTACCCCTCACCTGTAGCAAGTGCAGATTGCAATAACAGGACTGGAACTAGGGGAAGGCAGAAGAGGAATGTACCTATTAGTGCAAGGGAGGATGGGTGGATGCTGGGCACCTTTCCCTTTTTGCCTGCATTTACCTACAGCTTTATGTCAGGGTCCCTGCAGGTATACTTAATCAAAGACAAGATCTAGGGGAATGCACAGAATATGAATTTGGCCAGCTCCCTTACTTACCCCCCACTGTTGCTCCCTAGGTTCATGCCTCTTCTTCCGAACCCTAATTCCAGCTGTAATAACTGGTCACCATTACTCACCTTTACCCCTACACTACACTTTGGGAAGGAGCCTTCACTGGCCGGGGCTTGTCTTATTTGCTGCATGGATTTGGCCTGGCACTGTGCAATATTGGGTGCAAGAGATCCCTTAAAATAGAACTAAACTCTAAAAATTAATATGGCTAAAAATGCCATATTCTGAACTTATTACACCAGCCTAAAGTTTCAGCTTGTCAATAGCAACAATGATCCAGGGCTTCAAACTTGTCACAGGGGGTCACCATCTTGGATGCTCAGTGGGCTCTGAGCAGCTGGTGAGAAGCTAAGCTTAGGGGTTGTCACAAATTATTAAGCAGAAAATTAGGTTGGTCTGTAATATAAGCTTATGCTACAGGCAGGGCCGCCATTAGAAATCACGGGGCCCCGTACAACAAAATTTTTGGGGCCCCCTGGGCCCCGCCCACACTGACGACCAAGCTCCACCCCATTTCCCGCCCACTCCACATCGCAGTTAAAAGACCACACAGACATCAGCGCTAAAAAAGTAACCCCCCCACACAAGTTGTAAAAAGCTATTGATGGTCAGGGCCCCCTTATAAAAAATTGGGGCCCCAAAAAAAAAAAAATTAAAATTTTTTTTTTTTAAAAAAACATTGGTGGCAGGGGCCCCCTTATAAGTTAAAAAAAAACTTGGGGCCCCAACAAAAAAAATGTAAAAAAAACTAAAAAATAAACAAACATTGGTGGCAGGGGCCCCCATATAAGTTAAAAACAAATTGGGGCCCCAAAAAAAAATTAAAAAAAAAAAAAAATAATTTTTTTTGAAAAAAAAAAAAAAAACATTGGCGGCAGGGGCCCCCTTATAAGTTAAAAACAAATTGGGGCCCCAAAAAAAAATTTGAAAAAAAAAATAATTTTTTTTTGAAAAAAAAAAAAAAAAAACTGGTGGCAGGGGCCCCCTTACAAGTTAAAAAAATTTAGGGCCACCAAAAAGAAAATTATTATTATTATTTTTTTTTTTTTAAAAAACAATGGTGGCAAGGGGCCCCTTACGAGTTAAAAAAAAAATTGGGGCCCCAAAAAAACATGTTTTAAAAAAAAAAGATTGGTTGCAGGGGCCTATAGAATATTAAAATAATACATTGGTGGCCAGGAGATTAAAAAAAAAAAAAAAATACACAAACTGGTGTTCAGTAGAATTGAACTCACGGCTTCAGTACTTCAACTTCACCTCCTTTCGTGACTTCGGGTCTTTTCACTGCTTCAGGACTTCGGCTTCGGCTGTTTTCGTGACTTCGGGTCTTTGCGCTGCTTCAGGACTTCGGCTTCGGCTGTTTTCGTGACTTTGGGTCTTTTCGGCGCTTCGTGACTTCGGCTTTTTCCGTGACTTCGGGTCTTTTCGGCGCATCGGCTTTTCGGCACTTCCGCATTCGGCAGCACAGAGGCAAGACGTACGGCTCGGGCGCTCGTAAGGGGGGCCCGGATCTTCAAAAAATGCAGTGCTGCCGGGCCCCCCTTCATGCCCGGGCCCGGTACGCTTGTCCCCCCTGTCCCCCCCTGATGGCGGCCCTGGCTACAGGGCCGATTATTACATTCTGATGCTAGTTGCACTGGTTTCTGTTCTGCCATGTAGTCATTATCTGTATTAATTACTAATCAGCCTTACATTGTGACATTTATATACTATATGTACTGTATACTGTGAGTAGGTCCCTAAGCTGAGTAAGTGACATTAGCACAGAGCATGTGCAGTGAATCAGCAGAAAAGAAGATGGGGAGCTACTGGGGCATCTTTGGAGTCATCTTTACTGCTAAAGGGCTGTGGTTGCCTTGGGCTGGTACAGAAGCCCAAAACACAATGTACAACATTTCTAGCTACTTCTTTAGTTAGGCTTTAGTTCTCCTTTAACACCTGCCTTGAGAACCTGTTAAGTTTGCCAAACGAATTCACACATGGCTGCAGGGCTCAAAAGCAAGTACAGTATATGGCATTGTCACAGAGACAAAATTGCACCTGTTTTTGAACAACACGACAGCTTAAAAAAAAAAGTGTTCTAATGTTTCTAAATTGTAAACAGAATGTAGCAGGCTGCTAATACAAAGCCGGTTAGAAAGAACTGGAAAATGAGGGGGTCCAGGAAAGAAGGGTGAAATTTCTGTTTGGGGAGATCACCGGTGGACTTTACATTGGAGAATGGGAGTGCCACTTTTTGGGGAGACTAAGGGGGTAATGTAATAAAAGGTGCAAAGTTTGCCCAAGAGCAGTAACCCATAGCAACTAATCAGCAGGTAGAAATTACTGGTCACCTGTTTAAAAGCAAACCTCTTATAGGTTGCTATGGGTTACTGCTCTTGGGTAAACTTAGTTCCTTTTATTGCATATGGATGCTCAGGTATGCCTCCCTAAATCTTTCTTTCTTTTCAATTGTGTACCTCCCTAAATCTTTAATATTCTCCAACTATGAGGAGTTTACATGATTGTATAAACTGAAGCCATTCAATAAAATGGCTCAAGGCAATGCAGATAACACCACAGCAATATGTACCCTGTATTTTTTTTACAGACACTACATAACATACATTTGTTCATATTTTATAATAAACCCTCTATACAAAATATGGGTGGCTGATAACTAAAAGCTAGGAAATGCAGAACAACTTGTTTTTCATCTTATTCATTGTGCAGCAAGCCATGAACAATACAACTCCTTCAGTTAACATGCTTGCTTCCATGCTTTGCAAATATAAAATCTGTAATAATGCATCACTAGTAGCCACGCCTAAAGGTGGCCATAGACAGATAATATCGTACGATATTCGGTGCGTGTATGGTGGAAAAAGAGCCGACCAATATCGGCAGAAAACTTGGATATCGGTCGGCTTGTTGATCGGGCTGGACGGAAAAATTTTGATCAGATGCCTATGAATGCACCTGAATATCAGCCATTGTTAGTGCTGAATCGTCAGATACAGGTAGAATTCTATTGTTTCTACCTGTATATCTGACGATTCAGCTCTACACGTGTGTATTGAAACAAACAATCTTTCTTGCAAAGATCTTTTCCAAGAAAGATTGTAATTGTTACGTCTATGGTCACCTTAACCCCGTCCCTTTACAGGTCAATGATGGAGAATGTTCTGTATAACTAGGAACAGTTGGGAGCTAACCTTCTATATCATGATGTTATTGAATATTATAGGGTTATAATATATACTTCAAAAATAAATTTTGCCAGCTCTAATTCCTCTAACTTCCCTTAAAGGGATACTGTCATGGGAAAAAAATTTTTTTCAAAATGAATCAGTTAATAGTGCTGCTCCAGCAGAATTCTGCACTGAAATCCATTTCTCAAAAGAGAAAACAGATTTTTTTATATTCAATTTTAAAATCTGACATGGGGCTAGACATATTGTCAATTTCCCAGCTGCCCCAGGTCATGTGACTTGTGCTCTGATAAACTTCAATCACTCTTTACTGCTGTACTGCAAGTTGGAGTGATATCACCCCCTCCCTTTTCCCCCCCAGCAGCCAAACAAAAGAACAATGGGAAGGTAACCAGATAGCAGCTCCCTAACACAAGATAACAGCTGCCTGGTAGATCTAAGAACTACACTCAATAGTAAAAACCCATGTCCCACTGAGACACATTCAGTTACATTGAGAAGGAAAAACAGCAGCCTGCCAGAAAGCATTTCTCTCCTAAAGTGCAGGCACAAGTCACATGACTGGGGGCAGCTGGGAAATTGACAAAATGTCTAGCCCCATGTCAGATTTCAAAACTGAATATAAAAAAATATGTTTGCTCTTTTGAGAAATGGATTTCAGTGCAGAATTCTGCTGGAGTAGCAGTATTAACTGATGCGTTTTGAAAAAAAACATGTTTTCCGATGACAGGATCCCTTTAAATTTATTCTGAAGCACAACACTGTTTAAGCGCTCAAAAAATCTATAGTGCCGAAACAAAACAAACTATAGATCACCAAATTGGAGAGTTGACCTGGGTGTAAAAACCCCAGTTCCGACATTTTTAACAGAATGGAATAAAGCTTTGTTTTTATCCTCACCGGTTGGCCGCAGGAGTGTGTATACAATTTTTGAAGTTATAATATATAGCCATAGTAATATTGCCATGTGCCGTACAGGACCATTTTCCCATATTTGGTTGTGTGTTTTTGGTTTCTTATCTTAGCCCCAACATCAATTCTCAACCTGTTTTTGCCCTATTACACAACCTATCTTGGTCTCTTGAAACTGCCATTGCCACTTCCCATTGTCTTTAGTGCAAACCACCCGACACTACTAATACAAGAAGTTTTCAACCCAAAAATGCCTTTTTATTGTTCCATGATAGCTTGTCACAATATACACAGACAAAAATAGACCTAAGAGCAATCGCTAAAAGGCTGAAATTCTTCTGAAGTTGTTCTAAAATAAAGGCATGATTTGCCTTGTGCAAATAAGTATATACTCAAAGAAAACAAATACGAACAACATAATGGCAAATAGCCAACCCTCTGCAATAAAGCAAAATAAAATAATATTCAGCTTGTGAGAGGAAAGGGCACCCCAAACTTCCACCCTTGCACACTAGGCTGGATGCTGCAGAATCCCAGTGCTGGTGGGTATTTGTTTACTATAATAACATCTTGCAAGGCATCAGTGTAGTATTGCATATACTTATACCCGAAAAGGTTAATATTACTGAATTCTACCAATTTTCTTAAAATGTGTTTCATGGTTTGACAAATAGGAAGCATCATCTGAAACCGCCCATATTCTGAATCTTCTAAAACTTCCTCAGATCATCATGTACCACCTGGGAATGGCTTTCTTTCTGTACACATTGCCTGACAACTTTAAGGATGAGCGTCAGCCTCCTGTCCAAGGCAGTGAGATGGGTCTCAGACAGGATAGGGCAGAGAGGATCCATGGAGAGAGACTCCCGCATGACATCACTCAGACGATAGGGCTCTGTAGCGAGAAGCTGCAAGCGCATCAGGGTAGACTTCTTGATCCTGAAGCAGAAAGAGGGGGGTTTCAAATATCAAGGTGCACTTGTAGTATATAAACAGTATATCATTAAAATGCAACAATAATCACAAAGCTAAAAATATATGATGAAGACCTATGAGGGTGACCAGAATGTCAAGTCAGACTGGGATTGTGGAGATGTGGAGTCAGCAACTGTGCCTGTAAATAAAATGTAATTATGATAAGATCATTTCCAGCTGGTCTTTGTTTTTATGCCTTTATAATTATATTAATATTTTATCAGGAGCTCTCCAATTTCAGCAGGTGTATGTTTGCTAAGGTCCCATTTACTCTATCAACACCAGTAAACATTGAACTACAATATAATTTACGTTTTGCCTTGTGCTATATTTTGTATGTAAACTCACAAAAGTAAGGTGCGATACATATTTTTACTGCCGGTTATTTGCTTGCTGGCTCCACAGCTCTGACATTTCATTTGTTCATTACAGTTGCATAAAGTGAAGTTGCACAAACTACACAGTCAGTGATTAGAACCTTGTTTAGTGGGTGAAGAACACTGGAGAAAGCGATAGTCAGAGACACTGACCTGCAACACTGCTGCAGTGGTGCCAGAATGGAGAGGTCATCATACGAGTGACGTCCAAACCTGAAAAGAAAACACAGCCCTGTGTATTTTAGGATTGTCTTGGCCCAAGAACTCAAGTTTTCCATGCTTTTCTTTCATTTCTGAGCTCTATATGCAGTACTCTATACGCTCCCTCTCATTTCAAATGCAAACACAAATCTCCCATTGTTCTGTCTCTGTCAATCTGCCCACAGCCTCTCTTACTTGTATTCTCTCAGACTTCTCTGATAGTCTCCATAAAGCCCCTGGATTGCTGAACTGCTTCCTCTTCCAGGGCCAGAATTATGGGCAGACTGGATAGACATGTGCCTAAGGTGCAGTTGCATGGGGGAGAGGATGCAGCAGAGTTAAATCAGAGGAGAATGAAGGGGAGGGGATGCAAGTTTTCAGGGGTCAGACTGGAGGGGTGCTGGGCCAGTAGTACAGCTTTGGGAACAAATATTACATAGCCCATGACTATGAAGATTTTCTCCTGACAATTTTTATTAGTTTTCAACAATACAATCATTATATGGCATATAATGGTTCAAAACATTGCATACTTATTACATTAGCCAAAATAATATACACACAATTAAACAAACAAACAAACAGAAAAAAAAAAAAAATAATAATAATAATAATAATAATAATAATAAACTATGAAGATTTTCATTCATCCAGGTCATAGTATATCTAGTATAGGTCAATCTAAAAACAACTGGACTTGCTGAGTAATCAATGAAGACGTTTCACTACTCATCCGAGCAGCTTCTTCAGTTCAACTGACTGGTGTGGGAAGTTCTCGGCATATAAACTCTTCCACTAATCCATTTACAATGGCACAGAGACCATCTCTGAACAGAGGTGGGGGCCTTCGACACCACCTGTCTGCTACATACAATGCTGTTCTAACATCTGTACCCCGGCGGATTCAGAACACTTCACACATCCATTCATGCAACTCTCACAAGTAACACCTGTATCTAGGAGTTGCATGACACATTGGATAATCCTATCACAACTACACAGAATCAACACCTCTGTGAGTTTCTTCAGATGTCACCTCTTTGAAGAACTACAATGTGCCATTGTAAATAGATTAGTGGAAGAGTTTATATGCCGAGAACTTCCCACACCAGTCAGTTGAACTGAAGAAGCTGCTCGGATGAGTAGTGAAACGTCTTCATTGATTACTCAGTAAGTGCAGTTGTTTTTAGATTGACATATACTAGATATTACATAGCCCAGCTATATCTTCTTCATTTTTCTAACTTCTACATTTCATAGAATGGTGGCAGCCTGCCTAAGCTGGTAAATGTATTATATTGTGATAACATTAACACCTTAACGCATCCAGATGAACTGTAACTAATCATGCATACACTAGTCGACACTAACTACTAAGTACAAGATATTAAAATACCTCCCTTTTTGACTTGACCTCATTCAGTTGGGCTTATGTAGAAAAGGTGCATAAACACTATCTTCCAAATGTAAATATAATTGTAATCTTTTACACAGACATAACCCATTCCACTGATTTAAGAAAACCACAAACTTCTCTCTTCTCCTGTGATCACGTCTGGTCAGGGGAGAAAAGAGGGGACAGTGTGGGCAGGGGAGCAGGTCTGGGTTGGAGGGGCCCATGAAGGCCAGGGCACACCCGTTTTTTTCCCCAGTGTCCGGCCAGCCCAGTCTATTGTCCTCTGCTCACAGGAACCATCTCCCCCATCTCACATATTAATGCAATCCCTCCTTCACCTTGTTCCATTGTGAAGTCCAAGAATTCATCACTTAGTGGAACAAGGTGTGGGGAGGATTATGTTATACTACTAGCCTAAAGGGGCTTGGCAAACAGTGTTTACAAGTCATGGATAAACTGTCATGGTTTGCTCTCAATTTGTGGAATCAGGTATGTCTGTGCAAATAAATATATATATTTCAGACAGTATTTACAGTATATACCTTTTCTACACCTTAATGAACAGGTATATTTTCCATTTAACAGTCATTAACTTGCACAGTTGCTCTGTTTCAAAGTGCAATTTTTGGTGAAAATTGGTATGGTTTTTACCCACAATATGTTTTCCCCATAATCATAGACACGTGGGATTGCGTCGCTCGGTAGTAAAGTGATGTCAGTGTAACGCTTTGCCACAAATATGCTGCACCTGTTGTTGCCGTCTGCTGTGGGGCCCCTTGAATTACTGGCTCATTTAGCTCAAGGATTCAGTTCAGTTCAGTGTCAATAGGTGCGCTTGTGAGCAATACATAATAAGAGACAGGATAGAGGCAAATATACAGAAGTCCATTTGGACACAAGTACCTTTAAGGAAAAGTGTAAATAAGTGCATGATTTGTGTCAAATTTAGCTCTACCACACTAGCAGTTGCATTTGTAAACTCCTCCCTTCATCTGATTATTACAGAGAAAATTGGTCAAATTTAATTTAAAAAACAAAAAAATTGAACAGAGCGGTAAATGACATGGCCATCTCTCAAAGATTTCTGGATCACAAACCCCTAAATGAATGCAGTATAGTATTAACTTTGAGGACTGCTGGGTTATGCCTCCTGATCTTTACTTACATGTACCATTCAAGCTGGTGGCTTATTTGATTTATCCTAACCTCCAAACTGCAGGAGAATGGTGGAAGTGGGGAGTAGAATAACTTGTGTGTATATAGCGCTGCTGAATTTTTTGAAGTGCACTAAGAGACATAACATAGGCCTCACCCTCTGCCATTGTCCAAATGAAGGAGGAATGTTTGGTTTCCAAATTTTTCAAATGTCTCATAGTGATGACGATCTTGATTTCCTTTGAAAGAAACATTAGTATATAAATGAACATTGTGTTACCAATAGGGTAGATCTGGAAAAAGAATCCTTTTGCATTTAGAACACCTGCTTGGTACCAGCCTTGAAGCAAGGCAAGACACCAACAGAATAACAGATATACTGCAGGAACAGTTCAGGTTTGTCCCCCTGCCAGCAGTAAGTGGCAGTCAAAAAGAGTACCCCAAGAATAGCAGCTCACCAACGGGTTTAAAATGCTGCTTCACACGATAACAGAACTACTGAACTTATTGTAAGCCAGGAAAGAAAAGAATCACCTCTCTATCTGATGGACAGTTACTTGCTGGATTATTTAGATTTATGAGACTACCAAAACATGCTGAGCCCATAAAAATTAAAGTAAATGGAGAATTTGGTCCTGTATGGTATTCCTACCTTGTGAGTGAGGTTCATGTTAGGGTTTCATATTTACTTACCCATGAAAAAGTCTAGAATAGCCATGTCTATGAGGTCCAAGAGTCGTGTCCCCTCACTGTAGGGTGGGGTGACTTTTATTGTATCACAGTAATTTGGATTCAGTTCCCATCTGTAAGAAATCATTATGATATAATCCCTAATTATATACAAATTATATTTCCAGTTTTTTTTTTTACATTTCTTTTATTGAACAAACAAAAGCAGTTGCACACAATAAATAAGTAACACTGTATTGGTCTTTGATTGTACATAATCTGTAACACAGTTTGCATTTATTACATTGTAACTAAGTAAACATAGTAAAATAAAATAAAATCAATTATATTCAAAAAAATCCCACGGTGTCTTCTTTCTTCCCCTTCCCAGTACCTAATCTAGAGAGCAGTGCTAAGTAGAACATGTTAAGATGAGTTGTAATATAATTATCCTGCTTGATGTACGATTCCCACCTTCCATTTATTTCCAGCAATGTAATTCCTGTAAGATTTTATGGGCAGCCTAGAAAAAACCGTGAAACCTTTAAGATGGCCCTACCTCGGGATCGTCATCTACCCAGAGATCCCAGACTTTTTGAAATTTTTCTGGACAACCTATTTTATATCTGTCAGTTTATATAACGGAATGTTTTTTTTTTCAATGTGTTGCTCCCACATTTGCAGGGAAGGCCCTTTTTGGGACTTCCAGTGCATTGCTATCACTTTTTTTGCATACATACAAAGGATTGATATTAATGTCTGGTGCGCTCTTTTTAGGGATAGCCCCTCCGTCTGGTTTAGTATTAGCACCATAGGGTCTATTGGTATAGTGATTTCTGTTTTTATGCGAATCATCTGCACCAACTTTTCCCAATGGATATGCACTATTGGACAGCCCCACACCATGTGCAGGAAGTCTGCAGGACTGTGGTTACGTCTAGGACATTTTGGTACCTCGTCAGGTTTAAACTTATGAAGTCTTTGGGGAGTGATATATACTGTACCCTGTGTAAGTAGTTTAACTGTGTCATCCTATCCCTACTGCTAATAATCCCATCAAATGTTGTGTCAAGAATATCACCCAAATTCTCCTCTGTAAGCTGCGGAATGTCCTTTTGCCATTTGACCCTCAGTTGGTCAAGGGGGGTACTTCCTGCTTTTAGTAATTGTACATAGAATAATGACAATGGTTTTTTGAGTTCTGCTGAATGTATTCCCAGTTCCGGAATTTGTGGCGATGTATCTATGGGTAATTTCCTAAATTGAGCTTCCATCGCATGTCTTAGCTGCAGATAGCGAAAAAACATGTAGTTAGGTAGTGAAAGCACCTGGAACGATAGTAATTTACTGTCCTCTATTACATCCACTATATACTTAATGTCAAATCTGGCTCACGCTTGTGGGTCTGGTACACTGTGCAGGTGTTTTAGTTGTGGGTTGCATCACAATGGGGTGAAGCTCGAACAACTCTGCTGCGATTTTGGGAAGAATTGTAGAGCTGTTTTCCAGGCTCTGACTGTCGCACTTTTTAGTGTATTTAGTACCCCTATACAGTAAATTCTTAAGCTCTTCCAAAGAACCCATTACCTGAGCTTCTAGTAGAGTTGCTGCGTTAGTTATATTCGGAGTTGCCATTGACGAGCCACTACCAACTGTGTTGCAAGATAGTAAAAAAATTGGTTCGGGACTGCTAAGCCCCCTAAATTTGTTGACAACTGCAGCGTTCGCAAGGCCAATCTAGGAGGGGTCCCATTGCAGAACATGGATATTATAAGACTTTTTAATTTAGTAAATATAGCTTTCAGTATTCCGTTTGGAGCTTGCCTAAAGCAAGTTAGTTTCTGGTGCAGAGGAAGGACCCTTGAGGTCCGAAACATGTAGTGCTTATGCATCTTCAATAAAACACAACACTGCATTGTAACCAGCTCTCCAGTGGAATCATTATTTGTACCTTGTAGTTTTTATACCACTCCATTGGTATGCCATCCAGGCCTGGAGTTTTCCCAGCTGGAGCAGCATTTATGGCCTTCTCCACCTCTCCCTGAGTTATGGCTGATGCCATAGGTTGGAGATGCTCTCATCTAGTTTCGGTAAGTTAGTTTCTTTCAAATAATCTGAAACGTCCCCACGGGATACAGTTAGCTTAGTCTTATATAATTCTGCATAATAGTCAGCGAATCTGTTATTTATTTCTGGTGGTGGAGCTAACATTACTGCTGGAATGGCTATAGAAATGTTGTCATCCTTAGCCAGCAGAGCTAAAAGTTTCCCATTTTTGTCACCATGCTCAAAGACGTTGGCTTTTTGAGCCTACTTTTTTGTCATTTCCAATTGGGCTAATGACAGAGTTGTATTTCCAGTTCTTTAATACTATGTGCAACTTGTGTGAATTGTATGTGAATTGTAGGTCAGTAGAAATATTTTTATGTGCCCCTCTATTTATATATTCAAGTGCCTCAATCTTTGTGCCTCACAGGAACATTGCCTAGCAATATCAGAATTTCCCAATGTCTGTGTATACCTGTCAGTTTGCACAATCTATTGCACATTTAAACTGTGTATAAAAACAACTGCAACCTCTTAGTATTTGAACAACGTAATATGTTGCTTTTATTTGTTAAACCATTAGGATTCCAAGATATGTTTGGCCGTGTTTCTTTTAATTTCCACTTTCTTATATTTAATAGGAATGCTTCAGGCTGTTGCCAGGCTCATTACACTTTCATCAGGGATTCATATCATATCTTCTTTCATCGGTTTTCTCCTTATGCTTATTATTACAGTATACTATCATTAAAGGCTTGTAATAGGACAACCACCCTTCTATCATTGGTCTCTGATGCACTAGTATACATAGTATACTGTAAATATTTCTTGGGAAGACGGACATATATTTAAAGGGATACTGTCATGGGAAAAAACATTTTATTCAAAATTAATCGGTTAATAGTGCTGCTCCAGCAGAATTTTGAGCTGAAATCCATTTCTCAAAAGAGCAAACAGATTTTTTTTTATATTCAATTTTGAAATCTGACATGGGGCTAGACATATTGTCAATTTCCCAGCTGTCCCAAGTCATGTGACTTGTGCTCTGATAACCTTCAATCACTGCTGTACTGCAAGTTGGAGTGATATCACCCCCTCCCTTTTCCCCCCCAGCAGCCAAACAAAAGAACAATGGGAAGGTAATCAGATAGCAGCTCCCTAATACAAGATAACAGCTGCCTGGTAGATCTAAGAACAGCACTCAATAGTAAAAAAAAAAAAGTACCGTATATATACCTCAGCATCCAAAATGTGCTGAAAAAGTCTACCTCTGCTTATACTCGGGTCAGCGGGACCGAGTAGCTGAGATTGCAGTCACTTTTAATCATTCCTATACCAACAGTACACTTGGGGAGAGACTGCAATATCCCACAATGCCCTCTGTTGGTTATACGAAAGAATTACAGTGACTGCAATATCACACAGCGCCATCTGTTGGTTATATGAAAGAATAACAGTGACTGCAATATCACACAGCGCCATCTGTTGGTTGTATGAAAGAATAACAGTGCGCCCTCTGTTGGTTATATGAAAAAATAACAGTGACTGCAATATCACACAGCGCCCTCTGTTGGTTATATGAAAGAATAACAGTGACTGCAATATCACACAGCACCCTCTGTTGGTTATATGAAAGAATAACAGTGACTGCAATATCACACAGTGCCCTCTGTTGGTTATATGAAAGAATAACAGTGACTGCAATATCACACAGCGCCATCTGTTGGTTATATAGAAGAATAACAGTGACTGCAATATCACACAGCGCCCTCTGTTGGTTATACGAAAGATTAACAGTGATGGCAATATCAAACCGCACCCTCTGCACATGGTAGTGGGACAGTGGGACAATGCACACAGTAATCCGTTTGGCAATTCTCTGTCACAATCAACTTTGCAAAGAAGTCCGGTTGATCGCTGGGGGGGGTCGCTTTGGCAGAATGTGCGCTGCTGGGAGACAGGGCTGTAGTTGTGTCTAGGCTTATACTAGAGTCAATAAGTTTTCCCAGTTTTCGTAGGTAAAATTAGGTACCTCGGCTTATACTTGGGTCGGTTTATACTCGAGTATATATGGTAATGTCCCACTGAGACACATTCAGTTACATTGAGAAGGAAAAACAGCAGCCTGCCAAAAAGCATTTCTCTCCTAAAGTGCAGGCACAAGTCACATGACTAGGGGCAGCTGGGAAATTGATAAAATGTTTAGCCCCATGTCAGATTTCAAAATTGAATATAAAAAAATCTATTTATTCTTTTGAGAAATGGATTTCAGTGCAGAATTCTGCTGGAGTAGCACTATCAACTGATTCCAATGACAGGATCCCTTTAAGAATTTGCATAAACCTTTGAACAGATTCTGTTCTTAGCGTTATTCATACATACATACATACATACATACATACGTACATACGTGATAATTATCCAGTGCCGTGCAATAACATTTTCTGTTTCAGCTGCTCCATAATTGGTCAATATTTCCCTTCCGGCTGCACAATATAAAGTTGAATTTCACCACCCTGGGTGAAGTTTTATTTTCTCCTAGAAAGTGACTTTACAGCATACCATTCAGATTATGTTGCAGCCTACTATTTAGAGAGGCATCACAACTCACAAACCAGCTTCTGTTTTATCATGTAACATACTGTACATGCTTGATTCTATATTTTATTATTCAAAACATCCTACAATAAACACAGATAGAAACTGCCAAATCAAATTTGCATAAACTGTTTTTTATTATCAAGTAGAGATGCAACGAATCCAGATTAGGTCAGGATTCTGCCTTTTTCAGCAGGATTTGGATTTGGCCAAATCCTTGTGCCTGGCAGAACCAAATCCGAATCCGCATATGTAATTTAGGGGCGGGAAGGGAAATTTGTGACTTTTCATCACAAACCAAGGAAGTAAAAAAATGCTAGAGTGTATTAGAGAAGCGTTAATGGCGGAGTTCTCCCCGCACACAGTGCCTCACCTCGTCCATAGCAGCTATCGCGGATCTCGGTTACGTCCTCCGATAATTTCAATGAACAGAAATATTGCCCACTCGCAGCGCTGCGAGCGGGCAATATTTCTGTGCAAGTAAAAAAATGCTATCCAATGTTTCCTTTTCCGATCCTAATTTGCATATGCAAATTAGGATTCGGTTTGGTATTTATTGGAATCTTTCATGAAGGATTTGGGGTTTAGGCCGAATCCCAAATAGTGGATTCGGTGCTTATCAAGATAATGTAACCTATAATTTCTGGCCAGCATGTTAGAATGGCTGTAAGAGCAGAATGTCTTATATATCCACAGTGCCATCTAGTGGCAATAAATAGCAATGCACATTATTTGAGGTTTTCAAGCAGATAAACCTTTTTAAACCACTATATCTTGGTGAATATATTAGATGTACAGATATGAACACCACTTTGGCACTAAACAGGCAAAACATTTAAATGAGCACACAAACACATGCAACCATGAGTATGGCCTATCCTTGGATTAACCAATGTTATGAATAAAGTATTCACTTACTCTGCCTTTTTGCTCTTGTGGTAAGAACGTCTCCAGGGGCTGCGCCAGGACTTCCTTTTGGCCAGGGCAGTGTCGGGAAGGAAAGCAGCTACAGAGCCCTCAAGAAGATCAGGCTTGCCGCACAAAGCATGTTCCGTGGAGCAGTAGTAGGAACATTCACCATAGAAGCAGGTGTTATTGGCTAAACATAAGAAAACAAGAGATATTAGCTGAGGGGTAAATGAGAAGATCCAAATGGGCTGGAGCCCAATCCAGAATTATATAGTATTTTATGAGACCGGAGGATATGGAATGCACAATCCCTGGTTGAAATTTTGTCCCACTGTAAATGTTTTGTTACTATCAATAGGGTAATTCCCAAATGGGCATATGCTTCTCACACAATGGGGTGTTAACGGGAACACAAGGAGATTGATAGAAAAACGTAAAAAAATCAATGATATGCAAATAGCCTATTGGCCCTCTAGTTGCTATTGAACTACAACTTGTAGAACCCCTGATAGTCGTCTGCTGTTAGTGAGATAATGAGAGTTGTAGTATAACAATGTCTAGGAGCTTGGACATTACTGACACAGATGTTAAAAATAACATGTAATTTGAAGTTAACTATCCCTGTTTACTAAAGCATCACTACTTTCATGTAAGATGCAGGTACCCAACATGATATGTGAGTGTACATTACTACTCTATTGTGATCCGAGTGAGTAGGAACTAGGGATGGACCGAATCCAAGATTTGGTTCAGGATTCAGCCAATATTCAGCCTTTTTCAGCAGGATTCGGGGGAATCCTTGTTCCTGGCCAAACCAAATCCTAATTTGCACATCAAGAAGGTAAATCCAATTACTTTTTGCCACAAAACAAGGAAGTAAAAAGTGTTTTTTCAATTTTTCCCTTCCTGTCTCAGAATTCGGAATTGCTTCTTTATTCAGCTGAATCTTTCATGAAAAATTCTGGGATTCAGCCGAATCCCAAATAGTGGATTTGATGCATCCCTAGTAGGAACTCATCTCCACATCAGTTTTAGCTGACTGAGGCTTATAGTATAGGATTCTGACCAAAGTGCCATGATTGATATTGACAAAGCACCAATGCAAATTATGGGTGTGATTACCAGAATCAAAGTGTAGTCGTTGACTATTAAATCAGTAGCAGGGCAGAATGTTGGCCCAGACAAGATCCTGTTTGCAAGAACTAGGAAATTCTGTAGAACTTACAGATGGTATCTTACTTGGGTTACTCCATATTTAGCCAATAAAAGTATCACTTTTACTACTACAAACATAAATGCACTGGGCTTTCTATAGACTTAGTTTGTACTACGACCCCATCAAGTTACTAAGTCACTGTCTCTGGCACATTAAAACATTAGTAGCCCTTCAACATTTCACTTTGCCGTGCCCACATTATCACTTTTATATCTAATCCCTTTTAGGTACATTTTGACCCCAGATCTGAGGTTTTGAGTTAGTCAGCTCAGTCTTGCTCTACTTTTCTTTTTCAAAAACAATTTCTTACTAAAAGTTCTTTAGAACAGTGATTCATGTGGTGTCGCGTTTAGTTCTACCTTTCCTGGCCTTTGCAAATGTTGAAAGAACAAAGAAAGTTACTGAATAATAATTCTCATCAGAGCATAAAATACAGAAATGTTCCCATTTTGCCCTGCTCCCGGAGATATTCCCAATCTACAATTCAGTGAAAGCCCCCCAAGACCTCTACATTTTATGTCTCCATGGAAACTGCCTTTCTGCATCTGCATGAAAATATTCAGATAAGGAGGAAGAGGGAGCTTAAGTGGATGAAACACAATGGTCTTTTGTAATGAAAGTATTCAAAAACTATGTACAAAGCCAGTGTGTATGTGTGTGATAAACTATTAAAACCTAACATAGGTCAACAAAACTTGACGCAAGCTGTATGTTATAGAGGAACGCAATATGAGTCAAGCTACATATACTTCTGTGCAACAATGAAAAGGAAAGGTGGGGAAGATATACCATATATTAAAGAAAATAAATAGAAATCTGTATCAACATTCTCCAGTAACCGCATCAAGTAAATTTCAGACAAGTTTTGGAAAAACAATTTAAAAACAACTAGTTCTGAAATGAAATGAAGTGATTTAATTTTGCATATGTTTAATATGCCTAAGTTAATTAAGTCCTCTGCACATCTTTTATATCTGTTGCTCACCTGGAGAGATGTAGAAAGTCTTCGCCAGCTTCCTATCTGTTGTGATATCCCAGATTTCCTTTGTGATATTCACCAGCCGGCCAACGACTGGTGGGATGCGCCGGAAATCTAGGATTCTCCATGAAACAAAAATAAACTGTAAGTGCATTTTGGTTCTTTGTGGATTTGCATATCGTGTGTCAGTTTTTTGTGAGGATGTGTCCTTGTGGTTGTTTATGTAATAATGCAGTTTTCTATATGTGTGGTATGTTTACTCGTCACACATCTGGTTTCATTGCATAATGTATTTTTGTATTATTTAATGTATCTTTGTATTATTGTAAATATATGCTAAGATAAACAGGAGTTCAATTCTGGCCTGGGTCACCCTAGAGCTCTTGGCTTGCCATTCATGCTGCTTGGACATCTTTATAATCCTGTGCCGAAAGCCCTTGAAAGCAGATTTGAACCAGCTGCACAGGTTCTACAGAGGTAGAGGGACCTTACTCACTACTGTTCACCCCAAGTTATTCAACAGACCTCAGGGGTTGCCCTGAGCATGTAGAAGCTTTAGGAGACTGGGGTGACTAGTGTGTCTGGGAATGACCAGGCAAGCTGACTGTTTAGAATTTTTGTATTTTTTTAAAATACATATGTATGGCCATATTTTTCCCAGCACCAAAGAATATATTTTTTTTTATCAGTAGGCTCTATGTGTTCTACTAAATACAAATATAAAAATGAGAATGGCCTTCGGGCTCATAAATAATTGGATTTACCTTTTTTTTTGCATGGTTTTCAGTGTTTATTCTTCTGTTCTACCTATGTCTATTCTGTCTATGCTTGACATTGGTTCTCTACTGCCTGTCCAGTTCTTGATTGTCAATATCCTTGTTCCCTGGGTTTTAGCCAAAGTTCTGAGCTGGTTTTATTTAATAGCATACATGTTTAAGTGGCAATGTTCACTACTTTGTTATTTGTACCTGTCCAGATGGAAAGCAGCAATCTCTGCATTATGTCTTTCAAAATCTGAGAAGTAAAAAAAATCTGCAGGGGTTTCCTGCTCACGAGCCTGTCTGTGGAGAACAGAGGAGAAAAAATATTGATATATACACACACAGTAACTTAAATAAAATAAAACCATAGAAATGAGGACCATTGTGTTAAGTGACAGTTCAGGCATAGAGCAGTCAATTGGGTCTAACCAAAAAGAACATACATGTACAAGGAATACATACAGTGCAGAAGGTAAACTTCCTGTCATTCTCACCACTCTTTCTCAAAAGATTAACTGCTAAGGATATAGTGTAGTGGGCTAAACCTCTGCTATAGAATACATGACAAGGCTTAATAAAACGTACATAACTCAAATAACATAAAATAATTGCAAATTAATACAATTCCAAAGAACAAACTCTTAAACTGAACATACATGGAACAATATAAGCTGGAAACTCAGCCCATCCAGATCGAGTTGCCAGCTCTTTGTCCCATAAATAGGTGCCTCATGTTTATCTGCCAGTAGATTTTTGGCAAGATGTAATCTGTGCAGGTTTGAAAATCCTGTTGTAAGTTTATTGCGATCCTCTTCTGATTGGTCTCAGTAGGCTGGCACATCTGATCATTGACCCAGGCCAAATTAGCTCGACTTGGCCTAGCATGTAGGTGGACAGATCAGGCAGAGATTTGCTTGCTTTGGACATCACTAAACCAGAAGTTCTCAAAATATGTGGCCAGTTTTACTTTAGCAATTACTGGTTGCTCTATATGATTTTTTTTCCATAGTCTGCACCGCAGTTGCCAGTTCCCCACATCATACACCATTACCTCTCCATCTGTGATGCCTGGCTTTTCTGTTTCTGTTATGAAGCAAATTCACTAAATTCACCCCTTTTTTGCCAGAAATGCAGCACAGGGATAGAGAAGGTGGCTTTGTGTCTGCTTCTCAGGCAGCTGCAGACCCCGATGAACCTCCTGCAAATCAAGTATGAGTAAACTGCCTGATCCCCGGAGACGTGTCCCGCATGGTGTTAGGATAAGATGTGGGAAGCCAGAGCTCTGCTGCAATAGCACCCTGAAAACCTCCTGAACCCCAACAGAACTGCCAAAGTCACTACTGGCACTTCTCACACTCCCAGAATGGGAAAATGTGGGCCAAAGCAAAAAGCCCTGGAGCAAATCACCAGGAAATGCTAGACGCAACTCTACCACGGCAGGTGATGACCCGAGCCCGCCTTCTCCAGAGGATTTTGCAATCAGACCCCAGATTCCAGATTCTGCTATCTGCAATCACAGAGTCCAGCATGGTGCGATCTACACAAATAGAGGAGTTAAAAGTTGACCTTTCACTCCTGCGAGCAGATTTTCAGACAATTCAGTAGTGCGTCAGAAAAATGGAGGGCCACATCTCCACTCACAAGGACACACAAACCCAAATACCAGACCAGCTCTGCAACCTAACTCAACAAGTTAGGCAACAAGTGGAGTTTCTGGAGGACTATGAAAATAGGCAGTGCCGAAATAATATCTGAATAGTCGGGCTACCTGAATGCTTTGAAGGAGATGACCTGGTTGTGTTTATTGAAGCCTGGCTCCGTGAGCACTTTAACGCAAACATCCTTTCACAGCACTTGGTTGAGTGGGCTCACAGAGTCCTTGGGCGCCCCCAAGACCCGGCGCCATACCACATACTTTCCTGCTGCGTCTCTTAAACTACCAGGACAGGGAAGCCATACTCACTGCAACGTGGAACAGAGAGGAGCTACAGCACAATGGCACTAAGATAATGCTGTTTCCAGACTACTCTACTGTCCTGCAAAAGAAAAGGGGCACCTTCATCTCGGTCAATCGGAGACTCAGGGATCTTCATTACAAGTAGACTGTCTTGCATCCGGCCAAGCTTAGGATTGTGGAGGGTGCCCAGTTCTTCAACACTTAGGAGGAAGCCACAGAGTGGCTAGATGGCAGACCACGAGCCAGTCCATGCAACAGCACCCGGCATTGACCTATCCTATAGTTCCCTTCTTCCTGATGGGCCCCATGTCGTACCATCTTGTTGCCAGTGGCATAACCACCATGCACTCTCATGGGCTCTACTTATTAGTGACAGTTAAAGTTAGCCTTCTAGGCCTCCATGCCGACGACTACTCATTGGTATTTCAGGAAATAAGCCTACCTAGTTAGGTGGATAGGTAGGGGAGGTGGGTTGATTTGTTACACTGTTTAACTGTTTGATGTTTTAACCTTTTTTTGGAGATACTTGTCCTTCCTTGTCCTCTACTCTTTTTCCCAACCCATTTATTTGGACTACCAGGATTAAGGACTGTAAAGTGGATCTTGGCATGTAATCTGTTGAGTGTCACCCCCCCCCAGAATGTTCCATTGCTATAATGGAGTCTCTGAAAATAATTTTGCTGCGGCCAATAGCTAATCAATGATGCGTGGTCTTCAGCCAATTGTAAGCGCAAACGAAAGTTATGTGGGCAGAGCTGAAAATATAGCAATGTAGAGCGGGCGGTAGGAAAGGTGGGTGCTGGCATGGCTTCGGGTCTCCGGCAGCACATTAACTTCGGCGCTGTTAAGGGGGGCCCGGCTAATTCATAAAGTGCAACAGAGCCGGGCCCCGTACAGCTGTACCCCCCTGATGGCGCCCCTGGCTACAGGACATTCCTACATTAGACACAGATGACTGGGAAGATATAACTGACACCTTTGTGTCCACAGTAATTAATAGTGCAGACACAAATATTCAATATATGATAAAACATAGATTATATTACAATCCTGTACCTCTTTACAACATGGGAGTGAACCCTAGTAACTTATGCCAATCATCCCCAGGCCTTCTGGTCCTGCACTGTGACTGTGATTGCCTCTTATTGGGAATTGCCACCTTCCTATAAGCGCATGTTGCCGTTCCAAGTGTTAAGTCACCTGAAATATTCCTGTTTAATCATATTGACCAGTTAATCCCATGCCAGCATAACCGTCAACTTTTCTGTTTACACTTGTTCTATGCAAGAAAAGCTATTGCACTTAAATGGAAACTCCAGGAGTCCCTTTTAGTACTATTATGGAAAATATTGGTCAATGAGGCACTTAGGGTTGCCACCTGGCCAGTATTTTACCGCCTGGCCGGTAAAAATGATGGTTAATGTTATTAATAAGGAAAAAAGATAAATATATAGGAAGACCAGTATTTTTACCATTAAAAGTGCTAACCCTAGACACAGTCCGCATGTACAAGATGACGTACCTGGGCAGAGGATGCCCCAATAAGTTTACTAAAATCTGGGAATCATGGACCTCCTGCCAAGAAACCAGCTCTGAACAAGACCCACCTAAGCCCATCTGGGATTATTTAAATCAGTAGAAGCATCACTAGGTAGTCCACCACTCCTTGACCCCCTTCTTTCCTCAATACCCCCTTCCAATATTTTACAACTGTCCATATTTATTTTATTTACTGCCTTCTTTTTCTTGTTTTGTTGTATGTTATTGTTTTATTAACATGCAAAAAGACCTTTTAAAAAACTGCCTGATCTCCATACATGTCAGCAGCTACTTGCTAGCCTCATAAACTGCCAGTCCCCATGAGTTTATTTTGTAATCCTAACTGAACACTGAATTCCAGTTGTTTTGGCTACTGGATATAAATGGTAAATAACAACTTTCACTAAGAGGTAGATTTATCTGAGAAAATCAAAGAAACCATCTAATTTTCCTTTTTCACTTGTCCTCTTAAGTACTGTTTCTGGTGTGCTTTTTGCTTTTGTGCATGAATTATTTTTCACATCAATTTTCTTGTCTTTTTGTTCTTTCGTTTTGTGAATTTCCCATAGGTTTCTACTGAATGAATTTACAAATGCAATGCAAGAGTACTAAGTCCCTTGACATAAATATTTCATACAAGAAATGCTGGTGGGCTGATTGGTTTGAATGGATTTTGTCACCTCTAAGATGTGAGGAAAAAAAAAACAACAACGAGAAAACTGATCTAGATATATGCCCGTACCTGTATCATAATAATGTAGATCAGGAAACCAGTAATCAAAAAAGCTCCAAATTACAGGAAGGCTATCTCCCATAGCGGCAAATTCACTAACAGGCGAAAATTCGCCAGCGATGGCTTCGCGCAACGGTACCGAACTCTGGCGAAATTATGCCAGCGAAATTACACTCAGAAATTCGAAGTTACACTAGTGTTGGCTAATTAGCATACGGCGTGCAGTTACAATGTACAATGGCCGTATATGCTGCAGCAAATACATTACACTACACAAGGCCAAGGAATCTTAATAGAATGATATAAAGTTGTTATAATGTCTTACACATAGCCCACAGTATAGTTTAGGTGCGATATGTAAGCAAATGTAGGGGGAAGGAGGATACCCCAAAAAAATGTACAATCTTTTTCAGTCTATCACCCTTTCAATAGGAAAAAGCGTTTTTTGGAACTTAGAAAAATTTTCAATTTTTTTTTGAGGAACTCCTATCTACTCTTTTGCACTTTGCCTGGTCTGAGGTGGCGAAGGCAAGTCTGGCGATAGAGGTAACGGTCAGTAAAATCAAAAACTTAGTGAATTTGCGTAGTAACGCTCTTTCGCCAGACCGTAAATTCGCCCGGTGTTAGAGTGAGAAGTTGCGCCAGAGTCTATCTCCTTGGCGACATTACACCAACGAATTTATACCAGCTACCATTAGTAAATTGGCGAAGTGCAGAAATTATGTAACGCAGCGTTAGCCACTTCGCCCTGTAGTAAATTTCCCCCATAGACTGAATTTAAATAAATTCATATTTTTAAAAATGACTTCCATTTTTTTTTTGTAATAATAAATGAAAAAAAGCATTATAAGCTTGAAATGAACTCTGAGGGAGATGGCGCTCCTATATTCCAGAGCTTTCTGGATAATGGGTGACTAATGGATCTCATACTTCAGAACTCAGATGTCTAAGCACAGTATAGTTTTGTATTGCAATTCTGTTTCCAAGGTGGGTGTCATGTGAATATAAATCTTCTGCTATCTGACTCTGTCCTCTTTTTCTACTTGAAGAATACACACTGCTGTCAAAAGCAAACAACACAACCACATATAAATTGTTACCCCTTAATAAAACCGTAACAGGGCCATAACTCAAATCAGCAATACTTTTGAATTTGCTGCACACCACTTACTTCATGTTACCGGGTGCATCCATATCCCAGGCCGCTTCCAAGCCCAACACTGCAACAATCCAAAGTAGGGAAGAAGCACACCAAATTGGTGGGCTTCTTCCCTACTTTGGACCATAACTCAAATCATTGTCATTGTTCCTTACTTCATTGGTTTGAAAAGACCCTGTCCATAGTTGGGGAAAGTCATAAGAAGCTTGAGCTGGGTGCCCCCAGGTTTCTGAACTGAAAGGAAAGCAGGAAATAATTAAAAAAAATATATATATATTTCACTTAATACCTTGAATTTAAAAAGAAAACTATGGAGATTACAAAAGTGATTAGAATGGAGCAATTTTTAAAATTCATTTAAAGGAACTCCGGCTTCCAAACCAAAATTTGATAAAGAGGCCCACATAACACAGAAGCCCCTAATATACCCATCACAGTTATCTGTTTCTTCAAAAAGTATGAATAAATGCCATTTCCTATGCTGCAATCCAGCTGTTTAACAGTTCTTCTCTTTCTGCATCATTTGAAATACTGGCAGGGAAGTAGGGACTAAACACTGATGCAAATTGTAACAACTTCTCCACAGTTTACAGACAGCATGCAGGATCTACATAACCCACAATGCATTGCGCTGTGATGTTTTTTTCCTTATTGAAATCATGTGTGCAGGGAATTGTGGGGTTTGGAGGATGCAGGCTAAGGACAGATGGCTGTTGATACAAAGTAACAGTAGTCAGTCAGCTCAGCAAAGTAGTCAGAAAGATCAGCAGAAGAGCAGGGGGCTAGGCTTAGGGATCTGTCAGAAACCATTAAAAATTATGAAAAGTCTGCATATTTTTAGACTGATGTATATTGCAAAGTTGCTTTGTTGAAAGTTGAAATTATGTTTACTTCAAAAAGCTTAAGTTATGTTTTGTGGAGTTCCCCTTTAATGGTTTCCATCTGCTTTGGGATCTAGAAAAATCCAATTAACTTTATTCATTAAAACCCTAATGAACAGCATAAATTACAGTAATTCTTCTTCTTCATAAGTTAATATGTTGTTGTTATGGAAACTCTGTAATAAATTGATGATAATAAATTGGTGATAGAACAGAGGTTTATTTAAATGTAAGAGGATTAGTTTTATAGTTTTTTACAAATTTTGGGGCTAGGTTCATAGTAATTGCACTGTATAAATGAAGTCAATGTTATCAAATAACTTTATATTATTTGCAAGATACTAAGGACAGGTACTTTAGTATCAGACTTATCAAAGTGTGAGATTAGAGTTTACTGCAGAAAAACTCACCAGTTTCATTTTTAAAGGATTTTTAGAAGTATATTTATCAATGGGTGTATGCTTGAGTTCACTTTTTGCAAAATACACTACTAAAAATGCTATAGGAATGAATAGAAGCTTGGTGAGTTTTTCTATGGTGAGTTCTAATCTCACAATTTGATAAATCTGACTGGAGGCAGGGTCGAACTAGGGGTAGGCAGAAAAGGAACATGCCTAGGGCACTTATCTCTTCCATCTGATAGTCTGGGCCCTCCTCCCCAAACTTTTGGGAGCCCCTGTATGACGTCACCGCATGAATGCATGTGCACACGCAGGAGGTAGTGAGGTTGCCTAGGGTGCCCGGCTGGCTTGGCCCGGCTCTTGTTGGAGGTACCTGAGTTAAGGATGTGCTGTGTAGAGAGTTCTTTCAGTAGGATGGGAATGAGAGGATCATTCCTTGGGTATAACTGATAGCGATTGATGCCAATATGGATCTTTAGCCAGGTGGGATACGTGTCCGCAGCTGTCTCTCCTGTTGGCAAGACAAACTCCAGACCAGCGCTGATCCTGTAGGAAATATATACATCATTGAGTAAAATAGGAGTGTGCATCTACTATTTGGCGGCAATGTCCCAGTGCTATCTTCATTTATACAAAGACACTTATAAACTGAACATCAGCACAAAGGAATGGGAAAGTCCTACTTATTAAGCAAGTTTAATCTTCCACTTCCTAGCCCTAGAGAGTCCCGTCATTAGCATGCCTGCTCCAAATGGTTACAGGGACAATAATCTGTTCTTAACTTTACCTTAAGGGCATTTATTTGTTTCAAAAGCTGGTCGTAAATGTTATTGCCTACTGTTTTATCCTTATTGTACACCAATTGTTTCCAGCAGGGGGCACAAACAAACTACTAATTGTGGAGGCTCTGGTGGATTGGGTATATATGATTTTTTTCCAGATTACTTATTTTGCCGTTAGGATTAGCTGTTTCAGTCTTAAAGGGGCACTATACCCTCTTGTGGACATTAATTTAATGAATAGGGGTTGTGCCTTAATTTTAATTAGAAAGCATGTATCATTTTTATTATTTCTGGCACTAAACAGGACAAAATCTGAAATTAAAACTGCCACAGTCTACTTTTGGTTGCTAAGAGCACAATCAAAAAAATCAGCAGTGCACTGTGAATCCGTCCGTATAATGAGCTGCTTCTTTTCTGAAAACAAACTGTAGCTTGGGGACGGGAGGGGTTTGTTTATACAAAGGGCTTTCTCAGTGGAGTGCTGGTTTGCAAAACAGGAAGTAAAATGTGACTTTACTGTCAATTTCAGTCTTTCCATTGTTTAGTGCATGGCATACCAAAATACATATATTTCCTAATAAAACAATAGGCAGAAAGGATGTTGAGCACAAGCCCCATTTATTGGACAAATATCGAAAAAGGGTGGATATTACCCAACATTTCCACTTCGTGTATAAAAATGAATGTTTCAGGTCATCTGGTAAACAAGATAACGAATGATATTATCATAATGAAGGAGGATGCTGCTAAGGCTGGAATATTCTGAACTGCAATGTAACTGGTTAACCTTGCTGTGCTTTTCTGTATTCGGTTCTACTAAGGAAGCAAAATGCACATATTTTCTACTTTGCTTAATACAGTCTATAGAAGGACATTCTGTTGTTTTATTTTGAGTTTCAAAAAGGATTCTCCGACAGCCACGGTGAATGAAAACCGTTTAGTGGAAGTCCTACACAAGCAGCTTCAGTTTGCATAGAAAGATAACGAAAGTTTATGTTGTACATACAGGTATGGCACCTGTTATTCAGAATGCTTTCCGTCATTTGGATCACCATACCTTAAGTCTGCAAAATAATCATTTAAACAAAAAATAAACCCAATATGATTATTTGCCTCTATTAAGGATTAATTATATCTTAGTTGGGATCAAGTGCAAGGTAATGTTTTACAGAGAAAAAGGTAATTATTTTAAAAAATTGCTTAAAATGGAGTCTATGGGAGATGGCCTTCCTGTAATTCTGAGTTTTCTGGATAACAGGGTTTCCAGATAACAGTTCCTATACCTGTATAATTTGTCAGGGTAGCGGAGGTGCAAGGTAGTAATAAGAGGAGGGTCACTTCCCTTCAATTAATAGAAATTAAAACACACAAACCAGATTTGTTGGGCCATAAAGGTTTCTCCACACACTGGCACATATTAGCTGCTGGCTAGAATACCCTTGACCAAAATTAAAAACATCTCACTGACAAATGCATTGAGCAACTATACGTCACCCTCCATAAAGCTACAAAAAATGGGGCCAGGTGCTCAAGATGACAAGAACCCAAGGCATCCGCCATGCCATCGGCATGACTTCAATGTAAAGGGGTGGTTCACCTTTAAGTTAACTTTTAGTATGTTATAGAATGGCCAATTCTAATCAACTTTTCAATTGGTCTTCATTATTCATTTTTATAGTTTTTTTAAATTATTGGCTTTCTTTTGACACTTTATAACTTTCAAATACGGTCACTGACCCCATCTAAAAAACATGCTCTGTAAGGCTACACATTTAGGGGCTCATTTACTTAGCTCAAGTGAAGGAAAATAGAGGAAAAAAACTTCGAATTTCGAATGTTTTTTTTGGCTTCTTCGACCATTGAATCGAACGATTCGAACTAAAAATCGTTTGACTATTTGACCATTCCATAGTCAAAGTACTGTCTCTTTAAGAAAAAACTTCAACCCCCTAGTTCGCCACCTAAAAGCTACCGAAGTCAATGTTAGCCTATGGGGAAGTTCCTCATAGGCTTTCTAAGCTTCTTTAGGTCGAAGAAAAATCGTTTGATCGATTAAAATCCTTCTAATCGATTTTTCAAACTATTTGCGCTAAATCCTTCGACTTCGATATTCGAAGACGAAGGATTTAACTTTCGATGGTCTGCCCCTTATAGTTATTGCTACTTTTTATTACTCATCTTTTTTTTTCTCTTATTCAAATCAGTGCATGGTTCCTAGGGTAATTTGGACAATAGCAAATAGATTGCTGACATTGCAGAGCTGCTGAATAAAAAGCTAAATAAGTCAAAAACCACAGATAATAAAAAATGAAAACCAATTGCAAATTATATTGGAATATCACTCTCTACGTCATACTTAAAGTTAACTCAAAGGGGAACAACCCCTTTAATGGTAAACCCACCAGTCATTTATCTTAGCCCTTCCCTCCTCGCCTACCCTTTCTACTTCCCTCTGTAAGACACAATGGAGCATATGAGACAAGCTTTACTGACTCAAGAACTACTACAACCCACCCTGCAGTTGCTTCACCTAATAAAAGCAAATAACACAACTGAGCCCATTTGTTGGTGTAAGATGTGACCTGCATTACTTCCTGGATTTAATGGATTTAATCATTTTGTTTTAGTTTGTACAGTTTATAAAAAAAATATATAAAATTTACCTTTAAAAAAAATCCCTCCCACCAGTAAATGCAATTTCTAACATTTCTACTGGACATTGCCAAGGTGAAAATTACAGTTAAAAAAATGAAATAGGTTGTGAATAGAACATGTTTCCGTAAAATTCTGCTTTAAGGTGTGATTAGGAGTTTGGACTGGGCCAAAGACAGTACAGGTATGGGACCTATTATCTGGAATGCTCGGGACCTGGGGTTTTGTGGATAACGCATCTTTCAGTAATTTGGATCTTCATACCTCAAGTACAGTAAAAAATTATGTCAACATTAAATAAACTCAAAATGATAACTTTGCTTTCAATAAGGATTAATTATATCTTTGGTTGGATCAAGTACAAGCTGCTGTTTTATTATTACAGAGATAAAGGAAATCATTTTAAAAAAAATGGATTATTTCATTATAATGGAGTCAATAGGAGACGCTATTCCGTAATTCAGAGCTTTCTGGATAACGGGTTTCCAGATAACAGATCCCATACCTGTAGTAAGATTTCCCCCCTGGACCACATAATATGACATTGCTATGTTCTGCAATAGCTAGAACAATAAAAGAACCAACATGCTGCACTTATAAAGTCAAGCAGCACTATACATATTCTATACATACAGTACATATAATACACAAAAGCTATGAATATCTTGTAAATTATATCCTTATAAACGGTGCGTTCTGATGTCATTTCAGTCACACGACTCTGTAAAATTTGTGTATTATAATAAATAAAGTACCCCAGTTGCAAAATATGAGGATATTAGAAGTTACCTCGGAGTTCCTTCGGCCTCGTGTTTTTATATGGTCATGAAACTCCTCTGTAACTTATAATATCCTTATATTTTACAAGAGGGCGGTACTTTATGCACTATATAATACACAAAAGCCATGAATATCTTTTAAATTATATCCTTATAAATGGTGAGTAGTGATGTCATCAGTTATAAACAGTGAGTAGTGATGTCATTTCTGTCACATGACTCACTAAAACTTGTGTATTATAATAAAGTACATAAAGTAACTCCAGCACACGTAGCATGCTCAAGGGATTGCTCCCGTGTTTAATGTCAAAGGGATTGACATTAAACACGGGAGCAATCCCTTGAGCATGCTACGTGTGCTGGAGTTACTTTATGTTCACTAATATTGGAGGGGCCGTCCTCCTATACCCCAGGCAACGTACTTAATTGTTGGGAGAGGCCAGGTGTGTGTGTGCGACTCTTTGGCCTTATAATAAAGTACCCCATGTTGTAAAATATGAGGATATTAGAAGTAACCTCAGAGTTCCATGACTTATAATATCTTATAATATAATATTATATTTTACAATAGGGGTTTCTTTATTGACTATCTTACAGGGTTGACACATCTTACAGGGTGAACATGAATGCATCCCTGCAATCTTTTCATGTTAATAAGCTTCCCATTACAGAAATGCATTGAATCAGAGGCTTTCCATTTTTGTCCAAACTACACAAATGACCAAACATCTCACCATTCTTCACTTCCGCTGTTGCTGTCTTTCAGTGTGAATCGTTCCTTGGAGTTAACTCTAAACAGCTTGTCCTCCTCCTTAAGTACTGGCAAGGGTGTATTGTAGAGGGGGTGTTTGAACAGAGAATCCATCTTTGAACCCTGGTATGCTCTTGTTTTTTCATCTGAATATTGGGGTCTGACAGGAAGAGCCTTCTTCCCCTGACTTCTATGAACTGAAGAACTCTGGGTTGAACCATTGCTGCCACTGAAATCTTGCAAGGCCCTGACAGCTGGAGGTTTTCTGACCACATGGACTTTGGCCTTGGGGTGATTGTGAGATGGACATGAGCAGGAAACAGTAGCAGAAAAGGAAGATATGTCAAAAGCAAAATGTAATAGAAAAGTAACAAAGAGAAGTGACAGAACCATCAACCTAAACCTCCTTTGTACAGTGAAATGCAGGCGACAGATCATTTCAAAACGTGGTCATGGAGGCCAGATCTCAAGTATCAGAATGCCCGGAGGATCCAGAGGTGCCAAATCTATTGAAGTGAAAGGGGCCCCGTTTTATATTTTGAACCCATCCAGTGCAGAATCAGCAATCCCCTTGCCTGCTTTCAGAGAAAGAAAATAGGGGTAAAGTTATCAGGTTTTTCATTGGGATTTCCAAAAGATATTGCTCAACAAAAAAAAGGAGTGTAACACCAGGGCAATCAATAATTGTAACTACAGCCAAGTTTTTCTCTCAGGTCATATTTGGCACAGACAAAAGGACATCATGAGCTCAGAGTAACATGGATATTACAAGAAACATTTAGAAACCAATTAATATTTTACAAATGTATTCAAATAGCTTTTCTTTTATATATACACATATACAGTTTTAAGGAAAAGGTTGGAGCACCCCTTGCCAAATTAAACATTTAGTCAATTTTGTGAAAAGTAGTAAACTACTGCAGCAGTCTGTTAGAAACAACATATTTGCAAATGTGAAAGCACAATTATATTTGATTTCATGAATTTTAAATGAGAGGGGAAAAATAAAGTACAGGTATGGGACCTGTGATCCAGAATGCTTGAGACCTGGAGTTTTTTGGATGATGGATCTGTAATTTGGATCTTCATACCTTAAAGGGTCCATTTACTTAGCTTGAGTGAAGGAACAGAGGAAAAATAGTTCGAATTTCGAATGTTTTTTATGGCTACTTCGACCTTCGAATTGAACGATTCAAACTAAAAATCGTTAGACTATTCGAAGTACTGTCTCTTTAAAAAACTATTTGACCCCCTAGTTCACCACTAAAACCTACCGAGGCCAATGTTAGCCTATAGGGAAGGTCCCCATAGGTTTCCTAACAATTTTCTGATCGAAGGAATATCCTTCCATCGATGGATTAAAATCCTTCGAATCGTTCGATTATTCCTTCGATCGTTCGATCGTAGGAATAGCGGTAAATCCTTCGACTTCAATATTCGAAGTCGAAGGATTTTACTTTGACGGTCAAATATCGAGGGTTAATTAACCCTCAATATTCAACCCTAGGTAAATGTGCTCCTAAGTCTACTAGAAAATCATGTAAACATTAAGGGGGTTATTTATCAAGCTCTGGATATCCGAACCTTGAATAATTTGTAGTTTTTGGAGCAAAAAAAAAAAAAAAACCAAGAATTTTTCGAGATTCAAGATTTCCGATGGTCTAAAAACTCTGGATCCAAAACCCTCGAGGTCCTGTATAAGTCAATGGGTAAGGTTCCATTGTCTGTGCTGATGCCCATACCGATATCCAACGATTTCCGGGTTTTGGCGCAAAAAACTCGGAACAATTCAGAGTTTTTGGGGAAAGCTCAGAAGTTTGCGTGACCCTATTTTTTCAGGCTTTTTTCTTCATAAATAAGGTCCATTGGGTATTCGGAGTTGCTCGAACTTTTATACTAGAAATACTGAGATAAATTTGGACCTTGATAAATAACCCCCTAAATAAACCCAATAGACTGTTTTTGCTTCCAATAAGGATCAATTATATTTTAGTTTGGCTGTTGTATTATTAGAGAGAAAAAGGAAATCATTTTTACAATTTTGATTATTTGAATAAAATGAAGTCTATGGGAGACATCTTTTCCATAATTCTGAGCTTTCTGGCTAAAAGGTCCCATTCCTGTAATAAGTGTGGCATGTGCAAGAATGGACACCCTAGTAAGTTAGTATTTATTAACAGCCCCTTTGGTGCAAATCAACAGCCTTTCGTATCCAGCTAAGAGTCATTCAATTCTTGAGTCAGGAGGATGGCTGCAGCTGAACTAATGCTGTAAAATGTCTTGTTGAAAGGAAATTTTGCCTATTCTTCAAGGAAGGTGACTTCTTATTCTAATTCGAAACTTCCTGGGCCGTTTTGCATCTACTGATTTTTACAAGAAATACCTTAAAGACTGAAATATACCCACTAGGTTTTGAAGCACAGCCAGGGCAGTATGTGGATAGGATTACTAACTGTTGACTGGTTACACTCTTCTTGGGGCCATCAGTACAATAGAGGGTTTGCAAATCAGCATATGCAGTGGATTCACACAAAAACATACAATGGAGGATGGTCTCTCCTTATGCACACTCTATAGAGGCAGTGAGGAAAAATCTTGGTGGATTTAAAGGGTATACTATACTTCTTGCCCAACTATTCCACTTGTGGACAGCATGAACTAACCCTTCTGTTGTGGTGGGAGTCAGACCAGCATTTCTATAATAGAGTAATTCCCAATCAAGTTTTGGAAGCTCACATCATTTTGCCACATATAATTGTGTCTGCGCCAAGCCTAGTTAAGTAGCATACATTTTTGGGGAGGGGGTTAGAAGGTTCCGTTCCATTATATGAAGCAAAATACAAAACGAATGAAGGCATGCTGCAATATGTGGTCAGTCATTTTCAAATGATAGACTATACGAGATATTCAGTGTATTACACCTCCAGTTTAAAAAGCATCAGCTGTAAGAGATTCCTTTGCTCGGTTCAGTGTCCAGGTCATGCTGACACCATTTGTGGAGCCAGTGTCGTTTCCAGATATTTCAGGCGAGATAAGCGGCAGTAGGTAAACGAAGATCTGGGTCATTCTGACCAAGTCAGAGTCCTGTATAACTGAGGCTGGAAGTACAGAAGCTCCAAGCAATTGTCATTTCACTCTGATGGTAAAACTTCAAATTAACAGAACATTTACTAAACACCACTGAAGCCTGCTATTTACACAACTGACTTTAGGCATTCAAGGCAATATTTTGGGGCTGCCTCTAGCTCTCTTGATCTGCTTTGCAGCTCTCTTTCTTCTATCATCTGCTCCTCTCCTATAAACTATCAAATAGAATGGAAAGTTTTTACATCTGACCAAACACATTGCTTTTATCCCCAGTGAACCCTATATAAAGGGGCTGATTTATCAACGCGCACATTTTATTTTAATTACCCTGATTGAAAGTTTATTTGGGTGAAAATTCACAAACTCAAATTATAACTTCAAATCAAGTATTAATAAAGAAAAAAAACTCAAAAAACAGAATGTAAAACTTCGGCATCCGACAGCTTTCAAGATCATGTAGAAGTCAAAGGCAGCTGACTGCTGGCAGGCAAAATTTAAGATATTTATTCAATTTGAGTTTTTTGAGATTGTAAACTCACAAATTTGAGGTATACAAGTTTTTCTATATTATGATTTTTTTTTAAATAAATAAACAATCATGTTTAGTTCATTTGAAGTAGAGAAAAACCTCTAAACCCTCACAAATTCTAATTTTGTTAAAGGGGATGTTCACTTTTGAATTAACTTTAAGTATGATGTAGAGAGTGATACCGAGAAAACTTGCAGTTGGTTTTCATTTTTAAGAATATGTGGTTATTGGATTATTTAGCTTTTTATTCAGCAGCTCTCCAGTTTGCAATTTCAGCAATCTGGTCGCAATGGTTGCTGGTATAGATGGGGTCAGTGACCCTCATCTGAAGAAAAAAAAATGGCAAATAATTAAAAACTACACAAAATAAAATATAAAGGACAATTGAAAAGTTGCTTAAAATTAACCATCATGTAACTATACATACTGAAATTTAACTTAAAAGTGAAACACCCCTTTAAATATGCCTTTTAGTGTTTTATCTTCATTTGAAAAACCTGCTTGAAAAAAAAAATCTGCCATCATTTATGACTGACTGATGATGATCAATTATGCTAAATTTATCAGGACTGTTAAACTCCTGCCCTCAAAGATCTTTACTGTCTGGGGCTTAAACATTCAACATCATTGCTTGTTAAAAAGCAACAAATGTAGCACAGCTCTGGTCTATCTTAAAGGAACAGTAACGTCAAAAAATAAAAGTGTTTTAAAGTGATGAAAATACAATACAGTATTGCCCTGCACTGGTAAAACTGCTGTGTTTGCTTTAGAAACACTACTATTGTTTATATAAATAAACTGCTGTGTAGCAATGGGGGGCAGCCATTCAAAGGAGAAAAGGCTCAGGTTACACAACAGATAACAGATAAGCTCTGTCTGTCTAATGGTGTTATCTGTTATCCATTAGTTATCCTGTGCCATATAGCCATTTTTCAATTTCCGCCATTGCTCCACAGCAGCTTGTTTATATGAACTATAGTAGTGTTTCTGAAGCAAACACATCAGTTTTACCAGTGCAGGGCAACACAATGATATTTTCATTACTTTAAAACACTTACATTTTTTGGTGTTACTGTTCCTTTAAAGACTCAAGGTGACTAAAATGTGCCATTGAAGGTGCCTATTGATAAGCTCACTTCCATAAGGTCCTCATGTAATGGCACGTCTCTTCCATCTGTGACAGTCCTACTGAGCATAATGCCTCATACTCAGCAATTCTCCTGCAACATTATTTTTCTTGCTTCTTTTTTAGTTATATAGAAAATCATTTTTTATTTTTTAATTCATAATCATTTCTGTTCCTGTTAGCGATGCAAAACTACTTTGTGATGATCTCTAGTGAAAACTATACAGGATTTAAGCCTTTGTTGCAAAAATATGTATCTGAGGGGGAAACGTATTCTAAAAATCATGGTACATTTCTGAAGTTTTTGCTCTTGTTGGTACAATTGGCTCCTGTTTCATATTCAGCACAGTTTCCTATGGCATTTCCAGTGGTTTCCTGAAAAAACTCCAAAACCTCTAATTCTGGTATTATTGCTTTTACTTGTAAAAGGAATCCATTCTAGAGAACCCTACCTTGCTTTCAATACTTTTCAAGCACTTAAGCACATATTTTCTGACCAATCCACAAAACTAAGTATATCACTTTTTTAAAAATCCAAGGAATTTTATTAATGACAATTAGAGCAAACTATTTTATAACCAGAGTTAAAATAAAAAAACAGCTTCCTTTATGTCCCAACAGAGTATAAAATCCTTCCTAGAAACATGGCTTCACATTTCCGCCAGTGAACAAGAAAATTTAAGGGCTGGTTGTTGGCAGGCTTCTCTGTGGTTTCCTAAAACTCCTGATCTATTTTTTATGGCTTGTGGATAAACTATGATGTACGACTATGTCAAAATAGTGAGCAAAAGGTGAGCAATAGAAAACTGTATCTGTGTTGGAACACGAGAGCAAAAGGATGAGAACAAGATGAGAGGATGGGAGAGAAGGCGGAAATCAGTAAATATAGTACAGAATAAAGCAAAAGAAACGGCTTAAATACCAAAATATAATATAGAAAAGTAGTGGCACAGATGAAAGTAAAAGGGGTTTACCCTCAATACTATCATAGTGGAACTGAGGAACTCAGTACCAAGGAAGTGATAGGGAAAATGTAAAGCAGAGATAGTGAAGTAGCGGCGATAAAATAAAATGCTATTTGGGAGACCAGAGTTGCAGTGCCAATAGGACGGTAAAACCCTGTGCATAAACTTATTTTGTATTAAAAAAGTGTCTGAGGGTCAAGGATAAGAAAAGGGAATTAAAGGCTGGATTTGGCCAGTTTGGCATGTCTGATTGTTTGCAAACTTTTGCGAACAATATATTGCAAGGGCTAATATATTACTTAAGGACCAACAGCTTTAACGTTTACAGTAAATAATCATTGCCAGAGCGACATGCAACCTGTTGCTGACACTCTTTCCCAAAAACTATTTTAGTGTGGTCACTTTCAAAAGCCCAAAAAGACATTGAGATATTTTCATGTAGAGCCCAGCCAATGACTCTTTCCTGAGCAAGGCCTTCCAGCAGCACATCCTGAGTAGAAGGAGAGAAACTGAGGAATTGAAATTGTTGTCCTGTATCAGGGTCCATCATGAACATTTCCACACACAGATTGCCAAGCTGCCTCCAAAGAACATGTAAAGGAGGTTCTTGACTTCATGAGTTATCTCAAATCCAAACCCCTCTCCGATAACCACATGCCAGGAGGAGCCAAACTTCTTGTCCATTGTCTCTTTTATCATCTTTGCTGCACTCTGCGAAGTGGAAAAAATAGCCAAGGCAGATTATAAAACAGGTTAAAAAATGTTTCCTCATTTGTCATGACAAGAAACTATTATGCTTACATGCACATATGGAGCTAACTGAAATTAAAGGAGTGGTTCATCTTCAACTTGTTATGAAATGGCGAATTCTAGGCAACTTTTCAATAGCTCTTTATTATTTATTTTGTATATTTATTTTTATTACTTGTCTTTTTCTTCTGACTCTTTCCAGCTTTCAAATAGGGGTCACTGACCACATCTAAAAACCAAATACTATGTAAGGCTACAAATGTATTGTTATTTCTACTTTTTGTTACTAATATTGCTATTCAGGTCTCTCCTATTCATAGTTCAATCTCTCCAAGTCCTGTGCCCTGTTAATCTCAGTCATAGCTATGCGGAACCAAACAGAAGCCCGTTAAGGAGTGAAGTAACTTATAACAGTACCAAAAAAACATCCATGATCATTTAGGAAATGGTAAAGCTTTCCAAAATATGCAGCTCTGGGATTGCTGTTATTATTTCCTTTCAGCCTTTCAAATAATAATTATCAGCAGCATATTTGTCTGTTGATTGAAAGGACCGTATACACCTAAAAACACATTTACTAAAACAAACTTTTCTTTTGCGGGGGTGGCTTTACGGGGGGGGGGGGCTTTGAGGGAAATGATTCCTTGTGCAGCATTTACTTTATACCGATACGTTCCGATGATTTTTATAGGAACGTGTCAGTATCGCTTTAAAACAACAGGTAAAAGTATGTTCAGCACAAGGCATATCTAATGAATCTGGAATAGATACTTTACCTCATTATTACTTGCAAATTTTTCACAGGCTGTAACACATAGCTCCATCGTTTCTACACGCATTTCTTCTGGCATATCTGTTTGCTGAAAGATAAGTGTATATATAGGATGTCAGGACAGGTTAGTTCTAAGTTGTGTGGTTAACTCGCATCTGATGCTTGCTGGGGCCTAAGATTTGCAGAATGTAATGGAGTATATGCTGACATCCAAGAAGCAGTAAGCAGAAGAATGCTCACAGAAGGAATTGATCCATAGGTCTGACTGCAGGTACAATATCAAATAAACTAAATTATAAACTAAAATCACTGAGAAAAAATTATTTTACGGATTATCATGTGAAAACGCCTCAAATTCAATTTGAGGAGAAAAAACATCCTCATTCAGGTCCAGTTTTTCCCACAGACTTCAGTAGAGTTTTTCTTTGTTTTAATACTTTATTTTTTAAATTTAACTAGCGCAGCATGTATATATGTATATATGTATATATATATATATATATATATATATATATATATATATATATATATATATATATATATATATATATATATATATATATATATATATAGCTTTTGCATTGTCAGTGTTCAGGAGCCATTGAATATCACATGGAGAATAAAGATTACAGTTCAGACAACAGAGTTTTTCTTACTGAATTGCAGCTGGCTTTATGGGATTTTTTGGGGAATCTGGACTTGAATAAGGGGATACGTCTTCCTCATCTAACTAAATCTGGCCCTGTATGCCCAAATGTACTTGACATTTAGACATTTCTGTCCACAAGAACTATTTATGAGTAGCATGGGTATTTTAGGGGAAAGTGGCTGCACACAAGCCTTACATTAGCATGCACAATGCCAAACCATGCTTAAATGCGGTCATTGTGGTGTAAAGGTCTTCACAACTGCACTTTAAAGAAGTGAATCCACAGTCTTAAATGAAATAGATGAATTGTTAAGTCTGATGGATAACTATAGATTTGATGATGTCTTGAGAATGATTTCCAGCAGATTCAAATGCATTGTTTTAAATTAAAGGAAAGAGTTTTCATCTGAAAAGGAAAATATAGCCCCCATTTTGATGTGGGCTTATTCATTTGGGCTTATGTAAAAAAGGTGCAAAAACACGATCTTAACTTCTAGAAATAAATGTATTGCATTTTTTACACAGACAAAACCAATCCACAGATTGAAAGGAATCCATTATATTTTGTATGTGTGTTTGTCTGTTCATCCCTCCCCAGACTCTGGCTGTAATATAACCCCCTCCCTCACCTAGTTTTATTGAAAACATGTGTATTTGTTGTCCCTTTGCTTTGCAGAGAATATGTGCATTACCCACTTTGGTAAGCAGAGAGACATCCAGGCCAATTTATAACGGAATAAAGTGAAGGAGTGGTTGCATTACACTGTCATAAGGGATTTTGGGAAATAGCTTGTTGAAGTTATCATGGTTTCCTTCAATCTGTGGATTCATGTATGTCTGTGTAAAAAAATGCATTTATATCTGGCAGTTCAGATACTGTTTATATACCTTTCTATATAAGCCCATCTACATAAGCTCATGTAAAAATGGTGTATATTTTATTTTTAAGGAAATATAAGGAATATTTACAGTGAGAGGTGTGAAACTGCAGAATTAACTACTTGAATTAGTTGTACCAGCAAATAATTTATAATCAGAAAGGGATTGAATCTAAAACAAGAAAATACAAGGTTACTGCAATTTACTCTTACTACATAGCTGATCCAGAGATTGGCTTGATTGATTTCCCCATAAAATTAAATTTGGACAGACTGCAGATGGGGTTTTCACCTTCCTCTGTTTTAAGTAGCTGTCAGGTAGGCTTTATTTGGGGGGGGGGAAGGTTGCACTTGATGTTTTTGTATTTTTCAGCCTTGGTTACTATGTAATTTGTAAAATGTTTTTGCAAACTTTAAGTTAAAACTTTCACCATGGCATCTTTTCCAAGGTCATTAAAGTAGAATACAATTTTGCAAAACTGTATCAACTGTCCCTGCTGGGGTGCTGTGAATAACTTTATTCTAAAACAAGTGCATTGAGTTTTCAGAGTATAAAGCTGGCCATAGATGCAAAGATCCGATCGTACGAATCATCGTACGATCGGACTTTCCCATCTCCCGACCCGCCACTAACCATTCAGATCAAAGTCTTACCAGTCAGATTAGTTAAAGAACAGATCAGCAATGTTCTGCCCCTGACAGCAATCGTACGATATCTATGTCCAACCAAAGCTAGTGACAGTCTCTCACTGAAAATCCTACGATCGGCAATACACGCAGAGATATTATCGGCAGCCGACAGAAATTTTCTAACCTGTCCGATCGACCAAACGACCGATCTCTGCCGGACGAAAAATGTCGGGACTCTTCACACACGGCCCGAAAATCGTACGAATCCTCGATTCGTACGATCAGATCTTTGCGTCTATGGCCAGCTTAACACCTACACTTCAATTAGGTGAAAATAAAAAATATATTGCTACAATAAGAAAAGGCTACAAATATTTACTGAAATTATCATGTAAATATATCATTAAAAGCTGCCAACCTTAGCAACATAACTCATTTAATGATGCAATTAGTGGAATCAACCCCTTAATACTGCTTACATATTCTACTGCATTTAGTTCACATTGCTTTTTAATATAATGCAACAGATTAATGGAGCGGAATGGTAATTAAGGTGTTAAACCAGTCTATACCTTTTTGACAGGAGAACTATACTGGGAAGAGAAAAGGTTACCCGAATTAAAGGAAAACTGTGCATCCTCTTGTAGTCTGCCTCATCTTTCTTGTTTTCGCCAGGGTCTGCCATGGTGATTCCTTGTCAGCTCACAGAGGTTACAGTACACTTATTTGTTATATTGCACAAAGCAGTGTAAACGATATGTAGAAGGTAGATACTGCAGGGTAAGGGGTGGCAGGCCGGATTACATACCTGAGGAGATATAGATTGTTTAACATGACTTAACACTACAACAAAACAAGTGTATTACTAGACACTATTTCTCATTATGCCTTTCTCAATGTCAGTTTCTAGTAGCTCCAAACTGTATATTAGTCAAGCAAGATAGGTGCTTTGATCTTGGCCTGAAACATTCATGCATGTTCTGGGATGGAATTATATGAACAATACAATGAAGAAAAACATTGGTAGGTAGGCAGGCATGCTTGCTGCTTGAAGTAGGATCCTCCGTGCCGCTTAATGTATTTTCCTTCCAAACAATGGGAGTCTAAACATTACAGAACAACACTCCTGCTTAGTATCACCAGGGCAACCACTAGACTGAAATGTTTTCAAAGAGAATACACCACAGCAGAAAATAAGGGAAAGAGAAACCCTTTAGAACGTGAGGCATGTCACTTTGAACAAATATAAAAAAAAACCCCTCGATTCATCTGCTCTAACAGAAGCATCATTGTGCTCTTTTTCTCTATCGCCTGATCCTCACAAAGGCTTCACTGCAAAGCACTGAAACCAACACAGAAGGGCACTGTATCACCCTTACCAGGTTTAAACTTCCCTAAAACCCTTGTTAGAGCCATGTTTCTTATTTCTCTTTAACAGTACTTATTGTAAGTGTACGTGCGTGGACTAATGCTTTAAGCCACTATATCAGAAGTTTTTCCAGCAGAATGGTGCTCAGTATAAGGGAACGCTCCTCCTTGCGCAGATTTAGATTATCTATCTTTCCTAATTTTTAGTGCATGCAATGTTTAGTCCCATTAACATGTATTGAAGGAATCCACTCGAAGTGTTAAAAACAATAAATGCATGGTATATTTCATTTTATGTCTAAGAAATTCAATATTAGTGAGCTTTGTCGCTGAAACGACTTGATTTTTGCTCCAACCCTTCGTGCTAAGGGTGATTTACAAACTAAAGGTGCTAAACTGCATGGTGTCAGGCCAAGATTACATGACAAGTGGGAGGTGAGGGGACAAGGGTCCAGACTAGGGGTAGGCAGAAGAGGTATGTGCCCATTGCCCCCACCTTTGCACTTAAACACATGCCTGTTGTGCCTACCTCTAGTTCCAGCACTGAAATTAAATACAGTACAGTTCCCCATTGGGACCAAATGGGTGTTTACTTTTATTTTCTAACATGCAGCAGAATGTTCAAAGCACACATGTTCCTAAATAAGCTATAACCTGCTGGAAAACCAGTCCAGGATGGTCATTATGGTCAGTAACTAGGAGTGACAGATCAGCTAAACCCACCAGTCCTCCTGCAGAGCCAGAGTGGTGTGGCTGGTAATCATTCTCAGTTCAGCAGTTTTTCCTACTCAGCAAATGTTAAGGTATTCACATAAATGCTTGTATGCTCAAACACAGAATTCTCAATTCTAAACTAAAAGTCAATACTATGATGCTTGATTCAGTACTACATACACTATCCACCATTCTGCACACATTACACATTTTCTAAAAAGTAAAACACAAAATATTTATGCAGGTGTTCTATGGGCAGTATCACCATCACCTGTAGTAGGAGGCCCCTAAAACCTTGTGTGTTGTCCATGCTCTAATAAGGAGTTATAAAGAGTTAATATATATACATATTTTTTTCAGATGTTTATGCACCTTTTTTTTATTTTTACAAAAAGCTTGTCAGAAAGTAGAGAATATTTTCCCTTAAAAGGAGACGTACAGGATAAATGCCAAAAACCCTAATTTTGCAGACAATTATGAGTAATATATGGTGTTGCTTTTACATGGTGCTAAAAATGAATATTATCTTTAAAAATAGCCCCTTTATTAGAGCTCCCTATAGATGTTCTCTGGTCCCTGTTTCAAATGAAGGGTGGGCGTGTCCTAACTGTCCCTGCCAGAAGCACAGTAGGAGGGGGACAGCCAATCACAGTCCTGGAGTCACACAAGCAAAGACAGGCTTCAGTTCCCTATCAGGTCCTTCTAGCTGCTGATTGGTTCCTGTCCTACAGTGCAGTGAGCTGAGTGCTAGTTATGTGCAGGTCGGGATTTTCCTGAGTGCCGTCGGCTCCCCTGCACAGCCTAGGAATTGAGGGAGCAGGAAGTGGAAGAGAAGGGAGGGGTTATTTGGGTTTTTCAGATATAGTCAATAAATCAGCCTGAAACACTACTTTTTAAGCACAATTCTTCTATATCTAAATGAGTATAACGCACTGGTACATTCATATTTTTTTTTACACAAAATGTCTCCTTGAAAGCACTGTGCTTCACATAAAGAACATATGCAGCATACCCCAGGTCCCAAGCATTCTGGATAATTGATCACATTCTTTTATAGGTAAGTGCGAAGCAGGTCCGGACTGAAAATTAAAATAGGCCCTGGCATTTCAGGTACACAGAGGCCCAATAAGCCCACCCAGAGGCCCAAACAGCCCCCACCAGCCCACTAAATACTGACTTTCTATGGCACCTTATAGCAGCCCCTCTGGCATTTGCCAGAACCCACAGATTGCCAGTCCGGGTCTGGTGCGAAGGCTCTATTGCTTTACATGTATAATGTAATCAAAATCTCATTGTACGCATGCTTTATATAAGTAGTGAGCACAATTTTCCTTTTTGGTTTTCCCATGACGTTATAGGTGATGGAACAGTGGCGTGGGATCTACCTGATCTCACACTAGCAATATCATAAGGACTTGCCAGACTAATAAAGCAGTCTATAACCAGTGCTTAGCAGACATAGAATACACAGAATGAGGTACGACTAGAGTAATGATCAAAACAAAGTATAACCAGTGAACCTAGATATGAAAAGAGCCAATCAGCAGGCACATATACAAAGTGAGCACTAAACAACATTATTAGGGGTATGGCCCCCAAAAAAATGAAAGAGAAGACAGCATTGATAATTCAGCCTGTGTAAATTGCTCCTAGAATATGGGTGACATCTCCCTCAAGTGGATGTATGTAAATTCATATTAGGAATGACTTTGTACACATAGTATCACAACACTGGAATCCAGCTCCCCCTGCCTCTGCCCAGTCCACTCACTTCTAGTTGCCTCCTCTGCTCTTTCCTCCCCTCCAGCGCCTCTTATACAAACCCTTTCCACTTTTTGTCCTTTGTGTTCACTCTGTTCTTTCTTCTCCTCTCATATTTTCGTCCCTTTTGTATTTCCACCCTGTGCCCGTGTCTCACACTTACCCCACACTGAGTTACCGAAGTCACCAGCCGGTTTCATCTCCCTGTGAGTCACAACAGCGTCCCTCCGCTTTCCGTTGCTATGCAGCGGGCCAGGCCTCCCCTGGCAACCGCTACCAAACCCGGAAGCTAAGCCACCGAGCTTCACGCTCCGCCTACTCGTTTCAAAACCCGCCAACGTTTGGTGAATTTTGCGGACCATCCCCCTGACGCACTTACTGATTACATATCGGTTGCCCAGGAGACGAGACTGCGGTAGCTGTCTACGTTACTGCCTGACGAGCTTCCTTTTTTTAAATCGAAATAAATAATTTATATACAGATTTTTGAGCCTATGTCATTCATGGGTCTCCCTAATTCGTAACGAGATTGTATATTCACAGTAAAATACATTCTACAATACGACCACCCCTTCATGTTAGAAATCGTCTGAGACCAGGGACCCAAAACGACACAGTTGGGTTTGATTCCGAGTTTGGGAAATACCAGTGTTCCTAGATGTGGGGGGTGGGGGAATACGAGAATAAAAGTTGCTTCAACTGAAGAGACGCAAATTGGAATGAAGTGAATATACCATGGGTAGATAGATGTTTTATAGATAATGAGTAGCACACATTATAGAGATGCATACCTCCCAACATTTTGAAAATAAAAAGAGGGACAATAAAGTTGGCTCACGTATAGGTGCAAATTTCGTTTGACCCTGCCCATTTTTGTGGCCACACCCCCTAATTACCATGTTCATTCTACAAAACTTGGCAGGTTATGAAAGTTTGAACATATTTTTGTGTTTTTTTCCGTTCTTACAGTCAGTCAGTGTTGGACTGGCCCACAGTGATACCAGGAATACTCCCAGTGGGCCCTGGTGTCAGTGGGCCTCTTGCTTCTAAACATTTGGCCTATTTCATGGTCATTCCCTATTTCTTTATGGGGAAAATGCTTAATAATGGGAGACTATTGTAAGTAGATATAAAAGACTAGGAGAATAAAGAGGTTGAGTGAGTAGAGGAGGAATAATAGTTTGGAAAGGTCCACGGTCTTAGGTTTTCTGGTGGGCCCCTGCTACCCCAGTCCGACACTGCTTACAGTTTTGCTAATGAAGGTGAATTGACCTTTAAGCTGCGAGTCTAACTTTTCCCAAGGGACCTGTTATCTTATATTGTTACAATTACTTATTTCTTTAACTCGAAAATTGTTACAAAAGTACCTTATCAGCCGCTGTGGCACTGCTGTGGCTCTGTGCCAAAAGCCAATTAAGTTAGAAACTCTGGAGCAAATTCACTAAAGGACCAAGCGCCTAACGCTAGCGTTAATTTTCGTTAATTCGCCGATTCACTAATGGACACTGGCGTAAATTCGCTAGGGTTACTTCGCACCCTTACGCCTGGCTAATTTGCGCAACGGACGTAACTACGCAAATTCACTGACGCGCGCATTTTTCTGAACACTACCTTTTATGCCAGACTTCCTTCACCACCTCAGACCAGGCAAAGTGCAATAGAGTAGATAGGGATTGCTGCAAAAAAAAATAAAAAATTTTGTAAGTCCCAAAAAACGCTGGCGTTTTTTCTTTTTTTATGGGTGATAGACTGAAAAAGTTTGAAATTTTTTATGGGGCTACCCTCCTTCCCCCCTACATTTCCTAACTCATGGCACCTTTACTATACAGTGGGCACATGTGTAGGGCAAAATAAATATTTTATTTGATGTTTTGAAGGTTTCCCAAGCTTGTGTAGTGATGCTACATATACCTCTATTGTATCTTCAATTTGGCACCTCATGCAAATGAAGCATCGCTAGCGTAACTTCGCTTTGCTTGGCGAATTAACGCTAGCGGAACTTCGCAACCTTACGCTTCCCCTGAGCACAACTTTGGATTTTAGTGAATTTGCGTAGCGCTGGCGAAAATACGCCTGGCGAAATGCGGCGAATCGGACGCTGGCGCAACTACAAATCTTAGTGAAATTGCCCCAATTGTATCTTTTTCTGGCTGTTCAGGGCAGAGAAAAACAGGACTTTCCAGTACAAATGAGGGACTGTGGGTTGAGCTGTCAAAAGAGGGACTGTCCCTCTAGAAACGGGACAGTTTGGGAGGTATGGGTGATGCACATATAAATATACATCTCTGTAATACATTCCCGTCACTGATTATATTAAGTGTAGTACTCTAATTAATTCAATTCATTTTCATTACCTATAAAAACACATCTATCTATCTATGATATATTCACTTGATTCCAATTCTTGCTCGCATCTCTTCAGTTTTTAAGGTAGCAACTTTTTTCTCCTAGTCTCTCTCTCTCTCGGCAGTTGGTTTCTGACAGATGTTATGTCACTCGTAGAAGAAGTGACATGTGTAGTGGAAGTGACTTTGTGCATGTGATGTGACTTCCATAAGCTGGGGGAGGGCACAATTAGGTCCATTGCCTAGGGTGGAACCGGGCCTAATTACAGCACTGCAGGGAAGGGAGTAGTGATGTGCGGGCTGGCCTGATAGCCGCAGGACCCGCGGGTTCGGGCCGACTTCACAACCCCATTTGTGGGTGGCGGGTGGGTCCGGGTCGAGCTGATTTTCCTGCTCTCCCTGCCCGCACACCTTACACTGCTTATGGCATCTGGTTTTATAGCTGCTCGCCCTGCCCCTTTTGTGACATCATTGGCGGGGCGGCACGTGTCTATAAAAGGAACCCGGAAGTCGGGCTCAGGAGGGTGGGTTTGGGTCGTGTTTCACCCGACCCGTACATCACTAGAAGCAGGGCCGGATTTACATAGTGGGCACCCCTAGGCCCGCTGTTGTTCGTCAACCCCATCATTGGGACCGGAGCAATGGGGATTGGCGCACAGGAAATTAAAAAAAAACCTTGTATCTCCTGCACATCCCCAGTGTTTCTGAACCAATGTGGGTGTGGTTGGGCAGCATTCAGCCCTAGTCCTGGGCCTTGGTGGCCTCTCCACAAATCCGGGCCTGACTAGAAGGGACGGATTTCTAGGTTGTAACAAATTTATTGGGTAGTACATTGCTGGTAAATTTGTAATACCGATCCTAGCTGGTGATTTACTGGTTAGACTGGTCAAATCCTGACCAGGTGGCCTCCCTATATGTAATATTAAGGATGTACTGAATCCAGGATTCTGTTTTGTGCTGGGGCAGGGCAGATGATAGTTCAGGGGTGAGTCTATGACATCAGGGATGGGGTTATGCTCTGATCGCCATGCCATTTACTTCAATGTCCTGTCTGGATTAAATAATTTGAAAAACAGTGTTAACAAAACATCATTATTTCCTGATTTGCTTTTCATCTCTAATAATAAGACAAGGCCTTGCACTTGATGTGAAGTAACCCAGCATGGATCAATGTTGGAGGCAGAAATAATTATCTGTTTTAATAGGATGTTCCAAATGAAAGGCAAACCCATATCTGCAAAGCCTCAGGTTCCATGAATTATGGTACAGATACCATAGGTGTGCCTCTAATACAGAATAGGAAGTGTGCAGCAAATCTGTTTTTGCAATTACACAAAGGTATAAAAAGGCCATAAGCCATGTTTTCACAGAAGCTGAATCCTTATCATATTGGCCCATTCCCATTGATATCACATGCTCACTCATGCACATCAATCCAGAGGAAGAAATCCCTTTGAAGAATTACCAGACTTAGGCTCAAGGGCAAAGCATCTCAACTATGTCATAATGTTTCTTACAGGATCAGTCATTTGATCTTAAAAATTGTAGTCTGGAACCTCTACTTATTTATCCAGTTCATTATGCATTAAGGTGGCCATACACGCACTGATATTATTGTACAAAACAATTTTTTCAGGAAAGATTGTAATTGTTACGTCTATGGCTTCCTTTACTGCCTCTTAAAGCCTCAACATAACATTGCTATTATATATATCTGATATACCAAGTACTAGTTAACAGCCAAGCTACACGATCATTGCATTTAGTGGCTTTAGGTGTAATGGGGAGAGGTAATGTCCCAAAAATGCTTTCAACAATGGTGCACAACATACAACCATAGTGCAGTATATCACTTGTGTAGCTCTACCTTTAGCATTTCTCACTTCATTCCTAGTTTATTGCATAACTGGCAAATCTCTCCATGCAGCACTGGCCACTAAATGCCTCTGATATTATTAAAGTTTGCCCTGGCCTTATAAATGAATTAGAGGCCTATTTATCAAAATTAAATTTGTGTAGTTTTACCATGGCTTAATTCACATTTTAAAAACAGAAAAAGAAAAGATGAGAATACATACTGTATAAAGCATGAACGAATAAAATGGATAAAAACGTGGAAAGAATCTAAATTTTACATATGTGTAGCATTCTTCATGGTCCTTAGGGGCCAGTTTATTAACATTCTTTTTTTTATGATTTAAACTTTATAACACAAAAAAGAATGTCTTTAAAACATGAAATTATCTCTATTTATTAAGGGGCAGATTTATCAAGGGTCGAAGTGAATTTTCGAAGTAAAAAAATTCAAAATTCAAAGTAATTTTTTGGATACTTCGACCATCTAATAGGATACTACGACTTCAAATTTACTTCGACTTCGATTCTGAATAAAAATCGTTCGACTATTCGACCATTCGATAATCAAAGTACTGTCTCTTTAAAAAACTTAGACTTCAATACTTTGCCAACTTAAACCTGCCGAATTGCTGTTTCGCCTATGGGGGACCTCCTGTGTGTTTTGCTAAGTTTTTTAAAGTCGAAAGATTTTTTTTTGATAAAATCGTTTGAATCGTTCGATTTGAAGTTCGATCGGAGTACGATCGTACAATCAGAATATGATCGTACGATGTATAAAATCCTCTGACTTTGAATTTCGGAGGATTCTATTCGATGGTCAAATTTCGAAGTTTTTTCGACTTCAAAATTCGACCCTTGATAAACCTGCCCCTAAGCGTAAAAACCATGAAAAAAATCTAATGTAAAAGCTGTCCTGTAGAAGTTAGTTTTTAAATATTTAACTTAGGTTTTAGAGTTTTTCTCATTTATAAACGTACAAAAAAAACAAGGCTTTTAAGTTTTTTGTTTTCTTATTTTTATTTGTTTGAGTTTTATATATTCAGTTCATTTAATAAATAAATAAACATGCACGGATTTTTAAAATGTGAGTTTAGTCATGGTTGAAAAAACTTCACAAATTCGAATTTTGATATTTGTACTAATGTTTCTTTAACCCCAAGAAACTATGTTTTTGGCTGCTGTACAGGAAACAGGCAATGAGCAGATCTTTGGTGTTAATTCATTGGAAAGTCTTCACTCCGAACTGGCGTGTATGGAGCAGGCTGACTCTCGGAGCACCCCGGGAGGCAGTGGCTCTAATACGGGTGGTGGGGGGAGTGCAAGGAAGGAAAGGCAGGTTCTAGTTATAGGGGATTCAATTATTAGAAAGGTAGATAGGGTAATCTGTCGCAAGGCCCCTACATGCCGAACAGTCTGCTGCTTGCCTGGTGCTAGGGTTTGGCATGTGGTGGAACAAGTGGACAGATTATTGGGAGGGGCTGGGGAAGACCCAGCGGTCTTGGTACACATAGGTACCAATGACAAAGTTAGAGGAGGTGGTGAAGTCCTCAAAAATGATTTTAAAAAACTAGGTGCAAAGCTGAGGGCGAGGACTTCCAAGGTAATTTTCTCAGAGATATTACCTGAGCCACAAGCAACACTAAGGAGACAGCGGGAGCGTAGGGAGATTAATGCGTGGCTGAAAGATGTAGGGAGGAGGGTTTTGGGAGAGAAGATGGCTAGAGGGTTGGAGGAGATTTTAAACTAGGTGTGGGGGGGAGGGTTCAGTAAAAGATTCAGTGGAAGACAGGTTAGATGAGATAGTGGGCAAAGAAAGGGAAAATGGGGGAGGAGATTTGGCTAGGGATACTGTTAAAGGAAAACTATACCCCCAAACAATGTAGGTCTCTATAAAAAGATATTGCATAAAACAGCTCATATATAAAATCCTGCTTCATGTAAATAAACCATTTTCAAAAAAATATACTTTTCTAGTAGTATGTGACATTGGGTAATCATAAATAGAAAATTGCCATTTTAAAAAATAAGGGCCGCCCCCTGGGATCGTATGATTCACTGTACTCACAAACATACCAACAAACCATACATGTTAGGTCACATGAGCCAATTAACAGACAGAGTTGTGTCTTTTGCTTCCACACTTCTTCCTGTTACAGTTAGAGTTGAAGTATTTCTGGTCAGGTGATCTCTGAGGCAGCACAGATAGAGTCACGAAATGGTGGCTCAAGGCAAGAGATGTAAAAGGGCAATATTTACTTAAATATATATTCCAGTTTGGTAAGATTCTTTAATATGCCACTTAATATGATATGAACTATCTGTTGCTTAAGTGTTCATTTTGGGGGTATAGTTTTCCTTTAAGGAGAGGGAGGACCACATGTCATATGTTCAATATGGTGCCAGTATTAAATGTATGTTTACAAATGCAAGAAGTCTGACTGGTAAAATGGGAGAGCTGGAGCTGCTGGTGTTGGAAGGAAAATATGATGTGATTGGTGTGGCCGAAACATGGCTGAATTAGTCGCATGACTGGGCAGTAAATATCAGTGGCTATACTTTGTTTCGGAGGGACAGAGGCAATAGAAAAGGAGGAGGGGTATGTCTGTATGTTAGGCAGGATTTAAAAGCTCATATAAAGGAGGAGGTTATGTTAGAAAATGAGGGGGCAGAAGTTGTATGGGTGGAGTTCTTCACCAATTGTAAAGAATCCAGCAAATTAATTGTAGGCATATGCTATAGACCCCCTAATGTAAGTGAGGAGGAAGAGATAAAGCTCCTAATGCAAATAGAAAAGGCTACTAGTTTAGGTAAAGTAATGATAATGGGGGATTTTAATTACCCAGATACTGACTGGAGCAACGGTACTGCTAGATCAGTTAATGGGAACAAGTTTATAAACTTATTGCACGACAATTTTTTAGCACAGGTTGTTGAGGAGCCTACCAGAAAAAATGCTATTTTTGATTTAGTGATCTCAAATGACCCAGAACTTATAGCAAATGTGCAAGTCATTGAACCCCTGGGTAATAGTGACCATAATGTTATATCTTTTTAATGTCTGGTGCAAAAAACAAAAATATACTGGGGCAACAAAAACCATGAATTTTGGAAAAGCTAATTTTAGTGCCTTGAGGGCTGCCCTACAGAGCATTGATTGGGGCATTAGGTTTTCAGCTAAAACACAGAACAGAAATGGTTGTCCTTTAAAATGATATTAAATCATTACTGTTCTCAATTTATTCCCTTAAGGACTAAACATAGAAGCTCTAAGAAGTAAAGAAGTTAATGGGAAAGAAGAGAAAATCATTTAAAAACTACAAATCTGTAGGGACAGAAGCTGCATTTAATGAATATAAACACTGTAATAAATGTTGTAAATCAGCAATCCGGAAGGCTAAGAAAAGAAATGAAGAGTTTATTGCGGTGGAGGTGAAAACTAACCCTAAAAAGTTTTTTAAATATATTAATAGTAAAAAGATGCAGGTTGAGAGTGTTGCTCCATTAAATAATGGTACCAGTATGGTTGTAACAGATACAGATAAGGCAAATGTGTTAAATCAGTTCTTTTCTTCAGTGTATACAATAGAGGAGTCTGAGTTCACAGGCTCACTTAATAACTGCACAAATGGTTCAGCTCAATCTAGTCAGTGGCTGACTCAGGATATGATTCAAAAAGCTTTAATACAAATTAATGTAAACAAGGCTCCAGGGCCTGATGGCATACACCCCCGGGTTCTAAGAGGGCTTAGTTCAGTTTTAGATCAGCCCTTATTTCTGATTTTCTCAGATTCACTGTCATCTGGTATGGTGCCTATGGATTGGAGAAAAGCTAATGTTATTCCAATATTTAAAAAGGGATTACGATCTCAGCCTGGCAATTATAGGCCAGTAAGCTTGACATCTGTGGTGGGCAAATTATTTGAAGGCTTGTTAAGGGATCACATTCAAAATTTTGTCCTAATGAATGGCATTATGAGCAACAATCAGCATGGCTTTATGAAGGATAGGTCATGTCAGACAAATTTGATTGCATTTTATGATGTGGTAAGTAAGATTCTGGACAGTGGGGGGCAGTAGATGTGATCTATTTGGATTTTGCCAAAGCGTTTGATACTGTGCCCCACAAACGACTGCTTTCTAAACTAAGGTCTGTTGGGCTTAATGAAGTCGTTTGCACGTGGATAGGAAACTGGCTACAGGATCGGGTACAGAGGGTGGTTGTTAATGGGACATTCTCTACTTGGAGTAAGGTTCTTAGTGAGGTTCCCCAGGGCTCAGTATTGGGTCCACTTTTATTTAACTTGTTCATTAATGACTTAGGGGAGGGTGTTGTAAGTAATGTATCAGTGTTTGCAGATGCCACAAAATTATCCAGCCCAATTAATTCCATTGAGGATGTGGCATCCTTGCAACTGGATCTTGACAAACTGGCAATTTGGGCAGCTAAGTGGCAAATGAGATTCAATGTTGATAAATGTAAAGTCATGCACCTGGGATATAAAAATATCCAAGCCACTTATACCCTTAATGGGACTGCACTAGGCAAATCCGTTATGGAAAAGGACCTTGGAGTCCTTGTAGATGATAAACTTGGCTGTAGCAAGCAATGCCAGTCAGCAGCATCAAGGGCAAATAAGGTCTTGAGCTGTATTAAAAGGGGCATAGAGTCAAGGGAGGAGGGGGTCATTCTTCCACTATATAGAGCACTTGTAAGGCCCCATCTAGAATATGCCGTACAGTTTTGGTCTCCATCACTCAAACAGGACATTATTGTATTAGAGAGGGTACAGAGAAGGGCAACTAAGCTGGTAAAAGGTATTGAAAATCTTAGCTATGAGGAAAGACTGGCCAAATTGGGGATGTTCACGCTGGAGAAGAGGCGCTTAAGGGGTGATATGATGACTATGTATAAATATATGAGGGGATCATATAATAATCTCTCTAATGCTTTATTTACCAGTAGCTCTTTCCAGCTGACACAAGGTCATCCATTCCGATTAGAAGAAAAGCGGTTCCGCCTAAATATTCGGAAGGGGTTTTTTTTTATAGTGAGAGCTGTGAAGATGTGGAATTCTCTCCCTGAATCAGTTGTACAGGCTGATACATTAGATAGCTTTAAGAAGGGGTTGGATAGCTTTTTAGCAAGTAAGGGAATACAGGGTTATGGGAAATAGCTCATAGTCCAAGTTGATCCAGGCACTAGTCCAATTGCCATTTTGGAGTCAGGAAGGAATTTTTCCCCCTCTAAGGCAAATTGGTGAGGCTTCAGATGGGTTTTTTGCCTTCCTCTGGATCAACTGGCAGATAGGTAGTTAATAAAAAAAAAAAAAAGATTGAACTCGATGGACATGTGTCTTTTATCAACCTTACTTACTATGTTACTATGTTACTTACAAAATTAATGAAATTGTCAAATGAGATCGAGCTTAAAAAGTACCACACCAAATAAATTCATGTTTCTAGGCTGTAGTAATTTCATTCAGCATAAATGTATGCACTTGATAATCAAGGTATTCCTTCTACTTGAATGTTCTAATTGTGCTTCTATTTTCACCTGATATGGTCACCTTCACTAAGAATTGTTCTGCATCACTTACATGGCCGATGAATATATGATTATTCCACTTGCTGTTGTGTAGATACTTGTAAAGTATAATGATGTACACACAAAGGTATATTTTTCTATCAATAGCAACTAAATATACTGCTAAATATGCTCTTCATACTAGAAGAATACAATATAAACAAGTTAAAACACTGCAGTCTTATAGTGTTTTTGTTTTCTCTGACAAATGTAAACAAACACAATTCCATCTTTATTTCCAGCACTGATAATATACAAAATAGACACAATTCAATTCACAAATGTTCCAAAAGATCAAGCAAGTAGAATTCAAGGAGAATTAGGACAATTTAAAGACATTGGGATGGGAGGAAGGTGGGATAGGGCAATAGAAGGAAGAAATGAGAGAATATGAAAAAGCAAGAAAGAATATATTCTTGTGGTCCTGATGAACTGTTAAGAGAAACCTTCAAAGTTAAAACAATACATTTATATAAGAAGTGAAATAGTTTAGAAATATGGAAGAACTCTGAAAGAGAAAATGGCAGTGATGTCTTATGTCACAGTGAGTCAATATTGTGATATCACAAAGTAGAACCATAGAGATTACATGATTGCAGCCCCATGAAGCTTATGTATGGACAAGGGAGGATCTCTGAGTTACAGATATTAATGTTCTTTGTTCTCCTAGAGTTATGTCTTAAAGCAGCTATCTTAGAAGTTGATTATTTACAGTAGTTGAAATACTCTCACCACAATCTTGTACTTAAATTGTATTAAAATTTGTCCATTTAAAATTCACCAGTCAGGGAAATTTAATAATAAAAATACAAAAATAAATGAAATTCTTATACCCTCAAATGTTTAAAAGTATAGAATATAGTATTTTTATTTTTTTCACTTAGCTTTCTTTGAATTGTTTGAAGGTGAAAAATAGAAATGTAATAAATAAGAATAAAATAAAAACTAAAAAGAAAATAAAGAATATGTGCTAGGTTAAATACTTTATTGTTTGGTAGGTTTGTAAGGCAATTGTTCTTAAAATATTTTACGATGTATAAAATATAAATAATCTGAAGTTGTGCTTTGCCCACACTTTAAAGGTAAATAGAAAATATAACCTTTCCCTGTGTGCACTGTACCTTGATTTTTTGTGGGAAAATTGCAATTATCTCTATAAAATATGTGTGGCATGAGAGAAATATGTATTCTATCATATGTTGTTAAATGGTCCAGTGTTCTAGCCTTTCCCTTTTAATGAAAGAGAAAACAGCCTATTTTCAGCGTGATTTTCATCCTGCTACTCCCATTATTATATATCAATATCTCATGGGCCAAGAGGAGCAGGGATTTGTGTAGATAAAATGCTAAAAGTGTTTTCTCAGAACATATTAAACTGACGAGACATTAAGCTGCCTAATGTATTGGCAGTAAGGTGAACAGCAAGAATTTATTGTGCTGACATTGTGCCTTGTACTATGGGTTACTGAAGTGTTGCTGTTACTGCAGGACTCTGAGCCCAGGATAATGCAACTCATTTATTATCAGCTAGTGGAAGTCAACAGCCTGTGGTTAGGTAAGAGGAAAAAGATGCCATAATTAAGATGTCTGCTTTAAGATTATCTGGAAAAGATTTCATCCTAAACCCTTTTACTAACCACAAACATTACTCATTTTGAAAGTGTTGCTCGTAACGCAAATGTGTGCTGTCTTGTTGATAGCTGCACAATCCTGCAATGGTGACACTAAAGGGAAGGTAGGGTGCAGGAGGAAAGCTTGGATGCTCAGGTAATTCAGTGGCCAAGGCGCTCCTCACAGCTTTCAAATATCCCCTTTGTGGCTCCTCCGAAAACATCCACTTGGCGGTCTTCCCAGTGAACGAGGTTACCTACAAGAGGTGCTGTACAGTTGGCGATGCCCTCTATTTCTGTCTGGGTCAGAACTCGATCCCACATGTTCAACTGTGCCACTTCACCCACGAATGCCTGTGTTGCATCAAAACGACCACCTAATGTGTCCTGTATCAGAAAGGAAAATGTAAAAAAAAAATAGGTTCAACATGTTGCATAGACAGATAATTATAATAATACATTTAATAAACCAAAGTGATAGGAATAGGTAAATTAGAGAAATGTCAATGTGTGTGTATGGGTGATTTCAGTAGACACAGAATGGGATAGAAGCATATTTATTCTTGGGTGAAAGTTAGAGTTCACATTTATTAAATACACTTCTCACAATCACCAAGGAATGAATAGAAAGCGGGTGAGTTTTTCTGTACTGAGCTCTAATTTCACACTTTGATACTGCAAAGTACAAGATATTGAAAGGAATGGCCTGAAAAAAAGGAGTGTATTAACAAGTGGAAGGATACATTGATTTATGACTTATGGAATAGCATTAAAGATGATGCTAATGTAATGTATATAACTTAATTAAATAAAAAAAAAATTATAAGCTTGTCGTCCTCCTTACGAAACTACAAAAAAAGTGTAACTCTTTCCTGGCCAACAATATAGATTCTATTCGATGTTGTCAACAAAAGTAGGTAACAGCCTATTTTTACAGACATGGGGGTTACACTACACTGCCTAGCAACATCTTTTTCCTGAAGCTACATTAAACAGGGGAGAAGCTGACAAGGAAAGAGTTAATAGTCGAGCACCAAACATAGCCATTAGTATACACAGACAAGTATTGATTATAACCGTAAGACGGGGCACTTCTCAGCTGTGTGGAAAGAGTCCCAAATCACCCTTTTGCTGCATCTTATTGATCTGAATGGGAAACACGTATCAACCACATCAGAGCCAAAAAGAATGCAGAGTGTGTTTTAAATGACTGAATTTGTAATTTAACTGTGCCTATTTTCTATTTCAACTCTCACTGCAACCACCAAAACATATTAACAGGAATCATAATGACTTTTGAATGATATAAAATCAATTGTCATGACATTGGGAAGCCAAAAAGCTTTCCCTCACATTTATTTGTAAATCACAAAATGTAAGTAGAGAACAGAATTTACCTGCTCTTGTCCTAATATAATAACTCCATTGGGTTTGATGGGATGCCAAGCAGAGAGGTTCTCTTTGGAGCCTTTTTTCTTCCCATCCTGGAAAGCTGTCCACATGCCATCCCTCGTGGTCCAGGCTACACAGATATGATGCCACATCCCATCTTTTAGGCTCAGAGGCAACTGTGTGACCTGTCAGTTTGAGTTAGAATTTGTCAGACTGAGATATCGATATAGCAGTTAATAGAAAGACTACTACACATAAACCAATTGCTAGTGATGGTAGGAATTTTGGTTTAAAATTCTCTTTTTGTGTTTTTTTGTAAAAAAAACATTTACATAGCAGATTTATATTATTTTCTAAACTTTCATATGGAGATGCACGCCAAACGGTCATTTGTGTAACCCAAAATAAATATAAGGGGGCATTTACTATGACCCAGACAGAAGTGCAAGGGCACTATAGGGTGTAGTTGAATGCCTATGTGCTTCCACCCACCCTCCCCTCATTTATACAGTGCCAAAGGCAAGCAGCACTATATTATGGGGGCAGCTGCAATTTGTAAAGGTAGGAAGGCAGGGTGCATAGTGCAGGTGCTCCTGTTTTTTTCCACCCTGACTTCCTGTTGCTTAATGGCCACTATAACCTACAACATTGCTTTGGTTCTGACTATACTGTATTGCTTCATATATATTTTATATATGAAATGTTTACCTTGTCATTGATAAGAAGCTCCATTGGATTGTGCCCCCATTCTAACAACACAATTTCATTAGGTTGACCCGGTACTGAGTAAGAGAAGGGAGTTCCGGACCCTGCAGATGCCTTGGATTTCAACCACATACAGATGGTGAACGCATAAAGCTCTGGAAGAGTCTTCTTCACACGCCCATACATGTAGTTGGTACGGACTGAAAAGCTGAGCTTGAAATTTTCAGGGTTGTACCCTGGGTTTCCTATGTAAGTAGGTAAATAAAAACAATAAATATTTTAGAGAATGAGGGTTCTGGGGTTTTCATCCAAGAGCGGTTTGTGATTTTCTAAAGTAGATTTTAAGGCAATGTATTATTATATGTGTGTATATGTATTATAAGACACAACAAGTATAAGTATATCCTTTAAAGTATATCTGGTGCTTAGTGATGTCATCAGTTATAATTGGGGCTCACTGAACGCATCCCCTAATGTAAAATATAAGGATAAACCACAGAGGAGTTATGATCATATAAAGGCAAAAGACTGAAGACTGGGATAAATTATTTTTCACAATGCACAAGATTGAGTAAGTCATGCAGCTAGCTTCCCTAAACACCAAGTACCCCATCTTGTAAATGATATCATATTTTGCAACTGGGGGTACTTTATTATAATACACAAATTTCAATGAGTCATGTGACAGAAATGACATCAGAACTCACTGTTTATAACTGATGGCATCAGAAGTCACCATTTATAAGGATATAGTTTACAAGATATTCATAGCTATTGTGTATTATATAGTGAATAAAGTACTCCCTCTTGTAAAATATAAGGATATTATAAGTAACTTCTAATATCCTCATATTTTACAACTCAGGGTACTTTATTTATTATAATACACAAATTTCAGTGAGTCATGTGACAGAAATGACATCAGAACTCACTGTTTATAACTGATGACATCAGAACTCACCGTTTATAAGGATATAATTTACAAGATATTCATGGCTTTTGTGTATTATATTATAATATTCATATGTTATGTTCTTAGCTCTTTGATGTCACTGTGTAGTTTTTTCTGATCAGCCCTTTGTATTTTGAAGTATGTATAATGAGGTGGGTAAAAGGAAACTAAATGTGTAGTTCTGTCTGTCTGTCTGTCTGATCACCCCTTGATACATAGTATAATTGCAGTTGTACAGTATTTTGTAACATGTTTACACAACACTTTGTTGGTGCTTATATACCTGCCTAGATTTAGTATTTAATAACTCATATTTAATAACTTACATTGTTACCAGTATTTTGCATTACAATCTACTATCCTGGCTGGTACTTTTAATTCAATTGCCCTTTCTGGCACTGTTTTTCTCTTGCTTTATATGAATAAAATTTATATGAATGGAATATATAAAGTAGCAGTATTCCCCCTAGTTCAACATGAGTGCACATAATAGGGCTTGTGCTAAACATACTGTTGTTTTAATAAAAAACTTAAAGCTGTATTTGTTATATTTCTTGAGCTAAACAGGGCAAACAATGTAATTGAAGCTGCTCCATGTTTAGTAAATAAAGTTGGACAGTTGAACAAACTACCATCCCTTTTCTGTTTTAAATGTATTTGTTTATCAATTGCTGGAACAATTTGTATAACATTGTGGTCTGAATCCTATCTGATTGCCACTGCTACCCATTGTTTTTAAATGTAGTTTGACCCTGAACATAATTCTGGATTTGGAGCATCCCTGCTTTCTTATAATATAAATAAAATGACCACCCTCACCATGTTCTAGTTCTGCAATGCGATTCTGTAAAATGCTTAGTTCTTTCTCTATATCCTGTTTGTCTCTTTCTCCAGAGGCTGTGGTCTGTTCCTTCTCTAGTTCCTGAAGCTTGGCCAGAAGTTGGGCTTCCAGCTCTAGCATCTTGGATTGCAGGGAATCCCGTCCATGAAGAGGGGATGGTGAGGCTGAGGTTGGAGAAGATGCATTATTCACTCGTTGTTGAATCTCCGTCTAGAGTAAAACCAAATCAAGAAAAAAACAATTACATGTTTTAATTAAAAAAGGTTATTCTGGTTTCCGAAATATGCTGTTGATGTATTTCTGTCTTCTTTTTATTCTCTAGAACAGTTATAGGTAACTGAAAGAAAAGTGCATCATCACAATATCAATGAAAGATGTTATTATTGTCTCAGAGACAGAGCACACAAACAAGTTAGGCCACAATATACCATTGTAGTGCTACAAAACCGATGAAAACAAGGTTGTACAGCTGCAAAAACACACTAACAAACATGCTAATCATCTATTAAAAGTAAGCAATTTCATTCCAGTAACCCAAGCTATATTTATTCTTGCTAGGTCTAGCAGCAGGTTTGCCTGTGAATTTAATATCTATTAAATAAGCTCATTGTGTTATTAGGAGGCTATGTATGAAATATGTATACATCTGAATGGATTGATCATTGCAGGACTGAAATTGTAAGGAGGAGTAGGAGCTATTTGTGGAGTCTGAAGATTCCATAAGAACTTAAGATGTTGCAGGCATTGGTTTATGGGGGTTTTAAGAGAAAGGGTACAGACTGTTCTGCAAAATAGAAGCAATGTTCTTTATTTTAGTTCTGTGTGAGTTCTGTTCCAGGAATCCATCTGCACTTTGCATTTCATGCTAGATTAAAAATATGGCGGGGGGGGCACGTGAAACTCAGCTCTGCACTTATCGTTTGTTCTAGGGCAAGTGTGATTCACCCTCTACAACTGTGTAACGGTATGTCTGATGAATGAAGTTAGGAAATGAGTAGTGGGTGAAAGAGGATGCTCACATGCACCCCCATTCCCCTCTCATGAATACAGCCTCCGTGCTCCATTTTGGTGCAAAAATAACATGGTCAGTTGTGTCTGTTTTTTGCTCTTTGCACCCTGTTTTGCATATGGTGAATGGTGGTACATTGTTTTTAATTTAATACTCAAGGGTCACCAAGATATCTGCTTTCTTCTATAAGCATTTTGGTCCCATGGATAATAGCTGCCTTCTTCCTACTTTTTCTGTGTTAAAATGTATATTATTTACAACACAATATTTCTTTTTAAAATTACTTTGCCATAATACTTTTCATAAATAGAAAGGGCATGACTTTTACTTTGCTCATTAAAGTAATCTGAAGTAATATCATAATGAGTTTGCTGGACTTTCGTTTCTATATTGTGGTTTGCAGAGAAGAGAATAAGAAATGAATTGCTTATAAATATTGGGAAAAAATAGAAAAAGATAATCAGTTTCTCAGACCATGTTCTGGGAATTCTTAACTTTCACTTTTGCCTGGATACCCCATTTTAATTAACAGATATTCTAATATGAGCATAAAGTTCAATTCTATAGTTGATAGGATTGTGAAATATATCCCTGAGGGGTTTCTGCCTTTGTTAAAGTGACGAATGTATCATTAATAAAATGGAAACTTCTGAGATATAAGATGTACTAGGTACTATAGATTGCAAGAATTCATCAGCAAGATAATTTGCTTAAAAACTCAGAGACCGGAGACCTTGGGTTCGATCTGTCAAGATTGCTGTCCTTACGGAATTACATTAAAGGGTACCATGAGGACAGGTTTCCCATTACCATGTGTTGAAAGTGCTAATAGAAATGCTTTGCAATACATTTTGGAAATCCCTTTAGTGCATACTGTACATGTTAACTGAATCTCTATTCACAGACCCTATTAAGATAATGCCAACTATCTGCTGTTTGGATAATAAAAATGTAAAGCAGCATTTATTTTACACTTGATCAGAAAAAGAAAGAAGAAAGAACTGTCCCATATCATTGCACCCTCCCATCCATTACATCCGAAGACTCATGTATGATGGATAATTAAAATGTAACTTTTAATAAATAACTAAAACAAAATGTCCAGTGTGCATCAATTAAAATCCGACTGATAGCAGGGAGACGAATCAACAAGAGGCAATGAGTTGTTTATATAGATATGCTCTTATTCTGTGTTCAAATTACAACCGAACTTGTCTATTACGCTTGACCAGGGGCAGCTAGGAAATTGACAAAATGTCTAGCCCCATGTCAGATTTCAAAATTGAATATAAAAAAATCAGTTTGCTCTTCTGCTGGAGTAGCACTATTAACTGATGTGTTTTTAAAAAAACATGTTTTCCGATGACAGGATCCCTTTAAGCAGACTAGGTAATGAATATAGACCTGGGAGAGTCACCTATTTCATATCACCTCAAGCGCCAACCCCTTCACACTGGACATTTTGTTTTATTTATTAAAAGCTACGGTTTAATTATCCATCATACATGAGTCTTCGGATGTAATAGATGTGAGGGTGCAATGATATTGGTCAGTTCTTTCTACTTTCTTTTTATGATCATGTTTAAATCCACTTGACACTTTACACCATCCTCTGTAAATTCACAATTGATGGTTGGTGCTCCCCAATCCTTGTTCTCTAGGTTTATTTTATACTTATTTAACAAAAAAGATTGCATTGAAGATACTATACTGTATGTTCTGCATATAGTCTTTCTCTGATTAAACTTAAACCACACAGATGTTACTGACTTCTCCACTCCTCTGTAATATGTTCATCATTGTTTAAGGAAATATTTTAATGTCACCCTTCTCCCACATCATGGAGGGAATATGAACTGTATGTACTGGTGTACTATATAGCGTTGCCAGTTTGGCATATTTTCAATAAATCAGACACCGTATAGCAGGTTTTAAAGTACTAACTGGCTGGTTGGCAGATATGAGCTGGCTTTGAACTCTCTCTTGTGGGTTGCAAGACCATGACTGTAATAAGACTAGTTTAGGGCCTTGATTTACGTGGCAGTGTGCAACACTTTACCAAGGGCAGCAAAAAAACACCCTCTGGAGATGAAATTATGGTTTTGTCATGAAAGTCAGCTCTTCTTGTGTAAAGAATCAGTTGTGGTTGGACTGGTTGCCTCAAGCATCATGGGGTGCCAGCTGGGTATAGTGTGTACTAGTGGGGAGCCCCCTTATGAAGAACTGAATAGGCTGCAAAAGACAAAGCAGCCTAAAGGAAAGGGCAGATATAGGCTCTAATATAGGTTAAAATCAAACTTGTAAATTGTATACTGTTTGTGAAGACAAAACAAGATGCAGATGAGTTCATTGATGAAGGTTTATAGGTTGCTTCCTTATAATCCTTGCAGGTAGATGGTAACCATGTAATCCCTGAAGTTCCCTCAGCAGCTCTGCTGGTTCATTGGAACAACACAGATGGTGACTGTAGGTTTATGGCTGGGCACACAGGCTGTTGTCAGTGGCTGTTGTGAGCCTGCGTATTTTTGCAGACTGAGAGAAGCAGTTTTGCTCAGTGTCCCTGCTCCATTGATTTGAATTTGATCAGCCTGTGTGCAGTTACACAAAAGCTGAGGTCAACCAAAATAAGGACTTCAGCTTCAGCTCCGCTGTGTGTGCCCATATTCTAATATAGAGGGAGACACATCTGAGCACTGTGGAAACATCCAGCAACTCAGGTGCTCACCAGTCCATAGAAACTACACAGTCTCACAGATACAATAAGGGCTGAACAACAATCTCCCAAACTGGCAAAACAGGGGTTAAGAGCAACTCATCGTTCAGACGGAACTCTAGCTTTCTAGCTTTCTACTGATAAAGAAGACTGGTAGGCCGCAACCCAGGATTGCATTGGCTGTTGGGACCTTGCGCACTTTCCCTCCAGGGAACAGGAAACAACTCCCAGCAAGCTGCACCCTGCAGATCAGTCTCTCTATCTGGCTGGTCACTAAACCCGGCTGCAACACAAAACTCCCAGTCTCTACTAAAGTGGCCAGAAATTCGCCACAAATCTCATCCGCAGGGACATCGCCAATTCACAAACAAGCGTAGAGGACACGTTGCTAGCGAACAAGACTGTTGCTAGTTTTTGTCCGCACTCTATCACCAGGCGACTTTTCGCTCTGGCAAACGGTCATTACTCTGCAAATTCAGTAGAGTGTGAATTTTACTGACCGCTACCTCTTTCACCAGAGTTTACTTTGCCACCTCAGACCAGGCGAACTCATAAATGAAGCAACATCTTCCTCAATCTGTCAGTGACATCATATTCTGTATGCCGGAAATGCATTCAATTTGTCAAAAACGCTGGCGACTTTTCTTTTTTTAAAGCAAGATTGCCTTCAAAAGTCCTAACTATTAAAGATTTATGTGTGAGGAATTAAATTGAGGGGCATGGCACATTTGTTTAAGGATGGGCTCATGTCTAGGGCATTACAGGATCTCTTCTGTCTTTATTATGGCTCATTGGACATGTGTTTGAAAAAGTGGCCACTTCAAGCATTTTCGTCGGTCGATGGTGAAAATTCACCCTTTAGTGAATTTGCACCTAAGTCTTCCAGCACAGCACTGTGGCTGGTTCCTCCCTTCCTCTTCCCTTCTGGTCTATGGGGTTGGGGTGTTTTTGGCCTTTTCTATGCACTTCCTGTAGCAAGGGCTTGTTGGAAATGTAGTTCTTAGACTTACTATAACCCCAAGCAACAGGGGCAATAATGCTAATACAAATGCATTCAATCCTCAGTTGTCTGTTCAAACTCTGTTTTTTCCCCTCCAGGGTCTAAGGATAATAATAAGAGATATGTACCTTTTTGCACTTTGCACCCTGCCCTGCATTTTATAAATGACCCCTATAATCTATCTATATACCTCTGTCTAAGGCCAAAACATGTCTCCTAACACTTATTCAAGTAGCACTGGTGAAACTGGGCTATACAATAGCATTATAATACACAGGAACTATATAACAAATTTACAAACAAGGGTGATTGAATGATACGGGGAGATGGACCTGCTTGCAATATTTTACATATTAAATATGCTCCTGGTTTTTAAAGCCCAAATCATGTTTAAACCATTAGTAAAGAATAATTTGTGATATTAAAAAGGAGAAACAAGAGCCTCATAAAGCTACAAATCACATAACTTAGAATTATTGTACAGAGAATAACTATAGAAATAATTGAATCTAGCTTATATATTACTGGGAAGCTGGAGGGCATACATATGTATTCTGCGCATTTCTTTGATATAGTGCTACTTCTTCTCAGAAGTCTATTGCATAATGATTGTCCCCAAGGGGACAGTTTAGGAGGTGAAACACATGCAAGAATACAAGAGGAAAAACAAGAAATAGGCACTATTTGTTCAAACAATGATCCAAACAAAATGGCATATGATCACTCTCTTTCCAGAAAGGGAACATAAATATATCACATAAAAGATCAAAATCTTTTACTTATGTGCAACAATTAACTCAATACATATTGGTAAGTTAATATTGGCAGTAAGCAGGCATTCAGTCTTCTGAGGATGAAGTTAAGGCATCTGTTGCACAAACGTTTATAACCCACCCAACCACCATTTGGGCTAATTAGTACCCCAAGCAAAGAGTTCACTTTTAATGTGATAAGGACCTTAGACAGCACCATCAGGGCAGTGATGTGAATGATGTATAATCTGAAGCTGTGCAGCTGCTGAGGTCAGGTGTAGATGTTAATTTTATGTCAATCCTATATAACTCTATTTTGTTCTCAAAGACAGCACATATATATTAGTTTGCACAGGGATGTGTTCATATACTGGAACTCCTCCATGGGTCACTTGTAGTTTAGACAGAAATACTGTATCTGTAGAGCCTAGTTCAGCAAAGACAATAAGGGTAATTCTGTATTGGGTATATGGCCACAGGCCATGATTTCTGTTTCGCAAATACCTGCTGCTACTCATCTCTGAATTGGAGAGGGGAAGCACCTAGACTCCAGTGGCGATCCTGGCCCCTCTGCCATCTGCCACCTGAGGCAGCAGCTTTTGCTGCTGCCCCCCTCCCCCATGCGCTTACCTTTTTGCACCTAAGGAGTTCCAGGAGGGTCCACAAGGGCGGCAGAGAGGGCCAGTACACTAGCACAGAGAGCCTAACTTGCGCTATCTGCACTAGAAGAGCTGAATTTCAGGTTTGAAAACTGTAAATTCGGCTCTTAAAGTACCAGGAGCAGCATTTTTGCCTCCTGTGGTACCTAGTGGGGTGCTGCCGCCTGAGGCGAGAGCCTGAACTCGCCTAATTGGCGAAGCGCCCCAGCTAGACTCCCAAAGGCAGGCATTAAGGACACTACTTGGCTGCATCTTCTGAAGCTGCTCTCTGCACCAAGGGGTGGATTTGTGATCCGGCGCTCTGTGTAAAGCCAACCATTCCCAAGTGTTTTATAAGTAAGCACTGCAAGGCCTACTCTTGCCCGCTCAGGTTTGTTGCAGGTATCAACACACAATGCAGCAATACTGCTAACCTTTTGAATCCACTGCAACATAAAAAAGCAAGCTCTTTTGGAAGAACCAGAGCTCTCCAGATCCAAAGGAAATTCAGACTCTCAGATGAAAATGGCTTTGTGTAAGTAAGTCATACTTTTAAACCGCATAATTAATTATCACAAAAACTTTTATTGTTGGATATGTCACTATACCTTTATGAGAGGAGTTCTCATGGCAATAGAAAATCTTGCCACAGTTGCTAAATACATCACTGCGTTACCCCCAGCATTCTAATGATGTGCAATAAAGTTAGATACACGGATATTTCGGACACATGATAATGTCTTAAAAGGAGACAAATCCGTTGTAAGATGTGAAATAATATAATAAAAGCCATGACATTTTGACTATTTCTAGTAACAACCAGTTGGATATTTGCTCTCAAAAAACTAACCAGTAAATTCTACCTGCTGATGGTTGCTATAGGTTACTAGACGTGGTGCAAACTTTATGATTTCTTCTTTCTATTTCTGTCAAGACCGCCGGGAGCGCGAGGAGTCGCGTCCGCTCCCGGCGGCGAAGAATCCAAAATGGCGGCGCCCAGGGAACCCACGTGGGTTCCGACGTCGGCGTTGTGACGCCAGCACGGCGCGACGGTCGCAGTCGCGCTGACGCTGGCGCAAGGGCGCCAAATTCAAAGTTAAAAGGACGCCTGAGGCGCCAAGATGGCGCCCGAAAATAGGATTCCGTTCCCTAATTGTTCCTGGGTTTTCCTTGCTGTTTCCCTGCTTATATCTGCTTGATTCCCTGTTGTGACCCCTTGCCTGGACCTGGACTTCGCTGATACGCTGCCTGCCTTTGACTCCCTGCCTGGCCCTGGACTTTGTTTGTATTCCGCCTGTCTTTTGACCTGTGCTTGGACTTTGATTATTCCCTTGCCTAACCCCTGGATACCACGACCCTGATCCCTCCTGAGGGGCTTCCTCCTAGATCCGGACTACTCCCCAGAGGGGGCTCTCGGCTCCCTGACATTATTTTCGGGCCATGGATCCTTCTGAGGAAGCCACACCTGATGTCGGACGAGCGCTCCGCGGACTGGCATCCCGCATGGAGGACTACGAAAACCAGCAGGTTCGCATTGGGCAAGCACTCGATATCCTGCTTGCTCGAGAGCCATCTGCGCCCTCCGCTGTTCCACCTTCTGGAGTTTCACCCATGGTGGCAGCCTCTTCGAACGCAAGCTATCCGACAGGTGAGCCTCGCATTCCACCTCCTCCTCGCTTCAGTGGGGACCCACAAGCCTGCAGGGGATTTGCCACACAGTGCCAAATTCAATTTGAGTTCCAACCCACGCAGTTCCCAAGTGAGCGTTCCAAGGTGGGGTATGTGATGTCTCGATTGGAAGGCAAGCCACTGGAGTGGGCTACGTCTCTTTGGGAGAAGAATTCCCCGGTGACTTATGTTGTTAAAGACTTTCTCCAAGCTTTTCGCACAGTCTTTGATGCACCTGGTCGAGTCACGAACGCCCCTGCCCGTCTCTTGCAGCTCCGGCAGGGAAGCCGCAGTGTCAATGAGTACGCTATAGACTTCCGAACACTGATGGCGGAGACTTCCTGGTGTGATGACGCTTACAAGGCCGTATACTATCAAGGCCTATCCATCCGCATCAAAGATGATCTCGTCTCCAGAGAGACTCCTGACACCCTGGAGGGACTGATCACCCTATCTATTAAGGTAGACACCCGCCACAGAGAACACCAGGTGGAGAGAGAGCGCAGCAGACGGTTTTCTCCCATGTTGGCTCCTCGCTTTCAAAGGCCGATTTTGCATGCTCCCGCTGTTCCAGTGACTCATGTGTCCACCTCACCCCTGGAGGAACCTATGCAAGTAGGAAAGGTTCACCTTTCCGAGCAGGAAAGACTCCGAAGACGAATGGCAGGTCTCTGTTTGTACTGTGGTGGTCACTCCCATTTTGCCAATGCCTGTCCTGCCAAAGCCAGGAGTTTTGTACCCCGAGGTATGTCACTGGTTTCTCATGTAGGGGGCATTACTCGAGGGCCTAAGGAGAAGTATCAAGAAAATTCACGCAGACTTCTCCTTCCTTTGCAGATTCTCCTGGTAAATAAGACTATCTGCGAAAGGGCCTTCCTCGACTCCGGGGCGGATGGCAACTTCATGGACGCCTTCTTTGCCGAACGCATGAAGATTCCCCTGCTCCCCTTGTCTTCTCCCCTGCGAATTACCGCCATAGATGACAAACCCCTGGAGTTTGAATTCGTCACTAAGTTCACGGCGGAACTATCTGTACAAGTTGGGGTGCTACATCAAGAAAAACTTTCATTTTTCATCATCCCCTGTCCTTCTACTCCAGTAATACTGGGTCTTCCGTGGTTACGTCTACATAACCCCACCATAGACTGGTCCTCTGGGCAGATCTCTCGTTGGAGTTTATTTTGTCAGCAACATTGCCTTCCGCCAAAACCCCTCGAGAAGGTGAATGTCTCCACTGCGGAACTAAAGACTTTGCCCTCCACTTACAAGGGATTCTCTGATGTGTTCTGTAAGAAGTCTGCGGAATTCCTTCCTCCACATCGCTCCTACGACTGTCCTGTCGAACTCCTGCCAGGAGCCATGCCCCCCAGAGGCCGCACTTACCCTCTCTCTCCTGCAGAGACTACCGCAATGAAGGAATATATCCAAGAAAATCTCCAGCGGGGGTTCATCCGCCCTTCTACCTCTCCAGCAGGGGCTGGGTTCTTCTTCGTGGAGAAGAAGGACGGAGGCCTTCGGCCATGTATAGACTATCGGGGCCTGAATAAAATCACTGTAAAAAACAGGTACCCACTGCCCTTGATTGCAGAGCTCTTCGACCAGCTGAAGGGGGCGAAGATTTTCTCTAAGTTGGATCTCCGGGGGGCGTACAACCTCATTCGCATCCGTGAGGGTGACGAATGGAAGACGGCTTTCAACACTCGTGACGGGCACTATGAATATCTCGTCATGCCCTTCGGCCTTTGCAATGCCCCTGCCGTCTTCCAGGAGTTTGTTAACGATGTGTTCCGGGATCTCCTAGGAAGGTTCGTAGTCGTGTACCTGGACGACATCCTGATCTTTTCTAAAGACCTAGAAAGCCATCGCTCCCAGGTGAAGGAGGTACTCTCTCGTCTGAGGAAGAACTCTCTCTTCGCCAAGTTGGAGAAGTGCGTCTTCGAGGTGTCCAAGATCCCCTTCCTAGGATACATTATCTCTCCTGAGGGATTTGAGATGGATCCCGTGAAAGTGTCGGCCATCCAAGAGTGGCCTCTTCCGCTGAGTACCAAGGCAATCCAGAGATTTATCGGATTTGCTAACTACTATCGGCAGTTCATCCGGGGGTTCTCTTCCCGCATTGCACCTATCCTGGCCCTCATCCGGAAAGGGGGTAAACCCAGCTTGTGGCCTCCATCTGCCATTGAAGCTTTTCAGTCCTTGAAAGAGGCCTTCACGTCAGCTTCTGTCCTCCGACACCCCAATCCTGAACTACCCTTCTGCATCGAAGTTGATGCTTCTGAAGTCGGAGCCGGAGCCATCCTGTCTCAGAGACACCCCGCTGATGGGAAGTTGCACCCCTGTGCTTATTTCTCCAAGAAGTTCTCATCCGCAGAGCAGAATTATGATGTCGGGAATCGAGAACTCTTGGCAGTCAAGCTTGCCCTTGAAGAATGGCGTCATCTCCTGGAGGGCTCTGAAATTCCTGTCCAGATTTACACTGATCACAAGAATCTGGAGTTTATACAGTCCCTCAAGAGGCTAAATCCCAGACAAGCCAGGTGGGCCCTTTTCTTTTCCCGATTTAATTTTGTTTTGACTTATCGCCCAGGTTCCAAGAATCGGAAGGCTGACGCCTTGTCTCGTAGCTTCACTCCGGTGGACCGTGACCCTGAGAGACAGGAACCAATCATCCCACCAGTCAAGATCATTGCCTCTTTGTATCCCCAATTTGCCGACCAGATCCTGGCTGGGCAGTCCTTGGCTCCTCAAAATACTCCGATTGGCATGGCCTTCGTCCCTCCGGAACTTCGCCTGGCCATCCTGCAACAAACCCACTGCTCCAGGCAAGCAGGACATCCTGGTCCAGCCAAGACCCTTGAACTCTTGAGGCGCCTAGTCTGGTGGCCTGAAATCCGCAAGGATGTAAAGGACTTTGTGGCGGCTTGTAATGTCTGTGCCACTTCTAAGCCTAGCCATTCCCGCCCCAGCGGGTTGTTACAGCCTTTACCGGTTCCCTCTCGTCCGTGGACGCACCTCTCTATGGACTTTATCGTCGAACTTCCTCCCTCCGGTGGGAATACTGTGATCTGGGTTGTCATTGACCGCTTCAGCAAAATGGCCCATTTCATCCCTTTGAAGAAGTTACCCTCTGCGGTGGAATTATCCCAACTCTTTATTAAGTACATCTTCCGCCTGCATGGTTTCCCGGTGGAGATCGTCTCCGACAGAGGCACCCAGTTTACCGCCAAGTTCTGGCGTTCCCTATGTAAAGACTTGGGAATAACACTTCAATTTTCGTCTGCCTACCACCCGCAGACGAATGGGGCAGCTGAACGTGTGAACCAAGCCTTAGAACAGTTCCTGAGGAACCACGTGTCTCTTTGCCAGGACGATTGGTCTGACCTCCTCCCGTGGGCGGAGTTTGCTCATAATAATGCATGTCATTCCTCCACAGGAAGGTCTCCGTTTATGGTGGTGTATGGACAGCACCCTCAAGCCTTTCCTCAGGATTTCGTGTTGTCGGACGTCCCGGCTGCAGATGATCTGGCAGCCCATATGCTTGCTATTTGAGCTGCAACCAAGTCTAATCTGGAGAAGAGTGCTCTAGTCCACAAGACTTTCGCGGATCGCCGTAGAAGGCCCTCTCCTCCCTACAAGGTGGGTGATAGTGTCTGGCTCTCTTCCAGGAATATTCGCTTGAAGGTGCCATCTCCCAAGTTGGGTCCGAAGTTCCTGGGTCCGTTCCCCATCTTGGAGATTATCAACCCTGTAGCCATCAGACTTCAACTCCCACCAGAGATGAGAATCCCCAACGTGTTCCACGTCTCCCTGGTGAAGCCCACCGTCTCCAACCGTTTCTCTGATGTCCAGTCTCCTCCTCCTGCCATCTCTGTGGAGGGTCAACAAGAATTCGAGGTGGAGAGAATCCTTGATTCCAGAATCTCCAGAGGGTCCCTTCAATACCTCATCCATTGGAAGGGCTTTGGCCCCGAAGAATGCTCTTGGGAGGGACACCGTGATGTGCATGCTCCTCGTTTGGTAAAAGACTTCCACTCCAAGTTTCCCCAGAAACCAAGTCCCGGTGGTCCTGAGGCCCCCCGTGAGGGGGGGGGTACTGTCAAGACCGCCGGGAGCGCGAGGAGTCGCGTCCGCTCCCGGCGGCGAAGAATCCAAAATGGCGGCGCCCAGGGAACCCACGTGGGTTCCGACGTCGGCGTTGTGACGCCAGCACGGCGCGACGGTCGCAGTCGCGCTGACGCTGGCGCAAGGGCGCCAAATTCAAAGTTAAAAGGACGCCTGAGGCGCCAAGATGGCGCCCGAAAATAGGATTCCGTTCCCTAATTGTTCCTGGGTTTTCCTTGCTGTTTCCCTGCTTATATCTGCTTGATTCCCTGTTGTGACCCCTTGCCTGGACCTGGACTTCGCTGATACGCTGCCTGCCTTTGACTCCCTGCCTGGCCCTGGACTTTGTTTGTATTCCGCCTGTCTTTTGACCTGTGCTTGGACTTTGATTATTCCCTTGCCTAACCCCTGGATACCACGACCCTGATCCCTCCTGAGGGGCTTCCTCCTAGATCCGGACTACTCCCCAGAGGGGGCTCTCGGCTCCCTGACAATTTCATTACCACTTATGGCCCAATCCTGGATGCCATTAGTCAAACAAGTTGGTTTCAAAATGGTACTTAGGCTTTGCCGTCAACAAAAGATCACAACTTACATTTTAAAAACATAAATCCTAATAGTAACTGCAGACAAAGAGTGGGAATTCAATGTAGAAATGATTGTTAGTGTATTCAGCTAAAGTAGCATTTACTGGAGAAAACAAGAAGAGTTTATTGTACTGTTTGAGGATGTCAGGAGATGCAGTCAGTACACTATGTTCGTTTGGACCCTTTAAGAATTAAAGTGTGCGCGAATTCTCCATTTTCCCTGCTGACCACCCCCACATGGTTATTACTTGGAAGTCTATGCCCCAGTCTATCACACGAAGTTATAGGTTCTATTTATAAAACCACAAGCAAATGCTAATGAGACAGGAGGCTCAGTATAGCTGGCAGATCAGTGGAGCATTACAGACCAGTAATAAGCCACTCGGAGGAAAGAGGTGGCTTGTGGCTCCAGAACTGTTTAATTATTTAAGGAAAAAGAGAGAAGGGAAGGATGGGTTGAAAAAACGTAACATGTTGAGAGCAGAAGCAATGTTACATTGTGCATTTGTTTATCAGTTTCAGTAGTCAGTAGTTATTAGTGATGCTGCTGCTTGCATTATTATTCACACTGTGCAACTTTACAACAAACCTGTAAATTATCGGCTTTTCTGTTTATTAATTGTGGTTTGAATTGCCACTTTATTTTTCTATTTGCCACAGAAATTGAAGACAGAATTCACAAGGTACCATGTTCTTCATAACAATGTATAAATGCAGACGCAGGGATGTCTGCAAAAGGCACAGGGCTTTCTGTAATTAGGAACAGACACAGTTGTATTCTGTATCAGTTTTTTTTAGATAATAATGTAATGGATTGACTAGATGGACCATAAAATATTTGCTTGGCAGATGTTTCTGCAATTTGTAATGAATTTTCACATCTGATATGAAAATTGTAGCAGATTATCATAGGAATGATATGGGGAGCACTCACATCAACCAGGGCTACAGTCATCGGGGTGATATGAGGGCCCCTGGCTCATGTGACATCACTTAGCAGCTCTTCCTGTGAGTTAATAGAAAGGCTAGAGTTTCAACTCAGAAAATATAAATGAGGCGAATGAGGAGATAGGGAGAGACTTTAAGCTGCAAACTATAGAGTGTTGCATTATAGACAAAAGACTTGGGGAATGTGATGTAATCTATGCACTTTGCAATTTTTGCAAATCATCACTACAATTTCACCATACATTCTGTTTTGGCAGGGAAAAAAAAACTCTCTTTTTGAGCCATTAAAAACACAAACGTGATTATTATGTGCCCCTTGTGTTCCACGAGAGCTAATCAGATGAAGAATAGTGAAGGAAGCCATAGACTGCAGAGCTCTGCTGCGTTAGTGCTTTATTATACACACGACATGTTTCGAGTCACACGGACCCTTTCTCAAGTGTAACAATCACATGATTGGAGGAGAAATTTTCCCTGAGACATAGGTTAAGTGAACATATCATATTATATCTTAGATATGTGGATGATATTCTGATACTATGGAATGGGACCATGGATACATTAAATGAGATGGTTAACGAAGCAAATGGGTCACATGAGACTATACAATTTACAGTTGAAATGTCTGACAAGGAGTTACACTTCTTAGATGTCCAACTCACTATATGTAATGGGGCTATTAGCACTAACTTGTATAGAAAAGGAACGGATAGAAATAACTTAATCCATGCCCAGAGTTTTCATAACCCAAGTACTGTTAAAGCAATCCCTAAGGGACAGTTTTTAAGGGCCAAAAGGATTGCATCTACAGATGAGGATTATAGAATGGCTGGCCAGTCCTTAAAGGGGAAGGAAATGTCCTCGGCGCTAACCCCCCTCCCCCCCTCCCGTGTATTGCCCCCCCTCCCTCCTCCCCCCTGGCCTACCCCTCCCGCTGGGCAAATGCCCCTAACTTGTTACTTACCCTTCTGCGCAGGTCCAGTCCACGGAGTTCACAGGCGACATCTTCTTCCACGCGATCTTCTTCCTCCTTTGACCGGCGTTTTGGCGCATGCGCAGTAGGATCATTTCGCCGGTACGATCTACTGCGCATGCGCGTGACTTTTGGCGCATGCGCAGTAGATCCGTACCGGCGAAATGATCCTACTGCGCATGCGCCAAAACGCCGGTCAAAGGAGGAAGAAGATCGCGTGGAAGAAGATGTCGCCTGTGAACTCCGTGGACTGGACCTGCGCAGAAGGGTAAGTAACAAGTTAGGGGCATTTGCCCAGCGGGAGGGGTAGGCCAGTGGGGAGGAGGGAGGGGGGGCAATACACGGGAGGGGGGAGGGGGGTTAGCGCCGAGGACATTTCCTTCTCCTTTAAGTGAGTGGTTTGTACAAAGGGGATATGGGTCTAAGTATATCAAAAAAGCGATGGAGGAAGTAGAGTCTATACCAAGGAAAGAGCTGTTACAAAAAAATCGACAGGTTAGACAGAAGGATAACCGGAGTATGTTTGTGTCCAAATTTGTTAGGCATGGTAAAAATATAGAGACGGTTATAAAGAAATATTGGCCAGTTCTCCAACGAGATAAGATTTTTGGGAAATTATTCAAGGATTCCCCACGGTTCTGTTACAGGAAGGAAATGAGTATTAGGGACTTGCTATGCCCTTCAGAATTACCTATAGAAAAGAAACAGAGGTTCCTGGGAATACAGAAGAAGGGTACTTTTCCGTGCTTGAATTGTGTCTGTTGCGCTTCGATAATAAAAGGGTCAAGCATTAATTATCCCACTAAAGGTAATAAACTTAATTTGAATGACTATGCCACATATGAATCTAAAGGGGTCATATACATGTTGAAGTGCCCGTATGGCCTAGTCTATGTGGGGCAGACAATGAGAAATGTAAAAACTAGGATCAAAGAGCATAAAGGGGACATAAGGAATTATAAACCAGGATCTCAAACAGATACGACTGTAGCCCGACATTTTAATGAGGCAAAACATAGCCACGGGCAATTGAAATGGGTGGTTCTTGAGGTAGTACAACCATTAAATCGAGGTGGTAATTTCAAGCAAAAGATGCTACAACGTGAAGCCAAATGGATTTTAAAATTGAATTCACTAGCCCCAGTTGGGCTTATTGATGCCTGAAGTTTGAAATGCTTTTTATAAGAATTGTAATGTGTATTTCAGATATTAATTGGTGCCTATCCTCTCAGCTGGGGGTAAGGTAAGGGAGAAGCTATTGTTTTAATACGTAAATCGTATTGTAAGTGTAATAGTCTAAAATGAATGTATATCTAGAATAATTGTGGCAAGGCACAGTTATGCATGTATTCTTGGATTGTCAGGACAGGTAGATCCAAAAAAGGATAGTACCACCTTTCTTATGTTAATATGTATATTTCATTGTTTTTAATCAAAAAAGCAGTTGTCCATTTTTCAGTGGACTAAGGTGATGTGGGTCTTTTGGATCTCTTGTTTTTATTATAGAGTGAATCTGATATGGATCTGATATGGAACTTTGGCACTTGGACACTACCTGTTCACTGGAGACAACTTGGATTTTTAAACGTTTTATACGTTTTACGTTTTCTACCTATTTTACACTTTTTACACTTTTTACTATTACCCTGGACTAATGAGGTAATTGGTGGGAGGAGGAACACTGTGTGGTAATTAAGGTTATAAGAGGTGTTTTGGTCATATACGGTGTGACCTTTTGGAAGGAGTGCCTACTATTGCAAGGATTGGGGATACGCTGATAATTCGTTTGTTATGAGCTAATCAGATGTGAACTTTCCCCTGTTTATCTAAGGAGCTGTCCATGTGCAGTGTTTGGAAGAATTTGGCAATATGGGAGCCTTATTTTTTCTAGGAAGAACAATTGTAGGATAGTACAAAGGAGCTTCTCTAGCAATGCAGGGAAATGTATATCCTATTGCAGAGCTAAAACATCATAACCCAATGTTATTTCGCTTTCCCATTGACTCTAATGCCTTTAAGTTGAATTTTGTTCCCAGTTATGCTCATCCCTACTGGGAAGTATACACTGATTATTGCGTAACTGAAGGAAGTATTCATTGCATTCCAGATTGTATTTGCAAAAAGAAAAACATGAAATTATACAGTAATACCTAAATAATAAAACAAAAACATGCATTTTAAGACGGGTATGATATTGAAAATGGGAATAGCAAAACATTTACATGTTCGGTGGAGCTCATGTCATGAGAACCACCCAGGCTCAAGGTTTACTTAAAGGGAAACTCCACACATAACTTAAGCTTTTTGAAAAGTAAACATAATTTCAAGCAACTTTGCAATATACATTAATTAACAAATATGCAGATTTTTCATGATTTTTAATAGTTGGTATAAGTTCCCTAAGCCTAACCCCTGCTCTCCTGCTGATCTGTCGGACTACTTTGCTGAGCTGGCTGACTACTGTTACTTTGTATCAACAACTGTCTGTACTCAGCCTGTATCCTCCAAACCCCACAATTCCCTGCACATGTGATTTCATTAAGGAACAGAACATCACAGCGCAATGCATTGTGGGTTATGTAGTTCATGCATGCTGTCTGTAAGATGTGGAAAAGTTGTTACAATTTGTAACATCATTTTTTAGTCCCTCCTTCCCTGCCAGGATTTCAAATGATGCAGAAAGAGAAGAACTGCTAAACAGCTGGATTTCAGCATAGAAAATGGCAATTATTCATACTTTTTGAAGAGACATGTAACTGTGATGGGTATATTATGTGGCCTCTTTACCAAACATCAGCAGTCTGTTTTTTTACCTGGAACCCACACGCCCAGGAGTACAAGAAAATTTAACCATAGAGAAACACTGGATAGGCAAACAGGGAAAGACAGGCTGGTCTAGCAGTGTGAATACTGCAGTATTCTTATAAGCTGCATGTTGGTTCAGTTTCAACTCACCAGGCTACCCACAGACACAATAACAAAAAACAGACTGCTATAGGCATTCCCTAAACAACCATAAGGTTACTTTAGTTTCACCTGTTGGGGTCCCAACAAAGTCACCTCTGAAAAAGCAAAACAAAATAAAAAAGTTGAGGGTGCAACCAGAATAGTGGCGTATACCAGTCACTTATTTTCAGGTTAAAGGAGAACTAAACCATAAAAATGAATATGGCTATAAATGCCAAATGTTATTTACTGCACCTATTGTACCAGCCTAAAGATTCAGCATCTCTATAGTAGTAACGATCCAGGCTTTCAAAGTTGTCACAGGAGTTTCTCATCTTGCATTTTGTTAGAAGTGTCTGCGACATGCTCATGCTCAATGTGCTTTGGGCAGCCGTTATGAAGCTAAGCTTCGGGGGCCTCACAAATCTTCTGATGATAATTGTGCTGGTTCCTGAGCTGCCATGTACCTATAATCTGAATTATATTGTGACATATTGAATTATATATACAGTATATTGTGCATCGGTCCCTAAGCTCAGTATGTGACAGCAGCACAGAGCATGTGCAGTGAATATGCAGAAAAGAAGATGGGGAGCTACTGGGGAAATCTTTAGGGGTACAGATCTCTACTGCTAAAGAGTTGTGGTTGTCTTGGGCTGGAATAGACACCCAAAGCCTAAAATACAACATCTTTGCCCTTCTTCTATCGTTATGCTTTGGTTCTCCTTTAACAGCATTTGAGGAGAGTGAAGGTGACATTTGGGTGATGGGGGGAGTTATTTTTGGGGAAACCACAACCATGGCTCTTGATCCATTCTTGAGTGACTGTGCAGCTATGATTTTCATTACATTTCACGCACCCATTATAAACTACTACTAAATAAGAAGTAACCTCCTATATTACAGTCATTTGAGAATATTGAAAAGGTTACCTGTCTTTAAGGGATTTAGTAATGTATTATATATTGTTTGTATGTGTTTATGTCCACACTAGAGAAGGCTGAAACCTTGGAACACAGTGCTCAGCATCCCATCTCTCAATCAATACTCTCTGCTGTAATGGAAAGAAAATGGAGTTGCAGTGCCAGAGGAAATCTCTCCCTAGGACAAACATGACTCAGGAGAGGTGTTAATGAGAATACATGGAAAGCCTGCAGTAGGGGGGCTGAAAGTGGGACTTAGAACTAATTATATTGATTCATGAATAATGTACAATTGGATGTCCAACAGTGAAGGAGTAACTGTGGCTCAGCTACAAACACAACACACACACCTGTATCATATAATATAAAACTGGAGTCACATTTTAAAGTCTAACAGTTTAACCTATGACTCTAATCTGTTAGTGGGTAACTCAAGATCTACCAAACGGTGGAAGATTAAGCATTACTTTCCCAGTGTTGAATATAAAAATACAAGGCCAGGGTTTTATATTTACCCTACTTTGCAAAAACATAAATGACACAAATTCCATACGTTTATACAGAAAGCATTAAACAAACACAAACATGGGATGGGATAGCACAGCTTGCCAGGCATCCAGTAAGAGACACTGTATTGACTCTCCACTTTATGCAACATACTGCTATCTTGTCTGGCTATGTCACAGCACAGTCCGTTATTACCACTCTCTGCAGGTGCTCATTACTTTCCAGTGGCTTTTGGCTGTGCCTGTCTCCAGTCCACATTGGGAGTACTAATATTCCTTAACCTCTTTATTTTTATAGTTGGTAGGTTATACAACCTGTGTGGCTTAAGCAGATGGCTCCTTTTGAAGGACTGATTTTTTTTGCAAATGAGCAAGTATAATTCTACCTACCTGACCGATAACACTACAGCTAGTACCATCTATTGCTTTTTTTCCATGGACTAGTTTAAGGTCAAGAATGGTACACAGTGAGCTTCAAAGCAATTTCAGGGGTCATTTTCTAATGTGGGGTGCTTTTACTTTGGTCCTCTTGTGCTTTGAGCAAACCACAGTGCTCTCCTGTATATCTAATCCCTGTGCTTAACACCTGCATTAGTCAAAGTTAAATACAGCCCCCTGCGCCTGGATCTCTAGTAAAGAGTAAGCAGGGACACTCCTGCCTTGAGAAAAGGGGAGAACTGTGCCTCAGCTGGCACTTTACCATGACCCCTACATGTAATTCAACAGTTGAATTTCTATTACAGCACAATATGCATGAAGGGCCTGCGGCATTGGCTCCGGCACCTGATTGTACAAAGCTTAGAGGTGCCCTGGACTTAAAATGTACAATGCAATTCTGATCCCTGCTCTATGGCTCTGAAAGGTTCTCCAGCAGAGTAGGCTGCGTTTTTAGATAGGACACACCTATACAAATTTTGGAAGATAAATGGTTATCTCATATTTTGATGAATATCTGTAAGGGGCACTGACATTATTACATACGATGAATGTATGTCAATCAGACTCGCTCAATGGAATACAATTCTTTTAAGGAAATCTGTTTGCTATTTTTCCAGTACCTGCTCAAATAGATTGCTGCTGAATCTGGCTAATATCTGACATTTTCCTAATCTGTATTTAGACCTGACAAATAAGGAAACATTTCTTATAAGTAATATATTGAGTATGTTTCCCAAAGAACAGAAATCATTTGTGATCAACAAGCCACAGCTGGGGACTCAGTTAACAGTAAAAGGAATGATTAAGGATCAGGAGACGCAGACTAAAATAGGGAGCAGAAAGCTCAATATAGTTGCAACAGGAATGTATTGAAATAGAAGTGTGTGCTTGTCATAGCATTTCAGCATAGGTGGTAGAAGAGAACAGAAAACTCCAAGAAGAGGCTTACCTGGTGAACCTTTGCCCAATTAAAGCTTCATTTGGGCACATTTGACTACCTGCATAGAAATATGGGCATATTATTTGGTAGCGATTCTTCGAGAATGGCCACTTTTGAGCCGCAAGATTATTTGCGTGTGGCTACCTTCACTGTGAATATTTAATGTCATATTTAACTGCCCCCAATTGGGGCAGATCATTTTTTTGAACTCTGATAGAGATTAGCAGAAAGTACTTTTATTCTGTTTTTTTAAGCATTTTTTTTATTTGAAACACTCAAACAAGTTTTTTCCCATATATATTAAGTTAATATATTGGAGAATAAGATAATGCTATGTATAATATACACCGCTATTGCCTATCCCTTGTGTATCCCTCCTATTTTACAAATATTGATTGGCATATATTGCTTTTAGAAGAACTAAACCACTCAGCAATGAAAGCGTTAAACAGCATGCAGTGATGAATTTGCTGTTGCAATGTACAACCCTTTTAAATATTTTATAACCCAATAACCCTATCTTTGCTGACATTTTGACCCAATTGAGTATTTCTTGGTAGCTGCTACCTCCTTGTAATTAGCAATAAAATGTCCGTGCAGTGAGTTTCTGAAGGGTTAACTCCTCTCTCCATTCCCCATCGATTTGATTCCTCGTCTGCTCATGGCACTCTTTTCATCTGTCTGGCTACCTGATAAAGCTGTGTATCCTTGGCAGTAGATCAGTGAATATATAATGCATCTGTCTGCATCATCTATTACAGTCTTGTCAGGGCTTTCTCCTAGTATTTGTGTTTATAAAGTACATCTTTGCAATACATTTATAACACGCATGGTGGAGAAAGAGCATTTTTCCCATGGACCATGCCGTTAATCTTTAACATTAAAACAGATTCCCTTCTCATTTCCTTACCTCAATTTTCTCAATGCGATCTTTCAGTGTCCTGACTGCCTCTTCCAGCTCCTGCACTGCCTGAGGGGAGTCGAGGGGCAGATCTCCCATAGCTCCTTCCTTGGGTCCCCAGCCATCTGCACCCTCCCGATAACTCTTGTCCAAGCCATTCTCACAGCGACTGAGCTTACCGGTCAGCTCCCTTATGGCCTCTTGATCAGTGAGGATCTGCTTTTTCTGCTGTAACACAGTCTGTCTCAGCTGTTCTGCTGTGCTCTGCAAAGAGAGCACCTCTTCTCCAGGAGGCTGCGGGGCATCTCTCTGTACATCAGACGGGCACTCCATTTCCAGGGGGGTGCACAGGAGCCTGCTGAAGCTTGGAGGGGCCTGGCTCTTTGAACCTGAGACCTCCAGAAAGGAATCTTTGGTGCCATACAAGGTTTTAACACCATGGAGAGCTCCCAAGCTCTTCTCCATTGGAGCTGTAGAAGCAGATTCATTGTCAGCACCAAGGACAGGTCCCTTGGCTGCTGGATGGACACTTGCTATAATGCATATGATGGCACCCAGGAATGCAAGCATTCCTGCCACCAATAGGACTGCCAGAAACTTCAGGGTGACAGCTTCAAGGGGGCACCTTAGCAGAGAAAAGAAGGCACTTACGCTGGGATAGACAGCCCCTTTGTTAATAAAGACAAGCCCTTTCTCGGCAGATAGTGTTCAGGCAGATGGATAGAACCTGACAGGCAGCTCTCTCAGCTCAAGCCTCACTCTGTAGTGCACAGCCGTTGCTTAGTCTATGACTTGGAAGGGAGGAGAGGGTTAGACGTCAGAGCTCCCACCCCCATTTTTTTTATTCCTCTAGTGAGTTAGCAGAGCTTGGATTAACCCCTTCATTGGTTAGACTGCTTACGGAGTAATTTACGTCTTTGTACCAGAAAATATCAATACTGTCTAAAATATTATGCCTGCATACGCAATACAATTACAGCAGCAGCAGCAGCAAAGGGACAGAAGTATTGCTCTACACAGTGTAGAACAACCTTTACTAGCCTTAAAGCTATTGGTGCATTGAGCGACAATAAAACATTAAGAGATGAAGTGACTTTAGGAGAACAAAAAATATTTTTTACATTCATTATTTGTTTTTTATTATTATTTATTTGTTGTAAAGAAAGAGGAACTGAAAGGAAAAGAGAATGAATAACCAACAAAAAATATATATCAAATAATAACTGCTATAATTAACCAGTATCAGTATAATCAGTACAGGTATGAGACCAGATAATGGTCTTTCCATAATTTGATCTTCATATCTTAAGTCAACTAGTAAGGCATTTAAACATTAAATAAACCATACAGGCTGGTTTTGCTTCCATTAATAATTTATTACAGGTATATCTTAGTTTGGGTCAAGTACAAGGTACTGTTTTATTATTAAAGAGAAAAAGCAAATCAGTTTTAAAAATTTGGTTATTAGATAAAATAGTCTATGGGAGATGGTCTTTCTGAAATTAGGAGCTTTCTGGATAATGGGTTTCCAGGTAACAGATCCCATATAACATCATGTACCTTTATCTCTTTAGTTCTTTTATCAGGTGTTATATAATCCTCATACCCTTAAATTGTTAAACAGTGTATTTATATTTTGTGTTTTGTGGGGGGGGGGTTATTTGTGGCATATTGCTATGGCTTCACCTATTCTTATCATTTTCCGCCGTAATAATGTAGGTGATTCATGTAATTAAAACTTATTTTAATGAAGATTGCAAAAAAAATTTAATTCTAAGCAATTTTCATTGATTACAATTTTGCAATGGTTTTCAAGTTATTTGTAAGTGTACCTTCAACTGAAAGAAATATTTGTTTATACCTTTCTGTTCTCTATTTTTGACTTGGTACCCCTCATGCCTGCAAATCAACTTGCTTGTGCTACAGTATGTTACTTCAGTAGTCAAGACCAGCAGTGCACAGAAATAAAGAGCCGGTACTGCTTGCAGTAGCAATTAGGTGCACACTAGTGATGTGCAGGTCGGGTCGCACCCGATCCTAACCCGCCCAATCCCTACCCACACCCGACCCGCTGCTCCCCTTTATTTATAGACCTGTGCCGGCCCCGCAATGACGTCACAAAATGGACGGGGCAGGGACCAAAGTCTATAAATTCCAATGCCGGAAGCTGGCAGTACTAGGTCGCGCATTTTGTCCAGGGGTTGGCCTGAACCAGCCCGACCTGCAGGCCTCGGGTCGGCCCGCACATCACTAGTGCACACATAACTTTTAATATTTTATATTGTATATTGGGAAGTTGCTTGGAATTAGATTTTGTTTCATTATGGAAAACTGATGGTTGGAAATCCCCTTTAACCCTAGGAGACCATAGGACTTGTTTACTATGTGCAAGGCAGTGTGCAAAATGTGTGCAATCCACCATGTTTGTGCACTTTGCACCCTGCTTTGCATGCTAAATTAATTTAGCTCCAAAACAGAGCACAGAGAGCTACCTCTGTCCCCTTGAGTACAGTGCTGCCTGCATTCGGCATTACTGTATTCAAAAGAAGCAGATGGGAGGAGGCAAATAGGCACCCCTATCCCCTGATAGCGTGTCACTTAGAGGAGGATGAGGCTAGTTGTAAATGACTGCACATACATTTTTTTATTTAGGGAGTTTCTTTCAGCTGCTACAGGTATGAGACCTATTATCCAGAATGCTAGGGCCTAGGGTTTTTTGGATAACAGATCTTTCCATAATTTGGATCTTTATAACTTATGTCTTCCAGAAAATCATTTAAACAACCCACTTAGATGGTTTTGCTTCCAATAAAGATTAATTCTACAAGTACAAGGAACTATTTTATTATTACAGAGAAAAAGAAAATTAAAAAAAATGGATTATTTGGATAAAATGCTGTCTATGGGGGATGGCCTTCCCATAATTCAGATTCCGGATAATGGATCCCATATCTGTATTTCTGGTATTATGAAATTTTAATTTTTCTGGGGAATGAGGGACAGAATCATATAAATATAGTAGAAGACTCGTAAAAATATGCATCTGATCTTACCTTAACCTGATAAAAATCAGTATATTTAATAAATCTGAGTGAACAGCTTTGCCCATTTATTAATCAGCATTGCAGTGTGTTTTTCATGCAGTTTAATATAAGCATTTGGTGTGCAGTATGCCTTTAATGGTTTTGCATGCTGCACACGTTGTTGACGAGTTTGGCTGCTTATGGTCTCCTAGGACACTCACATGTCATCTGGTTTCCTGATATTTCCATGAAGCCAGGGGCACTGATTCTGTACATGTGAACTAGGATTCCCAGAATCCTAAAATGGATGTTAATTCACAAATATCGATTTGTTTTGCAGGCCTTACACTGCTTCTAAACAAAAGATTTATGTAGAACATACTGTATGATGACTGGTGATGTGGATTGTTGGTTAAAATTGTGTAGGTCTTTTCCTTAGTATTTAGGCAAAAAATGGTTTTTAGAGACACTCTGGTAGGAATGGTTGGGGTTTGAGTTTCATATAGATTAGTGTCTTTCCAAGTTTAGAGCTTTCATTAAATAACATTTACATTTTTTGTTATTCATTTTTAATTAGCAAGTAGAGGGTAACTCCCTGGGCACTGTGGGTCCCAGATGAGGAACAGTTTTTTCAGGCACGTAAATGAAAGAATGACCATTATAACCCACAGGTTTACCTCTTTTTTGTGAAGGGGCCCACCAGTGTCTATAGTAAGGTTAGATGGAATTGGGAAGGGGTTCCAACATATGGAAAGAGCATTCAGTTCTCTGCTGTCTTCTGGGGTATTTTAGGAGTTTGTATCTGCACCTGGGAGTATCCTGACCACTGTGCTTTCTATTAATAGTGTAAGCTGGGGGTCCCCAACCCTTTTCGTCCAAAAGCCACATTCAGATGTAAAAAGATTTTGGGAACTACACAAGCATGGTAAAAAAGGCCATGGGGTGCCAAATAAGGGCTGTGATTGGCTATTAGGCAGTCCCTATGTGTACTGGCAGCCGACAGGAGGTTCTTTTTGGCAGTACACCTGTTTTTTATGCAACCAAAACCTTCCTCCAAACTAGGATTTCAAAAATAAGAACCTGCTTTGAGGTCACTGGGAGAAACAGCCAAGGGGTTGGTGAGCAACATGTTGCTTATGAGCCACTAGTTGGGAATCACTGAGATAGACCAATAGCATAGCACATGCAGTACGGGGAGCCAGTGCCAGGAACACTTTAGGGCTGTACAACATGCTATAGCCTATGACTGTTGTACCACAACTTTCAACCTCACTTTGGCTGTTCTGACTGCCAATGAAGAGAGAATTATACAGTTAGGTCCATAAATCTTTGACAGAAACAACCTTTGGAAGCCAACAGTGGTGGATGATCACAGAATAATTTCCATGGTGAAGAGAAACCCCTTCACAACAGCCAAACAAGTGAACAACACTCTCCAGGAGGTAGGCGTATCGATATCCAAGTCTACCATAAAGAGAAGACTGCATGAAAGTAAATGAAACCAAGACCAACCTCTACCAGAATGATGGCAAGAAAAAAGTATGGAGAAGGCGTGGAACAGCTCATGATCCAAAGCATACCACATCATCCATAAAACATGGCGGAGGCAGTGTGATGGCTTGGGCGTGCATGGCTGACAGTGGCACTGGGACACAAGTGTTTATCCCTGATGTGACACAGGACAGAAGCAGCCGAATAAATTCTGAGGTGTTCAGAGACACCGTCTGCTCAAATCCAGCTAAATGCAGTCAAATTGATTGGGAGGCGTTTCATAATGACCCAAAACATACAGCCAAAGCAACACAGGAGTTTATTAAGCAAAGAAGTGGAATATTCTTGAATGGCCAAGTCAGTCACCTGATCTGAACCCAATTGAGCTGCACTAAACTTCGGACAGAAAGGCCCACAAACAAACAGCAACTGAAAGCTGCTGCAATGAAGGCCTGACAGAGCATTAAAAAGGAGGAAACCCAAAATCTGGTGATGTCCATGAACATTTTATTTTCAGTTTTTTCATTTGTCCAATTACTTTTGAGCCCCTGAAATGAAGTGATTGTGTTAGAAAAAGGCTTTAGTTCCTGACATTTCTTTTGTTCAACCCACTGAATTAAAGCTGAAAGTCTGCAGTTTAACTGCATCTGAGTAAAATTCATTGTGGTAATGTACAGAACCAAAATTAGCTAAAGTTGTCTCCATCCAAAGATTTATGGACCTAACTGTATTTTATTATTGGGGTCAAGGGATCACAGATCTGGTCACAGACTCACAGCAATATACAGTTAGCATACTTGTACGTGGTACTAATATTCTCTGTTGTTTTCTGTTCTCTGCAGCACTCCATTTTTCTTACCATTCTATTTTATCTGTCATTCTGAAATCCTTTCATGCTTCTCATCTCCTCTTCTCCTGTGTTCTCTATTTTCTGTCTCTTTTCAACCCTTTTATCTCCTTTTCTGCTTCTGTTTTTCCTCGTCCCATTTTTTCCCCTATTTACCTCTCCCCCATTTTCCTCCATCTCCCTCATCACCTGCGTTTCTTTTGTTCTTCAAAAAGGAAGGTGAAAAATATGAGTTTGAGAGCCACTAGGATTAATGAATATAGATAGTATAACACGGGGAGGATGGTGCTCGAAATGTTGCTTATATTCCAATGTTTGTGTGTTTTGCAAATGATTTCTGCAATGTTCTCGATAATATAAAATATGAATTTCTACTGTTGCAGCATCGTGGGCTTCTACTGGGCTGAGCTTTCATTTTTGGATTGGCCCTTATGGGATAGTGCAGTAGCAGTTCATCACCAGGTAAAGGGGAACTTCAGCCATGTTTATTAACGAAACAAAAGCAATTTCATTTAAATCTGTGGATGAGGTAAACTTATCAGAGAAAATGTGGCGGCTCCCATTCAAAGCAATAACAATAAATATATACAGATAAAAGGGCTCCCTGCGCATAACAGCCTATTCCATTGGGCATTAATTGTGACATAAAGCTAACGTGAGCCCTGCTTATAAGAAGGGCATATTGTTCTATTAACCACGGACCACCTGTTAAGATCACTCATTAAAAATGTCTGGCTACACGTTCTTTAGAAACAGACTTTGCACAATTACTCATCATTTTTTGAAGGTGTCACATGAGTTAAATTAATTAGCTAAAGCAAAGCTCATGTGCATATGGGCTTTAATATTTGTGGTGCAGATCTGTTACATTTTGTATCATTTTTTTTTCACACCAGGAACACTGACATATATGCTGTTTTATTCATAGATCGAAACAAATCCATAAATGTAGTTTTACTGGCCTTTAATAACTCTAGCGCTATGTGCCCTAAAAGTCACTGTGTGTATCAGGGTGTTGGTGTAGAAATACCCATGTAAATTAGAATATATAATCTATATAGTGATATTGTACGCAGAGGCTCTGTTGCAGTAACTTACATGTCATCAATAATAAATGGCACACTGCATCTGACAGCTTTGGGAGATCAATTCATAGCCAGACCCTTTTCCCCAGAGCCTATGATTGATACCATGTGGTTTCTTTTTATGGCGCAAACTGCAGGAAATGATCTTGTAAACTGGGAAAAAAAACTCAATTGCTTTGGAAAAGTCCTCCATAAGATAAGCTCCTCCTGAATGAGATATGTTTTGAAAATGTTCAGCTTGTGGCCTCCGGGTTTTTGAACTACATTTCCCACCCCCAGCAGACCACCTAAATGAGTTAAGGGTATATGTTGTTTATTCCAATAGCAAATGGAGGTCCACAGGTTTAAGGAGTTGTTAACCAAAAGCTATTAATCCACTTCCACTACAGGCACCTTCTTACCCTACAACTATGCCTACTATGCCACAGCCTCTTTCCAAATGATGTTATTTCAGCTTCTTCTCCTGGAGCTTTTGCTACTATAGACACTATCTCTTCCTACTATCTCACAGCCACTGTCCCTTCCCAGAGACTATTATCCCCACGGCTACTATAGGCACCATCTCTCCATACTATACCTGCTATTCCATTGCCACATTGCCTTCCCAGAGACTATTATCCCCACGGCTACTATAGGCACCACCTCCCCTACTATACCCGATATCCCACAGTCACAGTCCCTTCCCAGAGACTATTATCCCACTATTACTATAAGCACCATCTCTTCTTACTATACCGGATATCCCACAGCCACAGTCTCTTCCAAGAGACTATTATCCCACTGCTACTATAGGCACCACCTCCCCCTACTATACCTGCTATCCCACAACCACTGTCCCTTCCCAGAGACTATTATCCCACTGTTACTATAGGCACCACCTCCCCCTACTATACCTGCTATCCCACAACCACTGTCCCTTCCCAGAGACTATTATCCCACTGTTACTATAGGCACCACCTCCCCCTACTATACCTGCTATCCCACAACCACTGTCCCTTCCCAGAGACTATTATCCCACTGTTACTATAGGCACCATCTCTTCTTACTATACTTGCTATCCCACAACCACTGTCCCTTCCCAGAGACTATTATCCCACTGTTACTATAGGCACCACCTCCCCCTACTATACCTGCTATCCCACAACCACTGTCCCTTCCCAGAGACTATTATCCCACTGTTACTATAGGCACCATCTCTTCTTACTATACTTGCTATCCCACAACCACTGTCCCTTCCCAGAGACTATAATCCCACTGTTACTATAGGCACCATCTCTTCTTACTATACCTGCTATCCCACAGTCACACTCCCTTCCCAGAGACTATTATCATATTGCTACTATAGGAATCATCTCTCACTACTATACCTGCTATTCCCACAGCCAGACGCTATTATTCCACTTCCACTACAGGCACCTCCGTACCGACACAGTCACAACCTCTTTCCATATGATGTTATTTCAGCTTTCTAACAGAGCTTCTGCACAAGACTAACTCTTTGAAATTTACCAATAGGTTTTGCAATTGTTTTTTATGCTTGTTTGTGGCTGCTATAAAGAAGGTTTTACCTTAATCCTAAACTCTTGGGCATCATCATCTTCCCAATTTCAGTCAGGCTGCTGCCAGAGGAAGGAAGTGCTTCAGAAAGGGATATTTTGGAGAATGTAGTCTATTCATCATCTAGATGCAACCTGGCTGGAGTCAAGGCTGTGAAAGAAATAATATGGATGGTTAATGGAACCATTTCTGTATTATTGCTGATCGGTTTTTTGGTTGATATGAATTTCTTAAAGGCAAATAACACAACAAGGTAGGAGCAGGCATTGCAACTGCACTTGGCCTTGCAAAGAGAAGGGGCCAGGAAAGAAACTGAACCTCCTGCATTTGCACAGACTAGGAATCACATAGTGAGCCCCTATTAAAAGCTTTATAGTGCTTTCATTCATGCCTTTGGGGCAGAGTAATTGTATAAAAATATACTTGAATAATGCTATGTAAAATAAGACTAATACAGCTGGATAATTTTTTCCTTTTTTTTGCCTTTTTATTTTATTTTAAAGTGCATGGCTGAGAGAGAAAGTTAGGACAGTGTGTGCTAGAGAAAAGAGGGCAGATAGATAAAAGTGTGTGAGCCTTGGAAAACAGACAAAGGAGCAGGGACACTGTTTAATGATGGGTATGTTCTGGGCTGTATAAATAACCAGCTCAGGCACAGACTTGCTCCATTCATTATACCTCATGATGCATGGATTCTTTCACTTTATTCTGAAATATAATGTAACTCTGTGTACAGGAATTCTCTTTCATTCTGTGACCTCTGCTGAGCTCCTTTGTGATTTTCAACATTGTATTAAGCCTAATTGTGTTGGATCTTGTGTAGAGCAATTGATTAATAGCATGTATTAAGCTCGGCGGTGAGGTATGAATGTGTAATGGTAGTGCTACATTCAGATGATGTGGGTGTTTGTGGAAAGTACATCAAATAACAATAACTTTGTTTTCCATTTATGTTCTGATTGTATTAAAATGTACCTCCCCCCACCCCCGGATCGGTTACACAAGTAAAGACAGATTATTCTTCCTGTATCTCTTGGGAAAAAAAGTTGTATGTGAACCACCCAAAAGGCTTAATGTCTGGCCTTGGTAGGCAGGGAGCAAAGTGAAAATCCAAGGGCACCTTGGTCTGCCCCCCAATTAATGTCTGTGTGTCGGTAACTCACACAGGGAATGAGAAGCATTAGAGAAGGGGAGAAAGTGAACAGGTGGTGAGGAGGAGGGTGAGGGAACAGATTCATTTTTGGACAAGCGGAGGAGTGGGAGAATTCAGAAAGGAGAGAGGGAATGAAAGAGAGAGAGAGATGGAAAACAGGAGGAGCGGGGGAGGATGCTGGTTATGGGAGCCAGAGCAGAAGGGAGAGTTAAAAGGTGCCACATAAAGGGACAGAACTATGAAAAGTGGTTAGAAGGCAATAGTATTACGCCTAACACAGGGCGATGGTTTTTGCAATATATACAGCATATATTTGTTATCCAGAAACCTGATATCCAGAAAGCTCTGAATTACAGGAAGGCTGTCTAATAAAAAGTATTAATGTATTTCCATTTTTTCTGTCTGTAATAATAAAGCAGAACTTTGTACTCATGGTAACTCATGGTAACTAAGCTGCACAAAGCTGCACAAATCCATATTGGTGGCAAAATCCTTTTGGCTATATTTATTTGCTGAATGTTTTTTAGTAGACTTAAGGTATGGTGAGCCAAACTAAGGGAATATGCCAGGTTCTTTCTGACCAAAAAATGCAATCAGATCTGCAATCTACCTTCTTGCTTGTTTTTGACAACCATAACTACCGTACATATATGCTGAAACAGAATCTAGGTCATTTTCCCCAACACTTAGTAGAGGATTCCATAAACTTTTTTTAATTACTCTTACTATAAATTGACCCTTTTGATGCTTATAGTGAAGCCCCTTTCCTCCCGAGGAAAGATGAGTTTGTCATTGTCATTCTAGATAAATATGCCCAAGATCTATATAACAAAGTGACATCTCTCTTTTGGACTTATTCCCCTATCTATTAAAGAAGTTTGGGTTCGGTGTAATATTGACCTTACTACACACCTTTCAGTAAAGGCCATCAGAACTATTTACAGTTATTTATATACAAACTTTCCAACAAATAATTTTCCTCTTCTTACATACTACATCTGAAAACATCTATTGGTTTACCCGTGACCTATCTCTCTCTCTCTCTCTTGACTAGTTTCAGTGAATATTTATTTACAAAGTCAAGATTTTGTGTATTTTTACAAAGTCAAGTTTTGTGTTCTTTACGCTTTAGAAATATGATGTTCCAATGGCGGTTTCCTGTAGTGTTTGCATTGCACAGTAACTGTTTTGTTTGCACATTTTATACTAAAGATGAACAGATATGTTTGAAGACACCTCTAATCTATAGTGTTATTTAATCTTGTTTAAAAAGGGTGAGGCCGATGTGTTGCCTCTTATAAGCAAGGAATGCCTTGGAGGAAAATTCACACACAGCTCCCAGGAAACACTCTAGGAACTCTAGCTAACTTTACAATAGGGTCTACTACAGGGATGTCTACAGTGGGAATACAACCAAATATAACAACAGCCAGAGTAGACTAGAAGAATGGGAACAAAGTCTGGTCTTGAACACTGGATAAAAAAATACAGGTTGTATTTTACTTTTTGGTGGTTTATTTATGTAGAAAACTTCAACCCCAAACAGCTATGTTTGATATCAACTTTTAAATTATGTTGTAGAGCTCAATCCAGAGGTGAACTGATGCAGAGAGAAGTAATACATCTGTAGCAGTGTCCCATTTGTCTTAAAGAAGAAACACTCCTTACTCCAACAAAAAAATGTCTTAATATCACAGATATGTTGATACCATAGCCAAAGAGATTTCAAGCCATTCCATAAATAGTAATTTTGGACCATAAAGTAGACAGTGATGGGTGTAAATGTTATATCCAAATTGTACAAGTGGTTCTCTATCTGCCGTTGCTATGTTACCAACAGTTTTTTTTACACTTGATAATTGTTATTTGACAGAAACGGTTACTGCAGCTTTACCTGTTTAAAGTGTTTTACTATATATATGTGTGTGTGTGTTTGTGCGTGTATATATATGGGGCACACTCAATGATCTTGAATTTTTTTGTCAATATATATATATATATATATATATATATATATATATATATCATGCTTCACAAAGTATACGCACTCTCAGGACTGCAAACTGACGTTTTGGCCCTATCCAAGGCCTTTCTCAAAGGATGAGAGAGAGAATCCTAATTTGCATATGCAAATTAGGGGTGGGATGGGGAAAACATTAATTACTTTCTTGTTTTGTGACAAAAAGTCATGCAATTTCTCTCCCTGCCCCTAATTTAAATATGCAAATTAGGATTCGATTTGGTTTGGCCGGGCAGAAGGATTTGCCCGAATTCGAATCCTGCTGAAAAACCCCGAATCCTGGCCGAATCCCGAACTGAATCCTAGATTTGTTGCATCACTAATATATATATATATATATATATATATATATATATATAACAAACAAGGGAAAGTTGTGCTCACCACTATTTTTTAAAACCATTAGGCGGGGGTGCAATGAGGGTGTGACCACAAAATACATATAGTCAAATACAAGAGTCCTCTGCACTCAACCCATTATCAATATATTTAAGACAGAGACATTTTGTGCATACTGCTACTGAAAAATGCCTTACCCTTTAAACAAAACAGGGATTGTTTGTCCATATATTGCAATATATTTAAGCTGGCCAACTACGTCAAAGTCATCCCATATCTGGCCAGTCCTATGCTCAATTTTATCTGATTCATTAAGAATTCTATTGCTTCATTATACATTTTACAAAGGGACTAGGTTTTACCTGCAACTTACTTGCTGCTTTCAAAGTAAACCCCCATACTTGGCTGCCCTTTTATTAGACACCAGTGGGATCACCTGACTATAGCTGGGAAGGGTGGGTGCACCCCCGCCTAATGGTTTTAAAAAATAGTGGTGAGCACAACTTTCCCTTGTTTGTTATAGTTATACAGGAGCAGTGACCAGCTCCATGTTGTAGCTCCCACCCTTCCCAACTATAGTCAGGTGATCCCACTGGTGTCTAATAAAAGGGCAGCCAAGTATGGGGGTTTACTTTGAAAGCAGCAAGTAACTTTGTAAAATGTATAATGAAGCAATAGAATTCTTAATGAATCAGATAAAATTGAGCATAGGACTGGCCAGATATGGGATGACTTTGACGTAGTTGGCCAGCTTAAATATATTGCAATATATGGACAAACAATCCCTGTTTTGTTTAAAGGGTAAGGCATTTTTCAGTAGCAGTATGCACAAAATGTCTCTGTCTTAAATATATTGATAATGGGTTGAGTGCAGAGGACTCTTGTATTTGACTATATATATATATATATATATATATATATATATATATATATATATATATATATATATATATATGCCCTCCCTGTTTTTTTTTTAATAAGTTCAGTCAAAGGGAACCCCTATACAGGTATTGGATCTATTTTCTGGAATTTTTGGGACCTGTGGTTTTCTGGATAATACCTTAAATCTGCTAAAACTTTAATTAAAACATTAAATAAACCCAATATGATTGTTTTGCTACCAAAAGAGAAAATTATTATTTTTTGCTTAAAATGGAGGCTATGGGAGATGGCTTTCTGAATAAGAGATTCCATACCTGCAGTACCACAATAACTTATTTTACAAATACCGGCATGGGACCTTTTATCCAGAATGCTTGGGACCTGGGGTCTTCTGGATATATCTGCTGAAAATCATTTAAACATTAATTCAACCCAATATGATTGTTTTGCCTCCAATAAGGACTAATTATATCTTAGCTGGGATTAATGACAAGGTACAGTTTTATTATTACAGAGAACAAGGAAATCATTTTTAAAAATGTGAATTATTTTATTAAAAAGAGTCTATGGGAGATAGCCTTCCCCTAATTCGGAGGTTTCTGGATTATGGGGTTCTTAATAACAGATCCCATACTTGAAATCCTTTTTTTTCTTCTTTTTAACCAAAAACCTCTTATACATTGTAACCCAAGACACATTGTACACTGTATACAATCTTTGGAATTGTAAGGTAAAGCATTTTGTAATGTTACCTTTTGCAGTTTTAATGGAATCTAATTCATAGCATGTTCATAAATATGTAGCTGTATGCTAAGGCCAAACTACTATTTAGTTGCAAGGATACCCCATTTTATAACCATAGAGCACATGGCACACATGCGAGAGCTGCTGACCCTTAGTAGTGCTCAGTATGAATAATTTATGGCAAATGTAAGATTGCTTCAATTGTTTCATTTTTAAACTGAAAGCAAAAATAATCTACTCGTCTCAGAGCCAATATATTTTTGTAAAACAGCTTCTCATACATAACAGGCAATAAAATAAAGTGCTGAAACTGACAATAATATTAAATGACTAACTTTGTACTGCCCTTGTAGATTCTGATATGATTTACTTTCTGCTCTCTTCGTTTCCTACAGTGGTTCATATTAAAGGATGGACGGACCCATGAGCTTTTTACAAAATGCCCTTTATACATTTTGCAATGCAGGTTACTGCATTAGAAGAAATAAATTAACATAATTGAGGTGAATACTATTTGTATATTAAGATTTGAGCAAAATACCAAAGAAACTGAATTATATGAAAAACACTTGCCTTTAAAGGGCACCTATCACAGCCAAAACCAAATACATATTAACAATCTGACCAGTACAACCTAAACACATATAATACATATTAACAATCTGACCAGTACAACCTAAACACGTTTAATCAAACTACATATATTGAAAAAATCTGCAGGTTTTAAAAAAATCCCTTACTTTGTCAAATGGGTTTTTTCACTGATGGAGTCCATACTGAGACTATAACAGAGACTATAATATGCAAATTACAGGAGCATGCTCAGATTGTAGCACTGCCTTTAGTATTCTACCCAGAATGCCTTGTTTTAGTAAACTCCTCTACTAGAGGGCACACACTAACTTCCAGCAGGTAGCAGCACTACTGAACAGCAGCTAACACAGAGGTTTGGCTGATTTGAAAATAGCTTAGAAGGGTTGATTTCAGAGCTGGCTGGGAAGATATAGGTAGGAGGAGCTAATGAAATCCAAGATGGCTGCCTCAGCTAGAACTGCAGTGGAGATAGTGGAGACCTTGCAGGAGGTATAGTGAGCTGATGATTTACATTACACAAACAACTATAAGGGGCAGATTTATTAATGGTCGAATTTCGAAGTGGAAAATACTTCGAAATTCGACCATCGAATAGAATCCTCCAACATTCGAATTCGAAGTCGGAGGATTTTATTCATTGTACGATCGTACTTAGAATCGTACGATTCGAACAATTTTATCGTACAATTTTCCTTCGAAACCAAAAAATTGCTCTGGAAGGTCCACATAGGCTTCGACAGGTATAAGTTGGCGAAGTATTGAAGTCAAAGTTTTTTTAAAGAGACAGTACTTTGATTATCGAATGGTCGAATAGTTCCAATCGAAGTCGAAGGTCATAGTAGCCTATTCGATGGTCGAAATACCCAAAAAATTTACTTAGTAAATGATTTTAGTTATGATTGGTGCCCTTTAAGCATATTTCCAGCACTTTTAAAGCACCCTCTGGGTGCTTTACACACAATTGGTGAGTTCTCTTACTACCATGGGCCCCTTACGGGCTATCAGTAAAACAAGCAGACATTTTTTTGTGGTTACTCCTGTACTTAATTGACTTGACAATTGTTTGCTTGCTCATCTTCCTGGTTTCACTCAATATCTCATTCAGTTTCAGTTAGATAAATTCTCACTCTGCTGCTTGCAGCATCAGAAAGCACTACTAGGCCCTTTGGGAGCCCCTACTGCAATGAAGTAGCATTCCTGCTCTGTGTCCTGCTCAGAGAGACATTCCAATATTCTCATTAACGTTAAATACATTTCCACAAGACAATGTATCTTCCTGTTGAACGTCTGCTCCAATATATGAGCTGGACTAGTGCAATGGAGTGCCTGGCCTGTCTGTTCCTTCCAAAACACCTTCCCTGGAATTTATATCTCCTACTATAGAGAAATGAATTTGGATGCACAGAACCCTGGTTTTCAGGGTTTGGCTGAATCCCCAAAATCCAGGGGTATGGAATTGGGCGAATACCAAACTGAATCCAAACCCTTCTTCTGCATCAGAAAAGCTGGCGCACGTGTGGGAATGTCAAAGCAAAAGTTTACAATCCGTGCTATATATTTAAATAGAGCTCAAAGGGTGCGCTGAAGTTAATGAACTCACGTCCACATCCCCAAATAAACACCAGACTGCGCTCCCAAGTTATCAAAATCTGTTCCCCTAGATGCTTCCTCCAACTCCTGTATGAGTGTGAAACAGAGGGTATACAGTTAATGGAGAAGGAAAGGTTAAAACTAAGTAAGTCTTATCAGAAAGGTCAGAAAGGTCTTATCAGAAAGGTCTATATAAACAAACCAGTAAACCCCCAAAGTAGTGTTGCTCTGAGTCCCCTGTCAAAAGAAACACAGCAGTTCTTTCCTTCTATTGTGTACACATGGGCTTCTGTATCAGACTTCCTGCCTTCAGCTTAAACCTCATTGCCCTGGGCAAGATCATGCTCAGTTTGCTCCTCTTCCCCCCCCCCCTTCTCTACTGTAATCTGAGCCCAGAGCAGGGAGAGACTCAGGCAGGAAGTGATGTCACACCACATTAATACTGCAGCTGCTATCCTAAACAAACAGAGAGTTTCTAGAGCTTTTTACTCAGGTATGGTAAAACATTCTACAGAATAAATATAGCATTCTAGCTTGCACTATTGCAGCTAATCTATTGGCAATAAAATGCCTCCGTAGCTTTCCTTCTCCTTTAAGTGTTAGTATTGGCGTTAACCCAATAACTCCTTCACAATTTCAGCCACCATGCCCCTCTAAATACCTTGAATAAAATAAGCACCACATATTTGATTCAAGGGGGTATATTTATTAAAGAGTGAAGTTAGAGCTCACCACAGTCCGCATGAAAAACCTCCTCTCTCCATTCATTTCTATTCGATTTTTAAAGGCGGATTTATCAAAGAGTGAATGTTCACCCCATAGTATACTTTATATAGGATATATAAATATATACCCCATAGTCTTTAGAGGATGATATTGTGGAGGAGACACTTGGGACTTGGGTTAACGCCAATACTAATACTTGACTGTACACCCTCGGTTCGGTATTCGGCTGAATCTTTCGCAAAGGATTCGGGGTTCAGAAATTAAAGGGTCTTCATTATTTTATTACTTCTGTGCTTAAGCATTGGCACAGACTTACACCATATGTTAAAGAAATTATATATTAAATGTGTAAAAAATATAATATAGATCACTGCCGCTAAGCTTAAAAATCCTGTTAGGTATAGCCCTGCATTCTTTAACCTTTACAGTACAAATCAATGGCAATTCCTTCAGACAAAACGCTCTGCCTTCATTGTATATACTGCTGCTAACTTGTCTTCCTTTTGAAGCTTTCTAGCTCCAAATGTTGAACATGCTGTTGCTCACATGACATTTTATGTTGATCAGGGGTGCTGGGTACTTTAAAATCCCAAGAAAAATAAATGCAGTCAAAAATATGTAGCATATGACCCACACTGCAATTTCAAAAAATGGCAAGAGAGGACAATTATGTCGGGAAGTTAAAAAAAAAAATTAAAAAATTAAGTTTCATTCAAGTGCTGGACTGCTGAAAACCCCAGTGCACCCCTCTGGCCCAATCTCCCCAACCCAACCTGGCAACAGCGATCTACCCATTCCCACCCTGCCCCATGGTAACTTCAGATATGGACAGGTGCTGCTATAAAAGAGATCCCAGCATGTTGATTTAGGTTTGGAGAGGTTGGGTGCATATATTGGTCTCCCCACGATCCTAGTCTGACACTGTTTCATCCCATGGCTGCCACATCTACTAATACAAAGAATGTGAAAATATCTGTTATGTATGAGAGGACAAGAGTGCAATCCAAGAGATTTTAAAAAAAAATGTATACTTCATAGCCAGGGATCAACAGTGTGAGCAGAAATCTACTATATATATGTAATTGGATTGATTTCTTGGGATAGGCCAGTTAGCAATACAATGATGTATCAGAATACGACTTCTACCCAGCCCTAAAAAGTGTTCTGTTAGGACTTAATGGAGAACGATTGTAAAAACTATGCATATTATAGATATTATCTATCTATCTATCTATCTATCTATCTATCTATCTATCTATCTATCTATCTATCTATCTATCTATCTATCTGTATCTATCTGTATCTATCTATCTATCTATCTATCTATCTATCTATCTATCTATCTATCTATCTATCTATCTATCTATCTATCTATCTATCTGTATCTATCTATCTATCTATCTATCTATCTATCTATCTATCTATCTATCTATCTATCTATCTATCTATCTATCAATAATATAATAGTATTCATAGTGTGCAGCTGTGTATATGTATGTGCACTCAGTATTGAAGCAAAATGCTTATAGTGCTGGATGCTTGACTTGTATACCTTTACTTTGCTAGGCTTTACTAGGCTGTACATTAACATATCACTGCAGAAGGACATTCATGGAAAACCCAACGTAAAAATCATCTGGCATAGATAAGGGAGGGCACGTTGAGTGCCGCATTTACACAGCGGGCACCCCTAGGCCTGTTGTCATTTGTCTCCCTGTCCCATCCCCCCCTTTTATTCGCACAAATTTTCATCATCAGGACTGGAGCAATGAAGATTGGTGCATGGGAGATTTAAAAGACAAACGTATCTCCTGCTCATCCCCAGTATTTCTGATCCAATGTGGGTGTGGTTGGGCAGCATGCCACCCCTTAAAATCCTGCCACCCTAGGCCCAAGCCTTGGTGGCCTCTCCACAAATACGGACCTGGGCACGTTTTTTGATACAGAACTGGCTCTAAAAGACATATACCATATATAATAACAGGTACATAGCATGCCCACCAAAATGAAATTATACGTATAGCAGTGAGTTTGCTTGCACATAGTGTTCCAGTAAAATCTACCTGCTGTGGTTGCTGTGGGTTACTGAACCTGCAGCAAACCTTACACCAATTACTCGATAACATTGAAACACAAACACTGTTCGGCGTTTCATATCTTACCCAATCTGTCGCGAATCATAATAGATTTAAACCAGTTTTGTATTAATGTCATCGCAGTTCTCAAAATAATCTTGGATTCCATTACAGTCTTAATTATAAAACCTTGTTACACGCTGTCCTCCAAGTATAATTAGGGAATCCAATACCGTGGGAAGATTTCACAGTGAAGCATGTGATTAAAAATCAAAGAAAGTGAGTAGAAATAAGGGCATTTCAGCTTAGTTTTAGGATCCATTATTTGGAAAAATGTTATCCAGAAAATACAGAAATGTAATTTCCTCTAGTGTCTTATTTAAACAATTTTTCAGTTTAACAGCTACACCTTATGCTTGATGGCCAAACAATCCAATTAGTACTTACTCTTTAAAATGCTTAATAGGATGAGTTGCTGTGTTCCTCAAACAACAAGTTGTTGAGGACGGAACAAATGGGACTTGAAAGAGCGATCGCAAAGAGAGTACGTCACCACTCTGGGACGAAGCCGACAGGCGAAACGCGTTAGTGGAGACAGTTTGAATTTTTGGAGACGGCAGAAGCAAGTTTGCAGACGCGCAGCAGCTAACGAAAGACGCTAACATTGGAAGCAGCGCAGTGAGATCTCCAAAATACCTTATACATGTTTTTATCAAGCGAATTTTGTGAGTGTATCTTTTAATTAGTTATTAAAATGTTTTAAAAGTATCTACACATGCTGCTCTAATTTATGTCCACCAAGGATTCAAGAAGACCCATATCGAAGAAGGGGTTAACTATACTGCTTGGAGCTAAATTCCCTCTCGTGAGTATAATATACCACCAGAGGATCCTACCCCTTTGGGGGACTATTATTTGAACCTAATTACCACTTTTATATATCTTCCTTATCTCACCTTGGCCTAATAAGCAAATTCATTTCTACCAAATTGTCAACACAGTGACACGGTTTCTTATAATTCACAATATTATGTGTTGCGGTTTATTCAACACACACTAAGTGATTGTTTGTATCTATTTTTATATTTTGGGAGTTGCCTAATCGCTAACACAGTAACACGGTTTCTTACAAATTCACATGATTGGTTGTTGCGACTTATGCAACTTATATTAAGTCTATTGTTTATACCTATTTTTATAATTATTGCCTTTTGGAAGTGAAATATCACATGGTAATAATACCACTAAATTAATCACTTAATAGCACAAGGGTGTTTAAAATTTTTTTATAGAATTACTACACTATATTATTTTAACCTGTTTTGTTCCGTCCTCAACAACTTGTTGTTTGAGGAACACAGCAACTCATCCTATTGATTTTATCTTTTGAACGGGAAGAGGAGAGCCCGACTGTGTTTTTTGCTGGACTTTGGAACATACCAACCGGGACTTTCATAACTTTGGACTTGATTTCTTTAAAATGCTTTTCGGAAGTCTTAAGGAATAGTATTCCATATTACAGAAACAAATCTTATCCAGAAAGCCCTAGGTCTTAAGTAGTCTGAATAATACAGTACAGTTCGGCAAATAGCCTGAAATGATGTATAATGAAGGCACAGTGGTAGTAAAAAGTATATATTTTCCATTATATGTTTGCAAAGTTATTATGAATTGCAAACAGAATTATAACCCTATCCCCCTGGGCACTTGCTAAAGTATAAAGGGACTTTTATTATACACAGCAAGCTTTCCCAATATTTTATATGTTTGTTGTTTATCTTACCCCACTGAGTTCTTAAAGAAGCAGTTCAGTATAAAAATAAAACAAAATAAAAAATATTTCTAATATAGTTAGTTAGCCAAAATGTAATCTATAAAAGCTGGGGTGAAGGGATGGCTAGTGTAAATAATAGCCAGAACACGAATTCCTGCTGTGCATCTTTCATAAGTTAACTTTTAGTATGTTATAGAATGGCCAATTCTAAGTAACTTTTCAATTGGCTTTCATTTTTTCTTTTTTATAGTTTTTGAATTATTTGCCTTCTTCAGACTCACTTTCCCGCTTTCATTTGGAGGTAAATGACCCCATCTAAAAAAAATTGCTCTGTAAGGCTACACATTTATTGTTATTGCTCATTTTTATTACACATCTTTCTATTCAGACCCTCTCCTATTCATATTCCAGTCTCTTATTCAAATCAATGCACGGTTGCTAAGCTCATGTGGAACCTAGCAACTGGATTGCTCAAATTGCAAACTGAAGAGCTGCTGAATTAAAAATCTAAATAACTTAAAAACCACAAATAATAAAAGATTGTACATTGTCTCAGAATATCACTCTCTACATCATGCTAAAAGTTAATCTAAAGGAGATCAACCCCTTTAACATTGGAGACAGATATCACAGTGGGAATATGTTAAAAATTAAAAATGTATTGAAAAAAGCACTTCTGTTCTTGTGCTCAGTGCAGTACTACATTATGTTATAGTGATATATATATATATATATATATATATATATATACAGTATATATAAATAAATAGTACATATACTTAGCTTTACTAACACTTCCTAGAGTTGCAAAGTATATATATTAATTTTCAGTGAGGCAAGGTGAAGGTCATGACACAATTCAATTTAATGTATAACTTGCATAAATGTTTTGGCCTTAAAATGTAACCTTGCATCTAACAATACTGAAACTCAATTGATACCCAGCCTTTCAGTTGAAATATCCTGCATAGAAACATATTGTTTTGAAGAACAGAGTATCAGAGACACAGACAGTACTTAAAATGCAACTTGAAGGTCTTGTGAACAAGTTAAAACCCCTGAGCTACTTCACTGTCAATACTGGTATAGAAAAGCATTCCATTTATAAGCACTCTGTAATCTGAGAGGACTCCAAATACAAATAGTATATTCTGAATACAATTCTGAAAGGACAAGGAAAGGGTACCGTATATACTCGAGTATAAGCCGTCCCGAGTATAAGCCGAGGTACCTAATTTTACCTCCAAAAACTGGGAAAGCTTATTGACTCGAGTATAAGCCGAGGGTGAGAAATGCAGCAGCTTCTGGTAAGTTTCAATCTCGTTTTTGGATGAATATTCTTAGGCGTCGGCTACTATTCTAAGGCGCCGGCGAATATTCTTAGGCGCCGGCTACTATTTTAAGGCGCCGGCTACTATTCTAAGGCACCAGTGAATATTCTTAGGTGCCGGCTACTATTCTAAGGCGCCGGCGAATATTCTTAGGTGCCGGCGTCCGCTTGACCCGAGTATAAGCCGAGGTAGAGTTTTTCAGCATATTTTGGGGGCTGAAAAACTCGGCTTATACTCGAGTATATACGGTAATACATGGGGAGGTGGGTAGGAATATCATGTATTGGCACCCACTAGAGCATTTTCTTGTCCTTTCATTTAATCAGTACACTTTTGTGCGGGACTTTATCCAACTGATTAGCTTGGTATCCAGGTATTATAGTTATTATACCATGCCTTGAAGTATCACCACATTCAACATATTTATCTCTTCAATATAACTGGAACCAGATCCATTGGGCCATCCTATCATAGCAAGCTGATCTGAGGCTAACATGCCTTCTTGTCCTTATTAAGGTTCCTGGAATTGTTGATGCTGACTCTTTGCTGGACTGTTGGTTTCAGTGAACTCTAATTGCCATACTAATAGGGAAATAACTGATGTACAGGCAAGAAGCTATTACTGACTTACTTGTTGGCTGCTCGTCTACTATAGTAAAAAAATGTCAATTTTATATTGGCTCAATGTTTTTAAGATACAGAAATGGTGCTTATACAGGTACGTGATCCGTTATCTGCAAACCAGTTATTCAGAAAGTTCAGAATTATGGAAATGCTGTCTCCCATAGACCCCATTTTATTCAAATAATCCAAATGTTTCAAAATGATTTCCTTTTTCTGTGCAATAATGATCTTCTGCTTAGGAAAAAAAATAGAAACCTTTCTCAACTCTTTCCTAAGCAAAAGAACATCAGAGCAGCCTCGTTCTTTCTCCTGACAACTTCCCTGACTACTTGGTGGTCACAATGGTTGGAAAATGACCAGCAGGTGATGATCTTGTAACAAAATTCAATCATATTAACAGTACAGGTATGGGATACATTATCTGGAAACCCGTTATCTGGAAACCCGTCTCCCATTGATTCCATTTTATTCAAATAATTACGATTTTTAAAAATGATTTCCTTTTACGCTGTAATTATAAAACAGTACCTTGTACAGGTATGGGATCCATTATCAGGAAACCCATTATCCAGAAAGCTCTGAATTACGGGAAGGCCATCTCCCCTAGACTCCATTTTATTGAAACAATCCAAATTTGTAAAAATTATTTCCTTTTTCTCTGTAATAATAAAACAGTACCTTGTACTTGATCCAAATTAAGATATAATTAATCCTTATTGGAATTAAAACCAGCCTATTGGATTTATTTAATGATTACATGGTTTTCAAATAGACTTAAGGTATGAAGATCCAAATTACGGAAAGATCCATTATCCGGAATACCCCAGGTCCCGAGCATTCTGGATAACAGGTCCCATACCTGTACATGTATGAATGTACAGTGCGAAAGTGCTTGGAATAGCACGTTCATCAACTTTACATTCACTTATTTAAAAGGTTTGCTTATCCTTTAAAGAATAGGTTTCTGTTCATGTACAGCAATGGGATGATTCATTACACTGAATCACAAACATGAATAATGATGCTGGTTATGTATATCAGTTTCAGAAATGACACAAACACCATCATATCGGATAATACAAAGGTATGAAGCTGTTGTACTGGAAAACCCAGCAGGGGAAGAAACAGCTATGGTTCATATTGGCGCAGCACTATTCTGAGCAATAATGAGAATGTGAGATACACTTTCACAATGAAAGGACAGAGACACCATACAGGGCAGAATAACTCAGAGAGGAACAGAACTATACACTGGGCAGAGAGAAATAAGAACAAAATAGATAAAAGAACATAGATCTAATTTATGGGCTTTGTTCAGAATGGGTTCTGGTGCCATCTAATGGACAAAAGCACACATTGTCGTTGTATCTCAAACACAAGAACACAGCACAAGGCCTGGGAATTAAAACAAACGTGTTTTTAGAGCTAAACTTGACGTAACCTTTGGCTGGATGAAGACATCAGTTCAACTATTTTGGCCTAATAAATAAACTTCAAATGATAATGCATAATCAATACTCAATCAATCAAACTTAAAGGAGAACTAAACCATAAATGAACATGGTGAGAAATGTCATGTTTTATATATTGAACTTATTTAACTAGCCTAAAGGTTAAGCATCTCCATATTAGTTATGATCCGGGCCCTTAAAGTTGTCATAGGAGTTCTATCTTGGATTTTGTTAGGAGTGTCTGTGACACGCACATGCTCAGTTTGCTTTAAACAGAAGGAAAAAACCCGGTGGGCCCTCGCCGGGACAGACCTGCTCTCCGACTTCTCCTCTTGGCCCAATGTTCTCCTGTCTTGAAGGAAAAATGGCACGCACAGAGTGGGGGGCTGCTTCTGGAGCGGGAAAGAAGGTGGAAAGAAGGACCCCCAGTCCGATGCTGGTTAAAGGGGAAGGAAACCTAGTTGGCGCAAAATCCCTCCCCCCTTCCGTGTGTTGCCCACCCTCCCTCCTCCCGCCTGGCCTACCCGTCCCGCTGGGCAAATGCCCCTAACTTGTTACTTACCCTTCTGCGCAGGTCCAGTCCAGGGAGTTTACAGAGGACATCTTCTTCCAAGCGATCTTCTTCCTGCTTTGACCGGCGCATGCGCAGTAGGAGCATTTCGCCGGTACGATCTACTGCGCATGCGCCAAAAGTACATTGTGAGTAGTAGATCTGTACTGGCGAAATGCTCCTACTGCGCATGCGCCAAAAAGCAAGGAAGAAGATTGCGTGGAAGAAGATGTCGTCTGTGAACTCCCTGGACTGGACCTGCGCAGAAGCGTAAGTAACAAGTTAGGGGCATTTGCCCAGCAGGACGGGTAGGCCAGGGGGGAGGAGGGAGGGTGGGCAACACACGGGAGGGGGGAGGGTTTTTGCGCCAACTAGGTTTCCTTCCCCTTTAAGAAGCTAAGCTTAGGGGTTGTTGCAAATTATAAAGCAGAAAATGGGGTTTGCCTGTCATATAAGCTGATGCTTCAGGGCTGATTATTAAATTATGATCCTGATTGTGCTGGTTTCTGAACTGTCATGTAACAATAATAATTTACTGTATTATGTACTGTATACTGTATATTCAGTATATAGTGAGTGAGTCAAAAAGCTGAGATAAGTGACAGCAGCACAGAGCATGTGCAGTGGATCAGCAGAAAAGAAGATGGGCAGCTACTGGGGCATCTTTGGAGACACAGATCTTTACTGCTAAAGGGCTGTGGTTGCCTTAGGCTGGCACAGAAGCCCAAAACGTGATGCACAACATTTCTAGCTACTTCTTTTGTTAAGCTTTAGCTCTCTTTAAACTTGCAGTAAGAATACATATTCTTACACACTCAAATTCCATACATATGGGTTGGAGAAGGTACTGCCATGCTTCAAAGCACTATTGTTATAGCAAACACAGGCAATGAAAACCCCAGCCAGAATTCTTTGCGTATCAGAACAGATGATTGCTGACCTTGGACCAGCTGAAACAGTCAAAACTACTGCATAGGCCTGAAGAGGAACACACCAGTGTAAAAACTTTCCTATAAATGAAAGTCTACAACCCATGAGTTCACATAGTAAAGAATCATTGTATTTAGGGGTTACATGTTTGCCAAAACTTTTAACTCCTTGTCAACAAAATACAGGGAGCAAAATATAGAGTAGGGTGGAAAGTTTGTTTGTATTATATGAATATTTAAAATTATGACAAAAATTTACTTGAACTATATTTAAATATATATGCAACCTTGTTATGAGCTATGGAGCATCTAGTTAAATATTAAACCAAAAGCTGGAAGACAGCACTCTGGAATAGAGAGACAGAGTGAGAGAAAGAGGTTCTCTTCCTATTGCCAACAGATGTGGAAAGGCTGCTTCACAATAAAGAGTGAACACAATATAGGAGGCAGGTCCCCTAGGCTAACTCAGTAAAGCATATATGGTATAATTATAAATATAATTGTTGGCCTAGAATGGTTGAAAACTGGCACATACTGTATTATTATAGAATCTCAAAAGAAGAACTTGACTAGGCTAAGGTGACTGTGTTTAGCATGACATGTTACAATGTTTGGTCCTGTTGGTATTCTTATCAGTCCACTGAAGATTCAGAAAGAGGAGAAGATCTCTCAGATGCCATAAGAATCATAAGCTGGGTCATGAATCAGGGATATCAGAAAGCTCAAGAGACAGACCAAGATTAGGGTACACATAGGGGTAAGATAAGGCAAGTCAACTCACCTGATTATTGGCTAACATGAACCCCAAACCACAGCAACACTGAAACATGCCGATACCTGTGCATTTTTATGTATATATATGTATATAAATATATTGCAATATATAGACAAACAATCCCTGTTTTGTTTAAAGGGTAAGGCATTTTTTAGTAGCAGTATGCACAAAATGTCGCTGTCTTAAATATATTGATAATGGGTTGTGTGCAGAGGACTCTTGTATTTGTCTATATGTATTTTGTGGTCACAGCCTCATTGCACCCCCGCCTAAAGCACAACTTTCCCTTGTTTGTTATAGTTATACAGGAGCAGTGACCAGCTCCATGTTGTAGCTCCCACCCTTCCCAGCTATAGTCAGGTGATCCCACTGGTGTCTAATAAAAGGGCAGCCAAGTTTGGGAGTTTTACTTTGAAAGCAGCAAGTAAGTTGCAGGTAAAACTTAGTCCCTTTGTAAAATGTATAATGAAGCAATAGAATTCTTAATGAATCAGATGAAAATTGAGCATAGGACTGGCCAGATATGGGATGACTTTGACGTAGTTGGCCAGCTTAAATATATTGCAGTATATGGACAAACAATCCCTGTTTTGTTTAAAGGGTAAGGCATTTTTCAGTAGCAGTATGCACAAAATGTCTCTGTCTTAAATATATTGATAATGGGTTGAGTGCAGAGGACTCTTGTATTTGACTATATGTATTTTGTGGTCACAGCCTCATTGCACCCCCGCCTAACGGTTTTAAAAAATAGTGGTGAGCACAACTTTCCCTTGTTTTATATATATATATATATGTGTGTATATATATATACACACACACACGTTGAATAAACATTTTTACCTTATTTCTACCTGCTATGTAGATTGCATTTGTCCTCATAGGGGACAGCTAAAACAAGATTGAACAGGAAATTGATCAAAACAGTCTAAGATCAATTAAAATGTCAAAACAAAACAAACACTGGTATTACCAAGTACCATAATCATGACACCAGTCACAAGTATACGGTGTATTGTATACAGTAGAATATCTCACTGAAAGTGTAGCGTCAACTAAAACTAAGCCACCTTCAAGTTGAGCCAAGTAATAAACCATATAAAGGACATTACTACATAACAAAATGCTATTTTTTGCAAATTTTATATTTGCAGTTTACACTATTTTGTATTTTGCAGCGCATACAATTTGGCATCTAAGGATGAATGTATCCAGTACCAGCACACAGGAGCCTTCACAACAAGAGTTGCGCTATAAGTGCAAGCAGGGAATTCCATAGGGTCAAACAGAAATTGGGTATGCATCTTGCTCACAGGTGCTCATTAATTGTCAAGACCGCCGGGAGCATGAAGAGACGCGTCTGCTCCCGGCGGGGAAGTATCCAAAATGGCGGCGCCCAGTCGGCCCACGTGGACGCTGGGACGCCAGCGCCGCAATGCAGACGCATGCGTAAAACACGCATGCGCAAACACGCCGGTGTAAGGACGCCAGTGACGTCACTATGGCGCCAAATTCAGTTATAAAAGGGCGCCCAGGACTCCAGAAGGGCGCCCAAGAATAGGTTCTGCTACCCTGAACTTGGGTTTCTGTTATCCTGTTATACTGATTCCTGCTCCTGCCTTGGTTTTGACCCCTTGCCTGGACTCTTGTTATTTGATCCTGATCTGCCTGCCATTGAACTCTTGCCTGGACTTTGACCTTGTATTTTGCTTAACCCTTTGGATACCGCGACCTTGCACCCTCAAGAGGGTTTCCTCCTTGATCCTGACTATCTCCCTGGAGGGAGCTCCCGGCTCCCTGACATTAATAAACACAGATCTGTGTGGAAAGTGCATTTACATCCATAGATCACCACATTTTTTTACCCATGATGCATCGTCCCTCCCCCACCTACAAGCCCATCATGATTATGGCTCACTCCAAGTTGCATCCAATGCAATTTCACCTGATGCATCAAAGCAGATGCAATTGTGCTCACATTTGAGTTTGTAATTGAGTCATTTCTGGAACTCACACCCAAAATAGAATTTGCATTCATTCACTAGGCAAGGATTCGTACGATTTTCGGACCGTGTGTAGAGAGTCCAGCTTTGGTCGGACATAACTTTCGTATGATTGCTGTCAGGGGCAGAACATCGGCGGATCTTGTACTTTATTTGATCTGAATGGTTAATGGTAGGTCGGGAGATGCAGAAGTCCGATCGTTCGAGGATTCATACGATCGGATCTTTGCGTCTAAGGCCAGCTTTATTCACCCAGAGGCAGGATGGATGCAACCACGTGGAAGTGCAGGAGTGTGTTTAGATGCAAGTATTAAGAATGCACTTTTTGGTACATTCATAAATGACCTCTTATAGGAATATACGTAATGTTCAGTATTATTTAACATAATAAATGCATGACAACCCAAGGTATTTCTGTAACCTAGGGACAATTCTGGAATGGTGTTTAGTATGCTTTATGGTGTTATATGAAACTGTAAAAATTGATGACTGCAGTTAAATTGGAATCTTGCCATTTCATGTCAGCTCTTAAAGTTATACTGCCACTGTAAGTAAGTGTTACTTGAAGTTCCTAAACCTACCTGTCCCTTCCCAACCTGTCATTTAGAGCTTTTCATGCTAATGGACTACAGCTACACAAATATTGCAGTCCCCTTATAGAGGAACATGGGGGGATCATCGGCATCGGCATATGGCAAAATTATAAATAAGACAAGGTTATGATAAATGTAAAAAAAGGTTTAATTTCTGGTGTCAACGTGGTTGAATAACCATTTTTTTTTCTACTTTTCTTGGCATGACAGCAGTAATGTGCAGACTTCATATATAAGAGAAGCATGGAGGTTTAGCAGCCTGCGCACATGAAATCATTTTGGGACAGTTTGACTGCTTTGGGAATTAGAATGACCATACTGTAACTGTGGCAATATCACAATATGACTTTTGCTTCAGATGGTTATTTTTCTTAGAAACCTGTGCAATATAGAACTAGATACCGTACTGAAGAATTTCCTGCCCTGAAGGAACAAATATATTGGTTGAAAAAAAAAATATGAAGAAATGCTCGGCCTAGAGGGTTTACGTTATCTTTTATTGTTACCGTGTTTTCAGACATATAAAGTCCCATTATAAGAAATCGCCTTTTACATTACTCATAAGGCAGTGTCAATACATACCACAAAGAAACACATTACTATAATAATTAGAAACTCCTTCAGTTCCTTCAGATTCTGCAAGCTCCAGCAGGTTATATATTAAAATATACAATAAAAAAAGTTGGCCATTAACCAAATAGGTTAGTTGGTGATATGTTCACTCTTTACACAGCATCACAACAAAAAGTTGGGACACTGTGTAACGTGGAAATAAAAAGAGAATGGGATGATTTGTAAATCATTACAATTCTAAAGAACAAAAAATATCAAAATATTGAAACCAAGAAATTTTACGGTTTTCTGAAAGATATAAGCTCATTTAGAATTTGAGGGCATAAACATGTTTTTTTAAAAAGGTTGAGACAAGTTCTAAGACTGGAAAAGTTCCCAGAGAGAAGAGAAGTAAAAAGATTTGAAGGGGTACAACACTGCACTAGCAATTATTGAAATAATAACATAGAATAAACGTAAAAATTGCAAATAATGAAGGGATTTCATCATCTACATTATATAATATAATTTAAAGATTTCTGGAGAAATTTCTGTACGGAAGTGACAAGGCCAAAAGCAAATATTGGCTGGCCATGCTCTTCAGGTCCTCAGGTGGCACTGCATTAAAAACAGACTCGGTGCTGTAGTGGAAATCACCCAATGGAATGGGCTTAGGAATACTTCCCAAAACCACTGTCTGTGAACACAGTTCATTGCTGCATCAACAAGTGCAAGTTGCAACTCTAGCATACAAGAAAGAAACCATATACTGTATATACAGTTAGGTCCATAAATATTTGGACAGAGAACTTTTTTTTCTAATTCTGGTTCTGCACATTACCACAATGAATTTTAAAAAACACAGGTGCAGTTGAACTGCAGACTTTCAGCTTTAATTCAGCTGCTTGAACAAAAAAAAACAAAACATAAAAATATGAGAAACTAGTATTTTTTTTTTAACACAATCACTTCATTTCATTTCAGGTGCTCAAAAGTAATTGGACAATTGACTCAAAGGCTATTTCATGGGCAGGTGTGGGCAATTCCTTTGTTATGTCAATAATGTTATGTCAATGAAGCAGATAAAAGCCCTGGAGTTGGGGGGGGGTGTTTGTATGGGGAAGATTTGTGGTCAAAGGAGCGCTCCATGCAGGTGAAACAAGCCATCCTTAAGCTGCAAAAACAGAAAAAAAAACATCCAAGATATTGCTACAATATTAGGAGTGGCAAAATCTACACTTTGGTACAGTATATCCTGAGAAAGAAAAGCACTGGTGAATTCAGCAACGCAAATAGACCTGGACATCCACGGAAGACAACAGTGGTGGATGATCACAGAATAATTTCTTTGGTGAAGAGAAACCCCTTCATAACAGCCAAATAAGTGAACAACACTCTCCAGGAGGTAGGTGTATCCATATCAAAGTCTACCATAAAGAGAAGACTGCATGAAAGTAAATTCAGAGGGTGCACTGCAAAGTACAAGCCACTCATAAGATTCAATAATAGAAAGGCTAGAATGGAATTTGCTAAAAATCATCTAAAAAAAGCCAGCAGAGTTCTGGAAAAACATTCTTTGGACAGATGAAACCAAGATCAACCTCCACCAGAATGATGGCAAGAAAAGTATGGAGAAGTCGTGGAACAGCTCATGATCCAAAGCATACCACATCTCTATAAAACATGGCGGAGGCAGTGTGATGGCTTGGGCGTGCATGGCTGCCAGTGGCACTGGGACACTAGTGTTTATCCCTGATGTGACACAGGACTGAAGCAGTCAAATAAATTCTGAGGTGTTCAGAGACACGGTCTGCTCAAATCCAGCTAAATGCAGTCAAATTGATTGGGAGGCATTTCATAATACAGATGGACATTGACCCAGAACATACAGCCAAAGCAACCCAGAAGTTTAAGAAGTGGAATATTCTTGAATGGCCAAGTCAGTCACCTGATCTGAACCCAATTGAGCTGCATTTCACTTGTTGAAGACTAAACTTTGGACAGAAAGGCCAACAAACAAACAGCAACTGAAAGCCGCTGCAGTAAAGGCCTGGCAGAGTATTAAAAAGGAGGAAACCCAGAATCTGGTGATGTCCATGAGTTCAAGACTTCAGGTTGTCATTGCCAGCAAAGGGGTTTCAACCAAGTATTAGAAATGAACATTTTATTTTTAGTTTTTTAATTTGTCCATTTACTTGAGCCCCTGAAATGAAGTGTTAAAAAAAGGCTTTAGTTTCTCACATCTTTTTTTTTATATATGAAACACTGCCACCTACTCTGGGCCCAAGCTCATTTAAGGTGGATTAAGGCAAAGTGGAAAACGGTCCACCATCTAAATGTGAAATTCTTTTTGGAAATCATGGGCGCCTATCCTCTGAGCTATTCTCAGTACAGACCTGTCAATCTTTAAAACATTGGATCATAATGAAAAATAAATACGACACAGGAGACTCTGAACTGTTGAGCACCTGAAATTCTACTTCTAGATTTGTCACCTTTTTCGAACTTACAATACCAACCATACAGGGGGGCCTTGGCTGTTTTTTATACTGGGCAGGCCTATAAAATACTGGCCAGGGTCAACCCTACCTACATCTACCTACATTAGTCAAGAAAGGGACATTTTCACTTTTCAAAACTAAAGCAATAAAAGGGTTGTTCAAAGAAGAGGTGGGAAACACTGCCCTGTCCTAACTCCTTTTTTGAAACACGTTGCTGTCATCATATTCAAAATGAGGTCCCTACTTTGAAGCCTAGCCCATGGGGCATTTTGACTGCCACTTCTGTACGGCCAAAAAGAAAAAAAAAAATCAGTGATGTTCAAAGCACCTCCAGTTACTGAATAAGAAGTGTATGCGCCATTTTCAATGCTCTGTATGCTAAGCATACAACGGTTCTCCTTTAGTACAGTTAGCTTTAAACATTACAGTTCTCTGCTATAGGACAGCAATGTTTAAAATACCCAGTTGCAGTTAGGTCAAATTAGAACATAATGCACTATGAGGGCAATAAATTAATTTAATTGTGGCAAATGCCTTTAATCACTTTAAAATAGGCTTTAAGAGGTATGAGGATTATTATCCAGAATTCTTGGGACCTGAATCCTCGTTTAATTTTCCAAGCTATGTATGAATGAAGCAAAAACAAAGTCATCTATTTTGGAATGTAATATTTTATTTTTAACTTTTCAATCTCAAACTCCAATTAAACACTAAGCGCAGCAGATAATGTCTATATATTTTATATATATTTATATGCAGTACAACAGATATATAAAATCCAGAAAACAGAGCTGTAATACATTAGGGCAGGCTTGGCCTGCTAATATCACTCACAAGACTATTATTGCCAGCTAGGCACCAATTTCCAACACACAATATTTATTTTAAACATTTAGCTTCGGAAAAAAAAAAAAAAGACAAAAACACCCATTTTCTCCCCCAAGTTTCATGCAAGAAAATAAAATATATATAGTAACATAGTTAATTACAAAATACATTTGATAGTTTTTCTTTTTAAATGGATGTATCCTTCATTCCCGTTGATAGAGACGTTGACACTAAGCATCCACCAATCTAATTCATGACAATTGGTTGTAACTGGGGATCTGTATAGCTGAATACCTGTGTTCTTGAAGGCAAACAGTTGTAGAGAGAAACTGCGGGAACCTATCAAAGGAGTGTCAAATCTCCTGGTTTTCAGGATAAATCCGGTGTTTCTGTTTTATAGCTATGTACAGAATTACCAATAAGTCTTTATGAAAACAAAAGGGTCAGTGAATATTGTGATTTACAAACCAGTGGAAATAACTTCGGCGCATATACAGGCAGACTGTAAATCCCTATTTTTGGGAGAATTTAGCTTGCACATTGTAGGTGTTAGACATCTAGCAGTAGCACCGGCTGAAGAAATGAAAGCATGTTTACAGCACAGATAAACAGCAAGAGGCAATAAGCTAATTAAAGTGATCCAAGACACCCAAGCATTAGGAGATGTAGCAGCTCACAGTTGCTCTTGCTTGGATCATGTAACAGTGGTGGATGTGAGCGATAAGTCCCTTGCTACCAACATGTAGCTCTGGCTGCACCAATTATTAAACATGTAAAGTTGTAGCTTATTGCATAGGGTTTGGGGGAACAAAAGGTTTGCCTTTGATGCATTGAACAAAAATCTTGCATATTTACTTCCTATTTGGTCTTTGACCCGTCAAATTGAAACCTCTCCCCTCGAATAAAAAGAAAAAGAAATGAGTTAGCATCACTATTGTGCGTGTGGCATGGCAACACTGCAGCTTACTTACTGTGCAATTAAATATACATATGCTACATTTAAGTTTTCTTTCCCAAATTGGCACATTTGCAGCTTTTAATCCAAATCCTGCTCCCGTAACACTAAACTGCTACTTCTGTCCATTTTAGGGATGCACCGAACCCCGAACCCTCATTTGCATATGCACATTTTTTACTTCCTTGTTTTGTGACAAAAAGTTACACATTTCTCTCCCTGCCCCTAATTTGCATATGCAAATAAGGTTGGGGTTTGGCTAGGCAGAAGGATTCGGCTGAAAAAAAGGCAGAATCCCGAACCTGGATTCGGTGCATCCCTAGTCCATTTATCTATAACCCTTATCCAATGTCTCCTGCCCGGCAGCTCATATGATGCAAAGAACAAGCTGCAACTAGATGTACAGAGAGAACGCTTTCACAGCATGGGAAAGAAACTGTAGACCCCTATAAAAAGCACCATTATTTATAATATTTAAGAAATCATAATGTAAATCTTTCTTAATGAAATTCTTGTTTAAATTACAAAATTATCAATAAGAACATATGGTATAAACGAACAATAGCTTCTTTCATTTGTACCGGACTCTGAGAATTATTAAGCATTCCTGCTTTTTTCAAATTAATAAACACTTACATATTACAAACTTTATTTACTTGTTCTTCTACGATAAGCTGCGTAAAGGGGCATTTATAGATTTAAGATTGCCAAGAATGTTTCTTAAATGAATATACAATATGAGTGCACATGCAATCAAAATGTAAAATTAAGTCAAATAGTATACTGTACGTTTCAAAGAAACTATTTATATGCCAAAATGCCCAAATGATTAAAAATAATATATCCATATCCAAGCTATCCATATTTAACCAACAAAATGTACAGAGCATCCTATTCTTATAATAAACCAATTAACTTCCATGGCTTGACAATGCCTGATATAGAGATCCTTAATGCCCAGACAGGAATCTCACATTCACTCAGATGAGTGTGTAGAATTTGCCTGTTACAAACACTGCTGTGTAAATGACGGCAATTTTTCCCTCTATGGTATGCCTACGAATCCTTTGGTTAACATGCGACAAAGCATCAAATGTTACTATAGCGATATGAGGGGGTCATTACAATCCCCCAGATGAGCATATATATATATATATATATAGATATTACCTAGGTAAACACTGATAAAAAGCTGTTACACTATGGGAAATAATGTTTCCATTACATACATGTGGACCTTTATGGACAGCATAAGTACCCTCATATATCACTGTATGAAGCAGCTACAATGCCAAGACTCCTTCAGCCATGTTTTTTTTACATTATGCAGCTGTATCTCTGCAGTCTTTGAGTGTGTGAGTCGAATGGGTTAAATATGTCCATACTTTAACCATTATAACCCAAGGGAACAGCTTGAACACTTGACGTAGGTTCTATCAAACGAACAGTGCAAAATCAACCATCTGTAACCTTCGAACCCCCCCATAAAATCTGATTGGCTATCTACTCTCTATCGCAATATCTAATGTGCATAAGAACCGTTTCTCACGGCTATCGCATATGCCACAATTAGCAATCTGAAATAACCTTTTGCTCAACAAAAAGTGTCTTCTACAGGAGAATTAACTGTAGAAAGACATCAGAGCAAATAGATTTCTTCTGTGGCAGAAGGAAAGCGGGCGAGAAAACGGACCATCAGCTTCCAAGCCATCTGTAAAAGTGCAGCTTATCAAACTCTTAATGAACATGTATTTTATCCCAAATGGAACATCAGACAGAATCCAAAGCTTTGTTTTTAACTTGGACTCACAGCTGAGCCTGAAAATCCATCAATTTATGAACAAAGGACATTTCATCGATTAAATGCCTGGTCAATAAAGACATACAACCATGCTGTACACCTAGCTCTCTAAAAATGTCAAATTTCTAACACTTCATTGATATATCAACTCTTCAAATAAATATTTCCATTTACGGTTATAATTCAATTACATTTTCTAACGTGATCTAAAATAGCTGTTCTCTGAGTCGGAGTAATAACAATAATAATTTGCAATGGCAAATCCTGATCCTGAATCCTGAAGTTAAAAGCTAATATGTCTAATGATTAAATACAAAAAGTGCACAGAAATTATGTATCTTATTCCTTTTGTGGAATCAGTGGAGGATGGATGGAAAAGTGCAATCCCTCAGTTGAAATAGGAGCCACCTACTATGCACACTTTTATTAGATTTATGCACCGTTGTGCCAAAAAGGATCAAGGTTAAAAAAAAGTGCATATCTGGAAAATACAAATGCGATTACTGTAAAACAAAAACAGGAAATACAGGTTTGTTTCCTTTAAGGTTTCTTGTCTATTTCAAAATCATTTGCAGCTTCCTGGATACAATCTTTGTCCCATGTAAGATTTTTTCTCTCTTGCCATCCACAAAAAGAATATGCATTTATTTTAAAAGGGATCTTTATCAAAGTCCCTTAACGCAATCACTACATATACTATGAGCACTGAAACCAGTACTGTCCACAGTGAGTTGGTTTATCCACTGTACAACATTATGATGGAATACAGAGAATGCTATAAAAACCCCGGCGGGATGGAGGCCATAGAAATATATTGGAGGGCCAAATCTGGCCCCTAAAACCAACAGTTCGACAGCCCTGTTATAAACCAATGTAGAGCATCACTAGCAACAATCTTTTTGTAATTCAATCTGAGATTCAGAGAGTCAGTTCAGGCAACATTATTAAGTTAGTGTGTACCTAAGGAACACAAGTCCACTGAGGACACCTGACAAACTGGAATTGGGTAAGTAGATGTATGTCATCGACACCAACCCTATGTCCTGTTCTAGTGCCCAGTCTGCACCAAAATCTACCTTGTAATGCCAGGATCATTAATCTGCAAAGCGTGTTTTGGAAAACTCTACAAAATAATCATTCAGCATTCGAAAATTAAAATGCACACTCTTTCTTCAGTTAACATGAAAAGTACTCCCCACCTTCATTCTCCGGCCCCCCCCTAATTTTATCTTTCCATTTCCCCTTTTTCTGTACCCACTCTCTTATTAAAGCACTGACAATAACCTTATTACTGGCTTTATTATTAAAGTGAATAGTCCTTATTTGTACTTGTTGTGGATATTGTATGGCCTTTTTATTTATAATCTTCATCAATGTACGTTGTCAGTTGTTTAAATTCAATAAATAATTTAAAAAGTTATATAAGTTACTTGGCCATTTCAACTAAACCAGCAAGATGGCAACCCTCCAGTACAGGATAAAATAAGCAATGGCAAGACAAAAGGAACTCAGGCATCTCCTTGACAAAAGTTGAAATTTAAATTGGGCTTCAATATGCCTAGATGTGGACATTTTTTTTTTTTTTAAATCAAGATGCAAAACCGTTGCATATTGTGCTCATTTCAGTCACCTTGAAGTGGGTCAAGGACCTTCTGCATGCCACCCTTCATCTAGCCACATGACACTGCTGAATTGCAGTAAAAGCACCACTGGCAAATATAATAAACCAGACTTACCCCATGCTATTTTGTACCTAAATTAAACAAAAAAAGTATCAGGAAAATATTTATGGTTCAGAAACAGATACCTTGCATTGGGAAGCTGAGGAAGTTTAATTTGCATGAATATCCTAGTCGTATGCAGCATTTAGGGGATAAAGAAGGAACATGCATGGAAGAAAATATTTAACTGTTGAGAAAGGATAGGCAAGAGTTAGCACCAGAATAAAGCACCGGGATGGGAGTTTGAGTCCTGCCAGGACTTGTACTAGCTTTTTCATAACTGAAGTATTTAAACTACATTAACTCAATCTGCAGTGAACCATTTCGAGTTTGTTTTGTCTGAAGAAAGCTGGGAAAACTATTTAAACTACTAAGCTGCCACACACAGGCTAATGATTGGCCAGGAAGGTTGAAAAAGTTCATTGTCAGACAGGGCACTGACAATGACCACCCCTGGTATGTATATGGAGTCATCAGCAGACCTCTAGCAACAGAATGTATCCAGTTATCCAAAGAGATATGTATAATATAACAAGGATCTATGCAGAAGTTAATTCGCGTAAGATCCAAACACTAAACTTGGGAGATCACTAGACCATTGGCCTCTGTATGGGCAGCTCTCAAATGTTCCCCAAATTAACACGTGGAAATGGCAAAGCCTGTTACGATGTCCGATTTGTTCCAAGACCCATTTTCCTAGTGCAGTAACCCATAGCAACCAGAGATTTGCTATTAATATTCAACCTGCCATAGATTAATTAAAGGTAATTGCTAATTTGGTGCTCGCACCCTTGGCCAAAGTTTCTCAGTTAGAACACTGAACTCCAATAATGACTTGAATCAAATAATGAAAACAGCAGTGCCATAAATATTCTGCCAAGACTTATGAAATGTATACAATTTGTATCAAAGGTGTAGTATGGCACTTACAGTTAGTTCCATAAATCTTTGGACAGAGACAATATTTTCTAATTTTGGTTCTGTACATTACAATGAATTTTAAATTAAAAAACTCAGATGCAGTTGAACTGCAGACTTTCAGCTTTCATTCAGTGGGTTGAACAAAAAGATTGCATACAAATGTGAGGAACTAAAGCCTTTTTCTAACACAATCACTTCATTTCAGGGGCTCAAAAGTAATTGGTCAATTGACTTAAAGGCTATTTCATGGGCAGGCGTGGGCAATCCCATCGTTATGTCATTATCAATGAAGCAGATAAAAGCCCTGGAGTTGATTTGAGGAGGGCGTTCTTGTATGGGGAAGATTTTGCTGACAACATGCGGTCAAAGGAGCTCTCCATGCAGGTGAAACAAGCCACCGAAAGCTGCAAAAACAGAAAAAAAAAACGTCGGAGAAGTTGCTACAATATTAGGTGTGGCAAAATCTACAGTTTGGTAAATCCTGAGAAAGAAAGCACTGGTGAACTCAGCATGCAAAAAGACCTGGATGTCCACGGAAGACAACGGTGGATGATCGCAGGATCATTACCATGGTGAAGAGAAACCCATTTACAACAGCCAAACAAGTGAACAACACTCTCTAGGAGAAAGGCGTATTGATATCCAAGTCTACCATAAAGAGACTGCATGAAAGTAAATACAGATGGTGCACTACAAGGTGCGAGCCACTCATAAGCATCAAGAATAGAAAGGCTAGATTGGACTTTGCTAAAAAAAAAACATCTAAAAAAGCCAGCACAGTTCTGGAAAAACCATTCTTTGGACAGATGAAACCAAGATCAACCTCTACCAGAATGATGACAAGAAAAAAGTATGGAGAAGACGTGGAACAGCTCATGATCCAAAGCATACCACATCTGTAAAACATGGCGGAGGCAGTGTGATGGCTTGGGCGTGCATGGCTGCCAGTGGCACTGGGACACTAGTGTTTATCTCTGATGTGACACAGGACAGAAGTCTGCAGTTCAACTGCATCGGAGTTGTTTCATTTAAAATTCATTGTGGTAATGTACAGAACCAAAATTAGAAAAAAAGTTGTCTCTGTCCAAAGATTTACGGACCTAACTGTAACTGGACTAGGGTACTGCGAACCTCCTTATATTAAATGGTAGCCACTAATATATGCCCATCATTTTGCATTTATATTGAGATTAATATTTTAAATAAATTATTCAAGATTTCAGCTTTTTATAGCTTAAGCTTCTACACTTTTAAAGAAATATATTGAATAACAGATACTGAAGTACAAATGGCAGTGGCTTTTTGCAGCTAAATCATTGGTTATGATTTTAAATATATATGAATTTCCAAGATTTATATATATCTATATATATATATATAGCTGCAATTTCATTCAGATGCCACAATTTCACATGATATTAAAGTAATTCATGATGGCTGGCATTTTCTTTACTGCACAACCGTTCTACTACTCCCACGAGCCACTGTTTCAAAATACATTTGATGTTAAATGTGTTTTTCTTGCCCCTCAAATGGCAAACAATGGATAGGGATGCAGTAAGGTCTGTGGTTTTAGATAGAATTGTATAAAGACAGCTTTTGGGATAGGATTGTGCATTGTGTTTTTGTCTTTTTTTCCCCTGTCCTCCTTATAAATGTTACAGAAAAATGTAATTTACACACAAAGAAATGTAAGCACCAATATTACATTTTAAGGGTAGCACCTATCAAATATAGACCTCTTGTGGAAAGGGTGACGTAGCTTCAATTGGTATGAGTGAGTGAACCTTTAAATATCAGGGCCCATATCCTCCATGCTCTTCTTACATGAGAGGCTCTCTCTTTCTGTTCTTATTTGCTGGTAGCGACTTTCTCGAAGTCTTGAGCATTGCAGAATTCCTTTATGGTGACGGTTAACAAATTGCTAGTGACATCTGTCACCACTACGTTGGAGCAAGGAGACATGTCTGGACGCCAGTCCCCTGCCTCCTCATCAACATCAGACTCTTCAGGTTCTCCTTGACTACGCTTGCTTGCAGAAGACTCTGGGGGGATTGACAGATCCAAGGCCTCAGACTCACGCCAGTCTGGAACAGCAGGACTGAGGGTCTCAGGCATAAGCTTGGGAGGGCGGTCATCAGATGGTGCAGGAGAGGGGCACCCAGAAGTACTAGAACTGTCATCAGCCAGGCCTTCTTGGGTAGCTTCATCACCATCTTTAGCCCCTTCAGGACCACAAAGTGCTGGATTGTTATAAAGAGAAAATGCCCCGTATTTAAGATGGCGTATCTGATTGCGAAGCATACTTTCACTATACTTTTTACTTTTACCAATCACCCTATTTCGGGAGGGAATTTTTGGGCGAGCCAGAGGAGCCTTTGTCCCTTTGTCTATGACTTTGAGGTTAAGGATGATGCGATTTCTTTTTGGCTCTCTAGGCTTGGCCTTGCGGTTGATGATGCGCACCGTTTCAGAAAAAGGTGAAACAGGGGGGCGCATACCAGAGCCTGTTCCAGATGGGGCAGTGGGATCTGGGCGAGGGAGCGGACGACGAGACATACTATGGCAGCGGCGGATGTCTTTTTTTAAACGATGAACTGCTGCACTGGAGTGCAACTTTGGAGAGGGACTGGACCCAGGCTTCATGGTGAAATGAACATCGCTCATTTGCAGGGCATCAGTCTGTGCTCTGGCCTGTTAATAATGACATTACAAAAATGCATCAACAGAAATATTACTATAGGTATTTAACTAAAGACTATGATTATTTGCTAGAAATGTAACAAAGACTTTAATTCAAGTGGATTAAAACTTGGAATTTGGTGGAAAATATTAATTATTTGTTCATCTGAGCAAACGAAGAAATCACAAATATGCACACTATTCTTTAAAGACTTACAGATTTCAGTTAAAGGGGATATGAACCTCAAGACGGGACCATTTTATCTTCCTCTGAGTAAAGTTGCAACACTGTTTTCATATATCTTTACAATAATTGTAGGTTGTATTTTTTATATATGTGCTTCCCTGTGTTTGAATGCTGGAGTGATTAAAAATGTATACAGGATTCGGATAATGATCATCCTTGTATTCTTCCCATTTCACAACTTTCTATGCTTTTGTGTTGCGTGCTAAATTAGTGAACCTTTCCTGAAATTTTAAGCACAAATGAAATACTGTCTGTGCCCTCCTACTGGCCTTATAACACATTGTGTCATTGCGGACATAACACATTATATGACCACTAGTTTCTGCTTGTCAGCTGCAGAGCAGACAAACACATTTTTTGATATCCTCATAAAACTGATATAAGTTCAAACATGACTCACTTGCCCTATTTCAATATAACTGAACCCCAATTGGTGGACCTGTATCAATTACACCCATAGGTGGCATATAAAAATAAGACAGAAAAGAGGAAAAAATTGTATAACGGTACATAAAGCAGAACAAAGCAAGTCGTAGAGGTCAATGAAAGCCCAATATCCCGAAGGGTGGCGATCTGTACGCCAAACCCCAGTTCCACAGTGATCCAGGAGCAGAACTACTGGGGGTGCATCCGGGCCCATGCTCCCTTGGGACCCTTTGGACACTTGTGTAGATGCAAATCCTCGCTGAACACGGTGAGTGTGTGGGAAGACTGCTCTGCCTGCAACTGAGCCCTGTTTATAGTTATATTATTGCAGTGATCCCTTTTGCTAAATTTAAATCTGAGGCTGGTACCCCTCTTGCTGTATCCAAGGGTCCAATACAGAGATGTGGGCACAGTGCATGCAAAAGCATGTGAATCTTTGCTCCTGGCCTGGCTCATCAGTGCACAAGCATTAAGCTCTTGGGACTACATTTAAAAAGCACAGGCAGAATTCTGCCTACTCTCCCTATAAGAGCAGCAACTGGGTCAGCACAAGAAAAAGGGACACTTACCTGGGATTCAGGATAAGCAAATAGGTCAACTTTTTATGTTCATCCTCTAATGTTTATTAGGAAGTGTGCATTTCCATTTTAATCTCCATTAGACAATATGAGTTGACATTCTTAATTACCTTCAGCAGGAATGTTTTTGGTTTAGGGCCTCGTTTCTTCGGTCCATAAATTTCCTGTTCCCTCTCCCTGTGTGTTTAAAAGTAAGAACTCTATTAAGGAAGGTGGAACACAGAACACAAAATTTTGCTTAATGTGTTTCATACAGGTCAGGGCTGCTGTATTTTTTGAAGTGAAGAACTGAAGAATACCTTCTTTTAATTCCCTACATATAGCAGATATGCCCCCAGAGACTTGGAAGATAAGTTGAACCAGTGGTAAACTATACGGTGTATCCTGAACCTTAGCGAAGCTTTACAGGTCTAGTTCCAACATTTTCCTTACTGGCAGAGATATCAGCAGTAGACCAGAAGACCTCTTACTGTGAGCACAAGTATATGTAATCTGTTGCATACACAAAACCCTATCCACTATCAAAGAGCAGTGGGCTCATTTATTAACACTATTTGCTACTGGAAACAGCACTAGTGCAAGTTAGCACCTATAAGTTCTTTGTTTCACATTCTAACTTGCAGTAGAAGGTTCAAAACGTAGTGCTGGCTTCTACCGACACCGGTAGTCATACAACCTATAGTCATACATTAGCCCACTTGTTTCCTATAGCTTTAGGGCAATGCTTTGATAAAACTATACAAGGCAAGTAAGGGAGAGAACAGAAATATTCTTACTTCTGCTCAAAAGCTACAATAAGGCGGGAATCCAAGATATTCTCTTCTGGCTCCCAAGTGCTGTATCTGCAATAGAACACACATATCAGAAACGTTTATAGCAAAAACATAACATCTACCATAATGACAGAACTACTTATTCTATATTTGCAGCATCTAATCCATATACCTATATAATGACCAACTTAGTAGGTGGCCCAAAAAATCTTACAACTATGGAGAGGCATTACCACCCATATTCAGCTTGTTAGGCTGTAAAATACATCTGACCGTGGCCCTGTCAGTTCAGTTTAGGCAAGACTTAATGCACATGGGGCTTGCGAGTATGCATTTCAATGCTGAAACCCACTCTGAGTGTCCGGCCCAATGCAGAAGCACCAGGTGCAGTCACATAAGGAGGCTGATGCCAGTGGAGGGGCTGATTTTTCTATGTTTCTCCACAGGCCAAGAATTAGCCCCATGTGGCATTAGCTTAAGGCTTATAGGAATTATAGTTGATGTCTAGAGTGGAGGATAGGTAGTAAAAGCATGGTGACTTCACTCCTTTGTGTTGCAAATGATTGCCGACATTCCCCCTCTTGGACATGTAGGGTGCTGCAGAGTACCTCCCCTGAGATCTGCTCTTTATAAAGAAGGTCTCTTCCACTAAGCCCAGTTGTAAATGCATATGGGTATTTAGGAGTTTTTTTATAGATATCATATAGATAAGTACAATGTTTGGTCAGTAGTGGTCACACAGGGCTAAAAATTCCTATCAATGATCTAGTAATCTGAGGCTGAATGACTAGGTACAGGATAAAACAAGGCTGTTAGGAAAAAGATATATCTGAACCGGGTAACATATTGAGCTGTTATGATAATATGGGTTAGAAAACACGATAATGTACAATATTCGGTGCGTGTATGGTGGGAGACAAGTTGACCGATATCAGCAGAAGACTTTGCTCGTCAATCGGGCTGGCCCGGAAAATTTTGATTGGGCGCCTTTGAAGGCACCCGAACATCGGCCATTGTTAGTGCTAAATTGCCAAATACAGGTAGAATTCTATTGTTTCTACCTGTATATCCGGCCATTCAGCTTTACAAGTGTGTATTGAAAACAATTGATATTTCCTGGAAAGAGTTTTTCTAGGAAAGATTGTAATTGTAATATCTATGGCCACCTTAAGGCACTTAAGTGGGTACATCACAGGTACTGATTCAAGACCTATAGGTCATTAGAACAGGGTACCAGAATCTTAATACATAATGCATGGCACATTCATGGGCAAACACTTTTTGACAAATTCTGTTAAAGCTAGTCTGCTGAATTACTCCAAATACTCCCCATCTGTTTTTGACCAATGCTGTGTCAACCTATTTATAACTATTGAAACAAAACCTCATCCTTCCCATTAGACAACTGCTCTAAGAAAAATATGGTGAAATGCAACCTGATGCCAAGGTTTGGAAAATGGACCAAAACCCACAGAGACAACGATAGATATAATTAAGTCTTCTGTAAAGTTGATCTGGGGTAGAAGGAAGTTATCAGAGACAGTCCGGCATATTTACTTAAGGGTGAAAAGTGTGATTCCCCTCAACATCGCCAAGAGAAAAACAAGTTTTAGAAAATTAACTTTGCAGTGGTAAAAATTCTCTTTGCATTGGAGTAAAATCACAGCTCTTCTCCAGTGAATATTCTCCAATTTACTAAAAGCACAAGAAAATATTTTTGCCAAGAGAAACTTCTCCAGGTTCAGGCTGGCAAACTACCATTATAAAGATGGAGCAGCCACTTTTGAATCTCATAGTTTACTTTACCTCCTCCATGCTAATTTTTCCATGTCATTTCTTCATGGTAAAAATTCTGTAGAGAATTGTCCCCACTACAATGGTATAGGGGAAATATATGGGTGGAGAGCAATCACCAAATTTCTCTTGAAAAATTGTACTTGTAATTTATAGTAGATAAGAGCTATACTGTGAAAATACACTTGGCAAACTGGGGTGAAAGTTAGTGGAGGAGAAAATACACACTTTTGTAAATGTGCCCCAGTGTCCTTGAGAATGCCCTACCTACATGTGACTGAGCAGGTAGATATGGGTAGGTCAACAATACAATTCATGGACATATAGAATTAAAACATGACCCAGCCAAAACAGCCTGGCAACCAACAGCTGAGAAAACATCGAGAAATCTTTTTGTAGAAAAATGGCAGACGGATGAAATGCCTGTCAATGGTAATGGGTGCCCTAATCTGCAATACGGGTATGGGATCCCTTTTTCAGGAGACCCGTTACCCAGAAAGCTCAGAATTTCGAGGAAACCATCTCCTCTAGACTCCTTTTAAATCAAATATTTCGAATTTCAATCAATTATTTCCTTTTTCTCTGTAATAATAAAACAGTACCTTGTACTTGATGCCAACTAAGCTGCAGAAATTCACGCTGGTGGCAAAAAATCCTATTGGGTTTATTCAATGTTTTAAAGATTTTTTTTAGTACACTTAGGGGCATATTTATTAAGGTTCGAGTTGTTTATTCCACGAAAATTCAAATATTCAAATTGTATTTTTTGGTCAAAACTCACATTTTCGGGTAACAAAAACAAAAAAAACCCTCGAAACGATTTTTTTTTAAAAAAAAATGGAATATTCAAGATTTATTATACCTCGACCCTAGAAATAGCTTGAATTCGAAATTACACCACCTAAAACCTGTTGTGGTTCAGTAGAAGTCACTGCCAGTGGTCCCTGGAACCATTTCAAGAGGTTAACAGCCTGCTTGATGTTCGAGGGTTTTCCCCAAAAACTCGAATTGAGAACTCTATTTATTCTATTCGAGTTTTTTTCTGCCGAAAACTCGATCAATCGGTACTTGAACTCGCAGAATCAGTTCCCTTTCTAGTTTTTTCTTAAGTAAGATACCATTCGAGTTTCGAGGTCATTCTAGGTTAAAAAAATCTAGCACCTTTGATAAATAACCCCCTTAATGGTCTATGATGGGGGCCCCCCCAACTGTTTTTTTACCTGTGAACCACATTCAAACAGAGTTGGGGAGCAACATAAGCATGAAACATGTTCTTGGGGTACCAAAAAAGGCTGTCATTGGCTATTTGTTAGCCCTTATGTGGATTGGCAGCATACAGGAGACTCTACTTGGCAGTATAGCTGGTTTTCATGCAACCAAAGCTTGCCTCCAAACCAGGAATTCAAAGCACCTGCTTTGAGGTCACTGGGCCTCATGTTGCTCATGAGTCACTGGGTGGGGACCAATGGTCTATGGTGATGCAAATTAAGAGACCCTTATCTTGAAAACCCCAGGTATAGAAGATTTTGGATAACAGGTCCCACACCTGTATTTGATAGCAATATATTTTTATGCCAACATATGTACATTTCATAACCAGGTCCAGGTCTCAGGTTGTTTGCTAGATTTTTGTTCCAACGTCAAAAGGTTCAAGATTCAGGGCTGTCCAAATGGAGGTGGCACTATTTTTACGATCTCCTATATTTCTATGGGCTCCCCAGATTGTTCATCATAAATTTGACATAATCCAGCCAACCAACATGTAGTACGGCAACTAATTGCATATAGTTGGACAGAAACAGGTATTAAAAATACTCAACGGGGCAGTACTTACATTTTTGCATGCAGATAATTGTTACTAAAGTAACACCGTGATATGGAGGCAGTACAATGACCGTACAATATATTCAACAGTGATAAAAGAAACTTTTTAGTCAAAGTAGAACCCTACCATTCCCACCAGCATGATCTGACGTGATTTAGTCGAAAGTGCATGCATTCAAAAGAAGGGATAGATAGTGGGAGTCCCACCGCCCTACGCCCACCCCAAAATTCTCCAAGATGTAAGATATGTAGAGGCACATTTATCAAAGGTCAAAATTTCGAAATCCTGTGAATTTTTCTTTAATAAATTCAAATAAAATTCGATTGGGGGGTTATTTGATAAAAAAAAAATAGAATTGCTAAAACTCTAACTAATAATACCGACCCAAAAACTCAAATTGAATTTGAATAAAATTCAACTAAACTCGAATTGAGTTTTTTCTACAAAAAAACTCGAATGTCAGGAAGGCTAGTAACACCTTCAAATTGGTCACTGGTTTTCTCCTATTGACTTATACATGAACTCAGCAGGTTTTAATTGGCGAATAGTTGAATTCTAATTTTTAAAGGGGGCAAGGTTTGATACATTTTTGATAAAATTGAATATCTAAAACTTGAATGAATATTACTGACCCGAAAACTCAAATTAAATTCGAATAAAATTCAACTAAACTCTACAAAACTTCTACAAAAAAACTCAAATGTCAGGAAGGCTAGTAACACCGTTTTAGTTGGCGAATAGTTGAATTCAAATTTTTAAAAGGGGCAAGATTTGATAAATTTCGAAATTCTAATTCAAATTAAAATCGAGTTTGGATTATACACAATTCGAATTCGAGAGTTTTGACCATAAAAAAATTCGAAAATTCAAATTCGAATTTTCAATTCGACCCTTAATAAATAACACAATTCCCATTCGGCTTCAGTTTTACACTCCAACGCAGAATCCCTCTCATGGCAACTACACAGAACTAGGAATGCACCGAATCCACTATTTTGGATTCGGCTGAACCCCCGAATCCTTTTGCGAGAGATTCGGGAGAATACCGAACCAAATCCCTGTGCATCCCTACACAGAACTATGGTTAATTATTAGTTGGGACACCTGCTCCTGAATATCTTAGATTTGTATTATTTTCCCTTGTTTAGCCCTTATTAAAGTTGTGCTAAGGGGGCAGGACAGATGGCTTTGTAAATAGCTGCAGCTGGATCAAGGGTGTTACAGTGGCGGCAAAAAGACTCTATAATCAGGCTGTTTTCTTAGAACTAAAGCAGAAAAAATTCTTACTGCGTGGGAGTTATCAATCATTATGACATGGAGGGGAAATGCTAACTACTTGTTCACGTAAATAAAAGTTCAGGGGTGGGAGAGTTTTAGTAACCACAGCAGAAAAATATAATTGAAACCATCTGAAAAAAAAAAACATTTGCTTTTATCTGATGAATCAGTCTAGCTAAAGACATATGGACAGTGTACCCCATTAAGCAAAAACAAGAAACAATCAACCCCTGCTTTTTACATATGAAATCTCAGTACACTCATAGCTGGCCTCGATATGATGGGGAGTTTTTATGCATGGGCAGGTGTGAGTTATACATGGCATATTGTGGTTTGTGGAACTTTCAGAATGCCTGATAACATCTCATTTCGGGTAGCAAATTACATTAAAACCGAAACTTCAGATTTTATTAGAATCTCTGTTGTGACATGGGAGGGGGGGTTGTATTGTGGGTGCAAACAATGTATGACTTTCATTACTAATGAAACATTTTATTTTTTAAGTATATTCAAACTATATGTACTTATTCTTGTACAGATATTCCAGTATGCATATGCTCTGACAACAAGATCCATAGAAGATACAGGTATGGGACGGTTATGCAGAACACTTGGGACCTGAGTTTTTCCGAATAAGGGATCTTTCTGTAATCTGGATCACCATACCTTAAGTCTACTAAAAAAAAAAAAAAAAATAATATACATTTAACCCATTGGAATTGTTTTGGATCTAGTAAGGATTAATTATATTTTGGGTTCAAGTACAAGCTACTGTTTTATTACAGAGAAGAAGAGAATCATTTTTAAAAATCTGAATTATATTGATTATAAAGGACTGTAATTCTAAGCTTTCTGGATAACTGGTTTCCGGGTAACGGATCCTATACCTGTATTTATTTTGTGCAATTTTGGACATTCTTACCCTACTTTGTCCTCTACATTTACACAGATGGATTTTTGTGTAGAAAGGACTAGTCTTACAATGAGGTACATTACCATAATGCGGCTCAACATTTCCCCCTCTCACACATACAAGCAATGCAATCATAATAATGCTCCCTACATTCAAGAAGTTGGGACCTTGCTGCCATTATGCTGTGTATTGTGGCAAAATGAGACAATGGCACAGTAAAGCTTTGGTAACTATGAAATGGCAAATGTTCATTAAAAGAAAATATTTCAATTTGTGTAAATTACAGGGGAGGGGTTTCAAAATACAGAGTACATTTTGCCAGTGGCAGAAACCAGTGTTAACCCATTAGACTTTTGTATTCAATAGCCTACTACATTGGACTGAACACAACCAACTGCTTGTTACTATGGTTTCTAATTTAGAGAAAAGGGACTTATGTTTTGCCTCAAGGACTTCTTTCTGTAAATGAAATGCTATTTGTACCCTTTGGATTTCAAATCAGGAACTGGAATACTCATGGTGTTATCTGCCCTTGGACAATTAAAATAAAGACAGAAAGTGCACATACATACACATCCAAGCCATTCTTAAAGGCATCCGTTTTTCTGCGTTCAACCACAGGGGAGCGCAGGAATAGACGCATTACATTTTTTCCAATGGGGCTGTACTCACACAGGCAGGTGTAGGCGCCGACCGCAAGAAAAATGCAGCATGTTGTTTCTCAACCTGCGTTCGGCGCCTACACGCGCCTGTGTGAGTACAGCCCCATTGGAAAAAATGTAATGCGTCTATTCCTGCGCTCCCCTACGGCTGAACGCAGAAAAACGGAACGCAGGGGAGCGCAGCTTCAATCGCTCGTCAGTAAGAGCCCTTAAAGAAAAATCCCAACACACTGCCATTTAGTGTATAACTTGCATTTATATTATTTTTGCCAAAGTGCATAACCTTGCATTTATCAACATTGAACCTCATTTTCCAGTTTGCTGCCCAGTTTTCCAATTTAGACAAATCACTCTGCAAAGTGGCAGCATCCTGCATGGAACCTATAGTTCTGCACAATTTAGTATCATCTGCAAAAAATAGAAACAGTACTTTCAATGCCCACCTCCAGGTCATTAATAAACAAGTTGAAAAGCAAGGGACCTAGTACAGAGCCCTGCGGTACTCCACTAACAACACTGGTCCAATTAGAAAATGTTCCATTTACCACCACTCTTTGTAGTCTATCTTTAAGCCAGTTCTCTATCCAGGTACAAATACTATGTTCCAGGCCAACATTCCTTAATTTAACCAGTAACCTTTTGTGTGGCACTATATCAAATGCTTTAGCAAAGTCTAAGTAAATCACATCCACTGCCATCCCAGAATTGAGGTCCCTGCTTACCTTCTCATAAAAAGAAATGAAGTTAGTCTGGCAAGATCTATTACGCATAAAACCATGCTGGCACAAACTCATAGTATTATGATTTGCTAGAAAGTCAAGTATCTTATCCTTTATTAACCCTTCGAAAAGCTTTCCTACCACGGACATCAGACTAATTGGCCTATAGTTTTGAGGCTGAGAACGGGATCTTTTTTTGAATAGAGGCACCACATTAGCAATTCGCCAGTCTCTCTGCACTATGCCAGACATCAATGAATCCTAAAAAATGACTAGGTTTAGCAATCACAGAGCTAAGCTCGCTAAGTACCCTGGGATACTAAAGGTTCCACATTTTTCTTCTCCTTTAGGGTGATGACACATGAGAAGATTAGATGCCCCACCATTAATTCCCTCTAGTGTGGCGACTATTCACCTACAAATGCTTTCCTAGCAGCTAATATGCCAATTGCCACCTGGGAACCATACGTTGTGTGAAGTTTCCTTGCAAGGGAACATTGGGCTACTTGCGGGAAGTTTACACTATTGCCACTAAAATTACGAGTGATGGAATACACTTAGCTGGTGCATCACTACTGTAAATAGTGGACATATCCAAATAAAAAGCATTTGTAATGCATATTTTGTACTCATTTATTGTAGTAAGTAAAATGTATGGAAAGTTAAAGAAATACTTACTTGATAGCCCAGCCTTTCCATTTCACCAGATACTCAATACGCCCCTATAAAACAGAAAAGAAAACCATACATTGACATTGGCTCTCATTGACAGATTGCTTTTTGTACAAAAGAAAGAGTTCACAAAACATGGACTAAAGATAAATTCTGTTTACCAGACTTCCTATATTTCTGTCTATATTCCCTATTAATAACATTGACAATAGACATCATTTTTACTGGGCAGGTCAAAAATACTGGCCAGGTGGCAACCATAGCAGAAAGTAAAAGCATCAGAATATCACTCTCTACATCTTACTAAAAGTTATCTCAAAGGTGAAAACCCCCTTTAATACACTTGGTATCTGCAATTGAGCTGCATTGTGGTTCTTTCTAACCAACTTTCTGACACATCCTTATCAGTCTTTTATACCAACAAATCTCTTGTGCAGTTCAACTTATTGTCAAGGTGTTTCAAGTTTACTACTACTACTATTCTGTTTTTCTTCATGTATACTCACTCTTTGGGAGACCTAACCAGTTCTTTTTGGAAAAGATGGAAAAGATGACAGAAGCACCATCCTGACACACTGCCCTCAACACTAAGCATTACAGGATGCACTACAGTTCCCAAGATACTACGGCTTCTGTCTGGGAAATAGAAAAATACAGCCAAGAACAAGTACCACTGCACTCTGGTGCTTGTAAGTGTTTGTATGTTAAAGGCAGGTAACTAGAGGTGTAGGTGTTTTCATTCTGAAAATATTTTTCCCCTTCTTTCTCTTAAAGGAGAACTAGCTTACTAGAGAAGTAGCTAGAAATCTTGTACATTATGTTTTGGGCTTCTGTACCAGCCCAAGGCAACCACAGCCCTTAAGCAGTAAAATCTGTGTCTCCAAAGATGCCCCAGTAGCTCCCCATGTTCTTTTCTGCTGATTCACTGCACATGCTCTGTGCTGCTGTCACTTACTGAGCTTAGGGACCTACTCACAATATACAGTACACATAGAATAGAAATGTCACAATATAAGGGTGATTAGTAATTAATACAGATAATTACTACATGGCAGCACAGAAACCAGTGCAATTAACATAAGAGTTTAATAATCGGCCCTGTAGCTTCAACCTCATTTTCTGCTTGATAATTTGTGACGACCCCTAAGCTTAGCTTCTCAACAGCTGCTCAGAGCCCACTGAGCATGTGAGTGTCACAGACACTTTCCAAGATGGTGATTCCCTGTGACAAGTGTAAAGTCCTGGATCATTGCTGCCATTGAGAAACTGAAATTTAGGCTGATGCAATAAGATCAGTATTTAAAATATGGCATTTTTATCCATATTCATTTGTAGGGTTTGGTTCTCCTTTAAATCTGGTTTTCCCAACTCTGTTCAAGCCTTCTGCCAGACCTCACATAACATGGCAGCAGGTCAGGCAGTGGATAGAGCTGTTCCGGTGTTCAGACCCAGCAGGTAACTGTTGTGGAACTACAACTCTAGCTCAAACATTTTGTCTGGATGTCCCTTGCCTTAATTGAGCCCAAAGTTTATTCCGAGTATACACTAGCACTCGCTTCCATGAATACATAGGGGAGCAAGTAAGGTTCACCCAAAATCTGTGTGTAATGGATGTTCAGGCTGGAATATCAGGAGGAGAGGGAATAGGCATTCTCCCCAGCTGTCAGCACAGCTGCCTGGCAGTCACACCGCCCCCCCCCCAATACGCGCTTGGTTTAGGCAGGGGGACAGTTCGGAAAATGCGGGCGACAATTAACGCAGCAACTATTTCTGTTCCCCGCACCTGTTTGTACACAAGCAAGACGTATAAGCAGTTACATTACGGATAACAGGATTTGTCCTTGTTCTTTATCTAACTGCGTAAAGACGCCAAGCTCGCTGCTACGGCACAGACAGGTCGGCATTATTGTATGAGGTACACGCAAAACCTGTCTCCGCTCTATGATGCTCGCACTCTGCGTGCAAAGAGTTAACGCCTGCAAACCAGCGCCATTGCGATGCACAAGGGGCCTGTCTGGCCGGAGTTGACAGCGCAGCTACGAACGATGTAAACACAGGCGCTGGGGAGCCGGCCAGACAGTCTCTACCAAGCGATCCTTTCGTCGAGAGTCTCTCACCTTCCTAATACGCCTTTTCATGATCGACTCTGCGGCAAAAACCCGCTCCCCGACAGCAGACAGCTCCATGTTCAGCGCGCCCCCGGCAAAGACCAAGCAAACAGACAGCTCCTCCTTTCCCGGCCGCTGTCACCTCAGCTCAAACCCGCCCCCTACCGCTATTGTAGGATCCGCCTCTTTCTGCTGTCAACTTCTAGACCACGCCCCTCCGTGTGTCCTCTCTCAAACTGTTTCCTACCCAGAGGCAACCGCGCCTACTCATTTTTTTATGCCCCTCAAACATCCTTACCTAACCTGTATTCGGCTTCAAACAAAAAGCCTTATCCTCAACTTACTTTGTACTAAGTATCAGCAATAAAATGTGATTTTTATTTTAAACTGGTTCTATATACACTCTTATGTCATGTGTGACTTGCCTGTAAACTCCCCTGGATTCTCCAGAAGTAACCACATTTTCTACCCTCTCCCACAGACTCCCTAGACTCAGAGGCATTCCTCTGTGTTTTCTCCCCAGTTTCACGACAGTAGTAGCAAGGGAACCATTTATTGGCGCAAGAAGAGCCTGTGCAAAAGCTAGGGTTGCCACCTGTCCAGTTTTGACCCGAACAGTTCAGCTTTTGTGGACTAGATGAAATGCTTGGACCCGACACGTCGACAATGCGACTAAACACATGCGACGTGTCAGATGTTTTACAGAAAGCGGAAGTGAAGGAGAATCGCAGGAAACAACTACATTGATCCAACTGTCGGATGAGAACGCAGCATTGCTATATTTCAGAGCTTTCTGGATAACTGATTTCTGTAGAATAGATCTCATACCTGTAATTAATTGGGCTTAATCATCAAGCAGAATATAGCTAGAGATAGGGTTGCCACCTGTGTGGTTTTGAACTGGGCATAAACACTTTAAAACATTGCGAAAACTGGATAGAAATCCAGCCAGTTGCATCTAAGTGATGCAATAGCCTCACCCCAGTGTCGTAACTCCACCAACATCATCGTGCCCACCTGATGTCATCATGTCTATTCCTACATCACTACCCCACCCCCAATCCTATCTGTCCTGCCCCTCGTGTTCGGGTTTAGCCATCAGCAAAGGTGGCAACTCTAGCTCAAGCTCAGCAACATGGTTTGTGGTCTCCCAATAAGCCATGGCCACATTTATCGTTGGACGCTTACACACGACCCATTCCCCTGTTAACATTCCTTCTAGGGGGTTATTTATCAAATGTTGAGTGTTACAGTTGTTTTATATCTCGATTGAACTCACAACTTGAGTCTTATTTAAGAAAAAACTGTAATGGAAAAAACTCAAATCAGCGAGTTTAGGGTTCAGAACTACAAAACTGAATTGATTAAGTCTTCAGCAGAAAAATACTTTTTTCGATGGAAACCTACTGGAAAAAAAAAAAAAACCCATCATGAAGACTATTAACACCTTCAGATAGTTCAATGAACTTCTGTCATTGACTCCTACATGACTTTTAGATGGTGTATTTTTGTATTTGAGCTATTTCCAGGGTCGGAAATCTAGCGAAAAACTCAAGTTTTATTTTAACCTGAAAAATTGATTTTTGACCGAAAAATAACCTCAAAAACTTGGATTTTTGTGGAAAACAAACTCGATCCTTAATAAATCAGCCCCTTGATGTCATAGAATGAAACGTTTGATGCAAGGGATGCCACCTGCCTGGCTTAAATAAAGTCTTTTGTTTTTGACAAATAAGCCCCTTAAGGTATGATTGGTTGCTACTGGTTCTGCTCTAGTGCTATGATCATCAGTTAACTCCAATGTTCATAAATTTCCCTCGGATGGAACCAAATGGGGCCTCTCTAGTTGAGTCAGGCATTTGATAAAAGTTTAGGTCAGATGTATTATGAAAAGAGGAGAAGCATTTTACTGGGGGATAAAGAAACAAGCCTAGTTGGGTCAGGCATTTGATAAAAGTTTAGGTCAGAAGTAATTATGAAAAGAGGAGAAGCATTTTACTGGGGGATAAAGAAACAAGTTTGGGAAAGAAAACACTAAAGAAAATTGTATATGTATTTCATTTAAACTGTCCTGGTTTTACATCCTTAAATATAAAAGAAAGGGGCAGATTTATCAAAAGTCAAAGTGAAAATTAGAATTAAAAAAATTCGAATTTTGAGCTAATTTTTGTGTACTTCGACTAGGGAATAGTCCAAATACGGTTAGAATTTGAAAAAAAATTAAAAAACGTTGCTGTTTTAGCCTATGGGGGACCACCTAGAACCTATTTGGAGTCAATTGGTGGACTTTGAAAAATCAAAGGTTTTTTTTTTGAGGAAAACTTTGAATCGTACGATCCGAATGCGCTATTACTTTGACTCCTATGATTTGAATCTGATTGAAAATGGACCCATTTGATCGAAAACGGATCTATTCAGCCAAAAAAAATTTCGGTTGGTCGTTTTGAATTCGAATTTCTAAGTTTTTCAAATTCGAAATTCGACCCTTGATAAATCTGCCCCTAAATGTTTCAATGTTGTATGAATCTGAAATCAAAGCAGAGGCAGTTAAGTTAAGACTGCATGTGATAATGTACAAAGCTGACCCTGCTGAGACACACAGGCATATTTATGCTTGCTTCTGGACAGCCTCAGCATTAGCCCAAGTCATTACTCTAAATAAGATGTGTGTATTTAATTTGGCCAAAAAAAATATTTCTGGTTCTGTGATTGGGTCCCAAGATATTCTTACATCATGCACAGTTTTCAGCCCATTTTTTCTAAAGGAACCTAGAGAGCGTTCAGACATTCTTTTCTGGCACAGAACAATTGCAATGTCTGTAATTACATAAATGGCCAGTATTACATAAAAGGCATGTGAAAACTTTTATATCATGCACCTTTGTTGCCGTGTACCCCAGTTCTCCTACCTTGAAACAGACACAACGAGGCTGCCAATATTATTGTCAGAAGGGCAAATTTAACAAAATATTAGGTTAGAGCTCACCATTGAAAAATTCTGACACTTTCTATTCATTCCTAAAGGGATGTTTAGAAGTGTGTTTATCAAGTGGTGAATTGTAACTTTCATCCATTGATAAATACACAAAAATCTCATAGAAATAAATAGAATGTGGGAAAAATTTTCAATGGTGAGCTCTAATCTGATATTTTGTTAAATTTGCCCTTCTGACAATAATATTGACAAGAAACAAAATGCACTAGAGGTCACAAACTTTATTTAACAAGATCAGAACAGAAGAAACAGATTCCCTGACATTAAGCTCACACTGCAGCCATATGCTTGAATCTACTATAAATGTATTCAAATATTTTTGCCTTCATTCCCGCTAGCATCTGTCAATGACAAGATGCTTGGACCACTGGGTTGACTAAAAAAATGAGCTCGGCAGCCTAGAAATGGTGTGCACCAATGTAGGAAACCTTACTACATATGTTAAACTATATAAATTAGTGTGGGTTGGCCAATTGGTGAAGTTTTGTTTTGATCTTTTGCTATTAGTTTTTAAACCCCAAGGGTAAGGCCACACCGGGCATTTTGGGGAGATTTGGTCGCCTTGCGACTAATCGCCTCGTCTTTGCGGCCACCATTCTTCCCAAACACCTTCCCTCACTCTGCGCCGGCTAAAATGAAAAAAAAAAAAAACGCTGGCGCTAATCACACGCGTTGGTTCGTTTTCCGAAGTGGGAAGGCATTTGGGGAGATTGGTTGCAGCAAAGACGAGGCGATTTGTCGCCAGGTGACCAAATCTCCCCAAAATGTCCAGTGTGGCCTTACCCTTAAAGTAATGAAAATATTATGTACTGTTGGCAAATCTGTTTGCTAATACTATACTTTATATAAACCAGCTGCTGTGTAGCAGTGGTGGAAATTGATAGAAGGCTATATGGCACAGGTTAAATATTGGATAACAGATAACACCATTATGTTTTACTTAGCTTATCTGCTATCTGCTGTGTAACCTGAGCCTTTTCTAATTTGAATGGCTGCCCCCATTACTACACAGCAGCTTATTTATATAATCAAAACTAGTGTTTCTGACCACAGCAGTTTTACCTGTGCTGGGCAAAACTGCATTATATTTTTATTACTTTAAAACTTAAATGTTATATTTTACTTTACCTTTAAGGTTTATGTTGGGCCATTACAGTTCTGTACTTGCTCTAATCTCACATTATCCTCTCACCATTCACAGACAAAGGAATGTGGGAAACATATACAGTAAATACATAGTCTACTCATATTTCAGCTGGCTGATGGCATATTTAAAATATAGGCACAGTGCTAAATTTAATAAGTACAGAAATTCCAACAATGTTTGCTCTTGAATTGATGCAGATACACATTGCTTTCTGCTGTATTGTGGAAAAAAACTGTTCACAACACAGTACAGTTATGGGATCCGTTATCTGTAAAGCCAAAAAGCTGCAAACTATGGGAAGGCCATTTCTTTTAATCAAATAATTAAAAATTGTAAAACATTTTCTTTTCCTCTGTAATAATTAAATAGTACCTTGTACTTGATCACAAATAAGATATAATTAATCCTTATAGAAGGCAAAACAGTTCTATTGGGCTTGATTAATATTTTAATGATTTTAAGTAGACAAGGTTTGAAGATCCAAATTATGGAATGACCCCTTATCCAGAAAACTCCAGGTCCCAAGTGTTCTGGATAACAGGTTCCGTGCATGTATCTGAATCATTCATAAGAAAAAAAAAAATCTCATCTGCTGCTACACTATATAACTTTTTTGTTGTCAAATAGAGAACGTGTGATTTTTTTTAGATTATAACTGAATATTAGAAATTATAACAGGACAAAAATTAAAAATATATAAATCTTGCGAACTGTTTTGGAAATCGCACTGCAGTGGTCTCCCAGGCTTTTTTAAAAAAATATTATTTACTTGTTGTCCAATGTAAAGAACATGCTTAGCTACAAAATAAATGACTGTTTTTAGAATATGTATATATCTATATATAGCATTTTTATTTAATCAGCAACATTTTTCTACATAAATAAATGTCAAACAAGGATACAAAAATATAAGCAGACATATTTTCAATATTCTTTATACACGTTGCAACTTTGTCTTCCAAGTTTCCAGACCCTGGTTGCCTCCCAGCACAAATCCCCTACGGCTTTTCAGACTGGATTACCATTTTAGGGCTTAATTTATTTGCATTCAAAACTTTCACTAGTAGTGCATCTCTTGCTTACACAGAAGGTCAGGAAAATGTTATTAAATATCTCTTGTAACACCACATTTTGCATCCTTTAATGCAGACATTTTTATACAAAGTTCCATATTTTACATGTTTTAAGAGCTTAAAAATATGGACTGAGGGGTTTGAATCATTTTAATGAATTATTAGACTAATGTATTAGACTATAAAAACAATTTTAAAAGGACAATGACCAGGCAACAATACTTTGAAAAGTACTTCCATAAATATTGTGTTGTAAATGGCTGGTAATTGAAGAGTCTTCTCATATGCTGTAACTTCGTGCAACGGCATGCAACTCAACACAAGAAAGGAATGTCCTGTGATTTGAAGTATAAACTGATTTTCAGGGGGACTAATTAATATTAAAGCTGTTGCTCACCTTTAAATGAACTTTTAGTATGATGTCTTATTTTAAGATAATTTAATTCTTTTAAATTATTTGTGGTATTTGAGTTATTTAGCTTTTTATTCAGCAGCTCTTCAGTTTGCAGTTTCAGATTACCCTAGCAACCATGCATTTATTTGAATAAGAGACTGGAATATGAATAGGAGACTCCATGAATGGAAAGATATAAATTAATAAAAAAAGTAGCAATAATAAGGGGGTTATTTATTAATGTCTGAGTTGTGTTTTCCACTACCCTGGAAATAGCTTGAAACTGAAAATACACCTAACATCTAAAAACCTGTAGGAGACAATGGAGGAGGTCCCATAAAGCCATTTGAAGATGTCAATAGCCTTCATGATGTTTGAGTTTTTGTCAGAGGGTTTTATCAATTCGATAGATTTGTGGTTTTTTTGCCGAAAAATTGATTAGATCCTGTTTTTGGTTTTTGTAATTCGAACTTGCAGATTCTATTTTTTTCTGTTCAAGTTTTTGTGAGTTCATTTGAGGTATAAAAAAACTCTAACACGCGACCTTTGATAAATAACCCCCTAAATGTGTAGCCTTATAGAACATTTGATTTTAGATGGGGTCACTGACTTTTTGAAAGTTGAAAAGCAGCAGAATAAAGCAAATAATTCCAAAACTATAAAAATAATGAAGACCATTTGAAAGGTTGCTTAGAACTGGCAATTCTATAACATACTAAAAGTTAACTTAAAAACCACCCCTTTAATCAATTTACTGACAATGGGAAAAATAAGATACACAGCTTACTGAAAAAAAAATAAACTGCATATGGACTTAATTTAGCCAAAAGTTATATATAACAACTTAAAATCACTGGTTTATATCCAGCCTGAAGAACTCCTCCTATGTACATTCAGTCTGTCTTCTATGCATAATATTCTATACAAATAAAGCAAGAGAACACCACTCCCCAGAATCCTATATTATAGTTAAATTCCCTTAATGCTCAGAAATAGAACAATGTAACATGCATTTTCAGCCAAGGGATGCAATCTCAGTGCCATATTAACCATTCATGGCTTTGCAATTAGCTGGTTTATCCAAGCAAGTAAATCAGGCTACTCCCTTTTTAACATACCATAGAGTAAAAATAAAGCTATACTTTATTTTAACACTATGTTATGTTACTTACTTACTTGAAAAATGAATAATGCACACCACACATTAATAGAGCAGAGTGGCTACTGTGGATACTGTATGTAGTATTTACTACATGACAGATTTAAATAGGATGCAGCTTTGATTTAATCCCATAAAAAATGAAACTATTTCTGTTTACATCAATATTTAGACTACCATATATTTAGACATCAGTGGCCCATATTATGCATAACTATTCCACAAAATTATGTAAACCTTTTCAATGTAACATTAGTCTTAACATCTGTAAATGAATTACTGTAGTACCTTAATTCAATGACATTCAAAGCTCTGATTACCTCAGCTAGCACACAGACCAATACCCAACCTATGCTAAAGTCACATAAAAATACAAAACATGCACATGTTTGTGTAGACAGTTATGACTATTTAAATTGGTAGACTTTCCAAAGAACTACAAGTGGCAGTATTTCCTGCAGAAGACAATTGCATTTTTTTGTGTTTGGGTGGTTAAGGATTTTGGAAGTGGAAACACAACTTGAAGCATCTTCTTAGCCCATCAATAAACCATTTAAATGTCTAAATGTTTTCACAACTTTGCACAAACATATGTAAATCACAGGAAGAGTGGTACAAATCAGCGTTTGTAAGCTTAATGTATTTCACCATCTCTTTGCCGAGTATACGGTGATCCAAAAAAAGTTCAAAAACTTTCTGCAGCATTTTAGGGAAAGGTGCTGGAAAAGATGACCTGAAAGAGTAACATAAAAAATGAAAAACCAAGATTGGTCCGTTGTGTTGCCTACAGCAGCATGTATGGAAGCCAAGGAATTTTATGAATCAAACTACCCAAAAAGTGAAGTTGTTGCTTTGGAAAGTATTACTAAGCAGATGTCTACATAATGTACGTTGCAAAAATCCCAAACTATGTTCCGATACTGCTGCTTCATATTCAAATGAAACATCCGGGGAAAGTGTACAATTGTATTATTATCAATCAGTGCAAAAGTACAAAACTTTTATTTATTACAATCAGCTAATTCTGTGTTTGGGAGTCTATACTAAATGCCTGAAGTTTATGCACATCAGGCGATGCAAAGCCATGATTTTGTCCAAGAAAGGCTGGCAGCACCTTCTCACTTTACTGCTGCCTTTGGCACACTGACAGATAGTGCTCAAGAAATGCAGATGGCAAAATCAGAACACGTTACCCAAACGCAACCCCATATTATATTAAGATGTTATTTAGGAGGATTATTTTTACTACACATCTGACACTTTCAAATACTAGGAATATAAAGTCACATATTAAAAGCCACATGAATTGTTGAGCTAAAGAATTTGAAGGGAAAAATATACAATAGTTACCCCAAACTTGGTATAGTACTGTACAACATAGATGATTTTACACAATACCATAGCACAGCACTGTCAAGTTATTAATGCTTAACAATGTTTAAGTTATGTATTTTCTATTTCTGTTTTTCAGAATCCACAATGTAAGTCTTGTAGAAGCTTAAAACTGGTTTGTAAAGAAGGCATAAATAGAACATTGCTTCTACTCCACACTCTACGGTGCCAGCATAAAAGTACCATACTGCTGACCCTAAATATTCCATGGGGTCTGTTTACTGGCAGTGGACACAGCAAGAGTAGCTGCCACAGAAAGGGTTACAAATTCCTTTTTTTGACAACCAAGGTCTCACTACACTCTGCACCTCACAGAAGATTAAATATCCAGCACGAGGAAAGGCCACAAAAGAATGGGCCTAGGGTAGCAGAATTTTAAGGGGGGTGGCATGTCCAGCCACACCCGCACTGGTTAGGAAGCACTGGAGAATCACGGGAGATACAATACTTTTTTAAATTTCCTGTGCACCAATGACCAGTACTCTGAACCCGATGCTGAAAATTTGCTTGTGAGCACAAAGAAGGTGGAGGAGATGAACGGCAGCGGGCCTAGGAGTGCCTGCTATATAAACCTGGCCCTGACGTGGTGCAGAGCATCACCCTGGTGCACAAAACAGCCCTGTCCTTATCGCCTGCCATATAAATCCTGCACTCACTGGTACTCCCTAAAGGTGGCCATACACTATAAGATCTGCTTGTTTGGCGATGGCCACAAATGAGCGGATCTTAACCCGATATGCCCTAGGGCCAAACAATCCAATTAGAATGAAGGAGTAGGCACCAATGGGATGAAGAACACATCAACTAGCCAATTTGGTCAACGATCACAAAAAAAAAATCAAACCTGTCCATGGCCAGATATAGATGGGGGAGACCCGTTGGAACACCCCCTACACAGGCAGATAAGATGCCAAATTGGTCTAAAGGACAGATATCTACAGCTTTAATCTGCCCATGTATGGCCACCTTAAGTTGTGCTTAGTTAAGCAAGTTAGGGGGCAGAGGAGGGAAGCCTATGTGCCTCCCTTAATACAGAATTGACAACTGCAGGCAGCACATGGGGGAAGCACAGGCCCATTCTGGAGGGCATTAACCTGCTTCTGTGGGTGCTATTGAAAGACCAGGGAGCAAAGTGTATAAATCTAGATGGCTTATGTTGGTTTTTCTCACTTTTCATACCCTGCCTCGCCAATGATGAATTACCCCTCTGAAATCTCTTTATTTATTCTAACACAAAGATACAACCTTTAGCCTCATTGTTTGGTCAATGTCATTAGAATGTTAAACAATTTTAGAAAGGAAACAGCTGCAGGTAATTAGAAGCACGTTAGAAATTTTCTTTTGATGGTCTTGTCTTAACCAAACAGTATCCTTTTTACATGAAAATAATGAATGCATCTTTGTTGTTTTTATGTTCTACCATACTAAGGGAAATGGCAACACCCATAGCTAACTCACTATCTGTATTTGCCAAACACAATCATTAATTCTTCTCAGTACTGAAATCTGTACCTCAAATATTTGGGAAATGGGGTTAACAAGGCATAACACACTTGAAGTTTGAGCTAACAAAACTAAAACCTCAAAGGCAAAACATCTCACTAACAATATTCAATATATATTCAGATTTTAATTGATATACAAGATTCCCCAAGCCATCAAGAAAAGACGCCCACCATACCTACAAACATTTAATAGCAACTAGTATTCACAGAAAGTGTTATTTTATATTAAGTTTGGTTTATGACAGCTATTACATATCAACTGACAGCATTTTAACCACACAACAGCTAACTGAAACTCCAGTTTAGTTTTTTTTTGTATTTTTGTATTTAAACCTTCAATATGTAATAAACAGTACATGGGAGGATGAGGACAGTAAAGGTTCATTACTGTATATTATACCTGGGCTGACTTGAATCAGTTTAAGTGGATCAGTTCTGGACATTTTGTGATGCTACTTCCAGAGTTAATCATTATTTGTTTTATGAATTCCCAGGCCTATCTAATGTTGGATAAGGTCTAGCCTTAACAGTTAGCCAGCCCTTAAAAGTTGTTTAGTGAACTGTGAAGTTAATCTCAAATCAGCAGCTATGGGGATTTACCTACAGCATTTTAGACAGGACAATAAAAATGGACAATGTAAGCAACTATTTTTTTTGAGCTTCTGTAAAACGTAATGCAAAGCAGCATGAGAAGGGTAACTAAATTCTCACAAACAGTACAGCCAATGTCTCTTTAAAGGTGGAAAATATGTTTTCCTAAGACAGTACTGTAGGACCAAGAAACAACAGTATCCGAAAACAGCTTTCATTAATGTGAAAATATAACTGGAGCATTTATTTTTAAAAAGAGAAGGTTACTGTAGAAATATCGGTCCAATAAGAGGTATTTTTTATTGCTACAACATCAGTCAGCTCAATATATTATTTTAAATAGTTTATAATGGTTAAATGATCCCTTTTCAAACATGAGCAACATTTATTTTCGCTAAAGTTATATATAATCTAAACTAGAGAAGAGTGAAAAGAATCCCTATAAAGGTTTTACAAAACATCTATAAAAATGCTATTTCCTTATGCTTAATACCATGTTGATATCATCAAAACGCCAGTGTTTTATATCAATATTATCTATAATAATATTTCTAATGATAATTTAGCCCCTTTCCCTAGTGCAATATTAAGTGCTTAAGTCAGTAAACCCACTTTTCTTCTGCCATTTTTCATTTTACCCTGTGTTAACCTCTTGCATATTTTGGTACTGGTAGATCCTTTGTATCCATTGAACTGTATATTTCGTCTTTCTCTTACTTATCACCTTTATCTATACCACAAAAGAATGAAATGTTTCATTTATGCACTGAGCATAAAGGGAGCAATCTTTGTATGTAACAGTTTTTGAGAACAAACAAACAAATATAAACAGTGGTCAGTGACCTAACAATCCCTTAACTAGCTGAAACTTTATCCCATGTGTTCTACCCAGAGACTTCACCAAAGAGCTGTCCAAACTGTGAGTCTAATGGCACCTATACTATGTTAACTTTCCATGAATGACTAATCTCTTCCTATGCCATACTTCTAGTTCTGACCTATAGCGTATAGGCACTGGCACATGGGATGATTTGTTGCCCTTGATTAATAACCTCAGGCACGGAAAGAAGGTTTTCTTCTCATCATCATATATGTAAATCATGTATGTAAATGTGGAAAGGAAACATATAACGTTTTGTCATTTGCTCTAGAGGAGATGTGCAAAGGCCGTACGTGCCTGTCTGGCACATAAAAAAATAGGAAATAAGGGTTCCTATTTGTATTATGATCCATCATTTTTCTGCAAAGGTTTTTGAAGAACAGTGGCTGAAAATACTAGAGGGTAGTAGGTTTTCCTGCAGTGGCTGTACTGAACACACAATAGTGTTGCTTTGCATGCATGCTTATAAAGACTCTCCCACAGATTAATAGCAATCAAAGGAACCTGTGCCACCGTTTTATTAAACATTTATTATGGCATATCATAGGAGATACACCAATTTATAATACAAACCCTAGTTTCTGAAGGGGAAAACACAATTGCAGAAAAAAGTTTGTTTTTTTTGCCATGATTTAAGTGAATCGCAGAAAAACTAGCAAATAGATTTTATCTATAGTGTGGTGTAGCAACAAGTGCAATTAAAAGTATAGCTGCAGCCTGCATTTGCTGTCTTTACACAGACTTTGGGAACATCTCAAAAGAGTATATCACAGAAAATTATATTTTTATGACCAATTCTATGGTCATGGTTTCATTCTACTTCTTTGGAAAAGAGTTTAGTGACATATCTTGCACATTACAGCATATTTTTATTTCCTAATAAAGTGAAAGGGGTTCAGGATGTGCAGTGATGTGCCAGACACTTTACTAGAGTTTGCCTCTTTTGTACATGAAATAAACAAAAGCAAACAATCAATGCAAATAGAGGCATTCATTTGTCATTCATCTCCAATTGCAGGTCAACACATAAATGTATAATTTTTGCAGTGCTTCTTTGGTGCCAGTGTGATATGTGTGTGTTTGTTGTCGTCCACTCATAATGGATGGTTTCTAAAAAAAAAAAAAAAAACCTACAAGGGACTAAATTACAAACATAAGTGTTAAACAACACAACTGCAATTACCCACAGCGACTAACCAGATGCTTTCATTGTCTATCTTGTAATAGACTAGACTCAAAATTAACAGCTGATTGGCTGCTATGGCTAAAAGAACCGGTGTTGTTTATCATGCATGCTAGTAAAAGAGCCAAGAGTGCATTTATGGTTGTCTAATATGGCAGTTCTTGACTCCTGAAATTTCCCTCTGGGGTTCTACATTTAAGGATCTTTTATACAGGCATAAATACAGGTTTAGTCACTCTGGACCATAAACATTTTAGTAATCACCCCTGTAACTTAAATAAAAATGTCCATGGGTAATTAGGGGAGGATTTGTTACATGCCATTTCTGCAAAATAACTGTGATTTGTGGAAAATGTTGCAAAGAGTACCTATCACCAGGATATATATATATATATATATATATATATATATATATATGGCTCACTAAGACAGAAGCAATTAGTATAGATAGCCATGCCAGGACACACATTTGTAAGACACATGTTTCAGAATGTAAACAAAGAAACTGAACAGGGTATCAGTTCACCATGCTTACGAAGCGTGGCTAAAACACCAGTGAATATTTTAAGATACTGTCCGAGTGCAAATATATAAGTGCTTTTAGTATAGGAAGCTGTGTAAATACAGTGACAAAACCTGTAATTAGTGAGTGCATGTTAACCTGTTTATATTACAAGATGCAATCATTAGTGCACCTAGAACACCTATCTATTAAGTAGAAAATGTAGTCTACCCAAAATGCCATATGCCATGGCTTACACTAAATCTACAGTGCCTGACAATACAGCAGTTAACCGTGGTAGACATAGTTCATGAGCATGTCTACAATATCTCATTGTAACAGAGCCCATATGAAGGGATAATATAAATCAGCCTTGGCTTCACTGTAAACAAAGAGATCTTATTGAGTTTAGCCTTAAACCACAAGCTAAATATGAATAGCCGGTGCACAAACCTAATCCTGTATTTGGTGCATCCCTAGCACAAACTTTTGGATCCAAGCTTCTCAATTCTGTGCTCTGTAAAGAACAACTCTAAATGCATTAAAATACAGGGTGACAAGCTGAAAAAGTCAAGGAAAATTTAAGTGCAGCCAGAACGAGTTCACAAATGTTGTAACATAAGATCATGGCCCTGCACTCTCCTATACAGCCTCTTTAAGAGGGAAAATTAATTGGTTTCTATACAACATCCCTCTTCTCATATTTACTCCTCCCTGCATTCAAACATAATTTCAGAAGAGGATAGAAGAGGAATAACTTAGATAGATCAAGGATGAAAAGGTAAGGCTAACAGTCGCTTCCACGGTCCCGGAAGAAACCTTCTGCTGACCGAGCCTCTCGAAATGTCACTGTAATTGAATTTGAGGTGATGTCGGTGACAATGATCTCGCTGGGCCTAGGGACGGCAGGAAGCCAAAGAGGTGGAGTTGCAGGTCTCCCATTTTCTAAAGCAAGATAAGACAAATTTAGCAAATGCAGAATGCTTGAATGGCTTTGTTAAACAAATATAACCAAATGAAGGTGATAAGTTAATGAAGTTTATTAATATATATATATATATATATATATATATATATATATATATATATATTTTTTTTTTTTTTTTTATATATACACAAGAGTTTAACTTCGAATTTTTTATAAAAGTATGTGAATTTAATCATTTAAATTTGCTAACCCACTTCTTATCAAAATCTGCTGCTTTCATTGTTTGTTTTATATTGTAAGTAAGATTCCAGGTCAACTAGAGGTGCATGGGAAGACTTTCAGGCTCCATGACAGGTATATTTTCAGTAATCTTATGTTGGTATGTTCTTTTTGTTAATTATGACCAGCTACTAAACCATACCCCCAGTCCATAATACTTTGTGAGACTAAATATATTGGTTAAAACTCATTTAGAAGAGCTTTGTAAAGAGATATTGATGTTAGTAATACAGTGATTGTTTGTTATACCTTAACAGTATAAAGGTGGCCATACACGGGCCGATAAAAGCTGCCGACAGACCTGTCGGCATCTTATTGGCCCGTGTATGGGGCCCCCCGACGGACTTCACCGATTGAGATCTGGCTGAAAGTCGGGCAGATCTCGATCGGATGGGACGAAAAATCCCGTCGGATCGCGGCTGCATCTATTCGTTGATGTGGTCCCGCGATCCGACCGCCTATTGCTATTCGTTAGGATCCAATCGTTGGGCCCTAGGGCCCACGATCGGATCAGCCCGATATTGCCCACCTCAAGGTGGGCATATCGGGGAGAGATCCGCTTGTTTGGCGACATCGCCAAACGAGCGGATCTCTCAGTGTATGGCCACCTTAAAAATTCTATCAGTTGGAAAACACAATTGAAGTTGGTGGCAAATCAACCCTATTTTTAAAAATAAAATGAGAACTAAGCTGAAAATGTTATCTATTTGTTAGGGGTCAACAACCAGTGCAATTTGCATCAGAATTTAATAATGTTTCTTTTACAAGTGGTTGTAGAGACTTACTATGAGTTCTGATTCATTAAAGGAGAACTAACCCCCCTTGCTAATAAAAACCCCTACCCTCCATAGCCCCCCCCCCGCACAGGTGTTCACACAAGTAAATGCTCCATAGCTGGTATTTACCCCTCATTACAGTCAGCGCAGCAGAGCTCACAAGCGCCATCTTGTGGCGCTTCTGGAATCTTCGGGTGCCTGCGCAATTTCCGTGGCTTTTGGCGCATACGCAATTGTTTGGGACCAGAATATTGTTACAACTGTGCATGCACTGATACGCCGCTTCGTTGCTGAAGATTCCCAAAGCGTGAAGATGGCCCCTGTGAGCTCCACTGAGCTGACTCTGCAATGAGGGGTAATTACCAGCTATGGGGGGGAGCAGGAAGGAGGGACTATATTTATTAGCAAGGGGGTTTAGTTCTCCTTTAACCCCTAACAAACAAATAACATTTTCAGTTTACGGACTAAAAGAGTTGTAGCAAAAGAACTAAAATTCAAAAACCATAAAAATGAAGACTAACTAAAAGGTTGATTAGAACACAAAATTTATAATATACTAAACTTTTTTTTTAAGGTTGAACTTCCCCTTTAAGGCTAATTATTGCTTTTACTTAGGAACATTCGAGTCAGTATATTTCTTTCTCAGATAAAGAAGAGCGATTGGGAATTTTAGGAATGCTGCCTAATAAAATGCAAAGAATCTCAAACATTTATACAGACATATACAACACATTATGTTACATAAATAGCGTGGAGGGTATTTAAACAATTCTGGTAGGTAAACGCATATTCTTGATTTAAATGGGGTAAATGTGTAAACTACTACCACCTGATAACTATATTCTTGTATGTTATTAAAGAAATATAAGATCTACTACAACTTTCTTTATGCAAAATGACTAAAAATGTGACCTGAGTGGTCCTGAAAGCTTATTAATATAAAATTTCATTAACTATTTAAAGGATAAATGAACCTTTAAAATAATTGACTGTAAAATTAACGAGAGTGCTATTCTAAGCACTTGCAATATACATTCATTATTATATTTTTTTTATTCCAAGATATTAAGGTATACATGTACTGTTAATATTAATTAATTTTGTTACAGCAGCACCACCTGCTGGTCATTTTCCGACCATTCTGACCACCAAATAGTCAAGGAAGTTGTCAGGAGAAAGAAGGGCTGGTCTGATGTTCTTCTGGTTAGGAAAGATTTGAGAAAGCACACCAGACAGCCCTCTTTCTTCTCCTGACAACTTCCTTGACTATTTGGTGGTCAGAATGGTCAGAAAATGACCAGCAGGTGGCGCTGCTGTAACAAAATTAATTAATATTAACAATACATGTATCACTTAATATCTTGGAATTAAAAAAAAAATAATGAATGTACATTGCAAGTGCTTAGAATAGTATGCTCGTCATTTTTACATTAAAAATAATGACTACATTGCAAAAGTTCTTAGAATAACACCCTCATCAATTTTATATTCACTTATTTTAAATTTACTTATCCTGTAAAGGGAAAATATACCTCCTTTTTGACATGAGTTCATAAGTTGGACTAATGCATAAACACTATCTGAACTTCCAAAATGAAATACAAAATGTATTCTAATGTATGTAAATGTTTTTCATTCCTTTGTAAAGTGATGGGACTTCAAGTCCCAGAATCCATCAATCACTTCACAAAGAAATTAGTTTAGGGAGGGATTGTATTGCATTGTAAGCATTAGAGGGTGGGGGAAATCTGCCTATGTTCACATGGACTATCTATGGAATCAGGTTTTTGTATGATAAAAAAGTTATTTATTAATTGTTATTTATTTCTGGCAGTTCAGCTAGTATTTATGTACCTTTTCTACATAAATCCAATAGAATGAGCACATGTCAAAAAGGAGAGTATATTTTTCCTAAATACTTTTTTTTAATGAGATCTGCATGACTGGTAGTACTGCCTTCTGTCTGGCATTATTGTTTTACCTCTGAAATTAGCTATAATTCTACTAAACCTTCTGCCACAGTATTTTTACCTTCAAGGCCGTGCTCTTCTGTTGATTTTGCCTCCTGCCAATCAGGAATTGCCTCTGTCTCTTCCTTTTCTTCTTCCTTTGCAAAGAAGTCTGACCTCCTGCTCAATGGTTCATAGGTGGAAACCCGCAGGAACTTTTTCCGTGATAGGCACAGCAATTTTCGGCCTTTGCGCTGTTTGCTAAGTGGGAATTGCAGGCATTTGGCTTTCTCTGGCACTGTAGAAGTTGGTGTAGTTTTACCACCTAATCCAGGATTGAATCTTCTAGACAGAGAGAAGCAGAGGTTCCTTTCCTTAGATTTGTGTGCGCTACGCAGGTCCATGCTGTACAGTCTCTGTAGTAAGAAATTAATATATATACATGTATATATGCATGTCTTTTTCTAGTCCAAGTTGTTATTTTTACTTGTTAAATCACTAAAGAGTGCTAAATAATGGATAAATATTTATTAACCACTAGAACATGGGATCTATGGCACAAGAAGTCAGGATAAAGGTTAAAAAGCATTTTTTTCATATTTTCATTTTAATATTTTATTTTAATATTTTAATATTTCTTCCAGATTTTATCTAAGCTAAAATCAACTAAAAAAGACAGCACATATGGCAGCAAGGATGACACACTTAAAATAAATTGTGAGGCTGGAGGGTATTGACCCACAGGTCGACTTGTTTATATACATGAAAAGTTATAAAAAAAAATACCATACAAGTTTTTTCACCAGCATCAAAATATTTTTTCAAGACAAATATTTTCATCTTCAAAAATATTGAATTTCATGAATTTTAGAATTGTTTTTTTCACCAAGCCTGACATCACAAAAATACAAATCATTGGAAAAATTACTGGAACTTAGGTAAAAAACATTTATGATAAATTCTCAAAATCAGTGTCTATGGGAAAAATTGTCACCATAGCGGATACATGCCCAAACTAGTGTGACAAAAGTAGTGGAAGAGATTTTTTTGATGTAAAGGCTTTACAAATATTACCATTTTTTTTATAAATCTGATCCATTATTTTATGTATGGTCCTTCTTATTTATGGTCCTTTAGTTAGAAAGTAAAGGGTTGTAAGCTCTTTCAATCAGTAATTTACACACCTGTAAGCGTAGTATAGCTAGTCCAACTGTCTCTCAGGTGCTCTGTCCATGCACCTACATATACCAATGTAAATTCAAATAGGAGGACAGAAGGACAATATGCAGGATGACTGCCAATGTGCAATTTATTGCTATCCACACGACATCTTTCGGGCGTCACAGGCCCTTTTTCAAGTGAAATAAATTGCACATTGGCAGACATCCTGCATATTGTCCTTCTGTCCTCCTATTTGAATTTACATTGGGTTGTAAGCTCTATTGTATACAGAAAATCAGGTCTGCACACTCAAACACTTACCAATCAGGTGGTAAGATTGAAATATGTTTTACTAGTAAAAAAACAACAAAACAGCAACATATTTCAATCTTACCACCTGAGTCAAAAGATCTTTGTTTGAGTGTGCAGACCTGATTTTCTGTATATGTTATATTTAGTTGCTCGGTAGGGGCACCTCTTACTGCATATTTGTTCCTTTATCGTTTGAATTAGGTGTGCCCTCCATTTACCTGTATTTTTGTAAGCTCTATTGAACAGGGCCCTTTCTACCTCCTGTATCGATCAATTTTTGTAAACTTCAGAATATGTTGGCATATTATAAATATGTGCTAAAACAATGAAATTACGTAATCAATGCATATGAAGTGACTTTGAGCGATTAAAGTGATTACATGATTTTGAGTTACAGCAAAGACAATTCTTAGTATTTGTCTATGGCGTGTACTACAGATAGAACCGTGTGTCATTGCCGTAACAATAAAATATACTGTATATTTTTTTCCCCAGCATGTACCCTGGTATTGTGTAAATGTGTAACATTTATATATATATATATAGAGAGAGAGAGAGAGAGAGAGAGAGAGAGAGAGAGAGAGAGAGAGAGGATAATTCAATCATAAAAACAACGCATAAGTGAAATGTGCACATAACTAAGAAGTAACATTGTTAAAAGCATAATTCACAGAAAAACAAAATATTTTTTTGAAAGATTGTTTGTCTTTATTAAGCAACAGTGGTTACATAGATCTGTTTTTCTGTGATTTATGCTTTTAACAATGTTACTTCTTAGTTATGTGCACATTTTACTTATGCATTGTTTTTATGATTGAATTATCCTCTCTTTCTGGCACAGGGCTGCTTTTCTTTTATATGAGTGACGTTCTAAATATATCTAAATAAATAAATATATATATATACACACATACACACAGTATATTTATATATTTATCTATCTATTTATTCCCCTCACTGGTTTGAGAATAGCATTCATTTCTAAATTAAATAGGAAGTTTAGAAGTTGGTGGTGCTGTTTTTTCACCAGATGGATAGAATATTTAGGATCAATTTGCAGCTCCACCAGTATAAACTAATTTATGTGGTGACAGATACAATCTGTAGACTGTTTTATTGTGATTTTTTTAATGATATGCATTGAAGTAAGTCTCAACGAAAGTAAAGATTCCTGTAGGTTTATATACACCATATGCACCAATAGGAATTCCTGGATTTTGGTATCATTTATTTTATACAGCGAGGCCCTAGATTCTGGTAATGAATTCTGGAAAAGGATTTTATTTTGTGGCTAAAAAGAGTGCAGCCTTTGTGTGTGCCATTTGTTAATTTTGTGCATATTGTTTATATTTTTTATATCTGGAACGGTCTATTTCCTATGACGGAGGAATGGCTAGTGTCAGAGGGTCGGTATCTATTACGCCATAATGCTATAGGGCCCAAGGCAGGAATGACTATAAGGGCTAATGGTCAACTGTGGACAATGGTCACTCATATAACTTATACTAGGCCATACAAATAAATGATCTTCACTCTGTTATTTACATTCCAGAGTGTCAGCATGTCTCTTATGCCCTTTTGCAGAAGTGTTGCTCAATTACTGGCTTTACCACAATGGCTATGTTTAGCCAACAGATGTTTACGAGGCTGTGGACAGTTGGAACCAGAAAACTGTTATGTTGCAAAACTGCACATCTTACAGGAATGTATAAATATATGTCAGTAAAGGTGGCCATAGATGCAAAGATCCGCTCGTTTGGCGATGTTGCCAAACGAGCGGATCTTTCCCCGATTTGCCATTAACAGTCATGGCTATATGGGGGGTAATCTGATCGTTCGGCCATACGGATTACGATGTGCCATGGGCTCCGGCGGGATCAGTCGGGTCAAAATCAAACCTGACCGATCGACCAAATGACCGGTCTCCGCCGGACGAAAGATGTCGGCACACGCCACACACGATCCGAAAATCGTACGAATCCTCGATTCATACGATCGGATCTGTGTGTCTATGACCACCTTTAGTCTCCTCGCCAGACCATGTATGGTATTTCCCTGTACCCCTTGTCACAATTACTGTAAATGCCTTCTGAAAGCTATATAACCCTTGGACCAAGAGGTGTGTCTTTGGTGAGTCCTTGGGTGACATTCTGTGTGTTACTCCAACAGCTTACCCAGACAAAACTGTTATGTTGTATTTTGTATGAATAAATTGCCTGACTATTACTAAAGATTTTCCTTTACTGAGTTTTGTCTTACACGAGGTCAAAAATGGTACTACTAAAAATACCATCAATATATATTTTTTTTTTATAAAAATGACTGGGAACAGCCATGCTGGCTGCCTCAGTAGAGGTGTTTTTCTACAACAATAAGTTATTTTTCATAGACTGCAATTATAGCCTTCAGACTGTCCAACGTTGCTCTGCACAGTGACTTGTTGCAGTTTCTTGTTCCAACCACAGAACTACAATAACTTTTTTAGTTATCCCTCTCAGAAAAGCCCTCATGTTTTTTCTCTCATTCTGGATAGAAAAAAAACAGCAGGAGGAAGGTTAGAGAATTCTGTCTTACACTGCAACTAAATCATCTGCTACAGAATTTTACCATAGGATTCTGCAATCAATTCATGTGTGCTTCAAGAGTAGAGGATGGCTCTTTGTAGCCCCAGGTGCATGCTAAAAAAAATATATGTAGATCAAAAAAAAAAAAAGTGAATCTTTACTTAAAGTGCCAAGGCAACATTTCGGGCTTCTATGGTGCCTTGGCACTTTAAGTAAAGATTCACTTTTTTCAAATTACCAGAGTGCTGCTGCTTTTGTTGATCTGAACCATAGAATTCTGCAATACTTAAGACTAGGGCCTCTGAAATACAGAGAATGATTTCAGCCCCTACACAGGCAGTAGCCTCCTCTTCCTTTCTCACCCGGAACCATGGTTTCGGCTCCCACTCAAACACACTGTTGATTTTGTCAGAGAAACACAAAGAATCCAAAATTATTTTTTAAATATGTAAATAGTAAAAAAATGAAGCAGGAAGGGGTGGGACTCTTAATATCAGAGGGGGGTCAGCTGGTCGATGAGCTGGTTGATGAGAACAAAAAAAAATATTTTTGTCTGTCTACACAAATGAGGAACCAGTTAATGAAGATTTCCTTCTTAATAGTCCCAATTCTAGTAATACAACTAATGATTCATGGTTCACACATGAGGACATTCAAAAGAGACTAGAACATGTTAAAATAAACAAAGGTCCGGGCCCGGACGGTATTCATCCTACCGACCTCGGCCTGCCTGACTATGCTTTTTGTCTATTCACTGGACTGTTGCCTTTGGTCCAAAACCTTGGTAACGATCATGCCCCTTTGCCTGTCTAAAACGCTTTTATTAAGACTTGGCGGCATCTGAGTAGCTATGGGCTCCTCCCAATGCCAAAGACGGCTGCGACAGGGGGAAGCGGAGCCATGACCAGGGAGCCTAGCACTTGTTCTGGATTTAGGGAGGCAAACGTGACATAGGGGCTGAATTTGACCTGCGAATTTCAGCAGTTTGATTTTGGCCCCATGTCGCACTAGCCCTAGATGTCCTTACATTGTGTTCCCTGGCAGAACAGATGGTGTGGTTTGTCAAGGATTATCAGCCTTTCTTTTAAATCCAAGTGTGAGAACTTCTTATTTTGCGCGTATAAAGAGTATGTCCAGCCATCCAAAATAATATGTTGTTGCAGAGGAGCTGAAATGCTGATTCTTGCCATTGTTCTGGATCAAATAAATGACACTATGCATTTTGCATGATATCCTTGCCCAAACTCAAACTCCTCTACAAACAAGGCCAGATTGATACTAATATCAGATTGATACTGATTATTATTGAATAAAGTAAAAACCCAATTGACATACGTGTAAATCTCACTTGGTTTTCACATGCCAGCTTACTGGATAATTAAGTGGTTAATGGGACTGTTTTGTATGAAAACAAAAGGAAAGAGAAATGACCTCTATCAAAGAGTTTACTGCAGTCATTACCTGTAGAAGAAGACGTTTTGGTTTTGGACCACGTTTTCGGCACCCTGAAGCTCTTTCCTTTTCTTCCCTAAATCGCCAGTAAAGCACATTATTTTATTGGGGTTGCAGCAAATTTAAAAGCCATGCAAAAGTACATAGAGTGACAATGTATTTTTATGTAGATGAATTATCAAAAGTCTCAACCTGCAATAACTTATGAACAGATGAGAAGAGGGACTTGCCTTTACATCATTCTCAATACACAACAGGATTACATAATTCCTAGTGACTACAGTTGTGCCACATCTAAAGATGTCACCATGATACAGTGCACTAAGGGGCAGATTTATCAAAATGTCTCACCACAGAAAAACTCACACACTTTCTATCAATTCCAATGGGATTTTTAGAAGTGTATTTATCAATGTGAAAGTTATTTATTTGATAAATATGCTTCTAAAAATCCCAAAGGAATGAATATAAAGTTTGCGAGATTTAATATTGTGAGCTCAAATCTCACACTTTGATCAATGTGCCCTCAAATGTCCCACAGGTGGACTTCATGTAGATGACACATGGCAGAAATAAGGAAAAGGATAAATCTGCCCCATCACACAATACTCAAAATGAAAAGTGAAATGCCGGCACTTCTGTTATACAAATTACTGTCCCTCAGACATAAAAATGATGGCACTTAAAGGACATTTTGAATTATAGAGAGAAAGAAGGATTTGTGAATTTTAAATAATGAAAATGACACATTGAAAACTGGAATGTAAACCAGCTTTTTCTGTGCAGAACATGCAATCAGTATAAAAGACTGAGAAAAGCAAACAAATGCAGAATTAGAAACAAAGTTAAATTATATGGAAGAATTGGATCTGATCAATAATTGTATTGCCTTCTCCATCAATAAGCAAATAAAGGAGAATGTGTAGAAATGGTATCTCAGTCCTATGAAATTCAGCTCTATGGTTAGAGGTAGTGGTGAACATGCATGAACTACATATGTGGTAGTTGCCCTATTATTAAAATGCTGTTTGAAGATATTTTTAAGATAATTAATGATACCCTAGTGCTAGAATTTACTCCTGATGCTTGCATGGCACTTTAGGTATTGGACCAATTACTGAGAGTGCTCAGGACCTGGATTTTTTCAGAGAAGTGATCTTTCTGTAATTTGGATCTTCATACATTAAAACGATTAAAAAATAATTTCAACATTAATTAAATCCAATAGGCTTGTTTGCCTTCAACAATAATTAATTATATCTTAACTGGGACCAAGTTAATTATTATTATTATAATTATTGTTATTATTACAATGTAGATAGCCTTTCTATAATTCGGAGCTTTCTGGATAACGAATTTCCAGATAACAGATCCCATACCTATATTATTAAGCAAACCAAATAATATCACTCAAAAGGAATATAGATTATGTACTCAAAAATGCTTAGTGGCAAGATGGTTAATTGCAAGAAAATGCCCCCTACAAGAGGTTAAGAGCAGACTGTGGTCACTAAGGTGGAGAAACTAATGGCTTTACTATATGATAAAATGGCCACATTTGAAATGGCTTGGAATATATGGCTATTACCACACACCATTTAAGGTGTGCTTATATTTTGGGTACTGCTCAACCCAACCCTCCTTTTTTCCTTCACTTTCCTAAACCCTTCACCCATCCATATTTGCTTTCTTTTCACATATATCCAATATTTAATTTAAATAATTTAAATAATTCATAGCAACTGTACACAAAAGAAAATGCAAACGTTTAATTTTCAATTAACATCATGTATGTCACTTATGTTACTAATAATGCTGATTTACCTCTGCATCTCAGTTGCAGTGAATTAAAAACGTTTAAAAAAAAATCACATACAAACACAAAGCATCAATTATAAACTTTTTTCAAATAGCCAACTTCACAATTTACTTTTTTCCCTCTATGGGAGCAGATTTAGAATTTTTTTTATTGTGTACAAAAAGTGTGAAGTAATTGACAATTTATCAGTTCAGATCAATGTGGCAGAATCTGAGAGGTGGAACACCTCTCTATGGAATGTTACAGTTCAGCAGCACTGAACTCGGCACCCCTCCAAACTGTTAATTCCTGATGAAAATTCCAAGCATAGATTAACTATTGGGAAAAGTTGTTTCTTACTGTTCCACTGCAGAAAACAGTTTGTTACATCTGAAACCATTATTAGTAAGAAATAACAAATGTTAATAAATTGCCTCCTTTTATTTTTTATTCTTATCATCTGTTCTCTGCCTCTGATAACAGATGAGTTTAAAATTAAAAGATAATATGCTCTGTGTATATTATTTACTCTCTCCTTCATGCTGCCATGTCTTAGGTTTATAGATAAGGAAGGATTTATTTAACAGATTTGAGGTTAAGTGGGAAGGGTCATTTGAACTGTCTTATTCTCCTCCCATAATTACTCTAAAGAACCAATAAGGTTGAACACACACCCTTTTCAATAGATTTTTGCTGAATGCAGGTGTATACTGCCCCTTTAACATGTGAACATCCAAGCAGGACGGGAATACTCACTTTTCCTCATAAGCCAACACAAGACGAGGATCCAGAATGTGTTCCTCTGGCTCCCACGTGCTGTATCTAGAAATGTAACAATAACAATGTATTGATCAAACACATGCCAGTTCCTACACAATGTGCTACTGCAAATACAAAACATCATATGACATATAACACTGTAGTATTAAAAATATATTACAGAAAGATTTGAAGACAATAAATCTTAGATTTATTAAGGGCACTGACATGGTGCTTGACAGCCACTACAATGATATACACATTTAGTCTGAGGGCATATAATTGCTCACACCAAATCATACAGGTTTAATGTTGCCACAGACCTAAAGGTTGACTTCATTAAAAAGATGTGCAAACTTTTGGGGTAATATAAGTCACATAGTTTTCACAAGGTCTAGTACCCAAGGCTAACCATTCAAATTCTTGGACAGGTGCCTAGCGAATGCTACCAGCTGATTGCGTTGGGATACTAGACTCAATGCAAACATTGTGTCCTTTATTACATTACCCGATTTGTTTTGAAATCACATCACTCCACAATACAAGATGTAAAACTATTCAGCTAAATGATGTTTAATAACAATCTTGTTAAATAAATATGTGATACAGTGGGATACGATGAGCCAGCTGCATCACAGGTGTAGATAACTATACAGACTGAACAGACTTTACTGTACAGCTGTTAAAGAAAATAATATGTGCAGAGCAAGTTATGCGCTTAGTGGCAAATAGCCAACAGATCTTATATGACATATTATTGTCTATTGCCTAAAATAAGCATGAACCCAGTTGGCTGCACAAGCTAAACTTTCCATTTGCTGGTTTGTTATACAAGTTCTAACTACCCTTTAGCTATAATACAGCAAGGCAGCCACATAAGCTTCTTGCAATCTGCACCAGATAATTGCTCTTAGCCATGCTAGGGCCTCTTCTGCTGGAATGTGACAAAAGCTCACAAGGAAACTTCATGCGACTTCAAAAAACGAAGTGCTCCGAGCGCCATCCCATCTGCGATTTTGGGGAGATCAGTTGCCCGAAGAAGAGGAGATTTGTCGCAGGGCAACTAATCTCCCCGAATCTGCCCGTGTGTCTCTGCCCTAAGGAGCGACTATTAGAACATAAATCTGCCATCAAAACTAAAAAAAATAGAACAAGCAGTGGCTTGTCATTTTAATGAGAAGGGACATGGAGTTCATCAATTAAAATATCAGCTTGTCTCCTTTTTATTTTTTCATTCATTTATGTTGCAAAACATCTTTCTGTGAGCAGTAATTTAGCATAATTTTGTCTACTGGAATATTATGTGATTATAAGCTGTTTGCAAAGGATTCTGTTTGTTTGTATAATAACGGATATGTACTCAATATTGCAACTAGACAAGATTTTGTTTTCAAGATGTTTATTGTCACAAATTGTCTTATATACCAATGTTGTAAACCAATAAAAAATTGGAGGGGATAGAACAAAATAATTACTTAAAAAGGAGGCCAACTGGAAACGTTTATTAGGTACTCTCACACCGTTTGGTTTGAATAGGAAATATGAACTTCGCAAAATCTTCTGGTAATTTAGGTTTTAATAGTTTTTTTTAATGTTTTTATGTTTTACAAATGCTTGACACTTGGACTGATGTTTAATTTGTGGATGTGCTTCAGTGATATAGAAGGAAGAACCTGTTATACTGTTTCCAATTTAACAAAATGTTTCAAGTGAATTTGTAACATTGTGTTTTTTGATTATATTGAGGAAATGTACTTGTTTTCTATGGAGCCTGCCATTAGATGGCACTGTTTGAAAGTATAAACTGTGCTTATTAGCTTGTATTCAGTAGCTTGAGGAAAGGCTGTCGCAATCCTGAAACACTGCTGCTTTTTTGTCCAAGAAAAGCCCTTTTTTAAATAAACGCTTTTTAATCTTTTCTGTTTGGTGCAGTCTATCCAAAAATTTTGAATAAAGTGCTATAATACATATATTAGAGTTCTGATTAACATTAAGCTAATGCTATGGAATGGGCACGTGAAACTTTAGGTCATGCTGCTGTTGATAAGCAAAAAGCCCATCATCATTAGCCAGACATTGACCTGCATCATATGTATAAGAGATGTGCAGCAACTGAAAAGACACACTTAATTGTCAATATTCTAGAACAGTCTGGTGGCTATATGGTTAAAAGATGATAAGAAAGGCAAGTGCACGCACATTCATTTTATGAAAGGATGGCTAGTTATTGGAGTCGTTTGAGACTGCAGCAAAGATTCCCGCTGCAGCAAATGGTGACTGGAAAACAGTCTTTTGCGAATAATTTAAAGTCTCCCAGGCAGCTAAAAGGTTACAACACACGCACCTTCCTTGTGCTGTTCCTGCACACACTGCAGCACAGGCTGAAGTAAACAAGCGAACATATGACTCATGCGTCACTCTCTGTCATTCCCCCTCCCCGAGTTCTTACTCCCCCGGTCAGATTAGAGGTGATAAACAAGACGTATTCAATAGGCAGTCCTTAGCTACAAGCAGGCAGTGCCATGCAGAGAGGACAGCTCACTTCATAGCTAAAGCCTCATGCAGCCTCTCACTGACAATGCCTCATACAGCATACAACAAAAAAACGAATTCCCCATTAATAATACCACACCACACAAATAATACATAATCTTTATATAAATACACATACACATATTCTCCTTTGTTTTTTCTTTCACTGTGCACTCAAAATAAGATTCTGATTAAGTATTATAACTACTATAATCCTAAAAACATGTTCAGTTTTGTACTTCAAATACAGACAGAGTGATGCATCTAGCTTTTGAAATAAGCCACTGATTATGCTTCATTGTGTTGCAGATCCTGTGAGTCCTGTTACTTTCATTACTTTCTTACTCATTATTTTGCAACCATACATGCACCAAGGTAACACACTACTTATTGGAGTGCATTCCCTTTTCACTGCGTGTGTATATTGCATTACATGTGCTCCTACATAACAGTTTTCCATATTTCTATTGGTACAGGAGCGACTTACTTAAGCTTTCTACAGGTATGGGATCTATAAATTGCTTTATTAATAATGATTAATAAAGCAATTTAGATCACTATTCCTTAAGTCTGCAAAAAAATATTTTGAACGTTTTTTAAAAAGCCAATAAGATTTTTCTGGCACCAAATATAGACTCATGCAGCTTAGTTATAATAAAGTACAAGTTATTGTCTAATTATTACATAAAAAAATTATTTATTTAAAAAAATATATTTGTTGACTATATGGGAGTTGAACTTCCCATGTTTTAGGGTTTCATGGGTAACAGGTTTCTAGAGAATACCATACCTGTAGTTTAGCTAGACAAGGTGGATAAGGTTTTTAGCCATGGTAAATCTCTAGGGTATTTTATATATGAGTGCTAACTTGGAATAATTAGAATAGGCTGCATCCCACTTCTCTGCTAACTGTCAAGACAACTGCACACATAGTATCTCCTTTTAGGCCAAAGTCTCTCTCTTTCTCAAACATATCACATTTAAAAAAAAAATGCAAATACCTGTTTGTGAATTTGGCTTGTAACATTTGCAAGAAACATGCATATTAAAAATCAGCATTTTTTATGCAACCCTTTCCCCCAGAGTATAATGTGCCCTTTTTTTCTATTATAGTTTCTATAATATTTTTCAAATGTACTCATAAAAGCTTTAGTGTATTCCAAGATGCCATAATCCAAGTTCTCCATGGGGAAAACTGTTGAGCTATTTTTCCAAATGTTCTAATCAGCCTCCTAGTGGCCACTGCAATACTACTGAAGCCTATCGATAACGTTCTTGTGAGGCAAGCAACATGACATGCCATAGCTAATGGTCTGTTAATCACTTTTAAATTACTCTTCAGATTTTTGACTACTGATTTTGTGCACAAACCTTAGACTTCCACAAAACATCTTTGGCTGTATATTGTGTATAACTCTTACGTTTTATATTTTCTCTCTGTGTCAAGGTAGGATTGTATTCTTTTTTAGCTAAAAAGACTGGTTATGAACTAGTAACAATGCAAGTGTAAACATACATTGATTGTGGTGTAATGTGATAATTGTTGACTGTCAATTACACATATGGGCTTGTTTATTAAAGTGGCAACAAAAATGACATACTTTCTTTCATCCACAAAGCACTATTCTTTGTCAGCATTCCACTGTAATTGAGCCAGGGTATAATTCTATGACCAACTCTGTAGGTGCAACTATTAGTATCTGCATTAGGGTGCAAGCTACAACCACCATGTGAGGGATTGCACAAAGACAGGACATTCTTTTGCAAGTCCCTAAATTGAACTCTATCCAACTAGCACAATAGGTTAAAATGTGCCTAAATGGTAGTGTCTACGTTTTACATGGTATGTATGTATATATATATATGTATATATATATATATATATATATATATATATGTATATATATATATATGTGTGTATATATATGTATATATATATGTATATATATATGTATATATATATGTATATATATATATATATATATACACATATATATATATATATATACATATATATATATATACATATATATATATACATATATATATATATACATATATATATACACATATATATATATACACATATATATATACATATATATATATATACATATATATATATATATATATACATATATATATTAGGGATGCACCGAATCCACTATTTTGGATTCGGCCGAACCCCCGAATCCTTTGTGAAAGATTCGGCCGAATACCGAACCGAATCCGAACCCTAATTTGCATATGATAATTAGGGTGGGAAGGGGAAAACATTTTTTACTTCCTCGTTTTCTGACAAAAAGTCACGCGATTTCCCTCCCACCCCTAATTTGCATATGCAAATTAGGGTTCGGATTCGGTTCGGCCAGGCAGAAGGATTCGGCCGAATCCGAATCCTGCTGAAAAAGGCCGAATCCTGGCCGAATCCCGAACCGAATCCTGGATTCGGTGCATCCCTAATATATATATATATATATGTATATATATTTTGTCATACTTAAACAGATGGCCCCAGAAAACTCCACCAAATATCAAAGCAGATAAACAGAAAATTCTGGAAGTTCTGCACTTCTAGGGAATCTTCTTCACAAAGCTCAACACAACAGACCTCCTCCTCCCATCACTGTGTACAGTGAGTCAAATTCAACAAATGCTCTGTATGTTGAATGGGTAATCAAAAAATAGAATAATTCTTACTTGGGAGGCCAGCCCTTCCACTTCACAAGATATTCCACTTTGCCCTACAAGAAGAAAGATGAGATAGTGATTTATATAAGGATGTTAGCAGACGTTCTTACATTTTGTAGTAGGTGAATGAAAATCTATCACCAGACCATGCTATATTCTAATATATGGAGCCTTTCTGGAAAAAAAAGTACAGCATTCAACAGTTCACATGTGAGCTGGGAATTCAAAGAAGAGAACTCACTGTGTGTCTGTATTATGAAACGTTATGAGCTATGGGATTGTCTAATGTTTTAAGACTTCCAGTGGTATCAGTGACTCCTATGTTATAGCTCAGAGATAGATCCAGAAACAAAATGATGTCAGGCCAGCTGCTGATGTCATGTTCTATTTTACTGTTAGCAGGTTCTGGATTACAGGAAATGATATTAAATGAAACCTCTGTGCAGCTAATGTCAGGGGGGCTGCATTAGCAGTAATATAAGGCATAAAACATTCCCATTTGCCACCGGGACTGATTATGATGAGTATATTATGACTAACAAACTTAAAGTTTGGCTGCTGGTAGATCAATTTGTTATATATGGTAGGTTACAGAACAGGCAGATATTCCCTCTTGGGCAAATGTAAAAAAAAACTACACCAAAGGCAATGCTGAGCTGGGGGCATTGTATCTGGAACTTTTGCGAGATATTGAGCATTAAGGATAACTGTCGCCCCTCTTTCCAATGTAGCATTCCCTAATGTAACCAGGGTTGATCTGGGATCATGCTCCTCTCCTGCAATAGCGAGGCAATAAGCAAACACACCCACCCGACCCCTTCCCGTTACCTTCCGGATCCTCTTCTTGCGAATACTTTCCACTGCAAACACTTGCTCCCCAATGGCGGACAGCTCCATGACAGAATCGAAAGTACTTTCCCTAAACCAAGGGCTCTCCAGTCCACTGGTGGTTGAATGGCAGTCTCAATGCAGATGCCGGATTTGTCCTGTGTTGCAGAATGAGAGATGCACTGTGACACACCCCCTCTGCAATGCACTGCTGCCAAGTATCTGCTGTAGCACTTGGTGTAGCTACAAAGGGACAACTTCTCCTGGTTGAGCAGTGCAGCAGGCTTAATGGTTGCACAGCAGCTCCTTGCAAACAGCTGCTGCCTTCAGCCTTCACAGACCACAACTATAACACTGACAATTCTCACTAACACCACTACCCCGCTTAATTTTTAAAATACCTGATAGCCCCACTAAATGCTGCTCATCCCCTTTGCTTTATTACTGCTGCTGCTCCTTGGGATGCTTACACTTGGCCCACGCCCCCCTTAAAAAATGCTATAGTCCTGTAATTAGCACGGCTCACCCCTGCACAATGGTGTCCAGCCTAATCACTGAGTGCCAATGAGTCAGCTTGTCATGCACAGGGTCCCTGGCTGCAGCCACACACACAGATAAGCCAGCCCGGACACTGCTCCTTCTCTCTCTCCTCTTTGCATTACAACCTGCGCAACATTTTCAGGGAGCGCGCAGCTACTACTCGGGCACACGCGCGGGGGGAGCGCGCACCATTCAGTTCGCGCCTACCTGTCCCGCGCTGACGTCAGCCGACCTTGAGCGCAGCTGCTGGAGCCCAGAGAACAGCTGACCCTGCCTATGGCGCCTGACGTTATACGAGTGTTTACGATGCGCTGATTGCTGGACAGGTAGTGTCCTGTCGCGTGTGCGTGGGTACGGGGGCGCGACGGCATTGAAAAGCTGCAGTCGTAAAGGATGAAGCATGACGCACGCCCTTACACAGCCAAAACTATTCGGACTCGTGACCAATTCTCTCCTATAGTGATGAGCTCTGCTCACATTTTCATTTGAAAGCCTCGAAGCTCAAACGTAGTATTTTACTGAGGTGACGTTGTTCTTCATGTGAGACCAAAATCCTAATTAAAACAATCAAATATTCAGTGACATAAGTATTTCTACACTAAAGCTGACCATACATAGGGCAATCCGCTGGTTTGGCGACCTCGCTAATAAAATGCCCATCTGAAGGGTAGGGGCTCATTTGGGATTCGGCGAGATTTAGTAGCCGCCTCGTCTTTGCGGTGACCTCACGAGGAAACTTCGGGCGACTTCGGAAAATGAATCGCCGCGTGTGCTTTAGCGCAAGCGATTTTTTCATTTTAGCCAGCGCAAGAGAGAGGGAAGGCATTTGGGGAGATTGGTCACCGCAAAGACATGGCGATCGACTGAATCGCCCAGTGTGCCCCTACCCTAAAGGAGAAACAAACCCTTAATAAAAAAGAACAAAACAAAAACTGTGGTACCCTGTTAGTCAGTAGCAAAAATAAATAAAAAAACAAACAAATACAAAAAGTATTGTAGAAGTGACACCTATATTGGCTAACAATAAAAATACATTGCAAGCTTTCAGAGCACCAAGGCCCCTTCATTAGGCAAAATACAAATGAAAGCTGGAAAGGCACAGCATATATTAAATACTGTTAACTGATCTAACTGAATATATGCTTTGCCTTTCTAGCTTTCATTTGTATGTTGACTGAGGAAGGGGCCTTGGTGCTCCGAAAGCTTGCAATGTATTTTTATTGTTAGCCAATATAGGTGTCACTTCTACAATACTTTTTGTATTTGTTTGTTGTTTTATTTGTTGAAAACCCCTACCCTACCCCACCACCCTGAGAAATCATCTAGTGAGGAATCTTTGGACGACTTTGTGAATGAAAGGTTTTACCACCGGCAATTTCAATTACTGAAAATGGAGAAGCATTTTCTTGATATTTATCACAGCAACAGATCTCCCTGTAGGCCATTATTGCTGAAAAATCTCCTTTGAGGCCCCCATAGGCAGATATAAACTGCTGACAGATTAAATTGGCAGTGTATGGGGCCTGCTGACAGGCTTCCCTGATCGACATCGATAGGGCAGGTCAGATCGAGGACCACATCAGTTTATTGATGCGTCCCCTGATCCACCTGCCAGTAATTTCTAGTTTGTGGCTCACGACTGAATCAGATCGATAGTGCCCAGCTTAAATGAGAAACAAACCCTTAATAAAAAAAACCCTACCTCCCTACCCTACATAGACCCACTCCCTCCTCAGCCTAGCTGGCACCCCAGGCAAATGCCCCTAACTCTTTACATTAATCTCCCCAGAATCACCACCACCCTCAAAGTTTGAATTGTAATTTTTGCTGCAATTTGAATTTTTTTGGGCTACAACTCCTGAATCTGAATTATGCTTTCAAAAAATCGAATGAACGACAACAAATTTGAATATATAACTTATAAAAGCTGCCAAGTTCATGTACTGTAATAGTTAATGGGAACTGTTTACGGCAAATGCATATTTTCATATTTTTTGATCCATTGAAAATGGTAAATATGAAGTTCTAACTTGAGGTATTTGAAGTTTTTTCACAATGTTATTCAATCAAATTTCTTTATATTTAGATTTTTTTAATAAGCAAAATTAAAATATATTAATAATTAGCATGTATTTGAAGGAGAAAAGACGAATTTGAATTTTGATAAATAGGCCTTCTTGTGTGTTTTGGGGGTATGTACCAACTGCACACTGGGTATGATGTTGTGACTGGATGGTCAGGTTAGTCACATGCTGCGCGGATGCCTTTATTTTGAAATACTACCACAGACTCTTAATTGGGATGGATCAGAGCATTTTCCTTATTTTGGGCCATATATAAATTTCATGAGAAAACTTGTCTCCTAATTCAGTCCCAAGTGTCCCCATGGACTTCTATTGAGTTTACACGAGATAAACCATTAAATCAGTGTTTCTTGTAGAATAGAATCTGGCCCTTTGTGTGAAATTCTGTAGTTTTGTTATTCAGTAATAGCTGGAAGGCAGGTAGTCTACATATAACATATTATGATGGACACAGGCAGCCTCTAGTAACAATAAACGAAAAAAGTCTATGCACCTACACTACTTCTACATTAGAAATATCCAGGCAAGAATGCCACTGAGGCACTCATAAGAATGTAAACAAACAATTTGCTAGCTCATTAAGGTACTATTCCCGATGTAATCTGTAATCATGAGTAACCCTTTAAAGTAAATGGTGCAGGGGTCCCTAAAACCCCAGACCCTACATTTCAGTTAGCCTAGACTAGCCTTGTTGATGGTCTGGGTGCAGCACCCTGTCACTGGAAATAATACTGCACCTTACTTCCATCTAACCCGTTATCCAGAAAGTTCCGAATTACGGAAAGGCTGTCTCCCATAGACTCCATTATAATCAAATAATCCAACATTTTAAAAATGATTTCCTTTTTCTCTGTAGTAAGAAAACAGTTGGTTGTACTTGATCCCAACTAAGATATAATTAATCCTTATTGGAAGTAAAACCAGCCTATTGGATTTATTTAATGTTTACATGATTTTCTATTAGACTTAAGGTGTGAAGATCCAAATTACAGAAAGACCCATTATCTGGAAAGCCCCAGGTCCCGATGATTCCAGATAATAGGTCCAATACCTGTAATAGGAATTATTTTGCAAAAAGAACTGACATAGTGGTGTTTTTGTGCTATGAATTGTTAAACAGTGACACTGCACACTTATATAGAATTTTGAGAGAGGAAACCCTCATCTCATATTCATACAAAGCAGAATTAATCCTGGGTAGGAACCCCCATTTTCTGTATGTTTTCATATTACAGATTTACAAAGTGTATGTCCTTGTGGATTATTACATGTGCAGCATATAAATATTGTGGGCTGCATCCATGATTGTAAATCTACCTCGAGGTGGAATAAACTATTTAAGTTAAATATGTTACTTGTTGTATAAGTAAATGAGAGCACAGCATTTGGCCCTCTGGGAAGCACATGTCCTATTTAGGTGCAGAATATGTTAATTTGCTGTTCAGCACATGCAGAAATTTGCTGAAGCAATTATTTAAAATTCCTTGATTTTTCTCACTTTCACTGTTTTCTTAAGTTAGTGACACTGAAGGAAGCAAATAGACGTAAAAATATTCACACTGTGTGAGAATAAGGATAGAAATATACCTGCAACTAAGAAGAGGAATCACAGTTCTGCACACATACGTCAATAACTGACTACAGTAAGTACACAGCTGTGTAATAAATTAAAAATAGAACCGATGCATAGAAATATATAACACTCAAAAAAAGTAACGTTTTTAGGTAATTGGAATCTGTTCATGTTTACCGTTTTACTGTTTCAATGATATGTTTATTGTGTATAGGGACTTTAAGCACCAATGCTTCACATTTTGCTTCTTTGTAGATGACATATTTATTTTGCACTGGCCACCTTTCCCATGTACAAATGATAAGACATGAAGCACAAGCAGTAGCAATGTTTATATGGGGAGTACTGGTGTTGTGAATTGTCATTTTACTGTAAAATTGTGCCACTTTAAATTTGTTGGAGTCAATGCTGAATCATATAATCTTCTCACATAGTTATACACTACTACTAATGCTGCTAATATATTCTATACACATTATACACAAGCAGAGTAGCACAGTTGGGTTGGTGGCCTTTGTCTTGTACCAATCGCAGGCCGCACCTTAACTGGGGACTGGGAGGGAGATATTGAATTGCCTGCCCAGTCTTCAACGATTGTGTCTGCAGCAGCGAAGAAGGCATCAGGTAAGTTCAAGTGTGAGCATGGGTGGTGATAGTTGAATGCAGGTGGGTCAGTTGTGCCAGGGTGTGCGAGGGGTTGGGTGGCATATGTGGCAGGGGGAAGATCAGTTCAGACGGCCTAGGGGTGAAGCATTTTTAAAACTGGCCCTGAGCAGGCTGAATTACAAGATTGGGTTGTCATTCAGACTTTTACTGGCTTCACTTTATTCTTGAGACAGATATCTTTTTAATTATTTAAATAGAAAGGGATAAGAACACATTGCATTCAGGTGAAATTCGTAGAAATTTATCAGTGTAATTTTTTCAAGTTTCATTAGTGTAGAAAAGTATTACTGATAAACAAATGAGCTTCTAGTTTCATGTAGGTGTTACAAATGTTGGTTCTAGTCAGTTTAGGGTAGCGTTCCGGGGAGATTAGTCACCCAGCAACAAATCTCTTCTTTTGGTGACTAATCTCCCCGAAATGCCTTCCCGCCAGCTAGAATGCGAGTCTCCCGCAGAATGGCACTCAGATCTCTTGGTTTTCCGAGGTTGCCCGAAGTTGCCTCACAAGGAAACTTCGGCGACTTCGGAAAAACCGAAGTGATCCGAATGCTATCCCACTGGCGATTCACATTCTAGCTGACGGGAAGGCATTTAGAGGAGATTTGTCGCTGGGCGACTATTCTTCCCAGAATGCTACTTGTGCCACCATTAAAGGTGGCCATACACGATAAGATGAGCGAATTGTAACCAGATATGCCCACCAAAGGCAGCACAATATCGGGTTAATCCGATCAATCGGCCCTACTTAATATATTCAAAAAATTCTCCTTATAAACCACAATAAGAAGCTCTCAGTATAAATCTTACTAAAAAACTGTTAATATGCATTGGCTCATGTTGCTGATGCCTCTACATGTAACAGAGAAAGAGCCTAAAAGAGCTTAAAGAATCAACAAGTTGGGAACAAAGTATTTCTTAAATTGCATTTTATTTAAGTAATTGTTATTTTGGTAACTGCACTTTTAAAGACTCATTTTCTTTCTAGATGTGCCATTTGTATGTTAGAACATATTTAGAGTTATTCTAAGATATGTTGACAAAGTATGGTAGGAATAATAAACATATCCAAGCTACTAGCCCTATACATTCTGCCATGGACATCCATATAAGTGTCAGATTTGAAAATCAGGTGCATATTTTAATATCCCCAAACTAAAAAGTATACTTTATCCTTGACTGTCTCGAAATTGTACTTTAAAAGAATTATTTTCAATATGGGAACTCTTACTTTTGGCAGAAGCAAGGTACCTCAATAGGTTCAGCAGTAGCTCCTTCATTTGCCAATCTATTTGTGTATGGATTGAAAAAAAAAGCTATTTCTTACAGAACCATATCTACATTCTATAAAACATTATTTTAGGTATGTGGAATTTTTAAATTTTTTGGGAGGGCCCAATAATGATTTTGAAGATAGGGTAAATATGGCAAATGAGTCACACAAAACAGTGAAATTCACTATGGAGTCCTCAGCATGACATCAATTTTTTGGATGTCAATATTCAAATAAATAATAATACAGTGATGACAAAAAATTAATCGCCAGGACTTGCTATACCCAGTGAAAAAAGTAAATGAAAATGATGGGCTTATGTTTGTTAGGAAGTATGACAAACATAGCAATATGATTCAAAAGGTATTGGCCAATTTTACAAATGGATGTTTCTTTTGGATCTATATTTTCAAAACCCCCTTGTTTTACATATAAAAGAGGTAGGAATTTGAGAGATTACGAATCTATATTGTAAAGAGATGGATAGAAACAACCTTCTACACAAAAAAAAGCTATCACCTTAGAGGCAATTCCAAAAGGCCAATATATGAGGGCAAAAAATATTGCATTTAAACTAGCAGCAAACAACTTAACAAAAAAGTTTACAGCAAGGGGTTACCCTAAGGGAAAACTTTCGGCCATGGAAAAACAGGTCCAAAAAATGAATCGCCAGGACTTGCTATACCCAGTGAAAAAGTAAATGAAAATGATGGGCTTATGTTTGTTAGTAAGTATGACAAACATAGCAAAATGATTCAAAAGGTATTGGCCAATTTTACAAATGGTAGTTTCTTTTGGATCTATATTTTCAAAACCCCCTTGTTTTACATACTGGTATAAAAGTGTTAGGAATTTGAGAGATAAATTATGCCCTACAGCCCACTCAGCTAAGAAAAATTAGTTGTTTAAAGGTACACCAAAAATTGGTTATTTTCCCTGTATGAGCTGTAATTGTCGTAACTCGATCATTAAGGGACCTAAGATTAACCATCCACTGACAAAACTAAAAGTAAACTTCAGGCATATGCCACATGCAATACCACCTTTTTAGTTTATGTTTTAAAGTGTCCATGTGGGATGCTCTACATAGGCAAAACAATCAGACCAGTAAAGGTTAGGCTAAAGGAACATAAACATGTCATACGTAACTTTAAAGCAGACACATATACCGATGCCGCTTTATCTAGGCAGTTCTAATGCTAAACACAATGTCTGCCAATAAGATGGAAAGTCTTGGAAGTGGTACCTAGACCAGTGAGAGGGAGGTGACCACAACACATTGTTGCTACAGAGGGAAGAACGGTGGATTAGATGCCTAGAGAGAGTAAACCCTAAATGAATGAATGAACAACTCAATCTTTCTTGCTTCCTTTAGTTGGAAACTTGTATAACAAACTTATAGCTTTCCCTTTCAGGAAGTTCTGATGCATGTCACGCCTCTCCTGTTGTATCCTGTATGGGTGAGTTCAGTGCTACAGGAAACTAGCGTTTGATTTATTGCTGGTTTCACATGTCACATGATCAGTAATTCAAATACTATTAGTACATTCACTTTAAATACTTAAATGATCTAAAATCCATAATATAAACCAAAACTAGACAATATATATATCCCCTAGTTCATTTCAATTACAGTTAAAAACAAGACATTTGTAACCACTGATGTTTAACTATTTAGTTGCTTTAACATGAAACAAATTAAAATATTACAATAATGTCCAAAACCTGAGTATATTTGGCACTATCTATGTATCAATCTACCAAACTATCATGGGCTATTGCATCCATAGTTAATTTAATTTAATCCTATTATAAAAGTTCTATTTCCCCATTCTTTGGGAGCTCTCTATATGATAAGGTGTCAGTGGTTGGACTATCCTTGTTTTAACACACCTGTTCCTATTTTGCTCTCTGGAGAAAGTAAACTAATCTGCTAGTTAGTGGTTCTTAGACATATCGTCAGACAAACTGTGTACAAGGAGACTGTGTTTTATACATATTGGATCCATTTATAAAACCTATAGCATGCAATGTGATCTCATAGGGAAAAGACGAGGGTTTGGAACCCATAATTTATACAATACTATTCATGTGTGGATGGTGTGGGAGTATGTCCCACCTATAAATCTTCAATGATATAGATATCGCCCTACTTATATCGATAGGAATATTATATGAATATATGTGCAATAGCAACAAAAAATTCACCGGCACACAGGTAATGCAAGCAGGTTATACCTTGCTAAGTGTTTATTGCAGCATGCAACGTTTCGGGGTTACCCCCTTTATCAAGCATAACCCGAAACATTGCATGCTGCAATAAACACTTAGCAAGGTATAACCTGCTTGCATTACCTGTGTACCGGTGAATTTTTTGTTGCCATTGGATCGTGAGGTTGCCGTTTCCTCCATTTTGCTGTGCACCAGGGATCTCTACCTTTCGGGAGGGCCAGGGTGTGCGAGTACTCTCTGGATTGTTCTACTATATGTGCAATAGCCCCATATGTGTAAGTTAAAATAACCCCATGTCAATGTTGATGAAAGAAAAATGTGTGCCAATATATCAAACCTGTACGATATTTACTTACTCCCCAAACCATACCTCAGGGTAAAAAAACTGACTCTAAATAAGTGAAGACAATTTTTGCCAAAAAATCTAAGGATAAAAAATTAAAAAATACTGAAAGTATATAAGATTATGCAACACCATGTAAGTGGTTATAACTCCCTCTATGTAAATGAAAGTTCCATTCTTTTAAGTAGTGTCCACCTATTCATCCAGTGAAATTTTTGCCAAAAAATCTAAAGATAAAAAATACTGAAAGTATATAAGATTATGCAACACCATGTAAGTGGTTATAACTCCCTCTATGTAAATGAAAGTAGCACAGAAAAGGAATCTTGGACACTTCTCTAGCTTGGCAAAGAGGCAGTTCTTCTTCAGACGAGAGAGTACTTCCTTCACCTGGGAGCGATGGCTTGCTAGGTCCTTGGAGAAGATCAAGATGTCATCAAGAGACACGACCACAAACTTTCCCAAGAGATCCCGGAAGATGTCGTTCACGAACTCTTGGAAAACAGCGGGGGCATTACAAAGTCTTCCATTCGTTCCCTTCACGGATGCGGATGAGGTTGTACGCCCCACGGAGATTCAACTTAGTGAAAATCTTAGCCTATTTCAGTTGGTCAAAGAGTTCAGCAATCAGAGGCAAGGGGTACCGGTTTTTAACTGTGATTTTATTAAGACCCCGGTAGTCTATACAAGGACGTAGGCCTCCATCCTTCTTCTCCACAAAGAAGAAACCAGCCCCAGCAGGAGAAGTAGAAGGGTGGATAAACCCTCGCTGGAGATTCTCCTGAATATAGTCTTTCATAGCGGAAATCTCAGCTGGAGAAAGAGGATAGGTACGGCCTCTAGGGGGCATGGTTCCAGGCAGAAGATTGATAGGACAGTCATATTGTCGATGTGGAGGAAGGAATTCTGCAGACTTCTTACAGAATATATCGGAGAATTCCTTGTAGAAGGAAGGTAGAGTCTTCAGATCAGATGTAGAAATATTCACCCTCTGGAGGGGTTCAGCAGGAAGACAGTGCTGCTGGCAGAATGGGCTCCAACGGGAAATCTGCCCTGGGGACCAATCAATGGTGGGATTATGCAGGCACAGCCAAGGAAGACCCAAAACAACTGGAACAGATGGGCAGGAAATAATCAGGAACGATAATCTTTCTTTATGCAAAGTCCCAACCTGCACAGGCAATTCCCCAGTCGTCATGGAAATAAACTCAGACTCCAGGGGTCTGTCAACAATGGCAGTGACACGAAGGGGAGTAGACAATGGGAATAAGGGAGCTTCCATATATTTGGCAAAGAGAGCGTCCATGAAGTTCCCAGCAGCTCCAGAATCAATGATGGCGGAGCCGACAATGGTCTTAGTGGCCAGACGAATCTGTACAGGAAGGAGAAACCTGTGGGTGTTCTCTTGAGAATTTGGAGTAAAACCCCCTACATGAGTTACCCTAGATATACCTCGGGGAACAGAACTCGTGGGCTTCACAGGACAGGAGTTCACAAAATGAGATTGTCCGCCACAGTATAGACATAGGCCAGCCGCCCGTCTACGGAGTCTTTCTTGCTCGGAGAGATGAGCTCTTCTAACTTGCATTGGTTCCTCCGGAGGAGAAGTAGAAGCTTGAGTAGCCGGGGTATGCAAGAGAGGTCTTTGGAAACGAGGTGCCAACAAGGGTTGAAATCTTTTACTGCGCTCCTTCTCTACTTGATGCTCTCTGAGACGAGTGTCCACTTTAATGGATAGAGTAATCAGATCTTCCAACAGGTCAGGGAACTCCCTGGAGACAAGATCATCTTTAATTCAAATTGACAGACCTTGATAGACTACAGCCTTATAGGCATCGTCATTCCAGGAATTCTCAGCCATCAAAATTCTAAAGTCAATAGCATAGTCATTGACACTGCGGTTTTCCTGCCGGAGTTGCAGAAGACGAGAAGGGGCACTTGTGACCCGACCTGGGGTATCAAACACAGTACGAAATGCTTAAACAAAAGCCTTGGCATCAAAAGTCACTGGAAAATTCTTCTCCCAAAGAGATGTTGCCCACTCAAGCGGTTTGCCCTCCAAACGAGACATCACATACCCCACCTTGGAACGTTCATTGGGGAAGTGCGTGGGTTGAAACTCGAACTGGATCTGGCACTGTGTAGCAAAACCTCTGCAGGCTTGTGGGTCCCCACTGAAGTGAGGAGGAGGTGGAATGCGAGACTCACCAGATGAGGAACCTGCGGTAGATGAGACGGCCGCCATGGGAGGATTTCCAGCAGCTTGGGAAGCAGGGGGTGCAGGAGGCATACAAGAGAGAAGGGTATCGAGTGCCTGCCCTAAGCGGTACTGCTGGGCTTCATAATCCTCCATGCGGGATGCCAGTCCGTGGAGCGCTCGTCCGACATCAGGCGTAGCTTCCTCAGTAGGATCCATGGCCCAAGAATAATGTCAGGGAGCCGGGAGCTCCCACCAGGGAGGTAGTCAGGATCAAGGAGGAAGCCCTCTTGAGGGAGCAAGGTCACAGTATCCAAAGGGTTAAGCAAGCGGATGGTCAGAGTCCAGGCAAGAGTTCAGTGGCAGGCAGATCAGGATCAAATAACAAGAGTTCAGGCAGAGGGTCAAAACCAAGGCAGGAGCAGGAATCAGGATACAGGCAGGAAAACAGGAACCCAGGTTCATGGTAGCAGAACCTATTCTTGGGCGCCATTTTGGCGTCCTGGGCACCCTTAAAAACACAAATTTTGGCGCCATAGTGACGTCACTGACACTGGCGTTTTTGCGCCAGCGTCAATATGCTAGTGTCAATGTGCTGGCGTTCCTGTGCCGCGAAAATGCTAGCGTCAATGTGCTGGCGTTCCTGTGCCGCGCTGACGTCATTGCGCCGGCGCCGCTACCCACGTGGTGGCCGCCATTTTGGGTGCGACGCCAGCGGAGGAGGACACGCCGCCCGGAGCTCCTGGGACTGCTCCGGGCAGCGATCGTGACACTGGCACAGGATAACCCGCGGGATGAACATTAATTATTCTAAATGGTGAGCTAGAATTAAACCCGTTTGAATTGATGTTTTAAAAAGGTGTAATGAATGACTGTGAAAATAAGAGGTTGGAACTGCATGTATTGTTTACTTATAATTAGATTTATCTCAGGTGAGAAGTGGACTTTAAAGGATATCACCAGTCAAAACCAGGTTTTGACAATTAAAGTTTTTTATACCTCGAATTAACTCGCAACTCAAATGATTTTTTCATTAAAGAAAAAACTCGAATGGAAAAAACTCTATTCAAGTTGGGAAATGCGAAACTTGAATTAATCGAGTTTTCCGTGGGAACGTTACGTATTGTTTCATTGGGCAGAAAGAAGTTTTCAAATGGATATATACGCTTAGGGGCCCATTCATTGAGTTCGAGTGAAGGAATAGAAGAAAAAATACTTCGAATTTCAAAGTGTTTTTTTGGTTACTTCGACCATCGAATGGGCTACTTCTACCTTCGACTACGACTTTGAATCGAACGATTCGAACCAAAAATCGTTCGACCATTCGATAGTCTAAGTACTGTCTCTTTAAGAAAAAACTTCGACCCCCTAGTTTGCCACCTAAAAGCTACTGAAGTCAATGTTAGCCTATGGGGAAGGTCCTCATAGGCTTGGCTATCTTTTTTTGGTCGAAGGATAATCCTTCGATCGATGCATTAAAATCCTTCAAATCGTTATTCGAACGATTATTCCTTCGAACTATTTGCGCAAAATCCTTCGATATTCAAAGTCAAATGGATTTTAACTCCCCAGTCGAATATCGAGGGTTAATTATCCCTCGATATTCGACCCTTGATACATTTGCCCATTAATGAAAGGGACGAAGTTAAAGGGATATTAGCGAATGTTTAGAACGTAGTAACTACAACATATGTGACCTGCATGATGAATACAAGGCAACAATAGCCCTTCAATTACTACTAGACACAGGGGACTGGCAATCTGTGGCTTCTGGCAAATGTCAGAGGGAGTGCGATTTGGGCCTCTGTCTGGCCTGTTGGGGCCTCTGGGTACCTGAAATGCCAGGGCCTATTTTGACTCTCAGTCCAGATCTGGTTACTACCTAGGTTGGCCCTACTGAAATAATCTGTGCATTTTCCCACTAAACAAGAAATGTGCAACCTCTTATGAGCCACACTGAGTGCAATAGTAGGACTTCAGTAATGGGCATCATAGTTGATAGTGATTCTATATTGCTATATTTACTACAACAAAAAGAGTTTTCAGGATAATAATATTATCCTATAATATTTTGGCAGTATTTTTAGGGTTACAATTAGTAAACTGGAAATCAGACAAAATATTAATCAATTCAAATGGATTAATTATTCCAGTTTACAACTTCTCTTTATTTTCAGTCTAACTAATTAACGAACAATGCTTCTTTAGAGGCTAAGAAGCCATGTTTCTTGGGGAAAAATGACACATTAAATTTAACTAGTGAGTTGAGTCTTGCATCTGACGTAGTTGTATGACATTACCATAGCAACCAATAAACTCCAGTCTAAAGCTTAGATTTTAGTTACATGGTTAACAAAACACTGCATAGAAACAGTGTTTTTGTTTTAGCTTTTGATTTTTTTTAAGCTAATGTGTAGGAGATGATTAGACGAGACAAATCACTGCCAAAAGGGTGGCAAAATGAAGGTGATATTAAGTTTTTTATTTATTTGTTAAGAGAATAAACTTGTTTTTAAGTGAGGTTTGTATTAAAAAAAGACCATGGCCGAATGGCTTACCAGAGTAGCAGAGGATCTTGTTGGTGGATTTCAGCCAAGGCCAATTTCAATCAGTCTCATACCTCATTTAATACATCATTAACTGAAAGGATAAGTCTAGGCAGTTTTGAACTTAAAAAAATTTATTTATTTATTTTTTATAGTTTTTGAATTATTTGCCCTTTTCTTTTTAATCTTTCCAGCCATCAAATGGAAGGTGCTGACACCATCTAAAAAACAAATACTCTGTAAGGCTACACATTTATTGCTATTGCTACTTTTAGTACTCATCTTTCTATTCCGGTTCTCTCTTATTCATTTTCCAGTTTCTTATTCAAATTAGTGCATGGTTGCTAGGGTAATTTGGACTCTAGCAACCAGACTGCTGAAATTGCAAAAACTGGAAAGCTGCTGAATAAAAAACTAAATAACTAAAAAAAAACACAAATAAAAAAAACAAGTGTTTTTTTGTTCATCTTTGAGTTAACTTTTAGTATGATGTAGAGAGTGATATTCTGAGACAATTTGCACTTGTTTTTTTTATTTGTGTTTTTTTTTAGTTATTTAGTTTTTTATTCAGCAGCTTTCCAGTTTTTGCAATTTCAGCAGTCTGGTTGCTAGAGTCCAAATTACCCTAGCAACCATGCACTAATTTGAATAAGAAACTGGAAAATGAATAAGAGAGAACCGGAATAGAAAGATGAGTAATAAAAGTAGCAATAGCAATAAATGTGTAGCCTTACAGAGTATTTGTTTTTTAGATGGTGTCAGCGCCTTCCATTTGATGGCTGGAAAGATTAAAAAGAAAAGGGCAAATAATTCAAAAACTATAAAAAATAAATAATGAAGATTCATCGAAAAGTTGCTTAGAATTAGCTTTCACTTTGCCCGATGCAGTGAGCACACTGCAATTTTGAGCACAATCTTCATGTTTTTTCCTCCAGAATTCCACTGTAATTTTGGGTGAGGTTGTTGAATTAGACGTAATTGTGCTGGCTCACTGCATCCGTGCAGTTGCACTCGATTGGTGTCTGTTTACTTTCTGACCGCTTCGCAGCCATCACTACGCTTCACCAGACGAAAATTCACTAATTTACTGGAATGCAGAGTTTCCTTGTGGGTGGCGAATGCTGGCGATGTTTCGCTAGCGTTACTTCAGCAATGCAAGCAATTGAAAGTGAAGATGTGCTAGCGTTCATTTCTGCCTAGTGCAAATTCGCTAAATGTCTTGCACTCAGGTTAATTTGCGTAGGGCGGGTAATTTTAAGTTGAATGGACGTATATATTGCAGCAAATACATTACATTACACAAGTCCAGTGAACCTTAATAAAGAAAATAGAGTTGTTATAATGCCCTACACATGAGCCCACTGTATAGTTAATGTTCCATATGGTGGAAAGTGTATGGGGGAACCCGGTTACCCAATAAAAACTTTTGCAGGCTATCACTCAGAAGCTTTTTCCACTAAAAAATATGATGTAAGTAAAAGAGGATTGAGGAAGTCCTATGCACTCCAGTGCACTTCACCTGGTCTGAGCAGGCAAAGGCAAGTCTGGCGAAAGAGGTAACTTCAGTAAAATCTGCATTTCACTGAATTTGCGGAGTAACGTCCATTCACCAGAGGGAATTGTCGCCTGGCGAGTGCGAATGACCGATATTGTCTATCTCTTTCGCTAGCAAAGTGAAGCCTACGATCGTCCCTGCGGGCGTTAACACTAGCGAATTGATGCTAGCGTTGGCCACTTTGCCCTCGAGTAAATCTTCTTCTAAGTAGGGATGCACCAAATTCAGGATTTGTTTCGGGATTTGGCCAGGATTCGGCCTTTTACAGCAGGATTCAGCCGAACCAAATTTGAATCCTAATTTGCATATGCTAATTAGGTGCAGGGAGGGAAATCGCATGACTTTTTGTTACAAAACAGTAAAGTAAAACATGTTTTCCCCTTTCCACCCCTAATTTGCATATGCAAATTCAGTTCGATATTCGGCCAAATCTTTTGTGAAGGATTCGGGGGTTGGGGCGAATCCAAAATAGTGGATTTGGTGCATCCCTAGTAGTTTACCTGGCCGGTAAAACACCTGACAAGGCTGGGACCGGTATTACAAATTTACCGGCAATGTATTTGCTGGTAAATTTGTAATACCCTTAACAAAAGCCCTTGGCCCACTTTTCTCCGTCTTCTGGCCATTGTGTGATGTTGCCCCGCCCCCTTTTGCATCACCGCCCTGCAGCTCCACCCCTTTTGCATCATGGCCCAACCATTTTGTTCCCTCCCCCACCACTTGGCGGTAAAATTTTTCTGAAAAGGTGGCAACCCTCTGGGCGACTGGTTTTTATTTGTTACTGATAATTTTAAGAGAAATGCTGTCATATAATCTGTTGTTTTGCCGAAAAATCTGTGAAATTTAAATAAAAATCTGTTCAAAACGAATTGAAGTCAGTAGACGTCAAATTTTTTTATGCGCAACTATTTTTTTCTCATTCCAAATGCATTAAAGTCAGTGGGCGGTTTTTTTCTTATGCTGAGTTTTTTGTCTTGTAGACAATTTTGTCTGCAGCAAAACTTTTTGCGGCTGATTTTTTAAAAAAAAATTGCAAATGGCGATCTGCATAATTTTGTCGTGAATCCATGCCTGGCGAAAACATTTGCTCATCACTACACATTTTTGCAAGGAATGGGTAAAACTTGACTCACCAGTATAGTTATATGAATTGGGATCATAGCAATTCTGTCATAGAGAATTCAGTTCAGTCAGTCCTTACTTATTTCTACCACAGGTCTATATCATATATGATAGAGGATACTATATAATGTTAATTATTTTCAGTATTAATTCTAAGACTTATGCATTATTATGCATCAAGGCTACTTTTTAGCTACTGCTCAAGAGTTTGTAAAATAAAAGAAACTGCATTAACATAGTTGCACACCAGTATAAGATTGTACGGTATAGAACCATTAACGTGTGCCAAGACCTGAGGGGGGGGCAGGAAAATAACTGTGCTATGTATGTATCATGACATAAGTCTATGTGCTAATAATGGCATCATTGTGCTCATTAAAGGTGAGACCATTAACACATTAGAATCCTCTGTTGTTAGGCAACTTTAGCAGAGTCCAGACTGTTATAAATTGTTTGATAAACATAAAAATAACTATTGAACAGTGTTAACCAGCATAAAGCTGCATATTAATATAAAATATGAAATAAACAATGAGAGCAATGTACAATTTTGCTAAATAAATTGTCTCTAACATTATTCATCCTGCTGCTGTAAGAATCATATTTCCAATATACCACTGCCAGCCCCAAGATATGCAGAGTTCTATGTCTTGGCATCAACATATTCTGGCAGATTGACAACAAGCTCACTGCTGCCTGAGCACTGAAGGGGTCCACAGGGTCTAAAATTGTGTCTCCTGTTGTATGTATTCTCCTGTTATATCTGCAAATTATATATTACATGAACGCTAACATTAATTGCTCTCTAATGTGCCTTACTATTTAGCTATTTTGACTGCAGCTGTGATGCCATTCTAGAATAGCTCAGTGTTGCCTGGTTGCAAGGGAGTTCAGTCTCACATAACCTGAACAGTCTCAATGCTCTGGGGAGTTATATCTGTATTTTGCAGATCTTTTGCCAATGGTATTTCCATTGGTGAAAACATTTTGATACAGATTAATTTCTTGCTCTTGGAAAATTTAAGCTGTAATTTAATAGCAAAATCACAAGGTAAAACTCCCAATTAGGCATTTGAATAATATCCTTATGAAAGCAACCCATATGAACCCATATGAATATGAAACAAAGTCCTAAAAGGAGATTGGCCCATCTAGTGTGTGAATACCGCTTTCCCCTATACATACAGTACCTCTACCACTTTCCTGAATACACCAGCAACTGTATGTAACTTCATTTTATCCCCCCCTATCCATTTGTACTCAGGGCCTTTTCATCAAAATACATATTTTTCTGATTATTTTAATTAAAAAAGTGCTACCAAACTAAAATCCATGATTGGACCTTATTTATTATTAAAAAAGCACGATTTAATCTGATTGGGGACAAACAAAAATAATTGAGCAAAAACCAAATCGCTCAATTTTTTGGAGTTTTTTCCGATCAGCCCGAATTTTTAGATTTTTGGCTGAAAAGTCAGAAATAGTCAAATTTTCTGGCTAATTCCAGCGCAGACCACAGAATGTGTTCAAAACTTTTGAGCTGAAAAGTCAGAAATAGTCAAATTTTCTGGCTAATTCCAGCGCAGACCACAGAATGTGTTCAAATCTTTTGAGTTTTTTTTTCCACTAAAAATTCGGATTATATAGTAAAAACAAAATTGTAATTTTCAAGTTTTTTGCATTTGGACTTTAATAAATAACTCCCATACATGCACATCATTGTGGACATCAGCAGTTGCTTTGCTAGTAGCACATGGGTACAAGTAAAGCAGATGAACAGTGCCCTATGCATTTATATACACTAAGGGGCAGGTTTATCACCCACATTCTATTCAATCCTATGGGATTTTTAGAATTGTATCTATATGGGTGAAAGATAGAACTCACCATATGAAAAATACGGTTATAAAAATCCACATAGAATTGCAGAGAACATGGGTGAGTTTTTATTTATTAAGCTGAAAGTCTCACTAAGGGGTCCATTTATTAACTAACAAAACCACATTAATCCATGATCTTTTTTGCTCTAATTCACTTAGTCTTCTTGCACAAAACCTGCCTCTCACAAAATAATAATGCCATTTGAGGCTCCATTCTCTCACGGTGGGCTCTTTCTCTTACGCCCCGAACCATTGGACATGGTGGGGAGCTGGAATTCTCCTATCCTCTTGCTGTCGGTTCAAACCTATTCCTATTCCTCCAGCCTTCTTATTTAACTCTTTTGAGGTACATGCCCTTCGGATTTTCAACCCTCTCTCTCTGTACGTGTAGCTGTCATTTACAGACCCCAATCAGCCTCCTCCTCTGCTGCCTTTCTTTCTGACTTTGACACCTGTCTTGTTTTCTTCCTATGCACTGACTGCCCTGCAATCATCCATGGGGATTTTAACTTGCACATCGATGATGCTTCACAACCCTGGCCCTCTAGGTTTCTCCACCTAACCTCCTCCTACGAGCTCCAGCAGTTGACAAACACCCCTACTCATAAGGATGGCCACTTTCTGGATCTAGTCTTTACTAAAAAAAACTCTCTCTCTTTGGTTTTAACAGTGAACCCTTTCCGATCACCATTTGGTTATATTTTCCATCTCTCACTCTCCATGCCCACCTGCTTCTTCCCCCACTGTCTTAGTTTGGGATACACGTGACATTGACCTTCCAGCCTTAGCTCAATCTTTCAGGTCCAGTCTCACTTCCTTTAAGGAGATGTCTAATCCTGATACCCTGGTAAGTGAGTATAATCACATACTATGCTCAACCATTTGCTCATTTGCCCCTTTACAGGCTAAGCGTACCCTGATCAAAACCCACGACCCTGGCTGAATTCACAAACCAGATTTTTATATGCTCCTGTACAAGATGAACATATGTGGAAGAAATCCCATTACGCAAGCAGACTTTATTCACTATAAATTTCTACTGTCCTGCCTCAACTCTGCCTTGTCGAAAGTCAAGCAAGAGTACTACAGTACCCTTATCAACATTTACAAATCCAACCCACGACGCCTGTTTTCTCTATTCAATACTCTTCTCCATCCGTCATCAACAGTATCGGTCAACCTGACGCACTCTCCTCAGGACTTTGCTGATTTTTTTAAAGACAAAGTTGAGTCCATTCACAGTCAGATCCCTACCTCTACTAATGCAAACCAGCTCCTCCTTCCTAAGCCCCCTTTTGCATGTCTTAAATGCTTCCCTCCGGTAACAATGTCTGAAGTCTCCAAGCTTCTCTTGTCCTCCCCACTCACAACTTGCCCCCTTGATCCTATGCCTTCTTCTCTGCTCAAGCTCTGCTTATGGAACCTTCCCTTCGCCTTTCAAACAGGCCTCTGTAAAGCTTATTCTTAAAAAGGCCACGCTTGACCCATCCTGCCTGTCAAATTACCGTCTCACTTCTACCACTTGCCTCTAAACTGCTAGAACGTATTGTGTTCTCCCGTGTTACTAACTTTCTACACACCCATGATCTGTTGGACCCTCTGCAATCTGGTTTCCGGCCCGGTCACTCTATTGACACTGCTTTGTGCAGAATTACAAACAATCTTTAGGTTGCCAAAGGTCACTTCTCCATCCCTCCTTGACTTATCATCTGCATTGATACAGTTGACCACTCTCTCCTGATGCGGATTCTGTATTCGTTTGGCATACGTACCTAGGCTGCATCTTGGCTTTCTTCTTACCTCTCTAAATGATCATTCGCTGTCTCCTATGCTAACAACACCTCATCTCCAGTTCCACTTAACGTGGGGTTACCGCAAGGCTCTGTACTTGGTCCGCTGTTGTTCTCCCTGTACACTCTGTCTTTGGGAGATCTCATTCGATCATTTGGCTTTAATTATCATCTGTATGCTGATGATACCCAAATATATTTATCCACCCCTTCATTAACAGCTGTAACAGAGGCTCAAATCTCTAACTGCCTCCTAGCTATCTCAAATTGGATGAACCAGCGCCACCTCAAACTCAGCCTAAGAAAAACTGAACTAATCATCTTTCCAACTAATCCTGGTCCTACTCCCCCTTTTACTATCTCTATTGATGGCATGTTCATTAACCCTGTCAACTCAGCACGCTGTCTGGGGGAAACCTTTGACTCCTCTCTCTCCTTCTCTGATCATATTAACACCATTGTCAAAACCTGTCACTTTTTCTTAAGCAATATTGCCAAAATCCGTCCCTTCCTTTCACCTGCTACAGCCAAGACGCTCATGCATGCTCTCATCCTATCCCAACTAGATTACTAAAATCTACTACTAACGCCCATCTCTGCAGCACTGCTTCCAGAATTATTCTCCTCGCATCCAAAAGGGTATAGGCCCCTTCCCTGCTCAAGTCCTTATCATGGCATTCTATAAAACCTTCTCTCTTATATTTGGAATGCCATTCCTGAATCTCTGCGGAGAGAATCCTCTTTCAGTGTTTTTAAAACGAAACTCAAAGACTACCTCTGGGAGCACCTGGATAACACTTGAACTGGCACTAATATAACAGTGTAACAAACTGTAACCTACATCACCTTAATAACCCTCCGAATTGTGTCTGTATGTTACCCTCCCATTTAGACTGTAAGCCATGCAGGGTAGGGTCCTCTAGCCTTTTGTTTCCTTGACACTGAGCATTTAATCTGTATTGTAATTATATTTTATATTTATGTTTATTGTATTTCTAATAATGCACATAATGTTACTTTTTACTTCAATGAACCCTTGTTTGTCACTACTAATTTATTGTTTTGCTGTACAGTGCTTTGCCCTCAAGGAGCGCCATACAAATAAAAATATGCATACATATATTTATTAAACCTTAATTTTTTCTGGTCAAGATTTTTGGGGGAAAACTCATATTTTTCATGGAAAAAAAACTAAATTTTTTACAGATGTATCATACCCCAAAGCTGCTAAAAATCCGAATCCGAAAATACGCCATCTTAAACTTCGAGGTCATGTATAGTCCATGGTAGATATCACTAAAGTTGTTTCCTGACCTTGATCTGCTCTGGATAATGTGACAAATTTAGGGTTTTCTGGACGATAATCCGAAAGAGTGAAAACTCGATAATATTGAGATTTCACAGCGTCAATTGTACGACACAAATTGATTTTGTCGTGATGTTTTGTTGCTCTAATTTTTTCAAGAAAAATTATTGATAAACAAGTTACAATCATGAAAGGGAGTCTGTCCGATTTGTTTTCATAAAAAAATGTGATTAATTTGCGTTTTAGTAAATCTGCCCCTAGCAGATAGTTTCTCTTTAGGAGTAAATGCAGAATTCTAAAAACAGAGAAGTGTACAAAAATATTGCACTTTCTTTTAAAACATGACACTTTCTGTAAATGTATCTGGTAATATAGTATTTGTTTAGTCAGTGTGCTGCTTGTATTACAGATGGCATAATAGATTAGAAGCAAAACATATGCATGAAATTGGCATGGGATATCTTGCCATTCTGCAGAAGCTTAAAAAGAACAGCATGTCAATCTTTCACAAACAGATGACTTTACATGAGCAAAATTATTATACAACATATCTACAGTAGTGTGCACACTAATCACACAATTATACTATAATCTTCTTGAATAATAGAAAGACTTGAACAGACTGCAAATACAAAACATACCATATAAAAACTGGGTAAATAGAAATAAAACTGTTTCTAATATAGTTAGTTATCCAAAAATGTAATGTATAAAGGCTGGAGTGACTGGATGTCTAACAGAACACTACTTCCTGCTTTGCAGCGCTCTTGGGGGCAAATTTACTAAAGGGCAAGGTGACGTAATTTCGGTACTTCACCGATTTACTAACGGTTGCTGGTGATACTTCGTTAGCAAAGGAGATAGATTCTATCGGTACTTCGCTCCCTAACGCCTGGCGAATTTGCGCTCTGGCGAATGGACGTAACTACGCAAATTCACTAAGATGCAGATTTTACTGAACGTTACCTCTTGCAACAGACTTGCCTTCGCCACCTCAGACCAGGCGAATTGCAATAGAGTAGATAGGAGTTCCTAAAAAAATAGTTTTTTTAGTGAATTAGCGGTGTCCTGGCGAATGTACGCCTGGCGAAGTGTGCTGTGAGTGAAGCCGTAGCTGGCGAATTTTCGGAGGTTAGTGAATTTGCCCCTAGGTTTCCACTGATTGCTTACCAGGCAGTAACCAATCAGTGACTTGAGGGGGTCCTCATAGGTCATAACTGTTTCCTTTTGAATCTGAGCTGAATGCTGAGGATCCATTGCAAACTTACTGAACAGTCATGTCCCATGTGGCCCCCCTTCAAGTTGCTGACTTACTCAGAGTTAGAGGGCTGAAAAGCAGGAAGTTGTGTTTTGTTCTATTCTGTGAGACATCTGCTCACTCCAGCCTTTATACATTATATTTTTGGCTAACCTCTATATTAGAAACTTTTTTTATTTTACACAGCCTATCTATTTACCCAAGTTTTATTTTTACACAACTGTTCCTTTATGGAGAAATTTACTAAAGGGCGATTTTTCTCATTGGAAGGCTCCGCTACACTTTGGGCAATTTCATCAAACGTTAATTCACAGTGCATACGCTTATTCATCAAAATGCAAAGTTACGTTTCGCAGACGAAACTTCACAGTTACAACTTTTAAAAATAATCCCACTTATGAAAAAACAGAGTTTTGACTTTTTATGGCTTTTCAGCATACAGGATATGATGTCACTGACATAAGATTGTTGAGGATGTAGCTTCATCTTTTTGCGGAGTAACGATCGTGAAAATTTACTTGGCGAAAGGGTGCGAAACGTTGTTAGCGCTGAGCTCTTTTGCCAATGAATTGTCCTCTACTCCTGTTAGTAAATTGGAGATGTCCCTGTGGATTGTCTTTTTGGCAAATTTTCACTAGCGCAGGCCATTCCGCCTTTCCGCTTAGTTGGGATCAAAAACAATGTACTGTTTTACATTTTTAAAAACTTTAATTATTTGATTAAAATGCAGAGATGGCCTTCCTGTAATTCGGAGCTTTCTGGATAACAGGTTTCTGAATAATTCATCCCATACCTGTACTAACAAAATGTGTTTACTTTATGCTATGTATTCTTGACTTGCTTCTTGCTGCCCAATGCCCTATGAAGTTGCTGTATGTCAATTACCTTTACTTTAAAGTGTAAATTAATTTGGACGTAAAATATCAAATTATTTATATTATTGTTTTTATATTTATCAAGCCCTCTTCTAGCAGATGTTGGTTTAGTATATTACAATGTATTTGCCGATGGCCAACATGTCAGCCCCGTTCTCATTTACATGTCATTCATTTAGGATTCCACCAGATTTTTTGCTCTGTTTTGTTCACAGAGGTTGAGATTTACTTCCATCTTTTGTCACAAAAGATACAGCTAATATAGTTAGCACTTAAAGCGTTAACTATTCTCTCATTTGCTTTCAATTAATAGATATCCAAAGTTTCAGCTTCACCTCTCATGCATTTGGAGATCGTACAATGCTGTTGGCACCCACAGTTTAGAACCATTTACCTAATGTCTCATCATAATTATCCAGACGATGGATATATGACATTGACGTTTTTGGCTTCATTATACTAAGAATCAGCAGGATTATGGAAAATTGGATGAATGTTGTACAGCAGTCTTTTCATATATATTATAAATTCTGTGATCAGCTAATGGGAGGCCTGACCAATTGCTGCACCTCAAAGAGAGGGCTTAATCCAATATGAAATGCGCAGCTTCATGGATCCTTAAAATGTAGGTTTATTATGTTTAGGGATGCACCGTATCCACTATTTTAGGATTCAGCCAAATACTTTGTGAAAGATTTGGCCGAATACTGAACCGAATCGGAAACCCTAATTTGCATATGTAAATTAGGGGGAAAGTGGCAAAGAGAACTGCATATGCACCAAGCGGCTAAACATTTTTTAACTTACTTGTTTGTGTGCCAAAAAACGTTATCTGACTTTTTGGATTCGGTTCAGCCAGGTACTTGGATTTGGCCAAATCCAAATCCTGCTCAAAAAGGCAGAATCCCAAACCAAATCCTGTATTCGGTGTATCCTTAAGTATGTTACTGCCCAGCCACAATGACATGAATGAGAGCAAAACAGCTGACAGATGCTGTATGTGAATTTCTCCAGTAACTATTCCTCACACCAAAAAATTAAAGTGTTTTAAAGTAAAAATGACCTGTTTGCTTTAGAAACACTACTACAATTCATATAAAAAAGCTGCTGGATAGCCATGGTGGAAATTTAACAAAAGGCTATAAATAGTGGATAACAGATAACACCATTATATTTTACAGAGCTTATCTGCTATCTGCTGTGTAACTTGAGCCTTTTCTCATTTGAATGACTGCCCCCATTGCTACACAGCAGCTTATTTATAAAAACAATCATAGAGTTTCTGAAGCAAACAGCAGTTTTATTAGTGCAGGGCAACACTGCATTATATTTTTATTACTTTAAAACAATTTAATTTTTTGAGGTTTCTGGTCCTTTAATTTTGGAGATACAAGTCTGCTGGGTGTATTGGTGCTGGAAGCTGTGGGACTCCTGGAGCAATGCCAGATTGAAGGTGAAGGTAACGGCAGAGTATAACAGGATCAATAAATGAACTTGCCTATGATTCAGAACAGGAGGAAATATGGATGCACTGGAGTCTAGCCAAATATAGGGAAGCCCAAGGAAACTTTAGCTGCAAATAGTTCACAGTTGAAGGGGGAGGGGTTTAAAATGGAAGAGCTACAAGATGTGATTTTAGAGCACAGCCCTCAGTTTTTAGCTGTAAAAGCAGACTTCATACACTGCATATGAATGCTTTCATCTTACAATACTGCCCTCACTCTTGCCAAGAAAACATATTTTACAAAATGAATATCCTCACAGTGATCTAATCCAAAATGCCTGTTCCAAGTTTTCACCTTCCTCCTCTGCCCACTGCAGCCTGACCCTTGTCTCTTAGAGCCCAAGATCTTGCCATACACTTTCAAGAGAACATAGACTCCATTAAGAATGAAATGGCAGCACCCAATACCAGCCCTGTCACTCATAGGCCAGCACTTGGCACAGGTACTCATATATTGGATAATGCTCTCTCTCCACTGGGACATTCCCTTCTTACTTTAAACATACACGTATCACTCTTACTATAAAAAAACTCATAACTTGATCATTTGTCTTCTTCTAGCTGTTTACTACTCCTTAACCCCCTTTCTTTCTAATGTCTTTACTTGACCCACTTCAATCTAGTTTTTACTGACTGCATTCAATTGAAGCCAGTCTCCAATGTCTTCCATGACCTTCTGTCTTAATCTAATCATCTACTAAACATCACATTCTGTTGACATATTATCTCCTCAATCAGATATATAACTGTCAGTATTTCTCCAACATACACTTCCCCCACAACTACATATTTTTATACCTTTTGTCTCATTTATCTCCACCCCTATATATTATAGCCAGGGTGGCCTGTAAGCTTATGTACAGCCTTGTGAAGTATGGTGGCACTTTATAAATACATGTCCTAATTATAATTAGGGATGCAGCGAATCCAGGATTCGGTTCAGGATTCAGCCTTTTTCAGCAGGATTCGGATTCGGCTGAATCCTTTTTCCCCTCTGAACCGAACCCAAATCCTAATTTGCATATGCAAATTAGATGGAGGGAAATTGCGTGACTTTTGGTCAGAAAACAAGGTAAAAAATGCTTTCCCCTTCCCACCCCTGATTTGCATATGCATCCCTAATTATAGTAATAATATCTCTGAAGCAATGCACTGGCTTTGGGGAGTTTGGTGGCTGTAACTTTACAACCAACAATACATATATGGGGTTATGTATTGTAATAAGGCACTAAGATGTCAAGGCGCAGTAATCCATAGCAACCAATCAACGGGTAGCTAGTGACCTGTTTAACAACAAACCTCTTATTGATTGATTTAGAAGAGACAAGGTTTTGGAGACAAGGTTTTTTTTGTCAAATTTACCTTCAACCAACATTATGTCGGCATGTTCAAAGGACCTCAGAATTTGATGATTTTTATCAAATATTCTGTTCTAGCACACCCATAAATACTGTATAAGAAATGTAGTTTATAAAAAATACCTAACAAAAAATGATACAAAATGCTTTTACATTTTTGTTTCTTCTGGACAAGAAAATGTAGGTAATGTTATGAACAAAAGGTTGGTCAGGTTGGAAATGTTTGCATTGGAGAAGGGGCACTTAAGGGGGATATGTTAACTATGTAGAAATAAACAAGGGGATTGCACAATTACGTAGATCCTTCCACCAGACACAAGTCCATCCACTGAGATTAGAAATGAGGTAGATCTGGGAACAGGAGCGATTATTACCGCCATGCCGCCCTAAGTTGGTTTTTTGTGCTGCTGCCCCTCCCCACTAACTCCACATCACTAGTGCAGAGAGTGCACTAGAAGAGCTGAATTTTCAGTTGATAACTGGACATTTGATATAAGGAATGAATGGTGCACAAAGCCAAAAAATATTGTCTATTATCAAAAAAAAAAATATATAGAAAAAAGTCAAAACAGCAAGTAAATAATCACAGGACGACATACTCACAGCTCACCCCAGTCCCATGGGTGCAAGTCCACAGCAATGTTCACGGTTGTTCCAAATAATTGTCACGGTTGGCACCATAAATTCAGAACCGATGCTAAGCACCCTGTTCTTGGCTCTTGCTTTTGCCTTTAACAGCCGCCTTTCACCTCGGGAGTAGCCCTCGGCTAATCGGATGTCGCCAGGTCTTATTAAGAGAGGTGCAAAGCGAAGGGTTCTGAACGAGCAAAGGGGCACAACGGTAAGGCAAAGTCTTTCGGCAGAAGTTCGCAGAAAGCGAAGTCAAATCAGGCCGAGTTGGGGCAGGCAGAGTACAAGCAGAGTCAAACAGGCAAGGGTCAAACAGGCAAGCGTCAAACCAGGAGATCAGGAGGGTTACAGATAGAAGAGTCGGTTACCAGGCAAGGTCAGGATTTCGGAAGTCAGAATCGTCACAAAACAGGCAGGGGTCACAACAGGTATCAGAACCAGACAGGAATAAACTCAGATAGGCACCAGGAAATCACTATGAATGAACCTATAACAGGCAACTAGAAAATACAAAATGTCCCTTTAAATCCATTTGAATTGCACGCTGGCGTCAACACGCCAGCGCGCATGCGCCTATAAAAGGAGACGTGCGGCGCATGCACCCTAAGGCCCCAGAACTACAGAGGAGCGGCAGCACGGCGGGCGTCCCCGTCGAGGATGTGGCCGACGACCCGGCCAACCCCTTGCACTGCTAGACCACCAGGGTAAGTGGACACTGTTACATTACCCCCCCTCGAGGAGGGGCCACCAGACCCCCAGGTCTCTCAGGAAACTTAAGATGGAATTGTGTCCTGAGACGATCAGCCCTAATGTCACAAACAGGAGCTGAAGAATTCTCCTCAGGGCCGTAACCCTTCCATTGTACAAGATATTACAACTTACCCCGCACAAGGCGAGAGTCAAGGAGTTCTTGGATTACAAATTCACGCTGACCTTCTACCAACACTGGGGGAGGAAAGGATTGTGGAGGAACCTGTGAGGCTGATTTCAAAAGAGACACATGAAAGGAGTTAGATTTTAAAATTGTCAGGTAATTTGAGACGAACAGAGGAAGGATTGATTATTTCAGTAATGGGATATGGACCAGTAAACCTGGGTCCCAACTTGAGTGATGGAACCTTAAGTTTGATATTTTTTTGTGGATAACCAAACTGAGTCTCCTACCTGATATATGGGTGCTTCCCTACGAAAATCAGCTGCCTTTTTTTGAGCTGCCATAGCTGCAGAAAGGGAATCATGCACCCCAGACCAGATCTTGGCAAACTGTTTAACAGAAGAATTGACAGATGGTACAGAGGATAATGAACCAGAAAAAGAAAATGCTTTGGGATGTAAACCATTAACAATAAAAAATGGTGATTGACCAGTAGAAGCATGAGTTACATTATTGTAAGCAAACTCTGCCCAAGGTAATAGTTCAGCCCATGAAGATTGGTTGTCAGATACATAACACGTTAAAAATTGTTCAAGGGACTGATTAACCCTTTCAGTTTGACCATTGGTTTTAGGGTGATATGCAGTAGAGAAAGACAAATCAATCCCAACCAAAGAGCAGAAATTTAGAAATGAACTGTATCAGAAACAATATTAACCGTAACATGAACAACTCAGCCAAGGTCTTAGCGGATGGGAGGTGTGGGAGGGAAATGAAATGACTCATTTTGCTGAACCTATACACCACCACCCAAATCACAGTTTTCCCTTGAGATGAAGGAAGGTCAACAATAAAATCCATTGACAGATGTGACCAGGGTCTGTCAGGAATAGGTAATGGCCTTAGCAATCCCTGCGACAGATTCCTAGAAGACTTTGATCTCTGACAAACAGGGAAAGAATTAACAACATTTTTGACATGTTTAAATGAAGGCCACCACACATCATGGGACAATAAAGACACAGATTTAGAGATACCAGGATGTCCTGCCATTTTCAAATTATGAACCTCACCCAGAACCTGTTCCCTTAAGCCCTCAGGTACAAATAACCTCCCGGAAGGAGTATCTGCAGGGTCAGACGATTGAGCTGAGGATAGTGTAGCAAGGTTTGATCCCAGAGCTGCCACAATCACTCGGAATTATGGGAATACACTCACTAGGTTCAGACAGGTTAGACTCAAAACTCCTAGAGAGTGCATCGGCCTTAGTGTTATTGGAACCAAGCCTGTAAGTGAGAGAGAAATGAAACAGGGTAAAAAATAACGCCCATCTAGCCTGCCTAGAATTTAACCATTTAGCACATTCGATGTATAGGTTATAGGTTTTTGTGATCAGTAAAGACCGTTATAGTATGTTTAGCCCCTCCAACAGGTGTCGCCATTCCTCAAAGGCCCATTTGATAGCCAACAGTTCTCTATTACCAATGTCATAATTGGCTTCGGCAGGGGAAAAGTTTCTAGAGAAGAATGCACATTGTTGGATATCGAATGCCTTTGAGAAAGGACTGCCCCTGCCCCAACTTCTGAGGAATCTACCTCTACAATAAAAGGAAGAGTAGTATCAGGGTGACGGAGAATTCCGTCAAGAATTCAAAGGCTTGAATAGTCTTGGGAGGCCACATACTTGGATCCGCACCCTTTTTGGTTAGATCCGTAATTGGAGACACCACCAAATAAAAGTTTTTTTTATAAATTGACGATAATAGTTAGCAAAACCTAAGAACCTTTGGGTTGCACATAAGGAAAGAGGCTGAGCCCATTCCAATACGGCCTTAACCTTCCCGGGATCCATTTCTAGATCCTTACCAGAGATATTGAACCCCAAAAATTGGACAGAAGAAACCTCAAAGGTGCATTTCTCCAGTTTTGCAAATAAATTATTCTTCCTTAACCTGAGCAAAAGCTCCCAGACATGTTTCTGATGATCATCCAAGTTAGAGGAAAAAATTAGAATATCGTCAAGATATACCACTACGAATAACCCCAGGAGATCCCGGAAGAGGTCATTGACAAATTCCTGAAACACTGCAGGGCATTGCAAAGGCCGAATGGCATAACTAAATATTCGCAGTGGCCATCCCTGGTGTTAAAGGCCGTTTTCCACTCATCCCCTTCCCTGATACGAATGAGGTTATATGCACCCCTAAGGTCAAGTTTAGAATAGGTGGTAGAATTCTTGACCTGATCAAATAACTCAGAAATCAGCGGAAGTGGATAGCGGTTTTTGATGGTGATTTTATTAAGGCCCCTATAATCAATACATGTGCGAAGACCTCCATCCTACTTGCCCACAAAAAATAACCCAGCACCAGCAGGGGAACTAGAGGGCCTAATAAAACCTCTTTTGAGATTTTCTTTCATGTACTCCTTCATTGCTTCGGCTTTGGGCAACGAAAGAGGATAAGTTCTCCCTCTAGGGGGAATAGACCCAGGGATGTGATCAATTGGGCAATCATAACGCCTTTGTGGGGGTAATGTTTCTGCGGCTTTTTTAGAGAAAACATCAGATAATTCAGCATAAGCCGCGGGTAAACCCTCTAAGTTTGTGACTGCCACCAATTGAGGAACATTTATGCAAGAGCCCTTATATTTTAAACCCCATTGAAGAATCTCCCCAGTTACCCAGTCAATATGTGGGTTATGTACCTGTAACCAAGGTAAACCTAAAATTAGAGGAGAAGATGAAGAACTCTCGATAACATAGAAGGATAACTCCTCAGAGTGCAAGTTGTTGGTGCACATGGACAATGCCACAGTTTTCTTAGTTACCAAACCTGACCCCAAAGGGCTTTTGTCTACGGCTAAGATTCTCATGGGAGGAATAAGGGGTATTAGAGGATATTAAACCTTACTGCGAAGGCCGCATCCACAAAATTTCCTGCCGCCCCAGAATCCACAAAAGCAGAAACCTTAACAGAACCCGTAGGCCAGGTTAACTTAACAAGTACCATGATCCTAGAGGAAAATTTGGGAAAATTTTTGAGCTCCCCTTCTCCATTTAGGCTTTGAAGTTTCCTGGCCTCTTAGGGCTATTCCACACGGGGAGATAGCCACGCGGTCGCGGCGTCAAAGCGCCGCGACAGTCGCCGCGACCGGCGCAGGCGACAGTTTTGTATGGGCGCCTATGTAAAAACGCCACCACGAGGCGATGCGCTTTTCAACAGTCGCCTGAAAATGCCTCGCCAGGCTTTTTCAGGCGACTGTTGAAAAGCGCATCGCCTCGTGTGGTTAGCACAGGCGTTTTTACATAGGCGCCCATACAAAACTGTCGCCTGCGCCGGTCGCGGCGAATGTCGCGGCGCTTTGACGCCGCGACCGCAAACGCGTGGCTATCTCCCCGTGTGGACTAGCCCTTAGGACACTGGTTGAGAAAATTACCCTTATCCCCACAGTAAATACATAGACCCTGAGACCACCTGCGGGCCTTTTCCTCAGGAGTTAGATTTTTTTTTTAGTTTTGCCCAATTGCATGGGTTCCTCCTGAGGTAGAGGCACAGAGGGGTTAGTTGGCTTAACATTAGCAATCCCAGTTGGAAAGGAAGTACCCTTCAAACCCCTTCTCTCTCCCTGTCTTCTATCTACTTGGATGGCAAGAGACATGAAATCATCTAAATTAGTAGACAGACGGTAGTTTACTAAGCTGTTCTTGACAGTATCAGAGAGCTACGAAGAGCCATGTCGTTCCAACCGGTTTCTACAACCCACCGGCGGAACTCAATACACCTCAGCATCCCGTTTTCCCTGGTGTAATTTACGAATCGCGGTATCGGCAGATGAGGCACAATCCGGGTCATCGTAAAGTAATGCCATGGTGTTTAAGAAGGTTTCAAGGGAAAAACGGGCAGAGCCAGAGGAGGATAATCTTAGGGCCCAAATTTGAGGGTCAACCTGTAATAAGATCAATACAAACCTCACTTTTTCCTCCCCAGTAGTGAAGGAGTGAGGGAAAAACTCAGGTATAGTTTGCATGCCTCCTGAAAGACAAAAAATGTTGTTTTATCCTCACTAAATATTTCAGGGAAAGAAGTTTTGGGTTAATGGAGTTTATGAATATTACCCATTGCGGCATGAGAACCCACTTGGACGGCAACAGGAGGTGAAACTACTGGACTTAGCGACTGTTGCGGAGTGTCCAGACTGCGAGTCAGATTATGAACGCCATGCATCAGATAGGAGGAGCCCTCGGCTAATCGGGTGCCACCAGGTCTTATTAAGAAAGGTGCAGTGAAGGGTTCTGAACGAGCAAACGGTAAGGCAAAGTCTTTGGGCAGAAGGTCGCAGTACAAGGTGTAGACAGAAAGCAAAGTCAAATCAGGCCGGGTCGGGGCAGGCAGAGTACAAGCGGAGTCAAACAGGCAAGGGTCAAACCAGGAGATCAATCAGGAGGGTTACGGATAGAAGAGTTGGTTGCTAGGCAGGGTCAGGATTTCAGAACTCAGGGGGGTCACAACAGGTATCAAAATCAGACAGGAATAAACCTATAACAGGCAACTAGAAAATACAAAATGTCCCTTTAAATCCATTTGAATTTTGCGCCATTGTGTGCTGGGGTACGCCAGCACGCATGCCCCTATAAAAGAAGGAGACGTGCGGCGCGTGTGCCCTAAGGCCCCAGAACTACAGGAGCTGCATCCCGGCCGACCCCCTTGCACCGCTAGACCACCAGGGTAAGTGGTTACTGTTACAATAATAATGAATCAATCAATTAAAAAAAATACAAAATATATATTAGGACATATCGAACGGAGACCTGATCTGTTTCGTGCCTGTCAGGGCACTTATTCATAGGCCTATGAGTAAGTGCCCTGACAGGCATGAAACACATTAGGTCGCCGTTTGATATGTCCTAATAAATGTTTTTTAATTCATTGAATTGGACATTTGACGGTTAAAGTTACCAGGGGTGGCTTTTTTTGGCCCCACTGTGGTAATGGGGTGTGCTGTACCACTGACTGGCAGACACATTAGATTCAAAAGAGGATTTTACTGGTACAAAAGTTGCTGTCCGGTTTTGATCCCTGGTTTTTGAAAGTACTGTTCGCAGGGCCGGAACTAGGGGTAGGCAGAGTAGGCATCTGCCTTGGGCGCAAAAGCTTGGGGGCGTTAGGCACATACCTCCTCTGTCGCCTACCCCATGTCCGGTCCCCTCTCTCTGTCTGTCTGTTATGTTTGCGCATCTATTTGTTCTTCTACGCAGGCATGCGTTGATTTGCGCATGCGTGCTATGACCTGCATTTCGCATATTCACGCTGCGAACAGCCAGGTTTCCTAGGGCGTCTGGCCCGGTTCTGGCTGTCCAGGTGAAAAATTAGGACAGGACATTGAAGTTAATGAAATGGTGATTAGCCAATCACTGATTGCCACGCCATCAGTCCTGCCCCCGTTATCACCTGCCCGGAGTTGGGCAAAGGAAAAGGTGGCAACCCTAATTGGAGAGGATTATTATTTTTTTAAGGCAAGTTTCACTTCAACAAATTTTTTTTATTTCATCTGCTATGTTACTATGCTTGTTGCAAATCAGCTGCTCTTTTATTCGAAGCTTTACAATGCACACAAAGACCAGTAAAACCTGCAACTGAAATGAATCTTGAGCTTAAGTATGAGCCATTATAGCAAGTTGCAGTTCTACATTTGACCAGCAGGAAGCAATCCTACCTCATTTAATAAAAAGGTCTTTATTATTTGTTCTATTTAACAAAACCACAGACAAGGCAAATACTTCTTGTTCTTAGTTAACCATAATGTATGTCTTTGAATGTAGGTTTTGATTCACGTTTTTATTGAGACTTTTCCCGCACCAACTTTTTCAAACTGATTTCTTGATAAATTTGTTAAATTTGTGGATGGGGGTTATGTAGACTTTGTTTTTAGCAATTCTGGGCGACTGATCTTCCTGAATTGCAGCGTGTGTCTCTGCCCTAAGAGTCAGACTTTGAGAAGAGAAAGCCATAAGCAAACGCTGCATTTGCAAACATTTACAAATAACTTTAAAACCTTTGAAAATCCCGAATTACTGTATATTAGAAGTTGCATATATTTTCTTCCATTATGTAAAAAATCTGTTTTTGGATGCAGTGTGTGAAAAGGTAGGCATGAAAATTGCTACTTTCTTCCAGGATCTTGAGTTACTAAACTTGAGTTTCTAATGGCTTATCGTGAAGAACCCCTGTTGCTTGGGGTCCTCTGCTCTTTTGTTTGAATTGTGAGCTGAGATCAGTGCAATATAATTGCATATACATACAATGATGTCATTTACTATTTTCTTTGCCTCTTGTGGTGTGCATAGAGGGTAATACATAGGAGAAAACAACTAAGCTTCCAAAACCCTCAGAAAGGGATTAATATGAGTGCACATTGGGAAGGACTGTGGTTAAAAAAAGCAAACATTTCTGTGTTTTGAAACAAGGTAAATGATAAAATGAATGAGCAATATCATGCTGAAAAAACTGTTTTACTTGTATTCCAGATGATAAAACAATGCCATGTACAGTATGTAAGAAAATTTATTAAAGCTTATGAAATGTTACAAGGTTCTCCATGGTCATATTCCCTGTCAGCTCCCTACTACGGAAGTGCCAAATGGCATAGAGATTGTACAAGCTTATGGTGCAAATAAGAAAGATCTAATGGCAAGTTTCCCAGACGGGAGTCCAAAGAGGGTGCTGGCCCACTAGAAGATCCTCTGGTACTCTGGAAGTCCAATCCACCCCATATTTATACCAATTTATACTCTTAGGGGGTCATTTATCAAAGGTCGAGTTTTAAAGGTTCGTGAGGGTTTTTAAAAAAGAAACTCGAATGGAGAAAGCTTGAATCATTGAATTTGGGCTAAAGAACCTAAAAACTAGAAGAAATTGAGTTTTTGGCAAAAAAATAATTTGACTTTTCAAGTAAGACCCACCAACAAAACCCCCAAAACATCATGAAGGCTACATACCTTCAAATGGTTGAAGGGACCTCTGCCATTGACTTTTACATGACCTTGAACAATTCAAGTTTTTTTTATCCCAAAAATTTGAGTTTGGGGAAAAATACCCTTGAAATCTTAAATTGTTCACCCCCTAGATATACTATAGCTTTAAAGAAGCAGCATATGCTCTAACAATTTTCCATCTGAGGTGTAGTATAGACATGGGATACTTTAGGCTGTCACCTATAGAGTCCATTCTAAGCAAATAATGCTACTATTTTTCTTTTTTTTTCCCTGAAATATTAAACAGCACATTGTGCCCTGATCATAACTATAGTAAATTGCATAAATTCATGTTTATGTCAAAATATTTCTGTTTTGGTTTATTTAAAGTATAAAAGTGATGACGATACCAGAGGAAACCCCTAGTTCTAAGCATTTTGCAGAATAGAGTCTATTCCTGGCAATGTTTTTCCCCCCACAAATGTGACAGAGGATTGTGGGTTGAATGTCTTGCAGGCACATTACAGGTGATGCATTTATCAAGTAAAGTACACATAATACATTTAGCAGTTAATTGGTCTCTCTATCCCTGTTTCATTTCACCACTAATTGCACCTAAAGACTGCATCATTACACAGCACTGTACCACTTAACCAAATCTCATGAAAAGTTTATTTCTCAGTTTCATATTAGCCATCTATTAACTTCTGCTTGGAGGGATCAGGACTAAACCTGTTCCTTTATCAACATTAGCGTTTTTTAGAAAATTAACTTTGTGGCCTGCTTCATTCTGTTAAGGCCAGAGGGGGTCTATGATTTCCCTTCATGTTTCCAAGATAAAACACTGCACCCTGATTGTTCTCCACCCATACTTATACCTATAGGCTCACCCGCCATCCTCAACATGTTGCAGTATCTCTGGCAAACCCCATGGGGGCAGACTGTTGTGCAGTCCTCCTGGTAGTTCTACCATGCAAGGTAGAAGCTACTTAAGCTACTTGCTACTACTGATCATGGACAGGCATTCTGAAACCCAAGTTAGAAGTGGATAGGTCATGCTGGGGAACAATCAGTGCTTATCAGTGGAAGGCTTGCTTAACATATGGAGTAAAGGAATAGCACTGGAGACGGAAGGTTGTAGAAGTTGATATACAGTATTATGTATACACTAAAACCTGGGGGGAAACGGGTGATTGAAGTATAGGAAGGAAGGTTCTACACTGTTATGATGACTTTTGTAGAAATAAATTTTGTACCAATTTGTAAGATGCGCCGGGATATTATGGCGCTCTCTTACCTCCCGGCGCGTCTCTCCAAGAAGTTCTGTGCACAGGTACGCACTTCAGGGTTCCCGGCCTGTTTTGATGCTGAGTGCCATGTCTTTCGCGTCACAATGCTAAACGTTATGACGTCACGAAGTGGCACCAAATTCGAATCTTGGCAACAAAACATCCTTAAAAGCCCAGTCCTCCATTTTGTGAGGGCACAAGCTGGTTCCAGTTTTACTGTTCCTGCCAAAGCGTTTTGTGACTTTGAATTCCTGTTTTGACTTCTGCCTGACTCTAGACTACGATTTCTGCCGACTGTCTTGAACCCTTTGCCTGACTTTGACTATGTCTTCTCTTTATTCCTGCTGTTACCTCGCTTACAGACTTCTTACGCACTTCCTTGTTGGCTTCTGCAGCAGAAAGCCTGGGGCCCCAAAAGGGCGTTGGTGAACACCAGAACCCACAGGGTCTACCTGTGCATGCAAAGGTACTGTTACTGAACAAGGTCCCTGATAACGTGGTCATTACACAATTATTATAGTACCCTAGCTATGCTTGGGTTAACAATTCCTCCTAATCTATAACACAATGATGTATGTAACTGAAAGAATCACATTCTAAACTCTAATTTGCACATTTCAATTTGAGATATATTTAAAAGCTGCTCCTTTTCAAGTTCAGTTGCCCAGAGATACATGTGTTCAGCCAAACTGATTTCTAGCCCTAAAGATTTTACTAAATCTGAATCCTGCAAAAAGTGCTGGAGTTCAGATGCATTTTGAAACCAAATCCTGAATGTGGTGCATGCCATGCTCTGAAATTGTCGAATTGAACACTAATGCAGGGAAAAACAACATGCATGTGATTTACTAGATGCTAATTTGCATCCGCATTGGTGCATTGCATGAAAGTGGTGGATGCAATGTAGGATATTCACAGAATTATGCTGGAAATGTGGAGGGCGGGATGATGTATTATGGGTAAAAAAGATTGTGCTTTGTATCCAAATTTTGCACTTGAAACACTGACTTGTGTTTGTAAATAATGTTATCAATGGAAACATGGTCATACATCATTTATAGGAACTGCACAGACAAAGAGTAATATGTAAGTTAAAACACATCTCACTTTTTCCCAGCACCCATTATATTTAATGACACTGGGCTAAATCTAATATGCAGGCTTATTTCCTCTTTTATTATAATTCTTTCTCTCGTCCTTTCAGCCTGCTTAGTCTTCAGCAAAACAACAGGACTACATAATGATCGTGAAGAATAGTAAATCAAACCCCCATGACTCTGTTTCATTGTTCTCCTGATGCCTTTCTCTTCCATGCTCTCTCCACAAGCTTTTGTTGACTACTTTAACAACAAGGTGGATCCCATTTAAAACCAGATACCCATTACTTATTATGAATCTTCTCTCCTCCCACCTGTATTCACAATATCTTTATTGGGCTCCTTTTCTACCATGACTCATTCTCTAAATATCTATTATTCTCTCCCATGTCTATTTGTGTTCTTAAGCCCATCCAGTCTTTGTTCTTAAGCCCTTACCCAGAATTAAATACATGCATGCTGCTTACATGTCTTTAACTGCTCTCTGCTATTTAATGCTTTCCCTTTCTTACAGTTAATATGTATTGGCCATATCATTCTTTAAAATGCAGTTTTTGGTGTTCCCTTTTCTTTGTTTTTGTATTGCTCTTATCATGAATTACCAGTTCTGATCCTCTCTCTGCTGTTATTAAAGGAAATCTAAACCCCCCACGGTGATAAATCCCCACTGGCCCCCCTCTGCTGGCCCCCTGCTAAGTGTTACACCAGAATTGTGTCCCCTGTAGGATTACTGACTGTCCCCTGTAGGATTACTGACCGCATCACGGGCACCATCTTCGGCACTTCGGTAATCCTCGTAAAATGAGTGCCATATTGGCGCATGTGAAGTTGGAGCAATCTTCTGGTTCACGACTGTGCATGCGCCAGAAATGACGGAAATTGCCGAAGGGAAGGAAGAAGACCTGAAGATTAACGAAGCACCAGAAGATGGCGCATGTGAGCTCTGCTGAGCTCATTCTGCATGTTCAGTCAGTAATCCTACAGGGGACACAATTCTGGGGTAACACTTAGCAGGGGGGAAGCAGGGCCAGTGGGGACTTATCGCCGTGGGGGGTTGAATTCTCCTTTAAAGAATTTTCTGGGAGCACTTACCATAACACCACATGCAACATGAAAAGAAAGAACCTCCAGACACAGTGAAAACTAACATCAACTGAAGTGAAGCAAAAGGCACACCGTGGATTTAAAGTTTAAAAGTCCATTATCGTTATTGTTTCAATTTAAAAACATAGTGCATCACATGAGAAAAAAAACCTTTTCAGAGGAGATCACATGCTTAAGCAAATTTTCTCATGTTTCTCCACCATTTGTACTTTTAACATAACCTGAACACTGAGAACATCATTTTAAAACCGAAGGGAAGAAGAAATAGCAGGCCAAGTAGCAGTAACTTAACCACAGGGCTCAGGTGCAAAATGTGTACCAGGTCTTTCTCCACTCATAGTCGTATGCATATGCTCAACCGACATCCTCAACATGCCACAGTATCTGGAAAACCCAACAGGGCAAGCTATTCAGCCACACCCCCAGTCCTTCTTGTTGTTCCACCACTGCTTGATTAACAGAGGGAGTACTGAATAGCACTAGAGACTGAAGGTAGCAAAAGTTGATTTACAATATTATATTATAATATGTATAAACTAAAACCTGGGGGTGGGGGGGACAGCTGACTGAAGTAGGAAAGGAAGATGCATTCAAATACTGTTATGATGTCCAACTCCAGCAAACAAGGGTATGGATGGAGCACATAAAACGCAGTCTCTGCCGCAAATAATTATTTATTGCATCACAACATGTTTCGGATCCCAAGGATCCTTTATCCTTGGGATCCGAAACATGTTGTGTGCTGCGTTTTATGTGCTCCATCCATAACCTTGTTTGCTCAAATTGTCTTTGGGTCTTCTGGTGTGGCCTGACTGGAGAGTGAGCGCGATTACACAGGTGAAGGTGACTGAACGAATCTGCTGAAAGTTACATGATGTCCAACTCCTTTATCACACCAAAAAAGCCATCTGTTTGCACTGGAAATCTACAACTCCCCCTTTTGGCAAAACTTAGTTAACAACTCTCTGAAACTGATGTATTTTGCAAGACGTTGTGCACAGAAATTTGTAGTATGGGGTCCTTGGGTGTCTTTTCATGATGCTTTCGTGAATTAAACTGTAAATGTGTAATGGCAAAATGACATATACACTTCTGTGTATTGCTCTCTCCTCTCCAACCCTCTTCTGTACTCTTTCCTCTCTTTTCACCCCTGTTGTTAAAAGTTTAAAATGCAACAATAAAAACTTTAACGTATGGTATCCCTAAACCCAGAACAAACCCCAAGGTCCTGGTCTTGGCTCTCACTTCTGCCTATAAGAACCGCCTTTCACTTCGGGAAGAGCCCGTCGCTACTTGGATTCCGTCTGGTCTTAAAGTGAGTGGACCAAGGGGAGAGTTCTGGGCAGACAAGGGAACCATAACGTATACAGGAAGGACAGGGAACAGGCAACATAGTCGAGGTTCAGTACAGGATCTGGAACCAGGAGAGTAGTCAGGAAAAACAGGCCGGGTCAAAACCAAACAGTAATACAGTACAGAGTCAGGATCCAGAAGTCAATAACAGGCAAGGGTCAGGCAGTGGTACAGGGGTAGTCAAGAACAGGCAAGGGTCAAGTAACAGAAAGCGCACTAACAAAAAAAGAAAATCAAAGGTCAGCATTGGAGTGTGAAGTGCCTAGCAGTAAAGAGCACATCTAACTATAAAGAATCCATATACTGTAAAGCAATTATGCATTAACTTGTCAATATTCCTAAAAGTTACTTTTTATAGAGCTCAGAACTTGACCCTCTCACTTTGCTTCTGATTTGGAAAGTTGGCATGTTCTGTGCATAAAATTACAATGTCACAGAATGCACATCTCACCAGACATGTCTCAACAGCATTCATCCCTCCTGCAGCATACATTCAATAAAATATATATGTGTGTTTTTTCCATGTTTCCTCCAGGTATCTCAGTCTTAAAATGTATATCTTTGATTTATTAACTGTTGAGAAATGTTTGCATAAAGATATGCTTTAAAGTCAACATCTGGTATGATAGGTACCAGTGTACCTTCATTCCTTTCCCAGAATGCTCGCCTATGAATATAACCAAATATACACAGGCAAACAAGTTGAACTCATTACAAGAACAGAGTAGGCAGCAAGCTTTTTTACATATGTAAGAGAATCTTTATTATTAACATGTATTTATAAAGCACCAACATAAACATCAGCGCTGTACAGTAGATAGGTCTATACATCAAACAAAAAGATTACATAGTTATGATGATACAGGAGAAAAGAAAAAAATTAAATAATTTACTAATCTGCCCTAACATAAATATCTAGAAATGCTGTTTAAAGGGATACTGTCATGGGAAAACATGTTTTTTTCAAAATGCATCAGTTAATAGTGCTGCTCCAGCAGACTTCTGCACTGAAATGTATTTCTCAAAAGAGCAAACTTATTTTTTTATATTCAGTTTTGAAATCTGACATGGTGCTAGACATTTTATCGGTTTCCCAGCTGCCCCAGTCATGTGACTTGTGCCTGCACTTTAGGATGGAACTACTTTCTGGCAGGCTGTTAATTCTCCTACTTAATGTAACTGAATCAGTCTCAGTGGGACTTGGCTATTACTATTGAGTGTTGTTTTTAGATCTACCAGGGAGCGGTTATCTTGTGTCAGGGAGCTGCTATCTGGTTACCTCCCCATTGCTCTTTTGTTAGGCTGCTGGGGGGTGGAAGGGAGTGGGGTGATATTACTCCAACTTGCAGTACAGCAGTAAAGAGTTACTAAAGTTTATCAGAGCACAAGTTACATGACTGGGGGCAGCTGGGAAACTGACAATATGTCTAGCCCCATGTCAGATTTCAAAATTTAATATAAAAAAATCTGTTTGCTCTTTTGAAAGATGGATTTCAGTGCAGAAATCTGCTGCAAAAGCACTATTAACTGATACATTTTGAAAAAAACATGTTTTCCCATGACAGTATCCCTTTAACAATAGCACAACCTATGCCCCAACCCTTCTCAGAGAGAGGCTTAATTATCTGCTTTGCTGCCTTATGCACACTTTAATGTGTATAAAAAGGGTCTACTGGCTGATGTCAGCTATTACCCCTGGTAGCACTTACACTCTATTTAGCATAGGCAAACATTAACTCCGCAATGGAGGTTTCTTCTCTTACTCTCCATGGGGTATGTGTACTAAGTAGGTATAGCTAGCTGATCATACCTATATAGTAATAGTAGTAGTATGGGTGCAGAATCATCCTAAATGTCTCTTTTGTAACAACAGGCATTTGCAAAGGTGCAATAGCCTCAAAAGGCCCACTATTCCAGGTATTCGGCAGCGGCAAGCTGCCTCAGGGTTTCTTCTTCAGTTGGATCAGTGTAACTGACACTTTTAACAAATGAAAGGCTCAAAGGCACAAATTACTAGAGACCTCCTAGGGTTGGAATTATTGCTTTGCTTTAGGTTTATATGATTGGACCTTTGACTCCTTTATTATCTGAAAAGACTGCTGTGCATTACTTCACAATACAACGCTCCACTGGTTCCCTAATCTGTGAGTTCAAATCTGCCCTCAAGTACTGCCATTTTCAGGATAATAAATACTTTCAGTGTTACATTTTCATTGACAAAGCAGGCATGGTTGTGTAAAAAGGAAGATGTGCTACAAAAATACATGTTCTATTAACTACAATATTTACCCCCAAAATAGGTCTTATGAGACTGCCATTAGTATTCATTTTATTCACATTTACTAGGTTTCCCTTTCTTCTGCAACACATTTGCAAAAGTATTTTATGGATTTGTTTTCATCCTCCCCAGCATGTATATTGTTGTCCCTGAATAGTCAACTCTGCTTCTCAGATTATTACTATATGTCACAATCTACATCTGGAATGCTGTCTTGTTGTTATAAAGACTCATTCCAGTTCTTAGAACTCTTCAATTATTTTTACCTGCTTGCTTCCAAGTGATTTTTTTGGAGAAGCACTTGGGTCCTGAATATTCTTCTGTTATGCGGGTTCTGAGAGTGTGGCAAAACAGCAGGTGAGTAATGTAAGTGAGACAAGGCGAAGTGCAGTATATTCAATAAAATGTAAATGACCCTAAAACCCAGTCTTTCCAATATACCAGAGCCAAAGCCCCGCCTCTAAATCTGACCACAAAAGGTCTGACATTTCCTGCTAACTTATCTACTCTTTAACTTTTATGGTCAGCAGAATGGGCTGCGAAGCCTGGCAAACAAACCACAAGTATGGCCCAAATAGGTCAAGGCTTCATAGCAGTTCTTTGTAAACTCATCAGCATCACATAAACATCTACAGGAAAATCTCATCTACATTATGGGGCACATTTACTTATGGTCGAATATCGAGGGTTAATTAATCGAACGATTCGAAGGATTCTAATCCATCGATCGAACGATTTTCCTTCGATCAAAAAAACTTCCCCATAGGCTAACATTGATGCTCTGTAGGTTTTAGGTGGCAAAGTAGGTGGTCGAAGTTTTTTTTTTAAAGAGACAGTACTTAGACTATCGAATAGTCAAGCGATTTTTAGTTTGAATCGTTTCGATTCGAAGTCAAAGGTCGAAGTAGTCAATTCGATGGTTTAAATTATATTAAGTGACATATTAAAAAATCTAACCAAACTGGAATATATATTTAGGTAAATATTGCCCTTTTACATCTCTTGCCTTGAACCCCCATTTCGTGATGGTCTGTGTGCTGCCTCAGAGATCACCTGACCAGAAATACTGCAACTGTAACTGGAAGAAGTGCTGAAGCAAAATACATAACTCTGTCTGTTAATTTGCATCAAGGAAAAGCTCATGTGACCTAAGAAGTAAAGTTTGTTTGGTTTGTTTGTGTGCACAAACAACAGTCTGTATACAAGGCTGGGGTAGTACAAATATGGTTTGTCCAATGGATTGTGTTGATTGGTTGTTTGGCACTAAATTAGTATATTATAGCAGCATTCACTGGTTCATTGGAGGCAAGAAAGAACACTTCATTGCATATTTTTTCTATTTTTTTAAAAATTTGGATTTGAATTCCCTGTGGTTTAGGATTTTGATAAAATTTCCTAAATCTGTATCAATATTGTGACGCTCGAAAAAATACATGGTAATAATAATTATAATAATATATTGCTGCCATTTCATGCAATTTCTATAGAATAATAAAATAATTTATTACAGTACAAAAAGATATAACTTAAGGTGCAATAAAACAGTTATCCACTAATAACAATAAACAAGTTAAAGGGATTTTCAGAATTACGTTTTCTTTTAATCTACTTTTAAATATATAGAAGAAAGGAGGATTACACTGAGGTAGTATTTATATTGAATAACTATTTTTTAAGGTTAAAAAGGCTGGAAGACATCATGTATAAATTCTGTAAAAAGCATTTTTTACAAACTGCTTAGCTGATTGTTAGGAAACTGTCAAATGGTTAGTATACAGTGAACAGTTTTACATTATATTTACTGTACAAAGTGACAAGTGTGTATATTATGGCAAACATTTGGCCAACAGGGCTATGTATAATGTTTTCACAGTCAAGCTTCAAACCTGAGCTCCACCCTATAACATTCCTTAAATAATTCTGTGAGCAGAGGAATACTATTCTCTATAAAACAGAGTTTGCTGGAATTTATGACCATTTGTTTTATGGCGTGTTGCCTAACAACAACTAGTGGGAGATTGCCCACCTGTGAGCGGAGCACAAACTGGTGCAGACAAATTTAATGAACTCACACACAGAGGTACGGGGATTTTAGTGGAGACATAGACAAACAAAAATGGATCTGAACTTTCACATATAAACAACATAACATTAAGAAATGCGTACAGACCAATACTGCATATTTTGATTTCCAGCTATTTAAAAAGATACACTCTATCAGTCTATTTTATATGAAGTAACTTTGTCCTTCAGGTACTTAACTGTGCAACATAATAAATAAGACCCTCTTCTTGCTAATTTGTCTTTTACAATTGGTCAAAAGCGTGTCCTACACATCATTCATTCTATAGTTGTGGTGATCTTATAGAGGAGTGGCTGAAGTATAATGAAACTGGACTATGTACAGTTAAGGACCTATCCTTAAAGGGGAACTATTGCAAAAATGAAAATTTAATATAAGCTTCAGCATACTGAAATACAATCAATTAAATATTCTGCATCGTTTCTGACATAATCAAGTTTATGTTCACTATCCCTCTCTCAGCATCTGTTTCTCTTCATTCAGCAGTTGGGTGTCAGATATTCATTGACAATTAGATCCAATATATCTTATAGGGGGTCTCCTTTTGCCTAGAAGATGTATTAGAGCCCACTCTATTAAAATCACCAGACATCGTGTCTCTCTACATGCAGAATTTGTGCAAAAGGCAGTTATTTTGTTTGTACTGGAATCAGTTATTTGAGTGAGCTCTAATTCATAGTGAACATAAACTTGATTATTTCAGAAACAATGCAGAATATGGTATTGTATTTAGAAAGATTCTTATTTCAGTATGCTGAAGCTTAAATTAAATTTTCATTTTTGCGATAGTTCCCCTTTAACTGTCCTCAGACACCCACTACACAGGTTAAGGAATGAGAACGATCATGAGCCGTACCACAGCATGTGACCAGATTGGCCAAGTGTAATTGCTAAATATATATATGTAATTTTCTGTAGCACAAAAATGACATATATTCTTTCTTACAGTTCTATATTTTAATTGAAAATTAAAAACATAGGTAAAGGATCCACAGGTATTGGATCTATTATCTGCAATGCTTGGTACCTAATGTTTCTGGATAATTTGGATCACCATGCCAAAAATATTAGGATATAAGATTGTTTTGCCACCAGATTAGATTTCTACATCACATACCTGGTTTATGCTCTTGCTTCAAAATCTTTTTTTAAAAAATAGATATTCCCTTGCTAGATGCTTAGTTACCTGTTGCGTTCTTGGCTCAGTCTCACTCAACCAGGGGGTTATTTCACACTGGGAAACAATAAGAAAAAAACATAGAAGACCCTCTTGGGTGTTTGTGGCTGACAGCCATAGGGTATATTTATCAAAAAGTGAAGTTAGAGATCTCCGCAATCCTATAGAGTGAAATTCCACCACTCTCCATGCATTTCTATGGGATTTTGAAAGGAGTTTTTTTCACTTACCCATTGATAAATTGTTTTTTTAAAAAATCCCATAGATATTGAATGGAGAGTGGCGGGATTTAGTCTCTCTCTAACTTGACACTTATAATATATATAAATATACTCCAAAGAGTGGTCTTAGGGATTCCTGGCTAACAGTCTTCACTTGAAAATGCAGAAAATTTGATCCAGACAACATTCAGAGCTTGTAAGAATGAATTTCAGCAGAAAGATTTTGCAGCAGGAACACAGCCGCAATAGAGAAGACTTGTCGCTTGGCGATTAATCTCCCAGTGTGCCACCACCCTAAATGTAAAAAAAAAAAATGAGAAGACGAAAGCCTAACTGTATGTGATGTGTTTTCTCTCTTTTCTCCTGCCTTGAGACATGTTTTATCTGCTGTCTAAACAAAGTCCCACCCACAGAGTAAATGGGTCCAACAGACTACTCCTTCCACTCTTCCTACATCAATTAAGGAAAGTTGCACAACTTCTAGCTTCAAAATCCACAAAGGCTCCACATGTAATTTTCACTCATATTGAGAGTAACACATCTTTCAGAATATATTAAGACTAAATAGGGCCCAGTTATATTAAGACAAAATAGGGCCCAGTTAGGATGAGCTGCTGAGCAAAATAGCTATGTAAATGAAAAAGACACTAAAATACAATATAAAAGTGAGATACAGATTATTTTGGAATGCCAATGTTTATAGCATACTTAGGGCCATATTTATCAAGGTGTTAAGACAGGTTTCCATAAGATTCTTTAAAAAAAGATGTGTGGGTGGTGGGTATGTAAACAGATGTGAAATAGTGTTAAATCACAGTCTATATATATATATTATATATATATAAGAAACTTGAGATGGGCAATTATTTATATATTTTATGAATTTTAAAAAATGAATGGAGCATTGGCCCAGAAATACAGGTATATATTTGTAGAAATTCCAATGTAACGCAAATGCATGGAAGTTAACTTAAATGCATGCTCTTACTCGATGAGTTTGGATGCAGCTGTTGTTGTCTCTGAACTGTATTGCATCTGTATTGAATGTAAACAGAGGAAGGCCTATTTATCGAAATTTAGATTTGTGTAATTCTATGTATATAGAATTATACAATATACAAATAAAAAATGTAAAATATAAAAAATTTGATTCAATAAAATTGTGAAAAATAACTCAAATACCTGCATTTTTATCATTTTCAATAGGTCAAAATTTTTAACATTTTGCATAAAAAAAAAGCTTTAATTTAGCCATTGGCTTTAACATGCAGTTGGCAGCTTTAAGATAGCAAAGTTTTAAATTCAAATTATAGCACTACAAAAGGAAATAAATGAATGGAGGCAGGACCAGACTGGGGGGCCCGGGGCCCCCGGGTTTGCTGTCGCAGGGCCCCCCTCTGGGTCACTGGGTTCCCCAGCCAAGCTGCCCCCCCACACGTGTTGGCGCGCATGCACAGCTTTTATTTGCCACTGCAAGTAGATTAGCCCAGGGAACAGGACTGGGCCAACGGGGCCCACAAGAGCCAGAGGCCTGCTGGTTTTTTTCCCGGTGCCCTGCCGGCCCAGTCCGACCCTGAATGGAGGGGAAGAAAGATACTTTGGGTAGCCTTACATCAGATTGATACATTATTAAACTGCGCTAAAGAACACCCTTTATAAGGGTCTGTAACTTTTTACTTTCCTAAGTTAATATAATACTGAAATCTGCTACTATTTAATGCAAAATCTTTTGATATTCAAAAAAGTGCTTTACTAATAAGACTTTATAATTTGCGGTTCAGAAATATATTCATAAATATTCTAAATGATTCTAAAGCTACGTTATCAAGCTGTCATATTGGGTGGTTCTTTCCTGGAAGTTCCCTCCAGAGATGTGTTTACAGGTTTAGATGCTCTCAAAAACTAGTGAACTCATGATAATGGCATTTTTTTATATTAAGGAAATTGTGTTATAATTTCTGTAAGTAAATAAAGAGGACACACTCCCTCCTAAAGACATAACCTTCAATTTCTGTTTTTACAAGAAGCCATCATAAAATTAGATTTACAGATTCAAAAATAAATAGGGTTTATACTAGTAACATATTAATCAACTTGAAGTTACAGTGCTTTGTGGTAAGGGAGCTCTAGATTGTACAAAAAAACAGTACTGATGTAACATAAACCAAACCTAGGGGCACATTTACCTAGGGTCGAATATCGAGGGTTAATTAACCCTCGATATTCGGCCGTCGAAGTTAAATCCTTCGACTTCGAATATCAAAGTCGAAGGATTTACCGATATTCCTACGATCGAACAATTAAATCCTTCGAATCGAACGATTCAAAGGATTTTAATCCATCGATTGAAGGATATTCCTTCGATCAGGAAATTGTAAGGAAGCCTATGGGGACCTTCCCCATAGGCTAACATTGGCCTCGGTAGGTTTTAGGTGGCGAACTAGGGGGTATAAGAATTTTTTAAAGAGACAGTACTTCGACTATCGAATAGTCAAACAGTCGAACGATTTTTAGTTCGAATCGTTCGATTCGAAGTTGAAGGTCATAGTCGAAGGTCGAAGTAGCCCATTCGATGGTCGAAGTAGCCATATTCAACCATTCGAAATTAGAACTTTTTGTCCTCTATTCCTTTCGCTCAAACTAAGTAAATGGGCCCCTTAGTGTTATTGGTATCACTACTCTCACAGTATGTGTATTTTCTAATTTAAATTGAGTCTTTTTGCACATGCCTTATGTAGCGAGGTGTGGTAGTCTAGCATGTAGCAAGGATAGTGCCATTCTTAATACAAAATACAGGTATGGAATCCATTATCCGGAAACACATTATCCAGATAGTTCCGAATTACAGGAATACCATCTCCCATAGACCCATAGACTCATAGAAGTTCTTTTCATTGAGTTTTTTAACCCATTGGAAAAGGATACAGAAGGAAAGAGGGAAGGGTAGGGAGGGGGGATGCAGCATATCAAGTGAAAATATCATCAAACATTGACATGTAATCTGATCATATTAAGATGGTTAATGGTATCATGGTAACATTAATAAATGTGGTTTTGCCCAAGTTCCCCATATTGTATTAAACTTATTGGGTTAACCCCGAGCTTCGTATGTCGGTTTAATCAATATGAGCATTTTGTTAGCATATTCTATTCACCCTGTTTTCTTGGGAGGGATGGGAGCCATCATAATCAACAGTTTCCTTGCTTAATAAAGGAGGGAACGTACCAAAATTTACTTACATGATTCCTAGGCACAAGTTTATCTACAAAGCCCAGGAGGCATATTTCTGGTTGGTGGATTGGGGGGGAGTGTCAAGGTTTCTACCATATAGTTAGTCACTTTCAACCAGTATCCGGTGATTATAGGACATATCCAAATCATGTGCCAGTAGAACCCCAGCCTCCTCTTCAGGTGTATAAAGTGGAGACCATTTTGGAGGTGTCCTCTTCCTTTAGTTGTTCAAGGAGCGGTGGATTTGTTAATGCCAGCCGAAACCGGCCTCTGAAAATGTGTAATAAATGAAGATATCTATACATTTGTAGCTGTGGCATATTAATCTTATCTCTAAGCATAAACCGAGACTCATGGACTATGTCCCCAGGTATTTAACCGTTTTAGGTGCCCAGAAACAATTGTCTCAGAATGGTAAAAATGTTGCAGGGTAGAGTTCCTTCATAAGGGTGAATCATTATTAAATAAAGGAGACTTGATTTTGGTCATTTTCATTGCAGCCTCCATGCTGTCAGGGAGAGATGCAGTCAGGGAGAGATGGGTAATCTTTGGGCTTCCTAAAGAGATTATTTTGAGTGCTTCCAATGAGTCCACTAGGTTAGATTGGAGGATGACATTTGGATTTTCCAGATACTGGATAAACCACCAGTTAGTGTAGCTAAGTTAGCTAAATAGCATAGGTACAGATTTGGGAGTCCCAATCAACCTCGGGCATAGGATGCTGTCAGAGTAGCAAAGGAGAGCTTGGGCACCTTGTTATTCCACAGGAAGGGCAGATTATGGCATGTATAGTCACATATTTATTAAGTAACTATTGTCAGAGCATTACAGAGCAAATACAAATACTTAGGTAAAAATAACATTACCCCACAATGTAAGTTGGAGAGCCCCAATTCATAAGGAAAGTTGTTTACTGGGGGAAATATTTATAGGAACAAATTGCTCAGGGTCCACAAGTATAGTGATCCCCAAGTATTTAAAGGTGTTAACCCATTTCAGCCGGGTGTCGGCTGCTAGATGCACGTCCACCATGGGGTGTAATGGAAAAATAATGGATTTAGTCCAGTTAATGCGCAGGCCAGCATAAGTAGTGTGCGGAGAAGATTGTAAAAATTTCTGATACTAAGGGACCTGGGTCAGCTAAAAATAGCAGGATAGCATCAATATACAAGGATATTCTTTATTCTATTTGGCTGTACTTAAGACCGACTAATTGTGCAGATTGTTTAATCTGTATGGCAAGGGGCTCTAAGGCTATGGTGAATAGCAGTGGTGAGAGGGGGCAGCCCTGTCGTGTCCCCTGGGCTAGGGGGAAGATTGGGGAAATAAAGTTGTTAGCCTGGACTTGAGCCGTGGGATTCTTATACAATATTTTGATCCAGTTATTAAACTTCTTACCAAACCTAAAATGCTCCAATATACCCCATAAATATATCCATTCAATTGAATCAAATGCTTTCTTGGAACCCATAGATTCCATTTTAAACAAATAATTCAACTTTTTTTTTTAATTCTCTTCTAACTAAGATAAAATTAATCCTTATTGAAGGCAAAACAATCCTATTGGGTTAAGTTAATGTTTAAATTATTTTTTAGCAGATTTAGGGGCAGATTTATCAAAGTATGAGATTTTTACCATAGAAAAACTCACTTTCTATTAATTCCTATGGGATTTTCAAAAGTGTACTTATCAATGGTTGATACGCTACACATTTTTAAAACCCCAACCTTTCGGTAATCAACACAGAATCCGACCTGCCCCTTAGCTTCCAAAATGACCAACTTATCAAAATTACCCTTCAAGGATTGTACATTCTGGACAGATTTAATTGTATTTTAAATAATTGTGCACTTTCAGTGCCATCCACCAAGTTTTTTAATAAGAAAACATTTTTAGCTAAGAATGTATGAGAATGCTAATGTATATGTTATAGTTCACTATTAACAAGGTGTGCTATTATTTGCACATTGTAAACTCTGTCTTGGCTGTTTGAGATCATCAGATGCAAAATAGCATATTTTCTGGTTGAGTCCTCAACATGAGATGATATTGTTTTGCAGAAAACATAGCACTTGCTCCTGTTAAGTATGTTGGCAGTACTGCTGCCTTGCTCAATACTGGAATAATAGAAAAAACTCAGTGATTAAGACTTGCTCCAAACTTGCAGTCTGTTCTCATTTCAATAGGAGCTTGACCTCTTCATTTACATACAGTAAATGGCTTTGTGGCATTCTTCTACACATATAGATTCTGCCTATATGGCTTCAGCTTTAATGCTAATTGCCACTAAAATATCTTTCTTTGTCCTGGGGTTAAATCATGCGTAACATACACACATATCCCTTCCTTTTTTATTTACCCTGACATGTGACTATTCAACCATGCTCCTCAGCTTCTTGTACTAAAGGGAAATTACATCTTATACAATGATGAAGAGAAACCAGCGGGCCAGGGCAGATGGGAAGAAGACCTTGCAGTAGGGGGATTAATACCTATTGTTTCCCAGTGCTATATTGTGCTGGTTCTTTTGTTGACTTTTTATTCTTGTTTTTTTTTAGAAACGAGAACTGTTGTTTGGATTTCCCCAGTACATTTAGTACCTATGTATTTTATTACACACATTTTTTTCTCCTGTCCTTTTCCAAAGATATTTATAGACTTAAAGTAATTGCATCCATAATTTTTAGGCATAGGCATCAGCAGTTTTGAAAGTGATCTATACTCAGGCACAACAAGCTTTGGCCAGGGACAGACTGGGAATTATTTCTGAGACTTCTGGCAGGTTAGGATTTCCGCTTGCAAATCACTGATGTGTGGGCCAGAATGTTACATCTGAACGAATGATAAAATGATCCAACACAATCCCACATGTTAAGCAATTAGGAATGCAAAAAAAATCTAACAGAATATCTGGTTACATGCTTCAAACTCATTCTAACTTCCTTAGGAGTTTTCACCTCCTTCAGTTCAAGATAACGCAAAGGCATAGGATGAAACTTTGTTTAACAGGAGAACATAAACAGATGTTGTTCAGCCAATCAGACAGCAAAATACTCCAGTAGTGATGGCTATCATTTGTCAGCGTTGTTCTGTCCAAAGGAAAATTTATAGATACCTTTAATATGTAGAACATTAGATGGTTTGTATGGGCATTATTTGGTAGTAGGGCTACTTCTCGGAAATAAAAAAATGTATTTACAACTTGGGCTCACCACTAATTAAGCGGGGTGCAATGAGGCTGTGACCACAACATTCCATTACCATTACCAATATATTAAAGGAATAGTAAGACCATCGAATTAAAGTGTTTTTAAGTAATTAAAATATAACGTATTGTTGCCCTGCACTGGTAAAACTGGAGTGCCTGCTTCAGAACAACTACTATAGTTTATATGAACAAGCTGCTGTGTAGCAATGGGGGCAGCCATTCAAGTCACAGATTACATAGCAGATAACAGATGCAGTCTGCAGAATACCATTACTGTATATTACAGAGCTTATCTATTATCTGCTTAGTAACCTGTGCATTTTCTCCTTTTTCAGCTGGAATGGCTGCCCCCATGGCTACACAGCAGCTTGTTTATATAAACTATAGTAGTCTTTCTGAAGCAAACACATAACTTTTGCATAACTGTTGCAGGGCAACAGTACATTATATCTGATTTACTTTTAAACATTTCTATTTTTTGCTGTTACTGTTCTTTTAGGACATTGAGACATTTTGTGCCATAAGCTGCTAAAACTGACTTACCCTTTAAACAAAACAGGGATTGTTTGTCCATAGATTGCAATATATTTGAGCTGGCCAGCTAAGTTAAAGTCATCCCTGGTATGGCCAATACTATACAAAATTTTCATCTGATTCATTACGAATTAATGGTTAGGTTAAAACACCCAAACATGGTTACCCTTTTATTGGCTACCACTGGGATCACCTGGCTATTGCTGGAAAGGGTGGATCCAGGGCCGTTTCTGCCATAAGGCAAGGTGAGATCCTTGCCTCAGGCAGCAGTGAGCGGCCAGTTACAAGGGGCGGCAAAAAGCCGCGCTGGGTGGATCTACAACATGGAGCTGGTCACTATACTATATAAACTATAACAAACAAGGGAAAGTTGTGCTCACCACTACTTTTTAAACCGTTAAGCAGGGATGCAATGGGCTGTGACCACAAAAATCATATAGCCAAATACAAGAGTTCCTCTGCACATAACCCATTACCAATATATTAAGGACATTGAAACATTTTGTAAGGATACAGCCTTACGCATTTCATACCATAAGACACTTAATCATAGGCTCACAATAGAGCCTATGATTAAGTCTCTTATGATACGAAACGCGTAAGGCTGTATCCTGATGTATCTTGGATAAACTACCTACTACTTTACAAGTCTGTCTAGAAGATTGATCCTTTTAAGTGCCTGCCTTTTTTCATGATATTGAAACTTTTTGTGCCTTAAGCTACTAAAAAATGTCTTAGTGTGGCCATACACGGGCCGATAAAAGTCTGTCGGCAGCTTATTGGCCCGTGTATGGGGGCCCCCGACGGGCTTCCCCGATCGAGATCTGGCCGACTTTCGGATGGGTTTAAAAACCCCGTCGGATCGCGGCCGCATCTGTTCGTTGATGCAGTCCCGCGATCCGACCGCCCATTTGCGAATGCTAGGATCCGATTGTTGGGCCCTAGGGCCCACGATCGGATCTGCCCGATATTGCCCACCTCAAGGTGGGCATATCGGAGGGAGATCCGCTCGTTTGGCGACATCGCCAAACGAGCGGATCTATCAATGTATGGCCACCTTAACTCTTTAAACAAAACAGGGATTCTACAATACGACCCAAGTTGTATAGTGTTTACTGCTAGGGGGGACTTGTATAAATGCAAACAAATCCTTCAGAAGAGGTGTCAGGTAGCTGCTATCTGATTAGCTGCCCATTGTTCTGTTGATAGGCTGCTGGGGGGAGGGAGGGGTGATATCACTCCAACTTGCAGTGTAGCAGTAAAGAGCAAAAGTTCATCAGAGCACAAGTCATATGGTTGGGGGAACCTGGGAAATGGACATCATGTCTAACCCCATGCCAAATTTCAAAATTAAATATAAAAAAATCTGTTTCCTGTCTTAAAGCCTTGGTAATGTTTTTAACGCTCAGTAAGAATTACTCATGGTTAATAAATCAGCCATTATGCATACAAGGTTGGATCAAAGGCATGTAAAGACAATAAATTGATTGTAATGTAGTTACTGTAAAATGTAAGTCTTTCAGTAGGACCCTAATTCTTAGTAATCAGAAACCACTGGTATTATTTAAAAAAATTATACCAGTGTGTTCATTGTGTTCATTTGCTGTCTCTTTCATTCTGTCTTAGGGTTAGTTCACACAAGGAGATTCGGGGAGATTTTGTCGCCTGGCGACTAATCACCTCGTCTTCTGAACGACAATCTCCCTGAACTGCCTCAGTGTTTCTTCCCATAGGCTATAATGAAAAGTCGCCTGCACTAAAGCACACAAGGCATGCTTTTTCCATAGTCGCCCGAAGTTGCCTCAATAAAGTCTTGTACTTACAGTATGTTGCCAATAAAGACTTGTACTGTATGTTCTTTTAAAAAAAAAATTTCTGGTGGCATTCGCTGGAATGCTCATTCCCACTCCCTTACTGGTAGATGTTAATTACTAAATGAAAGCAGGGGCAAATGACACAGACATATCTGTGTGCAGTGGTGAAGGATTTAATATTAAACTGGTTTCATTATGTAATTGTCAAGAAACAATGAAGTAACCCCAAACTGCCCGATTTAATATTCTTTCCTTTTCATTTCTTTATTTTTTTTCCCCTTTGCAGTTTCTAGTCAGCAAAACAGGATTTTGTGTTTACCAACTGTAACTTCCTGAAATTTCCAAGCCTACAAGAATTTTATCAGCCAGTAAAAAAACAAACCCAAAGCCTCATGACTCAGCTCAGAAAAATTCTAAGCTTCTGACCCTCTGTCCCCTTTTATAGTTTTAGTCACAGACAGTCAAGGATGCAGCCATTGCCATGGACACAGGGGGACACTTCTGGCTAGAGCCACAAAACAGGAAACAGAAGGGGATCAGAATGACAAAGGTTCCTATTTCGGGGTAGAACAAGGCTGATATGTGTCCTGTTAAATCAGACAAAGAAAGACAAACAATAACTGTTTTGCAAGGCGCACATTGTTTTAAAGAAATACATTTAACCCCTATTTTTTTTATAATAGTTTGCAAATGAGTGATTATGGCAGGATTTCTCAAATTCACTAGCGAGGTTTACTTGCAAGTATTGAAAGGACTAAATTGATTCTTGCCCTTCGTATTTTTTATAAAAAAACTACCCAAACTGCCAGTCTTCTCTTCTAAAGTACTAATGTGAGTCATGACTCAAGAAATGAGCTCTATAAGGATTTTTGTTTTAGTTGTACCCCAGTATAATTATTCACTACATTATTATTAGGGATGCACCAAATCCAGGATTTGATTCAGGATTCTACCTTTTTTTAGCAGGATTCGGATTTGGTCGAATCCTTTTGCTAGGTCGAATCCTAATTCACATATGAATCCTAATTTACATATGCAAATTAGGTGCAGGGAGCACAAGGGAGGGAAACTGCGTTTACAAGGAAGTAAACATTTTTTCCCCTTCCCACCCATAATTTGCATATGCAAATTAGGATTCAGTTCGGTATTCGGGCAAATCTTTTGCAAAGGATTCGGGGGTTTGGCCGAATCCAAAATAGTGGATTCAGTGCATCCCTAATTATTATACATTTTACAAATGTATATAACAGTAATATTTTTAGGCACCTTCAACCCTTATTTAATTCTGCTAGAAATTCGAAATTTGCTTGTCCATCTTCAAATATTTGAATTGGGCAATCACATCTGTGCCAGGTTCCCTGTGGTAACCATACTCCTGACAAGGCTCTCACCTGAATCAGGCCCCAGTTATGCTTCAGCGAGGCCTAAATGTTGACTACGATATGCGTGAGAGGTCTGTGTGAAAGAAGCTGAGTACTCCTGGATTAATGGTAATACAGGCGTTAAAAGGATAAAGACATGTAGATACACAAGTTTGTTTGCTAGTAGGGAGTATCAGGTGCTTTTGTTTACAAGGTGTATGCTTCTATACATTTAGGGCTTAACTCTGAGCATGAGAATATTCCTTGCTTCACATTAAATCACAAGCTTTGCTCTCATATAAGAATCAGTTCAATTAGATTTTAAAATGAAAAGGTGGAAGCTAAATCCTGCAGAATTTAACAGAATAAAATATAATATACAATAATATATATATATATATATATATATATATATATATATATATATATATTTGAAAATAAAACAGAAATAAGTAAGGTCAAACAGTTTATCTTCTTCTTGCACTCACTATATAAACACATACCTATAAACACACCCTCACCGGCACACACATTCAGGCAGCTGTATTCACATTGGCTTTACCCTCACAATTGCCAAATAATTTAGTCTACTGTATATATACAGGCAATTTTAGCTATCCATACATTTACTAGAGAAGCTGTGTAACCAAGTGAGAAAATAGTGAATGATAACCCTGTGTCTCAGCTAATTCGGGAACCAACTCAGACAGACGCCCTTATGTATTTTGTAATTATTAATAATGCTGTATGTATTTCCAGCACTAGTGTGGGTGAGCATTTCGTAACGCAAACTATATAGATAACAATAACTGAAACCAGTGGGTGTGGAGTCCTTGATATGGTTAAGTTGGTTGATAAAAACAGGAAGGAGGCAACGTTTTCCTTCTTTTTTTCACCAAATAGAAACCAGCAATGGAAGGTTTTCTTTTAATAGACCCAATTCAGTAAGTTTAAGGAATTCTGCCATTATTTGTATGGTGTCGTTTTTATTTTTAAATTACACTGTTTACACTGCAAATAATTTACTCTACCATATAATTCCTGAACCAGCATGTGTATTTTTTTGAGTAGCAAAATTGGTGTGTAGGCGCCATCTCAGGTCATTTTGCCTGGTCATGTGCTTTCAGATAGAGCCAGCACTTTAGAATGGAACTGCTTTCTGGCAGGCTGTTGTTTGTCTTATTCAATGTAACTGAATGTGTCCCAGTGGAAACTGAATTTTACTATTGAGTGCTGTTCTTAGATCTACTAGGAAGCTGTTATCTTGTGTTAGGGAGCTGCTATCTGGTTACCTTCCCATTGTTCTGTTGATAGGCTGCTAGGGGGGAGGGGATGATATCACTTCAACTTGCAGTACAGCAGTAAAGAGTGACTGAAGTTTATCAGAGTGCAAGTAAAATGACTGGGGCCAGCTGGGAAACTGACAATATGTCTAGCCCCATGTCAGATTTCAAAATTAAATACTGTATAAAGAATTATGTCTGCTCCTTTGAGTAATGGATTTCAGTGCAGAATTCTGCTGGAGCAGCACTATTAACGGATGCGTTTTGAAAAAAAAACATGTTTTCCCATGACAGTATCCCTTTAAATTTTGCTCGCTGGTGGAATCAGCACAACTTTAAAAGTGACTAGATTAACTCAAAGTAAATAAAGGCCTAATATTTTATTCACCCAAGAGCACTAAAGAAGTGTTGCTTTGTGGATGCCAGACCACTTTCCATGATTCCAACTGCCACAGTACCAAGCCACCCTTGTTCTGAGGAGCATTAGGCTAGTCAATGTTGGCTAGTATTTTGGGGATTGAAGGTGGTGATAGGAGAGATATAGATGGGATGATTTATTGATGTGGTGTATAGTTTGTATCTTGAGAAGCAGACACAGATTCATTCACAGGGATGCATGAACTAGTAAAAATGGATTAAGAGGGCAAAGCAGAACAATTGCCACTGAAGGGGAAAACAGCAGGGATTGTTGGAAAACTCTTTCTGGAATAAGGGATTACTAGAACAGACGTTAGCATAAGGGGAGAGCATAAGTAATAGAGGTATAGGATCTGTTATCCAGAAACCCTTTATCCAGTTCCATATTATGGAATGGCCACCTCCACATTTTAAAAATGATTTCCTTTTTCTCTGTAATAATAAAACAGTACTTTGGACCTGATGCAAACTAAAATATAATTAATCCTTATTGGAAGCAAAACCAGCCTATTGGGTTTATTTACTGTTTACACGATTTTCTAGTAGACTAGATCCAAATCCAAATTATGAAAAGATCCATTATCTGGAAAGCCCAGGTCCCAAGCATTCTGGATAACAGGTCCCATACCTGTATTGGTAGATTTGGTCAGCAGAGCAAAGTGGGGCAAGTACAATCCATGGTGCAAGAATGGCAAACAAACAAGGTAGCTTGGGACAGTGGAAAGGATGCTGAAAGAAAGGTTGAGCTGTAGAGGTGCTGGAAGAAAGGGAAAAGTATATGTAAAACTAGAAAGAGTAGGACCGACAACATGGTGAGAGACTTGAAAAGCATGTAGAATATGAAAAAATGCACAATACTAAAATTGTCTTTAAACACTGAATTAACAGGCTAATATTTCTAGTTTGTATAATATTGGTTTTCAAACCATAACTGTACAGTAACCATTTATTTTACAGAGACAAGAGGCAACCTCACTTTCTATTCAGCCAGATAACTTGGCACACTTAATTTACCTATAGCTGCCCAAAAAACATTGAGCATGTGGACACCAAGGGGATTGCTACTTTCAGCCATGGATCTTGCATTGCCTCTAGGGTTGTATAATTAGCCTGGTTCAAAGGGTGCAATATTTTTCCTGAGTGCTAAAGAAGCCTTTAGGCTCCCCATAGACGCAACGATTCTTCTTGCCGAACTACTGATTTTAGGGAAGCCCGACCGATCCTTCGAAATTATCGTGCGGTTGCCGAACTACTGATTTTAGGGAAGCCCGACCGATCCTTCGAAATTATCGTGCGGTTAGTGGGATTCAAATGTTCGTACATCTTACGATTTTTCGGCCGACATCTGTCAGGAAATTGATTGGCCAGGTCAAAAAATCTTTGTCGGTCCCAGTACAATCTATCTATGTTTACAGGGCCAAGCAGGCAGCTCCCCTTTGTTTTCCTGGCAAATTGGTCTTTTTAGTTGATGGTAAATTCGTACGATCGTACAATCGTTCTGAGAAGATCGTGGTCTCACGATCAGGATCTGATCTTTTAAAAATCTCAACATCTATGGCCAGCTTTAAACTTTATTATTTTTAGTTTATTATTTTTAGACAGTTTAATCCCCATGGACACTAATGCTCAATCTTCTGAGATTATACCATTCTCATGGGTTGCTGAATATTCATGGTATAGATTTACACACAAAGAAGCTGTTTATTTTAGGTGCCTGCTCATTAAAAGACATAAAATGTTGTTAATTGTATTACATCTCCAAAGTATATGCAAGACACACACAGACCAGCTTGATCTGGATTATTGTGCATGTTCTTTTAGCATTAGGGACAATGGCTTTGAACAGACTGGGCTATTACTAATCCTTCCTGTTTACAGCACACGTTACATAGACACTTTGGGTACTCAACCTGCTACTCACATTCCTGAATAACACAGGAACAATCATGGAGGAAACACATTAAAGAGACTGAAAGCGTTCGAATGAGTGAATGTGTTGGAAATGTTTGGGACATTCCAATGATGTGCTTCAGTGATCTAATGTGCACGGTGGAAAGAGCAGCAAAACCAATGGTGAGAAGTCCCTTGCATATACAGTATAAACACGTTATTATCATTACCTTTTTTTAAGTGCCAACATATTTCACAACTAATTACAGAGATTTTTTTTCTCATATGCTAATGTTTCAAAACATATCTTTAAAAAAACAAATACAGCAATAGCTGTTACATAATTCTGTTATAATTTCAGTTAGACATGCAAGTTTTTGTTCAAATAATACCTTAAACCAACAGAGTCAAAATACAGATTATCAGAATTCCAAATTAAAGATGAAATTAACTGAAATGTGCCTTAAAGGAATGGCCTACATTTTCCCTCCTAACAATTTCTTCAATCAACCAACACTATTCCTCCCAACTTCAAATACCCTTTGGGTTTGCACATTTGCAATTAAGGTACTTCTCATTCTGGTGCCACAATGGGCAGTTCTCTAGGGATTTGGTCTCAATACCAGCTGGAAACTCTTCTCCCTCACTTGGAAGCCTCCCAACACTTGTGATGGCCTGGACCCTCATAGGCCTCAGCCCCACAACTTTTGCATAAAGACCCCATTACACTGCAGCCTCCAAGCACCACATTATATTCTTACTGAAAATCCTGTCCCAAATACATTGTCAGCCTGAATCCACTACAATCACCATCCTGGGATTCTTCTCCAGCAGCTGTTCAATTCATAATACGGTTTAGCCATCTGGTTGTTCTCAGAACTAAACTGGTGAAGATAGAGCTCTCATCTTGCTGCCTTAAGTCACACTTACCACACAAAACAGCGCTCAAGATGTCACCCCTGTGGGACATACAGACGAGTAATCATGAGCTCTCAGTACTGCCCCTAAATGTTTCTGGTATCTTTGGTGCATCTTCTGGCTCTACTCTTAGCCTATCTCTCACACCTCGGGGCAGATTCACTAAAGGACGAAGTGGCTAATGCTAGCGACAATTCGCAAGTGCTGATACCCGCAGGGACATCAGCAATTCAGTAACACATTTGTATTGAAAAGTTAAAAAGGTTACTTCATAAAAGGTTAGTTCAAGCATTTGTACCAACATTTATAATAAAGACGTCCATACAACTTTTAATTACCCGCCCTATGCAAATTGACCTAAGCGCAAGATCACTAGTGAATTTTCACTAGGCACAAACGAGCGCTAGTGCATCTTCGCTAAGAAATGCTCGCACTGCCGAAATAACTCTAGCAAAAGGTTGTCAGTGTTTGGTGCCCAGGACAAAACTCCATATTAGTGAATTGGCATAGCAAAGTTGTGCGAGGTATTGCGAAGCGGTCGCTGGCAACAATTCACCCTTAAGTGAATCTGCCCCCTAGAGTGAGCTGAATACAGGATTACACTAGCTGGTTCTTCTCCTCCTACTGAGGCCTCCTGCCCCAGGCTCTCTAATGCCACTTACCCTCACCAGAAAGTGAAGTGGCTGAACCCTGAAATTCCTGAGCTGTCCCAAACTAAGGTAACCAACTGACACCCTTGCCCAATAAGAAACTCAAAGCTTTCCCAGGGCAATCCTAACCAATGAAAACTCGCTAACAGCCCTACAGTAAGAACTTTTATTTTGAAGATTGCATCCTTTATTGATATAAACAAAATGTGTGCTTGTTTTGAGTTGAGTGCCAATGATATACATCTCTTTATGGGAGATACAATCTGCAAAGGTTTCCTTTCTGCCTTTCACTTCTGCTTTTTGTTCTAAATTCCCGAAAAAATAAGTTATTTTTATCAGCAAGAGGACCGCGTGCCTCTGACACATACACAGCTCTCTCATTGCGCAGTTCCTTCCGAGACACTGTGTCCCATCTTTTTTCAGCCAAATACACATCCCGTACTCTTATTAACACCTTTTCTGCTGAAATAAGATTCCTTAACAAGAGTGTTTAATCTTGAATTTCAATCAAGTCCTCTGCTAAACAACAGCAAGTTCCCTATAAACACAGATGGCAATAGACTAAGCATACCATTATTGTGCCAAAATCAAATTCCAATTAGAGGTATGTTTTGTTCTGTCTCTCAACTGGCAAACAGGAAAGGGATCTGGGCAAAATACTATATGGGCACTGTCTAACATACACTATAAATGATATTAGCATTGAGGTAATAACCTAGATATTAATATTTATAGTGGTAGTTCACCAGCCTGGATCTTTTAGTGAAAACTTGCCCATGTATCAATGGTTGCACATAGACATTGAGTTCTCCTTAAAACTTACAGCAACAATGAACACTGCTACATCTGTATTTACTTTGATATTTACACAGCTATTGAGACACATTCATCATGTTCAACCCTTAGCTCACATATTTGCTTTTTAACTTTTTAAAACTTTTCATTTGATTCAAAGAAAGACAAAAGCCTCTTCAGTTTGGCACCATATGAATAAATGAATACATTCTTTCATGACCATTCCTTGGATCAAGACATCACAGTATTTATTAAAGGTGCAGTATACTCCTTTTTTTCAACATTAGGTCAGTGAATAGGGCTCATGGTGATAATACTTTTTATAATAATACTTTTTTTTGTTTTTGTTATTGCTTGTACTAAACATGGCAAAATCTGTAAATAAATAGTAAAATTCTACTTCCTGGCTCATATGAGCACAATCAAAACATATCAGTTTTTCACTGAGAAGCTCTGTATAAACAAACCCATCCCTTCATCCAGATGCAGTGTGTTAGGCTGTGAGATAAGGAGTAACTTATTATCAGTGACTTATCAGTGGACTGATACTAGTCAGGAATTACAGTTTTGACTTTTGACTTTGCCTTTTAGTCTTTATCTCTGGACTTTCCCAGATTCAATTCAAATATGTCCTTTTTGTGAACTGAAGAACAACGTTTCATTGTTCAAGTGAAAGAGTCTTGGATCCTTATCCCTTTTAATAAATGACAATACTTAGTTTGTTGTCACTGGTTCTGATTAAAATTGATTGGTCTACAGCTATGAGCCATATTATCAAAGAGGAAAATACCATTGACCACACTTTGCCAATTGGGAACTCCTCAGCTCTCTGTTCACTTATAAAGGGGCACATTTATAAAAGGGTAAAAATAGAGTTTGCTCTTTTTTCACCCCATTTTACCCCCTATGCAACTCATTAGAGGCTGTTTAATTCCCATCTGGAGAACTGTGGCAGACTTTATTTGCACTGTTTGTTGAATACAAATATGAATTCTTGTACATCTTTTTTAGAACATGGATTCACTTAACATTTTGATCTCTCTTGCTTTTAATTCTAACTATCTAAATGAAAGACTGTACGTTATATAGCCTAGTAAACAAATTCACATTTGTTTACTATAAATTTGCTAACTCTCTTGTGAAAATAACTCTGTGCATAGATGCAGTAAATCAGTATGACCCTGCATTAGGATTAGGTTAGTTAGCCTTAGTGTTTTTGTATTACAAGTGGAAAATTTTAGACACTATGAAGTGTCACATTTTGAAGACATTTTGTAGTGTGGGTTTCCTCAATATTTGGCAACTTCCAAATCTTACAACTTTGCAGGTGGACTATACAGGTATCCGGCCTGTTATCCAGACTGCTTTGGACCTGGAGTTTTCAGGATAACAGATCGTTCTGTAAATTGGATCTTCATACCTTAAGTCTACTAGAAAATAATTTAAGCATTAAATAAACCCATTGGTTTTGGCAATAAGTATTAATTATATCTTAGTTACGATCAAGTACAAGGTACCGTTTTATTATTATAGAGAAAAATGAAATCAGATTTAAAAGCTTGGATTATTTAGATAAAATGGAGTCTTTGGGAGATGACCTTATCGTAATTCAGAGCTTGATGATGGGTTTCCAGATAACGGCTCCCATACCTGTATTATCTTTTCCTGGTCTTCCCATGTACTGTATAATATATATATATATATAGTTTATCCCATCCTTATGTTGTTTCACAATTATAGCATTATTATACGCACAACTAAATGTTCAAAGGATTCATTGGTTCACTTGTAATTTGGTACCATTGCTCCTCATTTTATTTGCCTTGTTTTATAGTGTGCACATATTCAGTTCTAAACTATAGTTATGCTTTGTGTGTTTGAATAAATGATGAATCCAGATTGTTGTCGACTAGTGACATGCATCCAAAGGGCATTACATACATAAAAGTCCTTTGGAGAACATGCACATTCAGCTATTTTATTTAGACAGCTAATTCATTGCAAAGCCCAGTAGTCAAAACACTGTTGCTAATGCAATATACCTTGAAACCAGCATGTGGTTAGTATAACTGCTGATGTTCAAAGTTTTTCCATGTTGTATTTTTCCTCTTTCATACAGATTACACACCCAAATATATCCTCTTGTATTGCGCTTTAGTTTCCAGTGCTAATCATTGGAAATTTACCAAAATCCCTACTGTCTACCACCACTATCACACTAGCATTTTCAGTTTATAAAATATATGCAGTTAGATCAGGAATGCTTTTTAATGTATTTATATATTGTACATTTGGCACACCTGTCCTCAAAAACAATAGCCTTAAATTAGCTCAGGTGGAAATGCATCTCCATAGTGGCATAGATATTTATTTAAAATGTATGTAGTGAAGTAACTAAGAAGTCAATTGCAGTCCATATGCTTTATTTATATAGAGGTGATACATTTATGTAATAGATTGTTCTTCAGTCCCTGCCCCAGTGGACACTACAATCTAAGGTGCCGATCATATTCACACACTAGAGTTAGTCAGGAGCCAGTTAACCAATCCATATTTTTTGTAGTGTAATAGAAAAATCTACTCAGACACAGGGACAACATATCTTTGCTAATAATGTTCAGATAGGACTCAGAACTCAGTAATCATGGCACCAATAAGTAGTAAACTTTTTAATAAATATGGTATATTTAAGGAGGAGATTGTGAAAGTACCTGGTGTTCTAGCAGCGGTGTGGAGGGGACGCCCGTCTTGTCTTCTTTCTTTAGCGTTGTTTCGCAAATTAAGCCCCTTCTGGTTGGACACAAGTGCTGCGTCTGGTGCAAAATTTGAAAAGTTAAAGGGACCCAATAATAATAACTGCCCAACATCTATTTTCATAGTTCCTGGGTACTATTTCTTAGTTAGTCTTGCCTGCTCTTGATCTTGCCTGTCCCTGACCATAGTTTACTGCCTGTCCTGGCCTTTGCCCAACTATTAACTACTCTCTTGGATCTCAATTTTGTACTTCACTATAGTTATGTTTGACCCGGTCTGTGACCTCAACTACTCTCGTTTCCTGATTTGGTACTGCTCTGCCCATTTAGTATTGACCCGGCTTGTCCCACACTAACGCTCCTTGTTCCCCGTTCCTCCTGCTAACGTTTGGTTCCCGTGTCTACCCAAAACTCTCCCCCTCGTCCTCTAACTATAAGACCTGGCAGCATCCAAGTAGCAGAGGGCTCCTCCCAAAGCAAAAGGTGGCAGTTGTAGGTGGAAGAGTGAGCCGAGGCCGGGACCTTGGGGTTTGTTCTGGGTTTGGGATTCCTTATGTAACTGTCAGGCCCGAAGTCTCAGTTTGAAGTAACGGACCAAGGAGGAATCTAGCAGGTTACACACCAAAGTTCGCAGTACAGGATGGGGTCAAGAGAAAGAGTAGTCAGCCAGGCAGAAGATCAGTTCAGGCAGCAGGTAGCCGTAAACAGGAACAGGCAGAGGTCAATAACAAGAATCCAAACACGATAATAGCACCCAGGAACACAATGAAGTAGAACCTATTCACGGGCAAAGGCAGAGAGTCACAAATGACCTTTTAAACAACAATTTTGTGCGCCAAAACGTGCGCAGTGACGTCATGCGTTGCGTGCTGACGCTGCTTGTTGACTCTGTACGTTTTGGCGCTGGCGTAAATCCGCCGTGTCCAGGCGAGGCGCCGAAGAGGAAAACCCACGTGGCCCGCCCTGGGCGCCACCATCTTGGAGTGGACGCCGGCGAGGGAAGACGCGCTGGTCTGCGCTCCTCACAGTACCCCCTCCCCCATGGGGGGACTCCGGACCACCAGGACTGGGTTTAAAAGGAAATTTCTTGTGGAACTTTTTTAGAAGAAGTGGAGCATGGATATCAGAATGTCTGATCCAGGAGCATTCCTCAGGTCCGAAACCTCTCCATTCCACCAAATATTGGAGAGTTCCTCTGGACAAACGAGAATCCAAAATTTTTTCCACTTCGAATTCGAGATGACCGTCTACGGAAACAGGAGCAGGAAAGGACGAAGAATGGTCAATTAAAGCAGGTTTAAGAAGGGACACATGGAACACATTAGGTATCCGCATCTCGAGTGGAAGTTGTAGACGAACCGCTACAGGATTAATAAGTTCAATTATGGGGAAAGGACCGATGAACTTGGAACCCAATTTAACTGAAGGAACCTTGAGATGGATGTTCCTAGTGGAAAGCCATACTTTGTCCCCAATAGCATATGGAGGAGGAGGAATCCGCCTTTTGTCGGCAAAAGTCTTTTGAGCAATAGAACTCTTCTCTAGATTGGTTTTAGTAGCTTGCCAAATTGCAGACATATGAGCCACTTGATCATTGGCTGCAGGTACATTGGAGAGAAGAAAATCTTGTGGGAAAGCCAAAGGGTGCTGACCATACACACAAAAAAAGGGGATCTCTCGGAAGAAGCATGCAGAGAGTTATTGTGAGCAAATTCTGCCCAAGGAAGAAGGTCAGCCCAATCATCCTGACACAAAGAAATATGGCATCTTAAGAATTGTTCTAGTGCTTGATTGACACATTCAGAGGCACCGTTGGACTGAGGGTGATATGCAGATGAAAACTGTATAGAGATGTTGAGGGATTTGCATAAGGATCTCCAAAACTTCGAAACAAATTGTGAGCCTCTGTCGGAAACAATTTCAGCGGGAAAACCATGGAGACGAAAAATATGTTGAATGAATAATTTTGAGAGTTCAACAGCAGAAGGTAATTTGTGGAGAGGAATGAAATGGGCCATTTTACTGAATCTGTAGATTACAACCCAAATGACCGTGTAACCACGGGATGGTGGAAGCTCCACAATAAAATCCATGGCCAGATGTGTCCGAGGTCGAGCGGGAATAGGCATAGGTAGTATTAACCCCACAGGAGAGGAATGACTGGACTTCGAAGCGGCACACACAGAACAGGAAGATACAAAGTCTTTGACATCTCTCTGTAGAGAAGGCCACCAAACCAGACGAGACAATAATTCAGTCGTTTTCTTGATTCCGGGATGACCGGCTTGTTTAGAACTGTGGGACTGACGAAGAATTGTCTGGGGAAGATCCGGGGGTACAAAGGCCACACCCAATGGTGTATCGGACAGTGCAGAGGATTGCGCCGACAGGATCTGTGATGCCATGGAAGGAAATAAAGCAGCCACAATCTTTGCTGGAGGAACGATGGGATCATCGTCTTGTAAACATGAGTCTTCCGGGAAAAAACTTCTAGACAAGGCGTCAGTTTTTTTATTTCTGGAACCGGGACGGAAAGTGATGAAGCAATTAAAACGAGAAAAGAAAAGGGCCCACCGAGCCTGTCTGGGATTGAGACGTTTACGAGCTTGAATATATTCTAAGTTCTTATGATCTGTGAATATCGTAACAGGAATCGTTGAGCCTTCCAAAAGATGTCTCCATTCTTCAAGTGCCAATTTTACTGCCAAAAGTTCTCTGTTGCCCACATCGTAATTTCGTTCAGGCGGGGAGAATTTTTTTGAAAAGAAGGCACATGGGTGGAGCTTCCCATCACAGAGTTGCCTTTGGGAAAGTACTGCCCCAGCACCTATATCGGAGACGTCCACTTCAATGAAGAAAGGAAGCTGGGGGTCAGGATATTTCAGAACAGGAGCAGAAGAAAAGGATCTTTTCAGAGACTCAAATGCTTCCTTGGCTTGTGAAGACCAGCAGTCGGGTTTCCCACCTTTGCGGATGAGAGCCAAAATAGGGGAAATTCTGGAAGAGAAGCCTTTGATGAACTACCTATAATAATTGGCAAAGCCGATGAACCGCTGTATGGATTTGGTGCTAGTAGGAAGCGGCCACTCTTGAATGGCGGTAATCTTGACCGGATCCATTTCAAAGCCCAGAGAAGAAATTATATAACCAAGGAACGGGATTTTGGAGGTTTCAAATGAACATTTCTCCAGCTTGGCATAAAGTGTGTTTTTTCTTAGGCGAGAGAGAACCTCCCGAACATGGACTCTGTGCTCAGCCAGATCTTTGGAGAAGATGAGTATATCATCTAAATAGACGACCACATAAACACCAAGCAAATCCCTAAAAATGTCATTAACAAACTCCTGGAAGACCGCAGGCGTGTTGCAGAGCCCGAACGGCATGACAAGATACTCATAGTGACCGTCTCGGGTATTAAAAGTAGTGATGGGTGAATTTGCGCCATTTCACCGAAAAATTTGTGAAATTCGCGAAACGGTGCCAGCATCTCGTTTTTGGCGCCTGCGTCCGTTTTTGACGCCGGCATCCGTTTTTTCAACGCCGGCGCCCCTTTTTTGACGCCGGCGCCCGTTTTTGACGCCGGCATCCGTTTTTTCACAAAAAAATTTTGCCGCCGGCGAATTTTTGCCGCGAATTTTCGGGGGCATTTTGCAAATTTATTCGCTGGCGGCAAATCGCGCAAATTCGCACCTGGCAAATAAATTCGCCCATCACTAATTAAAAGCGGTCTTCCATTCATGGCTCCAATGGGAGATCTGGCTTTCAACCCAATTGATGGTCGGATTGTGGAGCTGAAGCCAGGGTAACCCCAGGACTATAGGTGTGGAAGGACAGTTAATAATGAGAAAGGAAAGTCTCTCAACATGCATGGCTCCAACAGTAACAGAAAGTTCTTGTGTGGCATGAGAGATGAACGCTGTGGAGAGCGGTCTGTCGTCAATTGCCAGGACTCGAGGAAAGGAGAGGGATGCTGTGAAGGATGGCGAAGGAGTGGTCAAGGAAGTTTCCAGCAGCGCCGGAATCCAGAAAAGCTTGGGTCGAGATTCTCTTGGACGAGACTTGAAGCTGCACAGGAAACAAAAATCGATGAGGAGTTTGATGGGGAGAAGGAACAATTCCGCCCAGGTGAGTCTCCCCAAACTTACCTAGGCGCGGAAGTTTCCCTGCTTCACTGGACAATTAAAGGCAAAATGGGCCTTGCCTCCGCAATATAGGCACAAACCGGCTGTGCGTCTGCGCATTTGTTCCTCTTCGGATAAGCGGGCTCCGCCAATTTGCATGGGCTCCTCCGTGGAGGTAGATGGAACCGGGGCAGGAATACCAGGAAGCAGCGGTCTCTGAAATTGTGGAGCCAACTGTGGCTGGAATTTCTTGCTTTTTGCAGCATCGGATTTTAATAAATCTCGAAAAATCGAATTTTTTTTTACGAAAAATTATAAATTCGAGGTCTGGTTGATAACCCCTAAATGTTCACTGAAGTTCCAGCTGGGTCATAGAATTTGCACATCATCATGAGATGATTAGCCCTCATGATTGAGTGATGCTACTGAAGTCAGTGGTGCCTACTAACAGAACACCACAAAGAGCACTAACATTTTCAGTACCTGCATATGCAGTCGCATTTTATGTGTGTCATTCACTGGCAAAAAATTGTGATACATCTCATCATAGAAGGGAAAATGAATAATGCTAAGGGAAACATAATGAACATAATGCAAGATAATAAACATAATAATATAGATAATAAACATAATGCTAGAAAGCTGGAACCCGAGCAAATAACCAGAGTTACACTGAAATGACCAAGGAAAAAACATAAATGGCATTTCAGTATTTTTTCCATGGAAATGGACAGACCTAGTATATTTTATAAAAGAAAATATTTATGTAAACAAGAAACCAAGCAGCTTTTGATTTGGCACTTTCTGCCTTTTTGTCTAGGCTGCGGACAAATGTGTCTAGAAAAACATGCAGTGTTGAGGGGCAGGCAGAAATATGATGGGAATCTTAACAGGCCATAAGTCCAGATCAAAATAATCAGAAACAGAATAATAACAAACCCAGGCACTATAAGAATATAAGACCTACAAAGAGGCAAAAGAGAACAGAATATTCAATGGCACCCAAACAATGGGATACTGGTATACTATGTTATTGGCGTAGTGACAGCACTATCATGTCATTACTATAAAAACGTAATCATGCACATGATACGCACACACACAAAAATAGCTCTTTACCAGAGGCACCTTCTAATCTTTCTTACATTTTATAGACTGCCCTTTTTGTCAGCATTTGTATGCAATCTGAATGTTTGTTATTTAACCCTTCTACTGTATATGGGAATACGTTGTTGTTTTATGAATACTTATTATTATTGCTCATTAAAAAGGTATGGATGTTATAGAGGCTCAGTTTTATTTTTTTATTAATCTACATGCAGCCGATAATAATAATCAGCTAATCACTGATTGGTAGCTATTGGTTACTGCCAGGCATATATTTGTTCAGTGTTATAATTGCATATTTTTGCAGTATATTATTAAAGGGATACTGTCATGGAAAAAAAATTTTTTTCAAAATGAATCAGTTAATAGTGCTGCTCCAGCAGAATTCTGCACTGAAATCCATTTCTCAAAAGAGCAAACAGATTTTTTTATATTCAATTTTGAAATCTGACATGGGGCTAGACATTTTGTCGATTTCCCAGCTGCCCCAAGTCATGTGACTTGTGCTCTGATAAACTTCAATCACTCTTTACTGCTGTACTGCAAGTTGGAGTGATATCACTCCCCTCCCTTTTTCCCCCCAGCAGCCAAACAAAAGAACAATGGGAAGGTAACCAGATAACAGCTCCCTAACACAAGATAACAGCTGCCTGGTGTCCCACTGCGTTCTATTCAGTTATTTTGAAAAGGAAAAACGACAGCCTGCCAGAAAGTAATTCCATCCTAAAGTGCAGGCACAAGTCACATGACTGGGGCAGCTGGGAAATTGACAAAATGTCTAGCCCCATGTCAGATTTCAAAATTGAATATAAAAAAATCTGTTTGCTCTTTTGAAAAATGGATGTCAGTGCAGAATTCTGCTGGAGTAGCACTATTAACTGATGCGTTTTGGAAAAAACATGTTTTCCAATGACAGTATCCCTTTAAGAAAATACCTATCACCCAGATATAAACAGTTGTATAATAATAGTCCTTCTCAAATGAAACAGGAAACCCAATTGTTTTACCTTTTATAAAGGTATTTAAAAATAACAGCTGCCAATCATATATTGCTTACCCTGCCTCTATGCCTCAGGCATAGATGAGGGGCAGGCAGGGTCATATTTACTATATAGGCACTCATGCCTAGGGAGGCGGCTTTAGGCGGGTGGCCCTCAGGTGCCTATATGGTAAATAAAAATGTTCCTAAATAAAAAGGAGGAAAGGCGAGTAGTAGGGGGGTATCTAGCTGGCCCATGGTAATATACTTCAGACTTATGTCACTTCCACACATGCGCATTATGCCATTTACATATTGCTCAAGCGCTGATGGATCCTGCTAAAGGTCCTGTGCCTAGAGCATCACCGGGACAAAATAAAGCACTGGGGGCACTTGGCACTTCCTACATATGACTGCACTCCTCACATTCCCTCTCCTTTCTCACCATCTAATTGTGTAGCCAGTGCATGTCTTCCTCCATTTTGGTGCATCAACAAGATTTTAGGCTGATGCAAAGCTTGCCTTAACAGTGTTTCCAAAATCACACCTGCCTGCATGCTGTGATTGCGAATTCCAAAACTGAAGGAAACAAGATTTAAGTAAAGTTTATTTTGCTTGGCTAACACAACAGAAAAAAAAATGAATTATTTTATAGGGTGACAGGTTCCCTTTATGAAGAAAACATAAATATAAAAAAAAAAATTGGACTGAATTCACTATCTCCATTTTGAGCTCAGAGAGTTTAGATGTACAGAATTGTTCTTAAAATAAAAAACAATTGTCTGAAACAGTCAGTTTTCAGAAGCACGTACAGCGCTGTCTGCTCACCTCGTTGTTGACCCTACAGTCTCAATATAAAGGGGAAGGTGACGCCTCCTCCCTGTTTCTTGGCATACCTCCTAAGTCCTACAGCAGCTGCTCTGCTCCTGCCCAGTCCCTACCATCTATAAAATGTCTTCTCAGGTTCCTAGGGATGTGGCTGCCTCCGGTGGCTACCCGATCCTTCCTCCTGGCATGGGGTTACCTTTGCAGCTGCTGAAGTTGCTCAAGGATCAGGAGAGGAAAAAGAGACAGGCTCTCTATTAGGATAGGTATTTGCAGAGAAATGTTAGTATCCCAGGACCTGTGAGATTGCATACAGTTAAATAAACACTCATTTTATATTTATTCGTCTATTAAGACAATCTGATCAGAAAAGTCACATAATTCATGGTTATTATATGGATTTATTAAGGCTAACCGTTTTTGGATCTTTTGATTTATGTGCACCAGCTGATGTTTCTTGCTTCTTAGTAAACAGAGCTGCTTTACCATGTCAAAAAAATCAGTTTGTAAGGAAAAATGAAGGAACTTGGAAAATGTATTTTTTACTGTCTGTTGATGCCTAATGTAACAGCCAATTGAACATAGTTCTCATCATGTTCTTGTTGATTACCAACCTAGCATTGCTTCCTATGACTGCTGGACCTCAAATAGAAATGCGCACAGCTTGCAGACTCATGCAGTATAATGTTCATATTCCCTCTGCTTATTGTATGCCATTTGTAAGACAGTTTTTTTATGACAGTCCTACTCTGCAATGTCTCTGGTCTTTGGTAAGTACCTACAAACAAATGATTTGTGCTTCCCCACCCAGTTTTTAGTCATCTGTTCATATTTTTGAAGTGAGCATCAATCTGAGCTACAGCTGTTTTCATACTCTAACTCAGTGATCCCCAACCAGTAGCTCGTGAGCAACATGTTGCTCCCCAATCCCTTGGATGTTGCTCTCAGTGGCCTCAAAGCAGGAGCTTATTTTTGAATTCCAGGCTTGGAGACAAGTTTTGGTTGTATAAAAACCAGGTGTACTGCCAAACAGAGCCTCAGTGTAGGTTGCCAATCCTCATAGGGGCTACCAAATGGCCAATCACAGCACTTATTTGGCACCCCAAGAACATTTTCGATGCTTGTGTTGCTCTCCAACTCCTTTTACTTCTGAATGTTGCTCATTGGGTTCAAAAGGTTGGGGATCCCTGCTCTAACTCATAGCATCCATACCCTACCACTAAAATGTAAACTTGCAGAAAGGTAGCCCTCAAGACCTGAATTGGTAAGCCTGTCTCTTGCCTACATCATTTGTTGCCTATAGCTTCATGACATATCAATTACCCAATACAATTCGTATCTCCATTCTACGCATACTACCCTAATGGGCCATTTTATGTGATAAGATCTCACTACTCAATAGATGTGCACACAAATAGACTCTAAAAAAACCAAAAGGAGGAACCGGCACACAGGAGCATATTGTGTGGCAGGTCCTCCTTTTGGTTTTCTACAGTGAATTTCGGGGAGTGCCGTCTCCCTAGAGGACTGTGCACCAGGCAATTACTCATAGGAAGGCCAGCAAGTGCGCTCACATCGTTACTACACACAAATAGACTCGCCAGCAAAAATGTTGGGTACCTTGCCCCAAACCTACAGCCAGAGGGAGTGGATCACACCATATTTACTTAAGTGTATTGCAGCATGAAACGCGTAAGGCTTTATGGTCATGTAAACTTCAATAAATATTAACTTTAACCTGTCAACATTAGATCTTTGCATACCTGCTCTATTTTGTGAATATGGTAAGATCTCTCTACTGGCATAACAGGCACTGCAATACTCATCATCTGACCTACCATGCAGCTGAAAACATTTGTAACCCATGGCATTTGTACTTTATTACTGCATAGCATACAAACTTAATTGCAGCCATAAAGGACACATATTTTGTTAAAAACAAGAATGTGCTAGTGTATTATACTGTTTTAAATATAGATGGAAAGTGCTAAAAAAAATGGTGTTCCAGGTTGATGTATTGAAAATATCAAACAAAACCTTACTATTAAATTCGCCAGACACAAATCCGCGTCAAAATTATTCGGTCGCCCAATGACTTCAATGCGTTTCGCAAACATAATCGCCCATCACTACTGCCCTTCTGTTCAACTTACTGCTGCCTAATGTTAGTGTTCCTTTAACATTTCAGGCAGCACTCCATGCAATATGATAGATTAAATAGATAAGAACATGCTCATCCATATATTCATGATATCCAATGGGCATATGTTGAATATTTGTTGATTTCATCAAAGTGACGTTGCTTTAGAACTCATGTTGGTCAGTAGAGAATGGTTCTCCAGTAAGTGTTGGGAGAATTCAGTTAAGTGCCGAAAATACGCTAGCGACACCTTTGCCAGGCGAAGTTTCTCCAGGGCACTGCTAATTCACTAAAATCTGAAGTTGCACTCAGGGAGGCGAAAGGTAGCGAAGTTGCGCTAGCGTTAATTCGTCAAGCAAAGCAAAGTCACACTAGCGATGCCTAATTTGTATGTTATTTTGCCCTATACATGTGCCCACTGTTTAGTTTAGGTGCCATATTTTAGGAAATGTAGGGGGGAAGAAGGGTACCCCCAAAAAAATTTACGATCTTTTTCAGCCTATCATCCTTAAAAAAGTAAAATTTAAACTTTTTTTGAAGCAAGAGGTAACGTTCAGTAAAATGCGCAAGTTAGCATAGTTACGTCCCTTCTCCATATCGCAACTTCGCCTGGCGTAAGGGTGTGAAGTAGGGATAAAATAGGTCCACTTCGCTAGCGAATTTACGCCAGCACCCGTTAGTAAATGGGCGAAGTAACGAAATGACATCACGCTGGCGAATTTGCGCTAGTGTTAACCGTTTCGAGACTTTATTGAATTTGCCCCTAAGAGTGGCCAGGACTTGACTATACATCCCTGCAGATGTGTGTTAGTTCTCTGGATCTGTATTCCCCTTTCCCATTGAGGAAGGTTTGACAAATTCATTGTAGTTCTATACTATTCTTTAATTCTTTTAGTCTAAAACAGTAAAAAATAGCTTTTGTAATACCAGAGCTGACATTAAACATAATAGCATCATTCCATTTTTCACATTCATATTTCTAGGTCACAGACTGTTCCCTGCAATGATTTATATAAATCTATATATGAAAAGTTTGCTATTAATAGGCACAACAACTTTATCATAACCTTTAAACAAGTTTGTATCTATGAGAAGTGTGCCACATAGAGCAGTGATTTATGGAAGTCCCTGGGTGTGAAAAGCATATAAAAGGGACAACTGCATAATGTATGCAAACAAATAGGTCACCTTAGCATTATGCACCTCTTTGTAAGTCTAAGGCTAGGTACACCCAATTAGATATTGTCATGCAATTTTGCATCAGGCATCTAACCTTGTGGACCTGTCCATAATGCCAGTATTGTGGTTGAAACATGCACATGAACATGCAGATTCCAATGAAATATGTTGGATAACCTATTTGGCCAATGATTGTGTCAGCATGTACATTCATCAGCCACCAACCTCACCTACAGATCACTGAATCAGGGACCAAATTGGCCAACTGGTCTATTGGTGCATTAGTGATATGTGGGTTGACATGACACCCACCGTGACCCATGGGTTGACCACCCGGTTGGCAGGTTTAGGGTTGAAATAAGCACTATGGCAGACAATATGGGACAAATCCAGAAAGACCTCAATCTGTATTACCGATGGAAAATGCTTATAAACGAATCTATAGGTGGTACTACACTCCACGACTCCAGTCTCTCAGGGCACCAGCTCTTCCCTCTGTTTCTCAGATTGTGGGGAATGGGGTACTTTATTCCATATGTGCCTTATTGGTAAGAAAATAAGTCTGTGTATGCAGATTCCCCAGTGAGCCCCCTGGCTTGGATGGATTATGTTATCAAGCTAGCCTTGGTCACTATTACCCTGGCCTTGAGGGAATAACCACCTGCTTGGCTGCGGAGCCATATCGCTACTGGTAACTCCCTTTTTATAAGTCTATAAAACGTATTGTTGTCTGCTTTATTGAAGCTATTTCTGTATTGCACAGTGTATGCATGTTGTATAAGGCTGGGGCTGAATATGTACCAATTGTGTATTCTCTGTTTTCTTCATTTCACACAGATTCAAGACAAATATTGGCTAAAAGTGGAGGAACTTTGTTTTAAATGGTGAGTTTTCTAAATTCAAGTTGTCTGAAAAGGCCTTGCATCCTCATTTTCCTAAAGAAGTATGAAAAATATAATTTGATAGAAAGGTTTATTGAATTTCAGGGTTAAATTTAAAAAGCACATCAGAATTCATTAAGTTGACCTCATTAAAGCAGGAAACGTGAAAAAAGTGGAAGCACTAAAACCAAATATGTCCATTATGTACTGTAGAATATGTAACAATAGAAAATGCTTAAAATGTGCTAAATACATCCTTTACTGTGTAAGTTGCTTCCTGGAGCAAGATCATTACTATCTGAGAATCCCTGGATGCCTGCACTTGCTAAACCTACATATCAACTGATAAGGGACGAGGGTAATGAGTTAAGTATCAGTTTGTATATATTTTGTGAGTTTTTCCTTAAGGGTCACTTGGGATATGATTACAACTGCACACACATTAATAAGGAGAAGCTGTAAGTCCTATGCCAAAAGTGCCAACACTTTGCTCTGTTTTTCAAATATCCAGGACAAGTCAAATTTCATTCTTTTTTACAAATTATATATCTCATAAGGGTAGCAGAGAGTTAATCTGCAATTTTTCCATGGATTATTTAGACACACGTAGGTGAAACGTCCAACACCTCCATGTGAAATACAAGAGAGAAGGTAAACATCACAGGCCAAGGGTCATGAATGTGCCACCTAGGTCACAGAATGTGTATTTGTACAATAACCTATACAATAAGTTCAAAAAAAAAATCCATTGAGCCTGGTGGAAATTGGAGATTGTTTTTCAATATGCTCAACTAATGCTGAAAACGTAACAGTCATGAATAATAGTTTGTAATCACAGAATTCTGCACCTTAGCTGATTAAAATGTTTCAGAGGCTTTCAAAAGCAAGCACCCCATAACCTTTTTTTAACAGTGAGCCACATTCAAATGTAAAAGGAGTGGGGAAACACAAATGTAAACAAAGTCCCTGGGGATGACAAATAAGGGCTATGTTTGGGTATTTGGTAGCCCCTATGTGGCCTGGCAGCCTACAGGCCACTCAACTTGGCAGTGCACCGAATTATGCAATTAGAACTTGCCCCCAAGCATGGAATTCAAAAATAAGCACCTGGTTTGAGGCCACCGAGCAACATTCAAGGCGTCGGTGAGCAACGCGTTGCTAGTGAGCCACTGGTTGGGAATTACTGTTCTGAAGAATACCTAAATAGAACCATGATCTAAAAGAAATGTAGTTATGTTCTTTAGCCTATGTAAGGGTAATGATAGAGTTAACAAAAAAAAGTGTAGAAAATAAATGAAACCTGCCTGAACTAACGCTGCCAAAGCCACATAATAAAAGACCCACAACACATGTTACTTCCTAAAATCTGCCTTTTAGGCCTTGTTTTAAAAAAACAGATTTTTAAGGGGACAAACCTCAGCCTTCCACATACCTCGTGCCACTTGGACTATTATACCGATCTTATGCTAAACTCTCAATTATTGTTTCATGTAAATGCAGATTTTATCAGTGTAGCCCATCAACTTGCATTATTAAAAGTGTCCATGATTGTGCAAATGATTAAGTAACTCCATTAAATTGCATAGAACTATAATTTCTTGGTTGGTGTTTTGGTTTCACTCACTTTTAAAATGTATAAACCATTTACATAATAGTTCTCAGTGTTTAAACAAAGCTTTACATTATTACAAAGGACTTTAAAAGTAATTGTGGCAACCTAATTATTTTATGCCCATTCTTTTTCTCATTCTTTGGATTTAATCCAATGCTGACAATGGTACATTACCAGTTCCATTACGGAATACTGATTAAGTATATAAGAAATCTCAAACAAATAATAAAAAAAACAGATACAGTTTAATACTGTATTTTTATACAAATTAAAAGAATTCTGTACAATTTAAATACTGAATATAAATTACTTTACACAATTAACAAGTATTCTTATGTTTTATGGGCAGACAGAGCTGTTTCAAAGAGGAAATAAAAAATAATATATTAACATAAGGAGAGAATGAAAAATAATTTAAAGCTTAACAGATAAACAGGAGAATTCAGGGCCATATAGAGAAAAAAAAATTGTTTTTGGCTACAAACAGGAGAGGAAAGGTACCCTCATGTTAAATAAGTGTGAGAGCGCTCTGCCAAACTCCTATGTTTGTTTATTGAAAGGCTTTATTTAGGCTGTAGATGTTTGGAAATTGGCGGTTCCGTAGAATATGAAAGGATCAGGAGAAGTTAAACATCCTGCTGAACTCAGTCCTTGCCTAGTGTGGAATTTCTTCATGGCATTAGAGATTTTTACAGCCTGGATAGTCACACCCTAACTCAAAGTAAGGGCACAGGGTCAAGGGCATGACCTTGGCTTTTATACATTGCCAACAGGGCACCAGCTGGACACATAACTTATAGCTAATGTTCTTTGTAAAACCGACTAATACAGCCCTACAATATAATAAAAACAGAAAGATTTTTTCAGCACTGAGTTCTATTCCTTTTATCCAGACTCTGTTCTGCCTCGTGCAACATCAGCAAAGGAAACCACTTTTTACAAAAATATTTATAAATTTATATATATATATGTATAAAAATACAAAACAAAGACAAATTAAATAGGGTGGCAATTTACATCCAGTGAGTTAAAATGGGCTTTTTGCTTCTGCACTCTCATTGGCCCAGATATGTAGTCAATTTGCGTTAGTGGTTTTTGAGTATTTTTTGCAGTCATGAAAAAAAAAAAACGATAGGTTGTAATCTTGGTGTCAGGGACACAATAAGCGGGCAGTGGGTGAAGTGGAGGCGCAGTCCTTTTTCATTTGTGTCACAAAAAGCACCATTGAGGAGTTATTTAAAGCAGAGGCTCGGAAATGAGCATTGGAGAGCCCCATAGGGGCCAGGTTTATTCCATTGGGTTGGAGCCTAGGGGGGAAAAAAATAATGGTTAGTTATTTAGTACCAACACCTTTAAGCAGAGATTGCTTATGACAGAAAATTGTGAACAGTTTGTGTCTTTTATTAAATTAATATTACATTAGAATAAAATACTAATGTTTTTGGTAAAACAATGATACTTTAAGGTTTTAAGAACAGCACTAAAACAGAGGAAAGTGCTATTTCTTACCTGTCCTGTGACCCATAGAGCTTTTTCAATCATCACTACGTGATAAAAAGTTCTCTCTGCTCTTTCTTGCTAGGTAAATGCTTGAATTTCCTATTTTTCTTCTTATGTAATCGCAGTGGTTGCTCTTCTTTTTGAAAAGCAGGAACCGGAGCCATTGTGCTTGGAGGAAGTTCTATCAGAAAGAAGAATGATATCATGTGATTCAAAGTTTACACTTTATCAGTACTTATTTACACCATTTTGATTGGCATGTTGAGCAGAGCTGATGGGTGTATTAAAACTGATTCTTGGTTCTAAATATTCAACATGTTGTATGTGTTGCATTCATCTACAAGTTGCTTACTAAACTTGTAGCTATGGTAGGCAATTTTAAATAGCTAAAGGGCAAAAGGCTCTAAAGGTAAGACACAAACAGCTATACATACATGCCACCTAAGAGCCAATAGCATGCATCATGTCACAGATGATTTGTTAATCATTGTTGGTATGTTTGCCATAATTGTGGATGAAAACTGGAGTAAAAATGTGAAGAAGGACATAAAGTCAAATAGATACCTATTGCTTTCTTGGTCTCAGGCGGACTATGGTGGATCCTTACAGCTGATGAAGGGACAGGTTCACACTTGCAGTCAAGATGGTCCTCTAAAGGAACTACAACCTTCACATGTTTTTTCCCTTGTTTAGTTATATAGATTTTATTTACCTATAGTGAGAGATGAAAGAAACTATAAGGACAAGTTCCACAGATGGCATGCAAATATATAACAGCAACTATAAGAAGATATATAACTAAGGTTTCGCTAAATTCAGGATTTGATTTGGGGTTTGGCTGAATATCAGAACTTTCTGAACATGACATTTCCTTTGTCCTCAGATGGCAGTTGCAGTTTATAAATGCCTATAGCAGAGCCACTTGCATTTTCTGCTAGGTGTGTGGATCTTTCCATTGCACCTACCCACCAGCATTGACAAACAAATACCATGCCATGAATTTTCCATAAAAAACATTCAACTTTCCAAAGCAATGGAATTTCCTGAAAAAATACCCCCAGCTGCGGGAGGAAAGAGAGGTAAGTTTAGGAATGCTGTGATCTAGAATTCACATTATATTGTGTTTGGTTAACATGATAACTAATAACACAAAGCCATTGAATGATAGATGTTTTATTTTGTCATTATAAGGCTGGGTAACAATGGATACTTGTATGTATTTCTAAAGGCAGCTCTTTTCCCTTTTTAACTTAAACACATGAATGAGATAACACCTTTGAAGTTCTATTAACTTAATAATGTTCAGTTTTTCTGTTTTTCAAAGTTATTTGCACATTTTGAAAATGCACAGTCCTGTTTGAAACATTTGAACCTGATGTCAGGAAATCTGGCATTTTTTCAAAAAATAACATTACAACATAGCTTTGATGTTATCACTCTTACTGGAAGAAACTTGCCTTCCAAGTAACCTAGCTTCACTCTTTAGACAAGCATTTTTTAATACATACATCATAAATATTCTAATTCTTCTGATTGTGTAAGAAACATTTATATGGATCAGTGGGCATGTTATGCTTAGTTGTTTTTCATGACATATCCATAGCTTGCTATACAATTATCCCTAATATCAATTTAGTAGGAAGCATCAGACAAGGCCTGCAGAACCCATAAGCCATAGCTTCTCATTAAATTCAATCCAAAAGGAAGAATAGTTCATATGGAGGTAAAATACCACAGTTACAAAATGGTATAATAGTGTTCCCAAACATGTCACATACCTTAACATGGCGGATGTGGATCCTTGTTGGGGCACATCGCATCGTTTTGCTATTGCAGCACCCAGAGCATCTCTGAACTTCAACACATTGGGGAAACACCAGAAAATTAGCATTGGTTGGGTCCACTAACTTGCGAGAAATTTCAAACACTTCTACACGGGGCTTGCACTCTGCAATGACGGCTTGTTCTGCATCTGGATGGAACAAAAACAAATTACATTTAACAACACAGCTTTATGTCATTGAAGTAAGGAGGATAGCATTGTTTCCAGGTCAAAAATACTGATAAGGACCATAACTGCTAAACTAGACAGATTCCATCAGATGTCCCTTTTTTTATCTCAATCTCCCCCGATTCCCATTGTCTTTTGTAGCATCTGGACAGGTTTTAATGAAAAAGAAGTCATGTTTTGTTGTGATACTAAAATTACAGTTGTGTTTTGACAGTGATTATTGTTAGAGCAGCCCTTATTAGACCTCTCTGAATGCTGGGGCAACTGTCCCAAGCACTCAGCAGCAAACTCTTTGTTGTGTATGCTTGGAAGCGAAGTGAAAAACAAACCTAATATTTGGTTGTCTATGCTGTGCATACAATCACAGTAAACCTGCTGGGATACCAGCCCCAATGTCCTTTGGGCTCTTCCTTATGCCCAGCACACCTTTGATCTCAAGGCCATCTATTTGGAGCCAGGGGCAAAATAGACTTTACGCACAAATTATTGAAGAGCTCTGGGGGATATACTTTAACAACAACTAAGGGCCAGAGGTTGCGGAATACTGGTTTAAAGTGTGACGATCACCATCCTGCCTTTCTGTTACAATATTTTCCTTGTTATGCCGCATTCTGCCTATCTACAACTCCTGTGACCACCCAATTTGTACAGACTGAGCCCAGTCATTCATCCTATTTGTGTTCCTAGAAAGAAATGCTTAACTAAACCTGTGACTCCCTTCTATTCAAGAATAACAACTATTTATCAAACACACCAGTAACACTCCAAAACTTCACGAACATGTGAATTGCTAAGACTATGTAAACGATTCAATGTCTATTTCTGGAAGTGTCTGTCAGGAGTGAAATGGATACTTGTGCCCCTGACCGTCTAACTACAGTCTAACCATGATGTAATTCGCCAGTCATGCACCTCAGTCCATTAAGAATGACTCTGTCAGGAGATTACTTATTTACCTAAGCTGCGAATGACCCGGGAATGACTGGAATGGTTCGTGGGTGAGCGTCTTGTTTCATGAATGGATGCATAGTTGAAATCATCCTCATCATCTGCAAAAGACACAACAGGTTAGCATTAGATCACAGAAAGCAAAATAAATACAATAAAAAAGTGGGCCTTATTTATCAGCACTGGGCAAATTTGAAACTGGGCAGTAACCCATAGCAACCAATCAGTGATTGGCTTTTTTCAGTCGACTGCAAGTAGAACAATGAGTGCAACAATGTAATTGGTTTCTATAGGTACATTTCCAAGGGCAAATTTGCTCAATATTCATAAATGACCCCCAAGGTTCCCTCCAATATCACTCCGATATAGAAGGAAAAATTCTATAGGAAAATTAATTTCATGTAAAGGTATGGGATCTGTTATATAGAAAGCTCTGAATTACGGAAAGGCAGTCTTTCATAGAAATAATTTCTTTTTCCAGTATCTTGTACTTGATCCAAACTAAGATATAATTTATCCTTACTTGAAACAAAACCAGCCTATTGGGTTTATTTTATGTTTAAATGATTTTCTAGTAGACTTAAGGTATGAAGATCCAAATTATGGAAAGATCCATTATCCGGAAAACCTCAAGTCCCGAGCATTCTGGGTAACATGTCCCATACCTATATAAGGATTCCTTTTTCAAATAAGAATTCCTGTTGAATGTCAAAGCAGCGGGTCATTGGTCAATATTGATCTCATGGCAATGGGACGCTGTTGGGAGTTGGCACTTTTGTAGGTGGGTGCCATGGATGGGTTTAAACAGTGTGGAAGTTCCCACAGTATGTATACATGAAAATACAATAAACTGCAGCTATGTACTTTTCTGTCTGCATTAGGATAATGTCTCTAAATAGGTCTATTTTCCATTTATATTATGGGATGGGCACATGTAAATGTACTTTTGGATGTTACTTATACACCGAGGCTCTATGACTGTGATTGTCTAAAAAGATAAACATTAATCATTCATATTAACCTAAGAGAACACAAAGTCTTTGTGAGAAGACTGAAATGAGCATTTACAGTAATGTATTGATTATTTAAGCCACTACATAAGGCTGGCTGGGCTGCGGGTAACTTTCCAGGCAGCCTGCTGTGCGACACAATGAGAAACACTCTGATTTTGGGTAACACTCATTAGCCAGTGTTTCCAAAACAGCCACTAGTCACACCCTGTTTGAAAGCACAGCAAGGACAAACAGAATAGGCTGTGGGATGCTGGAACCCGCTATTGTCTTTGCTGACTCTTAAAGGATCCACCCATTATACATCTGTGCATCTTGTATATCATGCATCTAGTGGCGGTTCCAGCAAATATTCTGGTGCTGTTGTAATGTTACTTGAGAGAAAGACCACAGTAGCACAAGCACAATAACAGCTTTCACTGTGTACCAATACCATTATGGGATCATGCTTGCTTGCAAGTCTGCTTAGTATCCAGGTTTTCCAGTGAAAAATACTATGACTAGGTGTAATTAGACTTATTTGTCAAGGATAAAAACTAATTGGCATAAAAACTGTCTAGGGCAACAAAGTGGCATGGTAATAATTGCTCTGACAGGGGTTGATGGTGCAGGTTAATTGAGTTTGTATTATATGTCTTCTGTAGTAAGAGTCTTATATACCTTCACAGCATGAGTCATGGTATACTGCAGGGATCCCCAACCTTTCGAACCCATGAGCAACATTCAGAAGTAAAAGGAGTTGGGCAGCAACACTAGCATGAAAAATGTGCTATGATTGCCCATTTGGTAGCCCCTATGTGGATTGTCAACCTACATTAAGGCTCTGTTTGGCAGTGCACCTGGTTTTTATTAAACTAAAACTTGCCTCCAAGCTGTGTCAGACTGGGATGCCAGGGGCCCACCAGAAAACCATGGGCCCTACTTTCCAAACTATTATTCCTCCTCTCCTCACTCAACCTCTTTATTTTCATAGTCTTTTATATCTACTTACTATACTCTTCCATTATTAAGCTTTTTTCCCATAAAGGAATAGGAAATGACCATGAAATAAGCTAAATGGTTAGAAGCAAGAGGCCCACTGACACCTGGGCCTATTGGGGGTTTTCCTGGTATCCCGGTGGGCCAGTCTGACACTGCCTCCAAGCCTGGAATTCAAAAATAAGCACCTGCTTTGAGGTCACTGGGAGTAACATCCAAGGGGTTGGAGAGCAGGGGTTTTCTTGGGGAAGACACATTAAATAGAGGATCATCTTTGCAACACGAAAAATGATTTGGAATCAGCTATGAAGCTCCTATTTATTATTGTTTTCTACTGTTGGAAGAGGGGTTTTCCTATAGTAAATTAGTGACCCACCTACATGGGAACTGTTTTTGGGTCCCTGCTCACAGGTTAAAAACTAAACAGGTTAATAAGTGCAAAACACAGTGTGGTCCCACATGGACAGGGAACCCAGCCAGGAGCATAGAGTTTGCAGTACGTCAGGGCTCCCTCTTTGCTATTGTCTCCTTGCGCACGTCAGAACCCTGCACTCCGCTATCTGTGTCTGGACACAACTTCCCCTCTTTGTGTGCAGTCCCAGTCCCCAACTCTGGCTTGTGCATGAAAAGAATTCCTCACGGTCCCCTCTCAGCCCCCTCTCCTGCCGGCTCAATCCAGCTGCAGCAGCTGTGCCTGCTATTAATACCCAGCTCAGCACCATGCCCTACCCTGGCAGATACACATGGAAACTAAAGGGTGCCTGCACAGGCGACAGATTGAAGTGGCAAAAAGTTATTTCAAACAAAATCTTTTGTGAATTTTGTTTCTCTCCAGTACATGCATGGATTGATATTCAAAATAGGCACTGGCATTTCAAGTACAGGTATGGGATCTGTCATTCAGAATTCTGGGACCTACAGTTTTCTGGATAATGGGTCTTTCTGTAATTTGGGAGGCTCATTTATCAAAGTCAGAATTTATCTGAAAACTACTCCGAACAAATCAGCACCATTTTTTTCCCTTTATTTATCAATACACTTTCCCCGATAATTTCCTGTGCGGGAAAAAACCTGAAAAAAAACGCGGAAAACCAGAATCGTACCAATTTTTTAGGTTTTACACCCAAAGACTCCAATTTCTTGGGGATTTTTGACCAAAAACCACATAATCTTCGGATTATTGCATGAAACCCAGAGCAGATCAAGATATCTTCGGGACTTCTCCCATTGACTCATATGCAACCTCAGCAGGTCTGAGATGCCGGATTTTCTGATTCCGACTTTCCCCCATCCTCTGGGTATAATAAATCCCAAAAAATGTGAGTTTTTTTTCTCTACTAAAAATTTGAATTGTATAGTAAAAAAAATAAATTTTTTATGTTTTTGGCATTAGGATAAAAGGATAATGAAGGATTCATTAAATCTTGGATGGGATCCAGTACAAGGTACTGTTATATTATTACAGAGAAAAATCATCTTTAAAAATGTTAATTATTTGATTAAAATCGAGTCTATTGGAGATAGCCTTTCCATAATTCGGATCTTTCTGGATAACAGGTTTTCAGATAACGAATCCCACACTCTACTCATAGGCCTTATATAAATCAAAGGTTTATGGCATCTTACAGTAGGCTTTACAGATTACCAGTCTGGTCCTACTTCTCTACACATCTTGTATTTTCCCAACAGGCAACATAACACTGGTTTATTACTTCTAAGATTGGGAACAGAATAAATGCAACTGATCACATTTGCCTGGGTAGGTTGGGTGAACTTAATTCTTTGTTTCAACTGAAAGGCAGAACATAGGAAATCATATCCGTAGTGTTCCCCCCACCCACACCAACACAGTATATATGATATCCCAATTTTCTACAGAGCTTTGGAACAACACTAACATCTATATCCTCAAATGCACTTGTGCAGCTGTTGTTCGATGCTTTGTGCCTTTATGCAAGTGTATTCTTGTATATTTCTTTCATATTAAGCAAGTTTGTCTAGGTCCTAGTTTACACATATTTTGCAAATAACGAAAGTAGCCTCTGGCTTAGAGATACACAGGCGTGTGCCAGCAAGCATATACAACGGCAAACAAAAATACCCAAATGTATACAGTTAAATGTATCGATGCACAGACTTGTTCACTTATCAACTTGTACAAATGATTCCCGGGTTAAACCTTTGTTTAGTGATGGCCATTGTCTGCCTCAGTGCAGGGGTGATCTTAGGACTTATATTAAACTCCACTGGGACCAATGGGATTGATGTATAAAGAATAATAATAATAATGTTGATGGTTGAGACCAAAAACTAAATAACGTTTTTTAACACAAATAACAAAATAACACAAATACATTGCACCGTGCATTGCAATTGGAATATTTTTTTTTTCTTCAATAACAAAATCAGTCCTGCTGGTCACATGCAAATTGATTGATCATCAAATAAAGATCAATAGGCGGGGGGTGTTTGTGTGATGGCTGATCAAATTGAAGGGGTGGTTCACCTTTAAGTAAACTTTTAGTATGTTATACAATGAACAATTGTAAGCATCTTTTCAATTGGTCTCCATTCTTTATTTTGTATAGTTATTTAATGATTTGCCTTCTTCTTCTGAGTCTTTTAGCTTTCAAATGGGGGTAACTGACCCCATCTAACAACCAAATGCTCTGTAAGGCTACACATTTATTGTTATTTGTATTACTTATCTTTCTATTCAGACCCTCTACTATTCATATTCCAGTCTCTTATTCAAATCAATGTATGGTCGCTAGGCTAACTTGGAGCTGAAATTTCAAACTGGAGAGCTGCTGAATAAAAAGCTAAATAACTCAAAAACCACAAATAATAAAACATGAAAACCAATTGCAAATTGTCTGAGAATATAACTCTCTACATCATACGAACAGTTAAGTCAAAAGTGAACAACCTCTTGTAAGACCAAATCTACAGGGAAATGTTTCCACTCCTTCTGGCAATTATAGTCGGGCAGATTTATCAAGGTTCGAATTTCGAAGTGTAAAATACTTTGAAATTCGACCATCGAATTAAAATACTTTGAATTCGAATATCGAAGTCGAAGTATTTTGAAACGAATTTGGCCATCAAACGATTCGAACGATTTTAGCGTATGATCGAACGATTTTACATCGATGTGTAAAGACTTAGAAAATGGTTGTAGAAGGTCCCCATAGACTAACATAGCACTTCGGCAGGTTTAGTTTGGCGAAGTTTTTTTAAAGAGACAGTACTTTGATTATCGAATGGTCAAAGTAAATTCAAAGTCGTAGTATCCTATTCGATGGTCGAAGAATCCAAAAAATTACTTTGAATTTTTTTACTTCGAAAATTCTCTCAAATTCACTTTGACCCTTGATAAATCTGCCCCATAATGTATAGTAAGGGGGTTGTTATACAAATATATTAGTTTGTCATGAACTGACAAGTTGGGCAGATTGATCACGGTTCCATTACTGACATATGCTTCTCACAGAACATACTAATGTGCATTGGGAGATTATAATAAAGATAGACAGGGTGATAGTTTGGATTCCAGAACTGCATCTACCTGACCCAACTATCCATTCAATCTCCTTAATGGATAGATAAGTGTCTTAAAGAGACAGCACTCCTAGTGGTGCCTCAGTCTCCTCAGAGCTGTAACAGTTGCCCATTGAATGACTTGAATCTATATATATATGGCCCCTTGAGGGATATTTATAGACTGTGATCTGTCCAAGATCTCAACAGTCTGCTTTGTATGACACTATCGTTTTAATATAGGGTCACAGCTCTGACACCTCTCATCAGCCACAGTCGACTCAGCTCAATTGTAGCGAATGAAAGTTCCCATCATTGGTAGGAACAAAGTGTGCGTTGTTGCAGAGAATGTGTGAAAATGCAGTTCTGTAGAGATTTACCTACGGAATCTATCTGCAGCACCCTCCGTAATTCTGAAATGGAAGAGACAGCTCCCTCTGAGATCTTCTTGAACATCTCCTCTGGAATGGGATCTCCCTGCCAAAAACACACACAAGAATAATTAAGTTATGCCCAGCAGGCCATATGTCGTTTCTCAGGCTAGAGGCCAGGCAATAAGAGTATATTTAATAAGGAAATAACTGTATCCTCTGTCCTCTGCACGCTATCATTAACATTAAGATTCCTACTAGCAATGCAGAAGCTCAGCAAATTCACTTGACTGCTTTCACAATAGAACATGGGTTACACTGACCCCTTATACTTCAGATGACCCCTTGTATTAAATGACAAATGGCTGACTGAGATGTGTTTTTGCCTCCATGGATGATGCGTAGTTAAAAACCAGGCCAGGTTTACTCCAATAAAAATTTTATTTGAAGACAAACAACTGTCTTTGTAAAATGGATCGAAAACGCTAAAGCAGCAGGTTGATCAAGGAGATTGCAGTTTGATTTATAATGAAATAACCGACTTTTTAAAAGGGAAATTGCCTGTAGAACAGTTAGTTAATGAAAGGGAGGACTCCCCTATATCATTCTCCCTGACATTGGTATTTTGGTCATGAGTAATGAACTTCCTGCTAGAACACAGTAATAAAATAAGTGTAGCTCTAAAAACTAATAATGCCCTGCCAGCTCCCTCGCAAAGCAAAGAATTATGGACTATTATTAATGTCATAAGATCTTTTGCTACGCCTCTGTGGTCTTCTCCCTCTCAGCAACTGCCAAACTTCTACTTTCACCCGTCTGCTGAAAAAAATCTCACAAACCACATATAAAATGACACATTACCATATAATTTCTAGTACACCACATTCCCTTGCCTTTGGTCTTCATTATTCCCTTTAGGATCTCCCAATTCCATTCAGACTATGAACTGTTTGGGGGTTGACATCCATCTCCTATGGGCTTCCTTAACAATATTACACTTATCTATTCATATTGTTATGGTTCTTATATTGCATAGAAGCATTGAAGTTGCCTTATTTTTACTGATGGTTTTCACTTAATAGAAATGAGGGTGCTGTCGTTTGTAGGAATATTCAGCAGTTGTTTGCATTCAAACAACTAAACAGTTACCCTCTGTTTGCAATGGGTTACAAGACCTGATGCAAACTGTGACGTTTATTGTACCCCCAATGAAAACACAACTTCTACAAAGGAAGACGCCAGGTTAGGCCCTGCTAGAAGTTATACTTAAAGTAAAACTATACCCCCCAAACAATGTAGGTCTCTATGAAAAGATGTTGCATAAAACAGCTCATGTGTAAACCCCTGCTTCATGTAAATAAACCATTTTCAAATAGTATACTTTTTTAGCAGTATGTGCCATTGGGTAATCCTAAATAGGAAATTGCCATTTTAAAAAATAAGGGCCACCCCCTGGGATTGTAGGATTCACGGTGCACACAAACATACCAAACATGTTAGGTTACATGAGCTAATTGAAAGAGTTCTGTCTTTTGCTTCCATACTTCTTCCTGTTACAGTTACAGCTGTAGTATTTCTGGTCAGGTGATCTCTGAGGCAGCACAGAGACCATCACAAAATGGTGGTTCAAGGAAAAGGCAATATTTACTAAAATCTATATACCAGTTTGGTAAGGTTTAAAAAAACATCTGGAGATGATTAAATTAATAATTTGATTTGTTCTTTGCTGGAAGGGTTTCCTTAAAGGAGAACTAACCCCCAATTGGAAAAGCACTAACCTCCATTGTCCCCCCTCCATGCAGGGGGGGTTAATTTAAGCTCACAGTATGATCTGATCCATGGCTTCTAGTCCAATGATTACATCAGTCCAATTTGGCTCAGTGCATGGATGACCAAGTCAGACAAAGAATTTGGCAGCCTCACCTAATGAGTGAATCATTTGTATGGCCAGCTTTATTCTAGTAAAATCTGAAAACCTGAACTTTTCTGTCACAGGTGATTTTATGGCTGCCACCTGTCTGGAAAAGCCTTTCTATGTTTTTACATTTACTCACTAATCAAATAATGGCCACCCTTAGTCAACTGGAAGACACTGTTTAACCAGATGAAAACAGCTAGCATACGACTTTCTCCAATGCCATTCCTTAGGCTAAATCTTTTTAATATTGCTATGATTTGGCACTTACTGGAGCTTTCAAGAGCCATATAATTTTTAGCGCTGCAGTTTGAAAAAAAAAAAGTACTAAAAATATTCAGAAAATGCAGAACAAAGACAATCTAGGACATAAATCCCAATCTAATACTTAGATCAGATTCTGAAAAATGTCTCAGTCAGCAGTACGTGCTACAGCACACCAGCAAATAATATCCTACAAGAAGAGCACAAATCAAGTACCCATTGTCACGTGCAAGAGCCAAGGACTAGGCTGGTAGAGATCATAAAGATACCATTGTTATAGTCATGCCTTCAGTTGACTTGTCAGAGCATGGCATAAAACTCATGGTTTCCAGCTCACGTGCTGGAGCTCTTTAGTCATTCCCTTCAATCATTAGGATGCTGGGCAGATAATGATCTAACAGTATGCCTATTAATGGTTAGCTGGGCACACCAATGTCTTCAAACATTCTTTTTAAAGCCCCTCCTTTGTTTCTGAAGGTGTTCTCTTTCCTACACAGATAATTCTGGCTCAAGCAGTTTGCAGCAAAGAAGAACAATAACACACAAAAAAATAATTTGGCTGTCTGCCTTTCTAGGAAAGAAGTACTAACAGCAAGAGAAGCGGTGCCAACTATTGTTCTTCAAAGCAGCTAATCGAGCCAGTGAAGAGGTGAGAGGGCAGAATGGAGAAAGTGAGAAGGTATGGGAAGGAGTGTTCAAGGCAGAACAAGGGAGATCCGAGTAGGTACTAAACAATAGATACATCAGGACCTGTGGTTGCTTGCGGAGGGGGGCTTGGAAGTATAGATGCCCTTTTAATGTGTTGACCAGATCATCTTTCCCAAGGTTTGGAAGTAAGGGGCCCTAAAAAGGTTTTGTTCTGGAACCCAGTTCCTCCCATGTATACCACTGTACATGGGAGACCAGGGATGGAGAAGGATATTACACTGGAAGATAATTATTCCATTAAGGATATAAAAGAAAGGCAAAGTCAAAATATTTTTTTATAGGTGAAACACAGATACCCATGGACTATATATTTATTTGAAATGATTAACCTCTTCTTGCCCCCCTCCTCCTAAATCCTGTGTGTCAGATCTGTCAGAATATAAGGGTCAGGAAGGAAACAAGAATGAATAATGGCATTAAATCATAATGAAAATAAAACAAATTCAGAGAAAAAGGCATAGCAGGACTGTAAAAATAGATGCAGAGGAAAGGAGTAATACTTAGTGGAATGCACCATATGGAAAATGGAAGGAAATGCCCAGATTTGGAAAACAACAGAAGAAAGGGTAGAACACTGGTGCATGGTGCACACAAGAGTAGCCCGGCTGATACGGATGAGAGTGAAAGGAAAGCAAGGGTACGAAGAACCAAGGGCTGGCTGGTCTGATATTGTACACCTGCACTGGAGTTTAGCCAGACAGCTCTCAGTTTTATTTGTGCACCTCCTTCCTATACTGGCTTATCCACAGCAGAAAAGGCTATGCCAGTGTTCTACAGCCTGGAAATGTCCCTGCTTTAATGCAACAGCCTCATTAATGCTACAAGATGTAGAGGTTCCTAAACTCTATATTATTTTAATTAAGGGGATAACTTTCCAGCTGTTGCTGAACAAGAGTTTGTAGATAAATGAGTGTGTTTCAGCAACAGTTAGTGAGCCCTAGGTTAGCTCTCTTTGCTCTACAATCCCTGGCAACTGCATATCATTCTCTGGTCTTCGTCTGGGGCTTCTTTCCTGCACTTCTCCAAACATTATCCTTTATGTATTCCTCTCCCTGCCCTTTATTGCCATACTTATCTCCTAATCTTATTCCTCTCCCTTCCTTCCAGGCATTAATGAGTTTTCTAACGCAACCTTCCCTCCTCAGGTATTCTCAGAGAACTCCACCTCAGGCTGCACTTAGTGTGTTCCAGGCAGCTGGCCAGGGAAGCACACACATACACACATATATACTTATATACTTATAACCTCTGGCAGGTGAATGGGACACAGGGGTGCGAGTCGCCTGCACAGTGGACTGCGATGGTCTCTCAGTTCTGCCCACCTCATGTTTAACAAGCGGCACTGGTACTTCCCTTGATATAGTTGAGATGTTTTGTTAACCTTTGTTTACCTGCACTTAATCATATCTTTTCTGGTCATAAATTCTAACTGTCAGCTCAGCAATGTACAACTGTCAGCAAAATGTATTACAGAAAGGGGGGGGGTTAGAGTTTCCAAAAAAGCTCTCTGTGTTTTAGCATAAAATAGGGATTTTGCACAGAAGAGGATCTCAGCATGTAAGGTGCATATTCCACTTGCCTTAATTTAATGCCCTGAATAATCACTTGCTGCACAATTCATTAGCACAGCCACATACACACCGTATTTAAAATAACACAATGCAAAGAATAATTCACCTTCTAACATTACAAGAAGCCCCCAATGAAACAGCACATGTTTAGCTACGTCTCACACTCTCAGCAGGTTCAGATTCCCTAACTGCCCTTGGACCAACGGAAGAATTACCCTGCAGTGTCATGGGGTTCTCCACTCACAAGGCACAGGGCCAGTATAAGGGCAGCGCAGAGAGGGCATTTGCCATGGGACTGTATAACTGGAGGACGGTGGGGCAGTATTAGTGCAAACTATGGGCCACCAGCTGTTGCAGAACTATAATGTTTAGCGGAACGCTATCAGGATAGACAGCTGGAAGATTACCCATAGTTATTCTCCAGAGTTGATACTAGTTATGTTACACAAGATATGACAGGTGCTGCATTCACAACTGATCAATTCAGGATAAAGTGTGCCCTATTTTTATTTTGGCCTAGATAAGAAATGCTGAACAGGTTTTCTATGATATTCCAAGCAATATAGAGAAACAGATAACTGATTGTGACTGTAAATATATCCTTGCCTCTTTTATATTAATCACTGGCAAACAATATAGTATATTTAAATGAGGGTACGTTCAGGAGGGATAAACGTACCCATAGTCTTACCTCAGCACTGACAACCAGCAGGAGACAGAGAGAAACCAGCAGTCCCCCAAGATTCATCCTGAAGCCCACAGGGGACTTTGTGGAACATGAATATAGCAGATGTCAGCTCTGTACACAGAGTAAATGTATTTAAGAGAGGAAAACACCCTTCTTTTAAATGGGCCCCCTTTTCATGAGAAATAGGAACTGCTCTTATTCCAGCGAAGACTGTTGTTGATATACGAGTGGTTAAGTGAGATTAGCAGGGTGTCAAGCAGCGGCTGGTGAGGAAGGTACACAAGTGATAGGTGGAATTAACATCCCCAGAGCACCAAACAGACAGGATTATCCAAAATCATGTAGGAAACAGTAACAAGTGCAGGATTTCCTTACAGAGCAAGTGGCAAAAGCAGACCCACAAGAGCCACTGAGTGGAGTGAAAAGTGTGCAAGGATTTACTTGCTGTGTGGGCAAGAGGGGTGTGTGCAAAGGCGGGCACACAGGGAGGGGAGGCAGCTTAGCATAGGCTTGTGTATGTAAAGGTGTGTGTAGGGAAGGGTGTGTGTGTGTGCTGAATAGTAGTGGAGGAGGAGAGCAGTCTCCGCAGGGGTAACACTGCAACTCATTAGATGTGCAGACACAATATACATATGTACGTAAATAACATGGGGAGTTTTTGTGCTGCCTGGCCAGATATCTCAAGGTGTTGTCTCATGGCCATTGCAGTAATAAATATCTATAAATGTTTAACTCTAGACTGGGTAGGAAGGGCACAGGCACAAGTGCAGTTACTAGCTCCAATGCTCAGTGCAAAAAAAAATAAGTCACAAAGCAGGGAACAAGAAAGGGAGTAATTTCCTGGGGCAGAGGCCACATAGTACAGTACTAACATGAATACAGAATGGAAATGTGTTTTATGCTTGGGGTAATTTTAATGGAGGATAGAGAGGGCACGTGCCTAGTCATGCTCTTTCCTCTTGTGCCCCTGCTCATCCATTGCCCTCAGCATCTTTTGGCAGATTAAGAATCGTGCCCACGAGTACAGCTTGCAGAAGCGCCAGGGATATATGTGCTTGAAGAATTCCCTAGCTCCTAGCAACCCCTGCTGCCAGACCTGTATTTTCTGTATAGGCACCCAAGGGCCCGTGATTTGGGCAGCAGCTTTAAAGGGGTGGTTCTTCTCTTAGTTAACTTTTACTATGTTGTCCAATTCTAAGCAACTTTTCAATTGGTCTTCATTATTTATATATATATATATATATATATAAATATATATTCCTCCAAAGTAGATACAGCACTCTCAGGGCTTACGAAAATATAAATACTTTATTGAAGAAAACGAACGTTTCGGCTGTATTCCAGCCTTTGTCAAAGTCATATATATATTTACATTCTACCCCTATATACACAGTAAAGAGGCGCAAAATTCAAAATCATCGTCAGGATTGGACACACGCACCCAGGCGAATAAAGGACTTTAAACGTGAGTGCTGTGAACGTGGGGAATATATATATATATATTTTATTTTTCCTTTTTCTTCTGACTCTTTCCAGCTTTCAAATAAGGGTCACTGACCCCATATAAAAAAAAAACAACAATGCTATGTAAAGCTACACATTTATTGTTATTGCTACTTTTCATTATTCATCTTTCTATTCAGGTCATCTGCAATTCATATTCCAAACTCTTCTTCACATTAATGCATGGTTGCTAGGGTAATTTGAACCCTAGCAACCAGATTGCTAAAATTGCAAATTGGAGAGCAGCTGCATAAAAAGCTAAATAACTCAAAAAACACAAATAATAAAAAAAACGAAAACCAATTGCATATTGACTCAGAATATCACCCTCTATATCATACTAAAAGTTAACTCAAAGGTAAACAACCCCTTTAACCCTTACATTCCCCTAGCCCATTGCTGGACACTTGTGGCTAAATATGGAGGTGCCAATGATTAAGGAGACAGGGAGGACTGAAGTCCAGTGCCTAGGACAGCACTTTACCTAAATACAGCTTCTGCCTTGTACATCCTTCTGAATCACAAGCGTTATGCCAGGCAACAATTTCGTACTGCACATTTCCCACTAGCCCTTGAAATTGTCACAAGAGTCGCATCTTTATATGCAAGCATGGAATATCCTAGTGGCAAGTGCAAATTGTTTTCCCCCATAGAGCAGCATTTTCCCCAGAATTTGGATCTTCATATCTTAAGTCTACTAGGAAATCAGTTAAACATTAAATGAACCAAATAGGTTGGTTTTGCTTCCTATAAGGATTAATTAGATGTTAAGGTGGCCATAGACGTAACAATTACAATCTTTCTTGGAAAAGATCTTACCAAGAAAAATCGTTTCAATACACACATGTAGAGCTGAATCGTCAGATATACATATAGAAACAATAGAATTCTACCTGTCTCTGATGATTCAGCACTAACAATGGCTAATGTTTGGGTGCCTTCAAAGGCACCTGATTAAAATTTTCCGTCCAACCCGATCAACGAGCCAACCTTCTGCCAAAATCGATCGTCTCTTTTGCCACCATACACGCAACGAATATTGTACGAAAATTTGTTTTGTACGATAATATTGGTGCGTCTATGGCCTCCTTTAAGGATTATCCAAAATAATCCCCATTCGCAGTATTGTATGGCCACCTTAAGTTTGGATCAAGTGCAAAGTACTGTTTATTATAGAAGGAACTGTTTTAGTATTACATAGAAAAAGTTAATATTTTTTTAAAAATGTGGATTATTTCGATTATCAGTAATTCGCAGCTTTCTGGATAACGGGTTTTTGGATAACAGATCCCATACCTGTATTAGAGGTAAATCATGGGAAAGTGATGGATACTATTCCCACCTGGTTAGATGTAGAACAGTGTTGCTTCTGATGAGCAGCATTAACAGAATAACTGTCCGATTCACTTGGCACAGATCCGTAGAGCGAATTGACCCAATGCTCTAGTGGAATGTAAATCAGCTTAATAGTCTTTTACCTGTTAGCACTGAGATTTTAGGTATGGTCACAGCAATATCTGAACAGGATTAGTATGTTTCCCCCCTGATCTTGTATGCATTTGTTTCCTTTCAAAATCCCAAATCATTGGCAGGATAATTTACATTTGATGTGAAGGGGAAGGTATTAATGGCAATGGCTAAACATTCTCTATATAACACTCTTTAATATGTTAAAGAGCTGCTAAATAAATAAAGGATAACAATAAAAGAGCATCAACGTGTGTTGACAGCAAGCTTTATGTTTCAGGATTAAGAAATACATCCCCCTATTTAATGATATGAAGCTGCCCCTTGACAGAGGCATAACGACTGTTTTGACATTGCCCTGATCATCATGACCTTATTGAACCACCACCATAAGTACACAATTGGCACACCATTAGAAGAGGAATAGTGTGTATCTGCCATGCCTTTTCAAAAGACTTGGCAAGATATATATACTGTGTTTTGTGAGTTGGTCTCTAACCAAAAGTCCATTTCATGAATCAGCTGAGGAGAAGATGGAGAGCTACTGGGGGCATCTTCATAGGCACAGATCTTCACTACTAAAAGACTGGGATCAACTTGGGCTGGTACAGAAATCCAAAAATAATGTGTTGCTTTTCTAGCCTACTTCTTTGTTAAGTATTGGCCCTGTAATTTCCAGGGGAACATGGGCTTTAAGGATTAGAGTGGAATCACTTACTGTGTCAAGTGTTTCTGTATTGTGAAAAGTGGAAGACTTACTGGGCAGAGATACTAGAGATTTACAGCCTTGTACTCTAATTGGGCCCCTCGAGGCTATTGCTGTACTCTAGCTGTAACACCTGCTAAGTGGGATTAACAAGTCAATAAAAGAGAAAGAAACAAAGACACCTTATTGGTATTGCTAATAAAGAGTTTAGAGTATATTACTGGCTCAACTGTGAAATGTTAAGGAGCAATAATTTGTTCAGTTCCAGTATGCCTTTTATTATCTGTCCCTCTGTTATTTCCTTCTTCGCACATTCATATGTGTAATCCCGGGTCTCACTGAGTGAAGATACTGCACTTTAATAAAAAAAAATTTTAATAGCTGATTTATTTATTTATTTTTTGCCACATTTGGCTTACATAGTTACATAGTTAAATTGGGTTGAAAAAAGACAAAGTCCATCAAGTTCAACCCCTCCAAATGAAAACCCATCATCCATACACACACCCCTCCCTACTTTTAATTAAAATTCTTTATACCCATACCTATACTAACTATAGAGCTTAGTATCACAATAGCCTTTGATATTATGTCTGTCCAAAAAATCATCCAAGCCATTCTTAAAGGCATTAACTGAATCAGCCATCACAACATCACCCGGCAGTGCATTCCACAACCTCACTGTCCTGACTGTGAAGAACCCTCTACGTTGCTTCAAATGAAAGTTCTTTTCTTCTAGTCTAAAGGGGTGGCCTCTGGTACGGTGATCCACTTTATGGGTAAAAAGGTCCCCTGCCATTTGTCTATAATGTCCTCTAATGTACTTGTAAAGTGTAATCATGTCCCCTCGCAAGCGCCTTTTTTCCAGAGAAAACAACCCCAACCTTGACAGTCTACCCTCATAATTTAAGTCTTCCGTCCCTCTAACCAATTTAGTTGCACGTCTCTGCACTCTCTCCAGCTCATTTATATCCCTCTTAAGGACTGGAGTCCAAAACTGAACTGCATACTCCAGATGAGGCCTCACCAAGGACCTATAAAGAGGCATAATTATGTTTTCATCCCTTGAGTTAATGCCCTTTTTTATGCAAGACAGAACTTTATTTGCTTTAGTAGCCACAGAATGACACTGCCCAGAATTAGACAACGTGTTATCTACAAAGACCCCTAGATCCTTTTCATTTAAGGAAACTCCCAACACACTGCCATTTAGTGTATAACTTGCATTTATATTATTTTTGCCAAAGTGCATAACCTTGCATTTATCAACGTTGAACCTCATTTTCCAGTTTGCTGCCCAGTTTTCCAGTTTAGACAGATCACTTTGCAAAGTGGCAGCATCCTGCATGGAACCTATAGTTCTGCACAATTTAGTATCATCTGCAAAAATAGAAACAGTACTTTCAATGCCCACCTCCAGGTCATTAATAAACAAGTTGAAAAGCAAGGGACCTAGTACAGAGCCCTGCGGTACTCCACTAACAACACTGGTCCAATTAGAAAATGTTCCATTTACCACCACTCTTTGTAGTCTATCTTTTAGCCAGTTCTCTATCCAGGTACAAATACTATGTTCCAGGCCAACATTCCTTAATTTAACCAGTAACCTTTTGTGTGGCACTGTATCAAATGCTTTAGCAAAGTCTAAGTAAATCACATCCACTGCCATCCCAGAATCGAGGTCTCTACTTACATTCTCGTAAAAAGAAATTAAGTTAGTCTGGCAAGATCTATTACGCATAAAACCATGCTGGCACAAACTCATAGTATTATGATTTGCTATGAAGTCCAGTATTTTATCCTTTATTAACCCTTCGAAAAGCTTTCCTAATACTGACGTCAGACTAACTGGCCTATAGTTTTGAGGCTGAGAACGGGATCCTTTTTTGAATAGAGGCACCACATTAGCAATTCGCCAGTCTCTCGGCACAATGCCAGATCTCAATGAATCCTGAAAAATTAAGTAAAGAGGTTTGGCAATCACAGAGCTAAGCTCGCTAATTACCCTGGGATGAATACCATCTGGCCCTGGACCTTTGTTAATCTTAACATGTTCAAGTCTCTTTTGAATTTCTTCATGTGTGAACCATGCATCATTAGTTGTATTACTAGAATTGGGAGTGTTAAGAAGGAAACCTTCACTTACTGGTTCTTCATTTGTGTACACAGATGAAAAATACGAGTTCAGAATCTGCGCTTTTATTTTGTTTTCATCAACCAGCTGACCCCCCTCTGATAGTAAGGGTCCCACCCCTTCCTGCCTCATTTTTTTACTATTGACATATTTAAAAAATAATTTTGGATTTTTTTTACTGCTTGCTGCAATATCCTTTTCTATAGCAATTTTAGCTTGCCTTATAGCTTCTTTGCATGATTTATTGGCCTCCTTGTACCTTATAAATGTTTCGGCTGTACCAGCTAACTTGAAAGCCTTAAAAGCACGTCTTTTCTTACCCACCTCAACACCAACGCTTCTATTGAACCAAAAAGGTTTTGCTTTGCAACGACGTTCCTTGCTTACAAGTGGAATATACTGACAAGTATATTTATTAAGCAGCATTTTAAAGACTTCCCATTTTTGTTCTGTGTTTAACCCTGTGAAAAGCATTTCCCACTTAATATGTTGCAGAGATGCCCTTATACTGTCAAAGTTTGCACGTCTGAAATTTAGTGTTTTAGTTACTCCCTTATAGAATTGCTTCTGCAAGGCTTGTGTAATGTAAAAAGCAAAATTGTGCTCTATTCACTGGCAATCCATTCCAGGAGAGAAGCACTGGATCTGCTGCCTCCGGTGGCTTTAGTCGGCATAAAATATTTGTATGTTCTTTTTTAAAATGTCTAATTTAATCCCTCCCAAAATCGTATGAAGATACCACTATAAGCTCTCCACATCAGTCAGAGACCCATATATTAAGATGAATCTAAATGTAGCCAGTGGCATAACATAGTGGAAGCAGATTCTGCAGTCATGAGGTGGGCCTGGAGGTTAGGGGGGTCGGACCACAAAAAGAAAGTCCCAATGTGAAAACCTAAAAAAATTATTATCTCACCAGTATGTGTGGGGCCTGGGTGCTCATGCCCCAGACCTACAGCTGGAGGTGGAAGTATCCAACCAAAGAAGAAAAAAAATGGCACGCATCCCACAAACAGGCTTGTAAAAGAACTGAGAACTTTATTTAGGCCACAGAATAGATAAATACATAGCCTTACGCGTTTCATGCCAGTTGGCACATAATCATAGGGCTCGGACCACAGGGTCACCTTCCTCTATAGCCACTTTACCTACTGAAAAATCGTGTGCTGCCTGCATGTGTGGGGATGGGGGGCTGGGTAGGTTGCAATGCACACTGGGTCCCCCCAAAGATTTTATTGTTGGGGGCCCGGCATCTGAATCTAGCATATGGCAAGACCCATTCCAAGTTTCTATACGCGAGGTGGGTAAATTAGTCCTGATTATTCCAGTTATAACACCTCTCCAGCTAAAACAGCCTGCAGAAAGCAATGCCATGAGTCTGATAATTTCAGTCTTGGGATGGAAAAGTTATGTTTAATACCAAAGAGCAGCAACATTCTATAATTTACTAGCATTTGATATGGTTTATTGGAAAAGCAGCTTATTGCTTATCACAGAGTCAGCAATAGATATTTAAGCCACAAATGCACTGAAAGACATATCCAGAACCCTGTCTGGAGTTTTAAAGCATTAGGGAAAAGTGCTGAGTTGGTGGGCCACCCAGATCTTATCTGCAAGTCCATTAGCTATACAGTATTCAATGTTTATGTGTCAGGGTGCCAAAAATGTACAGTACCCACCATTCCTACAGAGAAATCTTTGGGAGGTAAAAAGCAGAGATTGGAAAAAAGGTCTAGGGAAATAAATAGACTGGAAAAAATACATAATGGTCATCAGAAGAGACAATTCTTTCCAGATTTAGCACATCAGTTAATGCTCCCAGTCTGATCATTTGCCACATATTGTATAGGAGTGTGTGCTGCTGGTGACCTCTTTAAGAATTCCTCTGGCCGGGATTTAATCACAAGCTATTATTAGGCTTGGAACTTCCCTACAAAGCAGTGGCCTATGACGTGTTGCTCTGCTGCTGTAGTTCAGTGTTTGAGCTGACTCCTACGTACTGAAGGGTGAATGCATGTCTGTCATTCAAGGTCAGAAATACCAGAAAACGGCTTTATCCACCCAGAAAAATGAGCAATTAGTTCCTTTGATTTTTTTCCAAATAACAATTGATGTTTTGTAATACTTCCTGCACAAATAAGAAGTTGCACTTCTTGGACTTGGTTATTTTCCAGTCTGAGCTACTAGTACTACACACAGCACTTTTAAACAACACATAATTAGCAATGACAAACTCTCATAACTCCAGTGTATGTGTATGATGTGTTGGCATGGTTATTGTATGCTGACAGTCCTCCTCCATAATATATATATATATATATCACATTATTTATATGATGACATTTACCCTTGCAGTTACATTACAGGCAGTGACATCTCATGTATTTTTGTTCATAGCTTCTATTTATTAAAGACTATAGAGCTCATTATTAAACACACCCACTTGTACTGCTATATAAATAAAGGATAACCATAATAAATCATCAATATAGGAACTGGTTTTCCTTGTGTGTTGATAGGCTGATAGCAGCCCTCAGTTTAATGGATAGGTATATAATGACCTACTGAGAAGTAAATCTGACAGCAAGCTTTATGTTTCAGGATTAAGAAATTCATCCCCTAAATCAATGATATAAAGCTGCCCCCAGACAGAGGCATAACGACTGTTATGAAATAGCCCTGATCCCCATGACGTTATTGAACCTCCATATATACACTGAGATGTGAGGCCCCTAGGCTATACTTTCCACAGGCCCCCCTTTCTAGGCTACTCTCACTCAAATGTAGAAATATACAACAATGAATCAAGGTCATGGGTACACTTGGAGACACAAGCTGCCAATGATCTAGGTTTTTTATTATTTGTATTTTCTTTTATATTTATTTTTATCTGTGCTGCTGGGCCTAGGTATTGTCAGGGCGGGTGCACAGCCAGTACCCGCTGGGAGAAGATTAGGCAGCCAGACAAGGCAAAGAGCATGCATCAGCGGCGTGCACCCGTGCCCTCTAAAATACAGCAGGTTCCGTGCTCACTAATGATACTGCGTCACTGGCTTGCACTGAATCAGAGAGAGCTCAGGTGCACACCATAAGCCTTGCCTTATCTGGTTGCCTAATCTTCTCCCAGCAGGTACCAGGCACCCGTCCCAACCAGCCCCAGGCCCAGCAGCACAGATAAAAATACATGATTTAAATAAAATAAACATAATAATTAAAAAAGCTAGATGGGCCCCTAACCACTCTGGGCCCATAGGCTACTGCCTATTCATAAATCCACCCCAGGCATAACAGTAGAAGAACCCCATAGTGTGTTGCTGCCATGGCCTTTCAAAAGTCTTTTTTCCTGAAAATGGAAAATGCATATTGACAGAATTAAGGTACTTGCATCCTTCACTTCCATATAATTTCCAGTGCATCCATCCTGCTTTTTCTGTTGAATGTTCTAATCCTATTCATGTCAGGGAACCCTGAAGCTATTGCCACCCTGGACCTTGCGGTAGCTCCAAGTTTCCTACAGTGGGTTGTACCAGTAGGTGCCCCAAATAGGGTTGTCACCTTTCAGCCGGTGGAGACCGGGCAGGGGCCCGGCTATGACGTTTAGGGGGCAGGCAATGATGTCAATCTTAGGGAATCCTGCCCGGTTTTCCTAATTTGGAAAGCCGGGCAGGCAGTTTTGACCCGAGCAGCCATTCAAAAAAAAAACGGGGTGTCTGGGTCAAAACGGAACAGGTGGTAACCCTAGCCCTAGACTTGCAGCCAGTGAATTGGATGCAAATGCTGTTTTCAACATACACCCCAGAAGTTATGTAACCCCCACTATGAATATTTTCATATTTTACTGGCTTAGCCTGTAAAATACCAGCCAGGGCCTGTACTTGCCTATAAATCTACAAACCCTATTTGTTCTGCCCCTATTGCGCCCCCTACTCCCCTGTCCATCCCGTGACCCGTCCATTACTTCTTACACCCAATTCTTCCCAGATTTTTCCTCCCCTTTGGCTGCCAGCATGCCAATTCCAATCCCAATTTAATCCCACCCCTTTTTGGTCCCTCTTTCCCCTCCACTTTATTCGAGTGGCAACCCTAATTATGGGTAAAAAAAATGGCAATTTTAATCTACAATTGAACTTTACACAAAGCACTTACAGTCATAAATGACCCCTTATGTGTAGTACATCCTGATTTATCAGTGTACATTTCATATTCTATAGCTATATGTGTTTTACAAATACACTGGATTTATGTGGGACTGAAATGGGCACTTTTGTCCAGGCTACTATTCATAAGAAAACACTAGTCCCTCCTTTAAACGCAGAAGTCCCCTGGCTAGACATACCAAGTAAATGAAATCATGATGACTTTACAACTCCAGAGCAAAAAAAAAAAGTGGGATTAAGGGGTTTCCGACAAAATGAGAAGGGGGCGTCAGAGTTCACATTTTACAAGTTGCCAATGGGTAAGACGTGTAAAAAATTAACTGGTGCAGGGAAGTGATCCTCCTTTCCAGGCCCCATCCACCAACCTGCCACCCTGTTGCTGCTGCAGAACGGGAATAAAGAGAGTTTCTTCCCCCCGAATTAGATGCCGAATTAGAATAAATCAACAAATATCTAAAATCTATTCAACTGCCAATGCTGTCATCATTTACCCAAATTAACTTTTATTCAGGCAAATAGTCCGGATTCTTAATGTGGCCCTGACACTTGGCTAAAATCTAGCTGAGTGTGATTAAGCATTATATCAGTTGATTTATAGTCTGCCAATCACAATTGTTTTAAATGACCCGTTACTAACAGAGTCAAAAAAGTTCAATAAAGACTGAGTGAAAGTGGTGAGAAGCATTGGGTGCCCTGAGAATCCAGATCCCCCTCCCCAGTGGCATGTGCTGTCCGCATGGCCAGAGGCTGAGGGGAATTCCTTGTTATTGCTGCATATTTCAGATACCTTGAGATGTAGCAGACAGTGATTAATAGGAGAGAGCAGCCAGACACTACGCAGCTCCTCCAGTGCTGGAGGGCAGGCACAGCACAGGGAAGATCATAGTTGTACAGAAGTCACAGGGGTGAGAGTAGGGACTGGGGGAAGGGGGCAAGTAGTGGGGCTTCATTAGGAAGAGAAAGTGTTAGTGGCAGATTTTTCAAAATGTAAAAAGAAGGATCACCACTGACAAACCTCATCCACTTTTTATTCATTCCTATGGGATTTTTAGAAGTGTATTTATCAAATGGTGAACTAAAACTTTCACCCATTGATAATTTCTTATTGAAAACATAGAGTTTATTATGAATTATTAATAAATATTTTTAAAAAAAACAAAGTCTTTACATGAATCTGTGCTCACTGAGGTATTTTCAATAAACAGTATAATTCTAGACAATATTAAAGCTATAGAGGGAAGGGGGAGTGGAGGGGGAGAGGTAAGTGGGGAAGGGTAGTGTAGTTGACAGACCCGCAGCTTTATTTTCCATATAAACACAATGAGAGGAGGATGGGGAGAAGGAGAGAGTGCTTAGTAGTAATGTGCAGGTGAACTAAAAGTCAACCCCCACGCGACCCTAACCCAACCTAGCAGAACCTTCACCCGACACTAACCCAGTGCGCTCCCCTGTTTATATACCCATGTCTGCTCACTGTGATGTCATGGAAGGGGGTGGAGCATGCTGGAACTAGTATATAAAAAGGCACACACGGAGGCAGAAGTGGGGCAGTAGAAGGTCTCAGGGAGGATGGACGCAGGCTATAGTTCACCCGAACCCACCCGCAGCCCAAGAACAGCATGTGGAAGTCAGCCCGAACTTGCCTGACCCATGGATAAACCTACTGGTCCCACAGGTTTCAGGCCGGCCTGCACATCACTACTGCTTGGCCCTCCTCTTCGTCAAGGCTGTCCCGGAAGTTGTAGTCAAAAAGCAGGCTGCGAATAAGCTTGCAGCAGTCTTGGATGGTAAATGGAAATCCAAAAATGTAGTTAACACAGTTTATAAGGTTCCAGGCTTCCAGGATTGCCCCTTCTGTATAGGTTCCCTGAAACAGACCATACAGCACCACATGGTGAGTGATAAAGTTCCTGGGCGCAATCAATCAGAGCATGTGCCAATGGCCAATCCCAAAAGTGTGCATAGCTGTTTCTTCATGAATGATGCACCGTTGACAATGTCAGTACCTACAAAGGTTTATGGGCATGCATGAAGGTTCTAAGGGAAAGTCCATCTTGAGTAGCCAACCATGCAATGTCCTTTTGCTTGCTTGTCAGTCTGTCTGAGGAAACATTCCCCCAAACAGTCTTTGCAGTGACACAGTGTCGGACAGGGATACCGGGGGCCCACTCAAAAACCTTAGACCAGGGGCCCACTCTCAGTACTATTATTCTTCCTCTCCTCACTCAACCTCTCCCAGGTCTGTTTTCTTTACATACTATAATCTATTATTCCATGTTAGCCTCTTTGTTCTCATACAAATAGGGAATGGCCATGAAATAGGCCAAATGTTTTGAACAAGGAGGGCCCACACTGACACCTGGGCCCACCGGAAGTTTTCCTGGTATCCCGTGGGCCAGTCCGACATTGCAGTGACAGATGGGAGCTCTAGCATAGACTCCACTGTCTTTGGTTTCACTTGACTCCCTCCAGTTCCCTCACAAACTTTGTAACATCCAGGTGTTCCATTTATAAGGATAGGATCTGTCCCACTTGTCCCACTCCAGAGCATGCTGGTAAAAGAAAAAAGCAGGACATGGAGCTGCCAGTCTTTTGCCTACAATGTCAGATGGATGCAGTTGCACACATAGAAACTCCTCAGCAGGGTGGGGATGTCAGAAACACCTTTTGCACCTTTTTGGTTCTCCTTGTACATAATTGACCGCTTGACTTGGAGCCTCAGATCAAGTGAAACATTGTCCTTGTGATGGTTCTGCAGACTGCAGCCAATGGAGGCCAAGCCATGGCCATATACTGGATTGATAAATACGCTTCTAAAAATCCAATAGGAATGAATAGAAAATGAGTTGGTATTTTCTGTGATGAGCTCTAATATACGATAATGCAAGTATGTGCGGTGGAGATTAAATTTGCAGGGCCCCCAATGTTTCACTCCAATGCGCCAACAAGATACTCAGCAGTTTTCAAACATTTATAACAAATGGGAATCCTAAAATAATTTAACTAGTACGGAGAATGACTAGTAACTAGTAAGCAGAATGAAAATTGTATTGGAGGGTCCTGCTCACAAGAGCTTACAATCTAAAGGATAGATCAGGGGTTCCTCAACCACCCTGTGAGCAGCGAATAGCCTGTGAAACTGCAGGATAGATAGTATCCTACTGTTTTTGTAGTAAAGAGGTGCTTTGAAAATTGCTGCGAAACTTGACACAGGAAAAAAAGGTAAATTGAAATGCAGCAATGGCACATCTTGGTTTTCCTATGACCTGAATCCTAAGCACCCACAGCTTGCTTGCCTAGCTTTCATGGCACACTACTTGCTCAAGCATGGGACAAGCATTCCCCCGCAAATTCCCATGTGCACTGAGGATCTTATACAGCTAGGAGGTTGATTCAGTATGGATTGCAGCCAAAAATACTTTGTTGCTAAGTGTCATTCATCAGATGCTGCTTCTGTTTGTTACATAGTTGATAGAGGATACATATACACAACCCCATTCATATACTGTCATTTATGTTATTTTTTATTCACTAAAAAGTATTTATTGAAAGTATTTTTTTTCTGAACCACAGTTTTACTATAAAAACATCAGTGCACATGAAAGACAAAACTGGAAACTAAAATTACTGATTTTTTTCAAGTGCCTGTAAAATGTAAAAAAAAAAAATAAGCTATGTATTTATGTTTTAATTTATACTGTATATCTGTACTTTTCTACCCAGTGCAGTACATCAATACAATAAGAGAGAGCAATATAGAATTGAAAATAAAAATAATAGAATAAAGTAATAAATGGGGTTTGATATAACACAAATACAGTACATAAAAAATATAATAAAATTCAAGATTAAAAGGCAAATTAAAATATCACAGAAGATCATGAGGCCGGGTAAAAAAAAAGTGGGACTAATTGCAATAGAATTTACAAAATAGGGAAATGCTGCCAAAATGCTGAAAGTGCGCTACTTCCTACTGACTTCTTTGGCATCTGAACAGGTGTTATGTGAAAATTGTTGGTGAATAACAGAAGGAAATAAAAATTCAAGACTTTCTGCAATCTTGCCTGAAGCTGCTGCTGTGCCTGACTATGAGTTATAATAAATAGGCCCTATTGTTGCTTGTTAAAGGAACAGTAACATCAAAAAATTAAAGTGTTATAAAGTAATGAAAATATAATGCATTGTTGCCCTGCACTGGTAAAACGGATGTGTTTGATTCAGAAACACTACTATTGTTTATATAAATAAGCTGCTGTGTAGCAATGGGGGCAGCCATTACAAAGAGAAAAGGCTCAGGTTACACAGCAGATAATCTAAGTAGAACATAATGCTATCTGTTATCCACTATTTAACCTGTGCCATTTAGCTTTTTTTCAATTTCCGCCATTGCTACACAACAGCTTGTTTATATGAACTATAGTAGTGTTTCTGAAGCAAACAGATTCGTTTTAACCAGAGCAGGGCAACAGTACATGATATTTTCATTACTTTAAATCACTTTCATGTTTTGTTACTGTTCCTTTAAGAAACAAGAAGCAGTGGGTTCTGGCTTTGTTGTGATCATAGCCTAAGAATATGGGTAACTAAACATGACCATATGCCAAAAGATCCACTTAGTGGCCATACAATGAAAGATCTGTTTGGCAAGGTTGTGAAATGTGTGGATCTTTCTCCGATATTGGTTTGATTTGATCAATTGGCTCTTGGACAGATCACAATTATGGGATACAGGCAGTTGGGATAAGGACTGCATCAATAAGCCAATGTGGTCCTCGCCTTGACAGCTTGTAGCCCAGTCAACATCCGCTAATTTCTGGCCAAATATTAATATGGTAGTCACATGGGGGAGGTTATCGGCATGTGTATGGTCAGCTCTACAGACCCAAGTGAGAGGATAATAAGTGTTGCAATGTACAGGCATTGACTCGTAAGGTTATAGATAACTCTATGGAGGGATTCAGGGATAGAATTGAAGTGAAGAGCAACAAGAAAGAAAGATTTAGGTAGGAAACAGCAGTGGGTGTTGTGACCAGGCGGTGGCTCAGTGAGGAGTCAGACAGGAATGTATGGAGACACAAATAAAATGTTGTACTGACCTGCAGAGGAATGAAGAGGTTTGAAAGTCATGAGAGGGAGTTTATAAGATTTACTTTACTTAAAGGAGAACTAGAGTTGAACAAAGAAATGTTGTACACTTGAGATTCTGTACCAGTTCAAGGCAACTACAGCCCTTAGCAGCAAAGATCTGTGTCTCCAACACTGTGCCCCAGTAGCTCCTCATCTTCTTTTCTGCTGATTCACTGCACATGCTCTGTGCTGCTGTCACTTACTGAGCTTAGGGATCCACTCACTATACACTGTAGTGTTAAAGAGGGAAATTGCAGCAATTACATAATTAGGGTTTGAACAGGCAATTTGTAGATCCTGGAAAATGCCAGGGGGGCTGCTGTAATAAGCCATAGACAGTCATACTAATCATTGGGCCTGTGAGGGGCTGTATGGGCCTCTGTTTTCTTGAATCATACTATGAACTTGGGCACAGATAAGCACCTTAGCTGTTGCTTGAGAGGAAAAGGGATAGGTTTTGGCAAAGCTGATTAGGCAAAGTAAAAAGGTTTTGACTATGGGGATAGCATTATGAGAGGAGAGGCATAGATCATCCCCCAGACAATGTAGAAAATGTAGGTTTTTTTTTCCAAGAAAAGTTTCATAGTTTGATAATTATGTCCCTTAGGGCAATGATAAAAAAGACATTTAGTCTCCTGCCTGCCATGTAAATCTCTGGGGGTAAATTATTCAGTGCTTAATGGAGTGAAACTGCCTTGGAAGGTATTGTATGATTACGCAATTTGAATAATCTAATTTGCGTTGAATCACCATGACACCTGAATGAGTCAAGACTGGAATGGGAGCCCCTAAGAGGGCCCCTGAGTTGGCAGCCCTGGTGGGCCCTGCCCCTCCCCCTTTCTGACACTTGCACAGTGGCCTATAGTGTACTAAAAACAAAGCAGGACTGTGGGGATGATGGGCAACATCTTGCCCCACTTTAGGTGCTCTTCTTAATAATGGCCGACTCTGAGTTTGTACAGTTGAAGTAAGGTCTAGATCTGCTTCAGTTGTGCATTTACTGTTAAGACTCTAGAATTCATCATGACTGTAAGGTATATAAACATTTAAAGGGATCCTGTCATCGGAAAACATGTTTTTTTTCCAGACACATCAGTTAATAGTGCTGCTCCAGCAGAATTCTGCACTGAAATCCATTTCTCAAAAGAGCAAACAGATTTTTTTAATATTCAATTTTGAAATCTGACATGGGGCTAGACATTTTGTCAATTTCCCAGCTGCCCCTGGTCATGTGACTTGTGCCTGCACTTTAGGAGAGAAATGCTTTCTGGCAGGCTGCTGTTTTTCCTTCTCAATGTAACTGAATATGTCTCAGTGGGACATGGGTTTTTACTATTAAGTGTTGTTCTTAGATCTACCTGGCAGCTGTTATCTTGTGTTAGGGAGCTGTTATCTGGTTACCTTCCCATTGTCTTTTGTTTGGCTGCTGGTGGGGGGGGGGGGAAGGGAGGTGGGTGATATCACTCCAACTTGCAGTACAGCAGTAAAGAGTGATTGAAGTTTAACAGAGCCCAAGTCAGATGACTTGGGGCAGCTGGAAAATTGACAATATGTCTAACCCCATGTCAGATTTCAAAATTGAATATAAAAAAATCTGTTTGCTCTTTTGAGAAATAGATTTCAGAGCAGAATTCTGCTGGAGCAGCACTATTAACTGAGTCTTTTTGAAATCTTTTTTTGCCATGACAGTATCCCTTTAAATAAGCATATTATTACAGTTATTATTACATGAAATAAAAATAGCAGTGAGCCAAAGTTGCTGTGATCAGTAGCTTTACCCATCACTGCTGCTGTTTCATTATATCTCCTGTACAGCACTGCTGCTCAGAGCCTTTATTTCTTCATATATTATTTATATATTGTAAGAAACTTTTTTATTGTCACCTATAGCTCATCATGTGTGTTTCAGAGGCAGTGACAGTCTGACCTGCTGGGATACCAGAACTTTTCCCATTGGGCCCAGATCATAACGTGTCCTTTGCACTTTCTGGTGCAAAGAGCATTAACTTTTTTTTCTATCTTTTCCACGTTTCTGCTTGTGTTTCGTATATTCACGTGTTTCATATGCAGTGAGAAAGACAGGAAAGAGTTAGTTTAAGAGTCTGTGATGGGGGTCAGGGAAATGACTGAGATCAAATTTATTGCCCCAGATAAGCAGGAGAATGCAGGGAGCCTTTTAATTATACAGGTCTGACAGCGAGAGTTGAGGTGTAGACAACACAGGGATAGACATTTTCCACTGTCTGTCTGTGCTATACTCTGCAGTCTGTATGCAATATATTGCTCTGTGCTCTTACACAGATTGTACTAATAATAATGCAACAAACAGAACACACAGAAGAGCTCTGCCCACATAAAATTAGTCCTGAAGGTTACCTTTTGGAAGCAGTAGCTTGATTGATGGGATAGCTCTATGAATAAAATGTTTTCCATATACTTCAGTGAACTGGCATCTAACTAAACAGTTATACTTGTAATAATTTGAATAATGAACTTCTTATGCTTAAGGAAGGACACCTATAATAAAACTGCTGGACTTTTTAATAAAGGGGTACATTTTGCCCTGGTTCATTAACACAAAACATCCTACTACAAATAGAATAATAAATATTTAATTATTTTTTAGAAGTTGCCTTGGTTATTACTGAATATCCTATTTTGGGCAATTTCTGATTGTGTTTAGGTCTTCAAACAAGACAACGTCTGATAATAATTTTCTTAGGATCCAACGCACTTTAATTGGATATGCTGATAAAGTCAGCTGGCTTATTGTCATATTTCACATGTTCACCATCAATGAACAGGAGGAATGAATATCTCCAAGCTTGATCCAGTCATAAACACTCATCAGCTGAGTACCAGATCAAGGCCTGTATTGACCAAACTGGGTCATCCCATGTGTTGACAAAGTAGCACTCACTGGGTTATTTGGCCTGTATGTACCCTGATTTACATTACTAGACATCTACTGTAAATTACAATCCAGAGGAGTGACTTCTAGCCTATTCAACACCATACAGGATTAATTACATGGGGAGATCCGCTAGTTTGGAGCCCTGATATGCCCTCCTTGAGTGGGCGAAATCAGCCTAATCTGATTGTGGGCCCTAGGGCCCAATGGTCTTATCAAAATGGCAAGAATACAGGCAGAAAGAGTGATCCAATGGGTTTTTAAACCTGCCTGATTTTTGGACACATATCAGTCAGGGAAGCCCATCCGTCAGGGAAGCCCATCTGAGGGCCCCATACACTGGCCAATAAGTTGTTCACGTAATACTGAGAATTGTTATAATAAACGTATATAATACACAAAAGCCATGAATATCCTGTAAATTATATCCTTATAAACGGTGAGTTCTGATGTCATTTCCATCACATGACTCACTGAAATTTGTGTATTATAATAAATAAAGTACCCCCAGTTGTAAAATATGTTTTTCGTGTTTTTATATGGTCATGAAACTCCTTGGTAACTTATAATATCCTTATATTTTACAAGAGGGGGTACTTTATTCACTATATATAAGACAGTGGCTTAATACTGAGAATTGTTATAATAAACGTATATATAAGACAGTGGTTGTTGTGAAACATTTACCAAATTAGGCATTGTATGGGTGGGTGCTAACTTTTTATCTTGGGGTTTTGAGTTCAGTGGAGTGAGCCAGAGATACCCTGTGCCAGGCTTTTACATCTGTCACTTAGTATTGAGCAATTCTGCTTCATATTACTAAAAAGTGGTTTCTACAGAATTTAAGGGACAGTTTGTGATGCAAATTTGGACTTTAGGAAAAAGAAAGGATTAATCATTGTAAGAGTTCAATTTGTCAGTCATTATAATTGCTAACCTCAGACCCTCGGCCCAGTGCTCCTCTTTGCTGAAAAATGCACTGGGCCAGAGAACAGGTATGGGATCCATTATCCGGAAATCCTATTCCAGAGAGCTCTGAATTACAGCAATGACATCTCCCATAGAATCCATTTTATCCAAATAATCCAAAAATTTTAAAAATGTTTTCCTTTTTCTCTGTAATAGTAAAGCAGTACCTTGTACTTGATCCAAGTAATTGATCATTATTGGAAGCAAAACCAGTCTATCTGGTTTGTTTAAAGGGATACTGTCATGGGGAAAACATTTTTTTTCAAAATGAATCAGTTAAGAGTGCTGCTCCAGCAGAATTCTGCACTGAAATCCATTTCTCAAAAGAGCAAACAGTTTTTGTATTCAATTTTTAAATCTGACATGGGGCTAGACATATTGTCAATTTCCCAGCTGCCCCAAGTCATGTGACTTGTGCTCTGATAAACTTCAATCACTCTTTACTGATGTACTGCAAGTTGGAGTGATATCACCCCCTCCCTTTTCCCGCCCAGCAGCCAAACAAAAGAACAATGGGAAGGTAACCAGATAACAGCTCCCTAACACAAGATAACAGCTGCCTGGCAGATATAAGAACAACACTCAATAGTAAAAACCCATGTCCCACTGAGACACATTCAGTTACATTGAGAAGGAAAAACGGCAGCCTGCCAGAAAGCATTTCTCTACTAAAGTGCAGGCACAAGTCACATGACCAGGGGCAGCTGGGAAATTGACAAAATGTCTAGCCCCATGTCAGGTTTCAAAATTGAATATACAAAAATCTGTTTGCTCTTTTGAGAAATCGATTTCAGTGCAGAATTCTGCTGGAGTAGGACTATTAACTGATGCATTTTGAAAAAAACATGTTTTCCGATGACAGGATCCCTTTAATGTTTACATGATTTTCTAGTAGACCTGTTATCCAGAAAACCCCAGGTCCTGAGTATTCTGGATAACAGGTCCTATACCTGTACTATTGTAGGAAGTGCAGAATCACCATCTTGCATCCTATCTCTTCCAACCACATTGCTGCTCTAGGTTATGTCATGCACAATAGAGCAAAAACTTGATATTTTTCTAAGTCTGTATTTTGTCTGTAATATGTGAAGACCAGGCCCAGGTACCAGAGCCATCTATATACAAACAAATACTGAGTTAGGTTTCTTCTCTTTCCATATTAGAGTAAATTACCTCTGCAATAACATCTATGAAGGGCAAAGAGACCATTGTTTCCCATTATTATTGGCCTGATGTTAGGTCCTCTAATCTTTTTAAGCTTTAAAAGCCACACATAGGATTAAAGGGATAGTTCACCTTTTAGTTAACTTTTAGAATGTTATAGAATGGCTAATTCTAGGCAATTTTTTCAATTGGCCTTCATTTATTCTTTTTATAGTTTTTGAATGATTTGCCTTCTTCTGCTGACTCTTTCCAGCTTTCAAATGGGGTCACTGACACCATGGAAAAAACAAATGCTCTGTAAGGCTACAAATGTATTGTTATTGTTGATTTTTATTACTCATCTTTCTAATTAGGCCTCTCCTATTCATATTCCAGTCTCTTATTCAAATCAGTGCATGGTTGCTAGGGTAGTTTGGAATAAAAAGCTAAATATCTCAAAAAACACAAATAATAAATAATGAAAACCAGTTGCAAATTGTCTCAGAATATCACTCGACACATCATACTAAAAGCTAACTGAATGGTGAACAACCTCAAGAGCTGACTAGGAAATTTCTGGTTTCTTAAAATAGAAAGATTTTGCCTCAATGTGCAATCTATCACATTAACAGGTAATAAATATGATTTCACAGTAGCCATTGCCCTAATAATAGTCTTCCTTTTATTGTACAACAACACTCCTCTTTTCCTGTATCAGTGCAAATCAACTTTTAATTGTATTTCTTCTGACAGCTCAGATGACTGGTTCAGCTACCCCAGATATCACAGTGAAATGAACTATATGCCACCATTATTCACAGTATGATATGGGAGTTCATAGCGAGGGCATGGGATACATGGCACAAAAACTTGGCAGTGACTCCTCTCTTGTAGTCTCTTGTTACAGTCAGTCTAATAACGGCATACCTCCATGCCCTCATCACAAATAGAATGTGACCTTCAACCTCCTCAAACAATAGCCAAATATTATTTTCATTGTCTCCAGAGATATGATAAATTCACCGGCATTACCATTTCCTGTTTGGTCACTGTCTCTCTGTCATTCTCAGCCATGCTCTCATTTTTACACTTTAGAACAGGAGCAGCAGTGAGACATGGAATGCTGAGCTTATTGTGTGGCTGACTCTGCGTGTCTCGTTCACTCCTAATACATCTGTCTGAAAGTCATTTCTTTCCTGTTACCAACATGCAAATCATTCCATGACAATGACATTTTTTTCCAGTGCCCCATTGATTGATGAAAAACAATTGTTATATGTCAAAAAAGATACAGAAACGGGAATGGGAAGGGTTCGGGGAAGAGAAAAGTTTAAAAGTATCAGTGACCAACAGACTCACTTCTCTTCTGGTAGATGTTGTTGGTTCATAAGGATTGCCAGTAATGGCATTCTAATACATTGTCAGCCTTTTCTAATGAATTGGCTCCTAAAATCAGAGATGTTCCAGCAAGTCATGTGGATTTTGGACCCTAGATTGTTAGGAATAGTCGTAGATCCTTAAGAGCTTTTGGTAAATATGACAATTGAATTGTAAAGGATAATTACTATAAATCGTAATGCTTCGATAAGCATTAAAACTTACATTTAAAGGAAAACTATACCCCCAAAATTTTCACTTAAGCAACAGATTTACATCATATTAAGTGGCATATTAAAGAATCTTACCAAACTGGTATATATATATATATATATATATATATATATATATTTAAGTAAATCTTGCCATTCGTGATGGTCTGTGTGCTGCCTCAGAGATCACCTGACCAGAAATACTACAACTCTAACTGTAACAGGAAGAAGTGTTGAAGCAAAAGACACAACTCTGTCTGTTAATTGGCTCATGTGACCTAACAAGGATGGTTTGTTGGTATGTTTGTGTGCACAGGGGGCGGCCCTTATTTTTTAAAATGGCAATTTTCTATTTATGATTACCCAATGGCTCATAATACTACAAAAATATATTAATATGAAAATGGTTTATTTACATGAAGCAGGGTTTTACATATGAGCTGCTTAATGCAATATCTTTATATAGAGACCTACATTGTTTGGGGGGGTATAGTTTTCCTTTAACTCTGGGTTTTACAGGTCTTTGGATCTCACTGGAAACTAACCCTAGTGCTCAAAAATAATGGGCAAAGTGGAGGTCGAGAACCTCCTACTATTTAATCATCAGGGGAATGCAAAAAGCATCTTATGCACATATCATTCAGGGAACTACCAACATAGAGAAAACACTTGAGAATTTGAGGTACAGCTATAGTATCTGTTATCCGGAAACCATTATCCAGAAAGTTTGAATAGGGAAAGTCTCCCATAGACTCCATTTTATCCAAATATTTCAATTTTTTTTATTTTTTTTCTCTGTAATAATAAAACAGGTGGCAGGGAGCATCAGCAAGCACAGTCTATCAAGTTACTAGTGGCAATGTGTCCTTTATATTGGCATTTCCCTGCACTTTGCTACTGCTGTAATGTATTTACTCTCTATTATAGGGTGTGTGTATTGTCCACAATGCCCCATATTTGAACTCACAAATCCTTGTGCAGTTCAATGACTGATAATGAACAGTGCACTTCTAATCTCATTTTAATTTACTTTATTTTTTTTATATATACATGAAATACCAAACAAAGCATAAACAGGGTTTGACAGGCCCTCGATCGGATCAGCCAGATATCGCCCACCTCAATTTGGGCATATTGGGGAGAGATCCGCTCATTTGGCGATTATGTCCACCTTAATTAAGTATTATCATGACAAGAATGTACCAGCAGTCCAGGCAACCCAAGGAACATCCAGCCTGTAGAGTGACTCAAGGCTCCACAGCAGAAGGTGGAGACAGGAGAAGGGAACCAGTCATAGATTCCATAATTTAACAAGTTTTTTTTTGGGGGGGGGCATCCCATTGCAATAGAGGTTAATTTATCCACTTGGAGTATCTGATTGGAAAACTGGTCTATTGTGGCACTGTTGGGTCAAAGGGGCTCATCTACTTGAGAACTATGGATTTTTGGTTATAGAACAGGGTCAATCTCAGGAGAGTTCTTAAGTAGAATGAAGTTGTCCACTATTCACAAGAGACGCACCTCTGGGGAGCATACCCCTGACAGGAAAAATTTAATGACACCTGACTGAAATTCATGTACATAAGTGTCTGAGGATATATCCTGTATGCAAATGTGATTAATAGAGATAGAGAGCTTATAGAGAGCTTATAGTTACTGTGCACAGACTAAATATATACCACATACAGACAGCAGCTGATTGAGACTATGATCTATGATAGATTCATGGATGGATGGATGGCTAGACTTTGCTTCCATTTCCTGTAGTACAATACACTTTACCCACAATTATTATAAGCCACTGCTATAAACACTGAAAATATTACGTAAAATAAGCATGTTTTATTATCAAGACAGGAAAACCTGAAATCTGATTACATCATTAGGGAACAGCTCAACTCCTTAATAGATGAAAGACATTATGTAAATACAAGAGGACATTTCCTTGCTAATTATGATCTCTTTACAGAACTGCGTATGGCTAAGAAGGGATTTGCCCAGTCGAATCTCATGGAATGAGCCGCAGAGCCAAGGGATCAAACAAAATGAGAGTTTGATCTTGAGTAAATCTCACTTCTGAAGGATTTCTCGCACCCACCTTTCATCAGAGGTAAAGTATTATACATCCACATCAAAGGCTAGAATGTACGGCTCATGAGAGTTATAAGAAATCTTGATACATGTCTTGTGGGCTGGAACAAAAACAGAGAGCTCAATGAAAGAATGAGAAAGGGTTTGAAGTGTCAGAAAACATGGGAAAGGATGTAAGTGACATCATTATGGATGGCATAATGCATTTTGCTGCCAAAGTCATCCTGTGATTTACAGGTCCCCCATCAGGGAAAACATTACAGCTCAGCTTTTTGATGTATCTTCTGTATCTTTTTCTACATAGTTCTTTTGTTCTGACATGAGAATTAGTACAGAGAAGGCATCAATCACAAAAAATATTATAAGGTCCAGAGACTGGAGAAGGACAAGTAGACTATAAGAATTTTCCTACAGGAAATACCCACATAGTCACTGGTGACAGAAAAGGTGTTTGTCCCTTGTCTCAAAACATTCAGAGAACCAAGTCTTGGCTAAGATGTAAGTAAGGGCCACATTGGGTCCTTTGTATTCTGGGGCCTAGAAGTAGTGTTGGACTGGCCCACCGGGATACCAGGAAAACTCCCGGTGGGCCCAGGTGTCAATGGGCCCTCATGCTGCTAAACTTCTGGCCTATTTCATGGCCATTCCCTATTTCTATGAGAACAAAGAGGCTAAATAGATGGAATAATAGATTATAGTATAAAGAAAACAGACTAGATGAATAGAGGTTGATTGAGGAGATGAAGAATATTAGTACTGAGAGTGGTCCCCTGGTCTAAGGTTTTATGGTGGGCCCCTGGTCTAAGGTTTTTGGGTGGGCCCCTGGTGTCCCAGTCCGACACTGCCTAGAAGTTATAGGGTCTGACACCCGCATTTTTATTCTCATGTTAGGATTAAGAGTCCAGTGCACAAGCCACATGCAGGAACTACATTAGCCAAGGGATTCTTTGTGTATAGAATTTTTGGATGGGATCGGCAGCCTTCTTCATATGACCGTGGAATACTGATTATGCTTAGTTCTCCTTTACATTTATATCAATTTTGTAGAAACAGCAATTTTAATATTTTATTTTTATGATAGTTTCTTATGATACATTGTTCCAGTTGTAGAAAACTTAAAGTGGACCTGTCACCTAGACATAAAAAACTGTATAACAAAAGTAGTTTGCAAAGTAAACATGGAACCCAATTTGTTTTTTTTCATTAAAGCATCAATGCCTGTTATAAAGGCATTTAAATATCTTAGCTGTCAATAAAATATTACCTGCCCCGCAGTGGGGCAGTCAATTACTTTTACTTTCCATTCAGCACTTCCTATATGTCACTGCTCTCCCCACATTCCCCTCCATCCTCACACTCTATAATTGGTTAGGGCAATGTGTATAGGCATTAGGTCCCCCATTCGGGCGCATACACAAGATTTTGGGGTGATACACAACTTGTCTTAATAACAGAGTCCACCACAAAATGGCTCCTGCCTGCTTGCTGTGATTATGTAATTCCAAGACTGAAGGAAACACAATTTAAATAATAAATGTAGTGTAACTAAGTTTTATTTTGCTCAACTAACATGATGAAAAATAATTTGGAATTATTTCTTAGGGTGACAGGTCCCCTTTAACGTCTACACACTTTTACCTCCAAGCCCCTGTGATCTTGCTACCCCTGATTTTGTCTCTGATTTTGCCAGACAGCACACAGCATGGCATATATCAAAGGTGGAAGCAAAAATGTAGACTCTAAGGAGCTGGCAGTAAGTATTTAACAGCCTGTACCATAGACTATATGGCAGACAACCAATGCAACAACTTCATAAAGTGTATTACAAGGTATGAGCAAATAAAATATATATAGCTTTTAATGAGATATTTACCAAACATATTTGGGACAAAAGTTCCAAACATGATCCTTCACACACACCGAGTTATTTCTACATTTTACTGTCCTGTTCACTTTATAGTGCTCATAGGATTATGATCACAGACATGCCACAGCCGCCTTCTCCACCCAACACAGAGGGTTACTAACAGCCCAATTCAAGAGGTTTGGTGTAATGAGGAAACCTTCTAACCCAAAGGCTAAATGCTTGCCATGTTTTAATTATCTTTTATTTATAAAGGCAGAGTATATTTCTTGTTATTTGTTACTGATTAACCTCTTATACAAATAGCAGCAAGATGGGAGTTTTACTTTGCTAAGGTGGCTGAATATCTAGTTTCAAGGTACAAGGAATTTTATTGCTCCCCAGGCCATTGAAGCATTAAAGTGGTTTGGTTGTTGGAAGGTGATTTGTTCAGTGCACTGGGTCAGAAAGAAAAACATTCACTCATTTCTCTTTCATTCAGTATTTTGAATAAAGAGTGAGAACTGGCAACTGCTATATAGTTTTACAATTTATAGTTTTACAATTTATAGTTCTGAAGCAGTAGCGTGATACATGTAGTCCAATATCTATCTATCTATCTATCTATCTATCTATCTATCTATCTATCTATCTATCTATCTATCTATCTATCTATCTATCTATCTATCTATCATCTCTATCATATCCTTTCCCATTTGCATGCATCAATCCTCTCACAAAGATGTACCAATCATCCCAGGATATCCACTTTTAACTGACAGAGAGGAGAGAACTAAAACGCAGGTTAACTGCTTGTGATTATTTATTATTCATGCTGCTTTACACACTTCTGTATGTCTGTCTGCCTGTCTGTCTGTCTCTCTTTCTCTCTCTCTCTCTCTCTCTCTCTCTCTCTCTCTCTATCAATTTATCTATCTATCTATCTATCTATCTATCTATCTATCTATCTATCTATCTATCTATCTATCATCATATCATCTCTCTCTCTCTCTCTCTCTCTCTCTCTCTCTCTCTCTATCTTTAATTATCTATATCTATTACAACAGGTTGCCTTATTTGGTAGTTTCCGTCTTGTGTAGTGACTGGGGTTATGTCATCATACTGGTATTCAGATAGCAGAGCTATATAAAAGGTGTATTAAAGGATGTGAGACCCTTAAATTGACTTTATTGATTGTCCCAGCAGTTCCTGTTTACCTCCTTGTGAGTTCTTGCTTGTTCCTGGACACTGACTCAGACCGGATCCCAGGTGGTTGGTCCCAGTTGGTGTCACCTGCTTAGCAGGGACAGGAAAGGCTGACTAATCCAAAATGCTTATTATATGCTGAGCTGCGTGGGGGGATTCCAGCAGCTATTGTGCTGCGGCATGTGCAGAAGACATTAGGAGGATGTCTAACGTGAGATAAGAAGTAGTGTAATAAGGGGATACCCAGGAGGAGAATGCAAAGGATTTATGGGGGGGATAACAAAACGTAGGCCTTTATGTTTATATGCACTATATACTTTTAAGGGATCAAATACAATGCTAATAGATTGAGTTAAACTATTTCTATATCTTAGATGGGTTGTTCTATAACTTAGATTTAAAGGGGTGTTTCATCTTTAAGTTAACTTTTAGTATGTTATAGAATGGCTAATTCTTTCAACTGGCCTTCATTTTTTCTCTTTTATATTTTTTGAATTATTTGCCTTCCTCGTCAGCTTTCAAATGGGGGTCACTGACCCCCATCTAAAAACAATTGCTCTGTAAGCCTACACATGTTTTGTTATTGCTACTTTTTATTACTCATCTTTCTGTCAGTCTCTCTTCTATTCATATTCCAGTCTCTTATTCAAATCAGTGCATGGTTACTAGGGTAATTTGGACCCTACCAACCAGATTGCTGAAATTGCAAACTTGAGAGCTGCTGAATAATAAGCTAAATAAATCAAAAAACAAAAACAAAAAAAACTAAAACCTATTGCAAATTTAAAGGTGAACAACTCATTTCATGATTATGATGAGATGTGGGCAGCATTTTAACATATACCAAGAGCATGTGAGCCAATGTTACAAATATGCTATGCTGCAATATTTACATTTCTGGATTCTTGTAAAACTCTCTCCCAATTTGCAAGGGAAAAACCTCTGCCTAAATTGCTCTGGTGTAGGTCTAGACCACCCTCAGTTAGACTAATTTATTAACATAAGTACAGGCTTGTAACAGTGTAGTTATCTGACCAATTGGCCCTCAGGGTGAACTATCTTACACCATTCAAGGTATGGCCACCTTTGTATTGCTTTGTTCAAGCTGGCAGCTGAATGATGGGAGCTGTACTTTTAATTAACAGGAGCTTCACCATATATTAACAGATATGGCACATAGGCAGCTAAAATGTTCCAACATATCCAGCTGACAACCCAATATCCATGTTACATAGATATGAGTTAGGATTGTCACTCTACCACACTCGAAAATTGTACAAAACTCCATTTGGTTCACAGTTGTTTGGCAAGCGAAATACACTGCATATTTGATACTTTAATGCTAGCATACTAGTCTATATACAGGTATAGGACCTGTCATCCAGAATGTGCTGGGATTTTCAGATTTCTCCATACTTGTCTACTAATAAAATAATGTAAAAGAAATGTAAACATTAAATTAACCCAATAGGATTGTTTTTCCTCTAATTCCTCAACACAATTGAATGCACCGTGTAAATATTTTCTACATGGTGAAAATCCACACTCTGCAAATTATGGTACTTGATTCTAGCTAGAATGAAATTTTCTTGAGGGCCCTCCTTCTAACAGCCCCAAACATCACCAATTTCTACCCTGTGCAGCGCCGGATTTCTCTTCTGGGCACCCCTAGGCCGCGCGCTCCGACCAGGCGGCCGCGCGGTCCTAGCGCCCGCCGGCGCAGCTGGTGCAGTTGAACGGCGGCTGGGCGGCATGCCGCCCCTATTTCTTTGCCGCCCTAGGCCCGGGCCTATGCGGCCTTGCCGCAAATCCGGGCCTGACCCTGTGTGTGGAATTGTGAAATGTATCACACACAACAGTTTTTCTATTTTTCTATTAAAATTGCTAATTATTTGCACCCGCTTGGGCCCCTTTGTGTCTCAGGGCCCAGGTACATTCACTGAACCTGGGAAAAAGGTGGTTGAGGAGGTTGGCTGTATGTAGTGAAAGTTACAAGTATATAAATACTAGTGGGGAGGGCAGCTCCGACTGCTGTGTAATGTGAAACAGATCATTGTCTTGTCAGTTCTGTTATGCATTTAATAACAAATGAGAACTCTTCAGGAATTCTCCTAAACATTTGGGAGTTCGGCTTTATCATAAATGCATGCATATAAACTAACAGAATGCCTTGGAATTCTAGTGCAAATGCTGATGTCATGTGCAAAAACTCTCATTAGTTCCCATATGGCTGAGAGCATGAAGTCAGTTCTCTCTCCTCCTGCCTCCAGGTGATATGAGCTCATAGCAACTCTGTATGGAGGGCAATACACAAAAGCCTTTAACCTCTCCTTCGCTGAGTCATTTACTGCCTCAGCCAGGCAGGAAAAAACAGCTCTGTTTGCCTTGTCTGATCCTGTTTGTGTGACACCGAATTGTCCTTTCTGCCACCCACGGGTTCCTAGACAAAATATAGCAACAGTCCAGAGGGCAGGAAGAGTAAGCAATTTCCATGTCTAAATATCTAGCGGCAGAAGTATTTCTTCTTTATATTAATACTGTAAGAAGGAGACTTGTGTCTTTTGAAGGGGAAATATATATAATATAGTGGGTAGGGATAAAAATAATCATTGAAATATGAATCCGATGGCACCTTTGACTTTGGCAAGGACTTTGGGCATCTTTAATCCCACTCATTACCAATGCAGTTTAAAATGTGTTGGGTAGTACGGGGGTGTGTAGAGGGGGGGGATATTATATTCCAAGAACAGGTTACTTGGTTCCTAATGAATACTTTTCACTGATCTATCAGTATATATGCTGTGCCTTTCTAGCTTTCATTTGTATTTTGCCTGACGAAGGGGCCTTGGTGCTCCGAAAGCATGCAATGTATTTTTATTGTTAGCCAATATAGGTATCACTTCTACAATACTTTTTGTATTTGTTTGTTTTTTTTATTTGTTATTTTTTGTTCCTAATAAAGCTGACCACAGAGTTTGTAAATGTGATTGGACTCTTAAACGAGAACACCCCCCCCCAGTAACAACAGCCCCTCTTAACTGTAGTTCCTCAATGCCATCTTCTGCCAGTTCGTTTTATTTCAGATCTCTTCACACGAAGCCTGCGGCAGTATGCGCACTTGAAACCGATTCCTGACTAGGCCCAACTAAGCATGTTTCCGCAGGCTTAGGCGCAGATTTATCAAGGGGCTAGAATTTGACTATTTGCTACCAAACCTTGAAGTCAATAGGAGATGTCCAGGGATCAATTTGGATCTGTTCGCAGCCTTCCTGACATTCGAAGAAAAAAAATCGAATCGAGTTTGATAGAATTTGATTAGAATTCGATACAAATTTTCGGGTTGTTGCAATTCACCCGAGAAAAATTTGATTTTAATAATAAATTTTGATTGGTCGGATTTCAAATTTATGGGAGTTTAGGAGAAAAGAGAATGCAAATGGGCAGAAGATGGCACCGGGGAACTCCACTGTGCAGCTCTGCATTTTAGGATCAGGTTTTTTTTTCAGGAGCACCTTTCTGACTAATAAACTCCGCAGGGAGGGAGAGGTGAGGGGGGGTGATGAAAGACAGTTAAGGGGTGCTGTTGTTACTGTTATTAAATCGCTCACTGACTGCTGGTCTGCCTAGCAGTATAAAACTGCATTGGGAAATTTTAGAGAACAGTTATAATGCTTTGGCATGGATACACAGTGTCACATTGGTTAATACTAACATAGTAGAAAGGAAAATAACCCCCACTAGATGTTGAATTTGTATAAATTCACCAGTAGAAATACGACAAAGAATTAATGGGAACAAAATATGGATATTTTACAAATTATACAGTCCCATATAGGTAAATCCATTAAAATCTAATGTGTCACAGTCCATTGTAAATTCCTATTCATCATATTTATATTGTTCATATGTATAAATACATATGGATTACATTCTCAATATTTAGAGACCTAGCAAAGGTAAGGATACATTTAATACAACAAACATATCTTCTACTATGAAACATTGCCGATGAACAAAACAATCAATTTGACATTTAAAATTGTGAGTTTGAATGGGTAACCTAGTATCTAAATCAGGGACCCCCAACCTTATTTACCCATGAGCCACACTAAAATAAAAAACATTGAAAAGCAACACAGGCATGAAAAAAGTCCCTGGTATGCCTAATAAGGGCTGTGATTGAGTATCGGTAGCCCCTATGTGGATTAGCAACATACAGGAGGCTCTCTTTGGCAGTATAGCTGGTTTTTATACAACTAAAACTTGCCTACAAGCCTGGAATTCAAAAATAAGTACCGGCTTTGAGGCCACTGGGAGCAACATTCAAGGGATTGATGAGCAACATGTTGATCACTAGCCACTGGTTGGGAATCACTGGTCTAAATGAAAAATCAACTTTCTTTTTGTATCAATAAACATGTTATATCACTTGCTCTTGATCCTAGCCTTATTCTCTTTTACCAGTGACCCTCAAAAATGTGGATCACCATCAGTGGAGCATAACAATTTTGGTACAGGTATGGAATCCATTATCTGGAACCCTGTTATCTAGAAAGCTCTGAATTACTGGAAGGCCATCTCTCATAGGGGCAAATTCACTAACCTCCAGAAATTCGCCAGAGATGGCTTCACTCGCATCTCCACACTTCGCCAGGCGAAAATTCGCCAGGACAACGCTAATTCACTAAAATCCGAAGTTGCGTCCAGGGCGCCGAACGATGGCGAAGTTTCACTAGCGTTAATTCGGCAAGCAAAGTGAAGTTGCGCTAGCGTTGGCTAATGCATATGGCGGGAAGTTAAATTTCAATGGATGAATATATGTTACACTACACAAGCCCAGGGAACCTTAATGAAATAAAATAAAGTTGTTATATAAACCAGTGTATAGTTTATGTGCCATATGTTAGGAAATGTAGGTTGGAAGCCGGATACCCTAAAAAAAATTAACGATCTTTTGCAGTCTATCACCCTGAAAAACTGAAAAGTTGCCAGCATTCTTTGAGGAACTTCGTCTGGTCTGAGGTGGTGAAGACAAATCTGGCGCAAGAGACAACATTCAGTAAAATCCGCATCTTAGTGAATTATGTGTAGGCAGGGCTGGTCCTATCAAATGTGGGGCCCAATTGGGACCATGTTGGCGGGGCCCCTAGACAAAGTGTTGCTGGCTACTGACACAGCAAGTATTTAGGAAAATAAGGGCATACAGGCACAAAATAGAAAGGAAAGGGGCAGTGCGGGGCCCCCCAGAGGTGCGGGGCCCAATTGGGCCCAATTGGTCCAATTGGCCTAAGGCCGGCCCTGTGTGTAGGTATGTCCATTCGCCAGAGTGAAAATTCGCCTGATGTTAAAGTGCAAAGTAGCGCTGGAGTCTATCTCCTTCGCTAGCGAAATAACGCAAGCTCCCGTTAGTAAATTGGCAAAGTCCCAAAATGACGTCACGCTGGCGAATTTTCACCAGCGTTAGTCACTTTGCCCTTTAGTAAATTTGCCCCAGAGACTCTATTTTTCTCTGTAAAAATAAAACAGCACTTTGTAATTCATCCCAGCTAAGATATAATTAATCCGTACTGAAGGCAAAATAATTCTATTTATTTAATGTCTTAATTATTATTTAGTAGACTTGAGGTCTGGAGACCCAAATTATGGAAAGACCCCTTATCCAGAAAACACCAGTTCCCAAGCATTCTGGATCCCATACCTGTATAAGAATTGATATATGATTTATGGAATATAATTTTAATGGTTAATAGTGCTTCCATGGAGGGCTGGGGTCTTAGCTTCAATTTCAGCCAAGGAGTCAGTAGGTTCTCCCTGTGTCTGTGTGGCTTTCCTTCATGTGTACTGTGTGAGAGTACCTAGTGGTCTAGCGGTGGTGCAGCGAGACGCCTACCACGTCTTTGATCTTAGCGCGTGCACATGTGAAGGGTTTGATGCAGCGATGTATATGACGTCATAGCGCATTGGTATGAAATTGAATTACTTCTTAAAGGGTCCACACTCATTAACTCATTGCAAACGTAGGTCTATTTTCAATATTTCCTATGTGCAATTTCTATTGTGTCTGATCTGTTCTTGACCCTGCCTGACCAAGTCTAGTTTGCTGCCTGTCCTGACCTTTGCTCTTGTACTGACTATTCTGTTGGATCCTTGTAGGAAACTTTTCCTACAATAGCAACATTCTGCGCGTTAGAGTTGGATGCAGGTTAGGGTTGGGTTCAGGTAGAGTTTTTCCTGACAAGCACATCTCTACCGGAAATCTGACCAATTTCAACCTTGCTTCTAGAGCATTGCTACATCTGTGGGACCCTCAGGAGATACTCATGGCCTGTTTACATATAAACGTTGCCATGTGGGTGTGGAGAATTGGTAGAAGTGATAAGATGATATCTCCCTTCAGCTTATATTTGTTTTGACAAATAAGCAGGCAATATACAATATGGCCAAATTCATTCAAGGGATCTGACCCCACCCCCAACAACTAAATGTAAGATTGCTCAGAGAGGTCTGCTTTTTTGCAACCCATACTATATTATAACAGTTTTATGCTGAAAATATCATGCTACAATGCTGACTGGCTGCAAGAAGGTTAAAAAACTAATTCTAAATCATCCCAGACATCACGCTGGCAAAATCTAAATAGGAAGTGAGAGATCTATGCAGATAAGCATCCAGTGAAGCCTTCTGCATTTGTTTTGTTTTTTTACCCACTGCACCCAGCTGGCATAGCACTTTAAGGCTTCTGTGCCAAAAGAATTGTATAAGCAGTGTAAAACTGCTCTCTTAGTAATAATATTTTCTTTGATGTATTAGTCAAATCAATGACAGACTTTGGATACCTAATTGGACTGAAATCATTAAACGGAGGCAGATAACATTGCCTAACCTGTTGCATGGGGTTATCCAAGGACTACAGTTACACATCTCCATTCAATAAAAGATTAGGAAATACTCCATACTGTTTATACTCAAAATCCAGTTCTGCAAGATTTACCTTGTGCTACAACTTTTGCCTCTGTATCATTTTATGGGTAAAGTACATGGAAATGGCCAGGCTACTTATAAAGCCCCTTCCATCTTCCATAACTTTTACCATTCTTCCACTTGTCTTTAATAACTGTCATTGATAGACTGAAAATAATGATTTGTAGACTAAAGAAACTGTGTCTAATTGTTTAGTTAATTAGCCCCAATATGCCCCAACATAATATATGACTATTTCTGATGGGAAAGCATGTAAGCAGTAAATGAAGAACTAGCACCACAGTATTGCAATGTTGCCGTGCATCTAAAGGGAAAAATAATTGTGTGTACAGCATACAGCAACCCTGTGCTCAGAAAGGCATTAGCCATGAGCCTTTGCTTGTGTTGACAGCTCACAGTGATATATTGGGGGGGGGGGGGGGTAGCAACATCTAAGCTCTACATACATAAATGCTGTATGGAGGTGGAAATCCATTCTGCGGTTCTATACCCTTTACCGACCCTTTTAAGACATGGTATGAGATGTGGCTCTAATATAATGATCAGGAATGAAAAATGAGACCTCTAGTTCAACCAACTATGAAAAGGAGATTTGAGTGTCATATCTGGCCGTGCACAAAAATGAGAATAGTTATCTTTATACAAGATGAGAATAGCATTGTCAGCAGCACACAGTGCGAGAATTGTTTGCCCCACACCATACTGAAAGAAGTAGTAGGCTCCGCACAATATGAGACTTGTAATCTCCAATGAGTGAATAATGTTTGTAGCATGCGATATTATTATGTATTGGGCTTACTCTCACAATATGTCCCATTGGCTTTGCTCTTTTTCAGATGCCTATTTTTGTTGCTGGATATTTGAAAAACAGAGGCCAATTGTTATACTGTATATTACTATATCACATGCACAATATGAGTCTTTGCCATTATCCAGGTGAAATGTGTAAATTGATATATCTTGTATCTTTCTGTGCCCAGCTTGTCCTTCAGCATTGGAGCTTCATACAAAAGACCTTATTCCTGCGCCATCTTGTCCGTAAGCATGTTGTATAGAAATATAGAGTCATGTAGATACATGGGTAAAGTTTCACTCTTTCCTTGAAATTGCTTCCATTATTATATTCATTAGACCAGGTCAAGTATTGTCCATTTAACCACACAAACCCAAAACCATCTTATCCTGCATTTCTTGTATGTTTTCAGATATTCATAGATTTTGCTGGTTTAAATGTAGACTGTAAGAACAGTTTGACCTAATAGAATACTGTATGTGTATATATATTTATATATATATATATATATATATATATATATATATATATATATATATATATATATATATATATATATATATATATATATATATATATATATATACAGTATATATATGGAAACCAGGAGTTGGGCATTGAAGTTAAGTCTGAAGTAACTCATACGGCATCTGTGTTGACATTCTCTGCATTCAATCACTTACAACACTGATATGCTGTCCGACGAGCCTTTGATGTGGTCTTATAAGTAGTTTCACAAGTGGCACACTTTTATTTACATGCTTTAACAACTGGTTTTATTGGCCATTTGGTAAAGGGATTAGTAAAAAGGCATAGGAATAATATTGACATTGGTTGTTTGCTTTAATTAGCAGGGAACTGCATTAGCAGTGAAGCAAAACACTGCCAGTGTAATGTAGGAATGTTGTTTCATATGCAAGAAAGTAATTGGCCTGCCATTTTTCTAAAAAATTGCTGCCAACTTTATGCATTACATTGCCTTGAATTGTGTCTTTGCATTGGACTGAATACTGGTGTGTAATCACGGACCTGGATCTAGAATTACAAGCTGGTTTATTTTAGAATTTGTTCCCAGCACCTAGCAGTGCAAGCACTGAACATCTCAGCTTGTTGCCTGTGCCGTTCCTCGGGGCCTATTCACAAATTCGTAAACATCAACCAAATTTCATATTTTTTTCCTGCTCATTTCAAACATGGGATTTATATTAATATTCTTATTAGTAGAGAATGGCTTAATCTGACTTTATTTGAAGCAATTCTATAAATGGGATATTACGTATCTTGCTGCTGGAAAACACAAATCATTTACAAATGCCGGAGCATGGTGCAAAGCACAACACTGGTGGGCACAAGGTAGCCCTGTACTTACTGCTTGCCATGTACCTGCTGGCGTTCCTCAACTTGCAAGTCTGCATGATGCTCAAGTTAGTGGCCAGAATGAGGGGAAGCCTGTTTCCCTCCCCCAGGTAATGGGTAAAAGCTCTAAAGCACCCATGTGCCATCTGTCACCCTGTAGAAATCACTCTGTGTGTCATTACCCAAAAGGAGGTACTACATATAAATTTGAATTACCTACCTGCAGAATAATTGCTTGCTGATAAAATAAAGAGATGTAGCCATTAAGCAGTCTGCCATTCTGCACCTTCTTAATCAAGGGGTTCAGTTGTTCTCAAATGCTGTTCAGAGTGCAGAGAGTCCAAACAGCCCCCACCACCCCAATAAATAGAGACTGTCTATGAAATCTTACAGCAGCCCTGCTGACATTTGCCCCAATCCACAGATTGTCAGTCAAGGCCTGGATGCTATGTTCATTCTGCACGAGTCAAGCCTAGGACCTACAGGTAGCCAGAACCTGCAGAGCACTTCATCTATTGCTAGATCATTCATCCCCAGCATGGCCCATACAGAGAGTGCTATGCAATTGCTCTGTATATGTATTATGTATAAAAAAATATGCTGTATATACAAACACATGCATGAATCTATATATTTTTTCGTGGAGGTGGCACTAAGTTTAACAGATGACAGCTGGATGGACAGAGGTTCAGTGAGAGGGAGAGTGCCTGTGAAGTTATATTTAGTTTGTCCTGCTCGGTTAGACAATATACCCGGACTGTCCATTGTTTGTAAGGGAAAAGGGCGATTGGCTCTATTGAAAAATATCAGATCTGGCAGGGAGTGAGGTCTGAGAACAGGAGAGCACCCCGCCCAGGAGGTGTGACTGGCATGGCATTGTGTGCTTGTGGTTAGGTACAATTCATTTACAGTAACCAAGGTACAGTATGTTACATGCTTCATGTCTGTGACTGCTTGTGTATATAGCATGTGTATATTAGAGAACCACAATAAGTATACTTGTGTGGGTGCAAAAGGATCTATATATGCACAAGACAGTAGTAATAATGCACACAGGCACAAACACATACATGTGTGTGTGTGTATATATATATATATATATATATATATATATATATATATATATATATATATATATATATATATATATATATATATATATATATATATATATAGCAGGCAGATAATGGCTCACATGGGCATTTGGGCATTTTGGGTGAGTTTAATGAATATTTGAGATGCAGGATTGCACCAAAATGCATTAACTAATTCCATTTTGTTCTGCCTGCTTGTACCCACTCCCACCAAAATCAGTGTTATTTAAATGCAACATGCTGCATTTTTATGCATTCAACCCGTGATTACAATACAATGAAAGAAAGAAATATGTGTTGAACTTGCACTTTGTTGCATTTTAAAAACTATATGTAAACAAAATTTATACATATATACATGTTGATTCCACTAGTTTGTGACAATACATGAATACTGTATGCTCACATTCACAGAAATAGCATATTGCTGTGTCTATGGTATTTGCATTTAAAGGTGCAGTCAGGGCCATCATCAGAAATCACGGGGCCCTCGTACAGCAAAATTTTCTGGGCCCCCTGGTCCATGCTGACCCAGATCCCGTCCCCAAGCCACAACCCAGACCCCGCCCACCCCACAGTTAAAGTCCACACCAGTGCTAAAAACGGTAAACCCCCTCACTCAAGTTATAAAGCCATTATAAAAAGCCATTGGTGGTCAGGGCCCCTTATAATTAAAAAAAAAATTGGCAGCCAGAATCCTAATTTTTTTTAAAAAAAACATTGGTGGTCAGGACCCCCCTATAATAAAAATATAAAATTGCGGCAGGGCCCCCATAAAAATGTTTACAAAAACATTGGTGGTCAGGGCCCCCCTACAAGTTAAAAAAAAAATCATTGGTGGTCAGGGCCTCCCTATAAATAAAAATAAAAAATTGAGGCAGGGCCATCCATAAACGTTTTTACAAAAACATTGGTGGTTAGGGCCCCCTACAAGTTTAAAAAAAAAAACATACATTGGTGGCAGGGGCAGGAGTATTAAAATAACATATTGGTTGCCAGGGGTATGTTCAGTAGAATTGAACTTGTGGCTTCACGATTTTCGTGACTTTGGGTCTAATCGCCGCTTCAGGACTTCAACTTTGTCTATTTTCGTGACTTCGGGTCTTTTCGCCACTTCAGGACTTCAATTTCAGCTATTTTCGTGGCTTCTGGTCTTTTCGGGACTTTGACTGTTCAGCTTTTCAGTGGTTCCAGAATTCGGAAGAGGCAGCACAGCTTCGGCACTGTCAAGGGGGGGCCCGATCCCAGTACAGGATTTGTCAATTTTACACCAGAATATAAATTGGGAAACTTTTGTACTTGTATTAACAAGGTAAGCATACCTCCTAACATTTGAAAAATGGAAAGCGGGACCAAAAACATGGACCATGCACACCCCCTAAATACTGTGTCTGTATTACAAAATATGGCAGGTAATGGAAAGTTTGAACACATTTCCGGTGGTTTTAGGGTCATGTTTTATGTGTTATTACAGTTTTGCATATGAAGGTGAATTGCCCTTTAAGCTGTGAGGCTCAGTTCTCCCAAAGACCTTCTTATCTTAAATTGTTACAATTGTATCTAAGTGCAGGTGCTGAGTATTCTGGGCTGTCTGCCAAAACCCTCTCATTTAATTACGTTTTAGAAACTTTTTCTGATGTTAGTGCAGTAAATCAAACAGAAACGTGGGAAGTAACAAACCGGGACTGTGGGCTAGGCTGTTAAAATTGTGACTGTCCTGCAGAAAACGGTACAGTTGGGAGGTAAGGGTGAGTCATCCCAGGAGAGATGACATAGATCTTGATGTTGTGTAAAACCCAAATAACCCCTTCTAAAACTTCAGTTTGGATAGGAGTTTACCAGAGGTTCGAAAGAAGTAAAATTCTTTGCTGTTTGTTCTACACAATGGGGGGGGGGACCTTTCCCCAGTCTTTATAAATGAGTTTCTTTGGTTTTTAATAGACACATAGTTACCTACGACTGCACAGTGTTGGACTGGCCCACCGGGATACCAGGAAAACTCCCGCTGGGCCCAGGTGTCAGTGGGCTCTCTTGCTACTAACCATTTGGCCTAGTTCATGGCCATTCCCTATTTCTATGAGAACAAAGAGGCTAAATAGATGGAATAATAGATTATAGTATAAAGAAAACAGACTAGATGAATAGAGGTTGATTGAGGAGATGAAGAATATTGATACTGAGAGTGGTCCCCTGGTCTAAGGTTTTATGGTGGGCCCCTGGTCTAAGGTTTTTGGGTGGGCCCCTGGTGTCCCAGTCCGACACTGCGACTGCATATACAATAAGGATCTGTTGATGAGCTTTAGATCCCAGAAATCAGTTTATCAGGCTCGGTTTATATCATTTTTTTTTTAAATAAAAATAATCAAGATACGATGTAACTCAGAAATCCTTCATATGAAAATAGAAACGTATTCAATACATCATATTAGAAATACATACCTACAGACTCCCTGGTACTGGCACTGCAATGAACAAATACCAGAGGGTACAAAACATTTACTGTGGCGTACCATGGCGTCTGTATGTACGCATTTCTAATACAGGTATGTGATTTGTTATCTGGAAACCTGTTATCCAGAAAGCTCTGAAAGACCTCAGGTCTTGTTATTTCCTATTACACCTGACCTGGTTTGTGGGTATTGTGCATGTGCGATATGTATTTGTGTGAGATGTAGTATTGTAATATACATGTTCACAACGGCAAACACTAATACAACTTTGAGCATGTACATACTGGCAGAGCAATGTATAACCTTGTACACACGGTGCTGTCTGCTTCCCCAGGTCAGGCTGACTTGGAATCTGTGAGACAGTAACAGAGTCCCCAGGTCTAATTCCTGGACTGCAGCCGGCTGTGGATAACGTCACAGAACAATGGACTCATTGAGAGAGACAGCCAGACAGAGAATGAGACACACAGCACACATGGTTGTCTGAGCAAAAGAACACACACACACTGCAGCAGAACACGGCACATGGAAGAGATGAAAGGGGGAGAAATGGGTGAGGCTGGAGGTGAATGAGAGAGAACAGGAACTAGAGAAGTATTGTTACACCATTGAGAGAAATGAAGGAAGGAGGAAGCATAAAGTCATAGGGGCAAATTAGTGACCATTGCTAGCAAAAATTTGCCAGAAATCCAATCTGCAGGGACATCGCCAATTTACTAACAGGCGTAGAGGACAATTCTTTAGCGAAAGAGTACATCACTAGCGAAATTTTTCTCCGGCGAACGAACGTTACTCTAAATTAGTTACACAATTGCGCATTTTCCATTACGTTAACCCTTTCGTCAGAGTTTCCTTCGCCACCTTAGACCTGGCAAACTACATCTACATCCTCCTCCATCCTATGTCCATGACATCATATCCTGTATGGCGAAGTGTTAAAAAAATCAAAAAATACTCAGGTATTTTTTTTCATATTTTAAAGAGGGATTGTCTTTAAAAGTTGTAACTGTTAAAAATGATTGTTTTAACATTTTTGTAACCATTGGAAGCTCATGCCACATTTGTTTTCGGGTGGGCTCATGTCTAAGACAATAGAGGATCTCTTTGTCTTTATTTTGCTTCCTTGGACATTTTTAATAATAAGTGGCCACTTCAAGCATCTGCACCAACAGCTATAATAAAAACTTCGCCAGCGTTCGGCCGCCGAGACGCAACTTTGCATTTTAGTGAATTAACGTAATGGTATCGAATTTATGCCTGAGAATTTGTTTCCCAGGTGAAAATTCACCCTTTAGTGAATTTGTTTCATAGAATGTATTCCCTTATTTACTAATCCACGGGTGCAAATGTTGTCCTAAGGAAAGCAAAATTGTGCCCCTTAGGACCATCCATGGACCACTGGTGCAAGTTGCTTTCTTCATTTTGCAGGGTTTAAAAATTTGGGGCAAGGTGCCAAGCACAGCTGTGTTGGGTGCAAGACTTGGGCAGGTGATACATAAAGAACTCTCCTGTGCTCAATGGAGCTCCCTAGCCTGCAAGTCTGAATGAGCCCATGGGATGCCCAGCACCTGCTCCATATGAATAAAGCAATGCTGAATGCAGGCAGCGCTGTATTCATAGAAAGGCATGGCTTTTTTACACTGCACATAGGACAGGGTACAAAGTGCAAAAAACATGGTGCTTTGTGCTTCATTCTGGCACGTTGCACATGGAAAATTACCCCTGTAGTCTTGTACAAAAAATTTAAGAACAGTATAAAATTAGTTGGTCCCTTGAATCTGCCTATTAAATATTTAATTTTGGTTTTAAGTCTTTAAAATAACATGATATGTAGTCTTCACTGAGACTGAAACGTTAATTAACTTAATTAATTTATAATCTGCATTCATTTTGCATTTAACAGACAAAACTTGGGGCTGCTGGAAGCTGAAGTTCAAAAAGAAGTATAAAGCTGCAGGGGAAAAGTTGCAGTAGCAAAACAGCTGAGAACATTGTGGTTTGCCCTCCACAACCCTCAGACCACAGTTATGAGTTTATTGATCCAAGTGCAGGATTTTTGATGATTAAACAGTTAACATGTCCCACGTACCCTAAAACGTAGGAGTGGGTGGTGGTTGTGGTGAGGAGGAAGTAGAAGTGTGGGATTTAAGTATAGTTGCAACAAGAGGGTCATGTTGGTTGATAAATTGTGGCATATTTGTAAGCGACCTCCTCTGCCTTACAGGTCAATAACTTTTGTGAATGGTAGCAATCTTAGGTCATACTAAAACTACACATACTCTAAGACTAAACAGACACTCAATCTGCTCTCATTATTTGTGGCTCACTCACAAATAAGTCTATAATTACATGAATACCAAGAACTATTTAATTTGAGCATGATTACAGAATTTACCGGCACATTGTGTTTTGTTCTACACACACACTGTCCCTGCTATGTACGAGCAACTTTCATCCGAGGGAAAGGTAACCATAGATGGTACCTCTACCTGAATCATAAAATGATATTACCCTACAGCACCAACACATTATGCTACACTTCAAAGAGATTATACAATCACAACAACAGAATATCTGGCAATGCCTCTGAGCCCAGTTTAATAAAATCATATTGTATGTGTTACCATCTGCCTAAAATGCAGCTATACTGGAATGCCAACCTATTTCTGCATTGGCTCTCATTATTATCTTAATTAATGTTGCTTGATATAGGGCCTCCTCTGTCTTGATAGAATGTTTATGGGTGACTGTGTAATAACTGTAGCATAAACTGTGTGTGAGGGGCACACGCATAACTTATTCTGCACAACAACAGGGGATGTCCAATATTGTATTCTACAGTGAGACTTAGTTCTTCTTTTTCCAACATCAGATTCTCTATGTCGTGCATCGAGCTGTCTACCTAATACTTATGTTTAAAAGTCCTCTGTCAGCATCATAGAAAGAGGAAAGGAGCCTTTGTTCTCAACAGAAGCGAGTTTCACTTCCAGATTGCAGTGAAAAATAAGTGAAAGGGGGAAGATAAGGACTTTTTAGGGTGTTATTGGTGTTACTGTCTTACACTGTTATTGAAGTTATTGTCATTTTAAAGGATATATTGAAAGGGAAATACTTAGGAATCAACAAACAGCCCCCTGGGGTAAATGTAGCTATTGTGTTGACTCCATTATTGCTAGAATGTGACACTCTGCCTTTTCTTCAGCATTGCAATTAGGAAGTTTAACAAAGAGTGCTCATTTATAAACTGGAAGGCAGGGTGTAAAGTGCAACAAATAGGACTGGTGCACCATGTTGTTGCACTCTGTGCCCTGCCTTCCAGCTTTAAAGGGGTGGTTCACCTATAGGTTAACTTTTAGTATGTTATAGAATGGCGAGTTCTAAGCAACGTTTCGCAGAACTGGCAGAGGAAGCAGGTTGTTGCAAGAATTGTGAGCAGCGGGGGGGGGGGGGGGAGAGCAGGCCTGGACTGGCAATCTGTGGGTTCTGGCAAATGCCAGAGAGGGCTGCTGTATGGTTCAATAGAAAGGTACCATATAGTGGGCTGGTAGGAGGCTGTTTGGGCTGGTGGGGGGCTGTTTGGGCCTCTGTGTACTTGGAATGGCAGGGCCTATTTTGACTCTCCAAATAATTGGTTCAGCGTCACCATAAAAGCATTAGCACTATTTACAAGAGGGGGAAGTCAAATAAGAAAAAATGGTGCAAAAAACTTTTCTAGAGCTGTTCACTTCTGCATATCCTAGTTCCCTCCCGCAGAATTCCAGTGTCATTGCGGTTGCAAGATGGCATTGTGTCTGATGCAATTTGCATCTGATGCATTAAAATGACTGCAGTTGCGATTATACCTTTCTGTAAATGAGATGCAATTACACTGCAAATTACTGTAGGTGTTTAGCACAAGGAAAGCATGTGCCCAATTGTTTATAGTCAAGTGCCTATTAATGAATGGCACTGAGGGAATCTTGAAGCTAGGTGGCAGTTGCTCCAGGGGTCCTATGATTTAATAGGTGTACTTGATTCAGAAAGCAGGAAGGACTGAGCAACACATTTTGACTCAAGTTCCTTTACTGAATGGAGTTTAACGTGTGGAATTTACTGTGGGGAAACTTGCGAAAGCACAACCCTGTTATGTCTTACGTGGTCATCTTATTTCTACTGTTTTTAGGCTGCCTTTTCTCTTTTTCTGCCACACCACCAGCTAGATAGAAGCTACTGACCAAATTTTTAGTTCTACATAACCTTCAAAAAAAGGTTTTCATTCTAAACTCCATGTCAGATGCCAATGCCACTAGTGATGTGCAGCCTAAAACCTGCTGGAGCCAGGACAAAATCCATACAGACACTAGATAGGAAGTCAGCACAGCTTTACTTATGTATAAATCACTCATTTGAATGATGTATACATTTAATGATTTTTGAATGATTCCTATGAAATACAGGATGCAGTTATGGGCACCTATCTATTTAGAAAAGACATGGAGGAACTGGAATATATAAGTTAAGGAAGCTAATGATATAAGCTATACTGTAAATATAGATAGGTTTGCTTAGTTGGATTAATTACTGCTTTCTGGCAGGCTGTTGTTTCTCCTACTCAATGTAACTGAATGTGTTGCAGTGGGACCTGGATTTTACTATTGAGTGCTGTTCTTAGATCAACGAGGCAGCTGTTATCTTGTGTTAGGGAGCTGCTATCTGGTTACCTTTTCATTGTTCTGTTGTTAGGCTGCTGGGGGGAAAAGGAAGGGGTGATATCACTCTAACTTGCAGTACAGCAGTATGTCCTTGCTGCCCCCATGGATGGGGGCAGCAAGGCACAAGTCACATGAATGGGGGCAGCTGTGAAACTGACAATATGTCAAGCCCCATGTCAGATTTCAAAATTAAATATAAAAAAATCTGTTTGCTCTTTTGAGAAATGGATTTCAGTTCAGAATTCTGCTGGAGCAGCACTATTAACTGATCCATTTAGAATTTTTCCCCCTGACAGTATCCCTTTAACGCTAACAAGAAAAGAGAGAGAGACAACAAGCTCTCTCACAGGTTTAACAAAGCTGCAGGGGTGCTGCATTTACAAATAAAGGAAATAAAACGTTGTAAATTACAAAAGTGAAGAGCAATTTTTACAATTAATGGTTTGGGGGTATTTGGTTTCTCTTTAAAATTTGTGACGACTACTTCCCTTTGTTACTCAGCTAGAATCTTGAGAACACCGTAAGTTGGATGATCATTGGAAGGCACAATATTTCGCAGTGTCTGTGGTTGGCCTGCGGGTTTTTTTTTTAAAGTAAAAGCGATGTAATTTTAGCGGCACATCCTATCCTCACTTGTCACTTCCAATGGCAGGAACTGGTGGGCAGAGCAGTTTAAAAATATATACGTTCCCATTTCTGGTGAAGTTATAAGAAAAGCGAAACATCTATAGAAATGGAATATTTGATGTCGTGGCTGGAGGCCTTTTATTATTTTACAGTGTTTCAAAGCATTGTGCTATTTATAACATAAACTGATTTTTTTTCTTAAGAGATGAAAAAGGGGCTAAAAGTTGAAAAAGAAAAATACTGCTTTTGTTTCCTGTATGTGATTAAGCTTCTGTTCTTATTCAGCCCCATTTCTTCTGCCAGCGGCTCTTCATTTCTATTAATAGGGGGTGACACCATCAGTTTTAACATTTTATTCAACCAAAGAGGGAAAATGATACAAAAAAAGAAGGGTTTATTTCCATACATAGGAGCAAACTGACACCAATACAGTAACCCATAGCAACTTCTTAGCTTTGATCTGTCTTTCACAATTAATCTTGTCTTATTCCAAGTGTTGCTGTGCGGTTACGGAACGCATTTTAGGACATACTGCGGCGAAATACCCTTCCTTCTTGTGATGTCCTATGCCTTCGGAATGGCGCATAGGTTGCTTTTACCGTCACTCATTGTCCAAATCTGCAGTCAAACCTCCGTCCTCTACCCTCCCATCTCATCCGTCAGTCATGCTAACTCCGCCCTCAGCCTTCAGTCCTCTTCCTTCCGCCCTCAGGACTGAGGACTGAAGGCTGAGGGCGGAGTTAGCAAGACTGACAGCTGAGAAGGGAGGGTAGAGGACGGAGGTTTGACTGCAGATTTGGACAATGAGTGATGGTAAAAGCACCCTATGTGCCATTCCGAAGGCATAGGACATCTCAGGAAGGAAGGGTATTTCGCCGCAGGATGTCCTAAAATGCGTTCCTTATACGTTCCTTATGCGGTGGCTTTCTTGTGCATTCCACATCCAGGCTGGTGATATTTCTGGGGCATTATGTGTAATTCATCAGAGCAGTTTGAGGGGTGCATAGATGTTGCTGCAAGTATGGGCAGATATGGGTAGCAGTATTGCATGTTCAATTTTGTGTCTATTTTAGCACTTTGTACTTGTGATTAAAAATAATGCTTAAGGTGTGACGAATATGATAAATAGCCTTAAAAAGTTTGTTTACCTCCCATCACTTTTTCAGTTCATATACAGTAGCTTCATATTTTCTATTTGTTTTTCTAACATTGAAGCTAAAAGGTATTGTTCACCTTTCAGTTAACAGAGAGTGATATTCTGAGACAATTCGCAAATGGTTTTCATTTTTTATTATTTGCGGTTTTTTGAGTTATTTAGCTTTTTATTCAGCAGCTCTCCAGTTTAAAATTTTAGCAATGTAGTTGCTAGGGTCCAAATTACCCTAGTAACCACACATTGATATGAATAAGAGACTGGAATAAGACTAGGAGAGGCCTTAATAGAAAGATGAGTAATAAAAAGTAGCAATAACAATACATTAGTAGCCTTACAGAGCATTTGTTTTTAGATGGGGTCAGTGACCCCCCATTTGAAAGCTGTGTCAGAGTCAGAAGAAGAAGGCAAATAATTCAAAAACGATTAAAAAAATGAAGACCAATTGAACCAGCCCTTTAAAGTTTTCTTTTTCACCTTATTTCTTTCTAAAAGCGCTCTGGTGGTGGGGCTCTGTAACTGTTCTAAATTATACATTTATTTGATACATATCTTTGTCCCTGCTGAGTTTCATTACAGGCAGCTGTTAGAATTGATACGAGTTGCTAATACTCCAGAGATGCTGCTGAGAAATGGATCAACGAATGTAGCAAATTGTAACAGTTCAGAATCATTTAGATCTGGATCACTGAGCTGCCAGACTGAAACACCAGAGACGGAAACATTAAACTTTAAACTTCAATTTTGGAAAAACAATTTTAAAAAAAGGAAAGCGATAGAAAGAAATTTCAAAATACATCATTTTTCCTAGTGAACATTCTGAAAACAACTGAACTGAAAAAAGTATTTGAAAAGTGAACAACCAATTGAACAATACCTTTAGTTAACATATGATTCCATTCCACTTCCAAATAATAATATAATGGCAATGACAATGAGCGAATCATTAAAAATGAATTAGTAGCTACTAAGGATCACTTACTAATGGTAGAGACACCAATGCTTGATGCCATTTATGGAGAACTTGCACCTCTACCATTGTGGGCTGCGGCACAAGGTGCAGAGCAAAGTGCGGCTGGGTGCAAGGGAGCCACAGGCAGATATAGGTACAGGTATAGGATCCTTTATCCAGAAACCCATTATTCAGAAAGCTCCAAATTACAGGAAGGCCATCTGCCATAGACTACATTAATCAAGTAATTTGAATTTTTGAAAATTATTTCCTTTTTTCTCTGTAATAATAATACAGAAGCTTGTACTTGTTCTAAAATATAATTTAACATATGAAGATCCAAATTACGGAAAGATCTCTTATCTGGAAAACCCAGGTTCAGCTGCATTCTGGATAATAGGTCCCATATCTGTACAGGAATGTCAACCAAGTCCCATATGCCATTCATCTAGGCAGTTCCCTGTGTTACTCAACTAGAATCCTCAGCTGCACCCCGAATGAGCTAAAAACTCTCTGTGCTCCATTCTATATGCACAAAGGTTTGTGTCATTTGGCGCAAAAGGTAGGGCATGTCCTGCACATTGTACCCTGTTTTATAGTTTTATACCTGAGGCCAATTGAGTGAATTTAAGGCATTTTACACTGGATTCGCCATTTCCTGTTACTTACACATGGCAGTGGGCAAGGCTATGGTGCCGACTGCCATGTTCCAGTACAGGAAACGAGAATCTCGGTAAGTATGTATTGATTTTCTGTTATCCTTTCATACTGGGAGTCATAGGGGTAGATTTATTAAAGGGCAAAGTGACTAACGTTAGCGAAAATTCACCAGCGTGACCTCATTTAGTTACTTCACCAATTTACTAATGGTCGCTGGCGTAACTTCGCTAGTAAAGGAGATAGACTCTAGCGGTAATTTGCTCCCTTACGCGTGGCGAAGTTGCGCTCTGGCGAATGGATGTAACTACACAAATTTACTAAGATGCGGATTTTACTGAGCGTTACCTCTTGCGCCAGACTTGCCTTCGCCAGCTCAGACCAGGCAAAGTGCAATAGATTAGATAAGACATCCCAAAAACGCTAGTGACTTTTTTAGAAAATTGGTGGCCAGGGCCCCTTAAACGTCCATGCCTTCCCGAAGTCAGCAGCTCTCAGAAAGTTGGGGGGCCCGGCTAATCAAGTAAGTGTGGCGTGACTGGGCCCTTACCCTCGGGCCCCCTACAACTCTCCCCCCATTCCCCCCCTGATGGCTGCCCTGTTTGGGGGTGCTAATGTGTTGTTATATACAGGGGTTCAGAGTGCCATTATATGTTGGGGGTTACCATGTCAATATTTTTCTTAGGGGGTCACTAAGACATATGTGCTGGACAAAGCCATGATTACTTGAGACACAACTTGAAGGGAGCACTTGAAAGACTAACTATCTGTTTTAAAGTATGTTACTATGTTACTGTCTCTAGCTTTATGGCAGTCCCACAAGAAAGATGAAATTGCACTAGCAGGCTTCGCCCTTGACACAGACGGCAGATTTATTAAGGTTTTAGTTGTTTTTTCCATGAAAATTTGCGTATTCCAGTTGTATTTTTTGGTCCAAAACAAATTTTCCGGTTCAAAAAAAAACTAGAATTGATAAAAAAACAAAAAAAACTTGAATATTCGAGATTTATTATACCCCGACCCTGGAAATAACTTGAATCCGAAAATACACCAGCTAAAACCTGTTGAGGTTCTGTAGGAGTCAATGGCAGAGGCCCCTTGAGCCATTTGAAGAGGTTAACAGCGTGCTTGAGGTACAACTTTTGAGCGATTCAAGTTTTTTTTCACCAAAAACGCAATCAATTCGGATTGTGGGACTCGAACTCACAGAATCAGGTTTTTGTCATTTGAGATTCAAGGTCATTCGAGGAAAAAACCTCTAACACTCAACCTATGATAAACCAGCCCCACTGTTAATTGCCTCAAGTCGTTAGTTTGCCCCACAAACAGTGGGGGTCATTTATCAAAACTGGGCAAAATTTGCCCATGGGCAGTAACCCACGGCGACCAATCAGATTGCTCCATGGGGCAAATTGGCCCAGTGTTGATAAATGAGCCCCAGTGTGTTTAAATTTCCACCAGCAGTCTATCTGTCCCTCAAGTAAAGGGACAGACAGACACAACTGCACCAGTACAGGGTTCACATATACACAAGGAATTATTGAGATGTTGCCCCATTTTCATAAATGCACCTGAAGAAAATAAGTGGTGACACTGCCATCTGGTGGTATGTCCTGGTATAAAAAAGGTTTCTTTTTTTTAAGAACCTACTTATTGTGCAGGGAGCATTCTATCAAAAATATCAATTTGAAAAAAGTCACTTATAATGAGCATATAGAAAATTCTTGGTTTAGCATCTGTCATGTGACTAGTCACTATGAATACCACGCTCAAGGGCTCAGTGGCTCAGTGGGGAGTGAAATATCAGACACTGTACAATATGAGATTGACCGAAGCACTTTTTGGCTGACCCAGCAACATTTCTGTTCTACTGATTGACCATGCACCCTGCATTACTGTTATTTAAGTGTAGGGGGCACCTAGGGTTAAAGTGCTATCTAAATATAGATAGATATATATATGGATATCACAAAAGAACATGCAGCTCATAAATGATGGTATGTAAGGATTGTTGCTCCCTGGATATACTAAACGCCTTGTTATCCAACTAAAGAAAGCACATTCAGATTCAGTGTAGGACTAGGCCTTACTAGCAGTGTGTACCATTTGCTAAGCAATAAATAATGGACGTTGTCAGCTAACAGTGCACCCTCATAACCTGGGAATGGAAGGAATTGCCACAGTTTCTCTTGCCTGTGCAAGGTTTCAGTTTGCTGAGATATTCAGTATTTTCTTGAAGTTGACCTTTGTTCTGTAGGGCAATGACTGTAGGAAAGTAATATCAATTAGTCTAGTATTCAACATAGTTACATAGGTACTGTAGGGAGGGTTGAGAAAAAAACCAAAGTCAATCAAGTTCAACTGCTCCAAATGATCCCCAGGGTACATTTATACACATGCTTATACAGACATATTTATAGACTCACATACTGTATATACAGTATAACTATATATATATATATATATATATATATATATATATATATATTGATACCCATGCTAAGTAACTCTAGCTCTTAAGATCACTATACCCTTAGATAATCATGTTATCATCCAAGCCATGATTTAAAGGGGACCTGTCACCCAAAATAATTATTCCAAATACTATTTTATGACATTAGTCAAGCAAAATAAACTTTAACTACACTATGTAATTTATTTGAATCTTGTTTAGTTTGGCCACTTATTAATTCAAGCCTTGCATCATCTCAGAATCTTGTTTGTGCACCAGAATGGGGGACCCGATGTCCATCCTCATGCCCTGGCTACACAATTAAATGGTAAAGAGAACGGGGGACTGTGGGGAGAGCAGTGACATCTAGGAAGTGCTGAATGGAAAGTAAAAGTAAATGCCTGCTCCGCCTCTATGGCTAAGGCATATTGGAGGGGCAGGCAATATTTGATTGACAGCTGGGATTTTTAAATGTGTTTACAACAGTTATGAATGCTTTAATAAAAAAAAAAGAATTTGGATTTCATGTTTAATTTGAAAAGGACTTTTATTATACAGCTTTTTATGTCAGGGTGACAGGTCCAGTTTAATATTATCAGCCATCACAACATCACCCGGCAGTGCATTCCACAACCTCTCTGTCCTCACTGTAAAGAACCAACTACGTTGCTTGAAATGAAAGTTCTTTTCTTCTAGTCTGAAGGGGTGGCCTCTGGTACGGTGATCCTTTTTAAGAGAAAAAAAGATCTCCCGCTATCTGTCTACAATGTCCTATAATGTATTTGTAAAGAGTAATCATGTTCCCTCAAGGCACCTTTTTTTCAGAGAAAACATCGCCAACTGTGACAATTAAATTAGTCTAGCCTATTACACGTGTCTAGATAGGCTGGTATACTTATGTGTATATATTGTATGTGCACTGGGGTTCATCTTGATGGACTTTGGTCTTTTTTCAACTTAACTATGCAACTTTCTACCCTCATACTGTAGTCTAAATATTGTATTTAGTTGCACGTCTCTGCACTCCAGCTTTTTAATATCTTCTTAAAGGGCATGTAAAGGTAAAAAAATAAAATCCTATTTTTACTTTCTTTAATGAAAAAGAAACCTATCTCAAATATACTTTAATTAAAAAATGTGTATCATTTTTATAAGAAACCTGACTGTATGCAGTGAAATTCTCCCTTCCTTTACTGCTGTGGATAGGAATTGTCAGACGGTCCCTGTAAGGGTCTTACCAATGCGGCGGGGCGCCCGCCGCATGGTTCTCGAGCCAGCGCTGGCACCGGCGCCATCTTGGAATCTAGGGTGCGCACAGCGCACCTCTTAAAGGCTCAGGCACGCTGGCGCATTTGCGCCAGCACGTTTCTGACGCCTGTTTGGCCCATTCAGTTTCCCAGCCAGTGCCCGTGATAGAACTTGTTTCTAGTGGTTCCTGAGCCTTGTGCATCTGATTTGTTCTGTATCTAGTCCGTTTGATTACCCGTGTTTGACCCAGCCTGTTCCTGACTATTCTGCATTCTGTATCCTGACCCTCGCCTGCCTACGACAACTCTTCCTGCTTAACCCCTTGATTGACAACCCGGTTTGACCCTTGCCTGCCTGACGATTCTTGATATCTGCCTGCCTCGACCTTGCCTGTCTGACGAGTCTCTTGCCTGCTCCATTTGTACCGTGACCTTCGGCCCAAAAGACTCTGCTAACAGCCGTGCCCCTTCGCCAGCCAGAACATCTCGCCTTGCACCCCTCGTTAAGTCCAGGTGGCACCCAAGTAAGCTGAGGGCTCCTCCCGAAGCCCAACGGTGGTCACACTACTGGTGAAGCCGAGCCGAGACCAGGGTGCTTGGCATTTGTTCCGGTATCGGGTGCCGGCCGTGACAGTCCCTAACAGCTCTGCAGGGAAACAATTATACTTATGAACAGCAGGGGGAGCCCCCGCCTTACTTCCCAGCCATGCAGAACTCAAGCAGCTTTGTTTGTTTCCCTGTAGAGCAGTCGGCGACTGTGTAGAGATTTTGGATTTTATTTTTGGCTTTACATCCTTTACTGTTTTCAACTCCAGCTGCAGGGACAAAGATCATGGAGGCAGATTTAAACAGATAAACTGGGATTCTATTTGGAAGATTATTTTGCTGCAGCCACTGGTTCTGCAGAGTTGGAGAAAGTTTGTATTAAACAATACAAAAACTATAAAATCCACATTAGATTACATGACAACACAGGACCCAGTACAGTCTGCCTATTCTGATTATTAATCAGTTTTGCTGTATCGGCTTCTGGCAGATATTATTTGACTTGTGCTGTTTTGATAATTTATGAGGATCCCTAAGCAGCCCAGACCACACTGAGCATGTGCACAGTCTTGGACTTGCAACGTTACAAGATGTGACCCCCTGCGGCCAACTTTGAAAGCATAAATCATTTGTTGTGGTGCAGTAAGTTCATGTTTACGTTTAGTATGCAAAATACAGCATTTCTAGCCTTATTCTATTTTAGACTTTACCCAAATAACTTGAATTTATATTATTTCTACCAAAGTGCATAACTCTGTACTTATTAACATTGCACCTGACTCTTTTATAAAAGAACTTATATTTCATTCAAGATCCTACCCTGTCCCTTAGATCTCACTCACAGTTAACAACATCACCTTTCACGCTTGCCTAGGAGTTATCCTAGACTCTCATTTATCTGTTTCATAACACGTCCAAACACTTGCAAAATCTTGTCGTATTCAACTGCACAACATTGTCTGAATTTGGCTATATGTCAAATCAAAACATGTATCCAGTCTCTTATCTCCTGCCTTGACTACTGCAGAATACTCCTAGCAGGTATTCCAACAAGTCACCTTTCACAAGTCTGATCTGTTCTAAATGCTCACCGCTCAATTTAGCTGCTCCCATATGCATGTCCCTTCACTGGCTCTAGAAACTCTCTGTTTGTTTAGGACAGGAGCTGCAGTATTAACATGGTGTGCCATCACTTCCTGACTGAGTCTCTCCCTGCTCTGGGCTCAGATTACAGTAGAGAAGGGAGCAAATTGAGCATGCTCTTGCCCAGGGCAATGAGGTTTATGCTGAAAACAGGAAGTCTGATACAGAAGCCCATGTGTACACAATAGAAGGAAAGAAATGCAGTGTTTCTTTTGACAGGGGACTCAGAGCAGCACAACTTTGGGGGTTTACTGGTATATTTAGATGGACCTTTCCTTCTCCTTTAAGAACCTAGTTCTATTCATAGGATGTTTTTGTGATTGGGGGGGTTAAATAACCCCCCCCCTCCACAGCCAGAAGTTCCCACAACCCCCACTGCACAATGTTACACCAGAATTGTGTCCCCTCTAGAAATACTGAGCCGCACAGTGTTACACCAGAAATGTGTCCCCTATATAAATACTGAGGGGGGAGGGGGCCAGTGGGGACTTTTGGCTGTGGGGGGGTTTAGTTCTCCTCTAAAGACACTGTCTACACGGATGTATTCATGGTATCCCAGGCCCATTTTCATATATGTAATATCCCAGAACAAATGGCAGTATACACCCTGCAGAATAAACACTGCACCAGTTTTATATAGAATACCCAAGAACACAACAAATTCAGTGGCAGCTTCATATATTCCAAAGCATGTAGGATAACTACAGCACCAGTTCTGTAAATAATGCCCCCAGAATACACAGTAATATAAATACAGTCTGTTACATGTACAATAATCTCAGAACACATTCTGATTATAGGATAAGTAAACCTTAAAAATAAGTGAATATACAGTACAATTGATTAGGGTGTTATTCTAAGCACTTATGTAATTTACATAATTCTTTTTCAATTCCAAGATATTAAAGGATACATGTAATATGAATGAATTTTGTTACAACACCGCCACCTGCCGGTCATTTTCTAACCAGTCTGAACACCAAGTAGTCAAGGAAGTGATCAGGAGAAAGAGGCCTAGTCTGATGTTCTGCTTCGGAAAAGATTTGAGAAAAGTATATTTTTTTCCCCACTAAGCAGAACATCAGACCAGCGCTCTCTCACAACAACTGTCAGAAAATGACCAGCAGGTGGTGCTGTAATAAAATGCAATCATGTTAACTGTACATGTATCCATTAATATCTTGGAAATTAAAAAAATAAATGTACATTGCAAAAGTGCTTATGATTCCACCCTCAAATTTTAGATTAACTTTAAGGTTTACTTCTACTTTATTCCAACTTCATGTAGAATAGCTCCATCCTAAATTCCTTTACTGAAGTTTTAGCTGCTCCAAGCCCTCAGCCTCTATCTGTAACCTGCTCAATTGTAGCTCAGTTTTAACCCCTGAAATAGGTTCATACAGTCAAACCTCACTCCATTTTTTGTTCCCTCCAGGTAATGGATTTCCCATATTTTACACTATTTACCCACTGTAGTTTAAACTTTTTTACTCCCAGATTTTAAAGTGGTTGCTCACCTTTAAATTAACCTACAATACGATTGAGTGGGATTCTAAAACAATTAACAGTTTTTCATTTGCTGTTTGAGTTGAGCTTATTCAGCAGTTTCCCAGTTAGAAATTTTAGCAGTGTGGTTGTTGGGTCCAGAATACCCCAGCAACCATGCAGTGATATGAATGAGAGCCTTAAAAATATAAATAAGAGGGCCTGAATACAGCAATGAATGTGTAGCCTTGCAGTGCATTTGTTTATAAATAGGGCCAGTGACCACCTTTGAAAGCTGGAAGGAATAAGGCAATTTACTAAACTGCTTTTTTCCTGCAGTTTTATGATGTGGTACTCTCAAAAATGTGTATTGGCAGTTTTCCGGTAATTCTCATGACCCTCTGTGGCATCCCCAACATTATCTACCTTTTGGGGGGTCTCCCCAGATCTTGCCTTAAAAAAATAAGCAAAAATAATTGATAAGGGTGCTATTCTAAGCACATTTACTCTTAATTCCAAGATATTAAAGTATACAGTAGTTATGAATTAAATTTTATTACAACAGCACCACCTGCTTGTCATTCTCTTACCAAGTGTGAAAGAGGACAGATCTGCTGTTCTGCTTAGGAAAATTTGAAACTGTTAAATGTCCTACGCAGAACAACATCAGAGCAGTCTCTTTCTCCTGACAAGTTCCTGGACTAAGTCATCACTGGTTGGCAAATGACCAGCAGGTGGTGCTGCTCTAACAAAATTCATTCATGTTAACAGTACATGTATCCTTTAATATCTTTGAATTTGTGTAGTGCTTAGAATAGCACTCATCAATTTTACATTCACTTGTTTAATGTTTATCCTTTAACTGGCACTCCAGGGCAGCAGCTTTAGTTTGGAACCACTGCACTAGTCTCCACTACCGATAGCCTAACACTTTCAGCTGCAGAACTATGAATGCCATAGACAGATAAAAGCAGAAGGGGTGATACTACCATTCGGTTTCCCATTGACAGCAGCTGCCCACCATGAACTCATTGAAAGTGACAAGCACCCTAAATACTATCCCCCATATGTAACGCCCAAGTCTGCATAGTAGCAGTAACCAATTAAGTTCTTTTAGCTAGGTAACCAGCAAATTCTACCTGCTGATTGGCTGCTATGGGTTACAGTTCCTGGGACACTAATTACATAGCCCCTTTATGTACTATTGGTCTGATTAAAATTGTGATTTAACATCAAAGCATAGCCCAAGCATGTCCCTCTACTATTGGTTTACACATTCGAATATCCTATAATATAAAGCCAATCTGATGGCACTAGACGAGGCATGATTTTAGCAGTTACAGGGCTCTCAAACACAAATCAGTTGCACACAAAAAGGCTTTACAGATTTAAACATTGGTGTTTAACAGCATTTGAGGCAGATCTCTAGATTTTGTAGTCATTCTAGTTATTAAGAGTTGTGGATAGTTCTCTGCATGGATTTGAAAGCTCTCAATTTTCTCCATAAGATGCAGTTACATTTTAAAGGCTGGCACAACTGCTCAAAAAGCCACCTGTACGCAGATTAGTCTAATTTCTCAGCTCATCACAATACACACAAACAGCAGTATTTAGATGTTACTTTTATTAAGAGCTCACAAATAAAACTGCAATCTCAGACAAACAGGAATAAAGTTCATATTCATGCAGTTTCCTCCTTAGCCAAACGGTCTTTCTTGAGTGGTCCCTGTAAAAGAATTAAGAGTACATTTTAAATACTGGCCCAACACTAGTTAGGATTGAAGGTTCTTTAAAATCTACAGTAAAGGCCTGTGTGGGTCTAGTCACAGACCCATATCTGACTTAAGCTGGCCATAGATGTAAAGATTTATTGTTTTAAGATCTTTTCATATCGCGAGACCACACTCTCGAAACAATAGTTTTAAATGTACGATGTCCCATCAACTAAAGAGCATTTCAGCAATATTGCCAGGAAAACAGAGTAGCTGCTTGCTTGGCCCTGCAAACAGATTGCACTGGGACCGATATTTTTTTAACCTGGCAGATTAATTTTCTGACAGATGTCAAGAAAAAAAAAAGTCTCGTTCTGATTCCCACTAACCTCACAAGAATTTGACGGATTGCACAGAAATACATCGGTCACCAATGAAAGATTGTTGTGTCTATGGGGAACTTTACATTACACCCCCCCATCAGCATTTTCCATACAAAGCAACCATTTCCCCCCCCCCCAACACTAACCAGCCCCCATAATTAACTTCCAGAGGGAGCACACTTTAGAGTAAATTTACTTTTATAAACTTACCATGAAAGCCTTCTTTTCCTCTACTGTCTGGAAACGACCATGCCCAAACTTGGATGTTGTATCAATAAACTTGAGATCAATCTTCTCCAGGGCACGGCGACTGGTTTGCACAAGGAGGGACTAAGGGGCAAAAAAAAAAAAAAAAAAAACAATGAATCAGCTCGAGTTTTTATATAAATCAGGTTCAGTAAAATAAGTGCCTAGCTGGAGGTAACTACTCTCCAAAACATATACTGACCTTGCGCAGTGTGAGTACTCTCTTCTTGGTCCCAATAACACAGCCTTTCAGCATGATAAAGTCATTTTTCACCTCTCCATAATGAACAAACCCACCCTATGGACAGAAATGTTAAAAAGAAGTGTTAAAATCAGCCATCTTTACAATTTGTCCTAAAGCTATCACATGATTTCAATAATTGCTTCATTTACCAAGAGCGGAATATTTGTTGTCAGAATTCAGCTTTATAGTCCTCAGAAGGAAGGCAGCATGGAATAGTTCCTCATGCATTTCAGGCGCTGCGCCCAGCGCTAATTCCATTTCTTCATCACAGGACATCAGCAGCTTTGGCATTAAAGAAGCCAAAAGCTATATGAAGTCATTCTTTGATACACTTAGTCCATTCTATTACAAACCAAAGCAATCTTTATATAAAGCTTTGAATTGTAGGATGGGAGAATTTGGCCAATATGTAATAGTTAGTAATGTGTGTGCGCACTAATACTTTCAGCACACCCATCCACTGAAGTCACATTTTGATTGGTTTGAAAGTCAGATGCCTCTGATAAGCTTAACACTGTTCACCTGTAAGGCAAATCTGGCTACAAGATCTAGAATATGTTGCAAATACAACGAAGGCACTAAATGTAATATAGCTGTTTACCTTCACTTGCTTGTGAAGTTTTATGGTATTCACACATGTTCCATGAATGACTGCTTTGTATAACTTCTAGCTCAATACTGAAACGTGTTTTATTCTTACCAGAGGGTTGATGCTCTTGTCAGATAGATCATAGTCTGTTGAAGCGTTGTTCTTCACAAGTTTACCATCCTTTGAATGGTAGCCCTGGCCAATTTTGTAAATCTTAAAATAAAAAAAGGAATTACTAAGTAGTCAATAGGCATTTGAAAAATCTTGGAGCAAACCACAATTTGTTAAGCTAAATATACCTTCTTGTTTATCTCTGTACGGTGGTGGTATCCCTTCTGTCCAGCACGGGCTACTGAGAAAGCCACACGGGCAGGATGCCAAGCTCCAATACAAGCCACTTTACGAAGACCTCTGTGAGTCTTACGGGGCAGTTTCTTTGTGTGCCAACGGCTAGTTACACCTGCGGGGGAAAAATTTAGACGTCAGGTAACTAAACAGAGCAATACAGAAATTAATATGTTTCGGTAGCAGTTGTGTTGACCAGTTTACAGGAAAGTGCTTAGCAGGATCACCAAATGCCAGTGAGCAGGATGGGGGGTCTGAGCCAATACAAAGTATGGCAGTGTTTTGAGAACCACTAATTAATCAAATCAAAACACCCCGTGCAAATATCTTACAACTTCCCAAAGACCTGTGGAAACAAGTTGCTTAAAGCACATGTGGTGGCAATAAGTGAACTGTAGATAAGATTATGTACTGCTCTGGAGTTCTAGTGATGGAAAGCCACATAATGCAACAAGTTCCAGACACCTTGCGATGTTTGACAAAAATAAAATGTATTATTCACACAATACTGAATCTTACCTTTGTAGCCTTTTCCTTTAGTGACACCAATCACATCAATCATTTCATCCTGCCCGAACACTCCTCCAATTACAACCTGTTGCTCCAGTTTCTCACGGGCCCAGTCCACCTTCTCTGCAATTGTACCTCCGTTCACTTGAATCTCCATGAGGTGAGACTTCTTCTGGCGCAGGGGAAGCAGACGCATCTGGAGCAAACAAATGGTCCATTAGAGGTATTGTCAGCAAGTCACCACAAGCCTCATCTCATACAAGAAGCAGAGATCAGTGATTGTCAAATTTAGGCAAGCATGATCAGAATTCGACATTCAACAATGACTGCCTGTGGCAATCAGTCTGTCCGCCCGTCGAAAAAGTTCATCCTTTAGGCGTTGCCCGGCAATTTAGTGTACCCCCTACAATGCTATGTTTCTTTATCCAAGGAAGTACTTTCTGCTTTCAAAAGCATCTTTTATGAACTATAAAACCCACAGGAAACTGCAGTCTGCACTGTAGCAATAGATAGGACTGAATAAACCATGGATATTCCTTACCTGTGTATGAGCAATAACCCTGATGACTTGGCAGTACTTTTTCATGCTTGCAAAGTCCTTCTCCAGCTGTTTCTTTCCATCTTCATCCTGCCATTTCTTGCAGTACTTTGTGAACGCCTTCTTCTTGGATTTGTACCTTTAACGGCAGATCAGAAGAGTTGGAGAGGCCCTTCATCATGACCCATAAAGGGATCATGAGCGGAAGAGGACCAACCAAGGAAATTTTTTGGCTCATTGCGTGGCGTCAAAGGAGGTTTTCAACCAGCAAGTGGAGCCTGGAGCTCATCAGACCGTAGCTGAGAGGAGCTGCCATAATCCGGTGGGGACATTTAATACATTATATTTAATATTCCTATAACAATACAAGCTAAATAAACAAAGTGTCATATAAAGATAATATAATGCAAGCCACTACCAACAAGGTAATGTCAGCACTCTAGTGGGTTTAAATGTCTCTGCCTTAAAGTCTGTCATAAAGTCCTGCAACATACATGTCATCACAGACAGAAGACTTGGTAGTCAATAGGGACAGTAATTGAACATACAAATCTTTAAAACTGACTTTTTCCCCCCAATTAGGTGCCATCCACATATTTCAGCATGGCTGCACTAGTAATATAAATAGCTAAACTGCGCTAGCAAGCCTGTAGTTCATCCAATTTGCAAGACAATAAGAAGTACATCTTTCTAAGGGAAACTACAGGCCTTTATATTTCAAATCAAGTTTGAGAGGTGGTCCTACAGCCCTTACCAGTTCTTGTAGAAGCGCCTCTTGCATTCATCACTGATGTGCTCAGCAAAGATGGTCTTCAAGCTGCGCAGACCACGGGGAGTCTGGACATAGCCAACAATACCAACAATTACCATGGGAGGTGTTTCAACCACAGTTACTGCTTCCACAACCTCTTTCTTGTTCACCTCTGTGAAAGGATAAATAGTTCAGCTGTATGAACACTAAATATACCTATACACAAAGGCTGAGTAGCCTTTAGTGAAGACCAAGACATTTTAGTAAAGGTTCACTTCACGAGACAAGAAAGCCTCCTCTACATGCTGTTAACTACAGCAACTAAACAAGTCCTACTTTTTTGCAAATACTACTTTCACATCTGTTTAAATACTTACTTGAGCCAGGTCGGTCGACCTCACGGACAATGTGAGTCATGCCAGCCTTGTAGCCCAAGAAAGCGGTCAGGTGAATGGGTTTGCTTGGGTCATCCTTGGGGAAGCTCTTCACTTTGCCACGATGTCTCTTACAACGTTTGCGGGGCAAGAAGCCCAGGGATCCATGTCGGGGGGCTGAGAACTTTCGGTGAGACTGTAGGAAAGAAACATTAGCACGAGTCAGTTTACATTCAGCATAGGGTTTGCCTTATTCTGTGATTTCAGTGGGAAGTTGATAAGTTTTAACAAATGCACCCACACCACCCTTCACACTCTGTAAATACATATATAAAGACAGAAAATCATTTACATGAGGATGGTGCAAAGAGAAAATGAAACATGACAGGTATCAACAAATTCATAAGCAAGAGACTTTAGGACAAACATGGCCCGAGCCCAACGTCACTAACAGCAAGTTCAAATACTGCAAGTCACAAATATGAAATTGTGATCACACGACCCAGCTTTACTAAGGAGGCGCCAGCCCAGGGTTGCCAGGTGGGCGGCTTTCCAGTCAAATTGGACAACCAATTTTAAGCAAGGTGGGTTTTAAAAGGACAAACTAGCCAAGGTACAGATTTAAGCTACTTTTTGGGCCTTTGGCTGGTTTGTACTTTGGAAACCAGTCAGTTTTTTTCTTGCCCTAATGTGCCAAGCCTGCATCTCAGTGCATGTTGGGTAATGTAGTTCTGCCAACTGCCAAGGTGAACGCAAGACTTAATACCAGCAACTATGGGACCAAATTGTGTAGCAGTTGGAGTTACCAGATTTTGGGCTTTGTACCTCTGTTTCTCTCAAGCATTCTTGCATTTTCCATTGACTTACTCAATTTCAGACAATTTTGAGCCACACAACTGCTGGTCACCAGATTGTCTACAGCTAGGGTTGCCACCTTTTCTGGAAAAAAAAACCCTGCCTTCCTATATATTTTCTCTCTTCCGCTGTTAAAGGAAAACTATACGCCCCAAACAATGTAGGTCTCTATAAAAAGATATAAATAAACCATTTTCATAATAATATACTTTTCTAGTAGTATGTGCCATTGGGTAATCAAATAGAAAATTGCCATTTTAAAAAATAAGGGCTGCCTCCTGGGATCATAGGATTCACTGTACTCAGAAACATACCAACAAACCATCCATGTTAGGTCACATGAGCCAATTAACACATTTCTTCCTGTTACAGTTAGAGCTGCAGTCTTTCTGGCCAGGTGATCTGAGGCAGCACACAGACCATCACAAAATGGTGGCTCAAGGCAAGAGATGTAAAAGGGCAATATTTACTTAAATATATATTCCAGTTTGGTCAGATTCTTTAATATGCCACTTAATATGATATAAACTCTGTTGCTTAAGTGTTCATTTTGGGGGGTATAGTTTTCCTTTAATAACATTGGGATCAACCATCATTTTAACAGGCCAGGTGGCAACCATAGCTATAGGTGAACTGGTTTTACCAATATTTGTTTAATACACCTCCTGGGCCCCTCTCTGTAGTTACAGCCCTGGTGACGGGCCAATCTGTCCAATTTTGCTACATGAAAAAACATGGCAGACCATAACATTGGAGAAAAGGTGTATTTACATATTCATTTTGTTTTTTTACTGCACATATTGTACTATTTTTGGGGTACTTTTGAAGAGCCCCTTGGCTAGTTTTGGGCTGGTTTAGTGACTGACTGGTCAGACTACAACCGGAGTTCTTACACGACAGTGACGGATTTTGCTTCCCTCAAAGCTCAGAGGAGAGAACAAGTGATGGGCAAGTCACGTTTACAACACGGGCTATAGAAGCTGAACAAACGCAAGTTGACCCGACTATTCCACAGCATAAGTGTCACCACTCCAAATACAAAACAGGCAGCGCTTTATTCAACCAAACTATTGATAAAATAAACACAGGTAACAAATGCGCACTACATCGGACGCGCAGCGCACATGGCCTGATGGGCCTCCGTAACTAGGCCGCAAAGTTCGCTCAATTTATATCCCAAAACTGTTTCTGTTACAAAATAACCCGCTCATCTGTTAGTTAGAAGTACATAACAAATCTATATTACACAGAGATAAGATTACAACGATGGATGGCAGCGATTAAACGCAGATTGAGAGCATAACCCCCTGCAATTTCACTCACCATTTCAAGCCCTGACCGAACTGAAAGAGAGAGATCGTGGCGTTGTACGCGCTATTTATAGACACACGTTCCACAAGCCACGCCCGGACGACTGCGCTTTTTTTTCTTTCGTAAGCAAAACTTTATTGACAACAAAGTCCATTTATATAGTTTTTAGTGTTACAACTGGATTTCTTGTACTCATTGTGACACATTAGCTGCTTTGTAGGTTAAAAAAAAACAATATTCCAAAAACTGCATTTTGCACTTTCTATTTCAGGTTTTTTTTCAGGATTTCAATTTTGCAATCCGATCTCAGATTATATTTAATATGTTTTATGCCTCTTATTTCCAATACTCTTGTTTTTGTTTTTTATGTCATTTTTTTTAACAAGGATCTGGGTGGTGAATAAGGTTGCCACCTGGCAGTTAGTTTACCGACCTGGCCAGTAAAAATGATGGTTGATCCCAATGTTATTAATACGAGAAAAAGATAAACATATATATATGAAGGCCAGTAATTTTTTTCCAGAAAAGGTGGCAACCCTACCCACAGATAGGGTTGCCACCTCACCCCTTTAACACCAAACACTTATGGAATCCAAAGCCTGCATGGCTAATTAGCAATTCATTTAGATGCATGGTGCATGGCTGCACATAAATCAGTTCAGTCTGCATCATGCATCTAAATGAATTGCTAATTAGCCGTGCAGGCTTTGGATTCCATATGTGTTCGGTTTAAAGGGCTGAGGTGGAAACCCTACCCACAGAACAACTACGGATGTGCCAGATCTCAGGATGTGCCAGTTTGTTGCAGTTAATGGTGTTTTTTGCTTCAGTGAATATTTTTTCTGTATCTTGAATTTCCCCTTATCTGTCAGACTGAGACAGCACAATAAAAGGGAGCGTTTTATTATATTGTACTCATTATCTCTTTATATATAATACATACCTCCCAACTGTCCCTTTTTTGGAGGGACAGTCCCTCTTTTGACAGCTCAACCCGCAGTCCCTCATTTTGTACTGGAAAGACCCTCTTTTCTCTGCACTGAAAAGCCAGAAAAAGAAACAAAGTTTCTGACTTAATTGGCTTTTAGCAGAGAGCCCAGAACAGGTAACAGGTGCAAATAAGATACTTTGTAACAAATTTGAGACACAAAAACACAGTTTAGACGAGGAGAAATATTTTCAAACTTTCATAACCTGCCAAATTTTGTAAAACAAACATGGTAATTAGGGGGTGTGACCACAGAAAGGGGTGTGGTCAAAAAATTGCTGCGCTACGTGCGGGAAAAAATTTTTTGTCCCTCTTTTAACTTCCAAAATGTTGGGAGGTATGATAATAGTCCGAAAGATTGCCATGCACTCACAGGTCTTATTGAAGAAAAAAATGGTGTTCATTCAGCAAAGAAGTAACTGATGTTTCGGCTAGCTATCTAGCCTTTCTAAAAGTGCATTACAACAACAGAAACCAATCATTTAAACTCACTAGTGTAGAGTGCTGCACTCTACACTAGATTTTCAGTGTAGCACAAGGCTCAAAGCATATCTTGCACAATGCTATGGTAGCTGATAGGGTCACGATTCTTCACATTTTGCTTGCTGGGTTTGTGTTACAAGAAAGCAAACACAATTAAAACCTGGAACAATTGCAGAACTTTATTGTAAATTGTGATGCCATTTCAGTATCTTTCAATGTTTGTTGCATTTCAATGCTTGAAAAATAAATACAAAAAAAAATTCTTCACAGTAATCTGCCAAGACAGGCAACAAAAACTTTGATTACCAAGTGTCGGAGTCAATGGTGCTCTCAACTATAACCGCCGGCAGTGTCTCTCCTCCTAATAAGAAATCACACTGCTCCTTAGTACATTACACACAAATCCTATTGCTATTGCTTTCAGGATAATTGCCACGTGTATTATCGAACGAGTGAGCACTATACAATAGCCAAGGCGACACTGAGGGTCAGTGGTTATTTTCTAGAATTGCTCTTTCTCCACACGGAGACAGTTTTTATGGTGCTTTGCTATTCTCCAGCCAGTTTCTATCAAGCTGATAATAGGCAAGGAGAGAGTTATCTGAAAAGCAGCGATTTGAGGTTAATGTTAAAGTCACTGTGTAGAAAAAAGGGAATCGTAAGATTCTTGTACAAACATCTATAGGACAGGAGCCCATAAATGAGAACAATCATGAGACTGAGATGACAATGGCTAATGTTCTGTTTTCTCTCCCCATGTGTGTACAGGACAGGTGCCATCAGATAGATTGCTCATGTGCTTAACCAGTGAATTCACACAATGAAACTAGGGATTACTAAAACAGGTATGGGATCCATTATCCAGAAACCCGCTATCCAGAAAGCTCTGAGTTACAGAAAGCCCATCTCCCATAGACTCAATTTTATCCAAATAATTTAAATTTTTAAAAATGAATTCCTTTTTCTCTGTAATAATAGAACAGTGCCTTGTACTTGATCCAAACTAAGATTGAATTAATCCTTATTAGAAGCAAAACCAGCCTACTGGGTGTATTTAATGTTTACATGATTTTCTAGTAGACTTAAGGTGTGAAGAGCCAAATTATGGAAAGATCCGTTATCTGGAAACCCCCAGATCCCAAGCATTCTGCATAACAGGTCCCATTCCTGTACCTAATTTGGAGGGATCTGTACCCTCTCACACAACATACACATCTTACACGAGTCTCAGGTACTTTTTCTAACTGAGAGTGCACATACCTTCATCTTTGCTGTTTTATTTATTGTGGTCAGTCCTAAATGAAAGGCCCTCCCATTTAGACCTGCTGAAAAATACTGGTATTGCCACTGTGAATCGTGAAAGAGCAACAGTAAAGAATTATATTTTTAACATTAATAATATTTTTTCATGGCCACCTAAATAAGTTGGACATATCTCCCCCATCCAAACAGCAAAATTTGTACTGCATATATCCCCTCCATTTTCCAGTACCGTCATATTTGCCTAAAACAAATTGCAGCTTTTACCCGGCAGCCATTTTCCATCTGACACATCAGCAGTACAGCACATGTTTGTACAGACCCTTATTCAATGTAAAGTTCAATAATGCAATTTTACACAGGCAGAACTTAGTTTGATATAAAGTCCTGCTTGGATTGTAATCTAATCTAAGATCAGGAGACAGGGTTAGGAGAAAAAAACACGAGCAGACAGCTATGGGAATCAATAATGCCACATCTCCATTGGCTGCTAGACTGGAGTGGGTATGCTTTGTAATCTGAGGTGAGAAGGGTCACTGCCTAAGCCTGAAACTGAGCATGCTTCGTAGCCAACAGGCAACAGAAATTGCTGAGGGAGGGGTTCCAAGTGGGTTAAAGAAGGAATCTAAAGTGATTCTAGGGGGTGCTTCAACCTTACTACTAACTTTTGAACAACCAGGGTGGCAGATGTTTAATTATTAAATCCCCCCCACCCCATTTTAATGGCTGGGCTGGTAAAATACCATCCTGGTGGCAACTCTTGGGAGCATGCTGCTGTAAACTGACCACTCTGCTCCATACCTTAGGAGCAAAAAGGTTTTTATGGGTTTTTTTTAAAGTCTTTTGGTCCTATTCAAAAATAATGACAAAAGTGATGAAAAAGTGCACAACAAAAGTTTTCATGCTCTCCTTTAAAAAGAAAAGACCCTTCTTTGTCCACCCTCCCCAGCAGAAGGCCTTAAAATTGCTTTTCCCTTTGCTGGGGGGCAGGGTACAAAAAAAAAAAAGAAAAAGGGGTATTTACACCAGGCTTTTTGCACTTTGCACCATGCCAATCTCCCTTGTAAACAAAGCATTGCTTAGTGAATCGTGACAGTTCTTGCACAAGATCTAATGTGGAGTGATTCATGGCTTTGGTGTTATAGTTACTGCTCACTCCCTGCATTGCAATGAATGCATGGTTTCACTGACCCGCAATGAGTTTTATGACTTGCTGCTATGGAAACAGTGCCTGGTGTACAAACTCATCAGCATCAGTCTGTGAACTCTGCGGTGGATGAAAAAAAATCAGAGCAAGCAATAAATATCTGAAAATAAATCTGTAAATGGATTGAGGGTTGCAATGTAAAGATCAGGCTAGGATGCTCATAACGGATTTTCTCAAAGTCTTACTTTCTTTGTACCATTTGTGCCACCAAAGCTAGATTGCTTCACCTTTATATGCACTTTTATATGGTTTTCATGGCCTTGGAAAATAAATAGATTTAAAAAAACTCTTACGTACTTTGCAAATTGTGGCATTGCAGCGCATGGGTCCTGGATTTGATTCCGGCCAGGGCACTACCTAGCCATGGAGGGAGCCATTTAAGCTGAAATTGGGTTATAGGGCCAAATTTCACATAGCAGTGTAGAATACAATGGTTTTACTCTACGTTGGATGCCTTTCAACAACAGACCATGCAACTGTGGGATTGTTTTTTAGAGAGAGGTTATAGCCAAGCTGTGATGAAGTTGGCTTATGAAAAGTGGTTCAAAGGAAAGAGTCGTGCTTTTGTTGGCCGCAAATGTGAAATGGAATGTGAAATTACATAATCAGGAAAGCAAAGAGGGAAGAATTACTCTACAATACTTTTTTGCAGGACCTTTAAAAGGGATTCTCGATATGTCCAACGTAGTATTAGGAAATACTGGGGGGTGCTCCTACATGACCCTGTTTTGGCTAAGATCTTAGACAAATATCCGTATTTTGTATTTAAAAGAAATAGGGATATATCATCATAGATTTTGAGGAGTCTATACAGTTCTAATCAGGAGATTCTAGCTCAAGGCTTCATTATAAGGGGAACTATAGATGTGGTTGATCTAGGTGAAAATAAGGAGATTGAAATAGGAAATTGCTTGAAAAGGAGGCATATTAGATATATCAGCGGATTTTGGGGCTTATGAATAGAGAATGGGAGATTTTATGTTTCTATTGAAGTTTTAAATATGTTAAATATTCCTGATATAGTTGGGTTGTTGTCCTCACCTACATGAACAATAGTCTTCTTTTGAAAAAAAATCTCCTCTATATTATGTATATTCCCAAGTTGTATATAGGCCTTGTGTAAGGATGGGTATAGGCCAGGGGTAGGGAACCTGCGGCTCTAGAGCCGCATGCGGCTCTTCATCCTGCTTGCTGCGGCTCAGTCGTGCGGCTTTGCCGGTCAGGTCGAATTTACAGCCCTCGCACCTGCTGGTGGCTTCTTGAGTGTGCGAACGCGGTAAGCACACTCAAGAAGCCGCTAGCAGGTGCGAGGGCTGATAGACATCCCAGGAGTGACAGGCAAGACTGAGCCACAGCATCATGGTCCTTACCACGGTCACACACTCAAGACAAGAGAGAGACAATCAGCATGGAGCTTCAGAAACAGACGTCACATTAAACAGATGAGAACGATAGCATTTAATAGGGCTATTCAGTGTTTAATTTATTTCAAAGTAGCCCTGCATATACACAATGCACTTCTGTTTATTGTATTCTGTTGTTGTAACAGTTAAAATTAAAAAAAGGTTAAAAAAGTTTATAAGCTGCTTTATGTTTTGCGGCTCCAGACTATTTTTCTTTAGTGGGAGAGGGGCAAAATGGCTCTTTTGATAGTAAAGGTTGCTGACCCCTGGTGTAGGCACTATGCATATGATGGGATAAATGATATATGTATAGGATTTGGGGTTATGAATAAGACTATACTTGAATGATTAATACTTTTAATGGGTGGAGTTGTATGGGTCTTAAATAAGGTGAGGGGGGGCTCTGTCTATTGCTTCTGAGGAAGTGGCAAGGTGCCATGAAACGGGTAAAGCGGACGGCCTGTATTATGGTTCAATCCTGGATGCTGACATGTTTTTGATTTTGGAGAATAACTCAAGATTTGTAATTTTTTGTAACTGATGGCTTCCTTGGTGCTCCATATTCAAAGTATATATACATCAGGTACTTTGCACAATGGCATAATGGTTAGCATTGTGGCGTTGCAGAGCATGGGTCCTGGGTTTGATTCCAGACAGGGCATTACCTAGCCATGGAGGGAGCCATTTAAGATGAAATTGGTTTATAGGGCCTAATTTCACATAGCATATAAACTGTGTAGAATACAATATTTTTGTTCTTATACTGGAATCTAAATTCAGATCAAATGACACATACAGTTAATAATAGGAAATTTGCTGCCAATGAATAGTTTATTTGTAGGTAAACATGGCTGAATAAGGCAATACACAGCAGAGCAGCAAGTAAGCACACTGCAATAAAACTGGGCTTCACATTTTTTGACATGTACAGGACTGATGAAACTGTCACATCCATTTATAGGAGAACTAAACCCTAAAAATGAATATGGTTTAAAATGCCATATTTTACATACTCAACTTATTGTATCAGCCTAAAGTTTCAGCATCTCTGTAACAGCAATGATTTGGAACTTCAAACATGTCACAGGGGGTCATCATCTTGGAAAGTGTCTATGATACTCACATGCTCAGTGCGCTCTGAGCAGCTGTTGAGAAGCTAGGTTTTGGGGTCTTCACTGACAGCAGCCCAGAGCATGCACATTGAATGAACAGAAAAGAAGATGGGGAGCTTCTGGGGGCATCTTCGGAGGTACAGATCTTCATTGCTATAGTACTGTGGTTGCATTGGGCTGGTAAAGAAGCCGAAAACATAATGTACAATTTTCTAGCCTACTTCTTTAGTTAGGTTTAGTTCTCCTTTAACTAGCACACAGGTGAAGAACTGTATCTGTAATCCAAAAGCAATCAGGCCCATGCCTTGCATCTATCATTTACATCCTCCCAGTGCACAACTCAAAGAAACCTACAGTAAGGGGCAGGTTTATCAAAGGTCGAGGTGAATTTTCGAATGAAAAAAATTAGAATTTCGAGCTATTTTTTGTGTATTTCGACTAGGGGATAGTCCAAATTAGATAAAAATTTGAAAAAAATGTAAATATCGAAATTTATCATGTACTGTCTCTTTAAAAATTCAACGTCGACCATTCGCCATCTAAAACCTGCCGAATTGCTGTGTTAGCCTATGGGGGACCTCCTAGAACCTATTTGGAGTCAATTGGTGGACTTTGAAAAATTCAAGTTTTTTTGGGGAAAAACTTTGAATCGAATTCGATCGAATGCGCTATTCCTTTGATCCGTACAATTCAAATTCGGACCTATTCGATCGAAAATGGACCTATTCTACCAAAAAAAAACTTCAACTTAATTTTGGTTGGTCTTTTTGAATTCGAATTTCGAAGTTTTTTCAATTCGAAATTCGACCCTTGATAAATATACCCCTAAATGTATGCTGTATTCATCTTTTATGTTGTTTCCAATATTTACTACCTGCCTTTCACAACAGATGTATTTTGCTTGACTGACCTGCAGATGGCACTAATACACTATTCAGATTTTATATATGCTTCAGTTTGTGTTTTTTATGGTATGATCTGTATATGAACTAGTAGTCCTCTGAACTGAAATACCAGCTATCTATATCTTGTATATTTAAAATATTTTCTTTGCTTTCATTGCAGTCTGTTTACTACCAGCTCTAGTGAGAGCGGACATCTTTACTGACTCAATCATTCAGTCTGGTCATGGAGGACATATATATATCCATAAGTATTGCAGGTTTCTGTAGATATATATTACATAAAAGAGCATGTATTTGAAACATTTTTGCCTATAATGAAACCCTTTTAAGAAAAGTTGATGTTGATAAGGACTGGATTATCCCAAAATGAAATGCTACAATTTTAAAGGACTACTACTTCAAAGATGCACCACCACTATAGAGTATTGTGGCAGATGCATTGGGTACCTAAGTCCGATGGTGATAGACTGAAAAAGCACACTTCCAGGTTTGAAACATTCACCAAATATGCACACAAATGTCACCAAGATTCCAGGTCACTTGCCTGGGCATATTGAGTGCAGGTTCTAGGCTCTGAGTCTGGGACACTCCTTTGTTCTGTACATGTGTGTGCCCCAGCATGACACCCCCAGTGTTGATTGCCACAGTACTCTGTGGTGGTGCACTTCTACAATCAGGGCCGGATTTACATATTGGGTGCCTCTAGGCCCACTGGCATTCGTCGCCCCTGTCCCCTCCCCTTTATTTGTGCAAATTTTCATTATCTGGACTGAATCAATGGGGATTGGCACATGAAATTTAATAAATTATTGTATCCCCAGTGTTTCTGAACCAATATGGGTGTGGTTTGGCAGCATGCCGCCCCCCTAAACTCCTGCCGCCCTAGGCCTGGGCCTAGGTGGCCTTTCCACAAATCCGGGCCTGTCTACAATTGTTTCCCCCACTAGTGCAGATGGTATCAGGCAGAAGCTCCAATCTGAAAGCAGGGGTAGAAGATACCTGAAAAATGAATTATGTAAAACAAAATATTATGATTTATACTGATGGGAACATTACATACATATATACAGGATATGTTCACTATCTTGTGATATGGTCTGTTTAAAATTTACACCATCTGGTGGTTCTTCTGCTTATGAAAAGAATTAGAACCCTTTCAAAAAATCTTTCCTATACAGAAGAACATCAGAGCAGCCCTCTTTCTTCTGACAACTTCCTTGACTACATGGTGGTCAGACTGGTTGGAAAATGACCAGCACGTGGTGTTGTTATAACAAAATTCATTCATGTTAACAGTACATGTATCATTTAATATCTTGGAATTAAAAAATATATAACAAATGTACATTGCAAAAGTGCTTAGAATAGCACTCTCACCAATTTTATATTCACTTGTTTTTAAGGCTTACTTATCCTTTAATTAAACCCATTCTTTCTTCTTTTCAAGGAAAATTATTTAAATCTATAATGAAATTAATAACTTATTTATACATTTGGAATTTGTCAAGTAGACTTTTATTGTTTATTTTTTAACTTTTCATTTTTCTTTACTGCTACAATAACATGCCCCTGTGTATCATTTATATTAATGGTGATGTCAGAGACAGTAAACCTTTTGAAACAAAGGTGAACTAGCTTCATTATTTATCAACTGAGATAATCAACCTGCCATTGTCCTCGAATGGTGTCTGAGATAACATGGTGTAACTAAATACTAGAAGATAATTAAGGCAAAGGGGTGGTGTTTATTTATTTATTTTTTTAAATAAAAAGCATATATGCAAGTGCTCTATATCCAAAAAGCTTATAATAAAGGGGCAGCAATACCCCTTGTTCAACATTAGTTCATTAAATAGGAATGTGCTGACCATGCTTTTAGCTTATTGTTTTCATCACGAAAAATCGATGTTCTTTTATGAAATAGGATTGGGGGTTGTGTCGACCAAGCTTACGTGGAAACTTGGGGCAGAGACACACGCTCAGATTCAGGGAGATTTAGTTGCCTGGTGATAAATGGCCTCTTCTTCAGGACGACTTATCTCCCCAAACTGCCTCCTCCCGGCAAGAATCTAAATCGCTGGCGGAATGGCACTCAGATCGATTTGTTTTCCGAAGACGCCCGAAGTTTCATGAGGCAAATTCGTGCAACTTTCGGAAAACTAAATGCACTGATTGCCATCCTGACAGCGATTTACATTCTAGCCAATTTGTTGCTGGGCGACTAATGTCTCCGAATCTGAGTGTGTGCCTCTGCCCTTATGCAAAATGAGCAACCATTATGTGTGTGCACCAGGAGTTCACAAGGGGGGATTTTCTTGTCCAATTGAAGTTGAGGAAACACTTTTCTAGGTTTTCTGGTTTTATTTTAAATACAAAACCCTATAATTTGGTGTTACTAGTCCTTTCATGCTGTAATATACCTCCAACTCTCTGAAATGATGATGCTTCATGCATCCTAAGGGTAAGGCCAGACTTGGCGTTTTTGCTGCGTTTTTAAGTTGCGTTTTTAAAAAAGAGCAGCCAGGCGTAAATACGCATAAACTACACAACCACTGAAACTAATGGAAAACGCACTATGGCAAATCCATCACAGGACGCCAGTATTGGTGTTTTTTAGCAGAAACGCCAATACGTCAAGAAACTACCAAATCAATAGACTCTATGGGATCTGCAAGTTTGAAACCACACTTTACGTTTGAAACCACACTTTACGTAAATATGCAGCGTATTTTAAATATGGCATCCAAATTAAATGAGAACAATGAGAAGTGCATGTTGGGAAAATAATCGTACGTGCTGAAAAACGCATGTTGATGGTCGCGTGTGGTTTCAGTACTGTGTTTACGCCTAGCGGTTCTTTTTTTAAAAACGCAACGTAAAAACGCTGCAAAAACGCCACGTCTGGCCTTACTCTTAATATACATTAAGTAGATGAATACTTTGGTCTTAAAACCCTACATAGTTCAATATGTTGACTGATAAGGCTTTTGCTAGATAATCTATTGTTTTTATCATTTCTCCAATTAATAAAGTCAATGCACAAAGATCACATAATGTACAAATGGAAGAGCCACTTTTATTCACTGACAAAATTGTTTTCAATTGGAAATACTGAATAGTGACAGGCAGCGTGGGGTAACATTTTGAAAAGGGGAAGAGTCACTTTTATTCACTGACAAAATTGTTTTAAATTGGAAATACTAAATAGTGACCGGCACTGTGGTGTAACATTTTGAAAAGGGGCAGAGTCACTTTTATTCACTGACAAAATTGTTTTCCATTGCAAATACTGAATAGTGACAGGTACAGTGGGGTAACATTTAGAAAACGTAGCCCTCAGCCTCCCCGCCATCTTTTCCCTCTCTCCTCCGTTGCCATAGTAATAAGCCGCGGTCCCAGTTCAAGATGGCAGGCGACTTGTGTGGGGAGGGGGGTCACATGGTTTGGGCAGAGGAGTCAGCTGGGAAGGAGAGGGCTGCCTGCTCATGCGCTGAGGTCGCCTATAGACACAGCAGTAGCCTGGAGCTGCCGCACTGATACTGAGTTAAGGGCTCGCCTGCATTTGCTAAGCAAACCGTCTGCACCAGCTGTGGCGATTATATCGTGCGCCGCTCCCCTCCAAAGCCTGGACGTGGTATAAGCCAGTGGCTGTCATATTTATCCGACTCGTGTTCGCTTGACGGATTTTTCCGACCAGTCACCAGCCTTTATCACCCTCTACAGCCCGCATCTTTCCAAGGAGACTTTACACTTCAACATGGAAGGAGGCGCCTATGGAGCTGGCAAAGCTGGAGGAGCCTTTGACCCCCAGACGTTCATCAGGCAGCCCCATACAATCCTTAGAATGGTCTCCTGGGTAAGTGCTGTTGTGTTGTGCCCACCTGACATTTCCCCACAAAAGCGCCTCCTGTCAGCAACTTTGTGTTACAGTCATTAATATATATTTAATGAGACACAAACAGCCCTGTGTGTGTGTGATGTCATTGTTATTATGAGACTGCCCCTATCCCTGGTGCATTGCAAATCTGTATCTGTGATGTCCCCCCCCCCCATACAGACACCTGAAAGGGATGCTGGGAGTTGTAGTTCAACAGCAGATCAAGCGCTGATGATTGGACATTGCATGGGTGTTTGCATCCCTGGTCGTCATGAACAAGTCCCAGTCACAGTGCCTCCTACCCACTGCCGCTGTGTGTTACAGCTGAGCAACATCATATGACATTTACCAAGGTTAGAGTAGCCCTTCACACAAGGGATTAGATCAGGGGTGGCCAAAATGTAGATCGGGATCTACCAGCAGACCTTTAGCTGGTGATCAGTAGATCTCAAGACACTGACAACGAACAGTCCAATCGCCCTCCTGTTTCATGCTTTTCATTCAGATATATTTATGATAATGTTACGTAAGAAATAGCTGTTTGTTAAATATAGCAATATCAATTCTCTCATCAGTCAATATAATATTTAAGTAATATTTTCCATGGAACAGAATGCTAACAACGCTTTTATGGATGTAGATCATAATGGGACAACATCGCTAAAAGAAGACCTTGCATTAGTAATGTATAGACACTCCTGGATTAGATGCTGAATTCCTTTTAGCCTCAAGATCAGGCAAGCTAGCCAACCAGTGAATTGTTGCCATTGCTTCAATAGAAACTGTATGTTCACCCTGTGCTTGCTCCGGGTACTTTGCTTTCCTCCCACATTCCAAAATCACACATGCAGGTTAATCGGCTGCTGATAACATGGACTCTTGTGTGTACAAATATGCTAGAGACAATAGACTGTAATCTCCTCTGACCATAAATTGCAAACATTTGTCTTAAACTACAAGCAGACAGATCAATGAACTCGCAATTTAAAAATACAAACACAACTTAAAGGCCTTGTTGGTCCAGCTGTGCAATGGAAATACTTATTGTCCTTTATTTATATAGCACCAACATGTTCCACAGTGCTTTACAGAGCTTATACATCATATATTAGCTTGCAGACTCAACTGAGCAGGGCCCTCTTTATCCTCTTGTAGTGGTAAATATTGGTATGTTTGATGTATACACCTATTTATTGTACAGCGCTGCAGAAGATGTTGGTGTTTTATAAATTTGCATTCATAGTAATAATACCAATGCTATGTTGCATTCTCAGCTCCTAGGCACTCTAGATGTTTTCATTGTGACTCACCGAGGTTCACATTGATATACATGGCAGGTCAATGTTATGCACATCTTTAGTCACTGAGCAAGAGGACAGTAAATGCCCAATATATTGGGGGAGGCATATCTAGAATTTTTAAATAGGTTCAGAATCAATATCACTTATTACTATGACCTCACAGTCTCTTCAACAGTGTGGGGCACATTTACTAAGGGTCGAAGTGAATTCAAAGTGAATATTCAAATTGAAAAACGTCGAATTTCGAAGTCATTTTTGGGAACTTCATCCATCGAATAGGCCAAATTTGACTTTGATTCGAAGTGAAAATGCTTCGACTATTTCACCATTCGATAATCGAAGTACTGTCTCTTTAAAAAACTTCGACACTCTGCCACCTTAAACCTGCCGGATTAATATGTTAGCCTATTGGGACCTTCTAGAACACATAGCCAACATTTGGCTAAGTTTTTATAAGTGAAATCGTACAATAGTTCGATTAAATTGTTCGTTTCGAAGTACGATCATAGTACGATCGTACGATATTAAAAATCATTCGAATTCGACTTTGAATGTCGGACTAGCCTATTCGATGGTCGAATTTCGAAGTTTTATGCATTTCGAAATTCGACCCTTGATAAATCTGCCCCTGTGTGTCAGTGTGTGTGCTTAACAACTAGTTTGGTTGACTACTAGTTACAGACATGACTATTGTGTTTTTAAGTTATAATTGTCAGTGAAGAAAATGTATTGGGTGCTTCCAGGTAATTGCCATTGCATTGAGGGGAAAGCAGATTTTGACCCTCGCAAGAAATCTTCAGGAAAAAGGAAGCGTAAGTTTTACCGGCAGTAATATACTTTATTGCCGTTGGGAAAGCATTTTCAGGGGAGATTTGTTGCGCAGATTTATCACGTGCGACAAATCTCCCTTTGTCCCATGGCCATAAACAGCAGCCTCCGGACCAGCTCATTATCAGGGACCTCTTCGTTTTATCAGATCCTCCATTGCTCAGCAGGACAGGAAGTTCTTAAATTACACTAACTTCATATTCTTGTTTAGTGTCAAAAATAACAAAAACCACACATATTTCATAATAAAAGAATAGGCAAAAGGTATATTCAGCGATATCTTGAGCTTTTGCGTTCACGTTGAAGGGGTATATACTGTATATATACTGTCAATTTATATGCAATACTAATACTAAATACTAATACAAATAATCAGATCAAAGTCAGATAAAAGTCCTTGTAGCCAAAGAGGCAGCGGTTTTATTTTACTTTATTACTATTATTTATTTCAGAATCTCTATTCTATATGTCATGTTAAGATTGAAATTGAAACATAATGTCCCCCCCCCCCATCTGGGCATCTTGTCCATTTGGACAGAACATCCCATATGCTATTGGATCACAGTCGGTCTGTTCAAACTAATCTGTCATCTGCAAATTCATCATGTTGGGAGCGTAATGGAGAGCAACTATGGCTTGTCTTTACTTTCCACAGTTCTGGACTGATTGTGGCCATCAATGTATATGGCTAGACTTGGCTAACAGACTGGTCAGTTAGCTGCCCTAAAGGGTTAGCCGTAAATGGGCTTACAGGCCAACATGGCAGTTAATTTAGCCAAAATAGAAGCCTGCCCTAACAATATTTGGTTGGGTATTTTCCATTTATCCATTGCAAATGTTCAAAAATCCCCCTGGGCAAAGATTGGATTGGGCTGTATAGGCCAGGCCTGCATAGGCCTGATTTTGGCTCACCACCTGGCTGGCCAAATTGGGCAAAAGCTGAAGTGGTCACCAGACAAGTCGATCTTTCTGTGTATGGCCAGTTTAATTTAAAGATCTTGGTTGTGTGTGCCAAGTGCTATAATGCAACATATTGTTACCTATAGCAACCAGTTTGATAATTTACAGGTGACTAGTAAATTTGACCTTTTGATTGGTTGTTATGAGTAAATAATATTTGGTGCAAATTTTATGACTGTTTTTACATTACCCCTAATATATGTAAGCTATCGTGTCAGCTGTTTAGAACATTGAAAATCCATGAGTTGTTATAACTTACAGTATTTTCAACATTTGCATTTTGAATTGTTGTTGCACCCTTGCAGCTTCTCGGCTCGTTGACATAATCCAGGATAGAGATAAAGGCCTTGCATGCGTTCTGTTTTCTGGATGATTGACCGATTATTTGCATAGAAAACTCAAAGAGGAACTCCACACAAATGTTTTTTCCGTAATAAAAAAACAAACCATTATTCTACGTAGTTAGCTACTTTGCCAAATGCAATAACTAAAAATGCAAGAAGTTGATGTGTTATTTGTAAACGTAATCTTGTGTTAAACGCACAACCTTTCCCTTTCTATTTTATGCACTGCTAGTTTTGAGTCTTCAACAATGTAGCAGAAGCCTTTTAGATATCACACATGCAGGGTTTTTTTTTTGGTGTGAGTTTGTAAACACATAAAAACAACACCCTTGTGTAAGAGCCCTATCAGACCTGTGAAGAAGCATATAAGGTGTTTTAGGAGTTGGAGTCTTGGTTTGAGGGGCCCTGGTTTCTGTTACACTGTTTCAAGAGTGGAAACCAATAGTGTAGATGCTGCTTTCAATGGCAATAACATGTATAAATGACTTCATAACTAATCATTGATCATTTTTTAAAAGGGAACTATTGCGAAAATGAAAATTTAATCTAAGCTTCAGTATACTGAAATAAAAAGTTGTTCAATATATCTTATGGGGGGGGGCTCTTTTTGCCTAGAAGATGAATTAGAGTTCACTCTATTAAAATCACCAGACATCATGTCTCTTTACATGCAGAATTTGTGCCAAATGCAGTTATTTTGTTACCGTATATACCTGCGTATAAGCCGAGTTTTTCAGCATCCAAAATGTGCTGAAAAAGTCTACCTCGGCTTATACGCGGGTCAGCGGTACCCGACCCGAGTAGCTGAGATTGCAGTCACTTTTAATCATTCCTATGCCAACAGTTCACTTGGGGAGAGACTGCAATATCCCACAATGCCCTCTGTTGGTTATATGAAAGAATAACAGTACGCCCTCTGTTGGTTATATGAAAGATTAACAGTGCCATCTGTTGGTTGTATGAAAGAATAACAGAGACTGCAATATCACACAGCACCATCTGTTGGTTGTATGAAAGAATAACAGGGACTGCAATATCACACAGCGCCCTCTGTTGGTTGTATAAAAGAATAACCGGGACTGCAATATCACACAGCGCCCTCTGTTGGTTATATGAAAGATTAACAGTGACTGCAATATCACACAGCGCCATCTGTTGGTTGTATGAAAGAATAACAGTGACTGCAATATCACACAGCGCCCTCTGTTGGTTATACAAAAGATTAACAGTGATGGCAATATCAAACAGCACCCTCTGCACATGGTAGTGGGACAGTGGGACAATGCACACAGTAATCCGTTTGGCAATTCTCTGTCACCATCAGCTTTGCAAAGAAGTCCGGTTGATCGCTGGGGGGGTCGCTTTGGCAGAATGTGCGCTGCTGGGAGACAGGGCTGTAGTTGTGTCTAGGCTTATACGCGAGTCAATAAGTTTTCCCAGTTTTTGTAGGTAAAATTAGGTACCTCGGCTTATACACGGGTCGGCTTATACACGAGTATATACGGTAGATTTTGTTTGTACAGGTATGGGACCTGTTATCCAGAATGCTCGGGACCAGGGGTTTTCCGGATAATGGATCTTTCCGTAATTTGGGTCTTCATGACTTAAGTCTACTAGAAATTCATTTAAACATTAAATAAACCCAATAGGCTGGTTTTGTCTCCAATAAGGATTAATTATATCTTAGTTGGGATCAAGTACAAGCTACTGTTTTATTATTACAGAGAAAAAGGAAATCATTTTAAAAAATTCGGATTATTTGAATAAAATGGAGTCTATGGGAGAAATCCATTCCGTAATTCGGAGCTTTCTGGATATTGGGTTTCCGGATAAGGGATCATATACCTGTATAGGAATCAGTTATTTGAGTGAGCTCTAATACATCTGCTAAGAATGGAAGCCCCCCTATAAGATATGTTGGCTCTAACTATCAATGACTATCTGACACCCAACTGCTGCATGAAGACAGAATGAAGAGAAACAGATGCTGAGAGAGGAATAGTGAAGATAAACTTGATTATTTCGGAAACAATGCAGAACATTTAATGGATTGCATTTAGAACGTTTTTTTATTTCAGTATGATGAAGCTTGTATTAAATTTTCATTTTTGCTATAGTTCCCCTTTAAATTAATATAATTGAAAATTGCTTAGATTTCCTTTTTTCTTTATTATGCAAAAAAAGGTGGGTGGAGTTCACCTTTGGCACCCAGAGGTCACGTCCATTGGCTTTTAGTGAAGCGGGTTGTTTGCTTAAAGGGATACTGTCATGGGAAAAAAATGAATCAGTTAATAGTGCTAATCCAGCAGAATTCTGCACTGAAATCCATTTCTCAAAAGAGCAAACAGATTTTTTTTATATTCAATTTTGAAATCTGACATGGGGCTAGACATATTGTCAATTTCCCAGCTGCCCCAAGTCATGTGACTTGTGCTCTGATAAACTTCAATCAATCTTTACTGCTGTGCTGCAAGTTGGAGTGATAAAAACCCATGTCCCACTGAGACACATTCAGTTACATTGAGAAGGAAAAACAGCAGCCTGCCAGAAAGCATTTCTCTCCTAAAGTGCAGGCACACACACGTCACATGACCAGGGGCAGCTGGGAAATTGACAAAATGTCTAGCCCCATGTCAGATTTCAAAATTTAATATAAAAAAATCTGTTTGCTCTTTTGAGAAATGGATTTCAGTGCAGAAGTCTGCTGGAGTAGCACTGTTAACTGGTGCGTTTTGGAAAAAAAACATGTTTTCCGATGACAGAATCCCTGTATGCATTTTGTGCATGCATTCTCACTAGCAATATTATGGAACTAGGGATGCACCGAATCCACTATTTTGGATTCGGCCGAACCCCTGAATCCTTTGTGAAAGATTCGGCGAATACCGAATCGATTCAGAAACCTAATTTGCATTTGCAAATTAAGGGTGGGAAGGGGAAAACATTTTTACTTCCTTGTTTTGTGACAAAAAGTCACACAATTTCCCTCCCCACCCCTAATTTGCATATGCAAATTAGGGTTCAGATTCGGTTCGGCCGGGCAGAAGGATTCGGCCGAATCCTGCTGAAAAAGACTGAATCCTGTCCGAATCCCGAACCAAATCCAGGATTCGGTGCATCCCTATGTGGAACACCTGATTAATAGCTAATGATGACTTGAGCTTATGCTTGCTTGGACCTGTTGAAATCATTGGCAGTTAAGGAGAGGGTCCCATGAAAAGGCATGTGCTAAATTCTTTGCTGGCTTTCCCTTTCAGAGGAATTTTGTGATGTTTGCTCTTTTTACACACACACACATCTGTGCATATTTTTTTTTAACATTGATATAAATGGTTTAATTGGTTTATTGTAATGCTAACATTTTTATAGTAGTGCTGCCTGGTAAATGTACCTGTTAAGATTAGTACAGGTATAGGATCCATTAACCCGGAAACCCGTTATCCAGAAAGCTCCAAATTACAGGAAGACTATTTCTCTTAGACTCCATTTTATACAAATAATCCAAATTTTCATAAACCATTTCCTTTTTCTCTGTAGTCTTAAAGGAGAAACAAACCCCTTAATAAAAAAAACCCTACCCCACATAGACCCCTCTCTCTCTCCTCACCCCCAGCCTAGCTGCTTCCCTGGGCAAATGCCCCTAACTTTTTACTCAGCCCTCGGTGAAGATTCAGGGATCGGAGTTCACAGCAGCCATCTTCCGGGTCTTCGTGTCTTCTTCCAGGCACATCGGCAATTTCTGTCCATTTTGGCGCATACGCAGTTGTCGCAAACTGGGAAATTGCTACAACTGTGCATGCGCTGCTCCACCTGTCTCATTCTCAGATTACCGAAGACCTGGCTAAAATGATTTTCTAGTAGACCTAAGGTATGAAAATATCCCTTATCTGGAAAACCCCATGTCCCGAGCATTCTGCATAACAGGTCCCATGCCTGTAATACACTCTTATTACAGAGCAGGACCGTATGTTTTAGCCCTGTAATCCCTACACATATTCATAAATAGGTATATGCACAAAAAATTATCCACTGGCCCTGTGATTTAACTGCTGCTTCTCATTAATGAATATATTTCCTTGTGCACCAATTGCTTGAAGCATCAGGCTTCTTTCTTGTCTTTATAATTGTGCTTTTCTGTTGATCTTGTGACTCTTAGAGGTCAGGCTGTTGGGTACAGAGATGTCGGCTAAAGAGCAGGATAGAGATTAAGACAAAGGGTAATGAGAAGGAGGGATTAGCGCACTACAGACGGGCAGCATCCATCTGGCATTCTTGCTAGGCCTCAGTCAGAATGGAATAGCAATGTAATAGTCACAGTAGTCTTGTTTTTAGCTTTCAGTTGCCTTTTCCAGTTATGACAAGATACTTTTTGGAGTTTCCTTCAATAACAAATATGCCTTTGATTGTAGATGGTCATGTAATAAATTGTTTAGTTCTTGTTTATGGTGGAAATTGAAAGGGCTAAATGTATTTTTATTATAATTAGAATCTTTTCATTTACATAATGCTACTAGTTGTACAAAATGCTGTAACCACAAAAAGAGGAGTCTTTACTAACAGGAGTGCTTCGACCATAATAATACTTTCTATTATTATTGTTATGGTACAGATTGCTATACAGGTATGGGACCTGTTATCCAGAATTATTGTTATGGCACAGATTGCTGTACAGGTATGGGACCTGTTATCCAGAATGCTCAGGGCCTGGGGTTTTCTGGATAATGGATATTTCCATAATTTGGATCATCATACCTTAAGTGTAGTAGAAAATGATTTAAACTTTAAATAAACTCAATGGTTTTGCTTCCAATAAGGATTAATTATGTCATAATTTAGATCAAGTACAAGAAACTGTTTTATTATTACAGCGAAGGAAATAATTTTTAAAAATTTGAATAATTTGATTAAAATGGAGTCTACGGGAGATGGATCTTCCTGTTCATTTCTGAGCTGTAGGACAAAAGGGCAAAAAGCTGTGCTTTACTGTCAAACTAGCACTTTATCTGCTTGTTAAATGTTCTTGAGATATTTTTTCTTTAACTTTTGGGAATGTCAGTATTGAAACGTTAAATACATTGAATAATTTCTGTGGTGGTATTATGCATAACACCTGTTGAATAAAAATATATCTTTATGTTTGACTATGAAATCTTTGAATTTAATACTCCCCTCTGTCAATTCATTTTCAAAGAATGACAAGAAAGCTAGCAAAGCCATCTGCAGGTAGAGCTGGACAGACCCAAATCACTCAAGTACAAGGCCTCCAGTAACATCCAGTCATTTGTATGCTGCCCAGGTATGGCTGCCCACATGGCAATCTGCTCAGGAAAGGACCATTTTTCGGAGATGAGAGGAACGAAAGGCTTCAGCTTTGTGTATACTGGAAATGCTTTTATTTTATGTACGGATGGATGGATAATAAAATCATTGGTGCTTTTACTTATATAGAGTGCCGTTTCCTTCTGTAGTTTTAGATGAATAAATACTCTAAGATTAAGGCTTGCCTGTGGGTAACAGGGATGTCTACAGACAAGTATGGACAAATATACAGTGGCACATAGACATTTGTTTAAAGGGGAGAAGCGTAGGTTTATTGTAGGGGTGGTGCTTTATCCCCAAGAGCAAATCAATTACCAGCATGCACCGATATATATATATATATATATATATATATATATATATATATATATATATATATATATATATATATAATTTAGAAAGAGAGAGATACTGTGTCATTGTCGAAGAGATCTGAACTCACAGGACTAGCAATCCAAATCCTTTTCATTACAAACGTTTTGGATATATATATATATATTAGGGATGCACCGAATCCACTTTTTTGGATTCGGCCGAATACCGAACCGAATCCGAACCCTAAATTGCATATGCAAATTAGGGGTGGGAAGGGGAAAACATTTTTTACTTCCTTGTTTTCTGATAAAAAGTCACGCAATTTCCCTCCCTACCCCTAATTTGCATATGCAAATTAGGATTCAGATTCAAAGGTTTCCAGACCAGCACTCCCCTTCCCACAGTAAAGCAAACAATCTTTTATTGTGACATGGTATCTTGTTCAACAAGATACCATGTCACAATAAAAGATTGTTTGTTTTCACCAAAAGGGAGTGCTGGTCTGGAAACCTTTGATGTATGCTAATACTACCGTGCACCCCTCTTTATCCTTATTGCCTTGGAGTGCGGATACTCATCCAAGAATTATATATATATATATATATATATATATATATATATATATATATATATATATATATATATATATACATCTTATGACAAACCCACATACTTCATTTATTTGCACAATTCTAATGGTTTACACATGTATATATCCAATTTGTGGCAATATATTGCTCATTTTAAATGTTTACATATTTATTGTGTATTCTATGTGCCTTTTTGGGATCTGTATTAGCTGGAACCACGTCGCCTCGTCTCACTGTGTATTCGTATACTGCTGAGATGATAATAAAGTTTACTTTGACTTTGACTAACGTCCTGGCAAAGCTCAGTGTAAAAGGTGGCACCCTGTGCTGTACTTAATATTTCCTAATTGCCGTACTACAGGAATTTGGTTACTTTGTACCCATAGGCACAACCCAGAACATCTCCACTGTTCTTATAGCTGCAAATATTAATTCTGGGCTACTTTCTCATCATTCTCTGCAATCAGTCTTCCCCTTATCCTGGTGCGGGCAACTGAGAAGCCACAGCACAAACTAGATGTGGCCCTTATCTCCATTCTGTTGTGAAATTTCTAAAATGAGAAACCTTGTTTAAATAAGTCTTCATATCAGTTGGATAAGTGTGCGTATTCTTTCATTTTTTCATTACATATTGATATACAGACCCAGTGTGTAGCTCTTCACCTCTCTTTTATATTGTTTTTCAGATTTTTTTCCCTGATTGATATTTGCTTTCCTGTCACTGTTTTCTCCCATTTCCTCTGTCTCTTCCCTTCCCAGTGCTGTAGTATTTCTGCTACCAGATCTTTTGCCACTTTCAGCAACAGTCCTACCAATATAAACTTGTTCCTTTACTTGTTCATTTAACTAATTAACAAATTAGAAAACTATGCGAGTATACTAAACCCAGGGCAGGTTGGCGAGAAATGTCTGTGCAGCTTTAAGTGCTCCTGTGCATGCACTGCCCGTCCTCATTCAGTAGACGTTCTCTTTGCTTCACTCCTTCTGCCTCTTACTTACTGTACCTGTCGTGAGCTGTTATTTTTTTCATATTGCCTCATTTATTCACTTCTTCCCACATTTTGTTATTGTTACAGTGTGCTAACAGTAAGAGGTTATTAAGGTTTGAGTTGTTTTCCACAAAATTTCAAGTTTCTTTTGTCAAAAATAAATTTTTTGGGTTAAAAAACCCTAAAATTTTTAAAATGTATTATACCCTGACCCTGGAAATAGCTTGAATCTGAAAATACACCATCTAAAATCTGTCAAGGTCATGTAGTAATCAGTGGCAGGGCTCCCTTGAACCATTTGAAGATGTTAATAGCCTTCATGATGTTCAAGCTTTTTTTGGAGGGTTTTGCCCGTAAACTCGACCAATTCGAGCAATCGGAGTTTTTTCCTGCTGAAAACTTGATTAATTTAAGTTTTTGTTTACCCCGAACTCGCTGATTTGAGTTTTTTCATTTGAGTTTTTCCTTAAAGGAGAACTAAACCCCCCCAATAAGAAAAGTCCCTACCTACTACCCTACATAGTCTCTCCACCCTGCTACCCCCCGCGTAGTTCATTACACCTGAAAGTGCCCCGAATACATTGGTTATGTATTGTTGCAGAGTAAGCGCAGCAGAGCTCATGGGCACCATCTTCCGGATCTTCTTCAGGTCCTCTTTCTTCCCTTCGGCAATTTACAGCACTTTTGGTGCATGCGCAGTTGCTACGAACTGGAAGACTGCTCCAACCGCCGCATGCCCCAATATGGCACTCCCTTACAGGTGAAGACTTAAGATCTACAAGATGGCGCCCATGAGCTCCACTGCGCGTACTCTGCACCGATACATGAGCAATGTATCCGGGACACTTTCAGGGGTAATGAACTATGCGGGAGGGGAACCAAAGTGGGGGAATATCTTGGGTAGGCAGGGGCTTTTCTTATTGGGGGGTTTAGTTATCTTTTAAATTAGAAACCATTCAAAGTTGTGAGTTCGTTTGAGGTATAAAAAAATCAACCTTTGATAAATAACCCACTAAGTGTGCTTTTATTGTCAAGGAGACAATAATCCAGCAATTATTGGATCAATAGTAATACCAAGGGCCAACCTTCCTGCTATCCAACCCCTCTGCTGCCTGTCTTCTACACATTGTAGTCAGCATGAAAGTGTAAGGCTCATTTCATAGCTGTCAGCCTCACGTTTCATGTTATTTACCTTTAAAATGTAAAGCATTCGCGGTGCTATCTTTTTGTTTGTTTTTGGGTTCCTGCACTGTTTCTGATATTTGCTGATAATTAGTTATGTGCTTACTTTATGGTGTCACAAGGTAATCAAGCAGGATTTACATAGACCCTCCTATAGTAAACTGCATATTTAAATGGGAATGTATTTTAGTATGATGTAGATGTTATGTATGATGTTATGAAACGGTTTTGCTTGTACTTTCCACTGCTATCTGGTTGCTTCATTTCCCTAACAGTGATAGACTCCTCATGTGCTACAGGCAATAACTCCCATTTGAACTGCAGTTATGTGCCGTCTGCTGTCAGAAACAAAGCCCATCCATACACAAACAAAACACTATATTGGTTCTATCTGGGAGAGGCATCTGCCTTACATTTCCTGCAGGTCACATGCTACAGTAATGCAGTTTCTTCTCAACTCAATTAGAGCCGGCAACGTGAGCAAAGCCTTGTGACACTCAGGAGGTCCTGAAGAATGTAGCCCAACTCACATCTTAAAGAGACATTTTCTCTCCCAATATTTGTATCTTGGGATAGGAAAAAAAAAACCTTATTTTTTTGCATAGAAGTCAGACTTGCATAGTTTAGTACAGGCAGTCCCCGGGTTACGTACAAGATAGGGTCTGTAGGTTTGTTCTTAAGTTGAATTTGTATGTAAGTTGAAACATATACAGTACATTTACTTCTTAAATGCAACAAGACAGATGTTTGTCTTAAGATAGTATTTATTTTTACCTTTCTTTATTTAACCTATTAAAGTTAATGCTAATTAGGGTTTCCACCTTTGCCGGTGGCTAAGCCCGAACAATGGGAGCAGCGCAGATAGCATTGGGGTTGGAGCAGTGATCTTGGGTGGGCATGATGACATCAGAGGCAGGCACAATGATGTCGTGGAGCTATGATGCTTGGTAAGGGTTATTACATCGCATATATGCAAATGGATGAATTTCTGTCCAGTTTTCACAATGTTTTAAATGGGACAGAAAGTTTTACACAGACAGCCCTCTGACAAACTGAGATGTCCAGTTGAAACCCATTCGGCTGGAAACCTACCTCTATATATTCTGCCTGATGAGTAAGACCAATCCTTAACTACAGGTATGGGACCTATTATGCAGAAATCAGTTATCCAGAAAGCTCTGAAATACAGCAATGCTCATTTAGAAAAACTGAACAGGTGGCAACCCTAATGCTAATAAAAGTCAAGCAATCAATAGCATGTTTGGGACCTGGGGTTTTCCGAATAATAAATATTTCCGTAATTTGGATCTTCATACCTTAAATCTATTAAAAAATTATTTACACATTAAAGGAAAACTATACCCCCCAAACAATGTAGGTCTCTATAAAAAGATATTGCATAAAACAGCTCATATGTAAAACCCTGCTTCATATAAATAAACCATTTTCATAATAATATACTTTTCTAGTAGTATGTGCCATTGGGTAATCATAAATAGAAAATTGCCATTTTAAAAAATAAGGGCCGCCCCCTGAGATCGTATGATTCACTGTACTCACAAACATACCAACAAACCATACATGTTAGGTCACAAGAGACAATTAACAGACAGAGTTGTGTCTTTTGCTTCCTCACTTCTTCCTGTTACAGTTAGAGTTGTAGTATTTCTGGTCAGGTGATCTCTGAGGCAGCACACTGACCATCACAAAATGGTGGCTCAAGGCAAGAGATGTAAAAGGGCAATATTTACTTAAATATATATTCCAGTTTGGTAAGATTCTTTAAAATGCCCCTTAATATGATATGAACTATCTGTTGCTTAAGTGTTCATTTTGGGGTTATAGTTTTCCTTTAAATAAACTCAATAAGCTGGTTTTGCTTTCAATGAAGATTAATTATATCTTAGTAGAGAAAAAGGAAATCATTTCTAAAAAATTTAATTATTTGGATAAAATGGAGTCTATGGCAGACGGCCTTCCCGTAATGTGGAGCTTTCTGGGTAACAAGTTTCTGGATAACGGATCCCATACTTGTATGTATATATAAATATATATAGTCCGCATGCGTCATTTCATGCCAAGGTGCTGTCCCATTTATATAGACAAAGATTGCAGAAATGAACAGACTCTTACAGTGTGACTCTTTTCACTGCATCAAGTCCAGGAGTGTGTTCATTTCTGATATTAATATTGATATATGTGTGTGTGTGTGTATATATATATATATATATATATATATATATATATATATATATATATCTATATATATATATATATATATATATATACACACACCTTCTTGTGAAAAAAGTGTTGTACAATGAATATATCTTTTTAGCTTTTTTACCAGGCATTTTGCATTTTAGCATTTGAATATCCAGAGAAGTTATGATCACTTACTACTTAGCGTGGAGGGGCGGGGGATGCACTGGTGTAAATCTGTTTACTAGACCGATATTAATAGCTCATCATTCCTTTTTTAATATGAATAACAAAGGAGTAGCAATAGACTGACAACAGTGACTCATTCATCAGGAAGGAAGTTTAATATCTTACCTTTATCTCTCTTATCTGAACATTAACCTGATGTTTCTAATGCAACAAAGGGGGCATTTGTCATATGAATTATTAATAAGTCACTCCTTTGCATCTCAAATTTCGGGTTTTAGTGTATTTGATTATAAATATCCATTATTTAGAATCTCGCTGCTTTACTTGTTGCTCTCTGTCTGTGGTTGAACTCGCCACTAATGTAGATGCTGCTAGAGAGTAAGAAGGAGGTATTGGTCCCTGTTTGCATTTGTAGAATGGAGCTCATAGTTTTGCACCTCACTTTGCATACAGCTGCTTCATACAGTGTGTTGTCATTCATAACAGGCGTGTACACCCATGTACTCATTTTATTTTTAGCTTTCACCTGCTGACAGTAAAGACACAAGTGTGTTGTGCATGGGGTCTAAGGGGCACAATTTTGATTAAAACTATTCCAGTAGTGTGAATATGGGTCCGAGTAGATACATAAACAAAACAACTGACCAGGACAAAACCAAGCCATGCAGGGAACTCCACTGCATTTATCAGCCATATAAACGAAGGGGCACACCCCTAAACTGTGGTAGAAGTTAGGGTTTGCTGTAGTGTAACGGTGGCCTTACACAGGCCGATAAAAGCTGCTGACAGGCGGAGTTGGCTGCTTATTGCCCTGTGTATGGGGCCCTCCGATGGACTTCCCTGATTGATATCTGGCCAAGAGTCGGTCAGGGGTAATAATCCTGTCGGATCCAAGACCACATCTGTTCGTTTGATGTGGGGTGCGATCCGACCACTCATATAACTTTCATTATGATCCGATTGTTGGGGCCTAGGGCCCACGATCGTATCAACCCAATATCACCCACCTTGAAGGTGGGCATATAGAGGAGAGATCTCTGTGTATGGCCACTTTAAATCTTTATGATAACCATCAGTAATCATAGAGATTAGCTCAGTTATAGGCAGGCCATTACTATGACAGTGAACAAGAGCAAATAACTTTTCATTAAAGTATTCAAAAAAGTGTATAAAGACTCTAGACAATAGAACTGAATCAATAGAACTATGTATCCAAATACACAGTGGGGAACATTATGAGGGGTTGCTGAAAGTTTATATTCAGAAATGCACTTTGGACAGACCATTGGTCAGTACTTAGAATGTTAATAGAAACAGCGGCGGTGGAACTGATGTGCTGCTCTACTTAAATTTTTCCATTTCCATAAAAACATCTGATTCATCGAAGGTCTGTTGGTCTTCAGATTTGTGCTCATCTAAGGACAGACCATTTGACTGGAATCACAAATGGAATAACAAATGCTTTTAAGCCTGCATTAAAACTTGTTCTATATTATTAATCCAATTGATTAATCCTGCTGTGATGTAAAATCTTAAGATGACAGCTGGGGATCTTTCGGCTGTGAGTTTTGGTGTCCAAGTAACCGTTTTAGTTGATTGTAGATAAAAGCAAGTAGCAGTCAGAAATGAGCCACGTTACTTTAATTCATTAGGCTACTCGATGGCACCAAGGAGTTTTGTGACCACATAAAAAGCAGAAGGTTGCAAGGTTAGTGCTTTTATAAAGGTTACAGAACACTTAGGGGGAATTCTATTAGCCTTATACATTTTAGTGGGGGGTGTATTATAATACGTAGGGGGTTATTTATTGAGGTTCGAGTTGTGTTTTCCATGAAAATTTGGTCAAAACTCAGTTTTTCACATATTGGCTCACACAGCAGTTGCACCTGGAGTTGTTATATGAGCTCTTTTATCCTTTATCCGGAAACCCGTTATCCAGAAAGCTCCGAATGACCGAAAGGTCTTCCATTGACTCCATTTTATCCAAATAATCCAAATCTTTAAAAATGATTTCCTTTTTCTCAGTAATAAAACACTACCTTGTACTTGATCCAAACTAATATATAATTAATCCTTATCGGATGCAGGACCAGCCTCTTGGGATTATTTAATGTTTACCTGATTTTCTAGTAGACTTATGGTATGAAGATTCAAATTATGGAAAGATCCGTTATCCAGAAAGCTCCATTTTATCTTGCATTTGTATCCCTTTACTCTGTAAAGAGCTGCGTGAAATGATGGTGCTACAGTAACTTGTAATAAACCTACATTGTTTTTTTGTATTTTTTTTACATAAGAGATGCAGGAGTTATATAGTAAAATTAAATTAACAGTTGAAGCTAAAATGTAATTCTAGGTACACGTTATGCCTGTACGCTGTAAAAACCAAGACTAGTTTAATATTCTCCTGCTACCGAGTACAGTGTCGATGAGGTGATTCAGAGATTCATTTGTTTGGGTGAAATAGTGTTCGATACCTTACTAGCAATAACAGGCTGATCTAGTTATACTGTAGGTTCTTAAACAGCTTTAAGGGGTATATTTATCAAAGAGTGAAGTTAATAGTGAAGTTCCGCCACTAGAGTGAAATTCCGCCACTCTCCATTCATTTCTATGGGATTTTTATAGGCGTATTTATCAAAGGGTGAACTTTCACTTTCACCCATTGATAAATACGCCATTCAAAATCCCATAGAAATGAATTGAGAGTGGCAGAATTTCACTCTAGTGGCGGAACTTCACTCTTTGATAAATTTACCCCTATGTCTGCCGGGGTCAGTGACTCTTGCACCTAGGGAGCAGTTTTAATGCTGAGTAAGCTGGGCAGCACAATAAAATGAAGGCCGAATACAGTTGTTCTTAGAATATTGATGTCTACTACATATATAACAGTAACAGCACTCAGGGCCATTTGAGTAGTGCATTTTTATGTAACCCGAAATGTTGTACCAAAGTGCCCCAAAGAACGTTTGCCATTTAATCCATTTGGGGGAGCTTTGGGCACTACTTATGAGTTCCCGTTGTGCTATTACCCTAAAGGCATAGTATGTTCCTATTGTTTTTCACTGATTTTTTTTTTTTACTTGATACTGTCTAGCTTTATTATAGTTATTTCTATCCAAATGAAAGATAAAACATCCAGCACTGAAAGCATAATTTTCTTATTAATATTTTAAAATTAACTTTGTATTGAGAGTACTGTCCTATTTGCCTTCTAACCCAAAGGAAAGGGGCTCGGATAGATTTTTGGTACGGCTTCCATCAATTTATTATTCAAATGATGGATGTAATTTCCTTAACTGTACACAGCACACAGTGGTAGCTTTTTGGTTAAGAAGGCTCTACCCCTTAAATTTCAATCTTCTACCTTGGGTGGGACTGAAGCTATGTAGGAGCTGAAACCTATCAGGAGAAAGAATCATCAATGTAAACAAGGAACAAAGCTGGATGTTATGGTTATATGGGTATAATCTTTATTAATTCTAATGCTTTCTTCTCCAGGTCTTCTCCATAGTGGTATTTGGCTGCATTATTAATGAAGGATACATCAATAGTTCAACTGAAGAGGAAGAGCACTGCATCTTCAACCGAAATCCAAGTGCCTGCAGCTATGGGGTGACTGTAGGGGTGCTGGCATTCCTAACCTGCCTGCTATACCTAGCAGTTGATGTCTACTTCCCACAGATCAGCAGTGTCAAGGACCGTAAAAAAACGGTCATATCTGATATTGCTGTGTCTGGTGAGCAGAAACTATCCTTGTCTAAACTTTCCTACCCTTTTCACAGTTGTCCCCTCATATTATTGCTGAACACTCTTACCTTTCACTTTTACATTTTATTTACTATTATCTGCCCACCCCCTTTGTCCACTGCCCTCCGCTCTGCTTTTTGTTTTGTTTTTTGCATTCCTACTCTAACTTTGCTCTGGAAAGCTCCATGCTCTTCTTCTAAGCTTCTTATCCACATAATTAGTTTTTAATTGAAACCATACCCTCACCAATACCCCTCGCCTTCACTCATCTTTCTGTTTATTCTCCCATTCTAGCTCTGTGGGCATTCTTTTGGTTTGTTGGCTTCTGTTTCTTAGCCAATCAGTGGCAGGTTTCCAACCCCAATGACAATCCCATGAATGAAGGTGCAGATGCTGCAAGAGCGGCCATCACATTTTCCTTCTTCTCCATTTTCACTTGGGTAAGTAGTAGAATGGTTTTTTTTTCTGGATTAAATCCCTGTAGAGAGAGATACACTGCAGCCATGTGATAGGACTGCTTAAAGGACCCACTTTTATTGTTGGGCATGCAGTATGTGATTTAGGTGATTCTCATCACATAATGATTACTCTTTTCAAGGCAACTGCATATCCTGCATCCTCCAGCCTGACTGCTGTGGTTAATTAGAATTCTTGATGTAAGAAATGGATCTCACTTTCTTATAACTTTATCCCTTCCGCAGGCCTTCATAGCAGTGCTGAGGCACCAGCATCTGAAAGAAATGGTCTTCCAGGAGGAGTACAACAGACTTTTCCCCCCTAACCCTCAGCCCATCCCTTAACTGATGATTAACAAATGAAGGGGTGCACTGTACTTTAATGCTTCAGCCTTTGTGTGCCAATTATTTTTTTTATTACAGCGTTTCAGGGGTTCTGTTATAGTTAATTTATTGTGTAATGGGTTAGTTTGGTTATGCTGTTGCCAAAGCCTTAATTGTACTCCTACAGATGTGCCATGGTTTACATCCTGCAGCAACACACTGGCAGGGCCTGTACATATCAGTTTTTTTGCATTTTTGGCAAAGCCTTAGGAGAGTCAGTCTACAATGACTGTATTAGTGCCAAGCATACAATGCCTTGCTTCCCACCACGTCTGTATTTCAAATAGGTTTTGCATGCACATATTGCCACATACCAGTTTCACATTTCACCTTCAGTGTTCCAAAGAGAGTTATATTATCTCATCAGGGCTGTAGCACAAGAGGAATTTGTCTGCTGCTGCCCTAAGAGAACCTAAATACTCCAGAATGTAAAAAAAAACCTGTCTGATGCACATAGACATGTGCATACAATACAGTCATTGTTATGAGTTGTACCTAGAGTTATAACAGGCAAAGAGGGTCCAATATGCAATAATGCAGTTTAACAAATCAGATCAGATAGTTAAAGGGTAACTATCGGAAAATGAAAATTCAATATTAGCTTCAGCATACTGACATAAGAAGTTTTCTAAATATAATCAATGAAAAATTCTGAACCATTCCTGAAATAATCCAGTTTATTGGATTACAGTTTACTGTCCCTCTCTCAGCATCTGTTTCTCTTCATGCAGGAGTTGGGTGTCAGATATTTAATGACAGTTAGATCCAATATATCTAATAGGGGTCTCATTCTGCCTAGAAGATATATTAGAGCTCACTCTATTAAAATCACCAGACATTATGTCTCTCTACGTGCGGGATTTGTGCAAAAGACCGTTATTTTGTTAGATTTTGTTTGTACTGGAATCAGTTATTTGAGTGAGCTCTAATTCATCTGCTAGGGAAGGAAGCCCCCCTATAAGATATATTGGATCTAACTCTCAATTATTATCCAACACCAAAGAAGAGAGAATGAAGAGAAACCGATGCTGAGAGAGGGATAGTGAATATAAACGTGATTATTTCAGAAATGGTTCAGAATTTTTCATTGAAAGTTTCCTATTTCAGTATGAGGAAGCTTATATTAAAGGGATACTGTCATGGGAAAAAACAATTTTTTCAAAATGAATCAGTTAATAGTGCTGCTTTAGCAGAATTCTGCACTGAAATCCATTTCTCAAAAGAGCAAACAGATTTTTTTAAATTCGATTTTGAAATCTGGCATGGGGCTAGACATATTGTCAATTTCCCAGCTGCCCCAAGTCATGTGACTTGTGCTCTGGTAAACTTCAATCACTCTTTACTGCCGTACTGCAAGTTGGAGTGAAATCACCCCCTCCCTTCCCCCCCAGCAGCCAAACAAAAGAACAATGGGAAGGTAACCAGATAACAGCTCCCTAACACAAGATAACAGCTCCCTGGTAGATCTAAGAACAACACTCAATAGTAAAAACCCATGTCTCACTGAGACACATTCAGTTACATTGAGAAGGAAAAACAGCAGCCTGCCAGAAAGCATTTCTGTCCTTTCTGCAGGCACAAGTCACATGACCAGGGGCAGCTGGGAAATTGACAAAATGTCTAGCCTCATGTCAGATTTCAAAATTGAATATAAAAAAATCTGTTTGCTATTTTAAAAAATGGATTTCAGTGCAGAATTCTGCTGGAGTAGCACTATTAACTGATGCGTTTGGAAAAAAACATGTTTTCCCATGACAGGATCCCTTTAAAGTTTCATTTTCGCATGAGTTCCCCCTTAAGATTCTCCCATACAACTAGCTGTCTCTGTGCCTTGTTTTGTTTGCGCACAGTCATGTCTGTTAACATCACTTACACTGTTTTAGTCTGACTGGACCTGCAGTCCTGCACACGTCTCTGTGGGAAAGAAATGGAATTATCACCGCTGTTTACAATGTAATGTTTATTATTTATGTGCATCTCAGCTGTGCAATAATTCACTTGTCTCAGGAACTTGTTGTTAAAGGCCAAGGGAGCACAAATAAACAAAAGAGGTGCACTCACTGTTATTAAAAATATGTGAAATATTCTGATTTAACAAATACTAACCATGGTAATGGGTGTCTGTCTCTGTCTCCTCCTTCTCCTCACCCCTATATCACCCCTGTCTCTCATGCTTCTCTTGCTCACTGCACATCCTCACCCACTTACCCTCTCCTATCCATTGCACAAAGGCGGGACAAGCTGTGCTAGCCTATCAACAATACCGCCTGGGCTCCGACTCTGCGCTGTTTTCTCAGGACTACATGGACCCAAGCCAAGACCAAGGGCCTCCTTATCCCCCTTACGCCAGCAATGAAGACTTAGATCCCTCTGCAGGCTATCAGCAGCCCCCCACAGAAGCCTATGATGCTGGCTCGCATGGTTACCAGACCCAGGATTACTGAAGGCCCATATAATAAATGTCCCTGGCTGAGAGGTTGACAACTATTTGTGGTTTTTATTTCCTTTAAAGGCACTGGCCTCTTCGATAGCAAAAAGGGTTACAAAATATTCTTATTTTTTACCATAGGGTGAGGGAGAGAGTATTTTATTTTTGGTTAGTTTAAAACTTGATTTTTCTTGCCTGTTATCATTTTGATTGTTATTTTTGGAATTATTTGCAGTTATGCCAATCCAATTCCATGTTGTTTCTAGTCCTTTTTTTTTGTTTTCATAACCGTCCTTTTTTGTGTCTCTTGTTTCATTAAAATGATAGATAGGACTTTTGCCCGTTTCATTTCTTAGTATTCTATAGTCTCACTGGACAAATTTCTATATTGTAGATGATTACAACTTATTCCACTTACAATTTTGAATTCAAATATAGATTCTACTAGAGAGTGTAGTGTATTTATAGAGGATTAGCAACAGAAGTACTGAAAGAAAATAGCTTATTCATTAGTCTCCCAGACCTGATGAGATTTTCCTATGTTTAAGCTACAGAGAATGCAACGCAAATGCAAGCATATAAATAGGAAATAGTATCATTCAAAGTCCTTTAGAACCCCATTAGTTGAAGAACACAGTTGATATTTAATTCAATGCAGACAGAAGCCATTCCAATGGGAGTTGCAAAGGTAGGAGCCAAATGTTTAAAAATCTGTATATCTTTATTATATATATTTTATATAAGATAGTTTGTTTTAATATTTTCAGACTATAATATAACTTCCATACATAACTTGCTAACATCCAAATAGGGAAAATAGTCCTCCTTATTCAGTTGTAGAGTTCTGTGAGGCTCAGTAGTTGCAACACGTTGCAGCATTGGTCTAAATGACCAGGAATCATAAGAGATTTTGAGCCTTGGATTGGACAATCTAACATGCTTATAAAGCCTTTAACATATATATATAACGTATATCAGTCATTTTCATATAAAAGCAATTTTCTATAAAGGCTTGCAGTTGGTCTATGACTTGCCAACACGTTGGGGTTCTAGGAGCGTCTAGTTCAGTCATTCTTTGGTTTCCACATTTTTTTTGTTGCAATATTTTTTGATACAGTAAACATAAATACGTAAAGGGGTTTATGGCAAGGAAAAAAAAATTGTATATTGTAAAAATCGCTGCTTTTGACTGCTGCATTTATAATCATTGATGTTACTTTGCCCTTTTGGCTCTACCTTGAAACTGATGTTTTAATTTTGCTTTAGCAAAAATGTTGTCAAAAGTTCTGATGGCAAACATTATCAGATTAATGGATACATACCGTGTACTAGTAAGATATATGAACAGCCCGTTTTTCATTCACAAGACACTGTTCTCATCCTGAATACACAGAATTTGACCGCAAATAAGAGCCATATTTGATTAGCTATATAGCACTTAATGGTAAGCATCATAAATAATACGAAGTATTGAGCGGGTGATAGGAATGTGTACGGGTAATATCCACTACCTGCATTGTGTTATGTTCTTTAGTCAATAGCAGCAGGTTGTGTGTTGCGCACAAATACTTTCTGATCTTTACATGACACTACATCAGCCATAAGACCTGTTGGTTCTCCGACAGTTGTAGCGAGGATGCGGGGAGTTCCAGAGGCACTACATAGATAGTTTGCCTTGATAGTCACGTATCCGCAGCTTTTGGGGACAGGATTCGGATTATGCAAAAGCGAGAGCCTTTTGTAATGCTTCCACATATATCTACATGTCTCGCTTGACACTATAATTTCATAAAATAAATAAATGGTGCATGTGCTATAAAGTTCTGTTTAACGTTCAAGACATAGTCAAGCCACAATGTATTGCATACAAATTAGCAAAGAGCCCTTTTCAGGGACACTTTATGCGACCCTACTGATAATATACCAGTATTAAAAATATTTATCATTTCTTTTTTCCTTTGGTTTTGTTCACTTTGAGTCAGAAACCTGTACAAGATGGACGGAAAAATAAGTCCTATTGAAAATAAAATATATATTATGTATTAGGAGACTATCCCTTCTAATTACTTTTAACATAAATGATAAGGGCTTAACATAATCAGTATATTGGCCACAATTATTATCTCACCCAAAGCTATTTTTCATAGACACCAATGCAACAGTACCATCTTGTGGCCATAGATAGACGGCGCTATGGATACAGTTTCAGAATATATCCAATGTATACATGCGTCAGCAATTAGTATAAATAGAGTCAAATAAGACCACTCTTTTTATTTTCAAGGATTGCTGTATGGTTAGGGTATTCTCCTTTGCTTTGTGTTCATTTGTTATTCTGTTAAACTTGAAAAGGTTTATGGAGATAGGTAGGTGAAATCCAGAAAGGACAGTTTTTTTTATAGAATATAATATAAAGAGAGATCATTGGCTTTTCTGGCATTCCCAAAATACAACTGTACTGATAAAATGCGGGATGCGACAGCTATGACTTTTAGAGGGTTATTTATCAAAATCTGAATTTATCTCATTGTTTTATGAAATATAATCCAACCAAATCCGCACAGGGTTTTTTTCCCCTTATTTATCAATACATTTTCCTTAAAAATTCCAATTCGGGAAAAATTTGAAAAAATCTTGAAAATTGTCCAAAAATTGTATCGCACACATTTTTCAGATTTTAAGCCTGAAAAAATCTTGATTTTTCAGATTTTTGCCCAAAATCCACAAAATCTTCGGATTATTGAACGAAACCCAGCACAGAGACTTCTCCCTTTGATTTATATACAACCTTGGCAGGTCTGAGATGCCGGATTTTTGGATTCAGACTTTTTCAATCCTTGGGGTATAATAAATGCCGAAAAATTAGTTTTTTTTTTGTTTTTTTTTTTTTATAGTTTTGAGTTTTTGGCATTCGGACCCAACCCCCTAAGTGTAGTATTTCACTTGCCATATAACTATTTAAAATATGTAAGAATATTTTTAATTTCAGGGTTTATTTAAGAGAGGGGGATAACAACGAAGCTGTATATTTTGCACCTTCTGTATATACCAGCTTTAAATCCTGACATAAGTCATCGGAAGCTTTTTTTGTAATGTCTTTAGAGGATGAATGAATAAATAAAATAACAGTAGTAGGCACAAGGGTCGGCCTCCAAGCTCCACCTTCCCGTATTCTTAGAATTGTTTGACTCAGTGACATTATTCTTGGTGCTCAAAAAACAATGTTCTTAAGACACATACTTGTTTAGCTTTACAACCATTAAATTTATATGATTGGTTTTGAAAAAATTTAAAGTTTGGGGTCATTCGTGCAATTTCCTCGTCTTAAGTAATATTATAAATGTCATTGTAATATGTATTTAAGATGAAAAAGTCATTCTTTTATATATTTAATCATCCACTTCACTGCTAGTATTTTGCAAGCAATAGCGTTAATATTATTTTGAAAGCGCACTGGCTAGAAAAGAGATATTGAAACAAAAAAAGCTAATACATAACTGTTGTATTTAAAACTAAACCCAAAAATGTTGTTTTTTTGATGGACTGCATGAGTCGCCATCTTGGGCTGGAGTCAGCAGCTAATAGGCCCATGTATCGTTATTATTATTAACATGTATTTATAGTGTATAGTGGCCTGGAAGGATATCTACTGAGTAAGGCAAGAACTGCATCAGGCCGTGGGTCTACCTAGGCCCCTGTAATGACCTGGTACCATTTCACCAAACAATTGGTTTATTATTATTAGGTGCAGCACCTGTATTCCAGTTTGGTAAGATTCTTTAAATTGTCACTTAATATGATAAAAACTGTCTGTTGCTTAAATATTCATTTTGGGAGTATAGTTTTCCTTTGAGATTTAATTCATCTTAACATTCAGAATTAATTCATCTCAAATTAATCTGATTCATAAATTGTCTTATTTGTTTGTTATATGTTTGTGAGTATATTTACTAGTACATTTCCACTCCTTTATGTTGTTTGTCACTGTCACAATTCACTTATGAATAATGAGGCATTAGTTCTCAGTGCTCCGCTGAGTGTGAGGTTAAGAAAGCACAACAATAATAATAAGATAATAACAACTGATTATTAAGCACCCCCTACAGTTTGGTGCATGTTTATATCAATGGTAGTTCCCTTTTGAGGCATGAAGAAAGAAAACCTAATTATAAACAGGATTGACTGATCACTGGGTTGACCAAATTGACAAAAAAGACAATATTAAATTTGTCATTTAACAGTTGTCTACAATATCTTATATTGTTTCTTTCTACAATAGACTGTGATGTGTTATACAAGCACTGAATCTCAGTTATGGAAGGGGTTAATGGCTCCCTTTTTATTAATTTCCTGTGAAACAATTTGGGAGATAAAATATGTTTTGTAGAGTTCTTCCAGCTTAGGGTCAATAACACCTTTTTTTTTGCAGTTGGTTGTTGTGCCATTTTTTGTTTAAATAAATCACTACCTGGTGTTTGTTATTTTTATAAAAAAAATCTCACACTTTTAAAACTGATGCAGATTTAGGGCATATTTAATTTCTTGGTGTTGTGGTCCGTAGCAGCAAGGAGTAAGTGATTGGGTAAGTGATGTGTTACGGAACGTATAGAAAGAGGGACCTGCCACTTTATAGGAGAGGTTTGATTCAAGAGTTATTCAGTTTCACATTTGAGTGTTTTAGTTGCAATAAAAGTCGATCTTTGGCAGGGGAGTAACTACAGAGGAAACAGAACCTGCGGGTGCAGGGGGCCCAGGAGATATAGGGGACCCCAATAAGGCCCTAATTAATGAGCAATTTCAAAATGTATTGGTAAAACAGGACAACCTCGGTATGTTGGGGGCCCTAAAAGTAATTTGCTGTGTAACATCTAGTTATGCCACTGATCTTTAGCCCTGTTGGAAAGGTTGTGAGGAACTATTGTGAAAATGAAAATGTAATATTGGCTTCATCATACTGAAATAAGAAACTTTCTAAATACAATCAATTAAAAATTCTGTGCTGTTTCTGAAATAATCAAGTGTATCTTCACTATTCCTCTCTCAGCATCTGTTTCTCTTCATTCTGTTTTCATGCAGGAGGTGGGTGTCAGATATTCATTGACAGTTGGATCTAATATATCTTTTAGGGGGGACTTATTTTGCCTAGAAGATGTATCAGAGCTCACTCTATTAAAATCACCAGACATCATATCTCTCTACATGCAGAATTTGTGCAAAAGGCAGTTATTTTGTTAGATTTTTATTTGAGTGAGCTCTAATTCATCTGCTAGGAAAGGAAGCCCCCCTCCATAAGATATATTGGGGCAAATTTACTAACCTACAAAAATTTGCCAGTGATGGCGTCGCTCACATCGCAACACTTTGCCAGGTGTAGATTTACCAGGACAACGCTGAACGCTGGCGAAGTTGCGCTAGCATTACTGCACCAAGTGAAGTTGCGCTATTGTTGCCTAATTTGCATACGGCGGGAAGTTAAAGTTGAATGGACGTATATGTTGCAGCAAATACATTACATTACACAAGCCCAGGGAAACCTTAATAAAAGAAAATAAAGTTGTTATATTGCTCTACACATGAGCCCAGTGTATAGTTGATGTGCCATATATTAGGAAATGTAGGGGGGAAGCAAGGTACCCCAAAAAAAATTACACTCTTTTTTAGCCTATTACCCTGATAAAGAAAAAGACGCTTGCGTTTTTTGGGACTTCGAAAAATTTTCAGCTATTTTTTGAATAACTCCTATCTACTCTATTGCACTTCGCCTGGTCTCAGGTAGTGAAGGCAAGTCTGGCACAAGAGGTAACGTTCAGTAAAATCCGCATCTTAGTGAATTTGCGTAGTTACGTCCCTTCGCCAGAGCGCAAATTCGCCAGGTGTTAGGGAGCGTAGTACTGCTAGAGTCTGTCTCGTTTACTAGTGAAGTTACGCTAGTGAAGTTACGAAATGACGTGACGCTGGCAAATTTTCGCCTGCGTTAGTAACTTCGTCCTTTAGTAAATTTGCCCCATTGGATCTGTCAATGAATATCTGACACCCAACTGCTGCATGAAGAGAGAATGAAGAGAAACCAATGCTGAAAGAGGAATAAATTTGATTATTTCAGAAACAGTACAGAATATTTAAATGATTGTATTTAGAAAGCTTCTCATTTCAGTATGATGATGCTTATATTAAATTTTCATTTTTGCGATAGTTTCTCTTTAAAGGACAAGAAAAGTCAGGGGAATCTGATTGCTATAGTGGGACCCCAGGCTGAATCGGTAAAACAAAAAATAAATAAACAGCCCAGTGTAGTTTCCATCTTATCCAGGGATGATCCAGGTTTCCCAGGGATGCCTTGAATCAGCACATGTACAATATAGTAATGTCGCAAACATAACTGTGCTGTGCATTTGTTTGTACCAGACGTGCACAGGAGATCCTGGCAAAATACTACACAGGATATATGTGCTGGTGGAAGGTATAACTGAGAAGGGAAGAAAGATAGCGGAGCAGTGTAAATAGAGCTTATTTGTCAATTGCTGTTTTACTCTAACAACAAGATGGAGAATTGAACTCCAAACTGCAGACACTGGAGAGGGCAAGAACGAAAAGGCAAATCATTATAAAAGATATTTGTAGCCACTACCGTCTATAGATGACAATGGGTGCTTTTAGCCTCTACATTTGCTATGTGGTGCCTCAACTGCCTTATCTCGTCCGTCCCCCCAGAAGAAACCCATTAGAACCAACACTTGACTCATGACTTTTTTACCTGTAGACAAACTGTAATAAATGTATAATTCCTTTAGCTGCCAGGATGAGCACACCAACACAGACTAGCAGCACTGGCCTTTTAGTGATTGTAGGCAAAAGAGTATGTGGCATTAAGAAATGAACACTTCTATTCCACGACTCCACCAAATGCTAACCACCGAATAGTCATCTGTTCAAATTCAAAGTATCCTAAATGTCACTGCCTAAAACTACATTTATATACAGTACATACTTAAATATAATATATATGTCTAATATTTATGTGCACCTGATATATAAATATATTCTGCGTTTACTAATGTAATATGTGAGATCGGTTACTCTAATGGTGTGTTATTCTCAATAAAGATGTTAAAAGTGAATCTAATGTGTTATCATGTTGTATGCTTCGGTTTGTACGTCTGAGGTTCGCTTTCGTAGCCATGACATATACACTTCCTTGCAAAAGTATTCACCCCCTTTGGCATTTTACCTGTTTTGTTACATTCCAACCTGTAATCTAAAAGTTTCTTAATCTTATTTTATATGATGGAGCTGCACAAAATAGTCACAGTTGGTGAAGTGAAAAAAAAATATATATATATATAGAAGAATTAAAAAGAATAAAAAATTGAAAATTGGAATGTGCAGATGTATTCACCCCCTTTGCCATGAAGCCCCAAAAAAATCCTAGCGCAACCAATTACCTTCAAAAGTCACATAATTAATGAAATGAAGTCCACCTGTGTGCAATTAAGTGTCACATGATCTGACAGTATAAACACACCTGACGTGGTACTACAACAAACCTGCCAAGAGAGGGCCACCCACCAAAACTCACAGACCGGGCAAGGAGGGCATTAGTCCGAGAGGCAGCACAGTGACCAAAGGTAACCCTGAAGGAGTTGCAGAGTTCCACAGCAGAGACTGGAGTATCTGTCCATAGGATCACAATAAGCCGTACACTTCATAGAGCTGGGCTTTATGGAAGAGTGGCCAGAAAAAAGTCTTTACTTAAAGTTAAAAATAAGAAGGTACGTTTTGAGTTTGACAAAAGGCATGTGGGCGTCTCCCCAAATATATGGAGGAAGGTGCTCTGGTCAGATGAGACTAAAATTTTACTTTTCAGCCACCAAGGAAAATGCTTTGTCTGGCGCAAACCCAACACATCCCATCACCCCAAGAACACCATCGCCACAGTAAAACATGTTGGTGGCAGCATCGTGCTGTGCGGATGTTTTTCAGCAGCAGGGACTGGGAAACTGGTCAGAGTCGAGGGAAAGATGGTGCTAAATACAGGGATATTCTAGAGCTAAACCTGTGTCAGTCTGCCTGTGATTTGAGACTGGGACGGAGGTTCACCTTCCAGCAGGATAATCAGCCAAAGCATACTGCTAAACTGCAACACTCCAGTGGTTTAAGGGGAAACATTTAAATGTGTTGGAATGGCCTAGTCAATGTCCAAACCTCAATACAACTGAGAATCTGTGGTCAGACTTGACGATTGCTGATCGCAAGCGAAAACCATCCAACATGAAGGAGCTGGAGCAGTTTTGCCTTGAGGAATGAGCAAAAATGCCAGTGGCAAGATGTAACAAGCTCATAGAGACTTATCCAAAGTGACTTGCAGCTGTAATTGCCACAAAGGTGGCTCTACCAAGTACTGACTTTAGGGGGAGTGAACAGTTCTGCACGCTGAAGATTTCTGTTATTTTGTCCTGTTTGTTGTTTGCTTCACAATAAAAAAAAACATCTTCAAAGTTGTAGGCATGTTCTGTAAATTAAATGTTACAAACTCACAAGCAATCCATTTTAATTCCAGGTTGTGAGGCAAAAAAGAAGTGAAATCAAAACACTGTTAGTCCATAAACACTCACTTCAAAGCAAACTAGTTCAGTGTGGCGCCTATATAGTATAATTGGCAAAACTGCCTTATATAAAACGTAACTTTTAATAAAATTAGGCTAAAAAGAGGAGCGCCCACAAAAGACAAACCCACTGCTAGTAGCCCATAAGGCCGCAGTGCAGGAACAATGTCCTTAAAAAACATTCATTTAAAAACCAGCAAATGGTGGAAACGGTGGTATCTTAATCAGCCAACAAAAATACTTCGCCGGTAGTAGTATAAACCATTGGTTACAGTGCAAACACTACCCGCTCCCATTTGTGCCCCAAGTTAGTCAGCATGAACCTGCCTGTCTACGTAGGGACAAAGTGGGAGCTAAGCTGCCACCGTCCACCTATGCCGCCCAACACGTTTCGCTGACTACTTCAGCTTCCTCAGGGGCCCCTGCTTTGAAGTGAGTGTTTATGGACTAACAGTGTTTTGATTTCACTTCTTCTTTTTCTTCTCTTGTGATTAGTAGTTTAATCTACACAAACTTGCAGTGTGATTGCCTTAGTAATACTGTGTTCACAGCTCCTCATTTCATTTCCTGTGTTAGGCAAAAAAACATGAAAAATGCCAAAGGGGGTGAAGACTTTTGAAAGGCACTGTAATTGCTTATACAAACAGAGGTCATAGTAACATTAGCTGAGGGGAAAACATCTTGGTAACAATGTCTGTACCACCATAAGAACATCATACTAAAGCTGGGTATCCACAGGCCCGGCCTAATGAATTGCACACATTGACTTAAAGGGGTCATATGATGTTGACAGTGTAATTCTAAAACCATTTGCAATTGGTTTTCATTTTTTATTATTTGTGCTTTTCGAGTTATTAAGCTTTTTATTCAGCAGCTCTCCAGTTTGCAATGTGGTTGATAGGGTCCAGATTACCCTAGCAACCATGCATTGATTTAAAAAAGAGACTGGAATATGAATAGGAGAGGGGTTGAATAGGAAGATAAGTAATAAAAAGTAGTCATAACAATAAATGTATAGCCTTACACAGGATTTGTTTTTAGATGGGGTGACCCCCCCCATTTGAAAGCTGGAAAGATTCAGAAGAAGGCAGCAAATAATTAAAAAAACACTAAAAGAGAAAAAATTAAGGCCAATAAAAAAGTTGCTTAGAATTAGCCATTCTATTACATACTAAAAGGTGAAGCACCCCTTTAAGGAAACCTTAGTAGTTGAAGCAAGAGGCACATCTGACTCTCCCATCTATGAGTCTCCCATAGACTCTATTTTATCCAAATAATCCAAATTTTAAAAAAATTATTTACTTTTTTCTCTCTGTAATAATAAAGATGTACCTTGTACTTGACCCACACTAAGATATAATTAATCCTTATTGGAAACAAAACCAGTTTGTTGGGTTTATTTAATGTTTATATGATTTTCTAGTAGACAATTGAAGATCCAAATTATGGAAACATCCATTATCCGGAATGCCCCAGGTCCCGAGCATTCTAGATAACAGGTCCCATACCTGTATTAAGTTGTGCAGCAAATCCATGTTTTTTGGATTAGGCTAAATACCAAATGCATACAGGATACATTGGAATATCAAATGCAAAAATGTGTGTCCCGTTCAATTCTCTCTGCTGACTCAGAACAAACCCAGCTGATTCACTGATGGGCAGATTCCCTAAAGGGCCAAGTGACTTAAGCTAGCGAAAAATCGCCAGTGTGATGTCATTTCGGAACTTCACCAATTCCCTAAAGGGCGCAGGTGTCACTTCGCTAGCAAAGGAAATAGACGCTAGCGTTGCTTCTCACTCTAACGGCAGGCGAATTTTCACTCTGGCGAATGGACAAAACTCCGCAAATTCACTAAGATGCGGATTATACTAAACGTTACTGCTTGCGCCAGACTTGCTTTCGCCAGGTCAGACCAGGCAAAGTGCAATGGAGTAGATAGGAGTTCCTCAATTGTTTGTCCCAAAAAACACTGGGGTCTCTTCCTATTTTCTGAGTGATAGCCTGCAAAAGTCCATGTGTAAGGAATTGCAGGAACTGGCCCCCGTACAGCATGTCCAGCTTCTATCAGACATTAGCATGGGGGGAGAAAAGCTGTTCTGGCTCTACTTACAGTTTTTCAAACCCTCCACTAAACTTTTTATATTTAGGGTTGCCACCTTTTTTGAATGTTTTTACCGGCTGCTGGGGGGGCAGGGACACAAGGGGGCGGTAATGATGTCAGAAGGGGCGGGCCACGCCACGGACGCTTGAAGAATTAAAGAAAAGGTAAGTTCCAGGGGATTGGGGGCAGGCCGAGGGCTCCTTTTAATTGTATTACAAATTTACCGGCAGCTACATTGCCGGTAAATTTGTAATACCAGCCCCGGCAGGTATTTTACCGGCTAGGCCGGTAAAATACCGGCCGGGTGGCAACCCTAATTCTATGCTCTTCTGAGCAGTGCTATATAGTATTGCTTGTCTGTTTTTCCTTATAAGCATTTTATAAACAGATCTCTTTGCTTTACTTTCCTAAAGTGAGTCAAGCTCTCCTGTGCCGGTCACCCCAACTAAATTAGAGATGTAGTTAGAAGAGGTATATATTTCACTAGAGCTCATGATTATCATACAGTTACATATTCTAAAATTTTTGGTTTGTTTTAATTATGTTCCTTTTGCAGACAATTCTGTTCTGCTGTTGGAATCTTTGCCCTTTCATGATCACCCCCCTAAGGAGCCCCATTTAGTAGCCCACTTGTCACCTGGGTCCCCACAAATAAATTGGAGCCTCAATGAACAAATAATGTCCCTTGCTCACACAATCATTTCCCTGATAAGCTGTGACCACACCCTAATTATGCCAAGAACCACCCTGATTCACCCAAGCCCCACCCACTCTCTACAAGCCCCACCCATAAAGCATGCCTTTCCATCTTGGGCCACACCTCTGTCATGCCCCCCCCACTACAGAACCTTGTGTACCCCCACTGATGGCAGCCATGTAAGTTTAGAGCTAGCATGGGGAAGGGATAGGTGCCAGGGGTAAAATGCGAGAGTTTGCATTTCGTTGCCAAAATCTGCCATGTGCCTGCACCCAGGCCAACAAAATGGTTCCAGGTACAGGCAAGGTAAGGGCAGATTGACCAATTCTAAGCAACATTTCAGTTAGTTTTAATTATTTATTTTTGATAAATAAAATTTTCTTCTTACTCTTTTCAGCTTCCAAATGGGCGTCACTGACCCCATCTAAAAAACAAACGCTCTGTAAGCTACAAATGTATTGTTATTGCTAATTTTTTTACTCATCTTTCTATTCAGGCCTCTCCTATTCATATTCCAGTCTCTTATTCCAATCAATGCATGGTTGCTAGGGGAATTTGGGCCCTAGCAACCAGATTGCTTAAAATGCAAATTGAAGAGCTGCTGAATAAAAAAAAAACACAAATAAAAAAACCAATTGAAAATTGTCTCAGAATATCCCTCTGCATCATACTAAAAGTTATCTCAAAGGTGAACAACCCCTTTAAGGGGTTTATACTTTGAATTTGTTATCATAAATGAGGCTTAAAATCTATATAGGAATTTATATTATATATTAATTACTGAAGTGCACTTGACCAGTTCTATTGATGTTGGAAATAAAGTTTCTGGGGGGGGGGGGGGGGCACCATATATAGTAAACTTGTCAAAAGTACAATACTGCCCCAGGAGGCACAGGGGACACTTGGGAGGTGGATCAAACCTGTTGGTGGCCTAGTCTGGTGCTACTTATGACAGATGTGCACTGGACTGGGCCACAAGAGATTTGCCTTACTGTGGGGTGAACAACATATTACTCTCCTCTCAGTGTTTTAACCCTTAGTTCTCCTTTAAACTTCAAAATGTTATGGGAGTGATCAGGGCCGCCATTAGAAATCACGGGGCCCCATACAACATTTTCAGGGCCCCGGACCCGCCCACATTGGCTCCAGGCCCCCTCGTAAATTTTTTTTAAAAAAAACATTAAGGGCTCCCCTTACAAGTTAAAAAAATTGGGGCCCCAGAGAATATTTTTTAAAAAATCATTGGCACCAGGGCCCCCCTTACAAGTTAAAAATAATTGGAGGCTCCAGAGAATATTTTTTTAAAGAATATTGGTGGCAGGGGCCTATATTACAATAATACATTGGTGGCCAGGGGATTTAAAAAAGAAAAAAAACACACATTGGTGTTCAGTAGAATTGAACTTGTGGCTTCAGGACTTCTCCTCCTATCGTGACTATCGGGTATTTTCGCCGATTCAGGACTTCAATTTCGGTTGTTTTCGTGACTTCAGGTCTTTCCGGCGCTTTAGGCACGGCTTCAGCGCTGTCGAGGGGGGCCTGGCTATTCTGAAAAGTGCAGCACAGCCAGGCCTCCTTCAGGCCAGGGCCCAGTACAGTAGTACCCCCTGATGGCGGCCCTAGAAGTGATGTTGAAGTAGTATGCAGGTATAGAAATCTAGGCTTTTCACAATTGTCACTGGAGTCAAGGGCATTGTTTTCCTGGAGTTTGTATATATACTTACCAGAGTAATCAATATGGCAGCTTATATGAGAACAAACACAGATGTACAGAAACAAGTGAGAGAGCAGATACTATATAGAGATTGTCTTTCTCTGCTGAAATGCATGCACGATTGAATATATTCCCCAATTTGACCACAAGGTGTCACTACTATACAGGGAGGTTATCATGTGCCTTAAACTCATACTGTACGTTGCTTTCCACACAAACTACTCTCAGATCTGTCGCCTGGTGGTGAATGCCCTTTAAGTGCTTATCTGTTTAAATCATTTACGTAATATTAATGATACTTGGTAAAAGAAAACATTAGTGGGGGGAGTGGCCTGGAGCTACATGTGAACGGACATCTCTAAGAAGAGCTCCTGCACTTTGTCCGAATAATCCTGATATTCTCCTGACCCGTACCCCATAAATTACTTATGGGCCAAAATAGAGCCTCTAAGTCTGCAACACAGCTAGAAAAGTATGCACATGAGACCCATATGACTCAAAATGGTGCCGATAGCCAGTGTCGGACTGGCCCACCGGGATACCAGGAAAACTCCCGGTGGCCCAGGTGTTAATGGGCCCTTTTGCTTCTAAACATTTGGCCTATTTCATGGTCATTAATTCGTCAACATGAGCATTTCATAGCGAACTTTCACTAGTGTTCATTGCTGCCTAGTGAAACTTTGTTAGTACACTTATGCTGAGGTCAATTTCAATAGGACAGGTACATATAGCTCATTTGAAAAACAAAATCAGTATTCGGCAGAACACACTTTAAAAAAAAAACAACACATCATTGTTTGCCCTGAAAGTGCTTTTTTTGCTCTGACTGAGATGATTTTACTGCATTTTAACCTCAACTACATTGTATATGTAATAGAGGAAGACAGGGGCGCGATTAGAAATCACAGGGCCCCATACAACAAAATTTTGTTGCCCAAGCCCCACCCCTGATCCCGCCCACTCCACATCACAATTAAAAGACCACACAGACATCAGCGCTAAAAAAGTAATCCCCCACACATATTGATGGTCAGGGCCCCCTTATAAGGTTAAAATAAAAAACATTGGCGCCTGGGCCCCCCAAAAAAGTTTTTTCTTAAAAAACCTTTTGCGCCAGGACCCCCCTTACAAGTTAAAAAAAATTGGGGCCCCAAAAATAATTTTTTATAGATTATTAAAATAAAACATTGGTGGCCAGGGGATGAAAAAAAGAACCCCCAAAAAAAACCCCACATATATGTTTTTCTGGGTCTCCCTCACTGAAATCGCATGGCACCCACAACCAGTTCCCGATTTGTGGAGAGGCCACCAAGGCCCGGGCGGCATGCTGCCCAACCACACCCACATTGGTTCAGAAACACTTAAAATTTCCTGTACGCCAATCCCCATTGCGATGGTCCCGATGATGAAAATGTGAATGAATAAAAGGAAGGGGATGGGGGTGATGAATGACAGCGGGCCTAGGGGCGCCTGCTATGTAAATCCAGCCCTGAACACATGCACCAAAAATTGTCACCTGGGGGACCCCTACAGAGGAAGTGGACCCTGTGGTAGAATCCTGCGCGGAACCAGTTTCTAAGACCCAGACCTGACCCGACGACACGAACTGCAACCCGCATATCTTCCCACTTTGATCCTCTACCTGACCACAACCCGGTGGGCCCCGACCCTTAATGGGCCCCTGCCAGGCCAGTCCCCTCTTCCAATCAGATTCGGGGAAAAAATGTTTTTTAGGTGCCAAGCAGCGCTGCACCTATTGGCGCCTTCATCCATGCGCGCTCGGCGCTTCATAGTAGGGGGCAGGCCTGGACTGGGAGTCAAAATAAGCCCTGCCATTCCAAATACACAGAGGCCCAAACAGCCCTCTACCAGCCCAAATAGACCCCTACCAGCCCACTATATGGGAACTTTCTATTGAACCATACAGCAGCCCCTCTGGCATTTGCCAGAACCCACAGATTGCCAGTCCGGGCCTGCTAGGGGGGCGGGGGTCGGAGGGGTCCCTGGACATTAGTCCCGGTGGGCCCTGGGCCCTCCCGTCCGACCCTGCCGCAACCCGCCAACCACCATCAAACATGAAGTGATAGTGCTGCAAACCCGAAGTGACATCATCAAAAGTGGGCGGGACATAAGAGTAAAATCTGTAACAATACTACATAAGATAAGAAATTTAGATGAGATCCTCCCCTCATTCTGCAGAGTGCCCATTTTTTTAGGCGGGTACCCCACCCGCTGCAGGACTCTACCATGTGGCTCAGGGGTGGGCGCTCCTGCTTCCTCTGTAGGGGGCCCACGGGTGAGCGGTAGTTCCCTTGGTTATGAGTTTTTGTATGGACAAACCACCTACAACCAGGTCTGGACTAGGAGTCATTATAGGCCCTCGATTTTTTAAATACAGAGACCCGACCAGCCTCCCACCAGCCAATCCACAATGACTGTCTGTGACATCTCACAGTAGCACCTCTGGCACATGGGTTACACTTACTATAACATGGCAAAACATAGTCCCATTCCTCCTTTAATCGCATATAGGTGTATATATGTTTGCAATGTAGTAAATATAACCGAACCCTGAAATGAAACAGGCAAAGCCGCTGAGTGTACACCAAGCGCTAGTCCCAGCCCGGCACCATTCTCTCCTCACTCCTCACTTCCGCGTTATGCTTAATCACGTGATCCACGTCTGACCGGTGGCGTCACTCCCAGTGCAAATATGGCTGCGCCGAGAAGGAATCTTCTGCATAGTGTAAGCGGTGAGACTGTCGTGCAGCGGGTGTGAAGGGGGGCCGGGAATAGTAACGTTGCCTTGAATGATAATGTTGTGCCGGGATAAGTTGCTGTAGAGAGAACGAATGTGGTAATAGAAGGGAGGGGATGCTGCCCAGTCATAGATCATACAGTGTGTACCTGAGTAGCAATGGAGCCACTATCTCTCTCTCTATATAACTACTAGAAATGACTATATATAAATACCTGGTATATGGGTAATTATGAGGAAAGGGGTTGTTCGCCTTCCAAACACTTTTTCAGTTGAGTTGTTTTTAGATTGTAAGAAATAAAGACTTTTTCTCAATTGCTTTCTTTCTATTTTTTTTTCTAAGTTTACATTTGAATGTTCCTGTCTCTGAGTTTTAAAGTTTCAGTCTGGCAGCTCAGTAATTCAGTTGCAGATGCTGCAGATTCTCAGGGATTCTACTCAGCAGGAGATAAGAAATGTATCAACTAATGTATCAATTAGAACAGTTAAGGGAAGGTGAAAAAAATTGACTTAGAATATTAGAAATACTGTCACACACAGAAAAAAAAGAAAGTCATTGGAAAAAGTCTTTATTTCTGGTGAACTATCTGAAACCAACTAAACTGGAAAAAGGTGTTGGAAGGTGAACAACCCCTTTAAAAATGGGATTTTATTTTTTTTGCCTCAACATGCCCTTTAAACCCAGCAAGGGAATAGCTATATTTCTAGGCATCTTTTTTATTATCACATATCTGTATAGTGTCAACATTTTCCAAAGTGCTGTACAACAGCAGGGTACATCCATTAAGCCAACAAATGACATAAACAAATACCCACTCTCTTTTATGTCTATGCTGGTAAAGTGAGTCACCATCCTAAGATTAAAAGAAAAGTTAAGGTTAAATCCCGGGGGGGCAAATGTGATTATAATCACTTACCTGATACCCCCAGAAATCTTCAAGAGCCTGGGGTACTTCCGAGCATGCACCACGGATCGATCATCTTCCTCCTTTTTACCTCTACTGGACACATGCCCAGGGCTTATTGAAGAACGAAAAAGTGGAAGAAGGCGCTTGCTCAGAAGTAGCCAGTGTATTAGGAGCACCAGCATGGGGTATTGTGTAAGTCGGGTGTCCAACCTTTTGTCTTCCCTGGGCCACATTGGAAAAAGAAAAATTGTCTGGGGCCACACATGAAATACACAAACACTTTTGATTTGTAAAAGTAAAGAAAATACACAGAAAAGAACTACAATACCAGTTGGATAACCAGATGGAGCTATACACTGGAATATGGGATATACACAAGACATTTTATATACTGGTGAAAAAAACACCCGTCTGCTCACATGCTGGATTTTGGCATGAAAAAGCAGTTTTCAGCCAAAATCTGCCCCTGGTTGCACTGACAATTGGATGCTGTGCTTGACTGTACTGCCATATATTGGGGCAGAGTGAATCGGTGTTTAGGTGGAGAAAGTGCAGTGTGCGCTGTTGCTTTAATGTGGAAATTTTAAACTGTATGATATCAGGTTCAATTTAGCAGATTTGGTGCAATATCCAATTTTGTCAATCTTAAATGGTGATGTTTTAGCAACAATTACATCAATTCATTGTTTATCACAGGATGGTGAAGTCATAAGTATAAGGACACATTACTGAAATGAGATTAAAAGATCTGAGACTAAATTTCACTTACTTTGCCTTTCTTGCAATGTCTGGAATAGCTCTGTTGCTTTCTATGCAAATCACATGAAAAAGACGGATATCGCTTTAAAATCACCTGAATTGTATATTTCCCAGGTTTTAGGTAGGAAGGAGCAGGAGGGGACTGGAGGCAATTTTAAAGGGGTTGTTGTTCTCCCTTAAATTAACGTTCAGTATGATGTAGAGAGTGATATTCTGAGTTGTTATAGCTTTCCAGTTTGCAATTTCAGCAGTCTGGTTGCTACGACCCAAATAATCCTAGCAATCATGCATTGATTTGAATGTTATACTGTAATATGAATAGTAGATAGCCTCAGTAGAAAGATGAGTTATAAAAACTAGCTACTGTATAACAATAAATGTGCCTTACAGAGCATTTGTTTTTAAATGGGATCAGTGACCCCCATTTGAAAACTGGAAAAAGTCAGAAGGCAAATGATTCAGAAACTATAACACTGAAATAAGGAAGCCCAATCGAAAAGTTGCTTAGAATTAGCCATTTTGTAACATAAAAAAATAAACATAAATTAAAGGTGAATCACCCCTTTAAGAATATTTAGCCAGATAAATGTAAAACATCTGAAACAGCTCTGTGTGCCATTGCCCTCAATGTACAGAAATATTTTATTAGCACAAGGAACACATTTTTTAACAAGATACTGTTGTTTCACTTTGTGTATAATTACTGAAAATGTTTACAAGACAATGGCCTATAAATAATGTTGAATGAGCTATCCACAGTCATGGTTTAGATTTAGACCATGTAGTCCAAAGCCGGATGAGGTCAAATCCAATAATACATAGCTCACAGTCTGTAATTTGACAAAATAATGACAATTCAGAATAGAATGTGGTCCAGGTTCAGCAAGTGAGATGAGACTTTCCATTAGATATTAATTACAAATTTTCAGGGGGTTTTAAATTTCATTGCTCTTAAATGCATTTTCTGCACTTCTGACTCATGAAACAGGAGAAATGGCAGAAGCAGCTAAATAAAGCAAATTGGAAAATGAACATTGAGTCATAGCCAGAGAACAGAAAGGGACAAACAAATACTTTTTTCAATATCAAATACATTTACAAATAACTTTAAAATAGTGACTCGAATTCTGCTAATATCTGTAAATTTTAAAGCTGCTGAGAATGGCAACTTGAAGTATCCTAAGTTAGGCGTTGCAGTTCTAGCTGTATAGCACTTGTACAATATAGCATAATGCTGCCTGTACCTAGGCAGGGTCATAGAGGAGAATCTCTCTTGCGATTGGCTGTAATTCTTCTCCCAGTTTAAAGGCCTGCACCTAGTCTCGGGGTGGCATTACTAAGTGCTGTGATTTGTTTTGTAAAGTTTGCACATTTTTACGTTGTTATTTAACATTTCATAGTTTACTTTATATATGATTATCTTTTGTTTATATGGCACCCTTATAATTGTATTTCTGTTTCTCTATGAGCAGCAGAGCTGGACAGATGATCTCCCTCTCTGCAACCTTTCTGGGGTTGGATCTGCTTCCAATCAGACTTACAACTCAGAGGGCCTTGGGAAAGACGAGCACCCATATGAAGATAACTGTATTAAGTTCAGGTAGAGTTTTAATCACTTCGTCTCTGGTTTGGACATTAAAATATGGATATTAGAAAATAGATTTTTGAAAACTTGATATTTCTTCATGAACCCCAACAAAACTCCGGGCCCACAAAGTAGTATTGGTGCAGAATAACAGTTGTTTTAATATATTCATATGTTGACTGCTCAGCAGTGAGTTGACGTAGAAGCCACCTATATTTTTGTATTTACTCTTTAAATATTTAAATGTTTAGTGTAAATATTGCGAATGAGGTTCAAGAAGTTATGGGACCGGGCCAAACACCCTGGTAGACTTTGTGGGAGCTCTAGTTAAATTCTTCCTCTGTTATGTCATGAACTTGCAGAATAATAAACTTCCTTTTAGTGATATGCAGGCTGGTCCAAAACCCGCGGGTCGGGCGGGTTTGGGCTGGCTACCACAAAAAAAATCACCAAGGGCTGGGTGCTGGTCTATACATAGATGGGTTTGGGATAACATTGGGATCAGCCATCATTTTTACTGGCCAGGCGAGTAAAATACCGGCCAGGTGGCAACCCTAGAGGGAGCGGGTCATCACTACTTCCTTTCTCACCTCTATGGAAAAGCTGTTTGTGTATAGTGGGTGCTGTGCAAGCAGTGTAATAGATAGACTACTGGGTATCAGGTCCGGACTGGCAGTATGTGGGTTCTGGCAAATGCCAAAGGGGCTATGCAGGTTGACATAGACAGTCGCCATTTTGTGGGCTGATGGGGGCTGTTTGGGCCTTTGTGTAGGTGAAATGTCAGGACCTATGTTGAATCTCAGTCCAGACCTGCTGGGTACTGAGCAATACAAATAGACTAAAAGGAGTAATATAGTTAGCTTATTCTGGTAGGGAAGTAGTGACTTGCATGACATTTCATAAACACTCATGTTGAGTTTTTCCAGCAGAATAAAATATGGAGCCTCGTGTCATTTAAAAGCCCCTCAAAAAATGAACTATTAGAATTTTATTAGGCATTTGATCTAGGGATGCACCAAATCCACTTTTTGGGCCGAATACCGATCCGAATCCTAATTTGCATATATAAATTAGGGGTGGGAAAGGAAAGGGTGGGAAAAATGTTTTTTACTTCCTTGTTTTATGAAAAAAAAGTCACATAATTTCTCTTCCCACACCTAATTAACATATGCACATTAGGATTCGGATTTTGTTAAAAAGGCCGAATCCAGGATTCGGTGCATCCCTAATTTGATTAAAACAATCAAGTGGAGCTTATACAGAATAAGATTCCTCTTCGGAAGTTTAGGATTTCCATATAATCCATTAGATGAAGCTAAAAAACAAAGCTAAACTGATAATTGCTACTTATCCTGTTGGTCAGGTTTTCAGAGTTCTAATGATCACTGAGCCTGTATTTCATGTTCAACAGACTCTACTAGCAGAGCAATTGAAGCAGTCATTTTTATTTATCATTGTGTGTGGGCTGGACATGTGTTACTTGGATATCCGCCAGACATAATAATGAATTATTATTGCAGTCTGTTTGGAATGTTCTATGCTGCCATGACTCTGACCCTGGGTAACAAATAAACAAATACCCTCTTGCAATAAAGAAAGGCTTGGAAAAATCTGTTATATTAAAATATCATTTGATTTCTGTGACTTTTATCCTCCATTAATACACAGTCCAGCTAAGATCAAGTCTCTACAATATGTGTGACGTTAGAGGTCTGTGGAGAATGGCTCAGCAGAAGCAAAGAAAATAAGAAGCCCCCACTTACATGTATGAATGCAGATATACAGGAAAGAACATAAGTTATGTCCTTAGAATTTATTGTTACTGGAACGAAATGGATATATATGTACACCTGACCTTCAGGGTCATTTATCAATTTCCGTATTTTCTGACATGAAATGTATTCTTTATCAATACCCTTCTTCGTTGTATTGCTATTGATTTATCCAGAGCCACAAACTTAGGACAGGCTTTTACAAGGCACAAACAGAATTGGGAAAAAAATAAAACAGAAAAAATAAATTGAACGGTGAACTTAATTAAATACTTGTGCTAGGAATTCAGTGGACGATTGGACTGAAACCCTGCCCTGCTGAGCTTACAATCTGTGAGGAAGAGGAGACACATACGCAGTCACACAAACAACTGATCAGGAATGATACATTTTATTACACAAATAACCATTTGTAAAACCAGTGCAGCTGGCTGAATGCATTTACCAACCCTTCTGATCTGAATCTGCTGGTTTGCAGTAGTTACAAAATAACAATATGATTTCATTTCATGGGGAATGTTCACATTTATATATGAAAACAAATACGGCACATAGGGACCCATTTACTTCGCTCGAGTGAAGGAATAGAATAAAAAAAAACTTTGAATTTCGAATGATTTTTTTGGCTACTTCGACCATCGAATTGGCTCCTTCGACTTTGACTTCGAATCGAACGATTCAAACTAGAAATCGTTAGACTATTCGACCATTCGATTCAAGTACTGTCTCTTTAAAAAACTTCGACCCCCTAATCCACCACCTAAAACCTACCAAAGTCATTGTTAGCCTATGGGGAAGGTCCCCATAGGCTTTGTAACAATTTTCTGGTTGAAGAAAAATCGTTCGATCGATGGATTAAAATCCTTCGAATCAAACGATTCGAAGGATTTAATCGTTTGATCGAGCGATTTTTCGTTCGAACAAACAAATTGCGGTAAATGGATTTAATTAACCCTCGATGTTTGACCATAAGTAAATTTGCCCCCTAGTGTGCCTCCTTATGGAAAAATCAGGGGTAAGCAGTTTGTATTTCTTTGTACTGGCCCATAGAGTTTACCTGAGTAACTGTTACTTAGCCAGTGTCACTACACCATACATCTCATTGGTCATTAATGGGTAACTTTTATTGGGGCTTATTTACTTATTTCTTATCACCAATCCCCTCTGATTATTGTTTGCATGCTTTTCTCAACGCAGCACTTGCTCTGCTAAACACTTCACATTTTCCATTAAAGGGGTTGTTCACTTTTAAATGAACTTTTAGTATGACATAGAGAGTGATATTCTGAGACAATTTGCATTTTTTTTTTCATTTTTATTTGTGGTTTTTGAGTCATTCAGATTTTTATTCAGCAGCTCTACAGTTTTGCAATTTCAGCAATATGGTTGCCGTGAACCGTGCATCGATTTTAATAAAAGACAGGAATATAAATATGAGAGGGACGGAAAAGAAAGATGAGAAATAAAAAGTAGCAATAACAGTACATTTGTAGCCTTACAGAGCATTTGTTTTTTAGATGGGGTCAGTGACCCCCATTTGAAAGCTGGAAAGAGTCAGAAGAACAAAAATAATTCAAAAACTATAAAAAATAAATACCGTAATACAGAACCACTGCAAAGTTGCTAGGAACATAACATACTAAAATTTTACTTATAGGTGAACCACCCCTTTAAGTCTGTAGCAGATTACATGTCATTTATAGTTAATGCTAGCTTTGTAAGGTTTTTCTAGTAAAAAAAATTCATACACACATTTAAATTATTATTTTGTCGTGCACATTTGAAATCAAAATGGATATTTAACCCATTATGTGCCATATATTGTAGCATCTACAGCTGTGGCACTCAGAACTTGAAGTGCCAGTGATGTAAATGCTAGGCTTCTGGCTCCATTTTTATTCTATACAGTATTAACGTTCGATGTTGCTTGTGGGAAATCACCTTCTGAACACACAAATTCCATTCCAGGATGAAACTGATGTATGATTTCTAGCCTGCCTGTTTTCAGGGTTTTCTGTGCTTTTGTAGAAACCTACTCTATCAGTTGTATCTTGCCTTTTATTTCAGGGGCGACAATAATATTTATCTTTATGGAGTGTTTAACGGGTATGAGGGAACCAGAGCCACCAGCTTTGTGGGTCAGCGGCTTGCAGCAGAACTCCTTCTGGGCCAGTTGGACCCTGATGTGACAGATGCAGAGGTCCACAAAGTATTGCTACAGGTTTGTATAATGTTCTGATAAATCTATAAAACACCTGCCTTCAGATGTATAGATTTATATATGTGTGTATATAATTATATAGCACTACTTGCATACATAGTCCTGTATATCTTATGGTTTTTTTACAGTACAGTAATAGTTGAAAAAGGGAGGACAAACACTGCAATAAAAAAATGTACCTAGTTACAAATATTCAATGTCACTTACTAATAGACTAGGGGGCAAATTTACTAAAGGGCGAAGTGGCTACAGCAAGCGTTACCACTTTTTGACACTTCACTGATTTACTAACGGGCGCAGGCGTAACTTCCCTAGCGAAGGAAATAGACACTAGCGCAACTTTGCACTCTAATGGCAGGCAAATTTTTGCTCTGGCGAATGGACGTAACTGCGCAAAATTACTAAGATGCTGATTTTACTGAACATTAGCTGTTCCTCCAGACTTGCCTTCACCAGCTCGGACCAGGCGAAGTGCAATGGAGTGCATAGGAGTTCCTCAATTTTTTTGTTGAAAGATTTTCTAATTCCCAAAAAATGCCGGCGTCTTTTCACTTTTTTTTAGACTGATAGGCTGCAAAAGTCCGTAAAATTTTTTTTGGGTACCTGGGTTCCCCCTACATTTCATAACATATGGCAAATAAACTATACAGTGGGCTCATGTGTAGAGCAATATAACAACTTTATTTTCTTTTTTTAAGGTTCCCTGGGCTTGTGTAGTGTAATGTTTTTCACTTCCCACCGTATGCAAATTAGCCAACGCTAGCGCAATTTCGCTTTGCTTGCCGAAGTAACGCTAGAACAACTTCGCCAGCGTTCGACCCCCTGGACATAACTTTGCATGTTAGTGAATTAGCATTGTCTGGGCGAATTTACACTGGGCGAAGTGTTGCCATATGAGCGAAGTGGACACTAGCGCAAATTTGGCGCTTAGTGAATCTGCCCCATAGGAGGAAGGAGGTCCCTGTCTTACAGTCAAGGGCTTAGTTTTACTGAGATTATGGAGCAGATATATTAAGGGTCAAAACTTAAATTTTTCAGGTTTTTGTTAAAAAAAAAAAAAAAAAACTCTTAATTTTTCGAGATTTATTATACCCCAACCTGGAAATAGCTTGAATACAAAAATACACCATCTCAAACCAGTCGAGGTCATGTAGAAATAAATGGCAGAGGTCCCCTGAGCCATTTGAAGATGTTAATAGCTTTCATGATGTTTTATTTTTTTTACGGAGGGTTTCCATAGAAAACTCTAATACGAGTGATTCAAGTTTTTTTCCCACTGAAAACTCGATTAACTCAAGTTTTCAAGTGCTTAACCCCGAACTTACTGATTCAGGTTTTTTACATTCGAGTTTTTTCATTAATCAGAAACCATTCGAGTTGTGAGTTCATTCAAGGTCATTCGAGGTTTTAAAAATGCATATAACTCTAAAACTCAACCTTTGATATGTAATAATCAACTAAAGGCAAATCAGTCCCAAGTATATATCACATTGAGTTGCTATTTTGGTGTGGATTGCAGGTATTGTGCGAATGCTTTACACTTTAGCTGTAGCTAAAAACTTTGAGTAACCTAATTTACCCATGGTGCAGACTTGCTTGCTGATAGAAATTATATATAAATATATATTTTAACAATAGCCTTTTATTATGTTACATGATAACAGAATATAAGAATTTTTTAAAATGTGACTTTTCTTAGAAACCTGCCGTTTCTACAGTATTCATTTGGAATTGAATCTCTCAGGACTATCCGGTTGCAGTACAGGAAGACGCTCTTATGATGAAAGGTTTCTGTCAGGAACAGAGTCATCCAGTTCTCAAGGGCATTAACAGGGCATCAGTGCTTGGCAACATCTAGCACCATCAGTGACTGAATCATTCACCTATTAGAATCTACTATACATAAATTGTCTCTGTATATTGTATTCATATTTTATTTCTAATGCTGCTTTTTATCCTCATTTTATCCCAATGCAAAGGTGCATGTGAATTCATTTTCTCTTTGACTCTGTGAAAATGCAATCATCCTGCAACTGTCTCAAGCTGGCTGACCACACCTTCAATAGATTCTGTTAACAAACCCTCATAGAAGCCTGCCGAGGCAGTGTCCTAGTGTTATTGGTGGTGTGGTCTGATGCAACTGGGCAGATAAAGAGATTTAATATAAACATATCTAAGCATTGCTATGCACCTGACTGAACACAGTTCTGCAGGAATATATAATTGTTTAGATTTAAAAGGAAAGGAAAGGCTCATTGACTGAGAAGTTTCAAAATGTTAGGCACCCACCCCAGTAAAATAAAACATTAAGGGAAAAAAATGACTAACTATGTCCCTGATTTGGGTTTGTACATGTGCAGTAGAGTAAAATTCCAATAACCTGTTATTTATGGACAGGCTAGGGATGCCTGGGAAAGGTAAGTACAATGGCAGCATAGCACACGGTTAAGGTGGCCATAGACGTAGAGATCCGCTCGTTTGGCAATGTCACCAAACAAGTGGATCTCTCTCCGATATGCCTACATTGAAGTGGGCAATATCAGGCTGATCCGATCATGGGCCCTAGGGCCCAACAATCGGATCCTAATGGATCCGATATGGTCAGTCGGATCACGGGACTGCATAGACGCACAGATGTGGCCGCGATCCGACAGGATTTTTTAACCTGCCCGATCGAGATCTGGCCGACTTTCAGCCAGATATCGATCAGGGAAGCCCGTTGGATGGTCCCACACACGGGCAAATACGCTGCCAACTCGGTCTATCTGCAGTTTTTTTCCGGCCCGTGTATGGGGGCCTTTAGCTTTTTCCCCAGCTGGCTGTTGCATTTTTATTCCTAAAAGGAGCATCAGCCCTGGGCGAAATCTTAGAGATTGTATACACTGGGGGAATTAATCAATGGTTCCAAAACTGGGGGGGGGGGCATCCTGAAGGCCAGTAGAGGTTGTTTCACCTTGTAGTAATATCAGCTGGTATGTTGCACTTTGATAATGGCTAGTTGGAGACCAAAGTGTTGCCTTGTTCTGTAAACTGTATGCAAGCACGTGTGTTTTTCATTTAATATGTTACTTGAACCTATACATTTATTTGCTCATTTTGTTTTCGATTTAGGCATTTGATGTTGTTGAAAGAAGCTTTCTGGAGTCCATCGATGATTGCTTAGCAGAAAAGGCCAGCCTACTGTCCCAACTTCCAGAGGTACCAACAACATTTTTTTATTGGTTGATTGATGTCATTTGTTGTTTGGTGGGTATATATTCAGTGTGTCCATAGGCTGTTTATTCAGCCTATGATTAAGTGCATGAAACGCAAAAGGCTTTGTTTATTTTTGCCTAATAGAGTCTGCAGTTCTTTTACCATGCCAGTCCTGTGGGATCTGTGAGTGCCTGTTGTTCTTTTTGCCTGGTATGATACCAACAACAATGCACCCAAAGAAGCAAGTGCTACCTTATAAACAAGCTCCCGCTTTTTAAAGGGATACTGCCAATATTTTTTTAAAAACTTTTTCTGACTGAAAAGCATAGGCCGCTTTAGGCTACAAAAAATGTTGGGTTCTCCATCAGTTGTCCAGCTCTTTACAGCCAGCAGCAAGATGCTGGGTAACAGCAAAGACTTGCTCACCCCATGCCTCAGCACCAATTTAGTGCCATTTGCGGTACTGAGAGTAGAGCCGGATTAAGACCAGATGGGACCCTAAGCAGGGTAATGCTTTCCGGGCCCCCCCAACTTTACAAGTCCTGCACAGCATGGGGACACCAATCACTTGTTACTGTCATATTAAGGCTACCAAATTTTCCAAGTGAAAGCTGAGGCTAGAGGCAAAAGGAGGTGTGTCGCTGCAATTTTTGACTACGCCCACTTTTGGAGATACATCTCTATAAACCACTCCACACTGAATATATAATAGCTAAGCCTTTGTTTTAGCTTTTCCTAAAGCACAAATCACATCATTCTCAGGCAAAGTGACTGATGCATACAGGGTTATTTAATTTGGAATACCAATAAAAAACTTAGCAGAATGAATGCAGTGGCAATTCCATTTATAATACCCCCAGAAGTCATAGCAAAATAGCACAGTGGAAATTTCATGTATAAATACCCCCAGAAGTGACATATTCAAAGAAGGCAAGGGCTGCTCTTCTCCCCGCCCTCCCTCCCTTCGGGCTGCTCTTCTCCCCGCCCTCCCTCCCTTCGGGCTGCTCTTCTCCCCGCCCTCCCTCCCTTCGGGCTGCTCTTCTCCCCGCCCTCCCTCCCTTCGGGCTGCTCTTCTCCCCGCCCTCCCTCCCTTCGGGCTGCTCTTCTCCCCGCCCTCCCTCCCTTCGTGCTGCTCTTCTCCCCGCCCTCCCTCCCTTCGTGCTGCTCTTCTCCCTGCTCTTCTCCCCGCCCTCCCTCCCTTCGTGCTGCTCTTCTCCCCGCCCTCCTTCCCTTTGTGCTGCTCTTCTCCCCCCCCTCCCTCCCTTCGTGCTGCTCTTCTCCCCCCCTCCCTCCCTTCGTGCTGCTCTTCTCCCCGCCCTCCCTCCCTTCGTGCTGCTCTTCTCCCCGCCCTCCCTCCCTTCGTGCTGCTCTTCTCCCCGCCCTCCCTCCCTTCGTGCTGCTCTTCTCCCCGCCCTCCCTCCCTTCGTGCTGCTCTTCTCCCCGCCCTCCCTCCCTTCGTGCTGCTCTTCTCCCCGCCCTCCCTCCCTTCGGGCTGCGCTTCTCCCCGCCCTCCCTCCCTTCGGGCTGCGCTTCTCCCCGCCCTCCCTCCCTTCGGGCTGCGCTACTCCCCGCCCTCCCTCCCTTGGGGCTGCGCTTCTCCCCGCCCTCCCTCCCTTGGGGCTGCTCTTCTCCCCGCCCTCCCTCCCTTGGGGCTGCTCTTCTCCCCGCCCTCCCTCCCTTGGGGCTGCTCTTCTCCCCGCCCTCCCTCCCTTGGGGCTGCTCTTCTCCCCGCCCTCCCTCCCTTGGGGCTGCTCTTCTCCCCGCCCTCCCTCCCTTGGGGCTGCTCTTCTCCCCGCCCTCCCTCCCTTGGGGCTGCTCTTCTCCCCGCCCTCCCTCCCTTGGGGCTGCTCTTCTCCCCGCCCTCCCTCCCTTGGGGCTGCTCTTCTCCCCGCCCTCCCTCCCTTGGGGCTGCTCTTCTCCCCGCCCTCCCTCCCTTGGGGCTGCTCTTCTCCCCGCCCTCCCTCCCTTGGGGCTGCTCTTCTCCCCGCCCTCCCTCCCTTGGGGCTGCTCTTCTCCCCGCCCTTCTTCCCTTGGGGCTGCTCTTCTCCCCGCCCTCCCTCCCTTGGGGCTGCGCTTCTCCCCGCCCTCCCTCCCTTGGGGCTGCTCTTCTCCCCGCCCTCCCTCCCTTGGGGCTGCTCTTCTCCCCGCCCTCCCTCCCTTGGGGCTGCTCTTCTCCCCGCCCTCCCTCCCTTGGGGCTGCTCTTCTCCCCGCCCTCCCTCCCTTGGGGCTGCTCTTCTCCCCGCCCTCCCTCCCTTCGGGCTGCTCTTCTCCCCGCCCTCCCTCCCTTCGTGCTGCTCTTCTCCCCGCCCTCCTTCCCTTTGTGCTGCTCTTCTCCCCCCCTCCCTCCCTTCGTGCTGCTCTTCTCCCCCCCTCCCTCCCTTCGTGCTGCTCTTCTCCCCGCCCTCCCTCCCTTCGTGCTGCTCTTCTCCCCGCCCTCCCTCCCTTGGGGCTGCTCTTCTCCCCGCCCTCCCTCCCTTCGTGCTGCTCTTCTCCCCGCCCTCCTTCCCTTGGGGCTGCGCTTCTCCCCGCCCTCCCTCCCTTGGGGCTGCTCTTCTCCCCGCCCTCCCTCCCTTGGGGCTGCTCTTCTCCCCGCCCTCCCTCCCTTGGGGCTGCTCTTCTTCCCGCCCTCCCTCCCTTGGGGCTGCTCTTCTTCCCGCCCTCCCTCCCTTGGGGCTGCTCTTCTTCCCGCCCTCCCTCCCTTGGGGCTGCTCTTCTCCCCGCCCTCCCTCCCTTGGGGCTGCTCTTCTCCCCGCCCTCCCTCCCTTGGGGCTGCTCTTCTCCCCGCCCTCCCTCCCTTGGGGCTGCTCTTCTCCCCGCCCTCCCTCCCTTGGGGCTGCTCTTCTCCCCGCCCTCCCTCCCTTGGGGCTGCTCTTCTCCCCGCCCTCCCTCCCTTGGGGCTGCTCTTCTCCCCGCCCTCCCTCCCTTGGGGCTGCTCTTCTCCCCGCCCTCCCTCCCTTGGGGCTGCTCTTCTCCCCGCCCTCCCTCCCTTGGGGCTGCTCTTCTCCCCGCCCTCCCTCCCTTGGGGCTGCTCTTCTCCCCGCCCTTCTTCCCTTGGGGCTGCTCTTCTCCCCGCCCTCCCTCCCTTGGGGCTGCGCTTCTCCCCGCCCTCCCTCCCTTGGGGCTGCTCTTCTCCCCGCCCTCCCTCCCTTGGGGCTGCTCTTCTCCCCGCCCTCCCTCCCTTGGGGCTGCTCTTCTCCCCGCCCTCCCTCCCTTGGGGCTGCTCTTCTCCCCGCCCTCCCTCCCTTGGGGCTGCTCTTCTCCCCGCCCTCCCTCCCTTGGGGCTGCTCTTCTCCCCGCCCTCCCTCCCTTGGGGCTGCTCTTCTCCCCGCCCTCCCTCCCTTGGGGCTGCTCTTCTCCCCGCCCTCCCTCCCTTGGGGCTGCTCTTCTCCCCGCCCTCCCTCCCTTGGGGCTGCTCTTCTCCCCGCCCTCCCTCCCTTGGGGCTGCTCTTCTCCCCGCCCTCTCTCCCTTGGGGCTGCTCTTCTCCCCGCCCTCCCTCCCTTGGGGCTGCGCTTCTCCCCGCCCTCCCTCCCTTGGGGCTGCTCTTCTCCCCGCCCTCCCTCCCTTGGGGCTGCGCTTCTCCCCGCCCTCCCTCCCTTGGGGCTGCGCTTCTCCCCGCCCTCCCTCCCTTGGGGCTGCTCTTCTCCCCGCCCTCCCTCCCTTGGGGCTGCTCTTCTCCCCGCCCTCTTCTCCCCGCCCTCCCTCCCTTGGGGCTGCTCTTCTCCCCGCCCTCCCTCCCTTGGGGCTGCTCTTCTCCCCGCCCTCCCTCCCTTCGGGCTGCTCTTCTCCCCGCCCTCCCTCCCTTCGGGCTGCTCTTCTCCCCGCCCTCCCTCCCTTCGGCCGGCGCAGCTGCTGTAATTGAATGGGGACGCACACGTCCCCATAATGCGGCTGGGCGGCATGCCGCCCCTATGTTTTTGCCGCCCTAGGCCCGGGCCTATGCGGCCTTGCCGCAAATCCGGGCCTGGCCAGCGCCATCCATTGGACCTGGCCCCTTAAACCAGGCGGGCCCTAGGAAAGTGCCTAGGGCACCTTGTGGGTAATCCAGCACTGAATGAGGGAGCATGTAATATACTGCACTCTCCTTTACTTTTATATATTTACAGTTATACAGTTTACTGTCATGCTGTGCTTTTATTATAGCTTGTTCTGAAACTGTCTATTCCGTATGCAGTATTTGTACTGTTTCCAAAATCACGCCTTTCATTATTATATTTCATTGATATGCACTGCATTTTTCATCTCTTCATAGTCCATTTCACAGCTTTAGCCACATTGCAGATATTTTCCCAGGTGAAAATGTGTTCTATCCATGTCCTATTTATGGATTTTTCTCAGTGCTCCTTTTTATTTTACAGGGTACTCTGCACCAAACACTTCCAAGCCAGTACCAAAAGATTGTGGATCGGCTTAACATACTTGAGAAGGAAATATACGGGGGAGCCATGGTCATTGTGGTGCTTATTGTGAACAGCAAACTTTATGTTGCAAATGTCGGTAAGTTGTGGGAAGACTGAAAAAGTTTGTGGGTTAAATACATGCAGATTGAGGTGCCTGTACCCAGATGTTGCTTTCTTTAGTGAGAAGCATTAATACGTTTCATATCCATTGCACACAAGTCTTTTTAGGGGATGCATAGTTATTTGTATTGGTATAAATAATTTGCTTATGGTAGAGAAAAACAGTAAAGCAGATGCAGACTCTTAAATGATCAGTGGTGATATTTTGGATAAGGGCTCTTCAGTATGTATGCTTTTAAGGAGCCACAGCCCTGTACAGTGCATGAAAGTACAATTTATATAAAAGTATACATGGGGAGACAAATCATATAATAAATATATACAGAATCATTGGACAAAGAGCTTAAGTGCTATGTGGTAAGAGACATAGTGGGAAGGAGGTCCCTGCCCTGTAGAGCTTACAGTCTAAGTGGATGGGAGGCTAACATACAGGTACAAATTGGAGATGGAAAAAGTGCACAAGGGAAGGCATAGTCAGTAGGGACAGGACTAGCCTAATGTTCTAGTGTTCCAGAAGGTAGGCTCTTAGTTTCTTCTTGAAGAGATTAGGAGAGGATTCCTTACGGAGGAATTCAGGGATGGGATTCCAGAGGTAAGGAGCAGCAAGATAGAAGGGTTTGAGACGAGAGGTGGCAGTGGATGTGGATGGTGTGAAGAGAAGGTGGCTCTGAGAAGAGCGGAGAAGACGACCAGGAACGTATAGAGACAATAGAAGAAATGTAGGGAGGAGCAGAGGAGTTTGTGTTTTTTCTCAAAAATGTCTGGTGAAAGCACCACTTGTATTAAATGTACCAGTTGAGGGCTGTAACGGCTCTTCTTTCTATTACCTGAAATTTGGTCTTACAAAAACACACACACAGATCCCCAAAGTCGCTGATACCGTCTTCAGCCCAGTGGTCTAGCGATCAAATCATGCAAGATGCAATTGGCCTTTTCTCATTTTGGGCAATATCCTGCAAAAATAGACTGTGATGCAGTAGCCTGATGCAGTGACACATGGGGTGAGGCAATGTAATCGTTCCAACTTCCAGTGAATGGCACAGAATTGAATACAATAGCACATATTCCCAAAAAGGGAAAGGAAAGACACTGCTCACTTTGTCTGAAAAGTAAAATAAATGTAATACAAGTGTTTTTGACGCTGCCGCTATCCAAGTAAAACAGCAGTGGTTAAAAACCTGTCACTGCTCATAATATTAATCAGTGAAATGCGCCCTGTCTGATGCAAATGTGGCAGTGAAAGGCGGAATTCAATAACGTGTTGTGTGTATGAGACAAACAGGTTTAATTGTTGCTTAAACATACATTGGATCTTATTTGGATATCTGGAGCTTGAAGGGGTCACAGATATGATTTATTCAGTACTAATGATGAATAAGGCTTAGCCATAGAAAAAGGAGAACAGAAAAAAAACCCCTTTTACAAACTTGTTTAACAGATATCCTTCTTGCTTTCAGGAACAAACAGAGCACTTTTGTGTAAATCAACTGTAGATGGGCTTCAAGTGACTCAGCTCAATGCTGACCACACTATGGAAAATGAAGATGAGATATTACGTCTGTCTCAATTGGGTTAGTCACAAGTTTTATCTGCTCTAATATCTGAATACTGGACTTGAAAACCATTTCCCTGAAATCTGAAGCAACCTGTATTGCATACGTTATTTAAATGACTGATTTTCTTACCCTCCTTTTTAAAGTCTTTATAGACTTGATACATTTAGGTGGAACTGCATTTAGCTTTTAAAACTGCAAAAAACTCCTAACAGAACAAGAAGCATATTACCCATATCAGAATTATTTTATTACAGTGAAATATAATAATTATATCATTTATAAGTCAAGTGTAATCAGTTTTCTCAGTGATCCAACTAAACCCCATAATCAATAAACGGCTTTAAAGGGGAACAAGTCTAAAATAGAATAATGCTAGAAATGCTGTATTTTATATTCTAAATATAAACATGAACTTACTGCACCAGAAGGCCAATTAAACAAATGATTTATGTTTTTAAAGTTGGCGCATGGGGCTTTCATCGTGTAACTTTGTTAAACAGGTTTGCAAGACCAAGACCACTACATGCTCAGTGTGGTCTGGGCGTCAGTTGGGAGGTTAAGCTTAGGGATCGTCATAAATTATCTAAACAGCACAAGTCAAATAATATCTGCCAGAAGCTGATACAGCAAGACTGATTAATAATCAGAATATGCAGACTGTACTGGGTCTGCAGATACAAATCTCTACACTGTCGCTGGCTGCTTTTTAGGGAAACAAACAAAGCTGCTTCCTTCTGCAGGAAGGCAGGACAGCCTTTCATCTAACTGTAGCACCACCAAACATCCCTTTAAGAGTAAGGGCACACCTGGAGATTACTGGTGAGGAAACTTCCGGCGACTTTGGAAATCGAAGCACCGCAAGTGCATTGGCGTAGGCGTTTTTTTCATTGAAGCAGGCTGAGGACGGGGGGAAGCAGTTCGGGGAGATAAGTCTCCCCAAAGAAGAGGTGATTAGTCGCCGGGGGACTAAATCTCCCCGAATCTCCATGTGTGCCCTTACCCTTAAAATGGGTGTTGGTCTTGGAGCTGTTTCCTTGGATTTTACAGGGTTTGAAATCCTGAAAAACCTACGTTAAAGGTTTTTTGGAAGAATTTAACAACTAAAGTCATTTATTAAGAAATCATAGCAGAGATTTAATCCTTTTCCTTCCAGCTCGGGTTAAAGCATTTTTTTACAATTTCTTTTACTTATGTGCCTAAATGTGACATAGTAATGACCCCATGGGAATCAGTAGAAAAGTCCAAACCCTTTCAAAGGATTTTGCATTTCTTTCATACCCACCCCATACTTGTACATAGCCAATCTCCCTGCGTGCCATTTCCCTAACACACAAAATCATCAACATAAAAGGAACCGTCTTATATTATCTAACCATTATTATTTTCATGTGCAGGAATAATTTCAGTGCAAGCAGTACAATTGAAGCCCTACTAATAATGTAGTTTATAATCTATAATTAAAGGAAATATTTACTTAGCTTTTAAGTTGGTAGCTGTATTTCATCCAAGGCGGTGCAGTATGAGACGATTTTAGAATGAAGGTAAATCTGGCTGACCTGCGTCTGTGATGTTTTATTAGCTGGAAGTTTTAGAGCTTTATCCCCTCTACTAACTCCCAAGTAAGAGCCTTAAGATGGGTACAGACATACAGAACTTTAGGACAAAAAAACCTAACAGCAGATGACCATTGGATTATTTTGGCTAAAAAGCGTAATATGCTTTTAGCCATACTGAGCAGTGCATGCAAATCACCATATTTTATCTGTTATGCAGTGTTATTTCCCAGGATTGGGAAGGAGCCTGCAAAGTACTTTGCACCACAATGTATGTGCAATTTCCAAATGCATTCCATTCCTTAAGGTGCAAATGCATCATTTCCAGCACTATGATGTTTCTGCACCAGAAGTGGGCATAGCTTTTAAATGTTAGGTGCAGTTCAGTCATGCATGTGTGGGTTTATACACAAAGCGAGTCCTGGAAGTAACTAAAATAAATGTTTCATGTACTTTGCACCTTGGAACCAGCAATTTGGCACAAGACGCAAGTATAGAGGCGTGGATATCACATGTACCTTTATGAATAGCATTTGGCTGAATGCAATTAGTGTCTTCAACTTCATTTTCCATTAGTAAATGAGCCCTCTGGCCGAGTATTCCAGCAAACGACCAAAGAAACACATTGATAGGGGAGCTGTGTGTTGGCCAGTGTACCTATATTTATGCTCATTAGCCAACCCAAATGGATATTTTAACTTGTGCGAGCTTTAATATAGTTGCTATAAGAAACAATTGCTGGTTTCCTTTTGACACCTATTTATCTATATTAGTTCTTCCTTGTTGTGCAAGCAAGCCTACCTACTATCTGATATGGCAACTATCAGCTGAAAGGTAAAAACTGTATCAGCTTGTAACAAAATTCAGCTTACGAATGGGTCTATTAGCAAACAGTGCATGCCCTGACTTCATCTACTGGACTCGTTATATGTCACTATACATATGGCCCACAGCCATCTTAAATATTACCGTAAAGGGGAGATATAAAACCTGCGACCCTTAAGTTATGAATTATAGGACTGCCATTCGTCTGCATGCTCTTGCCGGCTACTGATGATGGGAGTATTGGGTTTGGTTTATTGCGCAGTAGATCATTATTATTTATAGTGTTTCTGTTGGCTTCTGTTTCTCATAAATATCTCTTACTTCTCCAAGGGCTGGACACTACAAAGATTAAACAGGTGGTGGTTATTGGAGGCCAGCAAAGCACTCGCAGGATTGGAGACTACAAGGTCAAGTACAACTTCAATGACATTGAGCTGCTAAGGTAATAAAAGTTGTAATACTATCCATGCTGTCATTTGGGGCAAACCAGTTCCCAGTCACCCACAATGACAGGTGAAGGTGTATATATTTGAAAGAGGCATTGCAGTATAGACAGGGCCAGCACTGAAACAAAATGTGTACAGAGAGTCAGAAAAAGGACCAGGAATTGACCTGAACCCACAGTCACACCAAACTAGTGCAAGTGTGGGACCTTTTATCCAGAATTCTTGGAACCTGGGGTTTTCCAGATAACGTATTTTTCTGTAATTTGGATCTTCATACCTTAAGTCTACTAGAAAACCATGTAAACATTAAATAAACCTGATAGGGTGGTTTTGCTTCCAATAAGGATTAAATATATCTTAGTTGGGATCAAGTACAAGCTACTGTTTTATTATTACAGAGAAATGGGAAATCATTTTTAAAAATGTGGATCATCAGGTAGGGAATCCAGTGCAAACAGAACAGAAAGACCCCTTTAACTGAGGTGGGGGTTATGTGACTAGTAGGTGTGTAATTTGCTGAAAGGTGTCAAAGAGTGAGCTATAGCTGTAACACAGAAAGCAAAGAAAAGATTTAGTGGAATAAACCAAGGAGCCTGCAGTCTGGTTAAGCATAGGAGACAATAGCAGGATCAGATCCAGCAGAGGGCAGAAACTGGAACTAGACAGCAGGCTGCATGTTACAATTACTCATATATGTAATCATGCATATATAGAATAAAACATTCCTGTCCTGAACAGCTTACAGTCTAAGTAGGCAAAGGTGTGCAGAGAGAACATGTTTTGTACAGCCTTTCGGATGAAGAAGTACTGATAAAATATGCAAGGAGGTTGCAGCAGCATCTAGAGTTTCCTCTGCACCAAAATGTACATGATATCCTTATAATACACAATAGCCTTGAATATCCTGGAAATGATATCATTATAAATTATGCTTTGTGGTGTCATCAGTTATTATCGGTGCTTAAAGATGCAATTTGTGTTACATCACTCCCTGAAACTTTTTTATGTTATTAAATAATGCACCCGTCACCTGGAAAAGCCCTAAACACACACCAAAGCTGCCTATATGTCACATTAACACTTGCTTTGCTTAACTGGCCGTGGTTTGGCCATTTTAAAGGAACAGTAACATCAAAAAATAAGTGTTTAAAAAATATAATGCAGTGTTGCCCTGCACTGGTAAAACTGTTTGCCTCAGAAACACTACTGTTGTTTATATAAATAAGCTGCTGTGTAGCAATGGGGCAGTCATTCAAATGAGAAAAGGCTCAGGTTACACAGCAGATAGCAAAATAAGCTCTGTAGAACATAATGGTGTTATCTGTTATATACTAATTAACCTGTGCCATATAGACTTTTTTTAAATTTCTGCCATTGCTACAAAGCAGATTGTTTATATGGACTATAGTAGTGTTTCTGAAGCAAACACATCAGTTTTACCAGTGCACTACATGTTATTTTTATTACTTTAAAACACTCATTTGTTGGTGTTACTGTTAGGTTAAGTTAACCTTTAAAATAAATGAATGTAAAATTGACGAGGAGGCTATTCTAAGCACTTTTGTCATTTACATTCATTATTTATTTATTTTTAATTTCAATATATTAAAGGATACATGTATTGTTAATATGAATGAATTTTGTTATAACAGCGCCACCTGCTGGTCAGTTTCCAACCAGTCTGACCACCAAGTAGTCAACGAAGTGATCAGGAGAAAGAAAGAGGCTGCTCTGATTAGGAATAAATCATTTCTCAAATCTTTCCTAAGCAGAAGAACATCGGAGCAGCCTCTTTCTCCTGACAACTTCCCTGACTACATGGTGGTCAGACTGGTGGGAAAATAACCAGCAGGTGGCGCTGTTATAACAAAATTCATTCATGTTTACAGTACATGTATCCCGTAATATCTTGGAATTAAAAATAAACAAACGATGAATATACACTGCAAAAGTGCTTAGAATAGCACCCTCATCAATTTTACATTCACTTATTTTAACGGTTTACTTATCCTTTAACTACTGCTCTGTTTGGTTTACTTGTAGGTTTTTAGCTTGGACTTGACAGTGAATTTATGGAAAGAGACATGTGCTCCAGCGCAAGGAGGCTGTGATATGATGCAGTGCAGGATGGGCTGGTAGAAGAAAGATTTTAGATGTATTCCAGCAGCCAGAAGTGATGGAGATAATAATAGCAGTAGTAGAGGGAATAGATGGGAAGCAAAAATAGCCATTTTTATCAAGCTAAAGTAGTACAGGTATGGAACCTGTTATCCAAAATGCTCGAGACCTGTAGTTTGGATCTCTAACCTTGTCTACTAGAAAATCATTTAAACATTAAATAAACCCAATAAGATTGTTTTGCTTCTAATAAGGATCAATTATATCTTAGTTGGGATCAAGTAAAAGGTACTGTTTCATTATTACAGAGAAAAGGGAAATGATTTTAAAAAATTTGAGTTATTTGTTTAAAATGGAGTCTATGGGAGATGGCTGGCCCATAATTTGGAGCGGGTTTCCAGATAACAGATCCCATACCAGTATAATCATCAAGGAAAGAAGAACACAATGCAGCATATTTATTACAAATGCTTATTGAGTTGAAAAGACTGATGGTAAAGGAAGGTGCGTCCAATAAATAGGCTTGTGTCGGACATACCCTGTTACTTTATTTAAAAATATTTACAGGTTCCATTAGTTTTGTTAAAAGCTATTAGGCTTGAATGAACTTGAAAGACTCAGAAGCTCCAAAATGGTATTTGCTTTGTGAGCTGATTCCTACTTATTCTCATGCAGTCAAGCCAAAGCACACCATACACCTGGGAATACACTGGTCTGGCTTGGTTTCCAAATGAATAACTCTTTCCTTGATTTGGCAACCTCTCACTGGCCAGAATGGGCTGTTTCTATTTGTCCTAACAGGCCTATAAAGAATTTCAGGGCGAATTCTGCATGCCACCCTTTGCTTAGCTTGTTTTTGAAACCTGACTGATGGATATTTTTAATCCAGATAACTGCCAGGGAAGCTATTTGTTTGCCTATACACACAGGCCAATAAGATAACAATTCAGCCTTTGAGTCAGCAGCTAATATTGGCCATATATTGCCTGCTTAACATATACATTAGAAATTGACATTTACATTACATAAGGTAATTAGAAAGCTTGTGGCCAGACAGCCCAGAGCAATACCAGATTAAGAAAGAATAAAACTGTAAGCAAAGTCAGTAACACCTTCTTAAAATCAAGGGGAAATTAAAATAATGGAACTGTCACTTCTTAAAAAATGTAATCAATCTGTTTTTATTTCTGCTGTCAATGTCCCTGATGCCAAAGCACTGGCGCTTATACTTGTTATAAAACACCTGCTTATCCGAGTAGGAAACAGTGCCCATCAGGTGTAGCCTGCATGATTTCATCTCTGCACAGGATCTGTACCAGGTCATAACAAAGGGTTTTTCAGTCATTGCAGCTTCCTTATATTCATGTATACGTTCCGTTGGCTTGTTTAGCACATGACAAACAATAGGCTTGTGGTGTCTCTACATTCACTGACCCATCTTTTGTCTCTTCTGTTTAGCACAGCCAAGTCCAAGCCTATTACTGCAGAGCCAGAGATCCATGGCTGTCAGCCATTAGATGGTGTCACAGGATTTTTGGTTCTAATGTCTGAAGGACTTTACAAGGCTCTCGAGTCAGCCCATGGGCCTGGACAGGCCAACCAGGTATCATTTGACTTTGTGCTTTCTTGTCCCTGCATATGAATGTGTTATAAACACATATTGGCATGCAGCATTGGTCAGTTATATGAGCAGTCTCTTTATTCTTATATGGCACTGATAAATGTATGGCTTAGGGCACGCTAAGTGGATTCCTCTGCAGGCAATTTTTTTATAGAGGGGGAGGAAAGCAGATCTGCTCATATACGCACTCCAGAGTATTTCCATTGACAGGGCTGTGTCTACACAGAGCTGATATTGGTGCAAAAACGCAAATGCATTTTCGTACCAATATCCACCCCCTGTAGCTCCTCACAGGCCTTTCAATGAAGCTCTGTGAGTGTGAGTGCAAGAGTGGATCTGCTTTCCTCCTCCTCTATATAAAAAAAAAACACCTGCAAAGGAAAGTCTACATTTGTTTATTGAACTCTTAGACTCAGAAGCTCCAAAATGGTATTTGCTTTGTGAGCTGATTCCTACTTATTCTCAGCTGATTTTTGGTTCTAATGTCTGAAGGACTTTACAAGGCTCTCGAGTCAGCCCATGGGCCTGGACAGGCCAACCAGGTATCATTTGACTTTTGACAGCTCTGTACTCACTGCAGTTTATAGGATTGATGTCTGAGGTGCCTTGAGCTGTGCCAAAAAGAGTCGATAAAGGGATCTGAGTCAGTAACCTAACCGTTGCTCTTAGCCTCCAACCCACGCAGATTAACAGAGTTCACAAATCAGAATTGGGCAGGTCTCAGGAATGCATTGTGTTTTCTATAAATAATACAAGAAATGACTTGTAATAGCTGTAAACATTTGAGCTAATTCATACCCTAACAATGAATTTTAATCTGGCCAAACACAGGCTAATACCATATGATACCAGCAAATTGGACTGTGTGTGATTTGTGGTGTCCCCTACATTTTGTATATATATATATTTATTTATAGGAGACCGTTATTGTTACCTTGGTAACGCCACCTCATTAAATATCAGTGTATGGCTGTAACTGCTGTTGTACCTTATTTCTTTTTATTGAAAAGTGTTTGCTTCATTTGTTCGGTTTAACCGTAATTGCATAGTTGGCCATATAATATTGATAGCCACTTGCAGTACCACTTATCATCACTGTATCCAGCTGAAGAGCATGGCTCAATTTTATTTATTATTCTCTTCCTCAAGGAAATAGCAGCCATGATTGCCACCGAGTTTGCCAAGCAGGTTTCTCTGGATGAAGTGGCACAGGCTGTGGTGGAGAGGGTAAAACGGATTCACCATGATACCTTTGCAAGTGGTGGCGAACGGGCAAAATATTGCAGTAAGCACGAAGACATGACGCTACTTGTGCGGAACCTGGGCTACCCGCTACAGGAGATCAGCCCCCCCACACTCACGCCCACTCAAGGTTTGTCTCATTGTGTGTTTGATACAGTGTGTGGCTTGAATACTGGGAAGTCTAAAGAGTTATAGCCAGTTATTTTTCCCACAGGTGGACGTTTATATCCAGTGTCTGTGCCATATTCCAGTGCTCAGAATACCAGTAAGACAAGTGTCACACTGTCACTGGTGATGCCGTCACAGGGTCCAATGGTGAATGGAACAAACAGCAGCTCAACACTGGATGGAACAACGTCAACACTGTAAGCCCTGACTCATTATTTTGCTCCAAATACTATATGGGTCAGATATGAAAAAAAAACTCAGGGAAAAAAGTATAATGGAAATGGGATATATATTTTTTTATAGTGTAGTATGATTAATAATGTTGTCGTTCCACAACTTACTCCCAGAAATCACCTTAGGTGGCAGTATATAAAGTTGTGGAACTACAACATTATTAATCATACTACACAAAAAAAAAATATTTTTTCCTTTTCCATTAAACTTTTTTCCCTGAGCTTTTTTCAGAGCTGACCCATATAGGATTTGGAACATTGTGTATTTAAAACTCGAGGAGAAACGAAGACTGACGGGTCGGATAAAAGGGGAACTCCAGAGACTTTGGTCATTTAACATACAGTACATTATTTTGCTGCCATATATTTTCGGATAAGATTTTTCAACCTTGAAATCTTATGGCAATGGTACATTCCTTCTTTCAATTAGCACCTCAATGGGTGGGAGTCAAAACACTAAAAACCCACTAGTATAGTGAATGTGTTAAGAGCTCTAAGAGAACCAAAAGTGTCCCATTAGTGCTCATTGAGAAAGCACTCAGGTTCTTGCTGTGCTCGGCATCTCACAAGGTGCAGAGTACCGTACTGGTGAGCATAGCCCTGTCCCCGTTCAAAGGGTCCCTTTGTCACACTGCCTGACTTGCAGGTCTGTATCAAACACAATTAGAGGATGGGGGTACACCTACATACCCCCTGCTCTCCATGGATACAGCACTGCTGAACACAAACAGCACTGTATTTAGGTGGGAGAAGTGCTACAGACTTGTCCAGGGTGCAAAGCACAAAAAAATTGAGACTTGTAGCTGCTTTTACACTTAGCACCCTGTCCAAGTAAATGGTACATTACCTCTGATGTCTCATCCTTAAAAGAGATACTGACACTTTTCTAATATGCTGTAATTGTCCCAAATTACTTATAGCAGCCCAACTTACTAGGCTAGGTTGTTAAAGGGATACTGTCATGGGAAAAAAAATATTTCAAAAGGAATCAGTTAATAGTGCTGCTCCAGCAGAATTCTGCACTGAAATCCATTTCTCAAAAGAGCAAACAGATTTTTTTATATTCAGTTTTGAAATCTGACATTGGGCTAGACATTTTGTCAATTTCCCAGCTGCCCCTGGTCATGTGACTTGTGAATAGGCTGCTATTTTTCCTTCTCAATGTAACTGAGGGTGTCTCAGTGGGACATGGGTTTTTACTATTGAGTGTTGTTCTTAGAGCTACCAGGCAGCTGTTATCTTGTTTCAGGGAGCTGCTATCTGGTTACCTTCCCATTGTTCTTTTGTTGGGCTGCTGGGGGTGGGGTGATATCACTCCAACTTGCAGTACAGCAGTAAAGAGTGATTGAAGTTTATCAGAGCACAAGTCACATGACTTGGGGCAGCTGGGAAATTGACAAAATGTCTAGCCCCATGTCAGATTTCAAAATTGAATATAAAAAAATCTGTTAACTGATTCCTTTTGAAAAATTTTTTTTTCCCATGACAGTAACTTTAAGGTTTAAAACAGGGGTGTCCAAACTTGTTGCAACGAGGGCCAGATTTGGTGAGGTGAAAATGTGTGGGGGCCGACCATTCAGCCTGACATCCATTCCGAGGTAGCTAGCTTTTGATCAGGATCATTCACTCCTGGAGATGGACGCGTACACTACGTTTAGGAAGTGGAAAAGTGGAGTCTGTTTCGAGTTATTCTCTGCGCCTCATTTAAACAAGAAATCTTGTAGCCTTAGCTGTAATATTTGGGCACATGATTAGTGAAATGATTTGCCACTTGGTCTCTACTGCTGCCTGTGTGCTGAAGGTGTTAGCAATAGACACGTACTGGCACGTAGTGACGCCCTGCTCTCACATACTTCTTTAGGGATGAAGGTGTCAATAGACGTACAGACGTGCCAGTACAGTAACTAAAGAAGTAAGGCGTCACTACGTTCCAGGACGTGTCTATTGCCAACACCTTCAGCACACAAGCAGCAGTACAGACCAAGTGGCAGATCTTTTCACTAATCATGTGCCCAAATATTACTGCTATGCAATTCCTGATCACACTGTGCTGGCGGCCACAATATTATTAATTTCTTGATGGAGGGTGATGGCTGTTTTAAATTTAAAAACGGGACACAATTGGCCCCCGGGCCTGACTTTGGACATGCCTGGTTTAAAGGAAGCCTAGTTTAATTGGGAACGAGAAGCAACGTGACTTCTTAGGGCCTCGCAGCTGTTTCTAAATACGTTGCATTTTGGTGTTTTTATTCATTTCACAATTAAGTGACCCCAGTCTTCTACCCACGAGAAGAAACACAGATGAAATTGGATACGCTATCTTTTACCTGTGCTCAGTGTTTTTCTGCAATCCCATGAGTACATCCCATGGCACAATGCTTTCTGCCTCCTTTTTTTCTGCAGCAGCAGCCTGATTTCTTAGGGCCCCCACCCACTGGTATTGTTAACTGTATTCCTGTGTGATGATCCTTTTGTGCACATACAGCATTTTATATACCTTCATTGTTTTCATGCACTCCCATGGGTGCAGTCCCCATAGAGAAGACTGTGCTTAGTGTTAACTTCTGCCTTCCTAAGCGGTGAAATGCACAAAAAATGCCTCTGTTCAGGAACACAGTTAGAAACACCCACGTGTGAACTTTGGGCAAGAAGATGTATGCTGCTGTGGGGTCATGTGGAAGGCAGCAATTTTAGAAAGCGTCCTCCTACTGGAAAAGATATAACAGCTTGCAGTTGCTTTTTGAATATATATTTTTGTCACATCGTACCTTAATGTCTTCCAGGCAATCTCCAAGTGCTACTCTCCAGTCCACCAACACTCACACTCAAAGCAGCAGTTCCAGTTCTGATGGAGGCCTGTTCCGATCTCGCCCATTGCCCTCTTTGCAGCCAGATGAGGATGGCCGTGTGGAACCCTACGTTGACTTCACAGACTTTTACCGGCTTTGGAATGCAGAGCATAATGATCCGGGGACTCTGCTCACTGCACAATGACACGAACATTGATTACTAAACTTCCCAACACAGGGACCCTCAAACTCTTGGACATCTCACATCCCTCTTGTCTAGAGACTCCTAGGAACCCAGCAATCCATTTGTGTTCTCAAACAATAATTTCTTCTGAGCATGGGGCAAAATCATAGACCAGAGGACACTGAGCATTTGATTATCCTTGGCCCTAAAATCTCTGACCTAACGGTAATCACTTCCATTACAGTGTATGAGCTACAAAGTGCTTCTTTTTGGCTTACGACTGGGGTATTACAAGACATTTTCAGCAAACCTAGGTATGGATGGAGCACATAACTCGCAGACTCTGCCGCAAATAAATATTTATTGACTCACGACATGTTTCGGATGACAAGGATCCTTTTACAAGACATTGTCAGTGTCCTCTTGCCCTTTTTTACCCCCGTGCCATAGGAACAGCTTATAAACTATGAAGAGAAGCAGCAGTTGCTCCCTTGCTTTATTTATAACCCTAGGGCTGAACAATCCGATTAGCCTGATATCATAGGCACTGACCACCAATGGCTTTTTCTTTTTTTTTTACTTGTGTGGGGGTTTACTGTTTTAGCTCTGATGAATGTGTGACCTTTTTACTGTGGGGTGGGCAGGATCTGTGGCAGGGCTTTGGGCTGGGCTGGGGACCAGTGGGTCCACAAAAAATTGTTGTACGGGGCCCTGTGATTTCTGATGGCGGCCATGTATGACATAGAAGTGTTTATGAGAAAGGAATAAATCATGTTCTAGTAACATCTAGCTCTGGCAATAAGAGTCCTTTATATTTAGAGGGCAGATGAACAGTGCTGCATATGGGAGGTGCGATTCATGGGCAGCCACTGGTACAACCCAGTTTTTCAAGACATTCAGATTGACTAAACCAGGGAGAAACAAGACTGGGGAGCAACACGAGTATGAAAAATGTTCCTGGATGGTGCAAGGACTGTGATTGGCTATGTGGTAGCCCCTATGTGCACTGGAAGCCTGTATTTGCCACCTGCTTGTGGCAGCCATTAGGAACCAGGCGTCTTTGCACCTGTCGGTGCTGCACACTCTGTTTTTAATATGATGCAAATCACAGTAACAGTGCTGGAAATCTAGTTGCAACTGGTATGGGGATTTAAAGGGGACATATACCATCATTTATTACTTGCAATAAATACATTCCTCATTGTATAAAATAGAAGAAAATGTGGTTGTTTATATACTTTCCCAATCCAGTTTATTTGCGAGCGCTTCGAACTGTGTGTCGCCCCTCCCTTTTTGCCAACTTCCTCTGCTGGGTCTGACTATAATCTGCTAGCGGCCATCAGCTCTCTCTCTCTCCTTCTCGAGCGAGCCAAAGCCACCGAGGAGAGGGTGCAAAGACCAGGGCGGCGCAATTCGATGAGGTCATTTTGGTGCCATCACACTGGGGTCCTACAAGACGTGTCCGTCTCAGTGGCTGCTGTGCTATTCCCCGCCCAGCTTCTCAATCACGAGCGCAGAGTGCGCACTGTTCAAGCTCCTTGCACTAATCCCGGAGATCCTGCACTGTCCACCAATGCAGGATGAGACCAATTGCAATATTTTTAGGCGATTTTAAGAAATGTCATAAAAACCGCTGCCCTTAGTATAGCATTGCACTTGGGTAGTTTGGAGTAGAAAGATATAACCATTTTGGATTCATCAGAATATGTACTTTGCAAAAATATTTTCTTTTTAAAAAATGAGACCAATTGCAATATTTTTAGGCGATTTTCATAAATGTCATAAAAACCACTGCCCTTAGTGTAGCGTTGCACTTGGGTAGTTTGGAGTGGAAAGACATAACCATTTTGGATTCGTCAGAATGCGCAAAATATATGTTTTCTAATATGGTTTGTAGGGGTCACCATAACTCTTTGTAGCTTTTATCCCACATAAAACAGGCAATGTTCATTAATTAGTGTAAATCATCAAATAAGGATACACAATGTAGATTTTTGAAAAATATTTGCATGGAAAATGTAATCTGCTATGGATGATATGGTGCAAATGGCAAAGAACTCCTTTGTACAGTAAGTGATCCACAATCCACAGCTGTGAAAAAGCAAGATCAGGCAGCAGCGATGACAACTATGTGCAGCAGCAACAGACACAGGCAGTGTGGGAGGGGAGGGGCTCTTCTTGATACAGCAGAGTTCAGCCTGTCAGTCAGTGTTGTGACCATTTCCTGTGAGAGAATGAACAGACACACCCACACCTCATTTCAGCTTAGACTCTCAGCAGTAAGGAACTCTCTGCTATAGTGACAGTTTTAGCAGGTAAATTGCTTTCAAAACATTTTTTTTTCTGCATCATTACACGTTTTGGAGATGGATGATTACTATGTATGAATATGAAGATTATATGAAATGTCCCTTTAAGGCCTGTTCCTGCAATTTTGCATAACCCTTTGTATAACTGGGCATGTTTTAGTTTTCTCTGCAGGTTTTTTAACTTCATTAAAATACTGGTTCAGCAACTTTGTAGAAAGACAGTTCAAGAACCACAGAAAAACTGGACACCTGTTGCTACCTCGAGGCCTCTGGAGTATGCAGTGCAGTTTTGGACTCCAGTCCTTAAGAGGGATATAAATGAGCTGGAGAGAGTGCAGAGACTAAGTGCAACTAAATTGGTTAGAGGGACGGAAGACTTAAATTATGAGGGTAGACTGTCAAGGTTGGGGTTGTTTTCTTTGGAAAAAAGGCGCTTGGGAGGGGACATGATTACACTTTACAAGTACATTAGAGGACATTATAGACAAATGGCAGGGGACCTTTTTACCCATAAAGTGGATCACCGTACCAGAGGCCACCATGAATTTTGTTACTACAGCGAAATTCGCCAGCGTGATGTGGCGTAACTTCGCTAGTGAAGGAGATAGACTCTAGCACTACTTCGTACTCTTCCGCCAGGCAAAGTTTCGCTCTGGCGAAAGAGCGTTACTTCGCAAATTCATGCACATTTTTCCTGAATGTTACCTGTTCCGCCAGACTTGCCTTCGCCAGCTCAGACCAAGCGAAGTGCAATGGAATGTATAGGGCTTCTTCAATTTTTAGTTGAAAAATTTTCTACGTCCCAAAAAACGCTGGCGTCTAGTTTTTTCAGGGTGAAAGTCCGTAAAATTTTTGGGTACTCTGGCTCCTCCCATACATTTCCTAACATATGGCACATAAACTACACACTGGGCAATATAACAATTTTATTTTATTAAGATTCCCTGGACTTGCGTAGTGTAATGTATTTGCTGCAACATATACGTCCATGTAACTTTATCATTTCCCACCGTATGCAAATTAACCAACGCTAGCACAACTTCGACAGAGTTTCGGCGCCCTGGACGCAACTTCGGATTTTAGTGAAATATGTGTTGTCCTGGCGAATCTACGCTTGTTGTGATGTGAGCAAAGCCATTGCTGGCGAATTTATGGTGATTTTGCCCCCATGACTACTTGGTGGTCAAACTGGACAGAAAATGACCAGCAGTCAATGTTGTAATAAAATTATTTAAACAGTACATGTATCCTTAAATATCATGGAATTAAAAAATAAATAAACAATGAATGTACATTGCGAAAGTGCTTAGAATAGCTCCCTGATCAATTTAACATTCACTTACTTTATTATAGGTTTATTTATCCTTTAACCTGCCAGCTTTCTTTGGTTATTGATCTATACAGCCAAACACTGATATATATTACCTCCCCCCCCCATTTGCAAATTTCCCTTAAAGTATCATTTATTTCCTATGAAATTTCACATAAATTTTAATCTAAATGGTAACTGCTTTGTAGCTAAAAAACAAGCGCAGAATTGCCCATATGTTAAGGGCTTATTTATTATACAGCACTATAGATGGTTGATCATTCCCTGTTCCAGTGAAGCTTACACTATAAGAGCTGTATCACACTGAGGGGCCTATTTATTATGCTGTGTAAAAAACGGCAACAAAATATGCTGCCCATCCCCAGGCATCGGCGTGTAAAAAAATGGCATACTTATAAAGTTTTGTATTGCGTTTTGGAGACCATGTACCACAAATCCAGTATAATGACTGACTTTAATGGATGAAACGGCGAACAAATAAATAATGGCGCCAACTGCAGTATTTGGAGCAAACTTTGATAAGTTCATCATCTATTTTGCACAGCATTTTGGCAAAATTCCAATTACACAGCATAATAAATAGGCCCCTGAAAGTTAACCGAATACGCTGCGTGTGCGTTAATGGAGGAAACCGCACAGAATCAGGAAGAGTATACAGGGCAGAAGTGAACTCAACATCACCGCATTGCAACACAACAACACAAACCACAGAGCCTCAGCTGCTCAGTTCAACCAATAACCTTTCTAGATTCTTCCGTGCAGGAAACAAACTGCAGTCCCAGGCACCGAGTTGGTGGTTAGGAATCAGGTGCTACTGAATAAATGGCAGAAACACATTTTGTGTGGCTGACATCTGTATAGGAATGAGGAACACTTTTTTTTGCTTGCCTATGGGATGTATTTCATTCTGCCTAATTCCCTTATTCCCTCCCATTAGAGAATTAGTGGCCCTAGGGGGCAGATGCAGGGGGAGGCCTCTAGGGTTGCCATCTGGCTGGTATTTTACCGGCCTGGCCGATAAAAATGATGGCTGATTCCAATGTTATTAATAGAGAAAAAGGAAAAATATATAGAAAGGCTGGTATTTTTTTCCAGAAAAGGTGGCAACCCTAGTAGGCCCTCTGATCCTATCCACCCTGGCTTGCAATCAGTAGCATAACTAGATGTTGCTGGGCCCCACAGCAAATTAATTTTAGGGCCCCCAACATATCCAGTGTTTGTCCTGTTTTAACAATATATGTTGAAATTGCTCATCAATGAGAGCCTCATGGGGCCCCCTGTACCTCCTGGGCCCCCCTGCAGCCGCAGGGTCTGCTTCCTCTGTAGTTACGCCCCTGCTTGCAATAAGTTCAAAGCGAGCAAGATGGCACAAGTACCTCTTATCCCAACACGGTTATATTTATCCTACTTACAACAGCAAATAAGAATTCTCTCCAAATCTCGGCTGGACTTCAAGGTGTATGTAAAAGGGCTAGTAGGATTTCTCCCCAAATCTCTCCTTTACACTCTCTCTAACTGGCCTACAGGCTGAACCTTTAGGTGTATCTAAAGGCTAATATGAATTCTCCCCAGATCTCTCCCTTACTCTCTTCCTAACTGGCCTACAGGCTGAACTCTAGGCGTATCTAAGAAAGCTAATAGGAATTCTTTCAAAATCTCTCTCTAACTGGCCTACAGGCTGAACAACCATGTGTATCTAAGAGACCTAATGGGTATTTCTATGAGAAAGTGCCCATTTGGCACAAAACATATACTATACAGAAATAAACACTTTTTACATTTAACAACTACTTTGCTACTGCAATTACTATTAGTAGGACTCTTTACCTTTGTGATTTTAGCAGTTTTTGGCAACACTTGGACTGGGGTTTTTGTGAAGAGACCACATGGTATTACTTTTTTGCAACTTTATATTCAATTTCATTCCTTAGGAGCAGACTTGCACGCCATTTTTTGATTTAGTCTAATAGGTATTTCCCCAAATTTCTCCCTAAGGTGCTTTCAAGATTAAAACAAAAAAAATGTAGAACACAGTGTCCTTAAAAGTAAAGAACACTATTTATTGTTTCATTTAAAAAAAAAACCCACAAGTGGCTGCTGTGTGGTAGATGCCTCTCACACAGCAGCCACTGGGTTTTTTTTTCATAAAGTAACAAATAGTGGTAGTGTGCTCTACATTTTTTTATTTTTTGTTCTATATGATTACAGTCTGAGGAGTTGCACACTGGATCCCTTCTAGTCCCTCTGAAACAACCAGCAAGCGAAGCAGGGGTGAGTCTGAATTGATTTTTTGTGTCATAACAACCAATATGTCTTCAAGATGGACTACCAGGTGTATCTAGGTAAGCTCATACGCATTCTCCCCAAATCTTCCTCTTTTCTCTAAACTGATGTTTTGGCTGGACATCCAGGTGTATATAATAAAGTTAAAAGGCATTCTCCCCAAATCTTTTTTTAAGAGAGGCACAGAGTCAACTTATGGATATTTACTGTAAAATGGTGGGTAGTCTTCAGTTGCTATTTTACTACATGTATATCAAAGCTGAATATTTCTGTTTAAAGGAGAACTAAAGCTTAACTAAAGAAGTAGCAAGAAATGTTGTACATTATGTTTTGGGCTTCTGTACCAGAATCACCAAAACAACTGAAGTGAGAGTCAAGTGTCCTTATAGCCTGAACACTCGCCCTACAACTCCCAGCAACCCAGTTCAGACCACTATAGACAGTGCTGGTGAGAGCTTCACACTAGACCCCTTCCCCATAGCTTAAAACATAGCTTTTAATAACTTATTAGTTAAAAACCACAAACACCCTTAGTGTGCCACACTTCCCACGACCAAACAAAACCCACTGCGTTAACTACGTCAGTGCTGCACCGTGTCCTTAAAAAACATTCAATAAAATTGCCCAGGTGGACAAGTGGTTGGCCTTGTGCCAACTTGCAACGTGACCAGATTCACTAAAGTGATCCTATTAGGTAAGTATGCCCTAATCAGGACTGTAACCCCCTCCCTTCCATTTTTCCAGGCGTACCTGCCTATCTACGTAGGGGGCTACTCTCACCACCGTCTACCTATGCTGCCCTGCGCGTTTCGCAGACTCAGAGGCTTCTTCAGGGGCATAGGTGGCGCATGCTCGTGGTCGACAAGTTTAAATAGCCGCAGTCTGTACCGCAGGGCCTCCCGCTTCCATCGATCGTACGTCACTTCCGGAAGCCTAGCTTTGCGGTTCAGCGTGGTTGCGCATGCGTCTTTTCCCATCGCGATTTTAGTTGATTCCGGAAATCTTGACAAGCGCTTAAGCTTGATTGCGCATGCGCATCACCTAGTGCCACTTGTAATTATACTTATGTCCTATACCAGGATTCTTATACCTTTTTTGCCAATAGGTACTAATTAGTGTTGCTATCACTTGACAATTATTTGGATATATATATTCTGATACTATTTTTATTATTATTAATAACAGGCTGCTTCTATCACTAACAATTTTTTCTCTGAAATCAAGGAGGCTATTTATTAACCCTATATATATATATAGAAATACACCCTAAGCAATATTATACATTATAAAAATGGGAAGAATGTGAACCCCGCATTGAGGCCCACTGGAGATCTACTATTCATTGCATATATCCACCTGGCCTCAGTTTGTAATAATTTCTTATTCACATCGCCCACCCTCGAGGTTTGATTCAGCTGTTCCACCGCCATAAACTTCATTATACTTGTATTGCCATTATGGCATTCATTGATGTGGACTGCCACCGATGTATTGCGTTTATGCTTAACATCCCCCACATGTTCTTGAATTCTCCTGCGAAATTCACGTAATGTTTTGCCCACATATTCTGTACCACATGTACCAGGCCAAGGCAACCACAGCCTTTTAGCAGTAAAGATCTGTGTCTCCAAAGATGCCCCAGTAGCTCCCCATCTTTTTTTCTGCTGATTCATGGCACATGCTCTGTGCTGCTGTCACTTACTGAGCTTAGGTACCCACTCACAATATACAGTACACATAGAATAGAAATGTCACAATATAAGGCTGATTAGTAATTAATACATGGCAGCACAGAAAACAGCGCAATTAGCATCAGAATTTAATAATCAGCCCTGTAGCATCAGCTTATATTACAGACCAACCTCATTTTCTGCTTGATAATTAGTGACAACCCCTAAGCTTAGCTTCTCAACAGCTGCTCAGAGCCCACTGAGCATGTGAGTGTCACAGACACTTTCCAAGATGGTGACCCCCTGTGACAAGTTTGAAGTCCTGGATCATTGCTGCTATTGACAAGCTGAAACTTTAGGCTGGTGCAATAAGTTCAGTATATAAAATATGGCATTATTGGCCATATTAATTTTTAGGGTTTATTTCTCCTTTAAGGCACAACACCTCATCTTAAGGCCTTTTCAGTTCCAGGCAGCCCCACCATGGCTCAGAGACCCCATCAAAGCAACATAAGGACATAGTTGTCATTAGTAGTTGCAGGATGGGGGCAAAACAGTTTTTGACCAGTATCCCTGTTGTTGATCTACAACTAGCAGCAAACGTCTTCTGTTGTGGGCACCAACTGAATGGTGATCAACAAAAATTAGAAAACTAATAAATGTTTCTTAGTCTTTATGCCTCCAACTACTCTCTGCGGGGCTCCACTATTTGGCGATGCAGGTAAGTCCCCCACAACACAGTTCTACTGTATCTCTGGGAAAGACCCAATCCTGCCAGTGGAACAAATGATGGAGTTCCAAGCCACTACTTATCTCAAGGTTCTGATTTTGTCTTAAAATATCTCTGGCCCCCACAAATACGGATATATAAGTCATATTGGTCATCCACAACCATAGAGTAACTCAGAAGTTACAGGTGGTACCCAGAATGATTTACTGAAATGTCTTATTAAAGAACATACAGTATGTTTAGCATAAACGCCAACAGCTAAATTACAGGGAGTTGCGATTGCTGTGGCATTTGCTAGTTGTACTCAGTGTACTATACACTTGGCCTTCGGCTGCTTCTCTTTCATTTATTGATCAATGGCTTGAGGTGACATTGGAAGCTGTATGTCAGGGTTTGCTGACAGCCCTCAGTTATGTGATCTCACTGCAGGATGTTTCTGGCCCTACAGAGGTAGCAGCAAAACTGGTGCCAGGGCAAGTTGAAACAGTCCATGTACCTGCAAACGATAGTGATGCTGTTGTACACTTCAAAAATGTAATTAAGATCTTGCAATTTAAAAGGGAAGCAACCACACTGACAATCTGTTGATTATGGCAAATACCAGAGGGGCGGCTGTGAGATGCTATAGACCAGGGGTCCCCAATCTTTTTTATATGTGAGCAACACTCAAATGTAACAACTGTTGGGGAGACACTCAAGCATGAAAAATGTTCCTTGGTGATGCCAAATAAGAACTGTCATAGTCTAATTGGTAAGCCCATATGAACTCCTAGCCTTCATGAAGATCTATTTGGAGTAAACCTGTGTCTGTGTGCTCCAAAACATGTCTCCAAGCCAGGAATTTAAAAATGAGCACTTACTTTGAGGCCACTGCAAGCGACATCAATGGAGGTGGCGAGAAATATGTTGCTCAAGAGCCACTGGTTAGAGATCACTGCCGTAGACACTATTTATTGGGCTGGGGAGGGAATCTTTGGGCTTCTGTGTACTGGAAATGCCAGGCCTGTTTTAAATCCAGTCTGGACCTGAAAGGAAGATATACTTGAACTGTGACATTTGCACTAAATAAAATGGCCCATGGGGCTGTTACCCTGCTTTGCATTCATTAATGCAAGTAGAGATAATCAGACAAGTGCCGGCCGGGGTGACCTTTTCCACAGAGTCTATGCTATGCGCATGGTTCTGCAGTTTGATGAACAGGAGCTGATCCTGCCCCTGTACCAGTTTAGCTCAAACTATTTGACAACAGCTGCCACAGCCATTTAGATTATATGAGGATGTGGGTGGCCGGGGTATCAAATGACCGACAAGGAGTTGCTAGAGATACTGTAGGTAGCAAGGTGGTATTTGTGCTGGTCAGGCATGTATAGAGGAGGTGAACTGATCATTAGAGGTAGAGAAAAGGAAATGCTGGCAATGCAGAAAGGCTGTACTCCATCAGAGGTAGTGTATGGGAAATGTGCAGAACACTGTGGCTGGAAAGTATCAACATAGTAGAATTAAAGGCAACTACAGGTATGGGACCTGTTATCAGAATGATCGGGACCCAGAGTTTTTAGAATAAGGGGTCATTTTGTCATTTGGATCTCATTTAAACAGTAAATAACACCAATAGGATTGTTTTGCCCCCAATAAGGATTAATTATATTTTAGTAAGGTTTAACTACAATGTGCTGTTTAATTATTACAAAGAAAAAGGAAATAATGCTTTAAAAGGTGAATTATATGCTTAAAATTTCGTTTATGGAAGGTGGCCTTCCTGTAATTTGGAGCTTTCTGGATAATGGGTTTCTGATCAAATGGCTCTTATGCCTGTATATACAGTTTGTAGGAATTATTTTTCTTGTTTTCCCTTTAAATAGAGCGAGCGTATCATGAGGACATTGTTAACTGTGTGCACGGAACATTGCTTTTCCTCATGTTTGCATTTATATGTGAACTACTGTACCATATTAATTGCTTTGGCAGAAGCATTCTCCCTAGATGTAAATAGAACAGAACTAGGGGTTAGAAACAGATGGTGCTGATAAAAAAACAAAATGAAATGCACTTGGATTAGGTCTTTATTGATTTAATATTATCCCTGAGATAACATATAACTCTTTTGAAGTTGAAAGAATTGCGAATGTTATATTCTGTTCTATTTTATGTTTATTTAACAGGATGTCCTTCAGGGTCGGTACTGTGCAACAGAAGAGTAACCAAACAACAGCACTTGTTGAACTGGGAGGCATAAAAGGAATGAATGGCTTGGCAACTGGGGCAACACACTAGTCTCAATGGGAAGGGCACTGTTTACTACAGTGGTACCCATAATTAGGGCACAAGTAGGGATGCTGGGTACAGTTCTGCTATGGAAAGGCCATGCACACTTTGCTCCATTAGTACATAAACCCTTGGATTTTCAACACAACATAAATATACACTATGCCTTCGTAAGAAACTACATTTGCCTATAAAGAAACTGAATAGTAAGTATAATATGTATAATCGCATCCCTTTAGCCAGGCTGGTAGAAGATAAAGAACGTTCAAGTCCCTACTTCGCAAGAATAATGGCAGTTTTAGCTCAGATGATGCTAATATAGATTATATGTTACTATTTTGGCTAGTATCGACAATTTCTGTTTCTCCTCACCAAAAGTAGTAAATGACAAGTAGAAGTTTTTTTTATATGACTGCAGGGTTGGACTAAGCCTGCGGGACACCAGGAAAAAACCCATTGGGCCCTGCCGACCCAGACCAGGCTGCTTCCTGACGCGAATGTTGAAAAACGAAGTGCACATGTGCCCCTGCGCACAAGCGCATGCGATCGACTGCGTGGGGGTGCAGAAAGGGTGGTGCGCTAACACGTGGCGGGGACACAGTACACACCGGCGGTGGCACACCAGGGGGGGGCCCAGGACAGCAGCCCTGGCCCCCCCAGTTTGACCCTGTATGACTGTACACAATTCACCCCAGACAGCAAGACTTCCACACTGTCCATGAAATTGTACTTGGAAAGGAGGAGTATAAAGGTCTTGCACAACTCTGAGACAAACAGAGGAAGTTATTGTAGTCAATTCCAATGGTGACCCTTCTAATGAATCTGGAAAATTATTTGTTTTAATGTTTTTTTCCTGTTAAGAATAGTGTCACATAGTGATCTGCTGTCTTTTGCCCTGTCTTTATAAAGCTCTGACAGGCAACAGGGCTATATTTACCATATAGGAACCCAATAGCCCATGTCTAGGACAGAAGCCTTAGCTGGGTGACCCTCGGGTGCCTCTGGCCTCCCTCAAGGGGACAGCTGCAAGCAAAAAAGCACATGTTAGCAATGTAAATAGCAGAGGCAAGATTCAGCTTTGTTGGCCTTATGTATAAAAAGCTTGAGTCTCAATTTCTACAAGAATGGCCTACAAGGAGTTGTTACGGACATCTGGGAGAACTGAAAGGACACTGTAGTGTAGATGTAAGTCCAGTTTCTATTGCTTTCCTAAAAGGTTGCCCATATCCTGAAAAAACACTACCATATTATACAATGTTATGATTATTTACAATTTCCTGCATTTCCTAAGAATGGTCTAAAGGAGTGGTCTATAAGAAGAGTTGTCTATAAGTGGGCTTGTTAGAAAAGTGGTCCATAAGAAGAGTGACCTATAAGAGTCTATAAGAAGAGTGGCCTGTTAGAAGAGTGGCCTTTAAGAAGCGTGAACTATAAGAATCTAAGAAGAGTGGCCTGTTAGAGTTGTGTATAAGAAGAGTGGCCTGTTAGAAGAGTAGCCTGTTAGAAGAGTGGGCTATAAGAAGAGTGGACTATAAGAGTTTGACCAAGCACTTAGCTAATCACAGCACCCCAAGGAACAGGTTTTGATGCTTGCATTGCTCCCCAGTTCCCAACTCTGTGGCTCACTGGTGAAAAAGGGTTGGGGACCCCTGGAAAAGGGAATATATTGCATTGTGCTTACTTAGTATCTTCACTCGTTCTTTCCCTAATTCTGAGCTGTATTTAACCAACAGTTCCCTCTATCTTTCTAGCACATTGATCTAATGCCCTTCCCTGCTGTATTTTCTAAGTATTTGTGCTGAGTCCAGCGGAATATAGTCACTAAGATCAAACCCCTTTCTATATATGGAAACATATGTTGGTACATCATGTTACAAAAATATATTGTTCTATTGGCAGCAGGAAATGGATGATACACAATACACCATTGGGATTACATCAGAGAATATGGAATTGCAGTCAGGTACAGAATAATGACAATACTTAAAGAGATACTGTCACAGGGAGACATGCTGTTTGCAAAACACATCAATTAATAGCATTCCTAAGCAAAACCATGTACTGAAATCCAATTTTTGAAAAAGTAAATCTATTATTTTCATATTGAAAGTAAAATTGAGACATTGGGGAACACATTCTACTTATTTCCCAGGATGGAGCACTAGAACATTAGACTAGTCCTGTGCCTACTGTCTATGCCTTACCTTGTGCACTTTTTCATCTCCAAATGTTAGCCTCCCATCCACTTAGACTGTAAGCTCTACGGGACAGGGACCTCCTTCCCACATTGTCTCTTACCACATAGCACTTAAGCTCTTTGTCCTGATATCATTCTGTATACATTTATTATGTGACTTGTCTTCCCTGTGTATACTTTTATATATATATTGTACTTTTATGCACTGTGCAGAGGTGTGGCTCCTTAGCAGTGCTTTACAAATAAAGTTATACAAACATACATTGTCTTGAATTGTGCTTTGAAAAAATGCAGGCTATTATTTTCATTATTATTAACATGTATTTATTCTGCAAAGTACAGTAAATGAGCATATACATAGAACAGATTTAGGACATACAAAAACAACAGTCAAGATAAAGAGGGCCCTGCCCAATCTAAAAGTCAGCACTCCACTGATTACCAGGGGCGGCAAAAATGCTGCTCCCGGAAACTTTAAGAGCCAAAGACTAGTGTAGAGAGCACAATTGCACTTCTCTGGGCTAATGTTGTGGACCCCCTCTGGTGCCAAAAAAGTTGAGCGGGCGCCGCAGCAGAAAGCCGACATTGGCGGCAAAGGGGTGAGGATTGCCCCTGTTAAGATTCTCTAAATTTGAAAGGCCATCTATACATTTCTAAATAATGGTACAATGATTCCATGAACAGTGTCTAGTGAGAGGCAGAGGGTACTAACTCACAGATACAGACACCTTAAATATTTTAAGGTGGCTTACCCAGTAAGCATAGGATTACACAGTTCCAAGTAATCAACATGCAATAAAATCACTAGCATCCAATGAAGCCAGTCAATAGGTTTTGCCTCCTGAGATTGTTGGTCAAAAAGATAAAATCATTTTGCAATAAGGAATGCAATGCAAATCACTTTGCTATTTGCAGGATTTGGGATTGGGCTGAAAATGCTTGCTTTTGCATTTTGGCCCGACATGACTTGAAAAAGGGCAGGGAGAAGCCAGAACCTTTGCTTAGGGGCACTATGTATGATAAATTGTATGATAAATTGCACATATACATATACATACATATACTTAAACTTGCGCTGTGAACTTTGGGGGTCAGGGAGCAAAGTGCATCCTAACAACACTTTAACCCAGGAGTCTGCTGCTCTCTGCAGCAAGGGTCGGATCAAGAATCCTAAGCCCTGTTTTTACCACTTGCTTTAAGGCTTCCCCCTGTCCTAGCCTGTTGCTACCATGAAGTGTGCAAAGTGCGGCCTACATTGTATTGCATTGTAAATGACCCCTAACTTTACCACTTTGCCTCAGGTCCGTGGCCTTCAAAATGGAAAATCTGCTTTCCTTGGTGAATACACTACTGGGTGCATTTGGAAGGCTGGTGTAACTATAGAGGAAGCAGACCCTGTGGTCACTGGAGGGAGGACAGGCAGGCCAGGATTTGTGGAGAGGCCACCAAGGCCTGGGCATAGGGCGGCAGTATTTTAGGGGGCGGCATGCTGCCCAACCAAACTCACATTGGTTCAGAAACACTGGGGTTGAGCAAGAAATACAATAGTTTTTTAAATCTCCCATTAGCCAATCCCCATTGCTCTGGTCCCAATGATGAAAATTTGAGCGAATAAAAGGGAGGGGACAGGGAGACGAACAACTTCGGGCCAATGGGTTCCCGCTGCGTACATCCGCCCCTGGCCGCAGGGAATAGGGGGGCCTGGACTACAGGGTCTAGTTTCTCTATAGCTGTTTAAGGGGAAAAAAATCCCCTGAAGCAGGGAAAGCAGACAGGTAGGGATTTCAGTGGGGGAATTCAGCAGGTGGTGGAAGGGGCTGGACTGTGGGGGGGGGGCAAAGAGTGGGTAGTTCTGGGAGGGCATCACTGTGCGTAGGGCCCCTCAAAAGATTTTTGCTAGGGGGCCTGGCACTGTTAAGCTACACCACTGAGCAGAGGATTGCCTTGCACCTGTCAATGCTGCACTCTGCACATCGCCCCTGCTGCCCCACTGAGGGGATAATTAAATTACTGAAGGTACAAATGCATCATTTCCAGCACTATGATGTTTCTGCACCAGAAGTGGACATAGCTTTTAAATGTTAGGTGCAGTTCAGTCATGCATGTGTGGGTTTATAAACAAAGCGAGTCCTTGAAGTAACTAAAATAAATGTTTCATGTATTTTGCACCTTGGAACCAGCAAATTGGCGCAAGACGCAAGTATAGAGGCGTGGATATCACATGTAGCTTTATGAATAGCATTTGGCTGAATGCAATTAGTGTCTTCAACTTCATTGTCCATTAGTAAATGAGCCCTCTGGCCGAGTATTCCAGCAAACGACCAAAGAAACACATTGATAGGGGAGCTGTGTGTTGGCCAGTGTACCTATATTTATGCTCATCCAAATGGATATTTTAACTTGTGCGAGCTTTAATATAGTTGCTATAAGAAATTATTGCTGGTTTCCTTTTGACACTTATTTATCTATATTAGTTCTTCCTTGTTGTGGGCCAATACAAATCATCATCTGAAATCACACTGTAAGCAGAATTCTGCTGGAGCAGCACTATTAACTGATGCGTTTTGAACAAAACATGTTTTCCCAAGACATTATCTCTTTAAGGAGTGCACTTCTATACATTAACATACAATCTAAAGTTCACTAGATACTTTTTGTTAAATTGCAAATTACATTTTCCATTTGATTTTCAGTCACCCACGCACCCATATTTATGCTGAGAAAAGTGCTGAGCAGCAGCCATGGCTTGGTCAGAACAGGATTTTGATAATATCTCTTGATACCGCACCTGCAAGAATGAGTCAAATCAGGTGTTCCTGAGTTGTATTTTCATGAAGTTGAATATCAATATATTCCACCCAAACAGAAAAAGAGTAACAGTAATGTTTAATAATGAAAAAGTACAAGTTAATCTCTATGTAGAATACATATCTAGTTTACTCATTATTTCCAGATACTACTTAGATACAGCACAGAATTTATCAAGCAGATAGGCCCAGTGGCCTTGACTGTTCTCATCAGTAAATGTCTCTTTGCAGCTTCCCTCAACTCCCGTATATATTATAAACATCACTGGGTGATTGCAATCAGTACGGCACAGTCTGCTAATCTTATAACATATTTCAGGAACATCACATTATTCTCGGTGTAAAGTCTGTCCCAAAGGAACTAGCTAACCACATCCATGCTGCAGTTTACACAGCCTCCAAATACATGAGTATAAATAGATCTTCATACACCAGCCTGAAAGAGACAGTTTGAGATCTCTTGATGTGCATGTCAGATACACTTCTTACATTGAGTGATTTTATTCTCTTTGGCCTTGTGTAACCAACTTGTCGGTTGGGTGGGAATATCTGGGACACTCATGCAGCTACTTGCTTTGACCAACCGAAGCATCAGTATTTTTACAATATGAAATTTATACTGAAACATTCTAATCAATGAAAAGAATATTGGTCGCTTAAGCTGGCTGCACCCGGGCAGATTTAAGATGATGATGTGGCCCCTTCAAAAAAAGAGTCAGAAGTTTATCTGCTCATGTATAGGCCCTTCCTGACAATTATCTGGCTGAAAATCTACCCTTTATCTACTGTATTGGGCAGGTTTGAAAATCCTATTGGGTGAGGACTTGATAAATTCCTCTCATGATTAGCTCTTGTTATGATTCAGTCTTTGGCCCTGGGGCCAAGCAATCAGATCAGCCCAATTTTGGCAGAAAAATTGGCCAAAGATCTGTTGATTTGATGATCATACAAAAAAGTGGATCTTTATATGTATGGTCAGATTAAGAAAGCAATTCTTAAGATTTTTTGCACCCCTAGCCCTAGCATTATTTGAACCCTCTGACTCTCTGAAGACAGCCATACACAGGCCTACCGGGTACAGTTTCTACCTATTGGGTCACAAGTCAAATAGACAGAGGGTATACAAGGACCTATACATGGTATGGCCACATTACTTTCATTCTGGTTTGTTATACAAAGAGCGCAAATGATCAGAACAGTAGGAAATTTGGAGTAGAATTTGGAGTAGCCGTGACTCCCTTTCACTTCCTCATCTGCTGAACCACCATGAACCAGACAACGTGGTGCCTCTGCAGATTACATTTTTAAACCTGCTTATTTCAGTTTGAGGTGGGTTTGATTCATAAAGCTGCAGATTGCTAAGAGGCAGTTAGATATTTCAGTCTCAGTTTCAATTTAAATGAAGAGGTTGGTAAATATATTTGGATATCATAAGTATATAGATGATATTTAAAACCAAATGAGCAGATGAAATCTCCCAAAGACAGAGTGTACAGGGAGAATAACAATGGACCAAGTACGGAGCCTTGCAGCACCTCTACATAACGGTGGAATGGGAGGTTTTGTTAGCATAAGAGACAGGGAAGGATCAGTCAGACAGGTAAAAAAGAGAGCCAGGAGGCAGCCTGATTACAGATACCAAAACAATACAGAATTTGCATTAGGAGGAAGTGGTCAACAGTAGCAAATATAAATGTTAAGTCAAGGAAGATTAGATTACAGAAGTGAACTTTGGCTTTGGTTACTTGAAGACCATTTGTAATTGCACAATGCAGTCTCAGTAAAGTCTGCAGGCTGAAAACCACATTGCAATGGGTCTGTAGAAAGTTAGTAATACAGAAGAACACAATTTCTAAGATTTTAGAGACAAGTGGAACAGACAGGAAATTAATCACCGAAACAGGACAGGTCAAGCATGGACTTTTTAAGAATAGGCTTGACACAGGACTGTTTGAACATAGAGGGGAAAAATCTAGAAACCAGAATGAAATTAAGAATTAAAGTAATAATTGAATATGTAAGAGCTGGCATAAGCTCATCAGTACAGTGTTTAAGTAGAGAAGAAGGCATAGGGTCAGAGAGCAAGTTGTGCATGGGGATGGCAGCTGGGAGGCTTAGGAGACAGTTACAGGCAGGCAGAAGGGGGCTTAGAAAAGAGCAGATAGTTTGTGTTAGTAGAGTTAGGAATGTGATTGCAGATGGACTCTCCTTTGTTTCTGAACTACTCAGCAAAGTCCTGAGGAAAGCATGTGAGGTTGAGTAATTTTGATTAAGAGGAATGCAGAAGGGTATTGAATATAGAAAACAGGCATTCTGGATTGGATTTGTTATTGTTTAGGGAAGCACTGTAGTACTCTTACATGGCCTTGAAAAGGCAGAATTGAGGCATGACAATAGAAATTTATAATGGCTAAAGTCTGCTGGCAAATAGGGTTTCCTCCACATACGTTCTGCAGATCTTGTACAAGAGAATAAGGATCTCACCTGTGAGTTCAGGTGGGACGTCGGGTTTGAGCACAAGCATGCTTGGCTTGTAACTGTGCAAATGAGCCAAAAGTGGAGGACAGAATGTGATTATACTCACTAACTATGGTATCAAGCTCAAATGTAACCCTAAAAAAGTAAAGACTGGACCTGAAAGAGTGAGCTAAGAATGGGAGGTCTGTATTGTGTGTATTCACATCTGTTTCTTCACAGTTGTGTGTGTTGATTTGCTAGAATAGGTGTTAAACTATAGCAGCCAATCAGTTATTTGCTAACTTGTAGTAGACTGAGCATCAGACATGGGGACACTGTGGACCATCTAATTCACACAGTGGCATATAAGCATCCCTCCTCCCACCCCCACCAGTCACCTAACTTGCTTGTAATTCAGTTTTGAAAATTAAGAAGCGATGGTGGACGCAGGTCGCAAAGGCACAGGGCTTGTTCCCACTGGTGCGGCAAACTGGATTTTGGCACTTGTGGACTCTCTTGTTTTATGAAGGGTTTAAATCCGGATCTGGTCATATCGTAAATTATTGAAAGGATTGGCTCATCTGTACAACTGGAGATACCAACCATGTCAATTATATTCCTGCTATGTCTGTCTCGCCAGGCCCGGACTTGTGAAGAGGCCACCAAAATCCAGGCCTAGGGCAGCAGAATTTTTGGGGGCGGCATGCTGCCTTACCACACCCACATTGGTTCAGAAACGCTGGGGATGCACTGGAGAAATAAATAGAATAGTTTTTAAAATTTCCTGTGCACCAATCCCCATTGCTCCAGTCCCGATGATGAAAATTTGTTCAAATAAAGGGGAGGGAATGGGGCAACGAATGAAAGCTGGCCTAGGGGCACCCGTTATGTAAATCTGGTCCTGTGTCTAGCTGTGACCTGATGCCAACCATGGTATGTGTTTATGTTTTATAAAACTGTAGCTTTCTTGCCCAAGATTTTCTTACCATTTGCACCTTCTACAAATGATGGATAGAAGCAGGCCAAGGGTGAGACAAAAGTGTGCAGACGCTGTAAATAGTCATCAGTCAAGCTACAATTCCATAACCAGACTGAAATTTGCAAAGAATAGCTACACTCCATTTTGTTCCTTTCTACACAATATATTCAATACGCCTGAACACGACAAATGTCACTCACTGCCAGCTCTTATCTTCTCTGATATTATTTGTGGCTTATTTAGTTATTTTTTACAACTTAAGCGATGATAAGAAGAACAAGATAACAAGCTTTATTGTCCTATGTATAGTAATCCACCAAGGAGAAGTGAGTTCAGTTCAATGAAAGAATGTAAGTGCCAGCAATAGGTAAATAATTCCAATCTAGAACTCTTTGGCTATTGTTTAACCACAACTTCCATCCTCCCCCTCATATATAGCAAATAACACATATTATAACCCCCATGTATGAACATTGGTTATTATGAACAATAATCAGTACATTGGATACACAACACACAAACTACACTGTGATGATTAAATTATTGAATCTGTTTCGCTACAGTTAGTCTCCAGCAAACTGGCCTTGTTACCCCTGTAGAATCAGCAGGGATATCAGGCACCTCGCTGCTCAACTATAGCTCTGTGCACTATAGAGACACTTTGAGATCAATACTGGACATTTATTAAAGGGATTCTATCATGATTTTTATGGTTTATTTCTAAATTACACTGTTTATATTTCAAATAATTCACTCTACCATTTAGCATTTTGTTCTTGAACCAACAAATGTAATATTGGTGTGGATGGCAGCCATCAGCATTGTGCCAGATTCTGATCCAGTATAGGCAGTTTTTCTTGTTTACCCACTTACTAAAATTCAGGACAGTAGCAGCAGTGCTATTAGCCCATGGAGGCACCATCGTTCCAGCAACTGAATCCTTCAAGGAGAATTCAACCCTTATTAAAAAAAAAAAAAAAACCTCCTCTCTACCCTGGGTAGACCCCCCTCCAGCCTACCTCCCCCCCCGGCAAAACGCCCCTAATTTTTTACTTACCCCTCCGTGCAGATTCTGGCAGCCATTTTCTTCCTATCCAGTAATCTTTGTGTCTTGGCGGCATTTTTGGCGCATGTGCAGAAAGTCCCGAACCACTGCGCATGCGCCGAAAGTCGTGAACATTTTCGTGACTTTTGGAGCATACGCAGTGGTTCAGGACTGGAAATTGACTCCAACTGCGAATGCGCTGAAAAAGACAGAAGAAAGAAGATGGCTGCCAAAGAGTCCAGAATCTGCACGGATGGGTGAGTAAAAAATTAGGGGCATTTGCCCAGGGGGGCAGGTAGACTGCAGGGAGGAGGGTGGGGGGTCTACCCAGGGTAGGAGGGAGGGTTTTTTTTATTACGGGTTGAATTATGCTTTCAGCAAAGGTGTCAAGTAGCTGCTAACTGGTTAGCTGCCCCTTTATCTGCTGATAGGCTGCTAGGTGGGGGGGAAGGAAGGGGGTGATATCACTCCACAGTGGCGGAACTACCTGGAGAGCAGGGGGTGCGATCGGGCCAGGGCCCACACCCCCTCAGGGCCCCCCGGCAGTCCATTCGTCACTGAAAATGCGGCCAAATGCGGCTGTACTGAGGGGGCGGGGCCCGGCTGCGCGTCACGCACCAGGGCCCACCCCCCTCTAGGATCGCTTCTGTCACTCCAACTTGCAGTGCAGTAGTAAAGAGTGGCTGAACTTTATCAAAGCACAAGTCATTTGACTGGGGGACCTGGAAAACTGACAAAATACTCAGTATCATGTCAGATTTCAACATTAAACATAAAAAAAATCTGTTAGCTCTTTTAAAAATGGATTTAAAGGGCATCTAAAGGCAAAACAATAAAATCCAATTTTTAATCCAATATACTTTAATTATGTGTACTATTTTTATAAGAAACCTGGGTGTATGCAATGAAATTCTCCCTTCATTTACTGCTGTGGATAGGAATTGTCAGACAGTGCCTAATGCTCTGCAGGGAAACAATCATACTTATGAACAGCAGGGAGAGCCTCCACCTTACTTCCCAGCCATGCAGAACTCAAGCAGCTTTGTTTGTTTCCCTGTAGAGCAGTCGGTGACTGTGTAGACTAGAGATTTGTATTGGATTTTACTTTGGCTTTACATCCCCCTTACTGTTTCCAACTCCAGCTGCAGGGACAAAGATCATGGAGCCAGATTTAAACAGATAAACTGGGATTCTATTTGGAGGATTATTTTGCTGCAGCCACTGGTTCTGCAGAGTTGGAGAAAGTTTGTATTAAACAATGCAAAAACTATAAAATCTACCTTAGAATACATGACAACACAGGACCCAGTGCAGTCTGCCTATTCTGATTATTAATCAGTCTTGCTGCATTGGCTTCTGGCAGATATTATTTGACGTCTGCTGTTTTGATAATTTATGATGATCCCTAAGCAGCCCAGACCACACTGAGCATGTGCACAGTCTTGGTCTTGCAAAGATGTTTAACATAGTTATAAGATGAAGACCACCTGCGGCTAACTTTGAATATAATAACAATTTGTTTTATTAGGCTTCTGGTGCAGTAAGTTCATGTTTATGTTTAGTATACAAAATACAACATTTCTAGCCTTATTCTATTTTAAACTTTACTTCCCCTTTAAGTGCAGAATACTGCTGGAGCAGCGCTATTAACTGTTTTGTTTAGTCCCTTATACAATGCCAGTTATGATATGGGATTCAGCACATAAATGAGATTCAATGCAAGATTATGGTTCTAGCCTGCATTTTACTATATTCAGAGACTCAAGAACCAGGTACGGCTATTGAATCCACTTCAGGGCATAGCTGCTTTGAGGTAATAAAGCCCCTTTAGATTCTACAGATCAGACTGGACTGGAGGTCCCTATCCTCTATAACAGGGATCAGTGGCAGAACTACCAGGGGAGCAGGTGGTGCAATTGGCCCTGGCCCGCACCCCCTCAGGGCCCCCCCGGCAGCTCGCGCACTGCTGATTTCTGGCCACATCGGCTGATTTCAGCACAGGTAATCTAGTACGGAGGGGGCGGGGGCCCGGCTGTACGTCCCGCACCAGGGCCCGCCCCCCTCCAGTTACGTTACTGACAGGGATCCCCAACCTTTAGAACCAGTGAGCAACATTCAGAAGTAAAAGGCGTTGGGGAGCAACACTAGCATGAAAAATGTTCCTAGGGTGCCAAATAAGGGCTGTTATTGGCCATTTAGTAGCCCCTATGTAGATTGTCAACCTGGTTATTATGAAACCAAAACTTGCCTCCAAGGCAGGAAATAAAAATAAGCACCTGCTTTGAGGCCACTGGGAGCAACATCCAAGGGGTTGGAGAGCAACATGTTGCTCACAATCTTCTAGTTGGGGATCACTGCTCTATAACATGGCAACCCATTTAGAATGGTTTAACAATATGACCCATCTATAGGTATGTTTGTGTAATTAGTGGTAGCCATAAACCTTGACATTATTGCTGACCACTTCCCATGGAGGAATTTGGGACTTTTACCCAACTACCAAGGGCCTCCGGTACTCACACCACTTCCCATTCTGCCTCAATTGCTGATATTCTTATTGCGTTTTTATCGCCAATATTTCTAGCCGTGATTTCATTTCTTTGTGTGAGTGGCCATTGCTTTCACCATGGAAACTGCCAGAACTGTCTGTTCTTTCTTTGTGCCTAAAAGCAATATGTAATTTTAGGGCTATTCCACACGGGGAGATAGCGACGCGTTTGCGGTCGCGGCGACAAAGCGCCGCAACAGTCGCCGCGACCGGCGCAGGCGACAGTTTTGTATGGGCGCCTATGTAAAAACGCCTGTGCTAACCACACGAGGCGATGCGCTTTTCAACAGTCGCCTGAAAATGCCTCGCCAGGCGTTTTTACATAGGCGCCCATACAAAACTGTCGCCTGCGCCGGTCGCGGCGACTGTCGCGGCGCTTTGTCGCCGCGACCGCAAACGCGTCGCTATCTCCCCGTGTGGAATAGCCCTAAGTGTTATAGCGTCACTCTGAATAAAAAGTGATTTGCTTCAGTTTTGGTATGGTTACTTCCTTACAAATGGAAGTATATTTCCTGGAATCCATATGTCTGTAGCAGGAGATAAGTAAAACGCTTTCTGTACTGCACTGTTCAGACCAGGTATTGGACAGGGAGATTGCCAGTTCAAGCTCATGCTATTCATTCCCTGTGGTTTTTGGAAATTTGGGGCTTTTTTATTTTAAAACAAAATCTCATCTTTATCAAAGCTTTTCTTATTAACAAATGACCTAATCAGATTCATACGGCACTGATTTCTCAAACTGGCCCAATAATAACTGTCAGGCCAATACACATCTTCAAGCACTTTAAATAGACACTGCTACAGGCAACAGATACAGAATAGTCTGTGTAAGATGTATCTAAGTATAGAAGGATAAATATAACATGGATGTTAAAAAAGAAATCTAAAAATACAGTTTGCATATAGACATCTGGAATCCGGTGACTATATTGCTTGCTATGTGGTACTTAGCATAACTTTGCTCATTATTTCTTAGGTGTTAGTTCTATATCACAGGAATGCAGATGTGATCTTCCTGTTCTACATTTGGATTCTTGATCTAATTGATTAAGAATTTTATTGATCAGGGTATGAATTTGTTACAAATGAAACATATGAAATGTTGATTTGTTACTATCTATGGGGAAACTGAGCAGGAGCCAGCAATATGGCTACTATTACATGTATGCACAAATTCTTATATATTCAGAAAAGGAATGTGTTGTATATATTATAAACTAGGTGCTCATAACTTATGCAGAGATGTCTTTAGAGGGATGCAAATAGGAGCAAACGCCCTATGTTCGATGCATAGTGAATAGAAATAACAGAGTCTCAGCTGGAGGGAAGAGTTGGGATGCGATGGCAGGTATAGTCAGGCAAAAGTATTATTATGTATATAGCACCAGATTCTCCTGTAGAACTTAGTACTCCATACTAAGTATGGAGATAAAAAAATGCAAAACATTTCACAAATGCAAACAATTAAGACAGCATCTCCTAAATTAAAGATAACATTTAACATTATTTATCCAGGATCTAAAATAGAAATATAAATACTAAGAAACTGTAATGACTACCTAATTCTGAGGCTTGACTAAAAGTTACTAGGCCCCCCAAACTGTGGGAAGATGATCTAGGAAACAGTTAATGGGCTTGCATATTATTTAGAAACCCATAGAATCCTCTGCACTGATGGGCCACACTGCTCTCCTGAAATGTTATGCCAATAGTTGTATCAGAAAAAGGGTTGCCACCTTTACTGGGGGAAAAAACATCAGCTTTTCTATATTTTTTACATTTCTGCCCTATTAATAACATTGGAATCAAGCATCATATTTACCAGCTAGGCCAGTAAAATACTGGCCACTTTGCAACCATAATCAGAATTAATCTGCGTTTTGCATACCAGGGTTGTATTATAACTTGTGAGGATTATTTTTAATAAGGGGTTTGTTTCTCCTTTAAGGTGGTTGCAGGTGGTTGCAGGTCTCTCTCAGAATCTCTCTAACAGTAATGATTCAGATCTTCAGAACTTTAAACAGGAGATCACCATCTTGGATTTTATTATGAATGTCAGTGACACGGCACATGCTCATTTATCTTTGGTCAGCTGTTGAGAAGCCAAGCTTTGGAGTCATGGTAAATCATCTATCCAAAAATGAGATACAAATGTCATGGAAGGTGATGTAACAGAAAGAGCTGCCATTTAAAGAGAATCTAAATTATTAGTAATCAGCTTTATATCATGACTTTCATATTCTATATATTGTGCATTGGTCCCTAATCTGAGGTAAATGACAGCAGCACAGAGCATGTGCATTGAATCAGCAGAAAAGAAGATGAGGAGCAACTGGCGGTATCTTCAGAGGTACAGATCTTCTCCCCCACAGAGCTGTGGTTGCATTGGGCTGGTACAATATCCAAAAACACTATATGCAGCATTTTTACCCTATTTTTTGTTAAGCTTTAGTTCTCTTTTTAGCGCCAGGTAGAAGGCAGTAAAGGTTAATATCAATTACCTCCTCCTGGCCCTTGGCCTCCTGTCACCTTACATCACTCTCCTGGTTTTTGTCATTCTCCTAAGTTTTTGTAGTTTCTCCAATTAATTAAATGCTTACAGTGATCACTCGGTGGCTTCAGCAGAGCATGTGTATGCACGGTAACTTTACTTAAGGCAACAGATGAACACAATTATGTCACAGTTCCCCATCCCCAACTTATTTTCCCCTGGATAACATCTCTGCTGTGTTATGCACTTGATGCACTGAGGCATGGTATGGGTCATGCATTTAGATCTGGGAGTGGATCTCCCTTTTGTCAGCTTGCATGTCTGTAAAGGCAGGTAAAATGTCATGTGTCCCCAAATATACCTCCCAACTGTTCCACTTTTAGCAATTTACAGCTCACTCTCCTTAATTGTATTTTAAAAGCCCTGTTTGTCTTTGTCCAACTCTAGTTCCCTGCTACTCAGAAAAAAGATTCAAAATGGCTACGTGTTCCACTGTGGTATGCACTATTATCTTTTTTTTTCCTTACCATTTTCCTTAATGTTATGTCTTCACTTGTTATTTTCTCTCTCATCATAGCTTCACTGATATAGTCATTATGATCAATAATGACAATGGTGTTCCCTTTGTCTGCTGGGCAGATGACTATGTCCTTGTCATTCTGTAGTTGTACCAAAGCTACTGATTCTGCATGGGTAAGATTTAGTTTAGCATTATACGTTTTGGTGGAGCGTTTAAGCTTAGCAAGTTCCCTCTCTACCTTTTTTTGAAACAGTTTGACGATGTCATCCCTTAGATAGACGGGGGGAAAACGGATCTTTGGATCTTTCAACATCTAAGGTAAAATTAGCTCCTACTCTGCCTGCATTGGGCTCATTCTCTCTCTGTAGCTCTGTAGGATGTATGAGACTGCAAGTGTCTTGAAAACTATTCAGATCATTACAATCACAGTGATGACTGGACCCATCAGTTATAGAATTGGAACTTTTAGACTGAGAAATGGAAAGAATAAAGTGTTTTTTTCAATATCAACTTTCACAAATCTATTCACATCAACAAGTGTATTAAACAACTCAAAAGTCTGTGTAGGACAAAAACGCTAAACCTATCTGTCTTTAAAAGTCTTTACTTGCTTTTATTTGCCTGGTGGGAGATTGCCTTATTGGAGTGCCTGCTCAACAGATATTCGATTTGACCCACAAAGTGAGCATGGTCAAAATTGTTTGCCATACTACAGGCAGCAGATGCTTTTCACTGTCTTTCTATTTTTCAAATGTTGGGAAATATGTTATGGCCCTAAGGAAGCATTATTATAGGATTTTGTTGTGTGTAGGGTATGTAGTATGTTTTTTTACTCACACCCACTTTAATAAACAGGCATAAGTGCACCGGCCCAGTGCCCCACAGGCAAGAGCCTAAGAGTGCAATAACCTTTGTATCTCCCTGTATCTCTAGGTGTTAACCTGTATCCAAGCAATGAGAATATTAGAAGGCACCTCAGAGTTCCATGATCACAGATGGGGACCACATACTTGGCAAATTCAGAGCCCTTGTCTCCTAAATAGCACATTTGAACCCCACAAATATGTGTGGTTGTAGGAGCCCAGGTACTTCAGGGGATTGAGTAAGAATTTATCACACCAGCAGCAGCACTAGATACAATATTTTTATCATAGTTTATGTTTATGCAGAAGAGGCAGCAGTCTTATAGAAAAACGAGAGTTGCACATTTGCAAGTAATATCAACACTTACATATTGGGTTTCATTTCTGTACATCAGCATACAAACACTGGACATTTGCATATACTGAAAGCTCAGAGGAAGCAGCTGCTCTGTCTGATGGACCCATTTGGGTAAGAGACAATTCCGAACCCTAAGCCGATCTTCCAGCTGGGCTGGTATGTATAGAACTTTATTTCTATATTTAATTCATCAATAGTACAGATGGGGGAATAGGCAGTGCAATAAATAAATGTAAACAAATACAGTTCTAGGTGTTGAGACATAGGATGAAGGGGGTCCCTTCTAATCAAACTATTTAGAGGGATAGACTGTCAAGGTTGGGGTTGTTTCCATTGGAAAATATATGCTTGAGAGGGGACATGATTACACTTTACAAGTATATTAGAGGACATTATAGACAAATTGGAGGATACCTTTTTATGCACAAAGAGGATCACAAAAGAGGCCACTTTTTCAGACTAGAGGAAAAGAACTTTCATTTGAAGCAGTGTAGGTGATTCTGTTAATGCCTTTAAGAATGGCTTGGATGATTTCTTGGACAGACATAACATCGAAGGCTATTGTGCTACTAAACTCTATAGTTAGTGTATGAGTATAGCTAGCTTATGTGAGTGTATGGAGGGGTCAGTGTGTGTGTATGGATCCTGGGTTTCATTTGGAGGGGTTGAACTTGATGGTCTTTGGTCTTTTTTCAACCCAATCTAACTATGTAACAAAGCTTACAATCTAAATACATACAGTGGGATTTGCTAAACCAAAAACCAGTGCTCCTTACAAATAACAGAAGCATACAATACGCATTCCTGTAATGTGACTTTTTTGCCTGGCAGTGTCAAACAACAGACATGTAACAGTAAACCCTGAAAACAGAAACAGAACAAACTCAGCTTAGAATAGAAGATTCAACTAACCACGTTCTTGTTCTCCAGTCCATGTAAACATATCGCAAAGTTGCCTCTGGAGAACACTTTGGGCAAATATGCAATATGTTGATTTACATTGTTTAATTCCCCCAATTGTTTGCAGTGCTTAAGGGTGATAAGACACAGAGCTACTAGTTGCAACTACTTTTTGTGGCTACATAATGCCAATACACTGTCTATTTTATAGCCATGACAAGCAGCTGCTACTAGTAGCTCTGTTTTGTGTGTCTATAGTATACCATGAAGGAGCAGTATACCTCTTTGTTCAATATAAGTGCAATAAAAGGGCTTGTGCTGAACATACATTTTGCCTACTCACAAAATCTGTTTCTTTGGCTAAATAGAGCAAACAGGGAAACTGAAGCTACTTGGCTATTAGGAGGAAAGTCATACTTTAGACCATCTCTGTATAGGAGCACCAACAGCTTTTGCTATGCATGGGGAACAGGATGTGTGCTCTGCTTAACATTTTCTTTTCTGCTGTTTCACTGCACATGCTCTGGGCTGCTGTCAAGAGATTAGGGGCTGAAACACAAGATACTGAATATACAATATCAAATTCACAGTAAAGGCTGATTAGTAACAAATGCAGTTTCACATTACAGTATATAAACCAATACATTAAGCCTTGGTAATAACAGCTTCTATGATGCAACTCAATTTCTGCTAAAGTTTTTATAATTTCCAATGTCCCCTAAGTTAGCTTCTCAACAGCAGCCCAAAGCACACTGAACATGTGCAGTGCCACTGGCACTCAAAAGGTGGACTAAAAAGATGGAGGGCTACTGTGGACTACTTTGATAGCATGCTTTATTACCTTTATAGGGCTATAGAACTTCTGGGATCTACATGCCTATAAAGTATTATGATGATGCGAGCAGGGTATTTCGAGCAAAATAATGTATATTGAAGTGGTGGTTCACCTTTAAATTGACTTTTCATGTGTTATAGAATGACCAATTCTAAGCAACTTTTCATTATTTATTCTTTTAAAGTTTTTTTTTAAATTATTTGCAGCTTTCAATGAGGGACACTGACCCCATCTCAAAAACAAATGCTCTATTAGGGTGGTGGCACACGCTACGATTCGGGGGAAATTAGTCGCCCATTGACAAATCCTTCTTTGGGTGACTAATCTCCTCTTCTTTCGGCGACTAATCTCCCCAAAATGCCCTCCTGCCGGCAATTTACATTGCCGGCGGGAATGCGATTCAGCTCTCGAAAGTCATCTGAAGTTTCCTGGTGAGGCAACTTCTGGCAATTCGGAAAACGAAGCACTACGTATGCCATTCTCTACATCATTCTAAAAGTTAACTCAAAGATGAGCAACTCCTTTAAATAAATAATTAAAGAGGACGGATTATGATACATGTATCATTTATGTCCACTTTCATTTAAGTGGAATTTATTTTATGGATCTGCAGTGTTATTACATGGTGCACTGTAGTTGATGTTATTTGGCTATGGTTTGTCTTATTGGCTAATATTATCCCTGTGTAAGTTTCTTCTAGAGACTATTGGATGTGGAAATTATCTTTCAGGGAGTTTCCCTAGGGCAGAAATGTGGGAGAATGTTTGTCGCCCCTTTCCATTGAAGATTTGACTGTAGATTGCAATAAATGGTACAGGCCATCTCCCATAGACTGCATGTAATTAAATAATTAAAATTTTTAAAAATGATTTCCTTTTTCTCTGTAATAATAAAACAGTACCTTGTACTTAATCCAAACGAATATATAATTAATCGTTATTGGATGCAAAACAAGTCTTTTGGGTTCATTTAATTTTTAAATTATTTTTAAGTAGGTAGTAAGGTATGGAGATCAAAAATACAGAAATTGGCTTTATCCGGAAAACCCTAGGTCCCGGGCATTCTGGATAACAGGTACCATACCTGTATATGTTTTTTGGATAATGTCAGACAGGGGGGATTCTATTCTCCGCTTGTGTTTACCTACAGTCCAAGAATTTGTCATGTGACATTAGCCTTAGGTGGCAACCAGAAAGAGCTGATATGGGTTGTTTATGGCTGGGGACCACCAGGAGATTCTTGGTACCAGCACATATGAATGCTCTAACCAGGAACCATGCTATGGGTCATTTATGAATTATTTAATGTTATTTCCACTGCCAGTAGTAGGTATGTGCAGTAATCAGTTGGCAAAAGCGGTTTGAAATGGGACCTGCTTACAGCTAGAGAAAGAGTAAAGGGTTTTTAATGGGCCAGAGCTATTTACTCTTGTGGGAAAGGTAATTAAAATCTCCTACTGCAGTGCTGTCCAACTTCTGTGGTGCTGAGGGCCTGGAATTTATTTGGCCTAAATGGTGGAGGGTCGATAATGAAGCTAGTGTTGACCGTGCCCTGTTTTAAACTACACTCACTTTAAACCACACCCATGTTACCACAAGACCATGTCCACATTAATTGTGGTAGCAGTGGTGCTCACTGCAAGGATATCACTTTTATTTGAAAAAAGTAATGTCATATTAAGACATACCCTTAAATCCATATACCTCCTCCTCCCCTGTCAATAACACAGCAACCCCTAGCACAAGATTAAACACCTTAGGGGCCCCTAACAACAATTTTCAAATGCTAACAAACCCCCAGAACAAATACCAGGCTTATGTTCAACAGGTAGAGCAGGGCACACACAGGCAGAGCAGGGCACACACAGGCAGAGTATGGCACACCCAAAGAGAATAGGGCAGACAAAGTTTGGCACCCACAGGGAGCATAGGGAAGGCAGAACAGAGCAGGAGACAGGAATCAGGACCAGTCTAATATGTACTACATACAGTGACACAGTGCTGGTGCCCCATTAGCATTTTGTATAAAGTGTGAACAGGTGAACAATGTGGGTCAGGGGTGCCCAAAAGGTAGATCGGGATCTACCAGTAGACCTTCAGCTGGTGATGAGTAGATCTCAAGACACTGTCAACAAACAGCTTGACTTATTTTTTTCCTGTTTAATTATTTTCAGAAGATATTTATTACAGTTTATTTATTAAAGTTACATACTAAATAGTTGTTAGTTAAACCTAGCAATATACATTTTCTCATAAATCAATTCAATAGTTAAAGGGATACTGGGAAAAAAACATTTTTTCAAAATGAATCGGTTAATAGTGCTGCTCAAGCAGAATTCTGCACTGAAATCCATTTCTCAAAAGAGCAAACAGATTTTTTTATATTCAATTTTGAAATCTGACATGGGGCTAGACATATTGTCAATTTCCCAGCTGCCCCAAGTCATGTGACTTGTGCTCTGATAAACTTCAATCACTCTTTACTGCTGTACTGCAAGTTTGAGTGATATCACCCCCTCCCTTTCCCCCCCCCAGCAGCCAAACAAAAGAACAATGGGAAGGTAACCAGATAGCAGCTCCCTAACACAAGATAACAGCTGCCTGGTAGATCTAAGCACAACACTCAATAGTAAAAACCCATGTCTCACTGAGACACATTCAGTTACATTGAGAAAGAAAAACAGCAGCCTGCCAGAAAGCATTTCTCTCCTAAAGTTCAGGCACAAGTCACATGACCAGGGGCAGCTGGGAAATTGACAAAATGTCTAGCCCCATGTGAGATTTCAAAATTAAATATAACAAAATCTGTTTGCTCCTTTTTGAAATGGATTTCAGTGCAGAATTCTGCTGGAGTAGTACTATTAACTGATGCGTTTTGAAAAAAACATGTTTTCAGATGACAGGATCCCTTTAAAGGAAAACTGTACCCCCAAAATGAATACTTAAGCAACAGATAGTTCATATCAAATTGAATGACATATTAAAGAATCTTACCAAACTGGAATATATATTTACATAAATATTGCCCTTTTACATCTCTTGCCTTGAACCACCATTTCGTGACTCTATCTGTGCTGCCTCAGAGATCACCTGACCAGAAATACTACAACACTAACTGTAACAGGAAGAAGTGAGGAAGCAAAAGGCAGAACTCTGTCTGTTAATTGGCTCATGTGACCTTACATGTGGTTTGTATGTGTGCACAGTGAATCGTACGATCTCAGGGGGCGGCCCTTATTTTTTAAAATGGCAATTTTCTATTTATGATTACCCAATGTTACATACTACTAAAAAAGTATATTTTTATGATAATGGTTCATTTACATGAAGCGGGGTTTTACACATGAGCTGTTTTACTCAGTATCTTTTAATAGAGACCTACATTGTTTGGGGGGTATAGTTTTCCTTTAAGTAATATTTTCCATGGAACAGAATGCTAACAATGTTTTTATGGATATAGATCATAATGGGACAACATCACTAAAAGAGACCTTGCATTAGTAAAGTATGGGCACTCCTGATGTGGGCAGTTTCAGTCTTAGTCTCAGGTGTGAACAGTACAGGGTTTTCAGGGTTAACAATAGAAGTGTTACAAGTGTGAACAATACAGGGGATTACAGATTTGAGGTTTAAACAATGCAGGGGCCAGTTTATCTCTGTAGGGATACCATTAAATCTTACACATGGTAAGCAAACACAGCAGGTAGACTTTCATGTGGTGGGCCACACAAGGGGGGTTGGGGCCCGCCAGTTGGGCAGCCCTGTCCTACTGTATGTCTCACTACCAAAACTAAAAGAGCTAACACAAAGAGAAACCAAGAAAAGTTCAGGTCCCTGCAGTCATTTGGATCCCTCCGCCCCCTGTATAAGTAGCAGCGAGGGAGAGATTTTCTGCACAGGATATAAGATTACACTGTTGGGTAACTCAAAGCTGAAGATAGAGAGGGGCTGTGGGCCAGAAAGAACAAACACAGAGTGGATTCTGTATTCACAGAAGCAAGATAAATCTGCCCTTTGTCCTGTCCTCGCTGGTCTTGCTTCTTTTTTTTTACTGGAGCAGCATATTTTAACCTGATCACTGACACATTAGCCAGGTGATGAACCTGATCTGAGTGATGAGGAGTAAGTAAATAGGCTCCAAAGCACACATTCATATAAAGAGCCTGTGTATCTCCCTCACTGCCAGGGACCCTTTAGGGCACTCACATTCTTTTCTGCCATTGTAGGTATTGTGCAGCTCTGTGTAGGGTGTGGGTAATCTGTGCATAGCATCCAGATAAAGAACATTTAGAAAGGATTGAGATTATTGTTATGCCTTATATCTGCAACATTTGAAACTCAAAGCCAGGGGTGTAACTACAGAGATAGCAGACCCTGCAGCTGCAGGGGGGCCAAGGATATATAGGGGCCCCATGAGATCCTAATTCATATACAATTTCAATAAATACTGCTAAAACAGGTCAACCTCTAGACATTTTGGGAGCCTGAAAAATAATTTGCTATGGGGCCCAGTAATATCTAGTTACACCCCTGCTCACAACAAAAGGCAGAGGAAAATAGGGGGACATGTGGAGAACTTAGATCATTCCCAACAGAACAGCAAGAAAATGCAGTACAGGTATGGAATCCGTTATTCGGAAACCTGTTATCCGGAAGGCTCTGAGTTAAGGAAAGACTGTCTCCAATAGACTCCATTTTATTCAAATAATGCAAATTTTTACAAATGATTTCCTTTTTCTCTGTGATAGGTGCCCTTTAAGGAGATGAAACACTATAAAACAATTTGTAGCAAGCATTCAGAAGATCCCACAAACAAGCATGGTAAAATAACTATACATCTTTATTTAGATAAGGAGCAGCCTCACGCTGTACTTGATCCAAACTAAGATATAATTAATCCACATTAGAAGCAAAACCAGCCTATTGGGTTTATTTAATGTTTAAATGATTTTCTAGTAGACCTAAGGTATGAAGATCCAAATTACAGAAAGATCCATTATCAAGAAAATTTCAGGTGTCTAAACAGTGTAACCAATGATAAAGCAGAGATGTGTATATTACATGGTTAATGGCCGTAAATGTGTGTATATTGGAGTGAATGCCTCATCAATGGTTAGATTCCATGTAGGACTCGCCTATATACTGAATATACATACTAATAGAATATGTGTTGTATTACTTGCTGTTTTTGGTTGGCCATTTTTCCAGTGATACCTCTGCTAGTTTCTTGTAAATTCATTATAGCACTGCAGGGGGCTGTGGAAGGAGTTGAAGGATGTTGTGGGCCAGATATGCATGAATGATGGAAAATAACTCCTGATATTGAGACTGCATACAGCAGCAACCTCCTAGATACAAGAAAATTATCCATTGTTTGGCAGGCGCTCACAGAATCCCACGAACAGGCATGGTAAAATAATTGTAGATCTTTATTTAGATACAAGTAGGACACATAACAGCCTTACGCATTTTGTGACAAAGCATTTAATTACTAGTCTATGATTAAGAGCTTTGTCAAGAAAAGCGTGAGGCTGCTCCTTATCTAAATAAAGATGTATAGTTATTTTACCATGCTTGTTTGTGGGATCTTCTGAATGCTTGCTAGAAATTGTTTTATAGTGTTTCATCTCCTTAAAGGGCACCTATCACAGCCAAAATCAAACACATATTAACAATCTGACCAGTACAAGCTAAACACGTTTAATCAAACCACATATATAGTTTTTTGAAAAAACTGCAGGTTTTAAAAAAATCACTTACTTTGTCAAATGGGTTCTTTCACTGAGGGAGGCCATACTGTGACTATAACAGAGACTATAATATGCAAATTTCAGGAGCATGCTCAGATTGTAACACTGCTTTGAGTATTCTACCCAGAATTCCTTGTTTAAGTAAACTCCTCCACTAGAAGTATCAGGAGATTTCCCTATCTTGTCCCCTGCTGGTAAAGTCATTATGCAAATGAAGAAAGGAACCAGCAGCACACTGTGTTTAAGTTGCAAAAGTGCACCAAAAATTTATTAAGCCCACATCATACAATTAGGCAACGTTTCGGGCCCACCTGGCCCTTTATCAAGCCCGCAAAATTATGCAAATGAAGGGCACACAGTAACTTCCAGCAGGTGGCAGCACTACTGAACAGCAGCTAACACAGAGGTTTGGCTGATTGGAAAATAGCTTAGAAGGGTTAATAAGCAACAAGGAATTTCAACTGAGCATGTGTGAGATTTCACAGCTACAGTTGGCTGGGAAGATATAGGTAGAAGGAGCCAGTGAAATCCAAGATGGCTGCCTCAGCTAGAACTGCAGGGGAGATAGTGGAGACCTTGCCGGAGGTATAGTGAGCTCATGATTTATATTATACAAACAATTCTAACTGTTTTAAAAATCGGATTTCTTGAACTTTCACATAGTGTATTTGCTTAGTAAATGATTTTGGTCATGATTGGTGCCCTTTAAGCTGCAGATCTGTGGCCAGTGGCATAACTACATATTAATGGGGCCCACAGCAAATTATTTTTCAGGCCCCCAAAATGTCTAAAGGTTGACCTGTTTTACCAATATTTATTTCACTTCTATATGAATTAGGGCCTCACAGGGCCCCATACCTCCTGGGCCCCCCTGCAGCCGCAGGGTCTGCTTCCTCTGTAGTTATGCCCCTGTCTGTGGCCCCCACATTAAAACTGTTGAGCTTAAAGGGGTTGTTCACCTTCCAAACACTTTTTTCAATTCAGTTGTTTTTACATTGTTCCCCAGAAATAAATACTTTTTTCAATTGCTTTCCATTATTTATTTTTTAAGTTTTTCCCAAATCTAAGTTTAAAGGTGAATGTCCCTGTCTCCGGTGTTTGAGTCTGGCAGCTCAGTAATTAAGGTGTAAAGTCTAAACTGTTACAATTTTGCAACATTTAATTGATACATTTCTCAGCAGCATCTCTGGAGTATTAGTAACTATTGTATCAATTCTAACAGCTGTCTGTAATGAAACCCAGAGATTCTGCTCAGCAGGGACAAAGATAAGAAATGTATCAACTAAATGTATCCATTTAGAATAGTTTACAGGATCGGCGACCCCCCAGAGCTGCTTCAGAAGAAGAGAAACGACACTTTACACTTCAATATTAGAAAAACCGTCACACATAGAAAATAGAAAGTCATTGAAAAAAGTTGTTATTTCTGGTGATCTATCTGAAACCAACTAGTTGTTTGAAGGTGAACAACCCCTTTAACTATTTGGTGCACACTAAAACATCTTTGTTTGTTTGTCTGGTCTTCCAGCTGTTTCTTAGAAAGAACACTGTTCCTGACTCTTCAATGTGTTAACTGCCACTCTAATAAGCACCAGCTTTGAGGCCACTGGGAGCAACATCCAAGGGCATAGTGAGCAACATTTTGCTCCCGAGTCACTTCTAGGGTATCACTGCTTTAAACCTTATTTTCCTCCATCCCTGCCTGCCACATAATCAGGGCTGGATTTACACAGCGGGCGCCCCTAGGCCCATTGTCATTCGTAACCCCATCCCCTCCCTTTTATTCGCTCAAATTTTCATCATTGGGACTGGAGCAATGGGGATTGATGCACGGGCAATTAATAAAAACCATCATATCTCCTGCACATCCCCAGTGTTTCTGAACCATTGTGGGTGTGGTTGGGCAGCATGCCGCCCCCTAAAATCCTGACTCCCTAGGCCCAGGCCTTGGGGGTCTCTCCACAAATCCAGGCCTGCACATCATTTCCTTATATACTTTCCTTCCTGCACAATGCATTCCACACCCCAAGCCACAACCCCAAGTCTACGTGGCTCAATTATGGAAGGAGGGCAGAGGTCTGACCAGGCCTGGACTGGCAATCTGTGGGATCTGGCAAATGCCAGAGGGGCTGCCATAAGATACCATAGACAGTTACTATTTATTGGGCTAGTGGAGGTCTGTTTGGGCTAGATCTGTGTACTTGGAATGGCAGGCCCATTTTTAATCCCAGTCCAGACCTGGATCTTACTTCAAGTGCTAAATATATTGTGGCATGTATGGCATCTTTTCCCAGAATAGCAATAAGCATCTACTTGTGCCAAATGCCTCTTGTTGCAAAAAGGGACATTGACTAATTAGGTTTTTGAGTGTATCTGGGGTATTGCTAGTTTTTCCAATGACTATATTTACAGTCCATATTATGGCCCTTGCCCCAAGTGCTCTTCTTGCACAGCAAATTCAACTCTGCCCATATGCAATTCTATCAAGCCCATGGTCAATATTAATAGCTTATATGACACAGCGCTGAATCACACCTTACTTTCATCAGTTGCTTACCTTCCTTTTACAGAAATTTTTGTCCCACCAGCCCCCACCTCAATCTATTGCTTCATACTGCAGATTGCAGTCAGTAACAGGTTAAATCTGATAATGTAACAATTAGAATAAAACACAAAGTATTCCATGAACATGCACAAATAATGCACAGCACAAGTCAATTCATTCTTTTCATTCAAGCACTTAACTTGGTGGTTAGATATTTGCAGATGCTCCCTGAGCCTACAAGATTCCTTGTCTATTGGACCCCCCTTCCTACCCACATATTCACAATGCTCTCCTTTGTTGGTAGGAGAAAGCACAGAAAGACCTGAGTCACCATTTGTAAAGAAGCTACAGGGAGGGGGTTTTGAGTGGGATATAGAGTGGGAACAACAACCCAGAGCATTAAAAGAACACAATATCAATGAAAATGATGACGTATATTCCAGTATTAAAAAACAAACCCTCTGTCATGTCTAAAAGCTGAGCGTAGGATTGTAAGAACAATATTGCTGTTGTAGAAGGTAATACAACATGTATATTCTTACTGGCATTATGGATAGTATTCTGGGATATACTGTATACTGTAAGCCAGTGATCCCCAACCAGTAGCTCGTGAGCAACATGTTGCTCTCCAACCCCTTGGATGTTGCTCTCAGTGACCTTAAAGCAGGTGCTTTGAATGCCTGGCTTGGAGGCAAGTTTTGGTTGTTTAAAAACCAGATGTACTGCCAAACAGACCCTCCTGTAGGCTGTCAGTCCACATAGGGGCTACCAATAGCCAATCACAGCCCTTATTTGGCACCACCCAGGAACATTTTTCATGCTTGTGTTGCTTCCCAACTCTTTTTAAATCTGAATGTTGCTCACAGGTGAAAAAGGTTGGGGACCCCTGCTGTAAGCCATTCAGTAAAGCTGGCCATACATACCAATATATCCAGATTTGGTCAAGTACTAGTAGGTGATTTTGAGATTGCAGCCGATGTGTCGTAACTGAACATTTCATGTGTAAATGCACATTACCAATTGGTGCATGGTGCATCAACAGATGGAGCCACAGCTCCTGTTCACTTACTGTCTAGTCTGATCCTTTACAGCTGCTGGAAAAAAAAGTATTTGGACTTGATATAACATTTGTCCATTTGGGCCACAGACCATTTGGTAATTAGTCATGGTTGGCCTGTGTATGGCCACCCTTAGACTAATGTCACATATAACATTTCTCTGAACCAATGAAGGCCATAAAAGCTTCCCATGGGTGCCACTCAGTTGTGTATGCTTCCCCAAAAAAACTGCTCCAAAAAAACTCACCAGCACAGTTCCAGTCTCCAAAAGGTCTCCCTTTGAAATCCAGAGGGTGACATTACCCTTATACCAACTCCTTTGAGTTTTAACATACATTTGATATATACATTGTGGAACAACAACACTGTGTTTATTATTAATGTAGGCAAAGAACTTGTCGAGGAGGTGCCACGTTTTTGAGCTGGATTGGAATGACCAAAATGTTGATGTTTATGAATGGCTGTAACAATGGCTTAATATATTTGTCTGATGTCTGGACTGAAGGAGAGCACTGTTTGTTTTAGCATCAGCATCAGGCCCGGACTGGCAATCTGTGGGTTCTGGCAAATGCCAGAGGGGCAGCTATAAGGTGCCATAGAAAGTCAGTATTTAGTGGGCTGGTGGGGCTGTTTGGGCCTCTATGTGGGCTGATTGGGCCTCTGTGTACCTGAAATGGCAGGGCCTATTTTAATTCTCAGTCCGGACCTGATCAGCATCATTGTTTAAAGAGCACCAATAAATTACACCGCGCTTTAGAATAATATTATAACAAACACCGGACAACAAATGAACAGAGAAGGATTACAGAATGAAACAGGATTAGAAGGCACTGGTTTCAAGAGCTTGCAATTTAAACACTTTGGGGCAGATTACTAACGAAGTGACTAACGTTAGCGAAAATTCACCAGCGTGACGTCATTTAGTTACTTTGCCTATTTACTAATGGGCGCAGGCAAAACTTTGCTAGTGAAGGAGATAGACTCTAGCAGTTATTCGCTTACTTACGCCTGGTGAAGTTGCGCTCTGGCGAAGGAACGTGACTACGAAAATTCACTAAGATGCAGATTTACCTCTTGCACCAGACTTGCCTTCGCCATCTCAGACCAGGCGAAGTGCAATAGAGTAGATAGGAGTTCCTCAAAAAATAGTTGATTTTTCTAAGGCCCAAAAAACGCTGGCGACTTTTCATTTTTCAGAGTGATAGGCTGCAAAAGATCGTAAATTTTTTCTGGGGTACCCGGCTTCCCCCCTATATTTTCCTAACATATGGCACATAAACTATACACTGGGATCATGTGTAGGGCAATATAACAACTCTATTTTATTTTATTAAGATTTCCTGGGTTTGTGTAATGTATTGGCTGCAACATATACGTCCATTGAACTTTAACTTCCCGCAATATGCAAATTAGCCAACGCTAGCGCAACTTCGTTTCGCTTGCCGCAGTGACGTGAATTTACACCTGACGAGTTGTTGCAATGTAAACGAAGCAGACGCTAGTGCACATTAGTGCTTAGTGAATCTGCCCCTTTGTTTTATATAGCTAATACACAAAAGCCACAAATACCCCATTAAAGCTAATTCTTATAAATAGTGTTTAGTGATGTCATCAGTTAATATTGTGCCCTTAGTAATGTCAGTTTGTTACATGACTCAGAGAAGCTTGTGTATTATGACAAATAATCTACCCACATGTAAAAATGATCTTTACAATTCACTTCAACATGTCCCATGAACAGCATAAATCTCTCTTTGTGCCTTTATATTTATATGGTCCTAAAACACCTGCATTATTACTGTATTCCATATTATACTGTATATATAACTATATATAAACCCAAATGTATACCCTTGTAAACCTTATTGAGTCATGTCATCAGTTTAATCAGTAAAGGTATGGGGCCTGTTATCCAGAAATCTTGGGACCTGGGGTTTTCCGGATAAGGAATCTTTCTGTAATTTGGATCTCCATACTTTAAGTCCTTTAAACATTAATTAAACCTAATAGGGTTGTTTTGCATCCAGTGGGGATTTATTATATCTTAATTGGGATCAAGTACAAGGTACTGTTTCATTTGTACAGAGAAAAAAGAAAATAGTTATAAAACATTTGAACTATTTGATTATATTGTAGTCTATGGGGGACCTCCTTTCCATAATTCACAGCTAGCTCTGGATAACAGGTTTCCGAAAATAATTGATCCTATACCTGTATTAAGTGATATCATTTGTATCTAGGGTTGCCATCTGGCTGGTATTTTACCGGCCTGGTTGGTAAAAATGATGCTTGATGCCAATGTTATTAATAGGAAAAAACTGCAAGAATATAGGAAGGCCGGTACTTTTTTCCAGAAAAGGTGGCAACCCTACTTGTATCACAGGATACATTCAAATTTGTGTATTATAATATATATATATATATATCCATTCCAAACATGCTGTGTAAAACAAAAAACAATGTATAAGTGCAGCTAAGAACTTTCATAACAAAGGAACCATCAGTGGGCAATCATCGCCTGCAGCTTTACTCTTGCATGAATTCCTGTTGCCATGCCATTGCACTATTATTGAGCAGTATATTATATTCTTCTCTTTCTTTTTCCTTTTTTTTGATGTTAAGCTCCCTTATGCCTGCTATGATTTGTTCATTGTTCTACTAGAGTTGAAACATTTGGTTACATTGGTTTAGGGTGTATACATGTCTGTTATTGCTTTTCTTTTGTGAAAAATGGCTGTGCCTTAAAAGTTTAGATTGTAACATCGCAAATCTTTTTAGTAGCAGCTGTTGTCCCCATTTGGTAGAAACATCAAGCAAGCATTTACTATATCTGTGCCTGACCGTAAGTATCTCCATGCTGACAGTATTCGAATAACTTGGTTACCTTGGGAGCATAGTGTCCAACACTGCAATCCACATGGCCAACTAACATTCATTAAAAGCCCAAAAGATTCTTACTACTTGTAGGAGGGAACAGAGGTCCCTGTAACTTCTGAATCTACCAATATCTCAAACATATAATGAGAAGAGGCATCGGCAGATCACATTTTCTATCCAGAAAGTCCCATAAAATCAATAACAATGATCACCTTTGTACTAAAACAGAATTATCAACTGTCTGTTGTTTGAGAACAACATGATTTACATGTGCAAGTTGATTCAAACCCTACCATGGCATTTCAACTGGATTTAAATTCTAATAATCTCAATGTTTAATCGCTGAGTCAAGATGTTATGTATTTGCTAGGGCGTTTCTGATTCATTGTCCTATTGTCTGTATATAGTTTAGCTGAAGATAAACATACCCTGTTCTGGCTTTATCATATTGTGTCTCTTCCACAGACATTTCTGAGCACAACAGGCTACTAAACAATTAACACTGTTTTTTTTTTCATTTATAGTTTGCATTAGGTCATCTAGCACCTACAAATACACTTTTTCTAGGGAACTAGTGGCCTAATTTATGTGAGTGGGATTCTATAATTATTTTCCTGTGTAAAAGTGAAACCTTTATATTTTACACATCTGATTTGTTATCTGCTATTTAAATATATGCCCTATATCCCATTTTCAGCTTGACTGCCCCCCCCTCCATGGCTACATGGTACTTAATTTTTCTAAAATCCTAGTAGTGCTTACTGTTTCTTGAACAGTCACATTTCCTCTCTTTCACATAAAGCCAAAGAAATATAAAGTTAGTCCTGGGCCAATCTTATCTTATAATAAATGATCTTATATTAATCTTATCCAGCAGTACAATGATTTTGTTAGAAATATTACCATTTTATACAGTAGCTTTTTTAAAAATTATTTCTTCTGAAAACACGTATATATCCCAGGCTATAAACAGCTATCATATGGGGGTAGTTCTCCATAGGTGCGACCAATCATTATATCAATTTAGCCAACAATGCTAGTCGCAATATACACATACAAACATATATAACATTTAAGTGTCAAATTGTCCATAATTATATAAGAAGAAACATCTGAAGCTGGTCATCTCATTTAGGCCACATGGGGCCAAAGTATTAAGGGTATACATCTATCTGCACTGCTTTTGGAAGAACTTCTTTTTTTCTGCCATCACCTCTGACCTAAGGGTCAACATGATCAATAAGCATGCATTTTATTAAATTCAGTGCACACCCCATTTAAAAACAGTGAAAATTAAACTGTTGTAGCTAGTCATTCATTCCTGGAACAAGTTAGCTGCTTACAGCATCGCCTATGCTGGCAAACAATCGCAATGTGCAGGTTAGAATGGTGCCAGTTAACTTCTACAAGTATTTTAGTTAGGTCAATTAAAGTTTGCATTTCTCATAAGCTGTTTCGTCAAGTTGTAGTTACTGTAAATTAAATTTACCAACATGTCTCTAAGGTTACAACTCCTTCTTTATGCAAGAAATGGAGGTAGGTTGTTTTGAAAGGTCTGTTTTATCAGTATGCAAAGGGGTTGTTTACTTTTCAACACTTTTTCAGTTCAGTTGTGTTCAGATAGCGCACCAGAAATAGACTTTTTTTCAATTACTTTCTATTTTCTATTTGTGACTATTTTTTTATAATTTTTTTAAAACTTCAGTTTTATTTGCAATAATTGAAAGAGAGAAATGGTCATGCATTGATAGATACAACTGTTCAGTCTTATATTTTCTCTTTTAGATCATATACCATAAGTCAAAGTATACATTTGCAGATGCAACTAACATCAAACCAATTAACATAACATCAGTAATAAAAAAAGGAAGAAAAGCAATTTGTCAGTGTAATCTCAATAGTATTTTTTATAATTTTGAAGATTAAAGTTTTATTTTCACTTTAGGGCACATGGGCAGATTCGGTGAGACTTACTCGCCTGGCGACTAATCACCTCTTCTTCGGGGCGACAATCTCCCCGAACTGCCTTCTGCCTACTATAATGAGAAAACGCCAGCGTAATGGCACCCGCGGAGCTTCGATTTCTGAAGTCGCCCGAAGTTGCCTCACAAGAAATTCGGGTGACTTAGGAAATCGAAGTGCCATGAGTGCATTGCCGCAGGGGGTTTTCATTTTAGCAGGTGGAAGGCAGTTTGGGGAGCTTGTCGCCCCGAAGAAGAGGCGATTAGTCGCCAGGCAACTAAATCTCCCAGAATCTGCCCATGCCCTTATTATGTCTTTCTAAAGCAATTCTGGGAGGGGTGTTATCGAAGCTATAAACTGTTCTAAATTGATACATTAGTTGATACATTTCTTATCTTTGTCCTTGCTGAGCAGAACCCGAGTTTTATTAAAGGCAGCTGTTAGAATTGATACAATAGTTGCTAATACTCCAGAGAAGCTGCTGAGAAATGTATCAACTAATGTAGCAAATTGTAACTGTTGAGAATCCTCACCTGGTTTACGCAGTTGCCAGACTGAAACACTACAGACAGGAACATTAAACTTTAAACTTAAATTTTTTAAAAATGGTAAAAAATAAAAAACAGAACTGAACTTAAAAAAGTGGAAGGTGAACAACCCCTTTAAAGGGTTTGTCCCCAAGAGAGAGACCAGCTTATCTTAATTTGATACAATTGTTTATTTTTATTATCTTAAATTATTATGAATGTATCTAAGTGCGCCTGCCATGTATTCTGGGCTGTGCCAAAAGCCAATTAAGTTTTAGAAACATTGTATCTTTTTTCTGGCTATTCAGTGCAGGAGATGAAAGAGAAAGTTGGTTCATTTCAGTAACAAACCCGGGACTGCAGGTTGAGCTCTCAAAATCGGGACTGTCCAATGAAAAACTGGACAGTTGGGAGGTATGGTCTGGGTATAAGCAACAACTGCATGGGTTTTTCACGTGAAGTTACAAAAGCACACATCTATTAAGCAATTCTCTTAAGGTCCTGAGCAATACTATCAATATCAGCAAAATATTAACTGGCAAAAGATCAGTTTCCTTGGATGGAACACTATCCTTTATATAGCCAGATACTTTTAATTGTGTTTTGCTTAACAAACTATTGTTTCTGATTCAGAAACCAATTTTTATCATATGGATGGCAATTATTGACATGCAAAAAGTATACCTGTCAGTGCATTTTCTATAAATTCCTTATTATCCAACCATCCATAAAAATTTGGAGATTGAGGGTAATCTATAGTCTGTTTGAAAATACCCTGAACCTAATCAGTGAGATGGTTAATCAAGTTTATTGATATATTCATGATAGGACCAGATGTGACCCAAAGAGAGAAATCTATCCTCGTAGCCACACATACAAATAATTAGTGTAATCAGGAGTCACATTGGATCCCATAGAAGTGCCAGTAATTTGTATAGATAAAGCTATGACAATCTCTTAATGCACCCGATGCCTTAACCATGGGGAATGACTGCATAAAGAATGTTGACATCCATGGTAACCCAATTTGCTACGGATGTTAAATCTGTCAACAGTTTAAATATTTTGAGCAAAAATCACAGTTTAGGCTCTTCTATTTATATTATGTTAGAAGAAAGCATTTTTTATTGTTTGGAATAAATTTTGTTTTTATTTTGTGGCAGTATCCACGCTGATTTACCAGCTCTGCCCACTGATTTGCATTTCAATTCCTGTTTGACAGCTTCAATAAATCTCTAGAAAATACTAATAAAGCATCTAATATATATAAAAAAATATTGACTGCCCTGCCCTCTACTTATACTTCTTCATAAAACCTATGAAGTGGATTTTGTATGAGTTCCCACTAAAATATGCACATAAACGGATGACATTTAAAAGACTGTGATTCCTTAATAGAGGCTTATATCAACTGTTGAAATTGTAAATTGCATGAATATTTCTATGTTATATTGTGTTCTTTAAATATATGAATATATACACCAGCACTTTATATGTATTGTGAAGTATGTAGTCAATAACTAGTAGTAATAAATGTTATAAATAAATGTAAGCTGGCATTCTACTGAAAACGTCAAAAGAAATATTTCTGTTTTTAGGCATAGTTTTTCATTTCAAAGGGAACCTTATCATTAATTTAATGCCGCTTTTCGCTTCCACTTCATTATTACCTTGTTTGTTTCTGATTCAAAAGGCTTTGAGCTTTGTATATTGTTTTCCTGAAAAATATAGATGGCAATTTCTGTTGGTGTTTTGGTCATCCGAACTATTATTTGTATGCAGTGGTGCTAATTTTAAATGTCTCAATAGGTGAAATTGTTTGGCTTAGTAGGTTATATTCCATAGTGTGAACACTCTAAATGCTGGTGCTAGAAAATTTGATGAGTTTTCTAGGACTTTATACCCAATTTGAACCATGGTCTCCACAATTAACTGTACTGTGGCTTGAGGATGGAACACTTCACAAATTATATCACTTATTATTATATAATGCAACACTTATTTATACAATGAACGTTAATAGTCCCACTTAGAAAGTGATGGAAACAGGTTGATGCTTTTGGGGGATTACCATATATTTACTAGACCTAGCACTGCTTTAAATGAGAACTAAACCCCCTGTACCAAAAAAGCCCCTCTTAACTGCCTGGCATTGCCCCCTCTCCCTCCCCACACTGTGCATTAGTCAAGAAGAAAAACCTTAAAAAAATCTGACCCAAAATGCAGAGCAGCGGAGCTCCAGGGCACCATCTTCCCCCGCATTGTATTCTTTTGGGACTCAACGCCATGCGCAGTTGAAGACGATTCCTGACTTGGCCCAACTGCACATGCTCCTGCAGGCTTCGTGTTTGCATTGAGTCCTGAAAGAATACCAAGCAGAGGAAGATGGTGCCCTGGAGCTCCGCTTCGCTGCATTTTAGGATAGTGTTTTTTTAAGGTTTTTTTTTTACTGATGCAGTGTGGGGATGGAGAGGGGATGGGGGGCAATGCCAGGCAGGTAAGGGTTTTTTTTTTGTTACAGGGGTTTAGTTCTCCTTTAAAGGAACTGTTCAGTGTAAGTTAGCCAAAAGTGTAATGTATAAAGGCTGGAGTGACTGGATGTCTAAAGGTGGCCATACACGGATAGATCCGCTCGTTTGGCGATGTCGCCAAACGAGCGGATCTCCCTCCGATATGCCCACCTTGAAGGTGGGCAATATCGGGCAGATCCGATCGTGGGCCCTAGGGCCCAACGATCGGATCCTAGCTCTCACAAACGGGCGGTCGGATCGCAGGACCGCATCAACGAACAGATGCGGCCGCGATCCGACGGGATTTTTAACCCCATCCGATCGAGATCTGGCCGACTTTCGGCCAGATCTCGATCGGGGAAGCCCGTCGGGGGCCCCCAAACACGGGCCAATAAGCTGCCGACACGGTCTGTCGGCAGCTTTTATCGGCCCGTGTATGGCCACCTTAACATACTAGCCAGAACACTACTTCCTGCTTTTCAGCTCTCTAACCTCTTACCAGTCAGCAACTTATCAGTGACTTGAAGGGGGAACATGGGACATACAGTAACTGTTCAGTTAATTTGCTTCTGAATTTGACCTGCATGCAAAGGATCAAAAGCAAACTAACTGAACAGTAGGATTGCCACCTTTTAAAATAATCTTCACCGGCAGGTGGAGGGGGCAGGGTTAAAAGGGTGGGGCTGTGGCGCTAAAGGGGGTGGGCCGTGACACGCTATTGGCTGGCCAAGTCGTGACATCAAAGGGGGTGGAGCCAAACACATGCATTTGGCAAGAAGCTCAGGAAAAAAGGTAAGTTTGGAGCAGGCTAGGGGCATTGCCGGTAAATTTGTAATGCGTGCCCGGCCTTGGCTGGTGTTTTACCGGCTAGACCAGTGAAATACCGGCCGGGTGGCAACACTACTGAACAGTTATGTCCCATATGGGCCCCTTCAAGTTACAGCTATATTGAATTTTTTTTATTTTGCACAGCCTATCTACAGCATTTAACCAGTTTCATTTTGTGCTCCATCAAAATGTGCTCCATCACCTAATAATGCACCTGGAAAAACCTGGAAATTGGCAAGAATTGCTTCAAAAGAGAACCCCCTATAGATATAGTAGAAATATATAGCTACAAAATGAAGGGAATGACCTGCTGGGACATTACTATAGATTTATATTTTGTGACAATACTCAGCAGTATGAGGTTATAAAAAGTGAACTGTCCTTTGTCATTAAAAATCAGCATATTTTTATAAACACAGGACAAAATATCCATTAACTAGAAGCCAAAAAGTCTGAACATGCAAAAAGATGCAAAAAAAGCAGGAAGGCAATGCTAAAAATAGACTTTCCCACAGCATGTTTTAAAACTATATTATCAAGGGTTTCTTTGTTTGTTACACTTTTGCTCAATTTGATTGTTTTCCAACAGTGCTGTAGAAATAATGACTTTTTTCATTTTGTGATAAAAAGGTTTTATTAAGATTTATGTTGTATTTATGTTGTATATACATGGTGGTATGTGTTTTTATTGTTTAAGCAACGGTTTCAGACCTAACTGAGCAAGTTCCCTGAGCTTTAACAAAATCAACTGTTACAAGTGATACTAAATGAGAAGAACATGGCTGTGAAGAGTAAAACAAATCCCAAATTATTTTTTAAACATGTAAGAGAAGAATAGGAAAATATGCAGTACCTTATAGCAGTGCTGTCTAACTGGCAGCCCATGACCCCCCTTCTATGGCCCAAACATGAAAGTCTGCTGACTTGCCTTGTATAAGATTAAAAAGGTATCAGTACTAAGATGAACTGGCCCATGCATTTAAACCTAAAATCAAATAGTAAGCTTCACACTTGTAATCGCCCCTGCATTGTTCACACCTGTGACACCTCTATTGTTCACACCACTAAAGCCCTGTACTGTTCACACCTAAGAGCCAGACTGAAAGTGCCCACATTGTTCATCTGTTTACACATCAGACAAACTGCTGGAGGTGCACCAGCATTCAGGGTCGGACTGGACTCTTGGGGGCCCACCGGGTTCCATACCTCCGCCCATACGGAGCACAATTGTTTGTTTAAGGGCCCAGCCAAATGTGGTCCTGATAGGCTTCCCTGTCGTCTGCTGTTTTCTGCCTGCCCTATGCTCCCTGTGTGTGCCATACTCTGCCTGTCCTATGCTTCCTGTGTGTGCCATACTCTGCCTGTCATATGCTTCCTGTGTGTGCCATACTCTGCCTGTCCTATGCTCCTTGTGTGTGCCATACTCTGCCTGTCCTATGCTTCCTGTGTGTGCCATACTCTGCCTGTCCTATGCTCCCTGTGTGTGCCATACTCTGCCTGCCCTATGCTTCCTGTGTGTGCCATACTCTGCCTGTCCTATGCTCCCTGTGTGCGCCATACTCTGCCTGCCCTATGCTTCCTGTGTGTGCCATACTTTACCTGCCCTATGCTCCCCGAGTGTGCCATATTATGCCTTCCCTTTGTTCCCTGTGTGTGCTATACTCTGCCTGCCCCATGCTCCTTGTGTCTCCCATACTCTGCCTGCCCTAAGCTCCTTGTCTGCCCCATACTCTGCCTGCCCAATGTAGCTACAGGCCTGTCTTCTAATTTGGGGAGATATACAGTATTATTGGAATAAATTTCAAATCACAACATTATCATGTTGTGTATGAATCAGTGTGTTTTATGTAAAATCGATAAGACCAGACAAATCTCAATGATTCATATGAGGAGGGATGCAGATACTGTACTTAGATCTTAAAGCTGAAGTGGAGGTGCCTTATTTACATTTTCATAATGCATTTGATAGAGTGTTACACAGAAGTTTACTGTTTAAATTAAAGAGGTTGTTCACAATTAAAAAGTTGCTTAGAATTAGCCATTCTATAACATACTAAAAGTTAACGTAAAGTTGAACAACCCCTTTAAGCAATATTGGCCTCAAGCATGCAGTTTCTATATAGACAGAGCTTAACAGAGGTTAGTGGGGCTAGTGTTAGTGGAGTACCTCCAGGGCTTGTGCCAGGCCCATTGCTTTTTATTTATTCATAAGTGATTTTGAGGCTGACAATTTAAAGGAGAAGGAATGCTACCAAGGCAGTTTATTGCAAATTGATTAGCCACAACAGTGCAAACTAGAAAACTATATTAATTCTGTAGAATGCTTTACCATACCTGAGTAACCAACTCTATACACTGTCACTGTTTGTTTAGGATAGCAGCTACCATATTAGCTTGGTAAACAATCACTTCCTGCCTGAGTCTCTCCCTGCTCACTCACTGCTCTGGGCTCAGATTACAGCAGGGAGGGGGGAGGAGCAAACTGAGCATGCTCAAGCCCTGCCCTGGAGGTTTAAGCTGAAAACAGGAAGTTTGATACAGAAGTTCATGTGTACACCATATAAGTCAAGAAATGTGGTGTTTCTTTTGACAGAGGACTCTTAGCAGCATTACTTTGAGGGTTTACTAGTGTATTCATATAGACCTATCTGATAAGGCTTACTTAGTTTTAACCTTTCCTACTCCTTTAAGCAGTGACTTTAATGGGATTCTGTCATGGTTGTTATGGTGTAGTTATTATTATTTCGAAATTACACTGTTTACATTGCAATTAATTCACTGCACAATATAAAATGTCATTCCTGAACGAACAAGTGTATTTTTTTTAGTTATAATATTGGTGTGCAGTCAGCCATCTCAGGTCATTCTGCCTGGTCATGTGCCTCAGCACTTCGTTATGGAACTGCTTTCAGGCAGGCTATTGTTTTTCTTATTCAATGTAACTGGAGGAGTCACAGTGGGTCTTTGATTTTTGATTGAGTGCTATTATCATATCTACCAGGGAGCTGTTATCTTGTGTCAGGGAGCTGCTATCAGGTTATATTCCTATTTTTCTGCTAAAAACATGTTTTCCTGCAACAGAAGCATAAAAAACAAATATGCTATTTGCATAAGTATCCACAATTCTTAGATCCTAAGTACATACCCATAATCAGGTTAGTCATACTGCACTTGCAAACCAATTATCAATTAGTATTAGGCCCAAACTGGCAATCTATGGATTCTGGCAAATGCCAGAGGGGCTGCTGTAAGATGCCATAGGCAGTCACTGTTAAATTGGCTGTTTGGGTCTCTGTGTACTTGAAATGCCAGGCCCTATTTTGAATCCCAGTCAAGGCTTGAATCGTGTCATGGATTTTCAGCAAGATTCAGATGAGGGTTTTGAATAAGCCACTGCAGGACATTTAACTTTTGTTCCTCGTCTCTCCAGTGGTACGTGGGACCTCCAACATCATAGGGGTCATTTATTAAGTGTAGGGCAGCAAAAAAAAGTGCAAAAAAGGTGTCACAATTCGCTACATGCTTTGCATCCTGCACCTTGAAAATTGCCACCAGTCTTTGCACTCTAAAACAGAGACCTGCTTCCCCCTATGAATATAGTTTTGAGTGGGCCCCTGGTGTCTCAGTCCAACACTGGGTATAAACATGACGATTGCTTATATTTTAGGATATTTATTATACAGGAGTACAATTTAAAAAAATGGTATATGTACCCTTTAAGATTACCAGATCACTTGTAAAATCTTATAGCATTCAATTTATGGCCAGCCACAGATATCAAAATACTGTTCTTCTGTACTAGAGTTAGCTTGATGGAGGGGAGACAGGGTAAAGGCCGTAGAACCAAAGCTACACCAGGCTTATATTGCTAAGTAATGTTAGAAAGCTGCATCTCTCAAGCAACAGTTATGCAAAAGTACACAATGAAATTTATAGAAATGCTGGTTCCGTTAGCAAGAGGCGCAGGTTGTCTTTCACTGAATTTGATTTTCCTTATCATGAGAGGAGGAGTTGGAGAGTGGACTGTTACAGGCAGAAGAGACACTCTGCAGATAGGCTGCAAGCAAACACAAGGAGTGAGGGAGGGGGAGATGGGGGTCAGGGAGAGGGGGAAGAGAAAAGAGCTGTGAGGTACTGAGACAGCAGGAAGAAGCCAGACACAGAGGTGCAGAGCTTGCAGCAGAACTTGGCACTCAGAAGCCTACAATACAGATACACACACACAGGAAGAGCTGGGGACATAGATACTGTATATATATATATATATACACACACATCGGACAAACCTACTGTACAAACACACACATGAGAAGAATGTTACACATACACTACACTGACTAATATACTGATAAATAATAGAGGAGACGCCTGGCATTCAGGTACACTCACACTCACACTCACAGGACAAGCCTGGCAGTGGGACATAGATATATGCACTCGGGACAAGCCTGGGATACAGACTAGCATACTGATAAACACATAGGAGAGGAGAAGGCTGGCATACTTATACCCACACAGGACAAAGCAGGAATACAGATATACACAGGTTGGGATACATATAGGCACACTGAGGAGGCTGGAATACAGCTACACACAGACTAGGATATATACACAGACTACGATATATAAACCCACACACAGAAGGCAGAATAGAGATATAGAGATATACACAGACTGGGATATACAGTATATACAGCAGGAATACACATATACACAGGCTAGGCTAGCATACATATAGACACACAGGAGATATACACAGGCTGGGATATATACAATTCCACACACAGGGGAAGGCAGAATAGAGACACACACAGAGGAGGCTGCTGCTCAGTGAGGGGAGAGGATGCTACAGAGAAGGGAGGCAAAAGGAAACGTGACTAAAGCCGCCAGTAGAATGAGAGAATAAACAAGCAGTGGGGTGTAGTAAACAAGCAGTGGGGTGAAGTAGCAGAAGCCGCAGCGGCGGCAGAGAAGCATCCAGAGCGGGGAAGAGGCAGAAATAAAGGTATTATTATTATTATCAGCCGGGGGCCGGCACAGCGGACAGGAGATCCGTAGCAAACAGAATAGCTGCACGGGAGAGACGGTCCGAGCGGTGAGGGACACACAAGGGAGTCTGTTGCTTCTGCTACTGAGGAGCCGTTCAGCGCCACAGCCCGACACAGAGAGAGAGATAGAGGAGTGTGTCAGCGCGGAGACCAGTCTCACAGCCCCCTCCCCACAGCAGGACACTGAGGCCGATAGAGAGGGCTCCTTTGTTTATTTGCCGCACCATTGCTGGACTAGTCTATGGTAGCTCAGAGCTGGGGGTGAAGCTGCCCAAAGAACAAGCGGACAATCGCTCTGGCCCCTGCCTGTCCTACTAAATATGGGATCCGATGCTGGGGGTATCCCCGGGCTCAGGTGGGGAGTGCTGGAGACGAGCCCGGGCTGTGCTGCCTGTTAGCGGTTACGGGAGCGAGTGGCCCCCAAGCAGATTGACGATCCGCCGCCTGGGACTCTGCAATGGGTGAGTAGAGGGGCATTTATCATAAGAACATGTGGGCAATAATGTGAGGGGGATGGGCAGATATTCTGCATCCCCCCACTCTCTATCAACATCATGTCTCCCTATCATTTCACCCTGTAAGGACTGTCTGTGTCAGACTGCTGCTATTGCTGTGACCCTGATGCTGTTATCCATATAGTATATCTATAGTATCTATACACACATACACACACACAAGCACCTCATAAATACCCTGACACACAACCTCCCCCCTTTCTCATACATAGACATCTGCCCCTCAATGTGCAGAGCAAATCTGTGCTTGGGCAGGATTCACATAGTATGTTGTTGCCCCGTGGGCATTTCTGGTGGTACACCCCCCCTCCCTTAGCTGCTGTTTGTGGGTCCCTGGTGGCCACTATCTTGCCTGGAATCTTGTATGTGTCTATCATGCGCAATAACTTACTGCAGGAAGAGCTGCCCCTCCCTTTCATGGGCCACAGCAGACCTGCTCTTGCCTGACCTTGTCACTGGCTGCACCCCACTTATTTCAGTGAGACGCAACCCCTGCGGGAATAATGGCCTCACTCATACATCACTGCAAGGATTAAAGCCCCCAAGAGCACTGGGACTGACAAGGGAGCATATACCAATGCTAAACTGATGGTTTTGACAGCTATCTATATACAGAATGAGCAAAATAGTGTATATTTGTAGAATTTATTAGTCATCGTTTAACCGCAGATCTTCCTTCTGTTGAAAAATCTCTCTTGAGTTAGATGCAGCACAGTGCAAAGACTTACACCCAGGCATGATTTTCAGATGTACATGGTACAAGGCCCTTTATGATGGATTGATTGTAGACAACTGTAAATCAGAAGAGGCTTTTTTTTTTTTTTTTTTTTAAAAAAGGGGAGCTGGGTCAGTGACCCTTTGCCGATCAGCAACCACTCCTGGTTGCCCAAAACCCCTTTGCCTTAATCCGTTAAAGCTTCAGAAAAAGGTTAACTCTCCAGAAGAACCCTGAGCTGTCATTGCAAAGTTTCCCCCAGAAGAATTGCCCTGCAGGTATATAGGGTGCTGCATTATACTGAAGGTTTTTCTGGGATTAGTGCATGCGTTTTTTAGGGAAGGCAAATACGATTTGGGACGCAATCGTTTTGCTGTTGGAAAAAGGAACTCCTAGTTCTGCTGCTCTTTAGGTTATTGATGTAACAGTGCAGCACATAAGGTGGACACACGAAACATGCCTGAAATGTCCCATATCAGCAGTGGGCTAAAATGAAGTATTTAAAGGGATACTGTCATGGGAAAATATTTTTTTTCCAAAATGCATCAGTTAATAGTGCTGCTCCAGCAGAATTCTGTACTGAAATCCGTTTTTCAAAAGAGCAAATATATTTTTTTTATATTTAATTTTGAAATCTGACATGCCTGGTCTATTGTCGGTTTCCCAGCTGCCCCCAGTTATGTGACTTGTGCTCTGATAAACGTCAATCACTCTTTACTGCTATACTGAAAGTTGGAGTGATATCACCCCCACCCCCTTTCCCCCAAGCAGCCTGACAACAGAACAATGGGAATATAATGAGATAATAGCTCCTTAACACAAGATAACAGTTGCCTGGTAGATATAAGAAGGCTCTTTCTGAAAGCACATGACCAGGCAAAATGACCTGAGATGGCTGCCTACACACCAATATTACAACTACAAAAAAAATACACTTTCTGGTTCAAAAATGACATTTTATATTGCAGAGTGAAATATCTGTAGTGTAAACAGTGTAATTAAGAAATAAAAAATACATCATAAAAATCATGACTGAATCCCTTTAAGTATTTGACCTTATTATCTGGTGGCATAAAGGTTATAACCTTGCCACTTAGTCATATGATACACAAGTCTGCAAATAAACCCTGCGGCATGCCAATAACTTTTATTGGAATAATTTTTAATTGCATATCAGCCTGGTCTCTTCCAGATATTGAATAGTGTGCAAAGGCCACAGGAAAGTACCACATCCAATGCCCACCCCCTTGCATGAGTAAATGGTTTGATGTCTGTTAGCTTAAATCCTTCTTGCAGAGGAATTCATTTAGTTGATTGTGACTTTCATCATATTTACCGTGAATTGTAAATCCTCTCATCACCAACTTATATTTCCTTCCAATAAATCAGTATGTAATGTATTATTTAAAAGCAAGGTTATATCTTCATTAAGTTACACCCCTTTGTTACATGTAGGCCCCTGGTGTACAGGAAATCCCCATCTGTTATCTATTTAACCCTACTCCTGTTTCCTTTAAAGGGCCAGTGCAGGCTTTTTGTAAAAATGAGAGAAAGAGAAAAGTTGTAGGGCTCGATTTAAGCAAGAGATCATAATTTCGAATGGATATTTAGACAGGAGTTTTGGTGGCGCTGTTGTAGTGTATTGAAAAGATTTGTTTTCCCTTTAGTGAAACTGCAATGCTCGTTTCCTTTAAATTAACGTTTAGTATGCTGTAAGGAGTAATATTCTGAGACAATTTAAAATTGGTTTTCATTTTTTATTACTTGTGGTCTTGAGTTACTTTGCTTTTTATTCAGGTGTTCTCCATTTGGCAATATCAGCAATCTGGTTGCTAGGGTCCATATTACCTGCACTGATATGAACAAGACACTGAAATATGACTGGAAAAGACCCTGGATAGAAAGATGAGTAATACAAAATAGCAATAATTATACATTTGTAGCCTTACACAGCATGTGCTCCTTAGATGGGGGTCAGTGACCTCCATTTGAAACCCGGAAAGAGTCAGAAGAAGAAAAAAGGAAGACCAATTGAAAATTTGCCTAGAATTAGCTATTCTAGAACATACTAAAAGTTAACTCAAAGGTGAACTACCAATTTGAGTTGCAATACCTGTCGAGCAGATTATATCACAGACTCACAAACCTGTTGAGGTCATGTAGGAGTTAGTGGTAAAGGTCCCTTCAACCATTTAAATATGTTTGTAGCCTTCATTATCGAAAAACTCGATACATTTGAGTGATTCAAGGTTTTTTTTTTTGTTGTTACAGAAGTTCGATAAATTTGAGTATTTGGGTTTGCCTTTGCATTCAGGTTTTTTCATAACTTCAGAACTTGCATTCAAGTTTTTTCATAAATGAGAAAACATTTGAGATGTGAGTTTATCTAGTAGGGGTACACCAACTCCAGGATTCCGTTCGTGATTTGGCCTTTTTCAGCAGGATTCGTCTGAATCCTTGTGCCTGGCTAAAACGAATCCGGTTAGGAAGGGAAATCCTGTGACCGTCACAAAACAAGGACGTATATAACATATCTTCCCCACTTTTTCGTTTCCCGCTCCTAATTTGCAAATATCTAAAAAGAATTCGGTTCGGCATTCAACTCAACAATCTTTAACGAAGGATTTGGTAATTCGGATTCAGTGACACCCTCATAAACTTGACCTTTGATAAATAACCCCATTAAAGTAAGTAAAGTTTTAGTAAATAAAGTAATTAAGTACTGTGTTCGCTTAAAGGAACAGTTCAGTGCAAAAATAAAAATCTGGGTAAATAGATAGGCTGTGCAAAATAAAAAATCTTTCTAATATAGTTAATTAGCCAAATATGTAATCTATAAATGCTGAACCACATGGTGTGCCTTCTTCAGATCCGACACGATGAGAGGAAGCGGATGATGCGAGACGGATGCAATGAATATAATGTAATAGAAATGTCGGACCTACAAGCTGCGTGCATGCGACACGACACAACTGTCAGATGAAGACGCAAAGTGCGGCGTTCACATAAGAGAGTCGTGTTGCATCGGATGCACGCAGGTGTAGGTCTGACATTCCTATTACCTACATTATATTTCGCCGCATCCGTCTCGTCGCATCCGCTTCCTCTCATCAAGTCCGATCTGAAGAAGGCGCACCGTGTGGTTCAGTCCTGAGGGTTGGAGTGAGCGAATGTCTCTAACATAACAGAAAAGAACCCCACTTCTTGCTTTGCAGCTCTCGACGTCTGAATAGTCAGCGACTAAGGGTGGCCACATGGGACATAGCTGTTCAGTGAGTTGCAATTGATCCTCAGCATGCAGCTCAGATTCAAAAGCAGACATCTATGACCATGGGGCCCCCCTCAAGTCACTGATTGGTTATTGCCTGGTAACCAATCAGTGGAAACCAAGAGAGCTGCAAAGCAGGAAGTAGTGTTCTGGCTATTACAGTATTTTAGACATCCACTCACTCCAGCCTTTACACATTACATTTTCGCCTAACCAACTATATTGAAAACATTTTATATTTTACACAGCCTATCTATTTACCCAGTTTTTATTTTTACACTGAACAATTCCTTTAATTACAAAAATTGTATGGAAAATGTACATGCTTATACGTTTTAGGCTACATTGGGTGCCAGTTGTCCCTTACCTTTAGGAAGGTTAAACAAACTGTGTATTTCAAATGATTTTGGGGTCATAAATCTGTTTCCGTGTCAGGCCTCTCTATGTAATTTATAGCTATAACGAGTGCTTCAAGTTCAGATAAACTTCCATTGATAAAATTACAAAATAATTAAGCCTGCTCCACGTGCTAAGTACGACACGGTTATGCCTTCTTTGCGTGCCATGTTTTCTGATGCCAGCAACTGTGCCCATAGGCCCCTTCTCCTCCATTCACAGGAGCTTTTGAGGCTTGAAACAGCTTTATTGTGCTTAAACAGATTCATTAAAGAGATGGGGTGGGGGATTTCTGTACCTTTTCTAATCGCCCATAGTCCTGTAAAACAATAAAAAAATGAGGTAAGATTGGTGCTCGTTATGTTAATGACTGGCTACTATTCTTGTATGTTGTGGCTGAAAGGAAGTAGATAAGCACTTTCCCTAGAATGAATCTGTTGCTAAATTTTGCACGTTGTGATTTTTTTTTATGGGTAAAAACAAAGCACTTTTTATTTTCCTTTCAAATAGTGGAATCCTATTAGGTCAAGTGCCTTTGGCACTAGCCATCACTCATCAGGATGCATGTTGTTACTTGCACAGCAAAGGGCCATTCTTTTCCTAACTGCTAATTCTGACTACAACTAGATATTGCTGGCAGAGTTTCTCAAATTACATAGGATGACATGTAACAAACCGATTCTGGGAGTGATTACATTTTCTTCTCCTTTATTCAGATATTGTTCATAATGGCATTTAGACACCTCTGTAGTCTGGATATTATTTATTTGAGTAGTACATGCACTGTTTTCCCAATCGGAGCTCAAGCACCACAGGAACATTAACTGATTGCTTCTTGAGCTTCTTATCCTCTAGGTTTATAGGGGTAGCATAGCCTCCTTTATTAAAATATGTGTAGTTGAGCTCTTGCAGCTGATTGAAAGGCAATTTCTGGGATTTAATCCCTTTTAGACATCATGTATGGTGTCCACAGCACAACCCCACCGGTGACTCCCTTCTATACCAGCCTAAGCAAAACTAGAGCTACCCTGAGGGATGCATCATTCAAAGTGACATCTTGTTGACAATAACTTATGAATGGAACGTCTTTGAGAAATGTTTGCTTGTTTTTATGAGCTAAAGTTGTCCAATATGTTTGTGATTGTAATAATTATAAGCTATGACTGTGGGGGAGATTTCAAGAATTATAAATAATCTTTACCCACTCCACTTATTGTATCATAAACCTCCTAGTGCCATGACCTGTATAAAAGCACTTGGCTTCCTCTGTGACTTATAATATCCTTATATTTTACATTGGGGTGGGAGTACATTATGGGGTTTCTGGATAATGGATCTTTCTATAATTTGGATATTTATAGCCTAAATCTCCTATAAAATAATTTTAAATAAACCCAACAGCCTGGTTTTGCTTCCAATAAGGATTAGCTTGATCTTGGTTTGGATCAAGTACAAGGTACTGTTGTATTATTACAGAGAAAAAGGAAATCATTTTTTAAAATTTGGATTATTTGTATAAATCGGTGTCTATGGGAGATGACCTTTACATAATTCGGAGCCTTCTGGATAACGGGTTTCCAGATAACGGATCTCATACCTGTACTTGCATTGTTTATCATATTCAAGATTAATGCCCAGTGCATGCTGGATAATGTAGTTTTAATTTAACGTGGGCACTAGTTATCCTAGCAGACAGTGGGAATAGAATATTTGGGGGGGGTGGACGTCATTGGAGGGAGGGCTGTGGGAGCTGTGAATGTTTCTAGATTTGAGAGAATTAGTAGGTGGTTTTGTGTATAATTATTTATTTTTTATGTTTTTCAACTGTGTAAAGTTTAGGCCGACTCTTAAAATTACTTTTGGTATGATTTTGGATAGCTTTGCAAGTGCTTTTGGCCCGGTTTTGAAAATTAGATCTGACTACTCCGATATCAGTCCATCCTAGGGTTGCCACCTGTCCGGTTTTGGCCCGGACAGCCTGGTATTTTGAAGATCTGTAACGAAAAAGGAAGAAAAAATAATATTTAAAGATATCAATATTTTCTTTTGGGACACCGCCTAAAGCAAACGGAGAAAGCAAAGACAGAAACAAAATATGGTGTCGTATTTCTGGTTATTCTTGTAACACCCTTGTGCTGAAGATGAAAAAAAAAGGGTAAGTATTTGGTGGTATAAGTGGTATAAGTTCATCATTTGTATTTCAATCAGTGCAAATCAATCCTCAATATTGCTACAATCTGCTTATATAATTTCTTTCTCGATATACCGTATATACTCGAGTATAAGCCGACCCGAGTATAAGCCGAGGTACCTAATTTTACCTACGAAAACTGGGAAAACTTATTGACTCTAGTATAAGCCTAGACACAACTACAGCCCTGTCCCTCAGCAGCGCACATTCTGCCAAAGTGACCCCCCCAGCGATGAGCCGGACTTCTTTGCAAAGTTGATGGTGACAGAGAATTGCCAAACTGATTACTGTGTGCATTGTCCCACTGTCCCACTACCATGTGCAGAGGGTGCTGTTTGATATTGCCATCACTGTTAATCTTTCGTATAACCAACAGAGGGCGCTGTGTGATATTGCAGTCACTGTTATTCTTTCATATAACCAACAGAGGGCGCTGTGTGATATTGCAGTCACTGTTAATCTTTCATATAACCAACAGAGGGCACTGTGTGATATTGCAGTCACTGTTATTCTTCCATATAACCAACAGAGGGCACTGTGTGATAATGCAGTCACTGTTATTCTTTCATATAACCAACAGAGGGTGCTGTGTGATAATGCAGTCACTGTTATTCTTTCATATAACCAACAGAGGGTGCTGTGTGATATTGCAGTCACTGTTATTCTTAAATATAACCAACAGATGGCGCTGTGTGATATTGCAGTCACTGTTATTCTTTCATATAACCAACAGAGGGCACACTGTTATTCTTTCATATAACCAAGAGAGGGCATTGTGGGATATTGCAGTCTCTCCCCAAGTGTACTGTATAGGAATGATTAAAAGTGACTGCAATCTCAGCTACTTGGTCGGGTTCTGGTACCGCTGACTGATGCTGAAAAACTTGGCTTATACTCGGGTATACACATTTATAATTATATTTAACTCATCACAAAAAGCACTAAGCACTTTAAATTGATTGATTTAATAGAAATCAATGAGGAGATAATTTATAAGATTATATATTTACACTATACACAAATATAAAAAATCAAAAATTATTAAAATAAATTGATTGAATAATTTTATCAAATTCGAGAAAGAAATATACACCACGAGGGAGAGAGACGCCGGCAAAAACCTCCTCCTTTGATTTTCAACTGGTGACACGGCTAAAGGACTTACCTATATGTGACTTAAACTATACCAACAGATGTGAGTGTAAAATTTTTTTAAACTTTTTAATAAAACGGTATTATACTAGTCTCTTCTAAAAGGGGAACTTATACCACCAAAATACTTACCCTTTTTTTTTTTCATCTTCAGCACAAGGGTGTTACAAGAATAACCAGAAATACTACACCATTGTTTCTGTTTTTGCTTTCTCCGTTTGCTTTAGGCGCTGTCCCATAAGAAAATATTGATATCTTTAAGTATTATTTTTTCTTCCTTTTTTGTTACATTTTTTGCACAGTAGAGAGACTGTAAAAGGACGGCAGGAGAGAGACATTTTCGAAAGGCTAATTGTTTCTATACTTGTACTCTGTTACACATTGTTATATTGTGTATTTTGAAGATCTGCCCAGGTCATAACTCTGGGCAGGATTCACTTGATTGACACGGCGATCGGCCAATCGCAGACTGCAGTGTAATAGTCCCGCCCCCTGATGTCACGGACCCTCCCATCGACATCACTGCCCCACCCCTTGATATCATGGCCTGCACCCCCCTGCCCGGTCTCCGTCGTTTCAAAGGGTGGCAACCCTAGTCCATCCGTATCCCAAAGTCTAGGGTTTATACTCCTTTAACCTGTACACACCATGCAATATAGCCATGTATGCTTACAGCAGCAGGCAAAAGTCAGACTTGTGCTTATAGTACAACTGCAACAGTGACTGCTTTTATGCTGCTCACACCTGTTTCCTATAAACTTGCTGCATGAAAAAAAAAATCACTTTTATTCTGTAACCCTAGTATGTTAAATTGTTGTAAGACCCCTGTTTGTTATAAGTGATTGCAAAGCCGTGTGTAAATTTCTGGTATTATATACTGTATACATATACTGTATATATACTTCTACTGACCTCACAGTTTTGCAGAAGTCACTTACAAGTGCTACTTTGCATTTGTGGGCAACCAGTGCCATTTTTCAAGCTTCCTTCCTTAGCACCCATGTCAAGCTCTTGGGTGTACGTCTTTAGTTATAGATGGGCCTGTGTGTGGTTCTGTGTGTACAGTGCAGTTTTACGAAGTTGCCTCACAAGGAAACTTCAGGAAACTTTGGAAAACCGAAGCGACGATTATGGCATCCCACCGGCTATTCACATTCTTGCCAGTGGGAAGGCATTTAGAGGAGATCAATTGCCAGCAGTAGCAAAGATTTATCTTCCCCCGTGTCACAACCATTGAGTGTAATTGAACATCTGAATAGACTGTTGGTCAGGCCTGGATTTGCGGCAAGGCCGCATAGGCCTGGGCCTAGGGCGGCAAAAAATAGGGGTGGCATGCCGCCCAGCCGCATTACAGCAGCTGCGCCGGCGTTTTTTCGCCGGTGCGCTGGGAAGGCCGGCCTAGGGGCGGCCGGAAAAGAAATCCGGCGCTGCTGTTGGTCAAACAGATTACATGGCTGATATCCTTTATTCAGCGACTGCTGAAAGACAAGATTTTGGCCTGTATGAACGAATCTTCCATTTTCTGTTTAAAGTTGACCAAAACTTTTTGTGAGTTTTTTTAATATAGTTGTGCTACTATCAGGTTTGGCTGTATGGATGTGGTCTTAGCCCAAGAGAACGAATTATGAATAGGATAAAACCAGAACAGAAACATATGTAATAATAATTTCAATATATATATCTCGCCTCACGGTGAGACTTGCCACAAAGGCCTTCACAGGCCAGCCCTGTGGCAGTTGGTAAGTACCGGGCCTCATTGCAGCCTACACTGTTCCCTAACTTGCACATCAATTGGAGGAGGAGTGATGCATATGTGCTTCCCCTTCCAACCCCTCATGAATACATTCCTGACAAACACATGCAGCTCTGTATTCATGAAGGTGGCCTCTGGCTTTAAAACAAAGTGCAGAGACCTGCTGCAATTAAAGAAAGTGAAAGTCAGGGTCCAAAGTGCAAAACATAGCTGATTGCGCCTGTTTTTTGCACATTGAATACTGCCTTCATTTTGGTAAATGACTCCAGAGGTATCACCTTTGAGCCGTTAAAAGATATAGTAATAGAGAAGATCTCAGTTTCATTATAGAACGTTCTAACCACATGCTATCATGCCAATATTACATTTTATTTTATTTTTTGAACACGTATTACTACTAAATGTTTCCATCTCTGAGCAGCCGTTCTTTGGCAAACTTCCCTTTATAGCTGAAAATAGTTATTCTCTCACTCAGATGATACATGCAATACTCGACAAACAGTTGAATTGCAAAAGGACAAGTGCTTTGCAACACACTTAAGATAAGAATTCTCATTGGCTAAGCCCCGCGCAAGCTTCTTTTTTAGAATTGCAAAAGGATGTTTTCGCAAGGTGGTTACGGTCCTATGCCCACACCACCCACACATGCACACTCACACTGTAACCTTAAAAAAGTACATATAAATATCTTATTACGTTAGGGCTTGTTCCCTCAGATTTATGGGGTAAATTTGAGTTCAGATCTTCTGCTGGAGAAACGCCCAATTGCATTACATCATTTTCAGGCCTATAACTGGATTCTGCATATAGAAATGACGCATTACACTATCAGGTTCTGGAGTCAGGAATATAAGGGATTTGGCATACGCTAAGGCTCCTCTGAAAATAATGTTTCTAATATAGTAGTAATTGGATAAGATATGTTGAGAAGATCAATGCAAAAGAAACCAGAACTTAAGTTGCAAAGAATGCAGTTTGACAGCGTACTCGAAACAAAAATGTCTAGTGTTTCAAGGCAATTCCAAAAGCATTTTTGTTACTGAAATTTTAGTTTGTCCTTGGCCTCAGGGCAGAGTGCCTATTAATGGGAAGGAGGGTTTCAGGTAGAAGTCATGGGTCCCCAATTGCACAATGATAGCCATTTACTAGAGCTTCTCTCCTGGCTACTTATCATTCAGTTGGCTGCACACACATGTTGGAAAGATTTTGCATTAAATTACCATTGTAAGGTTGTCCAGTATGACTTTATCCATACAGTAAGTAAACTCACTAGCCCACTTATTTTATGCAAACTACCAAACCCTAGTTTGTGTCTGTCCCAGTGAAGGCCTGCTAGTCAGATGTCACCTTTCTGTTTTTTTATGGCCCCTGGCCTGTACAAGAATTCTGTTGACAAACATTATATTATAATCAGGCTCTTGTGCATGGGATATAATTGGACACTACATGGCCCTGCACCACCCCCAGTGGGACTTCCATTTACTCTTCTAAATTCCAGTTAGATAAAACAGGTGTAGGGTCACCTGCAATTACAGACAAATGCATAGAAACCTCTCTTGATGCAGAGATGGTTACTAATTACTCAGCATTGATGCAGACTGCAATGGTTTCTGCTTACCCTGCCCAGTGAAATGTCTAATAAGCTCTGTTGCATATGGATATTATTAGTGATATGTTTTAAAAGATTGCTTGGATCTGCCCATTGTAACTATACTATAGCAAACATACATTGGATCAGCAATAAGTCCTTGGGTCAGCTATGCATGCCTGGTTGTATAAAAGCTACTATAGTTCACTGCATACATACGCTGATTGGATTAATAATTAACAATACTTTTGTATTATAGAACACTGACTGGGACATAGATAAAAAAATTTGTGTAAGGCCTCATGTAAAATAATTATCAGGCTATTTCATTTAATGAGTGTCCAATATTAACGTCAAGTAACAAGGCAGATTAGGGTTTGATCTAATTTATGGTTGAAAGAGCAAGTTACCAAGCCAGGTTTACGAAGCATGTTCGAGGCTGCTGGACACGCTGATTGGGCTCAATTAGAATTAAAAGATATAGAACTACAAGGGACAAAACAGCTTTAAGGGCTCTTACTCATGAGCGTTTTTACCTGCGCTCCCCTGCGTTCCGTTTTTCGGCCTTCAGCCGCAGGGGAGCGCAGGAATATACGCATTTGATTTTTTCAAATGGGGCTGTACTAACACAGGCGCATGTAGGCGCTGAATGCAGGAAAAATGCAACATATTGCGTCTCAACCTGCGTTCGGCGCCTACATGCGCCTGTGTGAGTACAGCCCCATTTGAAAAAATGAAATGCGTCTATTCCTGCGCTCCCCTGCGGCTGAACGACGAAAAACGGAACGCAGGGGAGCACAGGTAAAAACGCTCATGAGTAAGAGCCATAAGTCTGGTGTGCTACATTAAGCCCTGGGGGGTAAGGTATATAATTTCTGGACTAATAACTATATGTGTATATATATTGGAAGAGCATAATGGATTTAATGTTTTCACTAACTTTGCTTATTTATAGAGCAATAAATGGTGGTCAGCTGCTGAATTACCCCACAGAAATGTTAAATGGTCTTATCTGTGGTCTGTTTGGTAGCACCAGTCTAGTCTTTTGGACAGACATGGCTCTCTATGGCACCCTAGAGAAATACCATGCACGCTGAGGCAGGAGTAGTGGGAAGGACCCCTGCATGTTTATTGCGTCAATCGGTGTAATATTCCGGGGGCAGACCCCTTTGTCCCCCCATACACTTGCCTTAGTGTGAATGGTATTTCTTGCAGGTGTTTAGTGTGGGAAATGTGACAATCTCTCTAACCTAACACAAGGCTGGGGGAAAGAGGAATATCTTATTAATCACTATGGCACCCTAGCAGACTGTTAGTCTGGATGTATTTTCCAGAATGATCTAAATTTTAGGAATAGTTTTTGAATAGGAAAATTAGATTATCAGGTGAGTGTGGGCCAAGCAACTGCACTGGTTCTACTTGGCCACCCTTACTGGTCACTGCTAAAGGAAACATTTCCCAGTGCTTGACTGGCTTATGCCCCACTACAGCTATTGCTACATGGATATCAGAGAGCACTAAGGAATGTGCCAGACTATCACCTTCCTCAATACAGCTCCAGAACTTCTCATGACGCTTTGCACCTGGCCAAACTACACACGGCTATACAGTTGCCTTAAACTGTCACTTCTACACCACATTTGTTGCATATACATGTAAAGGACCTGTTATCCAGAATGCTCGGGACCTGGGGTTTTCTGGATAATGGATATTTCCATAAGTTTGAACTTCATACCTTAAGTCTTCTAGAAAATGATTTAAATTTAGTTTCAGATCAAGTACAATGTACTGTTTTACCATCACAGAGAAAAAGGAAATAGATTTTGATTATTTGAATAAAATGCTAATTCAGGGCTTTCTGGATAACGGGTTTCTGAATAACGGATCTTATACTTGTACGTCTTTCTGTATAAAGTCAAAGAAGTAGGAATGTTGCCAGTTCGACAGTAGCCGTAGGATTTCCCAGTACCACTTCATTTTGGAGACTGCGTATTTTGTTTTTTTATGCACTGCCTGTACCCCATCTGCACGATAAATGTAATGTATAATGTGCAGCACTCTATATACATAATGTAAGTTCTATATAAATAAATAAACACAGGGCCATGCATACATATACCAGCCAGTAGTTGCGTGTCTTCTGCCCTATTTCAGTTCTTTGACTTTAAGGGCAGAGACACACAGTCAGATTCGGGGAAACTAGTCGCCCCACATCAAGTCTCCTCTTCTTCGGGGCGACTAATCTCTCTGAACTGATTTCCCGCTGGCTAGAATGAAAATCGCCAGCGGGTTGGCACTCGGATCGCTTAGTTTTCCGAAGTTGCCTCACAAGGAAACTTTGGGCGACTTTGGAAAACAAAGTGTTCCAAGTGCCATACCACGGGCGATTTCGAATCTAGCCGGAGGGAAGGCATTTAGGGCAGGACTCCACGGACCTTTCCAGCGCGATCTGACGCGATGCACAAAAACGTCAGATGCGACGGAAATAAGGTAAGTAATGCTATTGTCGGATTGTGTCGCATTGTTGCGACACGGTGTCTGCATCCGACAGTCATGTCGCATCAACGCTGCGACACACTCGGACAATAGAATTACTTACCTTATTTCCGTTGCATTCCGACGTGACGCCTGCGTTTTTGCACATCGCGCCGGAATCATCGGTGGAGTCCTGCCCTTAGGGGAGATTAGTCGCTGGGTGTGTCTCTGCCCTAACACAAGTTCCTCTCTCTATATTTCCTACAGCATTTGACATTTATGTAGTGCTTGAGGAATGCATATAGTACCACAGGTGCTAAAGTTCACACAGTAACCCACAGAAACTAAACATTTGCTTTCATCATTCAGTGCTAGGGCTGTTCAGTAACAGCTGGAGAGCTACAGTTTGGATTTATAAATAATGCCCCTTCCCAAACTTTGTGCTTTGTCCCTGGTCCCCACCTCTATTTATAACAGTTTTGCTAGTGGTCCCCTGCACTCCAGTTCTAAAAAAAACAAAACAAAACAGATTTTGCCATGGCTAGCATGCACAGTGGCCCAGTCCAACAGCTCACTGCTCAGTGGAGCACCTTCCTAATCTGGATGTGCTGGGACACCGATGGTCATGCTGTGTCAAATGGGCTCAGATGACACAAATTTGCATGAAAGGGAAAGTTAAGGAAAACACTGTTTTGCTGACATACTTTTTTGCACAGCTCAACAGAAGCATGCATTTATTGTGCAACCTCCCCATTGTATTTAAATCGACCCTATAAAAATTTTGTATAACTAAGAATAAATGCACATTTCAATAGCTGGAAAGGATGGGAGCTACAACACGGAGCTTGTCATTGTTCCTGTATAAACTATAATAAACAAGGTAAAGTTGTGCTCACCAATTTCCATTTTTTTCTTTATTTCAACAACAACAATTTGGGGACCTGAAAAATAATTTGCTGTGGGGCCTGTTAATTTCTAGTTATACCACTGCTTGCTCATATTGAAAAAAGTTGAATGTAGGTGTATGATGCCCCTTTATAATTATATTGGCAACTCTGTCCACTACAGTAGTGCCGTTCAACTTCTGTGGTACAGATGACCGGAATTTTTCTGGCCTATGCGGTAGAGGGCCGATAATGGAAGCCAGTGTAGACCACTCCCTTTTTTAACCCACGCCCGCTTAAACCACACCCATGTTACCACAAGAACTTTTAGCCATAACATTAAGACATTAATGGTGGTAGCACTCCAAAAAAACAAATGATTTGTGCTCACTTCAGGGATATCACTCATAAGTGAAAAAGATTAAGACGTACCCACGGCAACCCCCATCACATAATTAAACACCTTGGGGACCCCTAACAAGTATTTCCAAATGCTAACAAACCCCCATCAAGCACACCTTCCGCAGGCAGAATATGGCACAGACAAGGAGCATAGGGTAAGCACAAGAAAGGGACCATAGGGCAAGCAGGGTATGGCACACACAGGGAGCATAGGGTAGGCAGACAGAGTATGGCACACACAGGGAGCATAGGGAAGGCAGAGTATGGCACACACTGATCATATGACAGGCAGAGTATGGCACACACAGGGAGCATAGGGAAGGCAGAGTATGGCACACACTGATCATATGACAGGCAGAGTATGGCACTCACAGGGAGCATAGGGCAGGCAGAATATAGTTGGAGACTAGGAAACCTATACTGTTCAACATACAGTGAACAATGTGGGCACTTTCAGTTTGGGTTTGAGGTGTGAACAGTACAGGGCTTCAGGGGTGTAAACAATAAAGGTGTCACAGGTGTGAACAATGGGGTGGATTACAATCGTGAAGTTACAGGTTTAAACAATGCAGGGGCCAGTAATCTCAGTACTGATACCTCTTAACACTTACACATGTGTGGAGGGCCATACAAAGGAGGGGGGGTCACAGGCCAGATGTGGCACACAGTCCACCAGGTGGACAACATTGCACTTCTGTAGAAGAGTATCACCTAATCAAATGTAGTTATAAAAGTTAGTTTTATGCTTCTCTTCCATTCCCTTCAGATGGCCTGGACCTTCATAGTCATATAACTCTTATCATTACTCTGTGACCTACAAGGAGATAACATAGTCAGATAACAAAGGGTCTTGGTTTTATTGGTGTCATAAACTGAGAGGAACTAAATGTTGTAGTGGCATGGGTCAGCCTTATATTGGGGTAGGAATCAATGTGAGCCTTCTTGTACATAGTTCAGAAGCTGTTGTGGTAGGAGAGCATTGAATATCTTGACCTAGTCATTCTTAATCTATAGGTCAGGACCCAAAGATAGGTTGCAAAGCTGTCGTGCATCCCCATGATCCCCTACAATCCAGTGATAGGTAATAGCAATTACGAATGTGTGCATAATCAATTTTGATGTCATGAATCTGAATCCGAGACTTAATCAGGGTCCCCTGAGACATAGGTTAGTCAAATTAACCCATCCCAGGGATATATTTATTTTCCATTTCGTTTGAGTCGTGGCCACGGGTAGTTACAGTCAGGCCTGAATTTGTGGCGAGGCCCGGGCCTAGAGCGGCAAAAATTTAGGGGCAGCATGCCGTCCTGCCACATCCATATGGAGCACTGGGGACTCATAGCTCTCCAGTGCCTGAAAGTGCGCTTGCTCAGCCGGCGGGGGGCTGTGCGCACCTGAAGAGGCCGCCGCTGGGACCATGCGACCTGGGGCTCCGCTACCCGAAATCCAGCCCTGGTTCCAGTTAAATAATGTGTGCCGTAGCTCTTACAAGCACACTAATGAAATATATCAGAACTTAGTATGAGCCAGCACGAATATATTTTAATGTTTGTTTTTTCTTCTGTTTTCCCTTACAACATCTGTAGGACCAATATTTTCTGGCAGATGCAAAAATATTTGGCGCATGTATTGTAGATAAAACTGCATTTCCGTTCCAATTAATGTAACTATTGTGGGTAAAATGGTCAGAGCACACAAGATAAGAACTTGTTTTTGCAGAAAAATCCTGGTCTCTGAATTCCTGTGGTATGGCGGGGAGCCACAACTTCATTCTATACTCTACTATTGAAGCTTTTTCTTATGCCTTTGCTTTTAGTTTATTGCAAGTAAGAGCAACATAGTGTCAGCTACACAGGCTTTCACATGCATTTAACCTTGTTTACTTAGCTTTGGTCAGTACAGGTAAAGTTAGGTCCATAAATATTTGGACAGAGACAACTTTTTTCTTATTTTGGTTCTGTACATTATCACAATGAATTTTAAATGAAACAACTCAGATGCAGTTGAACTGCAGACTTTCAGCTTTAATTCAGTGGGTTGAACAAAAAGATTGCAAAAAAAAATTGAGGAATTAAAGCCTTTTTTTAACACAATCACTTCATTTCAGGGGCTCAAAAGGAATTGGACAAATCAAAAAACTGAAAATAAAATGTTCATTTCTAATACTTGGTTGAAAACCCTTTGCTGGCAATGACAACCTGAAGTCTTGAACTCATGGACATCACCACATTCTGGGTTTCCTCCTTTATAATGCTCTGCCAGGCCTTTACTGCAGCGGCTTTCAGTTGCTGTTTGTATGTGGACCTTTCTGTCCAAAGTTTAGTCTTCAACAAGTGAAATGCAGCTCAATTGGGTTCATATCAGGTGACTGACTTTCCCATTCAAGAATATTCCACTTCTTTGCTTTGCTTAATAAACTCCTGGGTTGCTTTGGCTGTTTGTTTTGGGTCATTATGAAATGCCTCCCAATCAATTTGACTGCATTTAGCTGGATTTGAGCAGACAGTGTCTCTGAACACCTCAGAATTCATTCGGCTGCTTCTGTCCTGTGTCACATCAGGGATAACCACTAGTGTCCCAGTGCCACTGGCAGCCATGCACGCCCAAGCCATCACACTGCCTCTGCCATGTTTTATAGAGATGTGGGATGCTTTGGATCATGAGCTGTTCCACGCCTTTTCCATACTTTTTTTCTTGCCATCATTCTGGTGGAGGTTGATCTTGGTTTCATCTGTCCAAAGAATGTTTTTACAGAACTGTGCTGGCTTTTTTAGATTTTTTTTTTAGCAAAATCCAATCTAGCCTTTTTATTCTTGATGCTTATGAGTGGCTTGCACTTTGCAGTGCACCCTATACTTTCATGTGGGCGACAAAATGCGAAACTTTGCCGCAAATCCATTCCTGGCGAATAAATCTGCCCATCACTAATCACCATACCTTAGGTCTACTAAAAAATCATTTAAACATTAAATAAACCCAAAAGGATTGTTTTGCACCCAATAAGGATTAATTATATCTGTTAGGATCAATGTGCTGTCTTATTATTACAGAGAAAATGGAAATAATTTTTAAAAAAATTTGGATAAAATGGAGTCTATGGGAGATGGCCTTTCCATAATCCTGAGCGTTCTGGATAACGGGTTTCTGGATAACGGATCCCATAGGCTTCTTGTAATTTTATGGTCACTGGAAAGGGTAACAGTTGCAGATAGGACAAGTGTGGAACAAGATGATTAGTAGGCAACTAGTGTGGTAAAGTGTCTTTTGTATGCTTAGTGCTTCCCATGTTAAGATGTCTATACATCTTGTTGGATCGAGGACCGAATCAGCTCATTGATGAGGTCTTCTATCCGACTTTTCATATCCCCTTCATTGTAATGTAATTGTTTTCCTATGGCCAATGATCGCATTACCATTACCACCCAAAGTGGGCCTGTCAGAGGAAAGGTTCACTCGTTCGGCACCTAGGCAAACAAGGGAATCTTCCAGTGTATGGCCCCCTTAAGTCTGTCAGCACCATGTATGGCCACCTTATGTAGTACCACAGGCCCGGATTGGCGCCCAGCGAATCCGGCGCTGACACCAGTTATTTTCTGACATAAACAAGTGCTAGACTCCTGGTGTTCTTCTATAAACGCTACAAACATACAATATAGGTTTTTGAGCTTCATGCAAACAAAAATATTCTCACAATTAATATGGATTATCCTGGAGTAAAGGTTGGTCTGAAAGATAAGATGATCAGCTCCATAAAAGCCAGAGGCTCGTAGTAGATAAGCTTTGTATGCCAATGTAATAAAGTTTCATTAATAAACAGTCCAGTTTCAGAAAGGAATGGGCTTAATGGTGCATAGAGAAGGATCTCCCTTAATTGATTTCATTCTAGCTGCCCTGAGAATGTTCCTTGTCTGCAGCTTTCTGTTTATTCTAAGTGCACCTCTGATACTTCATCATAGTGCAAATAGCTGTCCTTATCAGTTGGTCTTCACCTGCATAATGCAGTATCTCTGCTCCAGTCTAGATATATCTGCCTAGTCATATGTATCTGAGTGGTGCACGCTAGCTTTTATAAAAGTAAGTATATACCCACCCATGACAATAGCACACGGGCAAAAATTTTGTCTAGAGCCCTCAGATTATACAGGTAATTAATTATATCTTAGTTAGGATCAAGTACAAGATACAAGTATGGGGCCTGTTATCCAGAATGTTTGGTACCTGGGGGTTTCCAGATAATGGATCTTTCTGTAATTTGAATCTACATACCTTAAGTCTACTAGAAAATCATGTAAACATTAAATAAACACAAGTCTGGCGCAAGAGGTAACGTTCAGTAAAATCCGCACCAAATCCGTGAATTTGCGTAGTTGCATCCATTCACCAGAGTGCAAATTCGCCAGGTGTTAGGGAGCGAAGTACCGCTAGAGTCTAGCTCCATCGCTAGCAAAGTTAAGCTGCCAACCATTATTAAATCGGCGAAGTACGTCACGCTGACGAATTTTCACCCGTGTTAGTCACCTCGACCTTTAGTAAATTTGCCCCTTAGACTTTAGGGCAGAAAATAGAAAGGGACAAACACTGCTTTCAAAAGCAATACAGATACAAATAACGTAAAAACCATAGAAAATGGTTTGACTTTCCTTTTAATGTTTAAATAGTTTTCTAGTAGACTTAAGGTGTGAAGATCCAAATTACCGAAAGATACGTTATCCTGAAAACCCCAGGTCCCGAGCATTCTGGATAACAGATCCCATACCTGTACTTATTTATGAACTCCTTCCTCCCAAAAAAAAATCTTATCAGACCACTGCTACAGGAATTCTCAAATAAAAGTATCACGTTGTACAGAATTTATGTTGAATTAGAAATTATAAGAAAAAAATGAAAAAAACTTTGATAGAGTCAAGAGTAATCAACATTTTCTCATGTTCTGTAATGAATGGCTGTTCTGGATTATTGGCTTCTGTTGTGTGCAGTTATTGCGTGCTGCAACCATTGTATCATACTTTACAATCAGTTGGCAAGTTTTTGGCCCAAAGGATATAATGGTTAGTGACAACAGATTTACACATTAAAACCAAAACAAACAGCCAAGAAGGCAGAAGAACTTCATAAAAACCTTTCAACCTTTGCTGCTTCCATGAATATATACAGTACATTATACATGCAATTTTTTTTATTTCCTAGTGTTAATAGTAATTGCAAAACCCTGCTTGGAGATGTTACCATAATCCTTTTATCCCCTCCCACAGCTGTCTAGTAATGTTATAATCCGCTAACAATGGGGAAGGTAGAGGTAGGAAGGCAAGGAGCATGCAATCTCATGTTACTGGAGCTTGGTCAGATTTACAAGAACCATTACTTGCAAGACTGCCAACACCCTACGCTTACTCATAATCTGTGCAAAGTTTTTCACGTTACGGCGCCTTCACGTAAATTTTAAGATGTATTCCTGTAGCAGCTTAGTCGCAGTCGTCCTCTTGGATATTCCAGTAATTCCATGCCAGGAATCTAGGTTCACTTCCCTGCACACATCTCATGCCCTACAAAAGAGGTGCCGACAAATTTGGACTGAAAACACCTTCCTTTTACTTTTGTGGTGGTATGGTCTGGCATAATCCAGGTTTAAAACCATAAAATTAGAATTGTTGGTTGCTTGGATTTGTGGCATGTAGATGGAACAAGGGGACATGAATGTAATACACTACAATCGTACGACCATATGGAGCTTAACCTATCACCTTAGTTCTAGTAGCTCTGGCTAGACACTTCTAGTATCGGTACGAGTTTGAGTTTAATTTCTACTTGCACTCCTTTATTATAACCTCTTGACTGTGAAGGCAAAGGCTTTTTTTAATAGCATTGGGGGGTAATAGCCTGTGGAAAGGGACTGTGGGTTAGTCAAAATCTGCTTGGAATGCTCCTTGAACAATAGCTGATGGGCAATAATTCAGACAACCATACTTCATATAAATACCATATAAATAACTTTCTGTAAATTTCCCCCCATGACCATAAAATAAACACGGACTGATCAGTAGAAAACTTAACTTTCTTTGTCTTTAGCCCTTACATAGAACCTTATAGTAAGTCAAACACAATCCTGATGGAAATAGGGTTGCCATCCGGCCGGTATTTTACCGGCATAGCTGGTAAAACACCTGCCGGGGCCACCAGTATTACAAATTTACCGGCAGCTACAATGTGTAATACCCCTAAAAAAGGCCCTTGGCCCTATAGCGTGCAGTGGCTTCACCCCCTTTGACGTCACGGCCTACCCCTTTTTTCCCCCCCCACCACTGACCCATCGCGTGCCGTGGCTCCACCACCTTTGACATCACAGCCCGCCCCTTTTGTTACCGGCCCCACCACTGGCCGGTGAAAATTTTGTTAAAAGATTGCAACCCTAGATGGAAAGCTCACCTTCCCAGGTGATGGAATAAACAAAACCGTGGATAAAGAGTCACAAAACACCAGAGCACATGCACCTGAATGATTGGTTAATACAGGTATGGGACCTGTTATCCAAAATGCTTGGGACCTGGGGTTTTCCAGAAAACATATCTTTGTGTAATTTGGATCTTCATACATTAAGTCTACTAGAAAACCATGTAAACATTAAATAAACCCAATAAGCTGGTTTTGTTTCTGATAAGGATTTGTTATATATTTGGTTGGATCAGATGCTGTTTTATTATCACAGAGAAAAAGAAAACTCATTTTAAAAAATTTGGATGATAATGGAGACTATGGGAGATGGCCTTTCTATAATTCGGAGCTTTCTGGATAATGGGTTTCTGGATAATGGATCCCATACCTGTATAGGGACTTTCACCATCAAACCCAAAAATGAATTGAAAATTAAATTAAATAAAATTCCTTCATTAATTCCTTGGGGCCAATCACGGTTAACATTCAGTTTAAGAATAAAATGGAAAAAACAGGCAAGACTGCTGGATACAATCATATCTTATTCTGTCCTGGGCAGTACTGTAACATAATGCTACAGTACACTCTACAGTGTTGAAAGGTAAATCAGAATAATAGATTCCCTGTCCTCCTTCACCTGATTCCAGTTGCCTCGGAGTTACTGTGCCTCTGCAGTTCTCACCCTTCTCACAGTGACATGCCATTAACAATTAAAGACTTAAATTTAAGATTTATGTTTCATTTGTTATTTTCTCTTAATCTGACAAAACACAGGCAGGCTTTCAGGACATCCGATCAGTGGGACCAAAGGGCAGCTAGTTTTGATGAAGCTCTGCTAGGGCAGTTTGCCTTAGTTAGGCCAATCCGTTGACAGATGGCCCAATACACTAAAAGCCCCCATACATGGGCAGATATAAGCTGGGCGACAGTTTTCTCCTCCTTATGATCCAATTGTTTGGCCCTACAGCCCATGATCGGATCATCCCTATATTGCCCACCTCAAGGTGGTCATATTGGGGAGAGATCAGCTCTTTTGGCAAAGGAGTGGATCTCCATACAGTTAGGCACATACATCTTTGGACAGAGTCAACTTTTTCTAAATTTGGTTCTGTACATTGATTTGAGGGGAGGTGCTTGTATGTGGAAGATTTTTCTGTGAACAGACAACATGCGGTCAAATGCAAAGAAATTGCTGCAAAATTAGTAGTGACAAAATCTACAGTATGGTACATCCTGAGAAAGAAAGAAAGCACTGGTGAACTCAGCAATGCAAAAAGACCTGGATGTCCATGGAAGATAACAGTGGTGAATGATCGCAGAAACAATTCCATGGTGAAGAGAAACCCGTTCACAACAGCCAAACAAGTGAACAGGAGGTAGGATATCCAAGTCTACCATAAAGAGAAGACTGCACGAAAGTAAATACAGAGGGTGCACTGCAAGGTGCAAGCCACTCATAAGCATCAATAATAGAAAAGCTGGATTGGACTTTGCTAAAAAAAAACAAAAAAAAAACATCTAAAAAATCCAGCACAATTCTGGAAAAGCATATTTTGGACATATAAAACCAAGATCAACCTCTACCAGAATGATGGCTAAAAAAAAGTATGGAGAAGGCGTGGAACAGCTCATGGTCCAAAGCATACCACATCATCTATAAATCATGGCGGAGGCAGTGTGATGGCTTGGGCGTGCATGGCTGCCAGTGGCACTGGAACACTAGTGTTTATCCATGATGTGACACAGGATAGAAGCAGCCTAATAAATTCTGAGGTGTTCAGAGACACTCTCTGCTCAAATTCAGCTAAATGCAGTCAAATTGATTGAGAGCTGTTTCATAATACAGATGGACAATGACCCAAAACATACAGCCAAAGCAACCCAGGGGTTTATTAAAGCAAAGAAGTCCATGGCCAAGTCAGTCACCTGATCTGAACCCAATTGAGCTGCATTTCACTTGTTGAAGACTAAACTTCAGACAGAAAGGCCCACAAACAAACAGCAACTGAAAGCCGCTGCAGTAAAGGCCTGCCAGAGCATTAAAAAGAAGGAAACCCAGAATCTGGTGATGTCCATGAGTTCAAGACTTCAGGCTGTCATTGCCAGCAAAGGGTTTTCAACCAAGTATCAGAAATTAACATTTTACTTTCAGTTTTTTAATTTGTCCAATTGCTTTTTAGCCCCTGAAATTGTGTTAAAAAAGACTCTAGTTCCTCACATAACTGCATCTGAGTTGTTTTATTTAAAATTCATTGTGGTAATGTACAGAACCAAAATTAGAAAAAAAGTTGTCTCTGTCCAAAGATTTATGGACCTAACTGTATGTATGGCCAGCTTAAGAGAACAGTTTTTTAGTCAACCCAATTTTGTCTATTCTTTGCTGTGCTATCAAACAGATCATGTGTTTGGTGTCCAAATTGGCCCATTAGTCAAACTTACATCTGCCCATACGCAGGAAGATTTGCTCATTAGATGACTTAGCCACACATGCTGTGGCACATACAGGGATGATCATATTGTTTGGTCCAGAGCCAAGAAGCCAATGATTTTATGCTTGGCTTGATCAATATCGTACTGGATTCCAATCATATATTCATCTGAGAGGACAGCTCTTTGTGCCCCAAACATGGACTTAGTAGCAAGTACTGTCAGCGCCGTTTCTGTATCCATTGCCGCCTGAGGCGGCTCCAGTAATGCCGCCCCCCCAGGCCGATTCGATTTCCGGGGGGGGAGGCAGCAACGCTAGTGCGGAGAGCGCAATTGCGCTCTCTCGCCCTAGTAAAGCCGAATTTCCGGTTCAAAAACCGGAAATTCGGCTCTTAAAGGCACCAGGAGTGGCTTTTTGCCGCCCCTGGAAACCTAGCTGGCGATGCCGCATGAGGCGAGCGCCTCAGCTCGCCTCATTGGCGGATCGCCCCTGAGTACTGTATCTCCTTGTGTATGGCTAACTTTAGCCAATAAGCTTCCTTAGATAAAGTCAACAGACATTTAATCATATCCCTGCATAAAGAAGGGACCAACATAGTTGCCAGATCATTATTCTATAGAAACACACCAGGTATTTGTTTGTCCTGCAGGCGTGATGATTATGGCAATTAAAAATATATTGCATAAATCTAACCAATAAATAGACTCTTAAAATATAGCCTGTAATCAACCCTTATATAGTAAATATCTTCTGCATTGCTTAAATCATTTCACTTGATCTCTCTTCCTTATTATTTGAGTTTGACATGCCAGGGGCAGAAGATTCTTGGCAGAGAATATGGGGGGAAAACAACTTATTACAGAAATTCCCACCATTTATTAGCAGAGCTTCATTCCATTCCTATTCCCTAGATAGGAATTTGGGATTTGTTGCCTTTGTTGTTTACACAGTACGTCTTCTATAAATGCTTTCATTTAAATAGGAGAGTCTAACTTTAATCAATGATTTTATACTTGCCTCTGGTGTGACATTTTCCATAGACTTTCCATTAAAAAACAGTACAATTGATTTTGGGCAGAATATACAAATTTGAAGACAAAGCATGCTTTGGACACATAATAAGAAGAACAGAGTGCAGTGACTTGGGTGCCTGGGTGGCCATAATAGCTGCTACATTATGTCTGTATTGAAGCCTATGGAGTATGAGGTTTGTGCGATTGTGGTGCCAGTATAATATGGTCAACTCTTAGGGCAATGTTTCATTTGGGTGCCAGCAGGATATCACCTTTCCGACTGGCGACAAAGCATCCAAAATACTTTGTAATTTAAAAAAATAAAAGGAGATCAAGAAATTATACCCTTCTTCTGAATTGCAAGGTGTTTTCAGGCACTTTGTTGCCTGTAAGAAAGGCTAGGCAAGGGAGCCTGGTATTATTATTATTATTATTAACATGTATTTATAGAGCGCCAACATATTGCGTAGCACTGGTAGTTAATGCTTCTCTTGACCTCAAGCTATGGAACATCCAGGTGGTGCCCAGCTATCCCCAGTCTGAATGGGTGGGGCTCATTTATAAACACTGGGCAAATTTGCACCTGGGCAGTAACCCATAGCAACCAATCAGTGATTAGCTTTTTACTGTCAGCTGCAGGGTGAACACTAAAAGCAATCATCTGATTGGTTGCTATGGCTAACTGCCCAGGTGCAAATTTGCCCAGTGTTTATAAATGAGCCTCAGTGTCTGAATTCAGAGTGAGGACATACCTCTATGCTCCCATTTTTTGCACTTTTCACCTCTCCACAATCGGTATAAATGGGGCCTTTCTGCCTTGAACTTTTGAAGGAACTTCTCCTGCTTGACAGAGATTGTTTCCTCAGTGTTTCTCAACATTTGTATTGATGCAAAGCTCTCAACCCCTGTGTATAATGTTCTTTGCCATGCCAGCGGAATTCCTAGCAGATGAGTAACATACTTAGTAGCAGTTGTGAAAGATCTTAATAGAAACAATGTCAGTGCAGCTTCTGTGGATCAGTTCATTTGGCAGAAAACCCACATGTGCCAGCTGGGGAAAGGGCACAATGTTTGGGTATGTTCTGGCCAGCCAAGTTAGTGAAAGATCTCATTGATGCACAATTGTATGGCTAATCAGGGCATGGGTCGTGCATGCGACCTAAACACTGTGTGTGTGCCATAATGAAAGAAAAAATGTTTTCTAAAGCAGACATGCACAGAAAAGCAAGGCTGGTTGTTTTTATTCCATGCTGATGTCTCTTTAACTAAGCACTATCGGATTGTCATGACTTGTGCATCTCTAGAGATCAGACAAAACACCCTGTGCTGTTTGGTAATTATTGCCTGTGCAATTAGAATTACTGTCTGTATTTACAGGCTGTGTCATAATGTTCCTGCGGTGTTTGTGTTTAGCAGCACCGGCGTTAAGTACCTTTGTTAGAAAACAAGGGCTGCACTTAATGCCAATGAATGTGAATAAATGTGAATGATGGTTAATGGTAGGGATGGAAAACTCAACATCGCTGAAGGACTGCAGGTGTGATTGCCTTATGATTTGCCAAATGCTGGGAATGGGGATGTAGGGATTTGAAGGAACAGGAATCATGTAAAGGGGAATTAAATAAAACAAAATATTAGGTTTGCCTGGACTGTCCTTCTCAGCATCAGCACCCTCCATCCACAGTGTTTATGTTCCAACTTTGCAGCTCTCAGCTATTAAACTGCAGTGTCTAATTTTCTCATCAAATGGAGCCTGCAAGTTGGGCAACTTTGATGTATAAAAAATAATGTGCCCCTGCTGTAATGTAAAAGGATATTAGAAGTCACTGAGAAGTTGCAGGAACATATACAGGCACATAACGAAAGGCCAAGTGCTTTTATAGAAGTAATGCTAAATACTAATATCATAATATTTCAAAGTAGGGGGTACAATATATGTTAGAAAACTTAATCATGTGACCTGTCAAAGCATATAAAAGTATAACCTAATCCAAAAACCCAGGTGCAATTTGTGGGACACAATGCAGTGGGCCTGCTTGCACTCCTAGACAGCTCTGATTTTGGCTAATGAATATACTGGGCCAAGAGAGTGAGTGGAAATTATATGAATTCTCACACTACATAGTAACAAGTCCTTTGGGTTCAATCCTTTTTTCTGGCCACTCCATATCAGCATTACAACCGGGGGGCTCCTCCCATCCCCACCCATAGACCAGCACGTCCCTCCCCCTCTAAAACTTTAAAGGCACCACCTGGACACACTTACATCGTCTTCATGGGCAGCGCTGGTGAATGTCTCGACTCCAAAGGTCTGTAGCCTCCTGGTCCTCAGCTTGAACCTTCATCAGGCATCAGTTGGATTTGTCTTCTTCAAGTAATCATGCCTTTGCAGCTGGCACCCACATGGCCTTGCATTCTTATTAAAAATCTTTTTTGCATCAGTCCCGGTGTATTGTTTTTCCCACCAATAAGCCTTCATGGCTCGGTATATCCGGTTGTAATGTTGATATGGAGTGGCCAGGAAAAAGGAGAATTCTTTCATACTTACCGTAATTCTCTTTTCCTGGCCACTTTCCATATCAGCATTTCCCACCCCATTGGGACAGTTGCTTTATATTAGATGAAGTAAGTGTGTCCAAGGGGTGCCTTTAAAGTTTTAGAGGGGGAGGGACGTTCTGGTCTATGGGTCAGGTTGTAATGCTGATATGGAGAGTGGCCAGGAAAAGAGAATTACGGTAAGTATGAAAGAATTCTCCTTTATGTCTATATATAACCTGTCTTACTGCTAGCTGATCCAGAGGAAGGCAACAAAAAAACCCCAAGCCTCTCCAATTTGCGTCAGAGAGAGAAAATTCCTTCCCGACTCCCAAGATCCAGTCCCTGCATCAACTTTGTAACTAAAAGTTACCCTGTATTTTCTCACTTGCTAAAAAGCCATCCAACCCCTTTTTGAAGCTATCTAATGTAATAAGTTATTCAGGGAGAGAATTCCACAGTTTCTTGGCTCTCACTGTAAAACAACCCTTTTGGGAACTGTGTTTGCTCCATGTTTGTTCATGCTGCTGGAAGATAGAAAGAACATCCATGGGGTTGGTGAGCAACAGGTTGCTCACAAGCTACTGGTTGGGAATCACAGTTTTAGGACTTCTATTCCTTGAAAAGGACCATTAAGAAATGAGAATGTTCTGCATATCAGAACTGTACTGTGAGGAGCAATGCATACCAATAGTGTCAATTATCTGGGGTCAGCATTCAGCCCTTCAAGGACTCAATATGACCCTCCACAAAAGCCCGGGAGCTTGTTTTTGATTGATGGTTCTGGTTTGACCATATAATCGTGGGGGTAACACATAGCTTATAGCTCTTCAGATTGAAGTAGCATTTCCAGTATCCCTGCCCAAGGCATGCTAGAAGCTCTAGTCCACAGTGCAAAGATTATAAAGCCTTACAAATTATTTAATAAATGGCTCAGACTTAAACAGGTGTGTCAGCTTTCAGTATGACCATAAATAACTACTTGGCATATCTCTCACCAAACTACTAGATAGCTCTTTCTTAACCCTGGGTCCCCGGATGATGCTGGACTCCAGCTACCACCATTCCTCAACATTTATGGGATAGTGTATGCTGGGAGTTGGTTAAGAAACCAGTCTAACTGTCTTACAGTCAAAAAGAGACTCTGTTTGGCAGTATATTTGGGTTTTTGTTTGCCTCCAAGCCAGGAATTCAAAAATAAGCTCCTGCTTTGAGGTCACTGGGAGCAACGTCCAAGGAGTTGATGAGCAACATGTTGCTCACGAGCCACTGGTCTAGAGCAGGAGTGCCCATACTATAAGCAGCGGAAGTATGGATCACTGCTACATTTAACTGTAATCAGCGCCGATCCGCGCCTTTATGCCGCCTGAGGCGGCCTTCCGTTGCCGCCCCGACCCCTCCTCACGGCGCTCACATTTTCTGCGCAGGAGGGGGTCGGGGCGCTGCACGACGCTAGTGCAGAGAGCGCAATTGCGCTCTCTGCACTAGAAGAGCCGAATTACCGGGTTGAAAACCGGAAATTCAGCTCTTAGTTACTAGGAGCGGCATTTTTGCCGCCCCTGGTAACCAGGGGGGCGCTGCTGCCTGAGGCGAGTGTCTCAACTCGCCTCATTGGTGGAGCGCCCCTGACTGTAATCAAAATACTGTGTTTTCTGTAGGCCTGTGGGAGCATTCCAGACTAAGTTATTAAATATACATTCTGTTCTTAAGTGATCATTTCCAGGTATATGAATCTGTACTTTTAGGTCTATAGTACACAGGGTGAACATGAATGTATGTAGAGGTTAATCTGAGCTGTTTTGCCATACCTCCTAACTGTCCCTTTTTCGGAGGGACAGTCCCTCTTTTGGCAGCTCAACCCACAGTCCCTCATTTGTACTGGAAAGTCCCTCTTTTCACTGCACTGAACAGCCAGAAAAAGAAACAAAGTTTCTCACTTAATTGGCTTTTAGCAGAGAGCCCAGAACAGCTAACAGGTGCAAATAAGATACTTTGTAACAATTTTGAGACACAAAAACAGATAAGGAGAAATATTTTCAAACTTTCATAACCTGCCAATTTTTGTAAAACGAACATGGTGGAACATGTAGGGGGTGTGGCCACAGAAACGGGTGTGGTCAAAAAATTTGCTGCACTACGTGCGGGAAAAAAAATGTTGTCCCTCGTTTTACTTCCAAAATGTTGGGAGGTATGGTTTTGCTTCCCACATGTCGAACTGAATATTGTGCTGGCACCAAAGTGCTCACATTTCTGCATTAACAGCAATGGCATTTTTTTAAAGATAAAATCAGGAGATAATGGAACCCGGCCTCAGCATGGGTTTAGTTAGGGGAGGGAGTGAATAGTTACTGTATATCTATAGCTCAGGAAATACCTGTTTAAGCAACAAGAAATGTTAAGGTAGACCCAGTGATAGTTTTGCTTTTTGTTGCTTTTACCCCATCAGTCAAGGCTATTTTTAAACACCGCAATATATTTTAAAGGAACAGTTACACCAAAAATTGTAACTGTTTTAACAGATATGTTTTACATTAACATATTATATACTGTTAGCATGCACTGATAAAATCTGCGTGTTTGCTTCAGAAACACTACTATAGTTTATATAAACAAGCTGCTGTATAGCCATGGGGGCAGTCATTCAAGCTGGAAAAAGGGAAAAAAAGGCCCAGGTTACATTGCACAGGTTACATTGCACATAACAGATAAGCCATGTCTAAAGGTCCCCATAGACGCAAAGATTTTTCTTTGATGAACAACCGTTTTTAGCGAAGTCCGACCAATCCGTCAAATTATCGTGAAGTTAGTGGTATTCGAACAATTGCACATCTTACGATGTTTTTGGTGATACTGTTCCTTTAAGCGCTGCAGTGCTGCAGTACCATTGACTGAAACAATGTTCTATACAACCAAACTGACAACAACCTAAAGTGTAAATAACATGTGAATGGTGGGGATGGGCATAATAGTAGGGCTTGCACATTAATAACAAAAAGCATTGGCGAGAACCAGAGGGAAAGGCTGCAGAGATTCTGTTTCCACAGGCAAGGACTGCAGTAGTTAGCCAACTAAAAACACACGCGGCGATCTTTTTTCTATTGTCGCTCGAAATCGGCGATTTCGAGCGACAATAGAAAAAAGATCGCCGCATGTGTTTTTACGCTGGCGATTTCCCATAGACGCCAGCGCAAAAGTTTCCCCAGCGATTGCGGCTTAAAAGTCGCAGCGAGTCAAATCGCGGCGCTATCGCCTAGTGTGGCCTTAGCCTTACACTTTTATTATGTTACCCAGTTGGAGTCCAATGGTGCTATTAGGGATAATAAACAGTAACTGTAAATAAGCTTGGTGCCATACATAAACTAACCAGATGACTCAGATGGCTTAATGGTCTTGACCAGCATTAGGGCTCTTAAAGACGAGCGTTTTTATCTGCACTACCCTGCGTTCTGGTTTCATGCATTCAGCCGCAGGGGAGCGCAGGAGTAGATGCACTGAATTCTTTTCAAAGGGGCTGTACTCACACAGAGGCATGTAAGTGACTGTAACGCAAGAAACCAGAACGCAGGGGAGCTCAGCTAAAAACGCTCGTCCGTAAGAGCCCTAAAAGTTATATATTAACCAATGGTGCCTGCAGACTTTTCTGTATAAACGTATTTATATACTATAGTACCACTGGATATGCACCAGCTTATGTAAATACAGTACAGGGACTTGCCTGTAGCACAAACATGCTGTGTAGTAGTTAAAACATGGCAAGAGCTAAAGACTTAGAACAAAGGTTCTCAAATTGTGGGGCCTTGACCCCTGGGGGGGGGCGTGCTTGAAGCACTGAATTGGGGAGCAACCTAAATACCATTTTAGTTAACGTTTGAATGCGAATGGACTGCCCTCTCCTGTTGGCGAGATATTGAACCACAGTGTAGTAAAAAAAAAGTTTTGTGCCACCTTTAGGATGGTGGCAGACGGGAAGATTAATATTCTCTACTGCAGGTGACTAATCTCCCTGAAATGCCTGGGGCGGAATTCTGAAGCGATATGTATGGCATCCCACCGATGATTCGCATTTTTACTGGCGGGATGGCATGCATATCGCTTCGCAATTCCAAAACCGCCCAAAGTTTCCTCGTAAGCAACTTCGGAAAACGAAACAATATATACTATCCCACCGGCGATGCGCATGCTTGCCAGCAGAAATGCATTTGAGATTAGTCGCCCGCAGTAGAAAAGATTGTCTCCCTGTCTACCATCACCCTTAAAGACTATTAGATACAAGAGGTACTTTTTTGTACTTTGTAACGCTGGTAGAACAGATGAGTGCGTTTGTATTGGTTGAACACCTCAGGAACCTCTGAACAAATACCTTCATAATGTGACAGGTCATGATTAGAATAAAGTTAATGCATTTACTGAGAAAGGCAACAGCTGTCTCTGCCTCTGTCCTTGGTAGTTCCATGTTTATCAATATGGTATGTGCTTATTGCAGCACACACCTTCTCTTGCCCAACCCAACCGTGCTAGACCTTTTACACTTTGTCATCAGATAGTCTTCCCACTCTTGGCTTGACATGTGTGCAGAGCTCTTCTCCTCCGTGTCCAGAGATAACTAAACTCACCTCCTCCCAAAACATGAAAAAGCGAGAATCATCAGCAAGCGGGGTGTCCGAGTGTTTGGAATAACAGTTAATGGGGGTGTTGACTTTGTGCGCAAAAGATGTATGATCTTGGGCTGGAACAAAACGGACGCTCCTGGGAGAGATAGTGATTTAACAATATAACACTGCAGGTATGTATAATTATTATTATAATGCCATTATTCATGCTATTATGTTGCGCAAAAGGCAACCCACCCTCCATGGAAAAGGAAACTGTGTTTTGTAGCAATGGCAACTACAAAAGTGTGTGTGTGTATGGCCATTATTTAAGGGAGGGGAGGCAAATAGATATATATTTACCGTTATGGATTGCTGCATGAGCCACACAAAATAGTCATTTTCAGCACCTGGAGTGGGGTCATATGTTCTTATTATCAATCTCTGCATATGGGACCTGTTATCCAGAATGCTTGGGAACTGGGTTTTTCCAGATGATGGCTCTTTATGTTATTTGGATCTTCATACCTTAAGTCTACTAGAAAATCATATACAACATGTTAAATAAACCCAATAGGCTGGTTTTGTTACCAATAAGGATTAATTATATCTTAGTTTGGATCAAGTACAATGTACTGTTTTATTATTACAGAGAAAAAGGAAATCATTTTTAAAAATTTGGATTATGTGGATAAAATGGAGTCTTTGGGAGATGGCCTTTCCGTAATTCTTATATATATATATATATATATATATATATATATATATATATATATATATATATATATATATATATATATGGCTCAAGTATATATCTGTCATTGGATTTTGACTTGGTTTGTGTAGTTGTACTGAATGCACTCACCAACCTTATCAGGTCTGTACATAAAATGAGAAATGCGATCAGATATTGAGCTGAACAATGAAAAGAACGATGGATGTCAGTCATTTGCCCAGTAGATCATTATGAAACATGTCTGCATGGGAGGTGCATCTCATCCATATTTATTTCTTGGATTACTCTTAATATCTTTGTAATTGCTCATTGTTGGATAGCACATCCTCGCAGTTCATCAATGTCATCATTGCACATCCTGTTCTACTGACTAACGTAATTGGACTGGTAATCTTCTACCTCACCCAAAATTACTTCAGATGTCATTTTATTTCTGGTTATTCTACACATCACTGAAAATGACCCACTAATTCTATAGATTATGTATACATTTAAAAATAGATATGCATAATTATATAGTGTCTTATGTATTGACATATATCATATATAGATTATCAGAAGGTAGGAAGACAGTGGTTGGTTTAGGAATGTGCAACTATATGCAGCACAAAAAGTAGAGTTTATATGGACTTACTTTTTTCTATACATGTTCATTAACTAAGAGCAGGGCAGAGTACAAAGTACAAAAAAACAGTTGCAATCTATGTGATATGTGCCCTGTCCTGCAGTATTGACACAAATCTCTGTGCTGCACAAAAATGACCTGTCTTAATTCCTTGGTGAATGCCGGCTGCAACAGTGCCGTGTACTAGGGCAGGCTGCCAGGCAGTGAGCACAGTAAAGGTGGCCATACACGAGCCAATAAAAGCTGCCGACAGACAGAGTCGGCAGCTTATTGGCCAGTGTATGGGGCCCTCTGACCGGCTTCCCCGAGCTACAGTATCACATAACTCTTATGCAGAGTACAGCTAGACCCTGGACTCATTGCTTTTAACTGGGAGTTTGTTTTTACTCCCCTTAGTGCTTTTGTGTTTGGGGTCAATGACCCCAATATCATAGATTATTCTGCCCCCTATCTACCAAGAGGTTACCTCTGAACACAACGCCTCTCATGGGAAAACCCAAGACTCACTCTCTAATGTATCTGAATTATCTTATTAATATCTAATGTATTTATCAACATTTGGCACATCAGCACCAGTGTAGTAGCCCACCGCAACCAGTGAACATTTATTATCTAATCAATTAGTATTGAGATTTGCTTAGAAAACCTTGTATGTCTCCTCACCTTAGCGCACCACTAAATACCATGTAGAGGTCTTAGTACAAGTTTCAAATTAATAATTGATTAATATAATGCTGTTTGGATTAGTGCAACCTAAACGAAGCAGAGAAGGTCTATATGCCTGAAATACAATCAAATAGAGAAAGCACAATCTAATGTATGATGATGGTCTTTGTACATGCTGGTGGCCAAATCGTGAAACATTTGCTTGTTTTGCAACCGTGCCAATGGATCAGATCTTTAGGTGTATGCCCAACGGTTGAGACCAGCCCTAGGTGTTGATGGAAGGCTGGGGCTTTAAACAAAAGGGAAATAATGCATTTGAATCCTCTGGCTGGTGTTGATTTACAGGCTCCCAGAGGCTGTTGGTGCAATTCTGGGAGTTGCTGGAGCTGGAGGCTGGACATCTTTGATGAATTTAGTATCTAGCAATTGTTGCACAATATAATCTACCTTTTGTGCTTTTATTTGCATTTTTTCAGACCCCTGTGGTTTTGAAGCCTAGGGCAAATTCCTTCTCAGAACCTACCCTAAAATCCACCTTGCGCCAGAGAGCCTTAGGGTAAGGACACACTGGACGATTTGTCGCCAACGTTTTTAAAAAGCAAATCGCGGCGACATATCGCTCGTTTTGTCTCTGAACAAAACCAAATGAAAGACGCCAGCTCCTGTGCCCACAGCGCGTTTGTGAATCGCCTGTAGCTCCAAAACGCACCGAGACCCTTTTCCGAGCGATTTATCAGAAATAGCATGTACTTAGAAAAGCACTGAAATCTCCTAGACACGCACACACATACAGATAAGTTGCAGCAATTGTATTCAAATTACAATGCGAACGCAATGACGCAAGAACGCAAAGACGCCAGGTTACAGCGGGAAGCACAAACCGTTTCCGGTTTGGGTGGAGCACGTACCGCACAGAGTAATGGGATACAAATCGCTCTGTGCCAATAGTCGCTGTGAATCGTCTGTTCAAAAAAGACGATCGTCTTGTCGCCGCGATTTACTTTTTTAAAACGTTGGCGACAAATCGTCCAGTGTGTCCTTACCCTTAAAGGAGAAGGAAAGGCTCCCTTTACAAAAAGTCAGGCACCCGAAGTGATTGTATATACTTACGTCACACCCAGGGCCGGTGCTTCTATCAGCAGAAAACTGCACCGGCCCTTCCAGCGAGCACCACGGAGCAATCTGCTTCTGGCTTCTTTCTTCACACTGGTGCGCATGCACGGTAGATCAAAAAGCCAAACTTTATCAAAGTCGACTATCTACAATCTATTTACCCAGTTTTTATTTGTATACTGAACAAGTCCATTAACTGACCAGTATGCCATACATGCCAGCATCTCATTGCACATTGTAGGCAGTGACCTTTGGCAGTTCTTGGTATTTTGTCATCTGACACAGTGATGAAACTAGAAGGTGCATTTCTGTCCCTAAATGTGATAAAACCAGAATGGCCTTAAACAATGCAAGCACAGTGATCAGCAGGAAACACGGCTCACTCATTTATATTTTCCATGCTAATAATAAGTGTCTTGAATAACAAAAATGTATCCATTATTTGGCTGTGCAAACAAAATGCTTCCTCAGTATTTGTTGCAAAACTGTAAGGTGACACGTAACGTATGATCAGGATATTTACATTTTTTATAAAAAGGTTTGGATCTCCACCCGAAAATTGCATGATGAAAAAAAATGTCGTTCTAGCCATAATACATTAAACATTTTCAATGGATTTGAAGTTATTAGTAGAAGTAATTACACGTGTAAGTGTTGTTAGTCATTTTCTCTTCTCCGCACTGCAGAGGAGTTCAGAACTCCTGAAACAATGTAGCAGAAGCCAGCTGAGTGCCAGATGTGAGGAAAACTTCAGGCATGTTGTTTCAAGAGTTGGAACCAGAGAACTGGAAGGTCTTGGTGAGAAGGTGTTCTTTGATAAATGATAAAGAGGTTCTGGGTGGGATGAGTAGACTCCACAGTGGCCTTTTGTAATATAAATTAGAACATGGCTGTCCAAGATTTTCCATGCTGTGGGCCAGTTATCAATTCATTTGCTATAGGATAATTATTTTCCATACTTCAGGCTCAGGGCAGTACATCTGGACCCTCCATTACACTGGTGATCTATTTTGAATTTAATAGTTGTTCCATAGTATTTGGTTGATTAGGAGAAGTATTAAACTATATAAAATGGCTATGCTGGGGTCCATAAACATACCAACATATGAGCTTTCAGTTGGACAGCCCCTGCAATAGAGCATACATGCTTTTGTATTTGTTGAGGAGACTTCCAAAACAGTATAAATGGATATACATGGATTGGTCGGTCACCAGATGAGTGGATCTTTACGTGACCATCCACTCAATGGCCAAAATGGTTTGGTCCCTGGGACGACGATCGGATTATATGGGGGTCCTATGGAAATTGGTCAGGATCGAACCTCATTGCTGAGGTCCTGACTATGCCTATTGTCACTTTTACAGGCAGTGATTGGTCAGGCAGGCGGACCTTGGTGGGCATCATGCACGAGCCATGTACGTATGTATGGCCAGTTTTGATTGTGTTTTCTAAGATGTAGGAGACATGGTGTCATGAGCCAGTGCTACAGAGTAACTCTGGGGTGGCACAAGCAGCATCATTTCCATCTGGACCTGAACAATGGGACAAACCTACTCTATAGTTTCCATATGGCACCAGAATGAACTGAGTGTGACTCATTAAATACACACCCGGTACTGCAAAAACAAGAGAGAATAGACATTGTAAATGCCTCTGTAAATAGTCTCTATTTAATGCAAAGGCTGGCTCCATTCTTAAAGGGGAACTCCGGCTTCCAAACCAAAATTTAATAAAGAGAGAGGCCAACATAACACAGAAACCCCTAATATACCCATCACAGTTACCTGTTTCTTCAAAAAGTATGAATAAATGCCATTTTCTATGCTGAAATCCAGCTGGTTATCAGTTCTTCAGTTTCTGCATCATTTGAAATCCTGACAGGGAATGAGGGACTAAGTACTGATGTTACAAATTGTAACAACTTCTCCACAGCTTACAGACAGCATGCAGGAACTACATAACCCACAATGCATTGCATTGTGATGTTCCTTTCCTTATTATAATCACGTGTGCAAGAAATTGTGGGGTTTGGAGGATGCAGGCTGAGGACAGATGGCTTCTGATACAAAGTAACAGTAGTCAGCCAGTTTAGCAAAGTAGTCAGACAGATCAACAGAAGAGCAGGGGGCTAGGCTTGGGGAACAGAAAATGATTAACCATTAATAATCATGAAAAGTCTGCATATTTTTAATAGATGTGTATATTGCAAAGTTGCTTGAAATTATGTTTACTTTTTTAAAAAGCTAAAGTTATGCTTTTGTGGAGTTCCCCTTTAATCCTGCATGGTTTCTGCTTTCACATTGAGAAGCAAAAGTCAGCCACAAATGGAACATTAAAAAAAAATCTTTGATTCAACCAAAATCAACAGAAATCACTGGATCCAGCCGTGTTGGGAGGAAATTGTAGATGTGACTTGAAAATGAAGTTGCATGTGACTTTCATGCTGCTAGAATTAGACAGAGGGAGACAGAACAGATGTGTGTGGGGGAAAATCAGCATCAACAGTTCAACCCAGTTTGAGCAAACACAACTCTAGATATCTATAAAGGCCACCCACAGTACAAAAGTTCAGTAACAGACTCTGACCTCTAAGTGGTTCTGTTGGAATTGGGATTAGTACAGAGGAGGGCTCCTGTTGCTATGTTGCATGGGTTATGCTTGTCTAAGCACATCTCTCCTCTTCTGCTTTCTTACCCAAACTAGATTATTACATCATATGGCAATTAAAGGGCCAGCTACACCAACAATTAAAGGACCTCACATACTGTACATTTAAAGGTAATATACTTCAACTTGGCACTTGTCAAAATGGGAACTCCCATTTATAGAAATAATCTTTTATGTAGCAATGGAGTGTGGCATGCAGAACTGCAGGGGGTGGACTTTGCATGGCACATAGAATACAATGGTACAAGTTTGTAAATGGTGACATTATTTAAAGGAACAGTAGCTCCAAAAAATTAAAGTGTATTAAAGTAAAATATAACGTACTGTTGACCTACACTAGTAAAACTGGTGTGTTTGGTTCTTGAATGTTACTATAGTTTGTATAAACAAGTTGATGTGTAGCCATGGGGCAGTCATTCAAGGCTCAGGTTACACAGCAGATAACAGACGCACACAGTAAATTACCATTGTATTCTATTAAGGTGGCCATAGACACACAGATCCTATCGTACGAATCGAGGATTCGTACGATTTTCGGATCGTGGGTGGGGAGTGCCGACAGCTTTCGTCCGTCGGAGATCGGTCGTTTGGTCGATCGGTCAGGTTTGATTTTGACCCGACCAATCCTGCCGGAGCCCATGGCACATCGTAATCGGATCGTTCGGACATAAAGCCGATCAGATTACCCCCGATATAGCCATGCTCGTTAATGGCATATCGGGGAAAGATCCGCTCGTTTGGCGATGTCGCCAAACAAGCGGATCTTTGCATCTATGGCCACCTTTACAGAGCTTATCTGTTATATGCTGTGTATCCTGTGCTTGTTCTCCATTTCAGCTTAGATGGCTGCCCCCATGGCTACACAGCAACTTGTTTATATAAACTATAGTAGCATTTCTGGAGCAAACTCACCAATTTTTCCAATGCAGGGCAACAGTACATTACATTTTAAATACTTTAAAACACTTTTATTTTTTGGTGTTACTGCTCCGTTCAGGCACTCTGTACTCATAAATAAAATAGTTGCTGCAAACTGACTAAAGTCACTAAAGCTGGCCACATACAAGCAGGTCGAGTCTAAATCCAGTTGGCGAAGACCACAATGGCACCTTGAATGGGTTTCTCATCTGATGGGCCACTATAAGTCCTCAACATTGGCGCCTGGGAGTGTGCCAAATTGGGCAACAGCCACTCATTAGGTGACCTTGGCAAATGAGTGTATCACCAGTGTAATATATACAGGGATCAGAAGGACTCCAAGCAAACAATAGAATGACCTTCATAGTACAAAACTGAATCATACCAGGGCATGTAGGAAATGCAGGCACTCCCTTCCTACAACTGAGAATAAAAGACTATTCTCAGACACTGGCGAATGTACAAGTAAAAGGTAGTCAAGCACAAAATGTCAAATAAGCAAGGCGTACTTATTTCAGTCATGTATTATTCATACCCCGTACAATGCACTGGCACGTGAATAGCACTGATATGAGGAAATAGGGCTGGTCTTCCATGGCTGGGACATTCCATTCTCTCCCATAGCTACTAACTGATGCAGATCTTTATTTACTCTCTAGATAGTTTTGCTGATAGATATCTTCCGGATTTTTAAAAAAAGACCAACTGCACAGGTAGCAAATACTGCAATGTTCCAATAAAAGGAAACCACTCTACAGTGTTTCTATATATACATATGTATATATAATAATTGTCCAATTGAAATGAAAGGGGTGGTTTACCTCTAAGTTAACTTTTAGTATGTTATAGAATGGCTGATTCTAAGCAACTTTTCAGTTGACCTTTATTTATTTATTTTTTTGTTATGAATGATTTGCCTTCTTTTTCTGACTCTTTCCAGCTTTCAATGGGGGTCACTGGTCCATCGAAAAACAAATGCTCTGTAAGGATACAAATGTAGTGTTATTGCTAAAGGTTTATAATTCATCTTTCTACTCATGCCCTCTCCTATTCATATTCCAGTCTCTTATTCAAATCAGTGCATGGTTGCTTGGGTAATTTGGACCCCAGCAACCAATTTGCAGAAAAGCTAATAACTCAAGAAACCATAAAAAATAAAAACAAATAGCAAACAGCCTCAGAATATCACTCTCTCCGTCATATAGAGTTTCCTCTATAATTATGTCACTAAGAGGGAGCCCTGGAAGGAACACCTGACTTGACGGGGTGGCACTTTCAGGGTTTCCTTAGCCTGTTGCTCCTATGCACACACAACTGACCTGCAACTACATCGCACCCCTATATTGATGCTGTCTGCCAGACCTGATCCCAATTGCACACCAATCCATTAAGATAAACTTATATACTATCTACCATACACATCTGTTTTAGCATATTGCGCTAATGTCCATAAATAAGCCTTCAAGTCTCAAGCCCAACAACCATGTCTTTATGGATATTGTTTTTAAATGTTATCAGCTATAGCTATCTTTAAAAAACATTGGGTGGAATGGTGCAAATTTTACTAAAGTTCATAACAACCTTTCAAGAGGTAGCATCGACTGATGCTGCATCTGTGGTTGTATTATATGCTTTAAATGCTTTATGAATTGGATTTATTGCAGGCCAATATCACTGCAGGTTCTTGCGCAAGTATCTGTGCACTGCGTTTAAAATGACATTCTGAGTTGGACTACAGAGTTCAATCCTGTCCAGAAGTGCCCTGGATAGAATTGAATCTCGGACCCCAGCACTGTGTGGTTCCATGCCTTCCAACTGTCCTGTTATTCAAGGGACATTCCCGATTTGGCAGGTCAGCCCGCAGTCCTGGATAGTTACTGAAATGTCCCGACTTTTTCTTTGATGTCCTGCACTGAACAGCCAGCAAAAGATACAAAGTTTCTAAACCTTAAGTGGCTTTTGGCAGAGAGCCCAGAATACGTGTCAGTTGCATTTAGATACGTTTGTAAAAATTTAAGATAAGCAAAGAAACTATTGTTATAATTTAAAATAAGCAGGTCTCTTGGGGAAATGGTGACTTGCAGCTTAAAGGGCAATTCACCTTCCTTAGCAAATCTGTAATAACAAAAACCTGACCCTAAAACCCACAGAAATGTGATCAAACTTTCCATAACCTGCTAAATTTTGTAAAATGGACATGGTAATTAGGGGGTGTGGCCATAAAATGGGCATGGTCAAACATTTTTGCCATGCTGCACAACCTTCTGTCCCTCTTTCTATTTTCAAAATGTTGGGAGGTATGTGGTCCCCACCCCATGTTATATGGACTCTGGTTTTACCACCCTAAAACATTCAGTATATGATGGAGGATACATGGAGTTATAGTTTAGCAACAGAATGCTATGGGCTGCAGATATCTTCACTTGGATTCCTGTTTTTAGCCCCGATGAACACACGTGTAGATTAACTTGTCTAATCAGTCTGATTCATGGGAAGGCCTTTGTGTAGCTGTGGGGCCCTGCCTCTCTTACACCATGCATGGGAGGGAAAGAAATATCTTAATTTACTGACTAGAACAAGCTTCTTTTGTTAGGTTACCCTCCATTGTGTGTAATTGGATGTGTTACCATCCCAGTGCTTCTTATGTACACTATTACAGGGCTGCCTGCTTATTGTTTGCGTGCAAAAGCAATCTGGCAGACTTTTTGTGTAATTGTTACCTGTTTTCACCATGGTGATGGTGTGTATGTGAAAATACATTCAGCCTGGTCCTGAACAAGAATTTAACAAGAGTTTGCATTGGTCTTTTAATAAGCAAAGTAACTGACCTCAAAGTCCATAGGGCTGAATATCTTGTAAACCAGTTGTGTTGGCTCCTGTTCCATTGTGTACTACACTCTCAGAAGCAGCCTGCAAGGTAAGGGGCCAGGTTAATGATCTTCTCCCTTATTATCTCTTTCTTTAAACAGGAGTGTGTTGAAATCTCCATAGGCAGCATGAGGCAATTTGCTTAGACTCCCCTTTTAAAAGGGATGATAGGACTTGTGTCTAGGAAGTTAGTCACCAATGCTATATGCTTCAGTTTACTGAATATTAGTTACAGCAAAGGGTTTTGTTTTTACCTGCAAATGTCATTTGGTATATGTAAGCAACACACCAAACCTGCCCTTCAATGATAGGCACAAATATATAAATGCAGCCCTGCACAATGCATTTTAAAATTCTCTTTTTGTAAAGCCAAAAAAATAATTCTTTAATAAAAAAGAAACCTATCTCCAATATACATTATTAAAAAATGTGTACCTTTTTTTATAAGAAACCTGATTGTATGCAGTGAAATTCACCCTTCGTTTTACCTGCTCTGACAGCTGCAGATAGGAGACTTCAGACGGTCCCTAACTGCTCTGCAGGGAAACGATCGTACTTTCAAACGACAGGGGGGGCCCCCTCATCTTTCTTCCCAGAACTCAAGCAGTTTTGTTTGTTTCCCTGTAACAACTGTCTCGATTTGTATCCGCAGACCCAGTACAGTCTGTATATTCTGATTATTATTATTATTATTATTATCGGCTATTGGCAGATATTATTTGACTTGTGCTGTTTTGATCATTTATGACGATCCCTAAGCTTAACCTCCCAACTGAAGCCCAGACCACACTGAGCATGTGCGTAGTCTTGGTATTGCAAAGCTGTTTAACAAAGTTATAAGATGACAGCCCCCTGTGCAAACTTTAAAAACATAAATCATTTGTTTAATTGGGCTTCTGGTGCAGTAAGTTCATGTTCATATTTAGTATACAAAAATACAGCATTTCTAACATTATTCTATTTTAGACTTTAGTTGCCCTTTAAAGACAAATTTTGCCATGTATGTAAGCCTACTATGGGGTTGGGATATATTTTTTCATGAGCTTGTATCTTTAATGGGGAATGTTGAAGGTAATAGGCTTACAGAAATTCCACTTGTTTTCCTTCCCCAGTATGAGCTCCACTGGCATATGTGTTGTAAGTTAGAGATCCTCTCAACTAGTCCCATTACTATATGTTCCACAGCTTTCTAATTTAATGTATTTTGTACTGTGTAAAATGGATCTCAGGGGCACCCAAGTGCATTACAAAAACAGAGAGAATGCTGTAAGCAGGTAAGCTTGTTGTAATACACTGTCCTGTATTGGCAGCCAACTTGGTATTCTTGACTGAGACAGTGTATGGGAACAAAACTTGGCCGCCCCTTTTACATAAAAGTTGTCATACATAGGCCATAAATCTGGCAGATGTGGATCAGGCAGAGTAAAAATTCCAATCGGACCGAGGACTGCATTGGTTAGTTGATGAGGCCCTTGGTGCGACCTCCTGCATGACTAGCATTGTCATCTGATTGTTGGACCCTAGGGCCCACAATCGGATCAGCCCAATATTGCCCGCCTCAAGGTGGACATATCGGGTAGAGATCCACTTGTTTGGTGACCTTGCCAAGTGAGTGGATCTTTCTGTGTATAGCCACACCTTAGTACACCTTCAGGTTAACTTTAAGTATGTTATAGAATGGCTGATTCTAAGCAACTTTTCAATTTGTCTTCAATATTTTATTTATTTATTTATTTTAATTAATTATCTGCCTTCTTCTCCTGCCTCTTTCTAGCTTTTAAAAGGGGGTCACTGACCCTGTCTAAAAACAAATGCTCTGTAAAGCTACAAATTTATTCTTATTGCTACTTTCTAGTACTCATCTTTCTGTTCCGTCCCTCCCCTATTAATATTCCATTTTCTCATTCAAATCAATGCAGCGTTGCTAGGGTAATTTGGACCCTAGCAACCAGATTGCAAACTGGAATGCTGCTGAATAAAAAGCTAAATAACTCAAAAAACACAAATAATAAAAAATGAAAACCAATTGCAAATTGTCTCAGAATATCACTTTCTACGTCATATTAAAAGTTAACTCAAACGTGAACAACCCCTTTAAGGGCTTGTTAACTTTTGACCACATGGGACAGTGGATACAATCCTCCTCCAATGGGTCAGATCATTGGCCTGGAGACCCAATGAGTGGGACAGCTTGATTTAAGCCACTTCTTTCCTGTCCAAATCAGACTGAGATTGGTGACATGAAAATGAACATGAGCTCATATAGCTGTGTTAAAAAAAAAGGACTATTATATTTGCTGACTTGAAAATGGCCATGAACATTAGTAACACTGCTGTCAACACTGGGTCAGATTCATTTTAATGAGAAATACTTATCTCGTGGTTTATCTCATGATAACATATAAGGAATGTATCTCACAGAATAGAATCTGGCTCATTGTATGTTATTAAATGTGTATGTATATGTGGTTCTATACAGTCTTTCTCATTGAAGAACGGTATCTTCAGTTCCCAGTAACCATGAACTCATCATAGACTTCATTATTCCTTGTCCTGTAGATCAGATGGTTTGTGTCTTTTAGCAGAATATTTGTCCATTGTTTTGTTTGACGTGACAGTGAGAAGACCTGAAAGAATGTGTATCACTCTAATAGAACAAGATATTTCACATGCTGCTTTTCAAGAGGATCCATTCTCCTCTACGTGCCATAGTTTCTACTTAAGAGCGTTTGCCAAGGACACAGCGAGAAAGAAGGAATGCAAAATAAAAACCTTCCCCCAGAGTCGTAAAAAAACAGCACGAGCACCATCATATGTTATGGAAACTTTTCAGTGTTTATATATCTGTGGCTTTTTAAATGAGCAATTTCATTTAACAGCACAGTTTAGATTGCAGGAATTCTGGGAAACGACTCGTTTTGCTTCACAGGTTTTTTTTGTTGTTATTATAAACATAAAAGCCCTCTTCTCTTGGAGGTTCAGCATTTGATTAGGGTCCTACCCTTAGCTCATAATACGGTTAGAAGTCCAGGAAAACATTGGCGTAGCCATCATTTGTCTACAGTTTCAAGAATATTGAGGTCACCTTTATTAAACTTTGAGCTGGGCTTTCAGGTATATATTGTAGAGCAAAGAAGCATTCTCCTTTGAGGTTACTCTGACCTTCAGAATGTGCCTCTCTGTGATCAGGGCCACACGTTTCTCTGCAGGCGGAGAATCTGCTGCCCTTCCACTCCTGGTCTGCAGAGCCGAAAACCGCCTGCAATTTAAAGGCAAGGGGAGCAGCAGGGAGGAGAATCCACATTACTAAACATTGTCTGGCCCTAGCCTATCACTTCTAATACTTGTCTGTTGGAGTTTTAAAGGGACTATATATACAACTTTTTGGTATGAACTCATATGCAGAAATAGTACGCAAACACTATTTATCTGAACTACCAGAGATAAATATAGAATCCACAGACTGAAAGGAAACCGTGTTACTTTGATGAACCATTTCCCAATATCCCTTAGGCTAACAGCATAATGCAACACCTCTTTCACATTGTTTGCTAAGTGGTGGGACTTCACAATGGATCAAGGTGGGGGAGAGGTTGGATCACTTTGTGGGGGAATCGTCCCATCAGCACATACAGACTATCATGGTTTTCTTTCAGTCTATGGAATCTGGTATGTCTGTGTCATATTTTCTCTTTAATGATAAGCTGGAGTCTAGAGTCATACTGTTCTTGCAGAGAAGAACATATTTACATTTGTTTAATGGAAAATACTGGTACACGGGCATTGCATATGAACCAAAGTCCCCTCCAAAGCTGGTCTGTAACTGGGGTCTGATCTAGGTATTGCTTCAAAACTCAGTGAGTGAGCATCGGTTAGTAAGGGATATCGTCTATTTCTTGTAAATACTGGAGTGTTTTGAATCCTCTCTGGGTGAGAAATTTATTCCCCTATTGCGACCACCAAGAGAACTATGAACAGACCAGGCCCGGGGGGAAGTCTGGGTTACCTAGTATGGGTTGCATGTAGCTCCATGATTGATGTGGGATCAATCAATGAGGAGACACTATACCAGAACTGTAGTTGGAAGTTATAATTGAATTTTTGATTCTATATTGTTGGACATGGGGGTGGCCCACAGAAGCGCTAACAAAGTGATAGATGCATTCTTGAGTTGACCCAAAGGAGAACATCTTGGTTTGCATGTCATTGGATCATGTTTTAAATGTTCGTTAGTATACATCAAGAAAAAAAACACCAACACAAATTAAACTTTAAAATAGCAAAGGCTTTATTAAGAAATAACTTACCGAAACTCCACTTCCCCTCCTCTTCAGAAAAGGCGACAGGGCGACCATCCATCCTGCGGCACTCAATTTCTCCTCCTGGCTATTGTAGTGACAGAATGTGAAGGAGTCTTATTTCCAGCTGTGTAAGGAGATGTGTCCAGCTCTTATTCATCCTCCTCCCAGCCGAGGCCGAACCGGTGCTTTTGAATGGGTCCTTTATTTGGCAACTTTCAGTGACTTTTTTTCTGCCTCCCCATCAGCTGGACCACAAGGTGCTCAATGGACGCGCTGCCCTCCCCTACCTTCCTAAACCTCATGCAGACTCGGAGCCAATGAGACAGGCCAGGCGAATCACTTCTCCACGGTGTGGGTTCGCAGGTGCCTCTGCAGCTCGTCCCAGCGAGTGAATCTCTTGCCGCAGAAAAGCCAGTTGCAGACAAGGGCCGCTTCCCGGTGTAGCAGCGCAAGTGCACTTTTAGATGCAACTGAAGTGTCCCAGTCCTGCTGCACTATAGTCCATGCCATATCCCCCCCAGTGGGGAGTGGAGGGAGCCCTGCAGAGCACCGGCTGATGATAAGAAGCAGGGCAGGGCAGGGCTCCCGTGGGCATACAAGGGCCAGGTGCGGAAGGAGCCCAGACAGACTTGCTCAGACATCTCGTAGTACACTGGCTCCCAGGTGCGGTGCGGTTCTTTTTAGAGAGTCAGTGCAGGGGTGTGATGGAGAAAGGGAGAGAGTAGATTCTGTTGCTGAACTTCAAAATTCCCACATAAATTTATTATGGACTTAACTACATAAACCACAAGGTGTAGAATCATGTGAGCTGGGACACTTCAGTCGCATCTAAAAGCACTCTTTCGCTGCTACACTGGGGAGCAGCACTTGTCTGCAACTGGCTTTTCTGCCGTAAGAGATTCACTCGCTGGGACGAGCTGCAGAGGCACCTGCGAACCCACACCGGGGAGAAGCAATTTGTCTGCCCTGTCTCATTGGCTCTGAGTCCGCATGAGGTGTAGGAAGGTAGAGGAGGGCAGCGCGTCCATTGAGCACCTTGTGGTCCAGCTGATGGGGAGGCAGAAAAAAAGTCACCAAAAGTCACCAAAAGTTGCAAAATAAAG